>OW618035.2:23292848-24582014 GCA_939531255.2 Thera britannica | reverse complement strand
TAGCTATTAAAAAAAAACAAAAGCTAACTTCGACTTTTTATTTACCGTGCATTTATACCTTGGCTACGAAGATTATAAATATATATATTTTCTTTAGGTGGGAGAAGAAAGTTATTATTTTGTTGATCAGTGTTATTTAACTCAGATTGACAGATTTCCTGTTCAAGGGGTTATTTGCCCAGCTAATAAGGCAAGTCAAATTTAGGGGAAAGCTGACGTAACGAATACTTTTCCATCAGAACGAAAGCCAAATTTTCTTGAAAATTCCCATTTCTTAAGTGTCAAGCGCCATTAATCAAGGAGAGAGTCATTAGAGGCGATTAAAAATGCGAAGCCGTAGCTAAGAATATAAATAGGACGAAATTAGCTGAGACTTCAATAAATATTTACGGAGTTCAACCGAAACTTGGATAAATTTCAGAAATTAAATTTACGTTCTAGGGTCGCCGTTACGGTGGCTAGAGACATAAATTACTGGTTACAGCTGTACAGAATTATAGCTCCGAATATTAATTCAAAGATTACATACGTAGCGTTTTAGTCAAGTTTATACGATGTGCCTGAACAAACACTTTACTGCTAATGATAAGTGACATTCTATAAACAGTTTTATAGGTTCATAAACAAACAGAGTGGGTTGCGACTAGGGCCGCGTGCTCTCTAGTGGAGGCTCGGTTTTAAGGTCAACCAGCACTTGCGTAGTACAGGGTTAAAAGACCGCGCCCGCGGTGTGAACACCCCATTAGGAGTAGCTAAGCAGCTCGCCGGCTTAGCGGCCGCCACCGGCCGCGGTACAATACTAGAAACACACATGAAGTCACGCCATGCCAAATAAACATCGAGATCGATATCTGTGCATTGTTTTTCTTGCGTGTCAATAGGAGAAGAGGTTCGCTAAGTTTTGCGACTTACGCAACGGGCACGTGGTCTCTCGGCGGGATTTATCACTGGCAAATTTTATGTAGGACTCACAAGAAATATGCTATCGGGTGGGTATTTTATTGCAGTTATTCGGTTAGGTTGTCGTAAATAAGCGGGCGAGTCGCTGCCGGTCGGGCGGCCGCGGAAACACGTGCGGCACGCAGCGCGGCCGGACCGAGACTGGGCCGCGAGCTTTCACGCATGCGCAACGCCCCCACCCCAATTGATGAAATATTTATCTTGGATTAACAACTAGATAAGTTGCGGTGGGGTACCGACCACGTTATGACAAACCTGACTATTCTCAAATACCTTGATAATACACGTGAATTATTTAGTTTTTATATTAAGTTTTAGTACTACTTGATCGTGTTGGTCTGATAGTCCCGGGCGCTATGGTCCCGTGACGTCACAGTGGGCGCAGGCGCGCCGAAACAGGTGGGCGCATTGCGCACCACCTATCATATGATTATGACGTTTGGTTTGATTCCGGCCGATGGAGAATGTAGGAATTGGCTGCGGTGGGCTAACAAACACTTGCCATTGGCCAAATGGTTAGCTAAAATAACAGGTGGGGTTATTGTTTTTGTTGAACCGGTTTTTGGAGTTTTTATGTAAAGTATTTTAGCTGATTGAAAAAGTTAGCATTTAGATTATTTACAGCCACACTCAGAGTTGGTTAATGGCTACTTAAGTCGTTCCTTAGTGTAGATTTGAAAAAAGTCACTCTCAGAGTCAGTTAACGGTTCATTAGCGCCCTCTAATGGCAATTAAAGTTAAGTATAGCAAAACCATCACTTAACTATTTAATGACTGATTTTGTCATTTCGTTTGAGGTTATATCTTTATTTTTGTGATTCGCTTTGTATTGTGTGTTATGTTTATTATTCAATGTGTAAAAAAAACTACAGCAAAAAATCAAATTTAAACCAGAAATAGTGTGGGAAGGTGTTTTATATAATACCTATCTTAAATTATGTACTACCTATTTTACCATACATATTAACAAAAAAATATTTTGAGGATTAGATTTCTTAACTTCCTCTAATTGTATTTTAGCCTTTTCTAGTTATTTTTTATTATTAATTTATTTATTTCAGATTATACAAATCCATAATGTAGGTACACAATAAAATAACACACAAATAAAATCAAATTAAAATGTCAAAGATGATATACAGGGTGTCCCATAAGTCAACGTCCAGCCGAAAACGGGTGATGCGCCAAGTCATGACAGTTATCAGAAAAATATAAAAAAAAATATTTGCTAAGTAACTTTTGAGTTATGAGTATTTTAAAACAACAGGAAAAACTGACACCCTGTGATGATCTTTTAAGTCCTGTGACTACAAATATTAACTTTTCATGAAACTTTTTTTTGGAACGTAAGCATGCATAACCCTTCTGTAAATTACAATTCAAAATTAAGCCATAACTGCCTCAGTTTTTAATGAAATCGTGGAGTTTTGGCCAACGTTTAATTTCAGATAATTACATCACCCAACTTTATCCGTCTGTACCGCAAAAAAAATGTACTACACTATCATGGCATGTAACTTAAAAAATTGGCGCATTTATCCAGGATTCCAAAATGGTATAATACTTGCTAGATTACTCTTTAGTTTTGGAAATAAAAAATGTTTTTTCAACTAAACCGGATTTCCAATCAATTTTATTTCAATAGATAAAGTGTTTGTACCCTTTAATTTAAATGATGGACTTAAAATGCCTACGCCGTGTTTTTAAGTGACTCACAATTCACAGGTACAAGTAAATAACATTTCGACAATGCAAGTAAACAGATAGATCCACCATCTTCTCGAAAGAGTAATAACCATGGGTGTTCAAGTAATTTGTTAGTTTTAGGTGAAAGTTTGAAATAAAATTCAATCATAGGATTACTTCAATCGTGATTTTAATCTAAAGTTTGCCTTCGCCCGTCGCCGGTCTTATTACATGGTTTTTGACGTGATAACGTCTTATAGTTCAATGGAGCCGGCTGCTCGTACGAAAAAACATGACTCATGCGGCGTTACCTCGCTCTGAGGCGTTCCATTTAATACTTGCAGTGCAAGTGAGAGCGCGGAACGAGCGACAAAGAGGCACAATCGGCCTCCGCGTTCGGCAGCGTTCGACATCGGTCTCTCTCCTACTTGAGTGAGCGATGCGTCCGCGTGGACAGCTGTATGACGTTGTCACGTTCAACTGTCCTCAGTTAACTGACTTTACAGACAGCTGATTTTTTTTTAAGGAAATGTAGAGCTTGCCTTACTGCTGAAGGCTAACAGTTTGAACATTTGCTGTAAATCCTTGATGTAGTTAAATTAAAATCACAAATCCTATGATTGATTTTATTTCAAACTTTCACCTAAAACTAACAAATTACTTGAACACCCATGGTTATTACTCTTTCGACAAGATGGTGGATCTATCTGTTTACTTGCATTGTCGAAATGGTATTTACTTGTACCTGTGAATTGTGAGTCACTTAAAAATACGGCGTAGGCGTTTTAAGTCCATCATTTAAAGGGTACAAACACTTTATCTATTGAAATAAAATTGATTGGAAATCCGGTTTAGTTGAAAAAACATTTTTTATTTCCAAAACTAAAGAGTTCTCTAGCAAGTATTATACCATTTTGGAATCTTGGATAAATGCGCCAATTTTTTAAGTTACATGCCATGATAGTGTAGTACATTTTTTTTGGAGTACAGACGGTTAAAGTTGGGTGATGTAATTATCTGAAATGAAACGTTGGCCAAAACTCCACGATTTCATTAAAAACTGAGGCAGTTATGGCTTAATTTTGAATTGTAATTTAGAGAAGGGTTATTCATGCTTACGTTGCAAAAAAAAGTTTCATGAAAAGTTAATATTTGTAGTCACAGGACTTAAAAGATCATCACAGGGTGTCAGTTTTTCTTGTTTTTTTTAAATACTCATAACTCGAAAGTTACTAAGCAAATATTTTTTTTTATATTTTTCTGATAATTGTCATGACTTGGCGCATCACCCGTTTTTGGCTGGACGTTGACTTATGGGACACCCTGTATAAATAAAACTAAAAAATTAAATTAAATTATATCCAATCCCATTGTGATCTGCATCCACCTATCTTGGATGGGACAATCCAGCCCGGAAACAATTAACTATTTTTTCCCGGCGAACCACTTAAAACTTTATTATTTTCCCAGCGAACATAGACTCCAACCAAAATAAACAAAACAACAACCTCAATGAACTTTTGAATTACATACAATATTCCTTCTGAATGTTATTTGACATTGACATTATGAAAATATTTGACTTGACATTGACAGTTAGAAGTAAGTTTGCTGTACAATTTGCAATCGATCGAGTGAATCGACCGAGAATCGATGATGCTCCGCCCTAAGGATACCTTAAAGTGTCATTAACTAATGAACCATTAAATTATGTCTCTGGGATGTACCTCTAATTAACAGATTTAATGCTAATTAGTTAATCGCTCATTAGGACTAAGTTAATGAAGCTTTCTGAGTGTGGCTGTTAGAGGCAGTAGAATTTTCTAAAGAATCAAAAGGGACTTGGGAACTGACGATAGTAGCAGTTTATGTTTAAATTAAAATCTGCTGAGTATTATGAAAAATAAACTTGTTATACAAATAAAAATAAATAAATTGTTATAAAAGCATGGCACATTTTGTTTAAGTAAGGGCATATTATATAGTTTTATAAAAGTGAAAAATTTCATAAAACACAGCTACTTTGAACTGCGTTTTTATCTAAAACACGTAAATCTAATTTGGTAAATGTAAAGAGAAAGAAGAGCCGAAGTCTCATTAAATTCAAAGCTTGTAAAGGTACGCTAACCAGATTATCCCCATTCTATGATTTCGAGAAAGTTCCTTTACTCAGTTACCAACTTGCAAATGATGAGTCGGTCCCGAGTGCCTTCGGCGATCGAGGGAAGAATTGCAGAAAGTACTGGTTTTTAAAGCGAAGTATAGAACTGCCAATTTCTAGTTTTTACTCTCGACCAAAGAGAGGCCCAAGAGTGCTTTTAAGTTTTAAGCGTGGTTAGTGTGTTTGTGGTCTCGTAGTTTAGTTAATATATATTATTAACAATTTTCAAATTTTCTGGTAAGTCCGTAAAAATAAAAGGAAACCTATGACCAGTAGGCTACCACAAGCTCTATCGGGCTCTGTTTTTGGCTCTGGTTTTGAGTCTGTGTCAGTGCTCACCAGAGTAATATACTGTGTGTATGACGTTTCGACGTAGGGTTTAATTAATCAACACTCACACAGACTCAAAACCAGAGGCAGAGCCAGACAGAGTTTATGGTAGGCCTACAGCTGTGGACTACTTCAGGCGGGTGATGATGATTGACATCTAACTGGTGCGTATATCGTCAACCTAATAATGCATAGACTTCAGAGAAGCTAGCGCGTAGCAACCGCGTAGAGCCCACGTAGAATTCGTAGCAGCGTAGCAGTTTCGTAACCCTTTACATTTTATTCTTATTTATTTTATGCTATGTTGGTATTGCACTGTCTGTCAATCGTTCATTTCTTGTGATTTAAAGTCAAATAAATCATAAATAATATTTACTTTTATCGCTGAATATATTTTTAAGGTTCTACACAAAAGTATCAATTACTCACCTACCACGTTCATAAACCTACGTAAAAAGAATCGGAAAAATACACGATGCGTTTATTATTTGGCTCGCAATCTCTTAACTCGTTTCAAATCCTTGTCTTTTATTATTATTGGCAGCCTTTGCTACATAGGTCAAGGTGACATGATACTGCAGACGCTTGCCAAATAGTCTTTTTACTTGCAAAACACTAGAAAATATAGAAGTACAGTTGGCTGCACTAGAATGTATCCAATTCGTAACTCTTATGGTACACAAGGATACGCATCAGACTATACACTGCTAGCTCTTATATCCTTGCATTAAGCGCCATTTTTCTTAATTTTTAGGTAGCTTGAGCTGTACATAGGCCTTAGGGTTGTAGGTTTTTGTGTACTATCACAGGGCAAATCATTAAATCAGCTGTTATCTTGTTTTGATATTATCTCTCAAATGCTCCAGCGTATTATTTAAACGTAAATAAATATTAAATGAAATCTATTCCGGTGCAACTGAGTCGATTGGCCATTCTAAGCGGGCGTAGACGTGCTACGAATACTGCTACAGCGCTACGAGATAGCTTTATAGCTACGAGACGACAAAATAATGATTCTAAGGGTCAATTCACACCGAGACGCGACGCGACGCGACGATACTCAAAAGCCTCGAGGCGCAGTGCTGCGTGGTGCAACGTAATCTGAATTCTCACAATGTAATGTGTATCTTATCGTGTAGTGAATAAAGTATATTCTGAGTCGCTCTATGAAAAATGTGCGCGCAGCGTCGCGCCGTGTCGCGTCTCGGTGTGAACTGACCCTAACTGCTTTCTTGCCATTTTGATAGGCGCTGATAAAAAACTTCATCTATCTTGCTTGGTAGTAGATAAATGCGTATTTTATAAACTCTGTTACCTACTAGTTAACTACAGTAAAATACAGAGTTCGTTTTAATAAATTGAATATGCAGGTTTGATAAATAATCGATTAATATTATAAATGTTACATTATATTAGTTAATATCAAGCACATATGTACTTACATATTTAAACTATGCCAAAATACAAGTTCAATCAATTACTGGTTCGCAGGGAATGCTGTATTTATTTGAATTCCACTTGGAAATTTTCTATAGCGTTTTTTGATTGGTTCGTAAAACACGCGTCTAGTTCCGAAACAGTCCAATGCTACGACAAATGCTACAAGACGCCGCTACCGTTCACTTTGCCGTTAATGCTCCAATCTATAAATATTTATATCTGAAGAGAATCAATACAGTCACTTTGTAAGAGCCAACTGTGATGGTTTTTTACTTAGACTCAATCATAAAGTAAATACAATATAACTTTTTTTATATATTTTTATTTACATTATAAATTTTTTTGTGATTTCCTGAAGTGTAGTAAGCACTATAAAATCAATAAAAACATTTTTTTTAGTTTATACGCTCATATTCGTAATGGTCTTAAAACAGTAATTTGTAATTTAGCTTAGCAGGCCGCTAAGTCTATTGTTATCTCTTTTTGTTGACTTGAAAGTGACAGTGAAGGAGAGACTTTTAGGGAACTGTCAAAAAGTGTCAGGCATTATAAATTGGCGTAAATGCTTATTTAAGACTTATTTCAATTAAAATCATATAATTATATATAATTTTTTGTAAATCTTTTCTGTTTCTTGTTTTAACATTTGTAATCTCACTCTTCAAATGACATTTACAATTTATTGAGTTTTTGATTGGCGGAGTTGCAGAAAATCAAGATAAGTATTTATTTTTTCTATTTAACTAATAAGTCATCAAGTTTTTTTATAAAAATTAAAGGTTTTTCATTTGACCACAATATCCCTGATGTGAAGTGACGATGCAAACAACGGCGAATCAAAAGTTTTCTTTGAAAATCTATCAAACCTCATTGAATCTTGATTTTGTTTGCGTCAAGTAGTAGATATAGTCTGGTACTTACGCCTAGAACTGCATAGTTGATGCCCTGTAAATTGGCCGTGGGCTTTGCAGTCGTGCTAATGAAGGAGTAATGAACGCCTTAATTACGAGCCTGAGCACCTGACTCTGTCGCTGGAATACTTAATAGTATGACGTTAAGGTGTAACCTTGACACGGCGACAGCAGAGAAAAAAATATAAGTGGATATTCTACACAACAGGAAAAGGTTTGGTATGCAAACAGCTGGGGGAAAAAAAGAAAAAACCAAACAATTCTAGTACCTTCCATTGGTATACTCGAAACTTGCATTGAAATTAGAGCTTGTGGCGCGGCTAAGAAGTATCTAACGGCATTTAACGTATTTAATTGACAGTCAAATTAAAAGTCGTTTAAACATTGTGGACAATACACACAACACTATTTAGCCCCAAATAAAGCACTAAAGCACAGAAGTTTACAATAAATTCTTAAATAAAAAAAACCTTGCGTCAACCAGTTGACTATTTTTATAATGCCTTCGTTATATTAGTTGAATTTGGATATTTCATTACGAGAATTATAAAGTTTATCAAGGGGAGGGGCTGAGTACATTTGAGCACTTGTTTCTTTTTTTGTCAGCTTGTGATCTCACTATTGTACCGTGAAAACGCGCACTTGCATGGCTGCTAAAAAATGCAGTGTGTAACCGGTAGCACTTCGATTCTTTCATTTCAGTCAATGCTCTCGAGCCGAGCGCAATCAAAATAAAAGCAAAGAAAACTATAGCGTTTCCGTGAAATATTAAAACTTAGAAATCGCTCTTCTCGCTTTTCTCACAAACCTATTCATGCCATCTAGTTTTAGTTATAGAGTTCTTTATATTGAGTTAAGCGTTGCCCACATCAAAGCGTTCTGCAGTGACGATTTGACAGATATATATTTGATAGTGTTTCACTGATCGCCACACCGCATGAACTTGGTAAAGAGTTGTCTAACACAGACTGGCATAGCATAGCTGAATTCTACGATCGACGGGTTTAGTTAAGTGTTACTATTTGGTTGCCTGTCGCTGGATGAGAACGGCACCTTAAATATACGGTAATGTATGAATTGAAAGGAATATTCCGTACAGAGGTACTCCCTTTATGAGTGAGGAGATCTGTCCGTGCTTCTAGTTAGGTTCAAGCCAAAGGGTTTCTAATTAAATGAAGCGTCTTCTGCCCTAATTTAGCTTCTAGGAATATTCAAGTATATTTCATACTAGTGGCTGCCCGCGGTTTTGCTCGCCCCACTCCTGCTATTTTAACGGGATTAAATTTAATTTCATACGTTTATTTGCATAAAAACATGGTGGAAAGTACATAGATGTCAAGTGTAAAGTGTATCACATATTTTTACCAAAAATATGTGATACACTTTCGGTGTGCAAAAATTCTAATTTAGAGAAGTTACTTATTTACCTACATTATAATAATATTAAAATTGTCAAAAATATAATTGTAGGCATGTCAAATCAAAAGTTATTCTATACAAAAATAATAATAAAACTGAAGTGGACAAGTATTTTATATCCGTCTCCTGGTTCTAAGCTCACCCCACCAATTTTCAGCATATCAGTTCAGTCATTTTTTTATTATAAATGGTGTAACTAACACTACTTTCTTTCATATAATACTAGCGGCCGCACGCGGCTTCGCTCACCCCGTTGCCGTTACTATTTCAAGATAAAAAGTATCTTATGTTCCTCTCCGGTTCTAAGCTCCCCATTAATTTACATGGTTTTTGGGTACGTATAAATATTGATGCATGTTTACCCTGTATACTCGTAATATTATATAGATTTTGTCTTCAGTTATAACTATTCCCGAGATATTTCTTGTCGGATCCCATTACATAAATTTCACGCTCATATGCACGTACTAATTGATTCCTACGACCCTTTTCATGGTCTTTATACCACCTCGTTTGATATCTCTGCATAATTAATTAATATAATCTTTGCTCAGTCTACCAAATATTTAGTTATTATGTTTGATAACACAACCGTGTTTCGAAAAAATATAAGTTTGAATTCGAATTATATTACTTCTTCTTCTTATCGTGTCACTGATTCTTTCGAACCAAGTGTGATGAAAGTATTAGTAACGAGGCTCCTTTCGTGCACTTGACACATGTTTTCAAACTTTTTAGGTTCTACGACATGCCGGTTTCCTCACGATGGTTTCCTTCACCGTTTGAGCGCGATGGCATAGTCTACATAAATATAGTTCGCACATTTAAAGTGCGAGCGAGAAGTACGTTGACGGTGATCTTCGCCTTATTTCCCCATAATTATTTGACCTATGCCATAATTATTTTACCTAAGCCATAATTTTCAACCTAAGCCATATTTGTCTTATTCAATTGTGCACAGTAATACTTGAAGAACATTCGAATACGTAGCCTTACTATTTCACTTAAAGGGTATTACAACACTCAGTCTAAGTATCGCCGACATGTCTCGTAAACTGAAGCTCACGCCGTCGCCTAGGCTGCAGTTAAAACTTATGAAACATAGGTTTTAGTCACAATTAACGGGAAATGTACCCCTTAAAACTTCTTTATGGCCCTGATAAATTTGCTTGGCTGTGGATCTTATTGCGAAGGTATATAGACTATTTTAGTATAACCGTTTAAGAAAACTGGCGAAACATGTAACGATCACAAATTGCAAAATGATAAGTATTAAAACTTGCGTTGAATACACGGTGTAAAGTTACTACTATCGAAAACTACACGAGTTCTTCAGGCTTTTAGGTATTTTTGATTGGTTTTTTACAAAAAGAAGGAAAAAAATCAATATACTCACTTGTACGGACATAATATTATAGATGTAGTTTTTCAACGCTCTATATGAAAATAGTAACTTTTCAGTAAGTTTAAGCATTAATGAAATATTTTCAGATACATTTCATGAGCTGGTCCCCCTTTAAAAATAAGCACTAGGCTGTTTCATTCAACAGCAATGAAGAACACAAAAATAAAATTCTATCTTTGTTTTAGACGAGTCTTAAGCCTCCGCTATACGCTGGTCTAAAAACAAAACACGACCGGAAAGTTGGAAAAATTTAAAATAAAGATGGCGTTGCCTGACCTGAGCTGTGAATTCATGTATTTGATACCAACTATTACTTATTCTGTGCTTGGGTCTGACATTTGTCACGACATTACAATGTGTTGACTAGAATACGCTTCGTTAGACAAAAACACAGACAGATATTCAGTAAATAAATATAACCCAATTGTTATGTTAGCTGATTCCCGTCGCAGAGTTTCCATTGCATATTTTTCATCCAGGATTGGTGATAACAATGGCAAGCTGTGCGGTATTTTTTAAACTACCACGAACGCTACATTTTAAATCTAACTTATATAGTAGTGTAGTAGTAGTAGTCTAATTTATATAGTATAACAAGCAAATAGCCCCAGATTTAATAAAAGAAACCTTCCACCAAGAGAGATTTTCCTCATATTATGCAAAACCAGAGTGAGTTGCACGTTCATAAATGTCGGTAGTCGGTGAATGAACACTTGTATTTTTTAAAGGTAAAAAACGGAACCCTTATAAATTCGTCATGTCTGTCTGTCTGTCCATCCGTATGTCACAGTCACTTTTTTTCAAAAAAATGAAATGAAATGAAAAGAAATAATTTATTTGCTTGAAGTATGGTACTTACAAAACTGTAAAAGCTATATGTACTGATGAAACTTGGTAAATAGATGTATTCTGTAAACCGCATTATGATTTTTATACTTAGAACTGACACTCAAAAAATATTTTTTCATAAAACTTATGAGTTTTCTTAACATTAAGTAAAAGATTATTAAACCAGTTAAGTATTTACGACAGAGATGCGTTAACGTCATCGTAATTAGCCTTCTATCTATCGACTTTAAAAATTAATGAGGTATCGTCAGCAAATAGTACTGTTTCACATAGTTTTTTAACCAAAAAAGGAAGGTCATTTACGTACACTAGAAACAAGAAAGGACCTAATATCGAACCTTGTGGCACCCCTATGTCAATAACTGACCCAAAAGATCTCTCACCGCCCACATCAACTTTAAGGATTCTATCAGTCAAGTACGATTGTAATAAGTCAATGGAGCGATTTAGAATACCGTAATGTTTAAGTTTAGATATTAAGAGGGTGACGGACGCAGCTCGCAACTTCAATTCGAGGCGCGGGCAAAAATTGCTCCGAATATAGCTATCTCTATTCATTTGATGCGGGCGCCACGGAATATATAATAGTAGTATACACACACAGGCGCTCGTGTGACGCGCTACTTCTATACGTGAATCCAACCATAGTGCCGCGCTTGTGCGTGTGCGTCAGCCACTGATAACGATTTTTATGCATTGCCTAATTTCGTCAACGTTACTAACACCCGTTTTCACTAAACCTAGACGACGCCTAAATCGGATGCCTAAATATTAACGGGCCGACGTACACAGCTCGCAACTTCAATTCGAGGCGTGAGCAAAAACTGCTCCGAATATAGCTATCTCTATTCATTTGATGCGGGCGCCACGGAATATATAATAGTAGTATACACACACAGGCGCTCGTGTGACGCGCTACTTCTATACGTGAATCCAACCATAGTGCCGCACTTGTGCGTGTGCGTCAGCCACTGCTAACGATTTTTATGCATTGCCTAATTTCGTCAACGTTACTAAGCGTCAGATAGGCTAGTGGCTAGGGCGTGCGGATTCACACTGAGAGGACGAGGTGGGCGGGAGTTCAAATCTGGTCAAAGAGAGTTGACTTTTTGCACCCTACAATTTTATGTTTTTATTTTTTGTGGCTGCATTACCTGACTAACCCTCTAAGCTTATTGCTTGCTTGTTTCGCTTTTCTAGTATTCAATAAGCAAGGATTGGTCATGCTCTGAATGCAAGAATAAAGTGAAAAAAAAAACAACATTCCTGAACCGATAAAGAACCTTCAGAGTAGCTATTTACGCACTTAGAAAAGACACCAGGAAATTCTCTAACATGATACGAGTGAGTTTATTCATCAGGTAGGGTTTGTGCGGGTTCTGGACCAAATTGAAGAAGAGTAAAGAGAACCATTGACTCCGAGTTGAGTTGAGAGAGCCATTGACCCCGGCGCGGAGCGATGGAGTTGTGGTTGATGACGTTCCAGTAGAGGATGATGGGTGGGAGTCCGCTCAACATCAGGTGTGGTGTGGTTTGCTTGACCTCATTGGCCTAGTGGTTGGAGGGTGCGGGTTCAAAATCAGTGATAACGTTACAGTAATAGATGATGGGTGGGTATCCGCTCTACGTCAGGTGGGGTGTGGTTCGCCAGACCTCATCGGCCTAGCGGTTGGGGGGCGTGGGTTCAAAACCAGTCATGACGTTACAGTTGAAGATCATGGGTGGAGGTCCGCTCAACATCAGGTGGGGTGTGGTTCGCCAGACCTCATCGATCACACACACACAGCAATAAAAAACACGCAAAGCGGCTCACTTACCAAAGTACAGAAAGTCTAATAATGTGACTGCATTTAAAAATATACTTTATTCGTTGAGCGATTAGGTTGCTTTTATTCTGCTTATTTACATTCGCAAAACCAACGATTGCGAACATCGACCTACAATTACATGGACCTCGGCTTTCGCACAAAACTCGCGAAAAAAGTGTACCAAGCTAACCTACTATAGGTGGATACTTATATAATGATTATAAACAAACTGAAAAAAAAAATATTTATGTCTTATCACAATTACTATATAGAACTCAATTTTGATTGCATGAAGCAACTTCTAGTGAACGTTACAGAAATTTTTCCAAGTCTTTTTATCAATATTTCCACCAGACGTTGAGCAGTACTCTGTTTATTGAGCTCCAGTTATATAAAGAAAAACTATTTTGTTAAAGTATTTCTCAGTCTTTTTATCAATATTTCCACCGGACGTTGAGTGGTAGCAGTTTTTTGAGCTCAAAATAAATAAAGTTTTTTTTTTAATTTCTTAGTCGTTTTATCAATATTTCCACCTGACGTTGAGCTGTAGTTTATTTCTTGAGCTCCAGAAAAATAAAACAGAAATATGTTGTTCAAATTTTTACAAGTCAATAATTCTACCTGACGTTGAGTGGTATCAGTTTTTTTAAGCCCCAGATAAATAAAGAATAAAAATATTTTGTAGCCATTTTTCTTAGTCCTTTTTTCAATATTATAACCTGACGTTGAGCGGTAGTCGGTTGTTTGAGATTCAGATAAATAAAGAAAAAAAATATTTTGCTGAAATTTTTCCAAGTCTTTTTATCAATATTTCCACCTGACGTTGAGTGGTAGCAGTTTTTTTAAGCCCCAGATAAATAAAGACTAAAAATATTTTGTGCCAATTTTTCTTAGTCCTTTCATCAATCTTTCCACCTGACGTTGAGCGGTAGTCGGTTTTTTGAGATCCAGATAAATAAAGAAAAAAAATATTTTGCTGAAATTTTTCCAAGTCTTTTTATCAATATTTCCACCAGACGTTGAGCGGTACTCTGTTTATTGAGCTCCAGTTATATAAAAAAAAAACTATTTTGTTCAAGTATTTCTCAGTCCTTTTATCAATATTTCCACCGGACGTTGAGTGGTAGCAGTTTTTAGGGTTCCGTAGCCAAATGGCAAAAACGGAACCCTTATAGATTCGTCATGTCTGTCTGTCTGTCTGTCTGTCTGTCTGTCCGGCCGTGTCACAGCCATTTTTCTTCGAAACCATAAAAGCTAGACTGATGAAACTTGGTGAGTAGATGTATTCTGTGAACCGCATTAAGGTTTTTACACAAAAATAGAAAAAAATCTATAAATTTTGGGGGTCCCCATACTTGAAACTGAAACTCAAAAAATTTTTTTTCATCAAACCCATATGTGTGGGGTATCTATGGATAGGTCTTTAAAAATTATGTTGAGGTTTTTAATATCGTTTTTTTCTTAAACTATAAATTTGGGGGTCCCCATACTTGAAACTGAAACTCAAAAATTTTTTTTTCATCAAACCCATACGTGTGGGGTATCCATGGATAGGTCTTCAAAAATGATGTTGAGGTTTCTAATATCGTTTTTTTCTAAACTGAATAGTTTGCGCGAGAGACACTTCCAAAGTAGAAAAAAGTTGGTCCCCCCCCCCTCTAACTTCTAAAATAAGAGAATGATAAATCCAAAAAAAATATATGTTGTACATTACTATGTAAACTTCCAATGATATTTAGTTTGAACGAGATCAAGTCAGTAGTTTTTTTTTATACGTCATAAATCGTAAACCGCAATTTACCTTTCGACGAACTACAAAATCCTTTATATTATGTTAATTGATGCTACGGAACCCTTCATGGGCGAGTCCGACTCGCACTTGGCTGCTTTGTTTGAACTACAAATAAATAAAGAAAAAAAATAATTTGTTGTAATTTTTCTTAGACCTTTTATCAATACTTCATATACAGGGTGGAATTTTGTAATGCCACCTGGAGGGAAAGTACTCTTAATACTCCAGATAGAAAATTTTACTCACAGGAAACATTCCTTTATTTTTGAATAGAAAGCAAACTGCATTCAAAGTTTTTCGAAAATTCTCTTACACCCGGGAATTGAACCGGCTAAAATCAGAAAAATTATACCTTGTACTTTTATTGCATCGATCGTTAGTCAATTATAAGGATGAAATCTCTCTAACAAACATGATAAATTAAATGAAAGAAAAACCAGGAAATCTTAAATTAATTTAATTATTTACAAAAAATGGATAACTAACTAGTTACTTGAAATTAGTTGCTTGAAATGGGCTCCATTCTCTTGGATACACAAATTTATTCTTTTAACGAATTCATTTCTTTAAAAGAATAAATTTATTCCTTTCAAAAAAAAAAATTAATTTAAAAATTATTTTATTTTTAATTTTAGAAATTGCTTTCTATCCAAAAATAAAGGAATGTTTCCTTTGAGTAAAATTTTTTATCTGCAGTATTAAGAGTACTTTCCCTCCAGGTGGCATTACAAAATTCCACCCTGTATAGAAATTAATGGTTCATAATTTGTTTTAGTCGAAATGTTGGCTTTTTTCGAAATTTCGGCAGACTTTTTGACCTAGTGCTGCACCTTAATTTCGTTTACCCAACCTACAACCTACCTAGGTACTTAGTATTTCCCATCTTCACTTAGTACCCTTCCTAAACTAACAATTATCAAATATCTAAGCATTATGTTTTATGCCAGTGTAGGTATTTAACTAGTCCGAAGTCCGAGCGATTCACACACACAACCGAAGTGTCCCGTGTGCTTCAAGCGTTTCCTCCCCCTGCACCCCGCCACCCGCACCGTGCGTGCGCGATAGCAATAGTAGCCGTTCGAAAATGCCATGAATTTGATCGTGTTCCGTAATACCAAAAATGATGACTGAAAACTTTTTGTATTCTTTACATAGTATTGTTATTCTGTAACTAGACAATATAAACTAGGTTCCTTAACAAAAAACACGTAAGATATTGTTGTTTTTAGTACGAAACCAATAGGTAGAAAACTTGATAAGTTTAGCATAAAAATGTGCAAAATGCGATTGGTGTTTATTTCATTTTAGGTAAGTAATTTGAAATAAAAACTGTTGAGGAACCTAGATAAATACTATGCAAATACAATTATTACAATAATATAGTGTAAATCTGTCTAAATTAGAAATCATTTTGGTATTCCGTTTGTATGAAAATTTTCCATACGTCAGCCCCTTAACTAGTTTTTTCGTGTGCGCGAGCTGCAAGCAGCTCGCGTGTCGGTGTGCTACTCCCAGTTTTACATTACACTTGCACTTGTAAAACCCCAAAAAGTAGTAAAGAAAGTCCTAAGTAACCCTAAAAGTCGATCAGTGAATCAAGTTCCTCAGTGTAGTAAAACCCCAATCAAAGTCCTAAAGAACCCTAAAATTGTTTACATAATCAAGGTCCTAAGTGAAGTAAAATTCCAATTAAAGGCCTAAGGAACCCTAAAAGTTGTTTATTTTATCAAGTTCCTCAATGTAGTAAAACCCCAATCAAAGTCCTAAGGAACCCTAAAAATGTTAACATTATCAAGCTCCTAAGTGTAGTTGAAACTCCAATCAAAGTCCTAAGGAACCCTAAAAGTCGAACACTTAATCAAATTGCTCAATGTAGTAAAACCCCAATCAAAACCTTATACGGAACCCTAAATTGTACGTCAAGCCAAAACCCTTAACGGGTCGAAACCGCTGGAAGGAACCCAAACGTTGACTACCGGGTCGCGTGCATCGCGAGCTGCAAGCAGCTCGCGTCCTCAATGCGTTCCCACAGGGGCGGAACCCTAAACCAAGTGAAGATCCAATCAAACACCTTAAAAAACCTAAAATTCAATCTCCAATCATAGTCCTCAGTCGAATGAACCGTTTGAACGACCTTAATCGGACGATTTTTGCAAAACCGGAAGTGGCACAGCCGCCATTTTGAATTTTGAACTCAGTCTAGTGAACATTTTTTCACACCCCTAAGACACCCTAAATTTCAGTAGGAGGGGGTTCTAAATTTCAGTAGGGTGGGCGTGGTCGCGTGGCGGCTCGCTTCGCTCGCCGCAACGTTCCCCCCGGGTTCAGGAGGAGGGGGTTCTGGGGGCTTGAGGGGGGGGTCACAGCACGGCTCGCTTCGCTCGCCGCGACGCTCCCCCCGGGTTCAGGAGGAGGGGGTTCTGGGGGGCTTAGGGGGGGGGGGTCACAGCACGGCTCGCTTTGCTCGCCGCACTGTTCCCCATTCGCTTGCCGCAATGCTCCACTCGAAAAAAAGGGTCAAAAATAATAAAGGGGTCTAGAGGGGGGAGGGGGGCAAAATTTATTTTGCTTTCAAAATAATCTCACCTTCCCTACATGACCCAAAAAAAAAGTCTTGCAAGTCACTCCGCTTGGAAGATACGAAAGGGGGGGGGTGAAAAAAGGGGCAAGAGGGGGGTGTTTTTTTTGTTTTTTCAATTCAGGAAGAAACCCTCTATACGAAACCCTAATCGAAAACCCCCTATCTCGACGGCATCCGGTAGCACTCACAAAAGGGGGTCCTGGGGGGCAAGGGGGGCAATTTTTTTGTACAATAATATTCTTATCTTTTTTCTTCTCTTTCGTCTTCTCCCTTTTAAACTTTTTTTTTCTGAAAAGTAATATTTCATCAAAATCGGCTAAGCCGTTTTGTTTTATTGTTTGTTACTGCATACCTTCGTCATTTAATTTTATGATCCAATTTAGTAAATTTTTCTTTTATCTAAAAGGTTATATACTTCCAGATCTGTGTGTAAATCTAGTAAGTATAACTTAGTGCATAGAATTCATGCCTATGGAAATAAATAATAATAATAATAATAATAATGCTGGACAATTCACACAACATTATCTAGCCCCAAGCTAAGCAAAGCTTGTGTTATGGGTGCTAGATAACTGATATACATAATACAATACATTACATGCATAGATAATTTTCATTTCAATTCATAAATGAATTGAAATGGAAATTATTTATGGGTGGCTTTAAGCTTTGCACTCATTTAGGCCTTCGGTGCTCATTGCGGTGGAGATCAGTGAAGCATTGTGAAATAACACTGTCTATTCGACTTATATTATTGTATTTTATCGGCATTTAAAAATATTAGGTATACCAAAGAGTTTCGACAACCCCAACTGACTCTTCAAAGTTCTGTCAAACGCAAAATCTTGGGAAACTCCTTGCTGCGTGTATAGAAATAGGCACATGTATTTTGGTATTTGGGTATTTGAGCGCACCGTGCATGAAGCCTTTGACAGAAAGTTCCAGAATTCGGGACATTACAGGCACCTCCAGATTTAAAAGACGGCAATCAAAAATACTCAAAACCCATGATATTATTGTTATGACTGGGCTCTCAGCTCATTTATTAGTAGCTCTGCCTTCTGCGCCATAGGTCGTGGGTTCGATCCCCACCGAGAACAAATATTTGTGTGGTGATCATAGATATTTGTTCTCCATCTGGATGTTATATTGTTTTCCAAGTACCTATGTATTTACAAACAAAATGTATTTAAGTATTACATCAGCTATCTGGTTCCCATAATACTAACTCTGCTTAGTTTAGGGCTAGATAGTGTAGTGTAGATTGTCCATAATATATATATATATATATATATACTTCCTTTTCATTGTAATGGGCTCCCAAACTCTTTGCAAAATCGACACTATTTTTATAAAGGCCTAAAATCGGCTACTAGTTTTTGAGTCTTCTTCTTGTCATGTCAATAGAAAATTAAAGCTGGTGTGGTGGATTATGAATGTGCCTCAAAAGTTTTGCTACTTCACGTTGGTTTCATTTATTGTTTTCCTTCACCGTTAGAGTGTACTGACATAGTGCACATAGGTTTTTTGGCAGATAAACTAATTTGTGCATGACGGGGTTTGAACACACGCCTTTAGAATCAAAAAGCGGGTCGCTACGACAATATAACCGGTGCTAAGCAACCAGAGCGCCCCTCCACCTAATGGACCGATGACATTCTAAAGATCGTGGGAAATCGGCAAATTGTTTTTTCATGGAAATGTATAAAGGAGGTCTATATCTAGCAGTGGACTTCTACTTACTGATGATGATGACGGAAAGCACTGGGTAGATAGGAAGATAGCTACTTATGCAACTACAAAAATGGAGGTATTTAACAAAAGCATTGCGCTTCGCTGGTCACGCACGATAGGAACGTGCCCTAGAATGTACTTGATAAGTTATATGCTACATAAAATATATACTTCTACAGGCTGATGATGATGTGAATACAGGTTATCGATCATAATGTACGATGAAGATGGTTTTATGTCATTTCGTTATACTGTGACAGTTTGTTTTATGTTACACTGTGGCAAATTTATAGTACCAGTAGTAGCTATGATTTAATCTAGGGTATATTTTACGTAGTCAGAGATGAAATGTCATGTCACGAAATTTGACATAGGTCCAACCTTCTTGGCCGCTCGGGCTGTACTGAGAAGTAAGTACAGAAACCTATCTATTTATATTTTTGAAAATTTTATTTTTTTATAAAAACTACGGCAACTAAGAAAAATGCAATAACATCAGGTTTTTACGTATTTATTAAGGTAAACGGGAACAAAACTTTCATTGCAATGGCTCTAACAGCAACGGAAAAAAACCATTTCAAATCCAAAAAAAATTGAGAGTTTTTGGCAAACTTTGCGTTCAATTTTATCGAACCCTGTGAGTTGAGGAGAATTTCTAGCCTAATCATAATTTTTTTACACCATTTAATTGTAATATTTTACAAAAAAAATAAATGGATTCGTCCATACAACGAAAAAAAATGCTACTTTACATTTTCGGTTTCACCTCATGTAGGCCCTTAAGTAGACACGAGAATAATTTTATTTTTATTCTTCCTTCTGTATCTTTATTTATTCTTAATTTATTTCACTGCTCTGCCTTCCGGTCTCCACCGAACAAATATTTGGGTGGTATATTTGTACTCTGTTTTGGTTCATTGTATACGTAGTATGTATTTACAAAAAAAAATGTAAATAAGTATTATTTTAGGTGGTGTTGATTATCCACAGTATTGTTTATTATTTTTTAAACACTTAAATAACAATCACGAGTTCTCATATGGTTCACTAAAATAAACATTAATATAGTAACTGAAACTTGCAAACAAAAATGAACAAAACCATCCCATTATTTGAGCAAATAAGGTTTATATTTGCATATAGCTATATCCTGGCAAACCAAGCATTTCTACACTACGCAGTCTACAGAGACTATGCAGTGTGGATTGCAGTTGTATTGCAGAGGCTTACAACTTGGCGGGTTTCAACCAATTTACCACTTAGAAGACAAAGATTGACTGTCTGAGAAACGGGCACCGGCATTTGAGACTTTTTTCAACAAATAAATATTGCGGACAATGCACACAAGACTATCTAGCTCCAAATTAAACAGAGCTTGTATTATGGTAACCAGATTATGCATTTTTATTGTAAATACTTATTTAGAATAAAATATAACACCCAGACAGAGAACAAACATCTATGTTTATACTGAGCTGAGAGGCCAGTCAATTATTATAGCCGGTCAAATAGATAAAGGGTCTAACAATGACGACAAGCTTGGAACCCGGTCACTCTACCCATAGGAAGCTAACATGTCGATTTGCAATGTCTGTACCTACTATTTCGTATCTTATTTTTATATAAGCTGTGTAGATACTATAGTATAACTTTGAAGCGTAGCGTGTGCTGTCTTTGAAACTTTTGCTTTTGTATTATTGCATTGCATACGTCTGACTAAGTGAAGTGGCACCACACTGGAACTTCACTGCTATTATTTTAGACTATTTTTGATTTGTAAAAGGATCATATAAAAAAACAGTAGGAACCGAGACGTAGTTTGTTGCCTGTTCTTCTACGCTTGGTCGCGTGGAACTGGCACCTAGACTCACCTAGCTATAAGACGTTTCAAAGTGATTCTTGCATCGTAATGAATAAAATTATTGAGTTTGAGAGTTTGAACCTCAGAATAGGTTTCTGTATAATACTACTACAAGAGGGGCAAAGTACCACCGTCATGACGACCATCGTACGTTACCAAACCAAAGCTTTACCTACTTGAAGCTGCTTAAAGCGTGCTGCCGAGGATGAAATCATATTTATGGTACCTAACCTAGAGAGCACTGGTGGTCTAGGGGTAACGGTCGTGGGTTCAAATATAAGGCCTAAGGTCTTGGGTTCAAATCCAGTCGTGTACCAATGAGTTTTTCGTCGAAAAATGTATGTGCACTATGCCAGTACTCTCAAAACGGTGAAGGAAAACATCGTGAGGAAACCGGCGTGACGTAGAACCTAAAAAAGTTCGAGGAACACGTGTCAAGCGTCACGCAAAAAAGGCCCGCCATAGTGGCCTACTTGCGAAAACCAGTCCGTACACCAAGTGCGGATGAGAATCTGCCATTTTTTTGGTACCTTACCTACTAAGACCGTCCCTAAAAAGCAAAGCAGTCTGTTTCTGCTTTTTTTCATAGGTAATGGGATAATGTTTCTCTTTATTGCATCGCAACACTTTAAGAGGTCTTCTCCCCCCCCCCTCTCGAAGTAGTTGGAAAACTTTCCGTTGAACTTCTGAGATCAGCCGTTTTGTTATATTTTATTTTTAAGTGCTTTCGCAATACGACTTGAGTTCTTTATTCAGATCGAAGAAATAAAGCTTCCAGCTTGATCGAAATTTCTGAAAACGGTAAGAACCAAGCCGTAGTTTGTTGCCTGTTCTTCTAGGCTTCGTCGCGTGGAACTGGCACCTAGACCCGTGATCTTATTGATACAACTGGATAAATATATTTTTTTATTTGAATTTGTGGTCATTGAATACTTTGATGACATTTGCTCAAGATTTTATTTTCTATTTGGTTCAATTTGAAATGGAAAAATATGCTAGAAGAACTCATCAAATAGTTTTTATATTTGGAATCGGTTATTTGTAATTTTCCTCTAATAAGATTCGTCAAAAACTACGCAGAATTATTTTTACCAGATGGCTATTCAGAGTTATACCAAAACGAAGGGTTATTTGGTCAGATTCTTTTAAATCTGTATGAGGCCTTTATATTCTGGGTCGTTTTTTCTAGTCATGCTATAACTATTACAGCTAAGCTATTAAAACTTACAAAACTTCAAACGTAAGGCGAGGCGGTATGGTCTTGGTACTGTAGCCTGCTTCCAAAGCGAAAAGAAAAAAACTTCAAGGTGACAGCTGCTAAGAGCCGAAAGGCAATGTGGTGGGGGTGGCTTTACTACTACTAACATTACTACTTACCTTCTGCAGTAAAAGCCCCGGATAATTTATTGTATCAGCACTTACCTGAAAGCATAAAATATACTACTGACTATGATGACAATACATAAAAAAACTAACATATTTGATAAGGTACCTAGTTAAAAAGTTATGTACACTATCACAATATATAAAAATAATAAAATATATTATATTATGCACAAACGCATCGCCTTAAAACCGTATTTTTGTTTCATCATCAGCCTGAAGAAGTCCACTGCTGGACATAGGCCTCCCCTACACATTTCCAGGAAGAACGATTCTATAACTGCCCGCGATCTTAACAATTTATTATTTTTTTCTTAAGGCCTGCCGCACACCTGGTTCGCTGGCGGTAGCGATCAGTGAAACGCTGTCAAATATCGCTGTCAGATTTGAGATTTGACATCGATATTTGACAGCGTTTCACTGATCGCTACCGCCAGCGAACTAGGTGTGCGCAGGCCTTTACACGGTTGATAAAAAATAAAAAGGATATAAAAGCAAGGCATACGCCACTCTTAATATAAATATCAAAACGAGTTTAAGGTTTCCGTTTAAAATTACTACCCTGAAGTTTGAGCAATATCTGTAAAGCCACGAAAATTTCAAAAGCTATTCAAATCGGTTTACAGCCTTACAGGTTTATTGCCGAACGTAGCTAGTTTACTGCCGATCAAGGGTTTAACCGTTTTAGACGCATGGAGCCTCTGTCGCATATTAGAAAGATTTTTGATATGTACATGTATTTATTTACAAAAAACTTTTACAAATTGTACAAAATACAGCGCCAGACAGAAGCGTCCCCAAGACGCTGGCAGCACCACCACGAAATTCAAAAATACAAAATTATTTATTCCAGAAATCTGTTTTACAAAAATCAAAAAGAAAGAAGAAAAATTATGGAGTTATACTGTACCAAACAAATAAAAAAAACAGGAGACTCCTTTTTTCGGAAGTTGGTATAAAACAAACTACGCTACAAGCGCTTCAAACAAGAAACGAGGAAAATATAAAATTACATCGCAATATGAAACGAGAAGAGTAAAAGCTAACATTACTCGAGAAAGGTGAACACAAAGAATAATGATTTTAGCATAACCAACTATGTTTTCCGTTAGAAACACGTCATATTTAGTTGAGCAACTTTGAAGTCAAAAACACCTACAGTTTCAAAATCAAGTTCTTGAAATGAAAGTGTTTAAAATATTGTGGACAACCAACACAACGCTATCTAGCTCCAAACTAAGCAGAGTTATTGGAACCAGATAGCTGATAATATAATATATGTAGGTATATAATTTATTTACGAAAATAATAATAATAGTAAAATAATAGTAGTAATAATAAAACTTACTATAATTTTTTTCGTAAATACATTGCTTAGAAACCAGCATGAAGTTTTGGTCCAGTATTTTGTTCTTTCTGTATCCTAGGGTTGTTGAAATAGGTGGCCACAAATCACTGAAAAGGGTACCGCTGCTCCTGTGGTCATGTTATTTGTCTAAATGTTCTTGTTTGTTTAGTTTTGGTGGTCAGTTTAGTTACATGGTGCATGCCGAACTGTGCCGAAATATCGGGAGTCAAAACTAGCAAAATTAAATCATGGTGAATATCCCGTTGTTTATAAAAATTGAGTAAAAAACCATGATAGTTTCAAAAGTTTTATTTTTAGTTACTATTTTCTCTGGATTTTTTTTTATGATTTACTTATAGTTAAAAAAAACATTGTTTTTATTTCTTTTTACACATTTGGTAGATGAGTTGCTAAGGTACATTTGACGCAGTTTTGCTTAAGTACACGTTCCGATGCCTCTCCCGATCAGAACATTTTTCATTCTGTCGAGAATATACGTGCTCCCGGATTATAAAAGGCATTATGATAGTATGACTTATGGAGCAAACATTTCGGTTTAAACTTTGATACGTTTGTAAAATAAATGGTTTCTTTAAATCCGGTACTATGCGGTAGTCGGTTAACTAAAATATTTAATACGTAACCGGGTTTCGTAACCAGCTACGTAGAAGAATTTTTTTCTTATTTCGTAACCGGGACTTTATAATCATAATCATTTATTTGTCTCAATGAAGGGTATACGAAAGATCTTAAAAAATACATCAATATCTTAATAAAAAGACTTCACAACCAACTTATAAAAAAGTTAAGTCATGCAATTAAGTATTAATTCGTAACCGAGTTATGAACTAATAAAAAGGTTATGTCATACAGTTATTACTTCGTAACCGGGTTACGAAGCAAGACAACGATGAATTCATACTCGGTGACAATGGGAACACATCTTTTTTTGCAGTTATTTTTAAAAAATCAGACTGCTGAACCAACAAATATCCACTAGCGTTACGCATCCAATAAAGAATGTTTCTTAGCTTAGGGCAGAATTTACATCTAACCATACATATAAACGACGACGACAGAATATAGCTATTCGTCAAATAATAATTGACAATCCTCGTTTTTGACAAACTTAAAAATGCGAAGGATAATTTTTATTTGACCGATAATACCTGTACTTGGAAAAAAAGCCCTGCATAGGTAAAAAGATGGGGGGATTCGTTTTCTGTCATTTCGGGAAGGAACATAGCTTTTTGATTTTAATTGTTTTTCTGGTGTTATTTTGAGTTCTGTTGTGTAATTTCGGTGGTATTTTAACCAACATTACTTGAGGTCTTAGCTCAGTGTTAGCAGTTGGAATTAAAGTGTATTAAGTGATATTCTGATTTGATCGAAAATTTTTCAGATGGTTATGGAAAAAACGGCCATATGTTTTCCATAGACAATTAGATAGGGCCGACCTGACAGACGACTGACGATTTGACGGAAAAGTATTTTATCTATGTAATGTATTATCATCATTCTCATTAAACTACTCGACACTGGCAAAATTGATCCGAAAAGGACAGATGCCATTCATTAAGAAAAAGAAAGAAAGAAGGTAAAAAGATAGCTTAGAGAAGAACAAGCTAGGCCACGAGCTTCAAATACTACTTACAAACTTCTCAGACTTACAGCGTAGTTCTCTAAGAGCTTATAGAACTAATATGAAACAGAACATTTTTATGATGATAGATTTTCTGATTACTGTATAAAGAGCTATGAAATACACAGATTGAAAATAGTAAAATTAATGTTAGTCCATATTAAAGTATGAAAGTATCTTCACACGAACGACAACGCAATATCCATGGAATATGTATCCATGGAAGCAGCACTTAGCGCTTATCATGGATATGTTTCAGCGGTTCTAGCGTATGGGCTAATCTTATGGGGCAATTCGGTAGATGTAGATAAAGCCTTTAAGGTACAGAAAAAGTGCGTAAGAGCCATTTGTGGTGCATGGAGTATGGATAGTTGCGAACCATTATTTAAGAGGTTTCGTATCCTTCCACTGGCGTGTATGTATATAAAGGATGTGTGCATTTTTGTCAAACAATATCCTGAATACTTTCGGAAACATTCAGATGTTGTCACGAGAAATACGAGGCACAAAAACCGACTATATGTTCCTCCTTGCCTGTTAAAACTCGTCAAGCGCAATGCCTATTATCATGCCATTACGATTTATAATAAATTACCAACTTACCTGAAGGATCTACCATTAAATGTGTTTTCATCCCACCAGCTCTGAAAGTGTGTTTTTGCTGTTCAATTTCTGACTGGAAAAGCCGTTTTTATCCGCTAGAGGATAAAGTAAATTTGAATTTAGATTATCGTGTTCAATAAGTTTGTGAATACACAACCTATTTACTTCTACCTCCATGGTGGCGAATTTATCATACAACCTTTTTAAATTTGTTAATAACTTGTACTCGGAACCTTCTTGGTGTGTTACTTTTAGTCGCGCCATGTTCTTTTTTGAATTTAGTCATTTCCTCGCTGAGGTGGGATGAAAAGTTACGTGTTGCACTCGAGTGCAAAGATTTTTCACCTTGTGCTCTTTTGATTCCTTCGCCAACGCTTAGGATTCTAACTTTTAAACCACTCGCTACGCTCGTGGTTAAACTTTAGAATCCTGCGCTTGCTCAGTCATCAAAATTGAGCACGCGGTTAAAAAGCAGCTTTGCACTCTTGTATAACAAATAACTATTAAATTTAAAATAAGAAAATGGTTGCAAGAAGCATGCTTCTATGACATTAAAGAATATTTAAATTGTAAAATGTAATTAATTTATTTGAATTTTATTTGTTGACATGTTTTTTGATTTTATTATTTTTAGAATGAATTTTTTTTTTTTTTTTTTTGTATGTGATTATCTTTTCCTTTTATTATAATATGTATTTTGCACGCCTTTATGAGGCAGAATGTAATGGACCTCAAATATTTATATTTTAATTTAATAACTATTGTACAAACATTCCTGCGAATAAATGATTATGATTATAATAGATATATAATATACTACCGGCCTGTCCCGGCTTCGCACGGGTGAACATATATTTTTTAAACACAACTATAACCTATGTTACTCAGGGTGAATGTATAGCTTTCTAAAAGTTAAAGACTTTTTCATTACTCATACTCTGAAAGTAGGTCTGAAGTTGCCTGAGGGGCCTAATTGAAAGTAAAACTTTCAGCCCTAGGGAGAATCGCTTTCTACTGACAGCTATCAAATTATAAAAAAAAACAAGTTATATTTTATTCAACCATGTTCCAACTTTCTAAAGTCTTTCTAACTGCAAAGAGGTCGTTGAACCAAATTCAAACTTTTTATTCAGCAAGTAGGTTGGAAACCCATTACAACGGTAAGAAGTTTAAAAAGTCTAATAAGATAGCGCAATGTAAAATTTAAATTTACATAACATAAAGATAGTATTAAATAAATAATATATCTTCTAAATTACTTGATTAATATATAGCTTCAGCTATTTATTTAAAATAACATAGATTTGACATTTACCATTTTTTAAATTATGAGAATGAAAATAATGGCTGAATAATGCTGGCGAGCCGAAGCCGAAGGCCCGCCAGAGAAAAAGAAAAAAAAAACCGGGAAGGCGGCAATTCAATCTTCATTTTCACAAATTTTTCTTTCATGTTTTAATTTTTACTTTCCTTGTATTCGTAATGAAAAGCACAGTGTTTACCTCGGGTGAAAGTCTTTTAAGTCCCTCAAGCTCCATTGGCGCCCTCGCTAACGCTCTGGCGCCAAACCCGTCTCGGGACTCAAAAAACGTGACTTTCAACACTCAGGTAACAATGTACTATTGAAATCGTCACAGTAGTTTTCAAATCACACTCGACGAATAACTCTCATGGACTGTTCGGCACTAACGGAATGTCGGGGGTTCAAATCCCGCTCGGCTCTTAACTTTTAGGACATTATAAAAATCTTTGTGATTTCATTAGAATCTAAGTTACTTTAAAATGACAAATGTCAGAGGTCTAACTAAAGTAACCAGATTACAATCTTAATAATAAAGTTTGGGGAATGTAACCGCAACAGAGAACTAAGACTTGTAGTATCGATGTCGTTTACGCGTCAGATCCCACAAGGGTCGCTTTTGGGACCACATTTGTTTAACTTAGACGCGCAAGTTTTGAAATAACTTTGCTTTGGAATTGAAATGTCAATAAATGACAGAGACAAATACCTTTTACCTCGCTCTTTACATATAAATGGTTTACTAGAGTCCGCGCAAGATCTCCGCGTGACACATGGTGGAAAACATGCATAAAATGGACTGGAAATATATCTTTCGATCACAAAGATGAACGGGGAAATCGAACTTGCATTGCGTTAAATTTGCGATTGGGAGATTATATCGAGTCAGTATTTTTTACATTTTCTGCTGTCACGTGCATAATTATCTTGCGTGGGGTCTAAAAGTGGAATCTATTTTTGGACGAAGTTATCAGACCACGACTATTAGAACGAGCTTTTTGTATGTAAAATGTTTTTTATTCTGGGAGCGCAAATAAACAATTCTGCTTAAATGACGTTACTTCAGCAAAGCTGCAGTTAACCGGAGCTTTAAGTTGCATTCGGATTTATTGGGGGCAATTAAGAGTTTCAGCTAACCATTAGCCAAATAATAGCCGTGAATATTGTCGCTTAACTGCTGGCTTCGGAACTTTGCACTGCAGATCTATTAAATGAAGGAGATAGACTTGTGCAATGGAACTTTGAAACACAGATCTATTAAAATAAAGAGATAGACGTTGTCAAAAAAACGGTTGCCTGTAAAGTCGGTTTACTGACGATAGTTGAACGGGACAACGTCTTAAAGCTGTCCACGCGGACGCATCGCTCACTCAAGTAGGAGAGAGACAGATGTCGAACGCTGTTGAACGCGGAGGCTGATTGTGCCTCTTTGTCGCTCATTCCGCACTCTCGCTTGCACTTCAAGCCTTAAATGGAACGTCTCAGAGCGAGGTAACGCCGCATGAGTCATGTTTTTTCGTACGTGCAGCTGGCTCCATCGAATTATAAGACGTTGTCACGTCAAAATGTATTAATTCAACAGTATCACAGAATCACTTCGAAACGTCAGCTAGATTTTCTAACATTATCTGTATTGTAGTACTACTTTAGCCTACTTTTTGCAAATAAGAGTTACGCATATAAGAACCAGTGTGTTGAAAAATAATTATTAGATTTTGACGGCTCGGTCGCGTGGAACTGGCACCTAGACTCATCTAGCTTTCAGACGTTTTAAAGCAATCCTTGTGATATCATTGAACAAAGAAATATTTGAATTAGATCAAAGAAAGATTTACTTTCATCAAACAGACGTTCAAAAACGGTTTCTTACAAAATTCACACCGTCTATTTGATCCGAGATCTTGGCTCCAGTAATGGTGCTAGTGTTGAAATATAACATTGTGACTTACAAAGTAGGATCATAAGTTAAGTGCTGGGGTTATTTGGCAAGGTGACAGAATATACCGGACAGGCGATATAAGTGGGCAAGAAAAAATAACTTTGATATATGCATGCCATTTATAATACTGACCCCGAAAGGTTTCTTATGCGTGCACTCACACTTTGCCAAAACAGTTCACTGTTTTGGCAAAGTGTGAGTAGGTATGCACGAGCTGATATCCATCTCTATCTGATTACTCCATGTACGTTCCTCTCTAAGTGATCCTTGTGATTGATTTTGACTTCATATGAAAATAATTATAAAAAGCCTTTATTTCTAATAAGTTAAACACTATTTTAAAAAACTATCTTCTCTTCTTTCTTAATAACTAACTATCAATAAACTTCTTACTTACTAATTTATACTTTAAGTTTAACATATAAGTCGCCTTAGCGGCGTAGGCCTCCCCTTAATCACTCAATTTTTTGACGTTTTACTCCTATGCTCAATCTTCTTGTTTTCTTTTCTTTTGGTGACGTGTTCGTTGTTTCTTTTTTGTTTATAACATCTGTGTTTAATCTTGTTTGTGTGTTCTTATTTGTTTATTTTGGTTGATGTAGGTAGATAGGTAGGTACTTATTATTTTATTTTCTTTTTATGTAAATCTTTCTTTAAATCCGTATTTGTTTTTGGTTTTATTTTTATATGATCTGGGGGGTTTTGGTCTATCTCTTCCACGGTGACCGGCCGGCTTGGAAGAGGGGAAGGGGCGTCACTTAGTTTTAGGTTTTCTTGGCTATCCGGGACTTCGTTGGATACCGTTGCTTGGGAGGGGTTCAGTTGTGATGGACGAAGGTAGACCGTTATGCTCTGAGTTTTCGTTTTTTTTGGTACCTGTTTCACATTTTCTCTGCTCACCTCAGCATAGCCTCCGGATCCCTCTGGTGACTCTGAAAGAAATCTTTTGTTGTTATAAGTTCGGTTTGTTGGGTGCTCATGCTGGTCAAACCGGATTATCTTGTCGTATCGTAAAGCTACTTTATTTCCAGCCTCTTTTTCTCGTTTCAGCTCTTCTTGGAGTTCTTTGCGTCTCTGGAGTACCGCGGGAGAGTAATCCTCTTTTATGTAGATTCCAGAGTTTTCTAAAGTTTTTTTGTGGCGTAGCAGCTCTATTTTTCTCAGTGTAGTTGAGGTCGTTACGACAATAGGTCTGGGATATCCGTTGTTTTTTCCAATCCTTACTACCGTTTCTATCTCCAGCTTTCCACATACTATTCCCATTTTTAAGTTTATGACGTCGATAACTAAATTTAGCAAATCCTCGTAGTTTCTTTCAGTTTCCTCTATCCCGAAAAAAACCAAATTTTTCTTTCTTATTTGTTTGTCTAAAAAATCTATTGACCTCTGTTGACTTTCAATTTTCCTCTCCAACATATTTGTTCTGTTCTCAATCAAATTAAATTTTTCGTCCATATTTTTTATTATAGCTTCTTTAATACTTTCTTCCATAATTTTCATGTCGTATTTCTGTTGCGCTATTTCACTCTGTATGCCTTGTAAGGCTTTCATTATTTCTTCCATATTCGATTCTACTAGCGACCTCTGTGAGCTGGTAATGAAAATAATTATAAGTTTAAAAAACTTGAGAAACCGACTTCATTGCCAAACGGCTAAGCCGATTTTAATGAAATTTGTTTGGGACAGTCTGGACGTAAAAATAACCTTCCAAATAAAAAAATAATTTTCTAAATCGGTTCATAAATGACGAAGGCATGCAGTTACAAACATTAAAAAAAATATTTAAAAAAAAATGGCAACACCGATTTTAATAAAATTAAAATGGGACCAATCTGGAAGCAGTACCTTTCAGATAAAAAAATAATTTTTCAAATCGGCTCACAAATGACGAAGTTATGCGGTAACAAACATTAAAAAAAAAAAAAAAAAAAAAAAAAAACATACAACCGAATTGAGAACCTCCTCCTTTTTGATTGGAAGTCGGTTAACAATCAAGCTGAAATGACAATTTTAAACAACGCTATTCGAAGATACTTATCTGACACCTTCATGTCAATATAATAGTTGTAATTTTTCGTATTACGACCGTCACAGCGGTCACCGGTTTGTAAGAAAGAAGGTAAATAACGACATTCATTACGAAATCGCTCACATCGAAAGTTACACGTTTAAACACTTGGATGAGGTTTACTAATCGGTTGTTTGTAACGCGTCTTAGCATTTCGTGTTTTAAACGATACGCAAAGCGTGTTGTACAACCACCTATATGCGAATATATCTTTTATAACACATTTGCTCATAAAGGGTCTCCTACTTCACCGATTTCAATATCGTTATGTATGTTTTTACGTACTTGTGCGTTATCGTAATGTAAAACGCACGGTTATCAATCCACGAACGGTACCTTTTTAAATCTTAGCAAAGAGTTTTTATGTCAGAAAACTGACATAAAAACTCTTTGCTAAGATTTTTTGTGGTAAACATTTTTATGAATAAAATTAACTCTGGGAGATAAAATATAGAAAATACACATTTATTCTTTAATTTAATTAATTTTAACAATAAATTAATACCATTTATTTGTAACAAAAACAAAAAAATATTAATTTACTCTATTAGTAATACTGGCTGTTTTTGTGCCTTTGCCTTAAAAAAAAAATTTGCTTATTTGTGAAAAAGTAAAAAGTTATTCCGCGCGCTTTTTCTTTACGCTGTATTATTTTTGTTTGAAAATGTCGTCAAGTAATGATGAATTTATTAATTCGAACCGCCAAAATTCTCAGAGGCAGTGAAAAAGGCTACTTTAAGCCTCTTGCCTGAAAAATCGAACGATAGATACTTACAAGCGTACCAAAACTTCATCTTATGGAAAACAAGCAAAGATGCCAATTCATTTTCACAGAAAGTGTGTTTTTAGCCTATTTCATGGAACTTTCTTAAAAATATAAGTCAAGCTCATTGTGGTGGCAACGTAATAATCTACTTAACAAATTGTTCAAATTTTTCCAAATGTTTTAACAAGTAAGTAATTACTACAAGTAAGTAAGTTCGTCCGAAAGTCCGAGTATTATTTGTTTCCTCGCAAATGTGTTATAAAACGTCGTATGACATACGTGCGCTTTGATAATTACAGCCTCTGCTTTCTTGTAGCCCTCGCCACGCCTCGGCTGTAATTTTCAACTTACCGCACTTATATCATAATGTACTATTATCCACGTTCATGTGATTGGTTCTTTTCCCTTTTTAGTCCTTTCTGATTTTGCAGACAGTCAAATACTTGTTTGTCTATAAATATTGTAACAAGCCTAGAAGAGCAGGGAACAAACTACGGCTTGACTCCTACCGTTTTTTTGTATGATAGTTTTAAACAAAAATATAGCAGTGAAGTTCCAGTGTGATGCCACTCCAACTTAGTGAGACGTAAAGGCCTGCGCACACCTAGGTCGCTGGCGATGGCGATCAGTGAAACGCTGTCAAATATCACTGTCAAATTTGACAGCGTTTCACTGGTCGCCATCGCCAGCGACCTAGGTGTGCGCAGGCCTTTAGTCAATACAGAAGAAAAAGTTTCAAAGACAGCACATACGCTTCAATTTATAAAAGTATTAGCCGCCACGGAGTCCTTAGCTAGTTAGTAGCTAAGGTATATCTACATACGTATATCGCTGAATTATTGGTACAATTTTTATTCGGTCGGTTCTCCAGTTTTCTGCATTATAAATCAAGCATTCATATCATTATCGCAATTCATGAAATCGCGGGCAAAATGCGGACAAAGGACCGATCCGACCTATTTGGACTGCAACCAGAACCTATCGGCATGCAAGAAAAACCAGTAAAAAGTGCAATATTTGAACTACATTTTCCGTTACATGAACGGGGTGGAGAAATGTTGTAGGTACGTGATTAGTTTTATGAAACGCGCAGAAGTTGCACTAAAAAACAAGTAAATAAGCCTTTGCATCTATTGCAGATGATTAATACTGCTGTTTTACGGGACGCTATAGTGCCTGGGACAGGATTTTAGATGGAATAGGCTTGCCCAGCACCTATCCATCCTGACAGCTTAGTCGGCTTAATCCACAGGAAAGACATGGTCAATACGTGCGGAATTGACTAAGCCGCGTTTTTCCTCACGTTTTTTTTTCACCGTTTGAGATACTGTTCTCTCTCTGCATTGTGTAGGTACATTAATATTTTGAACAGTAAAATCCATAGCTACACGAGTGAATTCGAACCCGCCCTCAGGATTGGAAGGCGGGGTTGCTACTACTAGACCACCAGTGCTCCAGAAATAGTTGCATATATTTTAAAGCTTTAAACTGCTTATTTTTATTGTGATTGAATGTTTGGTACGCGGAACGTTTACTTTGCCACAATTCATGTTGAAATCAAAATGGTTCTTCTTGTGTTTACTTTAAATAACTTTTTTGTGGTATAGCCTTTTTAGTCTGTGTTATGTCCCTTCTAACTTTAGCCTTGTAGAAAAAAAAGTCTACGATCATAGACAACTTAGATAAAGCTTCAATAAATTTGATACAAAATGTTTATTATTTATGCTATTACCTATTCGAATCACGAGCGCGTACGAGTGGTCGCATCCTATTTCGTATTCCAGCCCGCGCTAGTTGGTAGTCCTGCCGCTCGTAGCGAAACTACTTGTTTGGATACGAATACGTGGTGTGTGGAGTTTCACGTTTGTGCTTTGAAATTTGTTATTTTATATTTATTTATTTATTTTATTTATATATAAACATTGCCCTATCCTTACAGGAGTATCCTAATACAGGAGTGCAGCCATTCATAATCGGAATTTTAGTTTCTATAAATTATACATACATTACAAACAAAAAAAAACATAATAAAAATAATCACAATAATATACCCTGAATCCAATCAATTACATAACAAAAATAAACAATACACATTCAAAATTAAACAAGACAGATTATAGCTCTAGGATAGACAGAAAAGCTTTTATGAATTCGCTCAAAGTACAATGAAATATACCTATATTTTCTGCCACATCTAAATCTAAACCATGATAGATTGGTTGGTTTTTGGATCTAGATCTAATTTAATCTAGATCTGATTGTTGAAAATCTATATAAGCTAACAAAGTGTCAAATTACTTTGAATAAGTCCCGCCCGACATACATAATTGAAATAAGTAAGCGATCTAAGGCTAGAATTCACGGATTACTAATCAACCAATTAAATATTTGCCAGCTGGTTATCGCATTTTTTTATACAACTAGTTGATAGACAAGCATATGGCCCACCTGATATTAAGTGGTAACCATCGCCTATAACAAACGTCAGCACTTCAGGAACGTGCGTTATTATGCATGTATCTGCGTTCATCAACTTGAGGCATACAGATGTTAAGCCTCACGTGCCAGTAATTTGAGTTAAACCGCTATCAAATCAAAAAATAAACGTTTTTGATTGTTAAATACTCGTATATACTTACCTAGTTATCTGGGTCTCTAAGATTAGAATATCGTTGTGTTTACAGAATGTGCATCAATATTCATAATTTTCTTACATTATACATAATAATTAACTTATTTTTATAGTATTACTAGTGGCCGCCCGTTCTCGTAACACCCCGTTCCCGTTGCTTTTTCGGGATAAAAAGTATCCTATGTCCTTCTCCCGGTTCTAAGCTACCTCCCCACCAATTTTCTGCCAAATCGGTTCAGCCGTTCTTGAGTTATAAATAGTGTAACTAACACGACTTTCTTTTATAAATATAGATTTTAATAATATCTATTACATATCCATATCGTATAATTTTATGTTTAGGACAATTTTACCCGTACGAAACTTCAGCAATTTCACGTTGTGTCACATTTGGGACTTCCTAACTTCAAGTAGACGTAATTTATGGAGACCCTTTATCTGTTATGAATTCAAACGTAGCTCCACGGAGTGCTATGACGCCTGTAATTTTGTGAAAGAACATCTTTGCGATGTCAACTTGCCAAGGAAAAACATTCTCAAGGTTTTCGTGAGGAAAGGTAATGTTAAAAAAAATATAACCAACTAGCAGCCCGTCCCGGCTTCGCACGGGGTAGACAATATTGTTGTACATTATTGTGTTCTATCGCTAATAGTTTCGGCAGCGCATTCGACGAAAGACATTTTAAGACTCATTTTTCTACACCTTCGGTTACATTGTTCAAATTTTACCAAGGATCCCAAATTTTTTTCAAAATGAAATGTAGCCTCTATGTCAAATTGGAAGAATGTAGCATTCTATTGGTGAAAGATTTTTTTAAATCGGCCCAGTACTTTTTGAGCCTATTCATTACAAACATACAAAAATAGGTACCTACAAATCTTTCCTCTTTATAATATTAGTATAGATATGACTTATGGTCCCATTTCTAAAGCTGAGAGCACCGGTGGCCTAGTGGTAGCGGCTCCGCCTTCCGATCCTAAGATCGTGGGTTCAAACTTCAAACATTATGCACTGGCATAGTGGATGGGCGGACTCTTAACCGGTGAAGGAAAACATCGTGAGGAAACCGGCATGTCGTAAAATCTAAAAACTAGAATAAATGTGTCGAGTGCACGAAAGGAGGGAAGCCTCACCGAGGCACACATAAAATCCTTTCGCCACACTGTTTGAAAGAACCCGTGACACGATAAGGGAAAGCTTAAAAAATAATAAAATAAAGTAATAAAGCTTTGCGCACGTCTAGATCGCCTGCGATGGCGCGATCAGCGTATCACTGTCAAATGTCGCAGCAGTGTGTATGGATGTATCCATCCAAACCTTAAGCTGAAACTGATTGCCATCGCCGTTGGCCTAGATGTACGCAAGGCAAATAGATGGATAGATAAGGCTATGTTTGTAGTCTGATATAACACACAGGCTACTGTTTATTAGCAACACGCGAGTGTAGCAGTGGGCGGAAGCTAGTTCTACATAATATAACACACTGAGTATCACAGTTCGAAACTTCCACCTCGAACTAATACCAAAACTATTGCTATTTCTGTTTCTCGTCTCTAAATTTAATTGATTGAAACTAAACTATAGTTTTGAACATCGCAAAGCTACTGAGTTAAACTGGTCACGTGCACAGAAATATCCGGAGCATGTAAAGTTCGCAAGAGTCAAACTGGCCGAAGCCCGGGGCTTTGGCTAAACTTATATGATCAGAGACGTACTGTGAAACTGTATTTTGAAATTATTTTTCTTTTAGGTTTTATTTTTTTACAGCCTCGCAGATCAGTCTCCGCATCCAAATTGATTATTCTACCTTTATAAATCTATCTTATATATATATAATTATAAGTTTAAAAAACTTGAGAAACCGACTTCATTGTCAAACGGCTAAACCGATTTTAATCAAATTTGTTTGGGACAATCTGGACGTAAGAATAACCAAATAAAAAAAAAAATTTTCTAAATCGGTTCATAAATGACGGAGGCATGCAGTTACAAACATTAAAAAAAATATTTAAAAAAAATGGCAACACCGATTTTAATAAAATTAAAATGGGACCAATCTGGAAGCAGTACCTTTCAGATAAAAAAATAATTTTTCAAATCGGCTCACAAATGACGAAGTTATGCGGTAACAAACATTAAAAAAAAAAAAAAAAAAAAAAAAAACATACAACCGAATTGAGAACCTCCTCTTTTTTGATTGGAAGTCGGTTAAAAAGAAAATCGTGTTAGTTACTCCACTTATAACTCAAGAACGGCTGAACCGATTTGGCTGAAAATTGGTTGGGAGGTAGCTTAGAACCAGGAGAAGGACATAGGATACTTTTTATCCCGAAAAGGCAACGCGAACGGGGTGTTACGGGAACGGGCGAGCGAAGCCGCGGGCGGCCACTAGTATAAATATATAAATATTGTGGACAATTCACACAACACTATATACTTAGCCCCAAATTAATCAGAGCTTGTACCAGATAACTGAAAAGTATTTTTTTTTGTAAATACCTACGTACTTAGAATACAAAATAACTCCATAACAGAGAACAAACATCTGTTTTCACCTCACAAATATTTGTTTTCAGCGAGGATCAAACCAACGACCTAAGCGCAGAGTACAGCTAGGTACTACCAACTGAGCTTTTTTATTTTTTTATTATAGATAGCTAAGCATAATGGCTGCCATCACACCTGATGGAAAGTGAGGATGCAGCCTAAGATGGAGCATGCTTAGCTTAGCCATAATCCACCTGTTCACTCTTGTCTTAAAAGTTCCCAAATTGATTGCTGATAGGCCAGTACAGTTTAGTTCTTTAAGAGGGGTTTCTGTTCCACGGTACACCCCGTCTCTTTGTGTACAGGCAAAGTCGTCTCACAGCCGGCGATCGAGTTATCGCACTATATCGGGAGATGGCATTCCCTGAATAATTTGTAGACAATGTTGCTTTGTACAGAGTTGGAGGCGAGTATGTGTATCTGATAAACGGATATGGGCGATTTAATGGACGTTTGATTTGTATTTTCGTCTAAAAAGCGTTTTTAGTTGCAATAGGTAACGTAAAAAAAATTGAATCGCAAAGATAGCTTTGAAACGTCTTAAAGCAAGGTGAATCTAAAAGGCAAATAATATAGTGAGCTTGTGGTAGGCTAACTGACGGTTTCGAGTCCGTCTGAGTCAAGGAATATAATACTCTCTACGAGAGACGAGAGGTCTGAGTGTTGACTATACGGACTCAAAACCAGAGCCAAGGCCAGACCGAGCTTGTGGCGGCCTACAGTCCAAAATCGTGGCACTCCGGGAATGCCGACAGAAGTGAACATTCAGTTAATAATGAATACTTAACGGTGAGTCGAATTTATTACTTTTTTCCCACCTCAAAAAACGCTCTAGCCCGCCTAAAGCAGTTTTCACTTCAAAAAACTTACCTTATTTAGCAAGTTTTTATTTCGATTTGGTTATCTTTTGTCACTTTTTATAAGGCATCTACCAACTTACAACCTACGCACAGAAGGCAAAGCTACTAACCTTGAAAGCCTGCGCACAATCTACAACATGACAGCGATATTTGACAGCGTTTCATCAGCTGATCGCCATCGCGTAGATGTGCGCAGTCCTTGAGGACTTGAGTCCTCAAGGCCTCAAGGTATGTGCAGTCAGACTGTAAATCGTACCTAAAACATTGGCTATTTCATGCACTGGTCTCGTCACTTGTCGTAAACAAACTCGTATTTGTGTCACCAAAGCCACCAATAACACGTTGCTGTAATCCGCATTAATGTTTTATGTATCTTTCGTGGTGCATTGCGGCCGCCGCGGTGGCAGATATACGACGCGGTGGAGGTGGCCGGAAGCCTCGATTCAATGCTTTTCTGATATATTATTTTTATGAACAGTAATTGGTAATGATATTGAAATTATTATGATTATTTTACCATGTAGGGGCGATGGGAGCTTAGTTATACTCTGCAAAAAAAAAACGCGTTTTTTTTAATTACAAAATTCCAATACCAAATGTATTTGTTAACTTTATAAAATAATGATAGCCCTCTTAGCTCAGTTGGTAGTAGCTCTGACTCCTGTGCTGGAAGGCGATTTCAATCCCCACCGAGAACAAACATTTGTGTGAGGACGCAGGTGTTTATTCTTTGTCTGGGTGTCGTATTGTATTCTAAGTATGTTTTTACAAAAACAAAATGTATATAAATATTATATCAGCCATCTGGTTCCCATAGCACAAGTTTTGCTTAATTTGGGGCTAGATAGTGTTGCCTGGATTGTCCACATATTTATTACCCCGTCCGTTTTGCGACGCACAAAGCTCACCTCTGTTAGTGATAAGCAGTTAAATTTCAATTATTAGCGTGAGTTTTATACTTCACCAAATAAATACATTTTCTTTCTTCTTTTTTGATTTCTATTATTTATTTAATTATTGTTCAAAAACAAGAAACCAGGCGTTTTGAACACTAGGGGTAGGACCTATAATAGGTTTTTCACGTTTTTGTAAGACTTTATTCACAAAGTTAATAATCTTACAATAGAGACAGTTACAAAGTCTTCTCATAAAGATATTATATTGCTGCATAAACCGAGACTTCTTACTGGAAGCTATAAAAAATACAACATCTGTTACGCCAAGAGTTTCTTCTCCCATATTCAAGGCACAGGATCGAGGTAGATGGCACAAACTAAGGGAGGCCTATACTCAGCAGTGGATGAAGTCGGGCTGTGGATGATGATGATGATGTTCTTTGGGAGCCAGATAGCTGATATAATACTTCTAAACATTTGTTTTTGTAAATACATACCTTAGAATACAATATAACACCCAGACATAGAACAAACATCTGTTAACCACACAAATATTTGTTCTCAGTGGGGATCGAACCCACGACATACGGCGCAGAAGGCATAGCTACTACCAGCTGAGCTGAGAGGGTAGTCAAATAAGCCGCCGAAGAAAATTGAATATGAAACTGATTTCTATTGGTTTCCCCATTTGCCACCGGTCGAACGATGATTGTATTGCCATGTAATTTGGGCCCAAGTCGTGATGGTACCCTTCCGGGCCCACTTCGTGCCTCCTTATTATTTTATATTGAAATAACGAGTTCAAGCAACTGTGTTTTTATCTATACTTCTATACTAATATTATAAAGAGGAATGATTGTTTTTTTGTGTGTAATGAATAAACTCAAAACCCGTCAAAGACCGTTTTGCGATACACTAGATTCACATAAACGTAGTATTAGGATTTCCTTTTTTAGGTTATTATAAATTAGTGTAGGTAAGTGCTTGTTCCGCAAATAAATAATTATTCTATAAAATACAAAAAAAAAATTGTTTAAAAAACAAATGTCCACCCGTGCGAAGCCGAGACAGGCCACTAGTAAAGTATAAAGGCATAGGCCCTTTACACGTAGAAACCCTGGGGGGTATTATTGTTTAATTGAACACTTCATTTAAGATTTAAAATGAATTGGAAATTGTGGTGAAAATGCAAGAAAATTTTTACTTTTAGTTGTGGCAAAGAATAGGATCCTTCTGTCACCTCGTCTGGATGTCGTAAAAGATCAAGAGAAAGATGGGAGAGCACCAGAAGATGGAGACTGCAGCATCTTCAGAACACCAATACTACTCTCACCAATCCGCCTGCTAAACGTGGGCCCAAATATGGTAAAGGCCTCCACAAAACTATGTGGTAAGATCTCTTGGTAAATTGAACAAGTGAAGATTTTAAAAGTTTAGAAACCGTCTTCATGGCCAAACTGGTAAACCGATTATGATGAAATTTCTATAGGACCAATCGCGAAGTATAACATTCCAGATAAAAATATATGATAACAAACAAAAAAAAAATACAGCCGAATTGAACCGGGGACGGAACCGGAAATAAGTCGGTTGTAAAAAAAACATGGACCCTTATTTTATAAACTGGATATGAAGCCTTTTATTTGCTTGTGATAGGAGAAAACACAAAATAATAATTGAGGAATAATCCACCCCATTTCGAAAATTTCCCACATATTTCGGAAAATCCGGCATATTTCGGAAATGCGATCACGCAGTTGGCAACTCCAGCAAGCCTGCAGGCAGACAATTTATGTTCGCAGTCACTGCTAAAAATTTACGTTCTAGTTTCGCAAACTCCTTTATTAACCTAAATTGGCCAACCACTAGAGCGGCTTGTATATGAGTCGCTAGGATATTCGGCAAATTGTGTTTAGAATATTGTTGAGGATCTAATGATTCTGTAGTTTTTTAAGGGCCTACATGAGGTGAAACCGAAAATGTAAAGTAGCATTTTTTTTCGTTGTATGGACGAATCCATTTATTTTTTTTGTAAAATATTACAATTAAATGGTGTAAAAAAATTATGATTAGGCTAGAAATTCTCCTCAACTCACAGGGTTCGATAAAATTGAACGCAAAGTTTGCCAAAAACTCTCAATTTTTTTTGGATTTGAAATGGTTTTTTTCCGTTGCTGTTAGAGCCATTGCAATGAAAGTTTTGTTCCCGTTTACCTTAATAAATACGTAAAAACCTGATGTTATTGCATTTTTCTTAGTTGCCGTAGTTTTTATAAAAAAATAAAATTTTCAAAAATATAAATAGATAGGTTTCTGTACTTACTTCTCAGTACAGCCCGAGCGGCCAAGAAGGTTGGACCTATGTCAAATTTCGTGACATGACATTTCATCTCTGACTACGTAAAATATACCCTAGATTAAATCATAGCTACTACTGGTACTATAAATTTGCCACAGTGTAACATAAAACAAACTGTCACAGTATAACGAAATGACATAAAACCATCTTCATCGTACATTATGATCGATAACCTGTATTCACATCATCATCAGCCTGTAGAAGTATATATTTTATGTAGCATATAACTTATCAAGTACATTCTAGGGCACGTTCCTATCGTGCGTGACCAGCGAAGCGCAATGCTTTTGTTAAATACCTCCATTTTTGTAGTTGCATAAGTAGCTATCTTCCTATCTACCCAGTGCTTTCCGTCATCATCATCAGTAAGTAGAAGTCCACTGCTAGATATAGACCTCCTTTATACATTTCCATGAAAAAACAATTTGCCGATTTCCCACGATCTTTAGAATGTCATCGGTCCATTAGGTGGAGGGGCGCTCTGGTTGCTTAGCACCGGTTATATTGTCGTAGCGACCCGCTTTTTGATTCTAAAGGCGTGTGTTCAAACCCCGTCATGCACAAATTAGTTTATCTGCCAAAAAACCTATGTGCACTATGTCAGTACACTCTAACGGTGAAGGAAAACAATAAATGAAACCAACGTGCAGTAGCAAAACTTTTGAGGCATTTTCATAATCCACCACACCAGCTTTAATTTTCTATTGACATGACAAGAAGAAGACTCAAAAACTAGTAGCCGATTTTAGGCCTTTATAAAAATAGTGTCGATTTTGCAAAGAGTTTGGGAGCCCATTACAATGAAAAGGAAGTATATATATATATATATATATTATGGACAATCTACACTACACTATCTAGCCCTAAACTAAGCAGAGTTAGTATTATGGGAACCAGATAGCTGATGTAATACTTATACATTTTGTTTGTAAATACATAGGTACTTGGAAAACAATATAACATCCAGATGGAGAACAAATATCTATGATCACCACACAAATATTTGTTCTCGGTGGGGATCGAACCCACGACCTATGGCGCAGAAGGCAGAGCTACTAATAAATGAGCTGAGAGCCCAGTCATAACAATAATATCATGGGTTTTGAGTATTTTTGATTGCCGTCTTTTAAATCTGGAGGTGCCTGTAATGTCCCGAATTCTGGAACTTTCTGTCAAAGGCTTCATGCACGGTGCGCTCAAATACCCAAATACCAAAATACATGTGCCTATTTCTATACACGCAGCAAGGAGTTTCCCAAGATTTTGCGTTTGACAGAACTTTGAAGAGTCAGTTGGGGTTGTCGAAACTCTTTGGTATACCTAATATTTTTAAATGCCGATAAAATACAATAATATAAGTCGAATAGACAGTGTTATTTCACAATGCTTCACTGATCTCCACCGCAATGAGCACCGAAGGCCTAAATGAGTGCAAAGCTTAAAGCCACCCATAAATAATTTCCATTTCAATTCATTTATGAATTGAAATGAAAATTATCTATGCATGTAATGTATTGTATTATGTATATCAGTTATCTAGCACCCATAACACAAGCTTTGCTTAGCTTGGGGCTAGATAATGTTGTGTGAATTGTCCAGCATTATTATTATTATTATTATTATTTATTTCCATAGGCATGAATTCTATGCACTAAGTTATACTTACTAGATTTACATACAGATCTGGAAGTATAACCTTTTAGATAAAAGAAAAATTTACTAAATTGGATCATAAAATTAAATGACGAAGGTATGCAGTAACAAACAATAATACAAAACGGCTTAGCCGATTTTGATGAAATATTACTTTTCAGAAAAAAAAGATTAAAAGGGAGAAGACGAAAGAGAAGAAAAAAGATAAGAATATTATTGTACAAAAAAAATTGCCCCCCTTGCCCCCCAGGACCCCCCCTTTTGTGAGTGCTACCGGATGCCGTCGAGATAGGGGGTTTTCGATTAGGGTTTCGTATAGAGGGTTTCTTCCTGAATTGAAAAAACAAAAAAAACACCCCCCTCTTGCCCCTTTTTTCACCCCCCCCTTTCGTATCTTCCAAGCGGAGTGACTTGCAAGACTTTTTTTTTGGGTCATGTAGGGAAGGTGAGATTATTTTGAAAGCAAAATAAATTTTGCCCCCCTCCCCCCTCTAGACCCCTTTATTATTTTTGACCCTTTTTTTCGTTTTTTCGAGTGGAGCATTGCGGCGAGCGAATGGGGAACAGTGCGGCGAGCAAAGCGAGCCGTGCTGTGACCCCCCCCCCCCCCCCCTAAGCCCCCCAGAACCCCCTCCTCCTGAACCCGGGGGGAGCGTCGCGGCGAGCGAAGCGAGCCGTGCTGTGACCCCCCCCTCAAGCCCCCAGAACCCCCTCCTCCTGAACCCGGGGGGAACGTTGCGGCGAGCGAAGCGAGCCGCCACGCGACCACGCCCACCCTACTGAAATTTAGAACCCCCTCCTACTGAAATTTAGGGTGTCTTAGGGGTGTGAAAAAATGTTCACTAGACTGAGTTCAAAATTCAAAATGGCGGCTGTGCCACTTCCGGTTTTGCAAAAATCGTCCGATTAAGGTCGTTCAAACGGTTCATTCGACTGAGGACTATGATTGGAGATTGAATTTTAGGTTTTTTAAGGTGTTTGATTGGATCTTCACTTGGTTTAGGGTTCCGCCCCTGTGGGAACGCATTGAGGACGCGAGCTGCTTGCAGCTCACGATGCACGCGACCCGGTAGTCAACGTTTGGGTTCCTTTCAGCGGTTTCGACCCGTTAAGGGTTTTGGCTTGACGTACAATTTAGGGTTCCGTATAAGGTTTTGATTGGGGTTTTACTACATTGAGCAATTTGATTAAGTGTTCGACTTTTAGGGTTCCTTAGGACTTTGATTGGAGTTTCAACTACACTTAGGAGCTTGATAATGTTAACATTTTTAGGGTTCCTTAGGACTTTGATTGGGGTTTTACTACATTGAGGAACTTGATAAAATAAACAACTTTTAGGGTTCCTTAGGCCTTTAATTGGAATTTTACTTCACTTAGGACCTTGATTATGTAAACAATTTTAGGGTTCTTTAGGACTTTGATTGGGGTTTTACTACACTGAGGAACTTGATTCACTGATCGACTTTTAGGGTTACTTAGGACTTTCTTTACTACTTTTTGGGGTTTTACAAGTGCAAGTGTAATGTAAAACTGGGAGTAGCACACCGACACGCGAGCTGCTTGCAGCTCGCGCACACGAAAAAACTAGTTAAGGGGCTGACGTATGGAAAATTTTCATACAAACGGAATACCAAAATGATTTCTAATTTAGACAGATTTACACTATATTATTGTAATAATTGTATTTGCATAGTATTTATCTAGGTTCCTCAACAGTTTTTATTTCAAATTACTTACCTAAAATGAAATAAACACCAATCGCATTTTGCACATTTTTATGCTAAACTTATCAAGTTTTCTACCTATTGGTTTCGTACTAAAAACAACAATATCTTACGTGTTTTTTGTTAAGGAACCTAGTTTATATTGTCTAGTTACAGAATAACAATACTATGTAAAGAATACAAAAAGTTTTCAGTCATCATTTTTGGTATTACGGAACACGATCAAATTCATGGCATTTTCGAACGGCTACTATTGCTATCGCGCACGCACGGTGCGGGTGGCGGGGTGCAGGGGGAGGAAACGCTTGAAGCACACGGGACACTTCGGTAGTGTGTGTGAATCGCTCGGACTTCGGACTAGTTAAATACCTACACTGGCATAAAACATAATGCTTAGATATTTGATAATTGTTAGTTTAGGAAGGGTACTAAGTGAAGATGGGAAATACTAAGTACCTAGGTAGGTTGTAGGTTGGGTAAACGAAATTAAGGTGCAGCACTAGGTCAAAAAGTCTGCCGAAATTTCGAAAAAAGCCAACATTTCGACTAAAACAAATTATGAACCATTAATTTCTATACAGGGTGGAATTTTGTAATGCCACCTGGAGGGAAAGTACTCTTAATACTGCAGATAGAAAATTTTACTCAAAGGAAACATTCCTTTATTTTTGGATAGAAAGCAATTTCTAAAATTAAAAATAAAATAATTTTTAAATTATTTTTTTTTTTTGAAAGGAATAAATTTATTCTTTTAAAGAAATGAATTCGTTAAAAGAATAAATTTGTGTATCCAAGAGAATGGAGCCCATTTCAAGCAACTAATTTCAAGTAACTAGTTAGTTATCCATTTTTTTGTAAATAATTAAATTAATTTAAGATTTCCTGGTTTTTCTTTCATTTAATTTATCATGTTTGTTAGAGAGATTTCATCCTTATAATTGACTAACGATCGATGCAATAAAAGTACAAGGTATAATTTTTCTGATTTTAGCCGGTTCAATTCCCGGGTGTGAGAGAATTTTCGAAAAACTTTGAATGCAGTTTGCTTTCTATTCAAAAATAAAGGAATGTTTCCTGTGAGTAAAATTTTCTATCTGGAGTATTAAGAGTACTTTCCCTCCAGGTGGCATTACAAAATTCCACCCTGTATATGAAGTATTGATAAAAGGTCTAAGAAAAATTACAACAAATTATTTTTTTTCTTTATTTATTTGTAGTTCAAACAAAGCAGCCAAGTGCGAGTCGGACTCGCCCATGAAGGGTTCCGTAGCATCAATTAACATAATATAAAGGTTTTTGTAGTTCGTCGAAAGGTAAATTGCGGTTTACGATTTATGACGTATAAAAAAAAACTACTGACTTGATCTCGTTCAAACTAAATATCGTTGGAAGTTTACATAGTAATGTACAACATATTTATATTTTTTTTGGATTTATCATTCTCTTATTTTGAAGTTAGAGGGGGGGGGACCAACTTTTTTCTACTTTGGAAGTGTCTCTCGCGCAAACTATTCAGTTTAGAAAAAAACGATATTAGAAACCTCAACATCATTTTTGAAGACCTATCCATAGATACCCCACACGTATGGGTTTGATGAAAAAAAAAATTTTGAGTTTCAGTTTCAAGTATGGGGACCCCCAAATTTATAGTTTTAGAAAAAAACGATATTAGAAACCTCAACATAATTTTTAAAGACCTATCCATAGATACCCCACACATATGGGTTTGATGAAAAAAAATTTTTTGAGTTTCAGTTTCAAGTATGGGGACCCCCAAAATTTATAGATTTTTTTCAATTTTTGTGTAAAAACCTTAATGCGGTTCACAGAATACATCTACTCACCAAGTTTCATCAGTCTAGCTTTTATGGTTTCGAAGAAAAATGGCTGTGACACGGCCGGACAGACAGACAGACAGACAGACATGACGAATCTATAAGGGTTCCGTTTTTGCCATTTGGCTACGGAACCCTAAAAACTGCTACCACTCAACGTCCGGTGGAAATATTGATAAAAGGACTGAGAAATACTTGAACAAAATAGTTTTTTTTTTATATAACTGGAGCTCAATAAACAGAGTACCGCTCAACGTCTGGTGGAAATATTGATAAAAAGACTTGGAAAAATTTCAGCAAAATATTTTTTTTCTTTATTTATCTGGATCTCAAAAAACCGACTACCGCTCAACGTCAGGTGGAAAGATTGATGAAAGGACTAAGAAAAATTGGCACAAAATATTTTTAGTCTTTATTTATCTGGGGCTTAAAAAAACTGCTACCACTCAACGTCAGGTGGAAATATTGATAAAAAGACTTGGAAAAATTTCAGCAAAATATTTTTTTTCTTTATTTATCTGAATCTCAAACAACCGACTACCGCTCAACGTCAGGTTATAATATTGAAAAAAGGACTAAGAAAAATGGCTACAAAATATTTTTATTCTTTATTTATCTGGGGCTTAAAAAAACTGATACCACTCAACGTCAGGTAGAAATATTGATAAAAAGACTTGTAAAAATTTGAACAACATATTTCTGTTTTATTTTTCTGGAGCTCAAGAAATAAACTACAGCTCAACGTCAGGTGGAAATATTGATAAAACGACTAAGAAATTAAAAAAAAAACTTTATTTATTTTGAGCTCAAAAAACTGCTACCACTCAACGTCCGGTGGAAATATTGATAAAAAGACTGAGAAATACTTTAACAAAATAGTTTTTCTTTATATAACTGGAGCTCAATAAACAGAGTACTGCTCAACGTCTGGTGGAAATATTGATAAAAAGACTTGGAAAAATTTCTGTAACGTTCACTAGAAGTTGCTTCATGCAATCAAAATTGAGTTCTATATAGTAATTGTGATAAGACATAAATAATTTTTTTTTCAGTTTGTTTATAATCATTATATAAGTATCCACCTATAGTAGGTTAGCTTGGTACACTTTTTTCGCGAGTTTTGTGCGAAAGCCGAGGTCCATGTAATTGTAGGTCGATGTTCGCAATCGTTGGTTTTGCGAATGTAAATAAGCAGAATAAAAGCAACCTAATTGCTCAACGAATAAAGTATATTTTTAAATGCAGTCACATTATTAGACTTTCTGTACTTTGGTAAGTGAGCCGCTTTGCGTGTTTTTTATTGCTGTGTGTGTGTGATCGATGAGGTCTGGCGAACCACACCCCACCTGATGTTGAGCGGACCTCCACCCATGATCTTCAACTGTAACGTCATGACTGGTTTTGAACCCACGCCCCCCAACCGCTAGGCCGATGAGGTCTGGCGAACCACACCCCACCTGACGTAGAGCGGATACCCACCCATCATCTATTACTGTAACGTTATCACTGATTTTGAACCCGCACCCTCCAACCACTAGGCCAATGAGGTCAAGCAAACCACACCACACCTGATGTTGAGCGGACTCCCACCCATCATCCTCTACTGGAACGTCATCAACCACAACTCCATCGCTCCGCGCCGGGGTCAATGGCTCTCTCAACTCAACTCGGAGTCAATGGTTCTCTTTACTCTTCTTCAATTTGGTCCAGAACCCGCACAAACCCTACCTGATGAATAAACTCACTCGTATCATGTTAGAGAATTTCCTGGTGTCTTTTCTAAGTGCGTAAATAGCTACTCTGAAGGTTCTTTATCGGTTCAGGAATGTTGTTTTTTTTTTTCACTTTATTCTTGCATTCAGAGCATGACCAATCCTTGCTTATTGAATACTAGAAAAGCGAAACAAGCAAGCAATAAGCTTAAAGGGTTAGTCAGGTAATGCAGCCACAAAAAATAAAAACATAAAATTGTAGGGTGCAAAAAGTCAACTCTCTTTGACCAGATTTGAACTCCCGCCCACCTCGTCCTCTCAGTGTGAATCCGCACGCCCTAGCCACTAGCCTATCTGACGCTTAGTAACGTTGACGAAATTAGGCAATGCATAAAAATCGTTAGCAGTGGCTGACGCACACGCACAAGCGCGGCACTATGGTTGGATTCACGTATAGAAGTAGCGCGTCACACGAGCGCCTGTGTGTGTATACTACTATTATATATTCCGTGGCGCCCGCATCAAATGAATAGAGATAGCTATATTCGGAGCAGTTTTTGCTCACGCCTCGAATTGAAGTTGCGAGCTGTGTACGTCGGCCCGTTAATATTTAGGCATCCGATTTAGGCGTCGCCTAGGTTTAGTGAAAACGGGTGTTAGTAACGTTGACAAAATTAGGCAATGCATAAAAATCGTTATCAGTGGCTGACGCACACGCACAAGCGCGGCACTATGGTTGGATTCACGTATAGAAGTAGCGCGTCACACGAGCGCCTGTGTGTGTATACTACTATTATATATTCCGTGGCGCCCGCATCAAATGAATAGAGATAGCTATATTCGGAGCAATTTTTGCCCGCGCCTCGAATTGAAGTTGCGAGCTGCGTCCGTCACCCTCTTAATATCTAAACTTAAACATTACGGTATTCTAAATCGCTCCATTGACTTATTACAATCGTACTTGACTGATAGAATCCTTAAAGTTGATGTGGGCGGTGAGAGATCTTTTGGGTCAGTTATTGACATAGGGGTGCCACAAGGTTCGATATTAGGTCCTTTCTTGTTTCTAGTGTACGTAAATGACCTTCCTTTTTTGGTTAAAAAACTATGTGAAACAGTACTATTTGCTGACGATACCTCATTAATTTTTAAAGTCGATAGATAGAAGGCTAATTACGATGACGTTAACGCATCTCTGTCGTAAATACTTAACTGGTTTAATAATCTTTTACTTAATGTTAAGAAAACTCATAAGTTTTATGAAAAAATATTTTTTGAGTGTCAGTTCTAAGTATAAAAATCATAATGCGGTTTACAGAATACATCTATTTACCAAGTTTCATCAGTACATATAGCTTTTACAGTTTTGTAAGTACCATACTTCAAGCAAATAAATTATTTCTTTTCATTTCATTTCATTTTTTTGAAAAAAAGTGACTGTGACATACGGATGGACAGACAGACAGACATGACGAATTTATAAGGGTTCCGTTTTTTACCTTTAAAAAATACAAGTGTTCATTCACCGACTACCGACATTTATGAACTTGCAACTCACTCTGGTTTTGCATAATATGAGGAAAATCTCTCTTGGTGGAAGGTTTCTTTTATTAAATCTGGGGCTATTTGCTTGTTATACTATATAAATTAGACTACTACTACTACACTACTATATAAGTTAGATTTAAAATGTAGCGTTCGTGGTAGTTTAAAAAATACCGCACAGCTTGCCATTGTTATCACCAATCCTGGATGAAAAATATGCAATGGAAACTGCGACGGGAATCAGCTAACATAACAATTGGGTTATATTTATTTACTGAATATCTGTCTGTGTTTTTGTCTAACGAAGCGTATTCTAGTCAACACATTGTAATGTCGTGACAAATGTCAGACCCAAGCACAGAATAAGTAATAGTTGGTATCAAATACATGAATTCACAGCTCAGGTCAGGCAACGCCATCTTTATTTTAAATTTTTCCAACTTTCCGGTCGTGTTTTGTTTTTAGACCAGCGTATAGCGGAGGCTTAAGACATGACCAGTTTGTAGGTATTTCTAGCAGCCGTAAAGTACAATCAACTACAACAAACTACCTAATGGTGAGTTGGACGTGCTTCTGACCACTCAATTTAGACATCCTCCAAGGATCTTAAATGATTTGAGAGGAATTCTAGCAGCTGGAGATCACAGTCGTGACCATGACTATGCCTAGGTGACTATTCCTTTTTTAGATTCTCTAGATCAGGGATTCCCAAACTATTTTGGACAAGTGACCCCTTTTCCAAAATGAACAGTTTCCTTCGACCCTCATGGCCAAATTACCTACTTTTAAGTTCAACCCCCTTATTCGCAATGGTCCGCTAACATAAAACAGCTGCTATAGAGTGTTATTTTTCATAGGTCTCTCTCAATTTAGGGCAATAGAAGAAGACAGAGTGCGAATTAGCAATGCTTTAAGTCAGCAGACTATTATGAATAAGGGGGCGTATCTTAAGTTTTTTTCCTATTGATACAAAATACCTAGGTAGGTACTAAGGTACCAATTGGAAAACTTTGCACTTGGTTAGGTGACTAAAGTTGACTTCATTTTCTCATCAAAATTTAACAAAATAAACGTACATTGTACGAACTTGAGACTTTACATTACTACAACAATGCTATTCCTTCCTACAAAAATATTAATTATTCTTAGTACACGTAACACAACATAAACAATACAGTACCTACATACCTAACTTGAAATTTTGAAATAAGAACTTGTGTTAATTTAATAGGGGTCGATTGTTAGACCTCGTCGACCCCCAAAATCAGTTTTCGTTTATGTTGACCCCTAGGAAACCAATATCGACCCCAAGGGGTCGATATCGACCACTTTGGGAATCCCTGCTCTAGATAGAGAGAAGAACTATTGATATAGCAAGAAAATGGACCAGAATCCTACAGGTTTTTCTGTGTACCTAACCATCTCAGACCAAAATCAAAACACATTCAATGTTCCAGCAGCCTATAAAAGTAGAACATAAAAAGTGTCGTTTCGAACGCAGCGTATCCCGAAAAACAATATTGGGACCTGAATCCCAGTCTTCTGTGTCAGTTTGTCGAATTATAAGCGATTAAAATTTTATGAGTTTGACAGCAGGATTAAAGGTGCGTTTCCACGTGCAGAGTCTAGTCCAGCTGCCCGATTACACTAAGATCTGGATATGCCGGAGCCAGGTCTTTAGAGTTCAAATTCAATAGGAGGTACGAGCCCTGGCATAGGCATCTCGATAGTCAGACCTTTGTGTAAACGGGCGGCAGAACACGAATTTTTTTTAATGTATCAAAGAAAACGATCACTTACGCTCACGCAACTATCTCTGCTCTTTGAGTGGATATGTTGCTGTGTTTTTTTCCACCTTGTTTAGAGTTCAAAAAAACTTGAAAAATATTAAGTATTAGGTACTTAAAAAACTTGAAATTTTTTATTTTCCAAGTCTTCAAATGCTCTTTGGTAGAATACGAAGTATAGCATTATATAATCTGTGGTAGAAGCCCGGCTGCCCTTAGTTTGTACAGTCTGCATTAGAAGTTATGACTTTATAAAAATAGTCATTACCTTTTTTGTCGTGTGTTCCAGGCCAGTTTTATCGAATACTGGGCATAAATCAAGCTGTACATACTTAGGTAAACAATGTTTTGATCATGATCACCATGTCCTTTTCTGCCGTGAAGCAGTAGCATTGCTGTGTTTCGGTTTGGAAGGTGTGGGTGCCGGTGAAGTTATTACGTGAGGTTAGACATCTGTATGCCTCAAGTTGATGGACGCAGAGCAGTGCATCGTAGGGCACGTTCCTGAGGGGCCCCATCTACAAGGCCATAGGCGATGATTACTACTTAACATTAGGTGGGCCATAATTATGCTTGTTCCATCAGCTAGTTGTATAAAAAAAGAGAAATCTCACGATTTTTCAAAGTATTCGTACCTACATTCATCTTTTCATTAATCTATCGTTTGGCAGGCAAAGGCCTGTTTCATCATCATAAGCCTGAAGAAGTCCACTGCTGGACATAGGCCTCCCCTACACATTTCCAGGAAGAACGATCTGATCCCTTCCTCTGATTCTCATCCACCAACTTCCCACGATATTAACAATGTCGTCAGTCCAAAAAAAGGCCTGTTTACGTTTAGCTAATTTGAATTCAAAACTTTGTTGAGCCATGCATGATGCTAACAGTACTAGATGCTTTTAGGCAGTAGCTTAGGTAGGTACTTTATGGTATTGCAAGCGGTCGGCGGCCGCCCAACGAAATATAATCTTGAGCTTCGGGAAACCCTAATTGCAGCCAGAAATATGGTTTTAACTCCGCCCGTAGTTTGTGATGAGATATTAATATTATTTCTGTGTGCCTTTGTGTTTGACGAGCTCTCATTTAGTTTATAGTAGTATTTCTACAGAGTATTTTCCCTGTAAATGCACATTCCAATGCTGCGATACTACCTTGAAAGTTACGACTTGCATACATTCTGCAGCACAGCATCCAATACCTACTGTAGGTACCTACAATATAACCACAAGGGTCACTTTGCAACAGATATATATGTATATCAAAACCACAGCCAAAAAAGAAGCATAAGTTTTGTTAATTTTCAGCCAAAACTCGAGAACTTTCAGATGAAAGCTCGTTTCATGTGGGAAGCTAATAAATCCACAACTTCAGCAAAACTAATTTACGTAAATCAAGCACCAGTTCTTCAGTACAATGCTACATTATCTTTACGATGTTTTCATTGCGGAGTACGAGGCACAATAAGATGCTATGCAGAAAGCTCAAACGTTTCAATGATTCCAGACTCCTTTTTACGGGCCATTCGCTGTGACAAAAAAAAAACACCTCGCCAAAAGTTTGCAGGTCCGGTTAATGTACGGCCAGTTAATGTACACCCCATTACAACGAATACCCTTTTTTTCACTGTGAAATTGCACGCAGCAGGCCATGTACACTGCACCAGTTCAATATTTAAATTACTACTTTTTACTTATAACACCAGAGGATAGCGGCGGCTGCTGCCGCGGCATGCTCACTTGTTCGCTCGCTCGTCGTCGCTTGCTCGCTCGTCTTGTGCCAAGTCGGATGCGCCCTATAAAGTATCAAGGACAAGTGCAAGTAGGTATCCAGTTCCAGAACAAAACAGCAAAACTCAATGATTGAATTGTAGTGTACATCATCATCTACTTGCCCTTATCCCACGCTAAGTGGGGTCGGCACACCAGATTTTCTTCTTCCACTCACCTCTATCATTCGTCATTTCTGTGCTCACTCCTATCTTGCTCACGAATTGTGCTACAGTCATGAGGCTCAACTGGCATCGTAATAACGGGGTGTACAATAACTAGATATACATTATCGCCTCCCGAAAGGTTTTTACTGTATCACGGACTATTGTGTCACTGGCACACGGCGCGGCAGTCGTATTTAGAATATTCAATTCACCTAAATAATGGCAAAACACTCGCTGAGTTATGAGCACGGCGAACAGCCCGTGTAGGTATCTGTATGTTTTCATTCCGATTCCAGCCTTTACAGTACAGAAGCTCGTTGGGAAGCGTAATGAATGGACGTATGGACGTGCTTCGGACTAATATACGATCTGAAAATAGTGAAATATGGCTAGGTAGTTTTTTTCGCGTTTCAGTTCGTCCAGAACTGAAACGTGATTCATGCGATTTTAATGGTACATATTATCTTTTTGATTGAGTAAGGCACATACTACCAACGTATTTTAGCATTGGGGATGAGCTCGTAACTTCATACAAATGGAATAGCTACTATCAACCTACTTCAAAATGCGGACATGTGCCAAGGGTAGGTAATGTTTGGATGTGCTGACTAGAGCCCGCGCAACATAGAAGGCGGAGAACATAAAAATAAATTACTGGTTATATTTCCCGATCACAAATGCAAGCATGCAATGCAAGCAAAGTAATGCAAGTCTATATTTGTGAGGGAGATTATTCCAAGTCAGTTTTAAATTTTCCGCAATCTGCCATGCGCAGAGTTATTTTCCGCGGGCTTTACCTCTCTTTGTAGCATCTTGAGTTAGGTTACTCCAGAGATCTGAAGGAAAACCTTCTTTGAGGTGCACAGTTGTGAGCCTATTTTTTATCTCATATTATCTTATTCAAACGTACATTTGATTGCCATCACCTTGATATGTGCAGGCCTTTACGCATGCAAACGCAAGATGGCGAAACTTGCAGCCAGTCACTTGTAGGTTTTGACAAGTCCTGTCAATTCCTCTAAACTTGGTTTGATCTTCGCTTTGTGAATTGGCACCAAAACCGGAACGACGCCAGACAATTTCATCGGGAATTCCACAAAAGATATTGAAAAGAATAACTAGACTACGAAAGCCCGTTCAGTTTCCAGAATAGAGCCGACGAGATAGCTTTTATCTTTTAAACTCGTGATATCATTTGAATACAAACGAATGTGCTACGCTTTGAAAGAACTTTTCAACTTGCACGGACAATTCTTTGGATTTATTTCCTTCTGAAATGTATACTATGTGTACCGATAAGTCTGTTACCATCTCTTCTTCTTCTTATTTTAAATGGTTTTTAGTCAAGCCAGTCAATGGAGAAGTCACTGTAGATATCTCTTCTTCAATCTGACCATTTATGAAATCTGTCTATTTCGGATCGATTTTGTATAACTACATAAATAAAATAGTTTTTAGTCAAGTTAAGTCAGTCAGTAGACAAGTCGGCCCTAATTGGCTTTGAAAACAAATAGTGGTCGTTTTTTTTCTTGTATGGAATCAGTGTTAAAAAAACAACTGGGTTTTGATTACCTCATCCTTTTTATTAACAGTCGGTTAAAAAATAAACAAACACTATCAGTGGGTATTCTGGCTATCGTTAGTTATATTCGCAATAGTAGTTCCAGCAAGTTATTTAATACCGGTAAGTAGTTCGTGAGCCAGCAATAGCTATGAAGACAGGGCTCAGCTGTAAACTGCGAGAAGCGAACACCACAACCGCAAACTGTATGAAACCTCCAACTTTCCATGATACAATGAATAATGGGCCTTTCTTCGGTATAAAAATCGCATAAATCCACTCGAAGATAAACTTGGCAAAGTGCAAAGTTTGCAAGTTGGGCCTCTCACGCGAGTTCGCATTTTTCAACTACAGTGCTGTTTGCTGTTTATGCGGTTTGTTTGCAGACGGCCGGGATTTGTGGAAAGTACTTGAAATATTTTAAAGTATTACTCGCGGCAATAAAGAAAAGAATCGGACGAAAAATGCCGCTAATCATTCCTTCTCACTTTATATTATTTTAAAAATAGTGTTTTAAAAGCGAAACAAACATTTTATTTTTTGATTCGATTCCGTACCAAATAAGCATAAGGCGAGTTACTAAATCAATTATTTCTTTCTATAAATAATATTACTAATACTATTATTATTTTCTTTATTAGTTTGTAACGGTACTCTCGAATATGATAAATAGATTCAATAATAAGTACTAACGTAAATAGATATTAATTTCTAAGAATAAAACAAATAAAGCCCCATCCAAATAAATAAAGAACGAAGACACGTTTATATGATTTGCCGATATAAGTATTTCCACATATTATTACGAACCCTCCTTATTTATTGACCAATTTATCAAGCTGTTTTCCTTTGTTAGAAAAAACTAAGATAAAAGGCTGTGTTTGTCTGACAAAAGTTTATTACTACTGACTAATTTAATTAAGAAATAGAAACATTTAATAGGATTAATATGTTTCCCTCTCAAACGCTAAGCTTTTAAGTTTTTTTCTTTCACATGTTAAGCTTTTAAGTTTTCTTTTTGAGCAAGTCATAAGTAAGTATTTATATACTATGTCATAAATACTTGGTTCTGAGTTAAACTGAGTTCAATGACGGTAAATCTTCAAGTTCGTTTTTGTACACTAAGGGCGTGTTTTACTTTCGCAAAGTAACGCTTAGTATCTGTTTTTGTAAAATTAAAGTACAACTGTTTTGGCAAGTCTAGAAGAGACTCGTAAATATTTTTATCGAAAAACCTCTGCGATGATAAAATCTTCCCTTAGTGTAAATACTAACTAAATATGGGAACACAGGTTTTAGGAAAAAGGGTTTATTTGATGACAAGCTGATGTTGTTCAGGTCAGCAGTGGAAGGAATCAGGATCGGGAATGTGGAATCAGGAACTCGGCAGGATCTGGAAATAAGTTCTGAATTCAAATGTCATGATAAATATTTGAAACAAGAAATGAAAACTCAAATTTGGAACATTCTAAAATTAAAATTTAAAGAGATTTAGTTCGAGTTTTGAACACCATCATATTAACGTAGTGTTCGTAAGTTCGTAAGTAAGTATGTAAGTAATTACATTTAGTTCTCGCAATCCCGCCAGGGGCACTCATCGTTTCTCCATACAAAATCGGGGCTAACCACTACGGCGTAGTGGTTAAAAGTGGTTAAAATAATTTGACGACAAGTTATTGTGCGTTAAGCCAACGACAAAGTGATGTTAGAACTCAGAATAAGTGATCTGATCACAATAGTACACGTTAGCGGTTGAACGCATTGGTCTGACCTTCGCTTCAAACCAGTTTCTGAACACCAAATAAATGCTTCCGTAAGGCATTGACTGGTCTCAGGGTCGATTCCTAACGCATTTGAACTACGCAACAAATATCTATGAAACATGCCAAAGAACAATGGAATGCCAAAAAGCAAGAAGTAGTATAGCTCTGTGAAGGACTCGTCCGGGGAAGTTCTACCGCCATGCCTATTTCTGCCGTGAAGCAGCATCGCTGTGTTTCGGTTTGAAGGGTGTGGGTGCCGGTGAAATTACTGGCACGTGAGCCTGAACATTTGTATGCCTCAAGTTGATGTACAGTCGCGGTATGAAAATGTTTGTTACCTTAGAGTCGGTTTTCGCTTGCACCAGTGTCTTGATCATGAACACATTTTTGACATAATTTGTGACGTTAACTTATCGGTGTATTCTGTCTATTCAGTTTCAAAAGGTAGTATGTGATCGTGATATGTTGAACAAATCAAGTTGAAAGTCGACGAACATTTTCATTCCGCCACTGTACTCAGGGCAGTACATAGTACAGTACGTTCTACGCGTGCGTGACCTACGACGATATTCTTTAGGCGATAGCCTACCATATGCTTGTTTCATCAACGAGTAGTACATTAAAAAAACAATAATAAAACGCATTCAATCACTACAAGCCAAGAGCAAAGTTATACAAAAGATCCTTTTCGTCGAAACCTCAAACAAACGTCCGTACAAATAATTATAACACAATTATTTCTCTCGTACAGCCATCCGCAAAAGCACAACACTCTGCACTTTCAAATCACACGAAAATAGTCCTTCCTTACCATAAGGTGCCTGTTATCATAAGGGTCATAATACCGACTGCATTGGACTTTGGAAGCAAGCAAGGTGTAATTTTGAGGAGTGTACATCTGGTTCCCAAAATTAATAAAGATTATTCCTGAAATGGATACCTCAGGGGTTACGTTGCCGGGTCGACGGACTTACCTGAAAAGATACAATATTAAATTAATAAGGATAGGGCGTAAATAAATATTAATGGTAACTGATTTGGGATGGGGAGTAAAGATTGGGGAACATTAAAAAGGGTTAGATTATTTTTTCTTCGGCCCCACGTGTATAAACAATGGTATGGTATGTATTTATTTTGAAGAACAAGGAAAATGCTTCTTTGTTAATTAATTGGCCTCTCAGCTCAGTTGGTAGTAGCTCTACCTCTTGCTCCGTAGGCCGTGGGTTCGATCCCCACCGACATTAAATATTTCTGGGGTAAACATAGATGTTCGATCTCTGCACGTATATTTAGAAAAAAAATGTGGAATAGTGTCTTTGGGTAGCATTTTTAATTTGCAGCGGAAAATTCAGTATTCGCATGCGTGCTTAAAATATAATTTATTTGTTTTTAGGGTTCCGTAGCCAAATGGCAAAAACGGAACCCTTATAGATTCGTCATGTCTGTCTGTCTGTCTGTCCGGCCGTGTCACAACCATTTTTCTCCGAAACCATAAAAGCTAGACTGATGAAACTAGATGAGTAGATGTATTCTGTAATAATCGCATTAAGGTTTTTACACAAAAATAGAAATAAAAATATAACTTTTGGGGGTCCCCATACTTGAAACTGAAACTCAAAAATTTTTTTTTCATCGAACCCATACGTGTGGGGGTAATTATTATTATTAGTTTGTAACGGTACTCTCGAATTTGATAAATAGATTCAATAACAAGTACTAACGTAAATAGATATTAATTTCTAAGAATAAAACAAATAAAGCCCCATCCAAATAAATAAAGAACGAAGACACGTTTATATGATTTGCCGATATAAGTATTTCCACATATTATTACGAACCCTCCTTATTTATTGACCAATTTATCAAGCTGTTTTCCTTTGTTAGAAAAAACTAAGATAAAAGGCTGTGTTTGTCTGACAAAAGAAGTTTATTTCCACTGACTAATTAAATTAAGAAATAGAAACATTTAATAGGATTAATATGTTTCCCTCTCAAACGCTAAGCTTTTAAGTTTTTTTCTTTCACACGTTAAGCTTTAAGTCGGCCCCACGTGTATAAACAATGGTATGGTATGTATTTATTTTGAAGAACAAGGAAAATGCTTCTTTGTTAATTAATTGGCCTCTCAGCTCAGTTGGTAGTAGCTCTACCTCTTGCTCCGTAGGCCGTGGGTTCGATCCCCACCGACATTAAATATTTCTGGGGTAAACATAGATGTTCGATCTCTGCACGTATATTTAGAAAAAAAATGTGGAATAGTGTCTTTGGGTAGCATTTTTAATTTGCAGCGGAAAATTCAGTATTCGCATGCGTGCTTAAAATATAATTTATTTGTTTTTAGGGTTCCGTAGCCAAATGGCAAAAACGGAACCCTTATAGATTCGTCATGTCTGTCTGTCTGTCTGTCCGGCCGTGTCACAACCATTTTTCTCCGAAACCATAAAAGCTAGACTGATGAAACTAGATGAGTAGATGTATTCTGTAATAATCGCATTAAGGTTTTTACACAAAAATAGAAATAAAAATATAACTTTTGGGGGTCCCCATACTTGAAACTGAAACTCAAAAATTTTTTTTTCATCGAACCCATACGTGTGGGGGGTATCTATGGATAGGTCTTCAAAAATTATGTTGAGGTTTATAATATCGTTTTTTTCTAAACTGAATAGTTTGCGCGAGAGACACTTCCAAAGTGGAAAAACGTTGGTCCCCCCCCCTCTAACTTCTAAAATAAGAGAATGATAAAACTAAAAAAATATATGTTGTACATTACTATGTAAACTTCCAACGATATTTGGTTTGAACGAGATCTAGTCTGTAGTTTTCTTTTTATACGTCATAAATCGTAAGCCGCAATTTACCTTTCGACGAACTACAAGAACCTTTATATTATGTTACTTGTTGCTACGGAACCCTTCATGGGCGAGTCCGACTCGCACTTGGCTGCTTTTTTATTTATGAAACAAAATGCACAGTTCTTAATTTTAGTACAATATGTCCCTAACGCTAATCTTACAGCCAATAACGGATTTACTTTTTTATTCGTTTCAGTACTTTTTGCGTGAAAGCAAGACAGATAGATAGACAGAGTTACTTTCACATTTAAGTGATAGTACTATACTTGATGTGCGGGCTGGTCTTTCCGCAAGTATAGGCCGCTGGCGGGCCCTTTTTGCGTAACCCTTGACACGTGTTGCTCGAACTTTTTTAGGTTCTACGACACGTCGGTTTCCTCACGATGTTTTCCTTCACAATTTGAGAGTACTGGCATAGTGCACATAAATTTTTCGACAGAAAAACTCATTGGTACACGACTGGATTTGAACCACTAGACCACCAGTACTCTCAACAGATACTATACTGTTTAATTGTTTATTAATTTTATAGTGTTTACTACACTTATGGAAATCACAAAGATTTTTATAATGTCCCAAAAGTTAAGAGCCGAGCGGGATTTGAACCCGCGACCTTCCCCTCGGTACGGGGCTGCGCTGACCACTGCGCCATCGGATCCTAATCACACTCGACGAATAACTCTTAGGGACTGTTCGGCACTAACGCGACCGTGGCTCCATCTACAGTAGTACGTTCTCACTATTTCGTAACAAGAAGCCCGGACTCGTCAATAAGCGACCAGCCGTCAATATAAAGTGGAGTGTATCTAACTCCGTCCGTACGCTTTCGCCCATTGTTCCATTGTGCATTAGAACAATAGCGCCGCCAATCGGCGTGACGCGACACTTTTACTGCGCTTAATTGTCGATGATATCTGCTGAGGTGTTTGTATGAAATCATGTAAGGAATGCAGATCAAAAGATATAGCCACTCAACACTGAATTATTATTTTTTTATAAAACTAGCCGATTTAGTAATCATCGCTTATAACAAAGCATTGCCTCGTAGGTCACGCACGTCAGGAACGTACCCTACAATGCACTAACCTGCCTCCATCAACTTGGGGCACACAGACGTTCAGCCTCACGTGCCGGTAATTTCACCGGCACCCACACCCTTCAAATCGAAACACCGCGATGCTCTGTTTCACGGCAGAAATAGGCATGTGCTAGTACTTCACCACGAGCCCTTCACAAAGAGCTCTACTATTAACTATCATAACACCTAACATTAAAAAAAAACATATTTTTCTAAAAAATTATCATTTTTAGGGTTCCGTAGCCAAATGGCAAAAACGGAACCCTTATAGATTCGTCATGTCTGTCTGTCTGTCTGTCTGTCTGTCTGTCTGTCTGTCTGTCTGTCTGTCCGGCCGTGTCACAGCCATTTTTCTCCGAAACCATAAGAGCTAGACTGATGAAACTTGGTGAGTAGATGTATTCTGTGAACCGCATTAAGGTTTTTACACAAAAATAGAAAAAAAACTATAAATTTTGGGAGTCCCCATACTTGAAACTGAAACTCATAAATTTTTTTTTCATCGAACCCATACGTGTGGGGTATCTATGGATAGGTCTTCAAAAATGATGTTGAGGTTTCTAATATCGTTTTTTTCTAAAACTATAATTTTTGGGAGTCCCCATACTTGAAACTGAAACTCAAAAAATTTTTTTCATCGAACCCATATGTGTGTGGTATCTATGAATAGGTCTTCAAAAATGATGTTGAGGTTTCTAATATAGTTTTTTTCTAAACTTAATAGTTTGCGCGAGAGACGCTTCCAAAGTGAAAAAAAGTTGGTCCCCCCCCCTCTAACTTCTAAAATAAGAGAATGATAAATCTAAAAAAAATATATGTTGTACATTACTATGCAAACTTCCAACGATATTTGGTTTGAACGAGATCTAGTCCGTAGTTTTTTTTTTATACGTCATAAATCGTAAACCGCAATTTACCTTTCGTCGAACTACAAAAACCTTTATATTATGTTAATTGATGTTACGGAACCCTTCATGGGCGAGTCCGACTCGCACTTGGCTGCTTTTTTTTCTTTTTATTTTTCAACGAAGAACTCTCTTTTGAAGTATTTTATGCATGCATGTGAATGTTTCTGAGCATGAAAGCTTTGAGATGTCTGTTTGATGATGATTTGTCGTAAGCGGATGTACCTAGTAATAGATTCTATTCAAATACCTACCTATGCGATTATAATTGAACACCTGTGCTGGTCACGTATGGGAATTCAATAACATCCAGTTGGATGATCCAACAATGTCATGCAAAAAACTGAACATGTGTTTCTTATTACGCATAAACTTTGCTTACCACGCGTAGACAGCACGTAATAAAAATAAAAAAAATAAAAACTTGAAAAGCCGACTTTATCGCCAAAGGGCGAAATATAATCTTCCAGATTTAAAAAATCGGTTGTCTGTAAAGTCCATTTACTGACGATAGTTGAACGTGACAACGTCATACAGCTGTCCACGCGGACGCATCGCTCACTCAAGTAGGAGAGAGACAGATGTCGAACGTTGCCGAACGCGGAAGCCGATTGTGGCTCTTTGTCGCTCGTTCCGCGCTCTCGCTTGCACTTCAAGCCTTAAATGGAACGCCTCAGAGCGAGGTAACGCCGCATGAGTCATGTTTCTTCGTGCGTGCAGCCGGCTCCATCGAAATATAAGACATTGTCACGTCAAACAATAATCTGACAAATCAATTCATAAATAACGGACGTATAAAAAAAATATTATTTGAAAAAAAAAAAACGGCCCAACTGACTTTGATGTCTATGGAGCTAATCCGGAAAGATGATCTGACAAAATATATTCAATTTCTCTCAATATTAAGAGAATTCTTTCAATATACATAAATCAGAGATGTGCTGCAGATGATGAATGACTAATCAAGGTAGTGTTCCATTCACAATACCAGCCCGGATCTTCAGACCATTGGTCTAGATTCCAGATTGCAACTATTGAGACGTTCGCGAAACGTGAAACCTGAATAGACGTGCGGAGATTGGTCACAATCGGAATATAACGTCTAATATAATGAAACGCTAAGCCGACTAATCTGTCAGGATGGAATAGGTGCTGGGCAAGCCTACTCCATCTAAAAATCCTGTCCCAGGCACTATAGCGTCCCGTAAGGGCATGAGGAAAAATCGTTGCCCCTAATAGTATAATAATAATTCATCTACAATAAATACAAAGGCATGTTTACTTTATTTTTACTTAGAGTTAAATCTCTCTCTCGAATCCAATTATCCATTTACCAAAATAATATAATTTAAAAAAACTTGAGCAACTAAATTCATGGCCTAACTGCTGAACCGGTTTTGATGATCTGGAAGTACCTTTAAGATAAAAAAAAGTATTTTTCAAATCGTTCGTTCAATTAAACGACGAAGTTATGTAATTACAAACAACAACCAAATTCAGAACCTCCTCATCTTTTAATTAAAGCCTGTTATCAACGTGAATCTACGAGGTATTTTTGCAGATCAACTCCTCTGTTTTCAGTAATATTCAATCGAAACGAAACATGATAGAGCTCATATTCCAGTGCAAGCTGATCAGAGGTGATTGTTGTCGATGGACCATAGAATTCCGTGATATTGTTTCGGCCATTATGCGGGATATGCCTAATATTCTGTTCAGGCTTGGTTCAAAGCTGGGACTGTGCATGACTTTGAGTAATGGTCTGGCGAGCATGTAGTGCCTAGAAATGTGGGCGTACCGTACAGTCTGGGCGTGTGAAAAGTTGACCCGTCGCGTCGGATTTATGCTGTTTTCTAGTTATTTTACGAGGTTTTTAGAGCTTTTCATATTTCCACATTGTGCTCGTTACATCGTATTCTATCTGGATGGATGTACGTACATACATTGTCGGTTAACTGCCTCGGGCGGTCTAACTTTGTACACTTTCGGTAAAATGTATTTACCATGATTAGATTGCTAACCTATTTATCAACAAAGTTGCATACGCAAATATTTTTATTAAAAATTAATGGCGTGTAATGAAGCAAAATTAACAGCGCAACATCAGGTAGTCCATTTGCTAAATATTTCAGTTATGTTAAAGACAAATACGGTATACTGAGCAGAGACAGAGAGGCTAGAGAGAAAGAGAGGTAGTTATTACGGAAATGTAAATTGGACTTGCTCGTGTAATTTTAACAAATGTTTTTACAGTGTCCCATCAATTCCGGATAAAGTGGCAGGTAGCCTAAGTGAAACTTGTTAAGAGATTATTTCTATGTGTGTGGGTGACCGGCAACTCAGATTATGTAGAATACGTTTATGTATAAAGGAACGCACAGAATTAACGACGCTGATTGATCAAAATTATGAATAGGTAGATATGAATGACAAAATTCGAAGTCACGATCTAGGGATAGTTTGCTCCCTAAAATGCTATAAGCGATGTTTCGTATACATGGTGTCCCATATACATTAAATCATAACTCCTCTAGCCTCAGTTTAAAATAAAATGTTGGATTATTGGCCAACATTTTAACAGTTTCTTCTTCTTTATTTAATGGCATCTGTCCATTTCAGATCAATTCCGCCAGTGTCGATTGAGGCTAAATTACATAGATAAAATACTAAATGCCATGACTAAATGCCAAACAGTGACACTCAAAACTTCAAACCGAAATTTCGTTTATCGTTTTGTAGGCCAGTCATCAAGAAGGCAGATTCTTCAGCTAGACCACAAGCGAATTACATTTTATAGGTCGTAAAAACGCTGTGCTCTACCTGTACTTCGTGCCAGGTTAATAGTTATTTGAGTAATTAACAGAAATGCCATCTTATTTTATGTTGTACAACGGACTTGACCGGTTAGGAGGGCTGTATTGTTTGTACAATGTTTTGTTTTATGACTGGCCTATCAGCTCAGTTGGAAGTAGCTTATTCGCCGTAGTTTCGATCCCCACCGAGAACAAAATATTCGTCTGGATGAACGCAGATGTTTGTTCTCTGCCTGGGTGTCATATTGTATTCTATGTATGTAAATATGTATTGTATGTAGAGTATAAATGGGTATTACAGATGGTGCAATTCACGAAGACGCGCCCCACCAATTTTCGGTTGAGGGGATCGCGGGGTGCGGGGAGTTTGCTCCGAGCGGCAGTCGCGAACCGTAGTCTATTCATTGTAGTGTGCGTGTGCACTCATAAGTAATTAGTGTGTACCGATAACACTCAAACATTGACGGAAGCTTGCACACATATACTATAAACGGTTAAGGAGGAATAGTGGAGAGCGCGCCTTCGTGGATTGCACTATCTATAATAGAGTGTGTAACCAGAACTGTAGCCAACTGCACAAGCATTTAGTAACGGAACTGCGTGATTTTCTAAGCATTAATGATATCCTATGACGTAAAGTTCTTTGAAAGTCGGCCTACAGTCGTCATGGATAGCCATCGAGGCACGAAATTGCATCGTCAACTTTCGCAGAAGATAATTTAGTTAATGATAACCATCCATGAGTCCGTGTGTACAGGTGATTTAAACAAGATTAATCATTATAAAACTACTGGCAAAAGAATCACATTTCAAACAAACAAAAGTACAGAACAAAAATTTAATATTTTTAAGTCGATTTTTCATTTATTTTTTAAGATTATGCTTTGATCACAACTTTATATCAACAACAAAAAGATTGTGTTTATTTTTTATGACCCAATAATTGTTTAATGGTCTGTAATTCAAGTTCAAGTTTCCGGTACAAAAAAAACATGCAAAATACGTACTAAAAACAGTTTTTGTTTCTAAAATTAATCCCTTGAGGCACCACATTTATATTTTTAAGTAAGTCGATATTTCGTCTCCATCGAAGACCCGCGAATCTTTCTATTCTCCACGGTAAATTTAGGCAATGAACCAAATCGCTGGGTCTGCTAAGGCGTGGCCACAAAGGCGCTCTCACCCACGCGTGTCGCTGCTAAGTGAAAACTGCGCTTATAATGATTATGCAGTAATGCTGTTATTTATCGGAAGATGACACGATACGACGTTCCTGTTCGAATACGCACGTAGCGAAAGAATAGAACTGTTAAAAACTGTAGAAGCAACCTGGTCTCTCAGCTCAGACTGGCCTTTCAGCTCAGTTGGTAGAAGCTCTGCCTTCTGCCTCGTGGATCCGATACCCACCGAGAATATAATTTGTGTGGTGAACACATGGTCTGTCTGGGTATTATATCAGCTTTCTGGTTCCCATAAGTACAAACTTTTCTTAATTTGCCGCTGGAGAGCATTCAGTGGATTGTCAACAATTTTAGTTTTTTTAATCTAGTTATTTGTTTTTTGTGTTATTTTTTAAATGATACGATACCAGCTCAGGGGTATCTAAAACCAATATTAGGTACTTGAGGTCTATAATTGGAATGCAAATAAATAAATTGTGGGATATCCTGATGAACGAAAAAGTCGCACGTGCATTTTGAAGAAAACCGCCAATTTTTCTCAAAACAAATGGCAGCTTATTTGAATTATTTGACTGACCTTCCTAGTATATCATTCATTTTGCTGGAAATATAGTAACTAATGGTCTTATAAAAATATGTCAAAAAAAGTGCTTAAACTATTGCTATCTCTTAACATTGAGCAATGACAAACAGTGACAGGGCTAACTTTAGGCAATGTTTAAATTTAAATTGAGTTTTTAAGTATGGCTGTAGGTGTTTATTTCCAAAGAAATGTACAATAATACAAGCGTCTTGGGGACGTTTCCTTCTGGTACTTGGATCAGTTGAGCTAACTAAACTGTTTCTTGTGTATTTTGTACATTTTGTAAATATTTGTTTAATTGTGTTTGTGCAAATAAATTAATATTATACTAATAAAAGTATTTACTAGAAACTATTTAAATAATTCATTTGACACTGGCAAGATTCGTGACGATGGTTGATTAATTCACTTGACACTGGCAAGATTGCTCGTCGAAATGACAGAAGATATGACGTTTCTGTTGGAATACGTTTGTAGAAAGCATTTTACGAGGCGTTGCCAAGAAAATGTCTTCTCTTTTGGCTGTGAAAGCTTTATAGTTCTTGAAGGCTGGAACTTTTAAGTTAAATGTGCAAAATGTTGCTGACAGTCTTTTAGGTTTAAATAAAAGTTCCGAGTTAAGGTCTGCTCTCATTTAAGGCCTGCGCACACCTAGTTCGCTGGCGGTAGCGATCAGTGAAACGCTGTCAAATATCGCTGTCAGATTTGAGATTTGACAGCGATATTTGACAGCGTTTCACTGATCGCTACCGCCAGCGAACTAGGTGTGCGCAGCGAGTCGATTCCAGCAACACGGCTCGATTGAGTGGTCGCTGTATCCGCGTTCCATTTTAAAAAAATTCAAACAACAATTTGACAACTCACATCGATTTACGCGATCGCTTGAGCGATTTGTGTTGCTAAAATCGACGCCCAGGCCTTCAGGTGATGGCGATGGCGATCAGTTGAAGGCTGTCAAACATCGCTGTCATATTTGACAGTTTATCGCCATCGCATGGATGTGCGCAGGCCTTTAAACGTAGGTTCTACCATTCAGAGGTAAGATAAGAGGGGTATCTTTTGTCTGCTTTTGACCAGAGCAGATCGATCGATCTCATTGTCACAGGGTGTGTAAATGGTTTTACGACAGATCCAAAATTTATGTATTCACTACCGACTGCGGTCTCAAAGATCATGGGTTCGAAATGAATGCCGATAGCCTTTTTTAGGGTTATCATGAAACTCACTAGACCTCTGTAGAATATAGTATTTTTTTTGCTTTTTGATGCGTCAGCCTTTTTAAAGTGAGATCTTTAAGGCCTGCGCACACCTAGTTCGCTGGCGGTAGCGATCAGTGAAACGCTGTCAAATATTCGCTGTCTAATTTCAAATCTGACAGCGATATTTGACAGCGTTTCACTGATCGCTACCGCCAGCGAACTAGGTGTGTTCGGGCCATTGGGTGGGCTCAGCGTGTTTTGAGATGGGAAAAAACTAATGAACTCGCAACATCGCATTGCTTCGCAGACCACGCACGTCAGAAACGAGCCTTACGATAGAATGTCATGCGTCCATCCTTCAGAAAGTTTTCTTCAGGCTTTTTACTCCGTAAAACTAACAGAAACAGAATAGAAAGAATGAACAAGCCCATGAGAGAAAGCGCCTTAAAAATGTATGCCAAGAAATTATGCTCGTATTGCTGTGTCTCGAATTGAAGGGTGCCGGTGCAATTACAGGCAATAAGATAACCTTTTACCATTCAAAGTGACAGACTTTTTACAGGTCAACGTGAGGACACGTGACGTCCGAAGTGAGATATAGGAAGTTAGGAAGCCACTAATAACCTATTCCAAACAAAAAGAGAGATAGAAGATAAGGTGCAACCTATTTCCATTTTCTCATATCATACTTCAACAATTAATATTAGTAAGATCTTGGCCGCCATTGTTAATTGTTATTCATGCTGCGGCGATGTGCTAAATTGCAGAACACGAAATTGCTAACATAGAACGGTTAGGATTCGAAATTGCTGGTACGTGCAAAGTGCGAGATCTGCAAATATTAGTTCCTGATATCATTGTTTCGATACCAACGGCCATTGATCAAAGGACATTGAACACACTAAGGTCACTAAGAACCGTGTGTTTAGGAAAAATGATTTAGTCGATAAAAAGCATCATCATCATCCGCAGCCCGACTTAAACCACTTCTGGGGCCTCTCTTTGCTCTTGCAGTTCACCACGATCTTTGGCTACCCTCATCCATCTGCGGCCCACAGCACTGACCCATCGTCAACCCATCGTGCTACTGGATGTCCAACGCTTCTCTTCCCAGTCTTTGGCCACCGCTCTGTCAATCTTTTGCACCACCTGTCATCACCACTCCTTGCCAAGTGCCCTACCCAACTCCATTTGAGCTCCATTATTCGTATTCCGTCGTTGTGAACCTTGGTCTACGATAAAAATCTTCTCTTCTTAAATTTAAGAGCTTAGCTCTTGTCGGGGTTTTGATGCAGTTTTCTCCAATTAAGTCTTTCGAATGCAGCCTCCTTGACTTCCTTATACGACATGACAGCGATTTTTTCTTTTATCTGGCTCATGTAACTAATTATTGGCCTTCCTCTTCCCCGTTTTCCGTTTCGATAAAATTACCCAATATATTTTTATTGGGAACTGTATTTAATGTAGTTAAATACAGTTCCCAATACACAGTAATTCAATTCCCAACACTAACAATAAAAAGCTTGATGTTCGACATAAAATTGAAAATTCAAAACACAATTTCCTGAAACTGCACTTCCATTACCGACTGTAAAAATAGCTTCACTGTTACTTTACTAGCGCATTTGCACACTCCGAAAACGATCCCCCCACCAACGGTTTTAATACGTAGAGTAAAATAAAATACAGGTAAAAACCTAGCCGTAACATAATATATACAGTAGGGAATAAAGCAGCTGGTACTCTACAGGACATGCGCTAATTACCTTTAGCCTGATTATTTTGTATTTTCTTTAACACTGGATCTCAAAATACTACATTATCAATACTTTTCTTGCTCTAAGTTAAAATTGGTAACAAGATTTGTGATTTGTGTGTGATTTGTAATGTCAATGTCATCGTATTTCTTCCGATACTTGATTAAACTTGGATGTGATGTGAGCGTCCTTTGTAGAATGTTATTCCTTTCTACCAGTTCATCAGGACCATATTATGTCAGCTCAAAATTGACTTTCCAAGGTATATGTAAAGCAGTAGGTTTATTCAGACCAATGTTGATGACTGCGTCAGCAAATTAGATCGGTGTGTGCGCTAAAATCTTCACATTGTGGATTCTTGAGACAGCGAGGAGGTGTCGCGGAAGACCAACGCAGGTGATGGCGGGACGAGCTGGACGACTTTGGAGGGAGGCCTTTGCCCAACAATGGGATGATACGGACTAATAGTAGTAGTAGTGTGCGCTAATTTTTTTCGTAAAAGTGATCCAGGTATTCCCCGAAATCTGTGACCGTAGCCAGCCAACTCTGCAACTCGCTACCACGTAACGAGTTTTTAACTTTAGCGATTATTAAACGCGAAATAATGGCGGGCAACATGTAATCTACAGTTTACACAACTTCGAACAAGTTGTGAGACGTTAGTTTGTTTAAGAAATTGCTATGAAAAGAGCCACGAAGTTTGCCTTTTGACTGTGGGCATTAAGGGGATTAGAACTGGGTATAAGGCAGGGGTGGATATTTTCCTTATTAAAAGAAGCCTTTGAGAGGAGTAAACAAAGTTATATAAAGCTGTTGGAATGATGAATTAAAGCCGGAGGATTACTTAGGTGAACTTTGTAGTAAGGAGTTGAATATAATGCTAAGTGCATTGCAGATGTCAGCGCATTTTGCTTCAACTTGGTTACTGTACGAAATCACCAATGTGAAATAGCCAAAAATATTGAACTCTACAGATCCTTCTAATGCCGCCTTCCTACGGTGCGTGGTTCTGCAGATCATCACGCACCGCGCACGACGACGCACGGCAACGCACACAGAAAGGGCTCCTGTGCTACCGCGCACCTCGGCGCACGAGACCGTTCCCATGGTGTGTCGTGCGAGCTGGTGCGCGATATCACGCACCGGTGGGAAGGGGGTGGGGGGGTGCAGTAGTCAATAGATTTAGGTATCTACCTAGCACGTTTTGCTCGTCCCCATTAGCAAACGAACCACGATGCCAGACAGATTAGCGTTAGCGACACGACGCGCATGTCGCGTGTTACTGATGCTGTTAGCATTATGGTGCAGGCAAGATGCTATCTTCTTTTTCGTGTCGATGAACTAATAAATGAATTTGCTTTTATATTTTGCGCTTCCAGAATTTTGTAACATATTGTATGGTATTTCGTTAGAGCAACGCGGGTATTTTTTGAATCTTCCACATATGTTTTTTCGAAATAGGACTTAAAAGTTATCAACAAAGCAGACAACATTGTTAATTCTATATATGTATTAATAATAATAAAAAATTACGACTTTGTCCATTCCCTGCTCAAAACTCATTTTTAGGGTTCCGTAGCCAAATGGCAAAAACGGAACCCTTATAGATTCGTCATGTCTGTCTGTCTGTCTGTCTGTCTGTCTGTCTGTCCGTCCGTATGTCACAGCCATTTTTCTCTGAAACCGTAAGAGCTAGACTGATGAAACTCGGCGAGTAAATGTATTCTATGAACCGCATTAAGATTTTAACATAAAAATAAAAAATAAACTATAAATTTCGGGGGTCCCCATACTTGAAACTGAAACTCAAAAATGTTTTTTTCATCGAACCCATACGTGTGGGGTATCTATGAATAGGTCTTTAAAAATGATGTTGAGGTTTCTTATATAGTTTTTTTCTAAACTTAATAGTTTGCGCGAGAGACACTTCCAAAGTGGAAAAAAGTTGGTCCCCCCCCCCTCTAACTTCTAAAGTAAGAGAATGATAATACTAAAAAAAATATATGTTGTACATTACTATGTAAACTTCCAACGATTTTTGGTTTGAACGAGATCTAGTCAGTAGTTTTTTTTTTATACGTCATAAACCGTAAACCGTAATTTAGCTTTCGACGAACTACAAAAACCTTATTATGTTACATCAAGTAACATAATATAAAGGTCCTTGTAGTTCGTCGTGCTACGGAACCCTTCATGGGCGAGTCCGACTCGCACTTGGCTGCTTTTTTTATGCTATTTCGAATTTAGAAACGCTTAGCGAGCAGTGAACTGAAGCGACTGATGAACAGCCGCCGAGGTAAAGTTTTTACAAAACTGTACCTAAGCAGTTGAGCTCATATACCACATTCGAAGCTTTGTAAACAGGTTACAAAAATAGAAAAGTTAAATTGACCAAAACAAACACAGTTACAAATAAAAACACGGAGAAAAACCTTCACGATAGCAACAAATCTGCCGATAAGATTGCAAACGAGTAACAAGATTTTACGAGGCGGTCATCTCAATCACAACGGGAGAGCAATTTGATACGATTGAAGACAAATAGACGGTACGGAATCACTCCGACGCGCTTCCGACGACAATTTTACCGGTTCAATTTCGTTTTATTTATTTCTTGTGAAAAACCAACATTTGCAGGTCTTTTTGTACAAAATTATCTGCACTTGCTTAGAGTTAAAGTTAAAGTTGCCATCTACAATGGCAAAGTTGCAACGACTGACGTTCACAGGCGATTTAAAATGTTAAATAGCAAAATAAACTTTCAAAGTATCCGAACATATTTAACTAGTGTTGTACAAAATGTTAGTTTTTCGTGACTGTACATAACTTTGAACTTGCTATTCGTTATAACTAAAACTTACCATTTCTAGATATAACCCTCCTTAGTAAATGGCCAAAACGCCGGGCGCCCAAGCATATCCTCTGCTCCCGAAGCACTTCATCCGAATAGTCACTGTCACTCCCTGTATCATCATCACTGTCATCAACTGACACGAGTGATTCACGGTTCACAGCTTTTGTATTACCATCACTAAAACTCAAGGTCGGTTCACTGGCACCCAAACTCTTTGGCTCGACGCTCCACCCATCCAATTTCTGGACGTCATTGAATAAATCATCTAAATTCGTCTCTAATAAACCTTTGGCACTACATATCACTTTACATTTGGTATCGTTGTGCGCCACGATCGCGTCGACGCTGTTCGATAGACACTTCTCACGTTTCACCGATTTTGTATCGTCACTGTCCATTCCATCAGTCAAGTTAATGTTATCTCGTGTTTTCGTGCGCTGTTTTATTTTGAACGAATTTTGTGACACCATTTTAGAGCTCTCCATTGGTTTCTCTGGCGTTAAAGAGTTCAGGTCTCTCGTCATAATTTGATTTTGCGGATGGCTCGAACGAAATATGTTCGAGAGAACTAACATTTTCACTGTTTTTAGAGCACTCACTCCGGTCAGACATTCCATCACTGCATTCCTTTTTCATTTCGCTATCTCCGGTGCGTGGCACTGCGACTGCGGCATACAAAAGGCGGGTTTGTGTTTGTTCCGATTACATTTCAGCCGAGAGCTGCCTGTTGCAGCACTACAGCGTATGCAAATGCATTCTTTATGGAACACTGGACATTATTCAAGCGTATACAATATTCTGGGCTCGGTGCAGGGTTTAGGTGATATTTCGCCGGCGTACGTCGGAGGACGCGGCTGAATAAATAAAATATCAGCAGGGAAGCAATCCCGCTCTTTCGCTTTACGTGGGTTTTATTGCTAGGCGTGAGAAAGAGTTTGTTTTATGGAACATAAATAGATTTATTAATTTTGCTAGGAGATTTAGAGCGTTATGCGAGGGCTTAGTGTTAGAGCGGGTAGGGTTCAGTTTATGAGATTGGATCCCGGAGTTGCATCTGTCAGGCAGGTGGGAACAAAGGCCGTCTGGGAGGCGGCGACGTGATAACACTGCGGGCGACGTAGACGTGAGAGGCTTTTGCTCCCTTTACAGAAGCCGATTCACCCGACATTCGACACCATATTTCAGCGTGATGTCTTTGTGCCCGAGCGCTGCACTCACGGGACGTTATTAATAATCCTGGCGTAGCGTTGGACTAGTTAATCCGTGTTTTGTCACATTTGCTCGAGTTGACAATTGCATGTCAATGCAAGAGACAAAACACGGATTAACTAGTCCAACGCTACGCCAGGATTATTAATAACACCCACGGAATTTAACAGATAATTTTAAGCACTATACTGCTCCTACGAGTATCTAGGTGTATACATTTATTGATGTGTTCCGTTATTGCATTCGAATGAACGCGCTTTTCTCAAACACGTTTTCAACGCTTTGACCTGTCAGATATCGCTCGATCAATTTCAGCCAATGACGTGAAAGCACCCGCGAAGAAAAGCAATTTCGGCAGCGTTCCGTCCACTGCATTGAAATGTAAATTATTTCTATTTATTCCGGCGATGTTTATCAAGGACATTTGTTAGCATAAGTATGATGATGACTTGCAAACGAAGCCATTGCGGTGAGCCTGCTGAATAACTGAATTGATTTGTTTCTCTACGAATTCAAATTGTCGCCTGTGACGTCAGTAGTTCTATTGACGTGATTACGGTAGCTATAACGTTTTGTATTTAATATCCGCATAAACTAAGTTCATAAAAATGTGGGTAAGTGTCTCTGACATCCTTTAGACATCCTCCAATTAAGAGATGAATTACTAAAAGATCTTTTTCAATGAATTTACTTTCTCGCCAACAAAACAAATAACAACAGATTTATCAGCTTTTTTGGCTAATGAAATAACTTCACGACTTTAATCCAACACAGCGGATATCTAACGAGCCTAGGTATTACAGCAGTCAGCCCATTCTTCAATAAATCTCGAAAGAACTGAAATAATGACAAATTCTAAAAATCATTAATAGTTGGTACTATGAATTCATGCAGCAAAAGCAGTGCCGTTTAGAAATTCCTATTACGTTTCACGAGAATTTAATAATAGTTGAAACAGTTACACATGTTCTCTTTACAGCTTACATCGCAGACTATTCGCTGATATAATTTATAGAATGTACAGCTACAGTCTATACAGCTTAAAGTCCAGCCGGCTTTCAGTAATCCTGTTCGGTACGTGTTTAGCTTACGAAACAATTTTAAACTACAATTTTTCGCCCACCTTGGGATTAAACGATGATAGCTTTTAGTTTGATGACTTTTGGGTTTAAGAGCTTTGGTGAATGTGTACTTTAGTTTTATTTAAGCTTTATTGCTTTTCTGTAATTTAGTGCTTCTGTAGTTTTTCATTCAATGCGAGCGAATTGGATACTGTAGGTAAGCGCCAATGAAACATATTTCACGAGTCAGTGCCTCTGCTTCGTTGTTATTCAAAGCCACTGGATTATTACATCAAAACTAATGTTTTCTAATTTATATAAATACAAGGTCGGAAAAAGCGCAGTTTTGCCTTTTCATAAAAAAAATATTGAGTAAAATATTTATATTATTATCTATTCGCACTTCTTCCTTCACATCTGATTTTCAATGAAAAAAAAAACTGCTTTTGAAGAAAAGTTGTAGAGAAATAATCATAAGTAGTTTTAACAGGAGAGTAGTTTTAAGGCTCGAACACACCTAGTTCGCTGGCGGTAGCGATCAGTGAAACGCTGTCAAATATCACTGTCAGATTTAAGATTTGACAGCGATATTTGACAGCGTTTCACTGTTCGCTACCGCCAGCGAACTAGGTGTGCGCAGGCCATTAGGCGTCAGACATTGCTTAAATCATGTCTTTGTTTGTATTTAAAAAGCTAAAAGACGTCCCACAAGCACAGACGTCCCGCTTGTAATTAGTAAGGTGCTATAGCCAGGGCCCTTAAGGGCAGCAAGATGATTATTATGGTGCTCCAAGTTGTATAGGGGAGGTTCAGCAGTGGACTGTTTCAGAGATGTTGATTTAAAAACACAAATTTGACGGCGCGGGCCACACATAAGTAGCGTCCGGTGCGGACATGGCATGGAGTGACAAATTGCATGTAAATAAACTTATACTTTTTAGTATAGGCACTAAATTGAGCTTTATTTACGTGCATTTTACCAAGCATGTAGATTGTACCAAACATCTATTATCATCTACCTATATATTTTACCTTTTCTATTATGCTACCAATTAAGTACATCTATACCTACTGGGTGTTATTAATAATCCTGGCGTAGCTTTGGACTAGTTAATCCGTGTTTTGTCTCTTGCATTGACATGCAATTGTCAACTCGAGCAAATGTGGCAAAACACGGATTAACTAGTCCAACGCTACGCCAGGATTATTAATAACACCCACTAGGTATTATAGTTACTTATAAGTATTGATATATTCACTCCTACCTACTACGCAACTGACATTTGGCAAAAAAAAATCTGTTAATTTCATTTCAACATGGATACTTTTTTACTGATTACTATTATTATTTTACGAATTACTATTTAGATTCATCCAAATCGGTTCAACCGTCTCAGCGTGAATTCAAAAAAAAAACAATAAATTAATCTAAACATTTGCATTTAAAATAGTAGTAGGAAATACCTACAGTTTATAAAATAAACGGCCTTCACCTCGCTTACCTTGAGAGTTTTTTATAAGAGCAATGGGTTTTTTCTCAGTCTAATAATTATTATTATGTGTGTGAATATGTAATTTGCGTCTTTTGTGTCAGTCGAGCGGGTTTTGACTCTCGTAGTGATAAAGGCGGTTGGTGTTGCCAGATTAAAAGTAAAAAATATCGACACATGCAATTTAAAACTACATCCTAATTTAGTTTATAGAAACCAAATAAACATGGTAATCAGTACTCAGAAAGAGCTTATGGAATAAGCATCTACCCAACCTGATGTTAAGTGGAAGCCATCGCTTATAACAAAAAATTGCCTTGTAGGTCACGCACGTCAGGAACGTGCCCTGCGTCTATCAACTTGTAGCATACAGATGTTCAGCCTCACTTGCCAGTAATTTCACCAAAACAATAACAAAAACAGGAAGATCCTTTATCAGACTTCAGATAACACGACGGTGGTATTTTAATTCTAAATTATACACACCAAGAAGCAAATAATGCAAATATAAACAATGTATCTTACACGGCTGAACGCAGTCACAATGCATTATGATTACAGCATGAAGGTCGTTACAGAATTGTTTATTCAACACTTATACAGGCTGAATACATAGACATGTGTGGCGGAAGGTAGTGCAAGAAGAAAAACAAGCTCACGACTCCTCAAGGATGCTTGTAACCTCTCAGATATCTTAGTATTACTATTAAACAAAAATTAAATCAGACTTAACTTTCAGACTAGAATCTAAGAACTAAACTGAAGAATGAAAATTTAAACCAAGAAACAGGTTCAGATAATTTTGGATTTAGATTTTGATCAACAATAGGAGGATCAACAACGGTCTGATATGATAGTAAGAAGTAAAAATCTATGAGCACAACGTGAGTTTTCTATATTCATGACTTGAAAGGAAAGAATCGTGATCATTGTGAAAAGCGAAGCATGATCATATACACATCATTAGTAGACGTCTTTTACTTGTTTTATAGAACTGGTTCATACCAGTACAAGCAGACGCAAAGCAGATATTTCCAGAGCTAATTTACAGAGCTCCCTCGAGTAAATAGCGTTATGACTCAGACTGGGAGCCTTTGGGAATACGAAATTATCAATTATATTTTATGGTTGAAACTAAATTGAAATGAATTAAGCTACTTAGGAACCGGTATGAAATGGAAGCAATAATTGAACATTTGTATAATGAATAGTTTAGCGATTTACGCGATAACTACGCGTTGATTGGATGGCTTTGTTTTGAATATCTCTGTATAAAATCACTTACACTTATTCGATTACAAAGAAAGAAAGAAAGAAAGAAAGAACCAGTGCCACGACTGACTGAAAATTATTTGTTTTCTGAATTTGGAACACATTAAGGTCTATCCGGAAGTAGGAGGATGTTCAATCAAATCCATCAACAAGCACCCATATTTGCCTCAAACATTTGTGAGCCTGTGGCCCGTATACAAATCCAATACCAATCGTATTACTGTACGAGTAGCTATATTGTTTGCAGAATTTCGCCCAATTTTAAACAGATCAGACAATCGATAGCAGTTTGCCAATATCTAGACTGTGGAGTTGCCAACTCGTACAAGTCAAAAGAGACATTAAACTATCTCGAAGTCTGGAGACTTATAGCAAAATCCCTGACTACAACTAAAAGCAAACCTTCGATTTATCGTCTTAAAGTCGCAAGTTTAGTAACGATGTGCGTTTGTCAATTTCTCCAGTCCTGGATGGCTCCCGGGGGATCCTTCGATTTACGATTACAGTTCCATCATCCAGCGAGGTGACAGATCTATTTGTGGGGATTGCTTCGCGTTACTGGAGTGTGGAAGCCTGGTGGAAGCCAGATTTGTGATATCTTGATTATGAATTTATGAATATTGAGTTCACGAGTCGGATCCATATTACAGAGGAAATGTTGGAGGTATTTCCATTTGATTTATTATTTTGAGACGTTAAGCAATCAGACTTGACGATTTTTCATGAATTTTGTAGATTGCGGTAATGGAAGATAGACAGGGTGCATAAATTACTAAGTACATGCCCCACCCAGGGACTAAATCGAGAAGCAAAGCTCTTTGAATAAAGATGAAGAAGCTAAAAATACAGTTTAACTACGCAAAATGAGTAAGCGATAAAGGCTTTAATTTTGTTGTAAAGAAAGGTACTTCATCTTCGTTACAGTAAACTGGGTCAACTCGTAAATCGGCCTGATCCCAATTCTCAATATGACTGTCAAAACACGCATTTTAAACCTTCCAATCCCCATTTTTCAGAGCATTTCAGCCGTCCTTTCAGTAGTCCCCCCCCATAAATCTAGGCATCGAGCTAAGTTATGGGTATCAATAGCAGTAAAGGTGATTTTATACTGGAGTGCCTCATATCGAAAAAATTGTTTAAGCAACACGACTCATTTTATATGCTATCCCCACTGCTTATTCTCAAAAAGTTATCTCAACGCGGTTCAATTTGTGCGTCAAGACCGATTGACAACAGCGTGAATGAGCCCCTCTGGTCTGCACTTCTGAGCCTTTGCTGTAGCAAGGTAACAAACGATGCCAAAGCACATGAGCAAATAATTCAACAGCATCCGAAATAACCCAGTGGCCGTACCCTTTACGAGCGTCAAGAGTCGTTTCATCAAACCTGGATTGGGATGTTTACACACTGGCACACATAAATCGCGGCGTTCGTGATCTCGCTCGATTGTGCACAGTTTTGATGAGTGTTTCTGACGTGTGCTTTTTATGTGTTTCCGGATGGATGATGTTGCGATAAGTTTTGTTTTTATTCGTTTTATGTTTACCTGCACTTTAGGAAATATCAAAGTTATGAACCCACTCGGTCATAACTTTTGGGATATTATAAAAACCTTTATGGGTTTTGCTATAGAAAAACAATTTGATCTTATCGGCACGGTTGAGATCACATCCTTCACCTGCTTTTTACCCGACTTTTTACCCGGACCGAAACTAAAAGTGACTCAAATGAAATGGCATCGTTTGATATGTCCGCCAATATTAATTCATTCTATCCACTTCCTCGGTTTTGAGCAAACCAGTAACAAAGCTTAACAAACTCGTGCTTAACAAATCTTCCCGACTTTCCTATGAGAAACAATTTAACTGTGAAGTTTGATAGCCGCGAAGTACCCACTCCTCAAATTATATATTAATTAACCTAGTTCATGGCAATAACGAGTTTAGAAACTTCTTAACAAGAAGCGAAGATAATGGTTATTTTACATCTTGATTGAAGAAGAATAGGAAGACTAAGCCGCAGGTAAAGTTAAAAGTACCCTCCTATTTACTCGATATCAACTTATAGTGTACACCACCGTTTTTCTGTTTTCGTAAAATCTCTCCATCCAAAGGTTGTCTGGAAAAGATCGCTTCTAGCGATAAGGCCGCCCATTGTACCTATATTTGTAATGTTTCTGTTATAATATGTTTCTTATGTGTACAATAAAGTATTAATCTATCTATCTATCTATCTATAGTTAATAATAGGCGAGTCTTTAATAATCCAGAGAAAACTTAACCGCAATAAACAAAACAAAACTAAAGAAGGAATCTATTGGATCTTTTTTTTATGGATGAGTCATCTCTTCCAGAGAATGACAAGGGATATGTAAGAGCAAGCTACGTCACGAGCGCTTTCTCTGAGATACCTACTGATATATATTATGTACATAATTAGGTAATAAGGACCGTTTCTATTAGATTATTCAACAGGGTAATGTATTCAATTTAGACAATATTTGTTCCCTAAACAAAGACAATATTAGGACAAGCATAATCATAATCAACTCCAAGCAATCACTCAATATCAACGTAGGCAATATTGCAAAGTGGATCTAATTAGGGCTAAATGGATGAGTAATTCGAAGCTACTAGTATTATGACGGGGAAAAGCGGAAAGCGTGGTTTGAATTTGGATGGTGACAGAAGAAGAGGTACATTAAAAGATGAGTGAACTGGGTGAAAGATGACATGAGTAAGGAAGAAGTGAGCACAGGGATAGATAGATAGATAGAAAATTCTTTATTGCACAAAATTAAAAATTACTGTACACAGGCGAACTTAATGCTAGATAGCATTATCTACCAGCTAACCTTTGGGTAATAGGGAGATAGGTTGGGTAGTGCACATATAAGATGAGGGCTTATGTAAATACTAAACTAAAAATAAACACACAGTTAAGCGACAACTATCATCACTAATACACATAATCAGGAAATTCCTGCATAGCAAAATTAAAACTAAAAAAAAAAAAAAAAATACGCAATACTTATAATCTAACCTAGCATAAACTCACTTACATACACAGTAGCAGGGAAAAATTATTTATTTTTATGTTTATAAGATTCGATCATGAGGGATAGATAGTGAGGGATGAATGATAAAAGAGTGGAACATAGAAACATGCTGTTGCATGTCGTGTTTAGGGTACGTTTAGGGTTATTTAGGTCGGCAACTTTTTTTTTATCACGGCATAGAAGTGCTTTTTGATCAATATATCTGCAGATTTGCTTTTGTGGACTCGTTACGTAGACTTATTTCTATTCTGTGGGTAATGTCCGTAAATTTGAGACCGTAACCAGCAGCTTACTAAAACACAGAGGCAGTTCAACCTACTTTGGCAAAACTAAAATTTACAGTATCTATTTTATAAGCACGATTTCTATTTGAAATCATGTTCATAAATAAAGAATAAACCCTCCTCAAGGTATCCTGATATTTTTATAGCACATAACCGTGTTAGATAATTGTTTCCGCTGTACATTGAACACCTGTTAGATGTAGGGCGTGATTGTTGATGTAATAAAAAACTGCGTTCTTAGAAGCGGTGCAAGGTTTAGTCTAGAGGCGATAGCTACTGCTGAACCATGACATGATAAGATATCAGAATAGCTTCAATCAGAAATGCAGGAACTTAAAGAATTAGCTAAGCATCTCATGCAAAATAACTAAATTTAAAAGAACAAAGAAGGGAACCCCTATAGACCTCAAAATCTACAGCTCAAAGGAGAATGAATCAAACAAAATAGAAACACATCTATTCATGTAACTGAAACGAAGAAACATGGATACTTACATAAAGAAAGAAATGTTGTAAAATTCCAGTAAAAGATTTACTTGAATTTTACAACTTTCAAATGTTTTTACTTCAAATTCAAACTTTACAAGAACTTCCTGTACATTGTGAACTTTTAATAAGATAATTGTAGAACAGTCTAGTATCATAGCCGCGGTTTCTAGAAGGAAATATGGACTAAATCAACGGGCCGGCTCAATTGCGGCCAATTATCTAGACGTAAGGGTGCGATCACAATGAGCTCACGAATATTCTAGGAACGAGAAAATGAAGATGATATTGATCAGTCACATGTTCAGGCAAGACAGGTTTAAACTGGTTTAATATTAGGTACTAGATACATTCATATTGTTTGAGCGGTGAGATGCAAAGCGAGGAAAGTGGCGGACGAACAAAGGTCACGACATAGCTCATAGAATTAGATAAGTGAATTGAAATCAATGGGTCAGCGATATTGCTAGTAGGACTCACCTATGCAGATTATGAAGATCACGGGAAGTCGGTGGATAGAGGGAGATAGATAGAGGTCCCAATCCCAACCCGTTCTTCCTTGAAATAACTATATGGGGGTGGCCTATGACCAATATTCGACTTATTCCATCGATCTAATCAAATGACTTAATCAGGCTTAAACGGCTCAAAAAGCAACTGTAGTCTACGTCACGACAAAATAAAAACAGCTCCGCATTCAGAAGAATTACAATCTCAGCTCAATTAAAAATTAAAGCAAAATGCGATCGACCAATTTAGTCCCAGTCACGGAAAAACCTAGTTATACTTTTCTGCGGCGCAAACAAGTATCATGCGAAAAAACGCGTCGTTTTACTTTCGCGCGGTTCGATGTAACGGCAACCGGTCGGATGTCGGTCACGACCGCCCAGTGCGTCCCGGCCCTAGCCGGTCCAACGGAGCCCGTGCTAAATGGGTGCATTAGTGTGCGCCTGTTATGAGAACTGTGGCGGTGACGTCATCGAATGATAGGATGGAGATTTTCCTCTCGTGAAGGTTTTCACTGGAGAGCAATTGTTTCGACCATGATTAGAGAACTTGAGTACGTCATAATTACCTAAGAAGCTTTGTAGTAAGTTATACTGTTAGATTTTGAACGCACTTTTAGAGTTTTCCTGTTTTGCTTTCTGTACAAGCGTGGGTTTTGGCAAATTCATAAAATTAAACCCGATTAATTTACTACCGTCATTTTATTAGGTCAGCTTAATGCCTACAATTTTCAACAGATTTTATTATTTACTAGTGGCCGCCCGCGGTTCGCTCGCCCCGTTTCCGTTAAGTTTTCGGGATTAAAAGTAGCCTATGTGTGTAGTAGCCTATCTATATCTCTGCCAAATTTCATACAAATCCGTTCAGTCGTTTTAGAGTTTTGACGTAGAGTGAGTAACCAACATCCATCCTTACTAGCTTTCACATTTATAATATTAGTGTGATTCATGACACCAGCAGACTCTTTAAAATTCTTCTGAAGAGTAATACGAATTTAACCAATAGCGGGAAACGATTAAGTGTTCTTTTCCAACGTCGAGTCGTACTACGCCACAGAAGTCGAACAGCACAGTCCAAAGCATTGCAAATATGCGCAAATTAGTTAGATGCCACACATGACGGGGTCACTGAGCTGCGTCGACGCACATTGGGCTGTAAACTTCGAACAAAGAACTGAAATATGACATAATTGTGAGAACGTTCTCATAAACTGTAAAAACGTAGTACCTTTACCTAATGATCGGTTCGTTTCTAATTCACAAATGAATACCTACTTTGTCAAATTGACATTTTATGTTTTTTTAAGCGTTGGACATAAAGGTGATAGTAATAAAGAAACATCCATTACCATTATAGGATATGCACGAAAGAAGCCTCTTTGGGAAATCCTTTCACCACCCTATTTCGAAAGAACTAGTGACAAACAAGATTACCATTATAGTTTTTGTAACTGTTGCCTGCACAGATGTTAAATCTAAAAAAAAAGCAGCCAAGTGCGAGTCGGACTCGCCCATGAAGGGTTCCGTAGCATCAAATAACATAATATAAGGGTTTTTGTAGTTCGTCGAAAGGTAAATTGCGGTTTACGATTTATGACGTATAAAAAAAAACTACTGACTAGATCTCGTTCAAACCAAATATCGTTGGAAGTTTACATAGTAATGTACAACATATATTTTTTTTAGTTTTATCATTCTCTTATTTTAGAAGTTAGAGGGGGGGGGACCAACTTTTTTCCACTTTGGAAGTGTCTCTCGCGCAAACTATTCAGTTTAGAAAAAAATGATATTAGAAACCTCAACATCATTTTTGAAAACCTATCTATAAATACCCCACACGTATGGGTTTGATGAAAAAAAAAATTTTGAGTTTCAGTTTCAAGTATGGGGACCCCCAAAATTTATAGTTTTAGAAAAAAACGATATTAGAAACCTCAACATAATTTTTGAAGACCTATCCATAGATACCCCACACGTATGGGTTTGATGAAAAAAAAATTTTTGAGTTTCAGTTTCAAGTATGGGGACCCCCTAAATTTATAGTTTTTTTTCTATTTTTGTGTAAAAACCTTAATGCGGTTCACAGAATACATCTACTCACCAAGTTTCATCAGTCTAGCTTTTATGGTTTCGGAGAAAAATGGCTGTGACACGGCCGGACAGACAGACAGACAGACAGACAGACAGACAGACAGACAGACAGACAGACAGACATGACGAATCTATAAGGGTTCCGTTTTTGCCATTTGGCTACGGAACCCTAAAAAAGGTGTTTAAAATACTGCAGGAGAAACACATAGATACTAAGAGAGATTGAACTTCTGGTCCCAAGAACAGAATAAAGAAGCAAATAGATACTCGTATAATATAAAAATACAGGAGAAAAAATGCATTACAATGATTACACTATAAAAATACTTCGAAACCAGTCATTTATCAACCCTGAATAATGCCAAAGGCTAGTTCTATTAGGTGATTAAGGAGAACTTATAAATACCATCCCGAACATTAGATCCTTAATTGCACAGAGAAAAGTTATAATTCGATTTCGGGCACAATTTGAACCTAACTTAGGCGTAACTTGGTAACGTGATTAATGTAATTACTCAAGTTACCAAACTTTCTCTCAACAAAGTCTAGACCCATGTGTACAAAACATCTAATTGTTTTCATCTCGCTCTCACCCGGGGGAATAAGCGTGCGTGAGAGTGACACGAGACGACGTAACAAGTGAGGCAGAACTGGAACTGCACAGTAGGTCAACTTTATGCGTACATTTTTTATAGCATGTAGAATGTCTCACCATAAATGGCGTCATTTGAGTTCAGTGACAGCGAGATTGAAAATGGTCTTCGGCAATTACGGAGAGCAAAATACGTGCCACATTTACCGAGCCTGGTCTGAGATTTCAATTGTATCTACAAAAAAACATATTTAATGACTTATGACCTTTGGCACAGAAACCACGACATTCGCAAATCTGCAGAGTGTTGATGGACGCAGGGCAGTGCATCGTAGGGCACGTTTCTGTAGTGCGTGACCTTCGAGGCAATTATTTGTTATAGGCGATGGTTACCACGTAACATTATTGGCCATACGCTTTTTCCATCAGCTAGTTGTATGAAAAAAAGTCATACCGTGTCGCCATACGCTTTTTCCATCAGCTAGTTGTATGAAAAAAAGTCATACCGTGTCAGGCTATCGTCATAACCATAGAAACCACGACATTCGCAAATCGGCAGAAAAGTTTAAAATGCCACACCGAGAAGTATGGACAGGGAAATATATTCAGAATCACACTGTGTGACTAGAAAAGCAACAACTGGGTTCGAAGAGTTAATGAAATGAAGGACTAAGTATACAAACACGATAGTGAATAAAAATCTGGTTGGTCTGGTTGTTAAAATCAACGTGATCTTCTGTACCTTGAGCACCATGGTACGGTACGGACACAGCGAGGAGATGAAGCTAACTGAACTGGATGGCGGTAGACAAAAGACGCAACGACTGGTTGAGAAGCAAAAGGAAGCTAGCAATTATGAAGGGGGGCCTATACTCCATATTGGATCGCGAAGAGGCCACCATGATTAAATGAACGACATTACGAAGGTCGCAGGAAGTGGACTCAAGGTTTTTGGTCATGGATGTCAATAACACTAGAGCATAATATGAGCCATGGCCTCACTTAGTCCAATTGACACTATTGGGACTTCATTAATTTATTATTTTATAAAAGAATCATACGTAGTGCTAGGAAAGAACCAAGCCGAAAGCTTGATCCCGTGGAACTGAAGCTAGATTAATTTAGGTTCAAGACATTTCCAAGGGATCCTTATGAATCAATTGAGTAAATAACAGCTTTGACTATAGCAGCACTTTTTATCCAACATAGCCCGTCTTTTGTACTCACTCTTCTCTGCTTTTTACTGTGTACAGCGGCACGCAGAGCAAAAACCAGTCACTTGAGACAATTTACCGTTGGTTTTCCACTGTGGCCGTATCACTTATTGGTTATTTTCGGCCTTGAGTGAAAGTGTGCATTAACCGATTGCGAAACGTAAGTAGAATTGGTTTTGTTGAGTAACCATGTTTTATAACAGTGTGGTGATATGCCATTATACATATTGGAGAATCGGATGTTGGATGAAATCTGAGGAGTCATTGCGCCAAAAAGTCAGACAGAAAAAGAAAAAAAAAACAGCTAGTATTTTTAAATAAAGAACAATATACATAATCAGTTATTAACACCTTATCGTGTGGAGTATAATGTTTGATTAAAATTACAATGTCGGAGAACGAACTTGTTTGACAAGTCGAATGTTTTGTCAATTCGTTATATTAAACTTTATAGTTATTAGGAATAGGGTTTTATGCTTGTTTTATTTTAAGTTGATTGTGAGAACATTGGTTTCTGATGAACATTGTATGCATGTAAATTTTGTGGATATGTAACTTTGTGTGTAGGTCCGCCATAGATTAAAAATTTGATGGACAAATTTCAAAGAGAATAAAAAAAAAAGAATTGAATTTTATTAAACAAGAACAATACGAATACTTAATAACATGGTTATCAGTTTTAGTTTTTTTCAGTTGTAAGTTATTTAAAGAAACAAGCCTATTCCGAATCAACTGGGAAAATGTTAAGAAAGCATTTTTTATGAACAGCGGGATATTTACCACTAGCGGCCGCCCACGGTTTCGCTCGCCCCGCAGCCGTTACACCCCGTTGATTTTTCTTTTAAAAGCTTTTACTCTTTTTCTCCGCTTAGGGAAATAATTTTCCAATTTCCTTTCTTAGTGCACCCCTATGCTATAAAACGAACATACCCTCCAAGTTTCATGCTTCTAGGACTTACGGTTTAGGCTGTGCGTTGATTGTCAGTCAGTCAGCCAGTAACGTAAGAGTTTTATATATTTAGATGATTTGTGAGTTTTGACTACCGATATTTCAGCCCAATTGCATGCACCATGATCACTGGCAGAAGTCCACAGTAAAAAGTGCAATATGTATAAATTTACATATATTATCAATACTATCTTTACTGCTAATAAGTTTAATATAACTAAGTTTACTATAACTACTGATGCTGATATCAGATCAGTAGATGCAAAAAATAAACCACAGATAATACATGCATCTACATAATTATATTCTGAAAACATAAAACGAAATGAATGAAATAAATGGACTTATTTAGACTGATGATAAATAAAATAATCGAAGCCCTGGCTGACTTATCGAAAAACTCAAAGCTCTCAGTAGACTTGGCATTTGATGGGTAGTAGTACCTTAACTATTACCTTCCCATTTATAAAGGCCTGACACTTTAACGGCTCGCTGAATGTCAACTGTCACTGTCAATTTTATATTAGTAAAAAGATTTAGCAACAGACTTAGATGACTGCTAACCTAATAGACTACGATAGGGCTATTATGAATATGAGCCAATTTCTATTTTCCTAGCATTTCTTAGATAATGGAAACCCTACTATGACTCACCAAGAGTTATTCCAACCAGTGAGATCAAGGCTTCGAAGGGAGAGTATTGACCTATCAACATCCTAGATTTGACACTGTTATTGAGTCTTTATTTTGATGTCCATAGAGTTGATTTTGAAGAATTATGCATAGTAGATTTATGCTGAGAGAAACGTTCGAGCTAATATCAATAACTAATAAAGTTACGCATTGTATAAGGAAATACAACAAGGAACTGTTTGGTAACAGCTACCAATTGCGAGTGTTATGCGAGTAAATGAAGCAAAAAAGGTATTTCAGGATCGTAGCAAGTAGAATTCCGTCTCTATGGGAACCAGGCGAGATTAGATGTAATAACGTCAGTCAAAACTCTTTTGAAACCTTGACCGATTTTCATTAAAGTACTTCTGATGCCGACTGTAAAAACAGTAATTTCAACCCAGAAGTACATCCCAATAGAATAGAAGCAAAAGTGGTAAAACTTTTACGGCCAAAAGCACTTGCTTTAAGTGAGGTGGTATTTAAAAACTCATTCAAAAGTGAACCTTATTTCCTCAGCCAACGGCTAATGGCAATGCCGACTAGTTTTATTAGGCTTGAAGCATAATAAATAAACTACCGTGCAGAAGATCTCCCTGACATTATGCCGTCTGTTTTTGCTACTATTCTCCTTTCAAGTTGGATCTAAGTTGGATCGGCACCACACTGAATCATCATTATTTTACAAAAGTATCATACAAAAAAACGGTTATCTGTTCTTTTACGCATAAGCGCGTGTAACAAACCCCTAATTCTTGTTTGAGTTGGGCGGAAAAGGTCTGTACTGACGTCCCGCTATGGGATGTATTGTGCATGGTCCCCCTGCTAATCTCACCCCATCCAGCTCCCTTAAAATAGCGGAGGACCTTGGGTTGTTGGCAATAATGTTCCAGTAGACCGGATGATTCTTCTCTTTATCGATTTTATATTAAGATGTATCCTATCTTATAACTATTGCGATAAAACTCAGTTTACATTACAAGCTGATTTGAAGAGGCACATGCCTCAACAACGGTGTCACAAACTAAGTTTTTGCTCTCGGCTTTTCAATGACTTTATTCAACCCGCGTAACTGTTTTCTCGAGATTACAGAAGAGAGATCCTTTGTGTGTCGAGTAGAATACAGTAGCACACCTGTTCACTACCCGCGTTTTCTATATCAATACAAATTCTCTTGTATCAAATATCAAAGTTAAGAGGTCATGGATGTGAAAGAGCCTGTGTGGTATAGGTTTGTTCACTAAGCGGAATCGATACAAAGAGGCACGCAATTCTCCGCACGTGTACAATAGCCCGTTTTATCGTACCCCGTTGTAAATCCGGTGAAATTTCGAAACATCCGCACACACCTGCGAGCCTTGATGTGGGTCAGCTTTATCTCGACCACAGTGTACACAAAGAACGCACACGCACTGAGCACAATCACAAGAAAAAAAACAAACACAAAAGCACCTCATCGGCCGAGACGATGGTATTGGTATGGTAAAGGTCATTCCCATTCTACTCCGCGGCGCGTAAACACACGTAAACAAGACTACCTGCGGTATACGTTCGCTGCAATCGAGCGGAGATTTCGAAATGCGAATTGTCACTGCCGGCGCACGCGATTGGCTGCGTGTGCGCCGCTAAAACGCGGGTGCTCGCGGGGATTTTCGCAGCGCCACTGTTTCTGTTCTGTTTGGTTTATTTCGCCGAGCGAGGTCCGGCCAATTAGCTGCAGTTAGGGGCACTAGGTACTAAAGCATACCTTTTTACCACAAACGCTTATCGTATATCAGTCGTAATGGAAATAAAAATCTAATCATAGAACATCGAAAAACTCTCGAAACAAGTATAAAAATCGTTTCTGGACGATAAGAGCACTATCAAAGAAATATTCTGGTTGGTTTCATGGCGGAGAAGTAGTCGCATAACATCAAATCTTGGGATTTAGACCCGCTTTAGTGGACAGCTAGCCCAGTCCAGTAGTGACCTCCGGCAATTGAAACAATAAGAGTGGGGGCACACGATGCGTTGCGGCGCCGCACCGCAAAGATTTCACCGTGTCAGTGGGCACACGAGCGGTGCGGTGCCGTAACGTTGTTATGTCGCAGCGGCGCCGTAGCACCGTTGGACAGTCTGTTAATGAAAATAGATCGTAAAAGAAGTCTATTGTTGGAAACAACTGAGCGGTGCCGCTCCGACGTCGCAACGCATTCACCCCTCCCCGCCTCGTATATTTGGTGGTTGCAAGTCCGGTGCGGCGCCGGAGCGCATCGTGTGACATGCCACAGATATTTCTATGTAAGACGACGCAGCGACACCGCTCCGGCGCCGCACCGCCGCCGCAACGCATCGTGTGCCCCCGCTCTAATATCGAGACAGCGGCAGCGGCGCGCGAACAATGAACCACAATGAGACGAAACTCAACATTTACATAACTTATCTTCATAACAGACGCCAGGCGTGTTTGCACGCGTTTGATTCTATGCAATTTACTTGAGAGAACTTCACCCGTGACTTTGACTGTGTTTTGGTAAATTTTATGTGTTGTTGTACTTAGAAATTAATTTAACCATCATCTGTTTCATAGACTGTTATAGAATGGCATGAATATAAGATCGTTCTGGAGAATTCTAGAACATTTTAGCAAATCTAGAGTTTTAGAAAAGTCCTTATATAATTGAAAAGGATAGACATAGATTTCAAAACTTTGCCACCACAACCACCCATTTGTACCCCTTCCGTCCTAATTCCCTTATTCACAGTAGGAGATCGAAAGTATCTACCTCCACAACGGGGAGTAGATCCCAATACAGTAGGCAACAAATATTGCACATCGGCTAATTTCGGCTTCATAGAGCGTAGTGTGCGTCAGAAAGAGATAGCGCTCTACGAAAGCAGAAAAGTCAATGTTCAATATTTAATGCCCACAGCCATACGTATGTACCCACGCACGCTTGCTTTTTACAATTTAAGTATATTGATTGATTAGAAAAATAATAATGGATACTGTACACCAAGGATGCTGGATGGATGGTACTATGGTACCCATGTTCCTAATCATATCGAGTATATACCGGATAGCAATTTTTATGATGAGCGGCAATTGGCGGGAGATGTCGTCACGGACGATGCGCAGACGCTGATCGTTGTTCGGCAAGGGATATAATGATGGAAAAAAGGATTTAACAAAAAAAAAGATAATAAAGTGATAAAAGATATAACAAAAACATTATAAAGCGATATTTGTGATTTTATAAAATATTATCAGATTAAAAACTTAATCATATTGAAAACCAGACTCAAAATACAAACCAGTTATTTTGATTTCAAAATTAAGCAATCTACTAAACCAGTTACGGGAATATATAAAATATTAAATCGAATAATAAATCGTGTTCTGAGGAAGGTAAAACCAAAAAAAAACTCTAAAATACACCCAAAATTGAAACCCTCGCCATCTTTTTGATAAATCTTGCAGGATGTTATTTTTCTCACCGCAGTAAATTAAGTACATTATGTATCTTATTATCATTTTTTATATACATCCGAATGTCTATGTTATAACCTCTAAACAGAAACGTAATTTAGAATAAATCTGAATAAATTTGTCATGAGTCAGTAAGTTCATCGTCCATCAAGCCGGACTAATGCATGCAGTGTTTAAAATAACAACAACTAACAAAATACAAATGCTAGGAAATTCTAATGGAACGATTCTCCTGTTCGAAAGTTCTGGGATCAAATTACAGACCAACTGTAGAGCGGAGCTGAAAGCATGTGAAACTGTGCACCTACTAATTAAGGTAGGCACTTCCACATAATATAAATTTGCACTGTTTTGGTTTTAAGCTACCAGTACGAAATAAGTAGGTACGTAATTTTGTACTGACGCAAAAACAAAATTGCCTTAAAAAATGTTTTTGAGTATCATTTATTAGTTTTTAGCCCCTTTTAAATGCTAAAACGCTGTCAAATATCGCTTTTATATTTGACAACGTTTCAGTTGATTGGCGTCGCCCACGCCTAGACGTGCCTTTATTTTATCTATTTCAAAGCAAAGCAAAAGTTATTACAGAAGCGTAGCAAGGCTGTAAGGCCTGCAGCAAGATGGATGGACGACATAGTCAAAGGCGCGGGCGGAAATGGGTTGGACTGACACAGGGTCGAGGTAGATGGTACAAACTAAGGGAGGCCAATACCCAGCAGTGGGTGAAGTCGGGCTGTGGATGATGATGATACACATATTAATATCTATACTATCTTTATAGCATAAAGATTGGATCGTTTAACGCCCACTCCTTCCGTTTTAGACTTTATGGTCGAAAATAAGGACAGCAGTAAATAAGATATAGAAAAGTTTGAAACCTAATAAGCTTTCACTTTTACAACTCAAACATTTGCGATACGTATTAGTATGAGTTGATAAAGGTAGAACGGAATGACACGACGAAAGCAAATGAGAAAGAAAAGTGGAAAAATGTGGAGGAAACTTTTATCACCACAATCACAGACACTGATAGATGTTATTTTATTACCTACATTGATATTGTAGTATAATTGTAAGATGTCTCTCTATATGTAAGGAGATCTATCTCTAAAAGAAAATTGACCTAAGTCAAATTATATATTTATTCAGTAGTATCACAAGGATCACTTTTAAATGTCTTAAAGCTAGGTAAATCTAGATGCCAGTTGCACGCGACCAAGCCTAGAAGAACAGGCAGCAAACTACGGCTTGGTTCCTACCGTTTTTTTGCATGATCCATTACCAAAACAAAAATAATAATATAGCAAAAAAAAAACTCGAAAACTTTGAGTAAATAGTATGGACTATACTATTATCAGGTTCACTAGAACACTGCTGCCACCAACCCAAAGTCCTTCTCCGTTATTTTAAGGAGTTAGGCTGGCTGGGGTGAGGTTCGTCAGTGCAGATCTTATTCCCCCAAATCAATTAGAATCAATTAGATTAGTATGGACTAGGCCCATGTTCTGCAGTATAGAAACCAAAGCCAGGAGCGTTCCACTAGTCTCTAAACAGCACTCGTAAACAATCTAGCTCGTAAAACATTTAGAGCGAGTAAAACTCGATAAACTAATACAAATCAGCCTCATAAAATAATAGTAGGTTATTGGGACGGCTTTCAGGCACATGTCAGATCATTTCATGAATAGTGGCTGTTTTCAATGGAATTATGAGAATAGATTATGCAAGCTGACAGTTGAATGGCCACTGAACCAATTCTAATGGAACTTGAAACGCCTATGGAAATAACAGTCTAAACATTCATTATAGGGGAGATTTATACAAAATTCTAAACTCTTCATTCAGTTGTATGACAAGGATGACTTTGGTATAGATCGTCTAACCCTCGAATACTGAAACGCAACTCAGATTTAAGCACGTCTCAAGCGACGAATATTTGACAGATTTTCGTTGAAAACTGTCAAATATTCGTCGCTTGAGACGTGCTTAAATCTGAGTTGCGTTTCAGTATTCGGGGGTAAGAAGTCTAAGATTTGAGACGTCTTAAAGCAAGGTGAGTCTAGGTGCTTGTTTAGTCCCAGAAGTTCTAATTGATTAGGTGTCGTAGGTTTGAAGCTTCTGGGTTTGGGAAATATTAAAAATGCAGCCTTTCTATTATATGAACGTCTTATATTGTCGATAAAAAAGGTGGTATCTATAGTGAGTAAAATGATGTTGCCGGTAAACTGGTCTGCGTATGCAATATCTGTAGCATGCAAAGTAGCGGGAACATGCTAGTTCCACGCGACAAAGCCTAGAAGAACAGGCAACTTTTGCTTTAATCACGGGAGGAGGAAACTGAGGCGCACGTACTTCTGGACAGACGTACACCTCGACAAGAGCAGCATCTTGGAGCACCGAAGACGCTTAAGGAGGCTTATCCATGAGCTCCTAGCCTTCCTAGGGAACAACGGGTGGTTGAACTAACAACGCCATTACCCTACACCCAATAAGGGCTCACCCGTGGCCTACTTGCGGAAACCAGCACGCTTAAAGAACCAAGCCGGAAGCAAGCCCTGGCAGAACTTTTTTTTATACAATTAACTGATGTAACAAGCATATGGCCCACCTGATGTTAAGTGGTAGCCATCGCCTATAACAAAGTATTGCCTCGTTCACGCACGTCTGGAACGTACCCTTCGATGCACTTCCCTGGCGTCCACCAACTTGAGGCATGCAGATGTTCAGCTCCACGTGCCAGTAATTTCACCGGCAACCCACTCTTCAAACCGTAACACAGCAATGCTGCTTCACGGCAGAAATAGGCATGGTTACCAAAACGCCGAAGTACTACCGTACTTCAGCGCTAATTAATGTATCGCTATGTAATTAGTACAAGACGCCCAACTTTCGCGAACCGCATTATATTCATACGCTGTTATTACTCTTGCACGGTAGTTTAGGGTCTTGAGTCTTGACACAAACTGATATATTTTGACGCTAATTTATGCAATGTTATTATTATGAATAGGTTCTTATAATAAGTACCTTCATGTATGTGGTATACAAACAATATAAAACCCATTCGTTCAATTTGCTAGGGAGATAATATCTAGTAATTAAATATGTATAACCAATCAATTTGTCTCCAAATATATTCTATTCATAATCCTAATCCGACACATTTAGAACTGCGGCAAACTCATTTTATCTATGGTTTTATGGAACGCATTCCATGTTCAAAGTTTGAATTATTATAAAACATAAGCTGGACGTACGTGGAAGGTTCGAGAGTTTTTTCCCTTGCTTTCTGAATTCTGACCAAACGACAGGGCACACGTCCTGAATTGTATATTTTCTATATAAACTGACGTTCGTGCAACAGAATCTTAATAAAAGTAGGAGGGCAGCATCAAAATTGCCTAAATTGGACAACGTGATCTAAATGATGAAGACTGGGTTGGGATATTAAACTACCCTCAACTAAATACAAATGTCATGCACATTGTAAACGGCGCATGGGTAATGTCACATTTTTATCGCGCCATGAAAACATCCGTGCAATGTTTACTGCTGTGAATTCTTATCTACCCGCATTGCGAATCCGGCCGTGGAGGAATAATATACCTATGGTCAACGTAAATTGAGTTAGGTTTGAATTTGCTTAAGCGACAACAAAATTACGGCAAAGATCATTAAAAATCTGTTCTCAAATATAGACAAAATTATTTATAACATAAAATATATTGTCTCTCAATTTATTGATCAAATATCAATGAGCTAGCAAAAATTTAAACTGCTATGTTAACAATTAATATAAGTAGGTATGTACCTTCCTGTACCTAGATTTTTTCAAGTGTTATGCATAATTAAATAAGTTTGTAATACTAAGGGTGTTATTAATAATCCTGGCGCAACGCTGGAGTAGTTAAATCGTGTTTTATCACATTTGTTCGAGTTGACAATTGCATGTCAATGCAAGAGACAAAACACGGATCAACTAGTCCAACGCTACGCCAGGATTATTAATAACACCCTCAGTGTTTAATTAAGTAAATATTATGAATAATGTTTTTTTATTGTTTGGTCCCTAAACCTGACCGATGATGGACACACATAAAAACCTTAGGATCAAAGGAGACATACTGAATCTATTACTCGAGTATTTATCGCGTTAAAGAGGACTTTGTGAGTAAGCTTTCAGTTTGACTAAGCTGGTATAAACGCGCTTGTGATTTTTATAAAATGTAAGCAACATAGTATCTTTATTTTTATAAAATACAATCGATCTAGAAACGTTTTCAAAAACAGCTAAATAAAAAATTAACCGCTTTTTTCTTTCCTTATTCGGGTTCTATCGCTTGTATTTTATACCCTTGTGTTCATATGCCTGCCTACTCTCGTAGTGCAGACCATTTTCATATTCCATTTTTTTCGACAAAGATATTTTCCGTTTTTCACCATCTGATTGGCGCCCGCTTCTGAGTAAATGTTCTATCTGATAGGTCAGCTTTTATCAGTGGGATTCGAAGTTGACAATGGGGTTCCGAGGTTCCATTTTCAATGCAGGTTTTTAGGCTTTGTTTGATGGCGGGCGATGAAGAGAGAACTCGGTGGAGAATTAAAACGATCCCTGTGTTCTATTGACTTTGAATATCGAACGCAATACGTCATAATAAAGGCGAAAACATATTAGGCGGACGCGTCCGACGGACGCGGCTGACAGCCGCGACTGATAGTATCTGGATAATGAACGTACACTGAAGTGTGCAAACTATCGGATGTAAGCCGCGGACGTCGGACGCGTCCGGATGGTTTGCACACTTCAGTGTACATGTACATTCATTATCTAGATATCTATCAGTCGCGTCCGCCAGCCGCGTCCGTCGGACGCGTCCGCCTAATATGTTCCCAGCTTAAGACGTACTCAATCAGTGTGCAATTTATATCAATAATATTAAATTTCGGCGCACATGATATCTTATTACCAAACTGGTTCGTGTGTGAACCAATGAGGTGAATCTTGTTAAAACATCCGTGAAATTATAAATTTAAAACTGATAAAAGCAATGCGTTGCAATTTCACCGCATTACAAAGCCACATGACAATTAACCGCCCCTACAAGGTTATTGCATGCGATTCGGTAGCATCGCAAGCACGACCAACTTGGCAAAGTGCTCCGTGTGTAAATAAAACCAGGCCCGAACTCGAACTTGTATGCAAACGCGAAGACAAACTTGCTCTAATAAAGTACAAACATTGCGGGAAGTGCCGCCTAATACCACAGATTCAATAATAGTGCCTACCTAAGATTACACTGACTAAATGTACTGAAACCATTTGACGAATAGTTTGTCTGTGGTATACAAGTTCCAATTTCGAACTGAGAAAGTTTGGCTCCATAGTCACTTCTAGATTGTTCTTGATGGAACTTTGTTTAAAAAAATACAAATTGAGAACCGCTTCTTTTTTTAATTTGACTGTTCATTAAAATCATTATTAAATGAAAATCACCTGCCACATAATACAACGTCGATTTTGGCACCCAACATGGGACTGATGAGTGCATCACTAACATTATAATGCGTAAATCCGTCTGTTTGTCACATTGAAAACAAAAACAGTCGAATTGATAAACACTGTGTTTAGCAGGTTTAAAATAATATCTATGGAAATTAAATATATATGTATAGATTCTATTTAAAAAGGTTATTTACCTGTAATTTAAATTAGTGATCTATACTGTTACTGATATGCATATGTACAGAAGTTTTTTACACGAAAAAGTCTTGCGTCTGTCACATAAAAACAATAGTTCGAAATAATCTGGTTTCAGTCCAACGACTACGCAGTCGAAGTCGCAGCCAAAAGTTAGCAGCGGATATTTAAATTAACTTGCGCATTTTGAGCGGGAATACAAAATCGTGTTCCGTTAATTGAATACGTGGCTGGGGTGTGATTGGGCGTTGTTTGCTGCAGTTAGCGCTGATTGGTTCTGTGGATTGTGACGACCCTTTCAACCTTTATTTGTATTGGACGTGGCAGGAATAAGATAACTATTGATTTGATGTAAATCATAATTTTAAGTACAGTAAAAACTCCTTATTCGCGTTTTCACTATTCGCGGATTAAAAAAATGCGACCCAATTTCTATATTCGCGACTAAAAATTACATACATAATAATAAAATTATTCCTGGCCCTATTATTCCCCCATTATTCCTGTGGCCTCTGACTGCGGAAAATGACGAAGAATCTGTGCAAGCTCAAATTTTGACTGCAAACATAGCCGAAATCGCGAATGGAATAGGACGAGATGGGTTCAAACAGATAGAATCAAGTGACATTCAGGAATTGCTTGAATTGCAAGATGAAGATTTGACTGAAACCGACTTGGAAGAAATGTTAAATTCACAGCCCATTGAAGAAGAGGCACAGAAGGCCCATTGAAGAAGTAAAGTAAAGTAAAAAGTTGTTTATATTTAGAAGAGGAAGACAAGCACTGGAAACGTGACATTTAATTTGAAAAATCTTAGTGAAGGTTTAAGAATGGCATGTACTACTAAAACTTGCATATTTTTTTGACTTGGCCTTTGATGGAGAGGGCTCAGAATCGTTCTTCTTGGAATTGTATATGAGAGGCCTATGTCCAGCAGTGGACTTTTTCAGGCTGATGATGAATATATTTCTGTTCCGGCGTCAGTATTTCCGGAACGCTATAATTTGGGAATTTCCAAAACAAGAGTGAACAGGTGGATTATGGCTAAGCATGCTCCATCTTAGGCTGCATCCTCAGTTTCCATCAGGCCTCTGTTTAATAAGGCTGACAATTCGACATATATGTCAAAAAGCGACAAAATTGTTCAATTGTCGCGCTTTTGTGACATATTACTCGCTTTTATTAATAGCCTAAGCGCGACAATTCCACAATTTTGTCGCTTTTTGACAAAAATGTCGAATTGTCAGCTTTATTAAACAGCGGCCTGGGGGCTAATTCTCGGGCCGATCTCGATCATTTTGCAACTTTATTTTATTGCTTCTTTTCACAACCCCGCACTTCTTCTACGTTTTCCGTATATCATAGCTGTCGAGGCTTTTACGATGAGGTCGTTGATGAATTACTCAAGGACATCATCCATTCTCTCTTCGAAAACAAGCAATAAAATAAAATTGCAAAATGATCGAGATCGTCCCGAGAATTAGCCCCCTGGTGTGATGGCAGCCAAATGCTTAGCTATCTATACTAAAAAAAATATTTGATGCGCAGCGCAAACGCAATACCACGGCGTTAATATTCCAGGCCTCGAGAATTGTTTGGTCGACAATGTATAGTAATTGGTACTTATTGGCTCATTAAAATTTGTTACCGCAAGTATTGTCGATATTTCCTGTTGATAAGGCCGAACATACTAAGAGAAAACCATGCTTAGCATTTTTTGTTTTAAAAATTGTGTCAGAAAATTACAAAGTCATTGATTTTTATACAAAAATATCACAATGACGACTTTTAATGACAGAACAACCAGTCTGTCTACCTGATGTTGAGCAGTAATGAGCCTGAGGTTCTCCAGAACTCTTTCGTAAAAAGATTATTAAAAAAGATAATTACAAAAAAATGTTCCCTTGTAGTAGGTACCTATCTAATAGAAAATAAATCTTTGCCATAAAATAAAGGTAGGTGTACAGTAAGTACTATCTTTCAAGCTCTTTATCGAAACACATTTCTAAAAGCGTAAATAAGCGTTACTAATCACTTCACGAAGGATACAAATGTTTTGTAACCTAACGCCATCTAGCGACTGATTCAACTTAACTGGTGTTTTAGTATTATTTGTAGCTTTAGTTATATTTATTGCTTTCATAACCTACCACACCGTCGGATAAGGTCGGCCGCATTTTTACTCGGATGTCCGAATACGGAAAACTAGTTCGGAAATGTGTGTATACGGCCTACCTAAATATACTTTCGTCCCTACTTTAGACTAGTTAAACCATAATTATATGGAAAACACGGGTTTATTTTATTTATTTATTTATCGCGATTACCTTTATTATTTCCCGACGTTTCGACTGTATTGCAGCAGCGGTGGTCACGGGCAGACTGGAGTTCATTGGACCACGTGACCACGGTAATCGCGATAAATACCCGTGTTTTCCATATCATTATGCATAACGATCGCGTTAATTTAAAAAGTGCTGATCAAACCATCTTAACATTTAAGAACTTGGCTCTTGTCGGGGTTTTGATGCAGTCTTGATGCAGGTTTGATGCCCAACGGGCAAATCACGAGATGAATATAAATTTCAAAAAAAATATGGATACCGTATAACTAGGGAATGCAATCTCGCCTCGCCGAGATCCCGATCTCGCGAGATTCCGGCTATATTTTACAAGATTGTATCTCGTCAAATTTCGTACGAGATCTCGCGAGATAACGAGATCGACAAATGCAGCGAGTAATGTTCCATTACTCTTAATTATTGAAACTAAAGTAATAATTTACAAAAGACAAAATATAGATAATTATTGTTTTGTTACCAATATTGTAAGAATTTGAACTGATTAGCTACAGTAGGTATAATAATTATAGACATAAACAAGTGTTATTAGAGTTAGAGATAAAATAATAAGTACTCTGTTGATTTTTTTAATAAAACTTACATTATTTTTATAACTAAGCAACGCAGTTTCTATTTATTTACATATAATGTCAATTACTAGTTCTTAAAACAAGCATTTGCATATGTTTTAATTGCGATTCTCCCAAATTATCCCAGATCTCGCAAATTACGGGATCTCGCGAGACCGGGTTTTGAGTCTCGCGAGATCTCGCTAGGCGGAAATCTCGTACGAGATTGCATTCCCTACGTATAACAGAGATGAGTGGGTCTGTCTAATATATATTTCTGTATAATGATAAATTAACTAGTAAATCAAGATAAGAGTCATGCTCACTTACCGTGAACAGTCAGCTCGGAGTCACGGTTCAGCTCATACAGCCTCAGCGCCTCGTCCAGCTCGAGCTGCGTGGAGATCGTGCACGGATCTCCCTCCTCATCAACCCACTTGGTGGTGAACACCTGGAATTACATTTACGTTGAGGAACTTTTGAAGGATGAGAACAGCCTCAGAGCTTAAAGCATTTATTTAATTGATTCGCGAAGATTACTTTGAAATGTTCTTTTATACTACACCTGCTTGGAAAGTACCTTGATACTTTATCAAATTTACGGTAGAAAGTACGTCATTGCATATCGAACAAATATGCGGGGAGAAAACGCATCTGAGCGGGAGAGAAAAGTGTATGAAAATCCATTTCTTACGTGGTTTTTCTTTCTTAATTTTGGGTAAGACTATGCGCCGGTAACCTAAATGTCAAAAGCCAAAAAGTTTTTACAGTGAGTTTTTATCTCAAAGTTCGCAAAATGACACTGGCCACTAGCTGTGTGTTGGATGGTGTCGGGCTGGCAGTGCGACCCTGCGGCGGCAGGATAAACAATTTGAAAAAAGAACATGTGAAAATTGCAGACGCCATTTCCAATTTGTGTGTTTGTTTGAGGATTCAGTTTTCGTAGAATTTATTTTCCTTGTAGGTGTAGTATAAAGCACTATGTATCACTCGAGAGAAACTGCGATTCCCGATCTCGGGTGTTTTAAAGCCCTCGCATTGGTCTCAAATTATGAAGATTTGATGAGGATCTTACGCATTCGGCAAGTTTATCATGCGCACTTGATGTGCGGGCAGGTTTTTCCGCAAGTAGGCCGCTGGTGGGCCCTTTTTGCGTTCTACAACACGCCGGTTTCCTCACGATGTTTTCCTTCACCGTTTTGAGAGTACATAGTACATAGCATAGTGCACATACATTTTTCGATAGAAAAACTCATTGGTACACGAGTGGATTTGAACCCACGACCTTCGGATCGGAAGGCGGGGCCACTACCACTAGACCACCAGTGATCTCTTACGCATTATGAGCAGAATAACTTCTCAAAATGGAGTAAACTTCCTCACTTTAAGTGTGATTGTGACGTCCAACTACACAAATAATTATTTGTCTGTTTTGCCGTTACGCGACGCATTTGCCGACAGATATGAACTAACCTTATAGCTAGATTTTTTTCATACAACTAGCCGATGGAACTAGTATATGGCCACCTGATGTTAAGTGGTAGTCATCACCTATTGTTCATGCACCAGCGTGCATGAAGGAGAAGGGTTGCGAGGCGAGACGCGAGAGGGGCACCCGCTCCACCGCGCACACGCCGCCGGCCCGCAAGAGAGCTCCCCAAAAACACCGAAGCGAGCGCACGTCATCGCGCTCGCTCACTACTTTTTATAATAACACAATACTGTATACCTACTGTTAAACCCTTAATATAATAAAAACAATCAATCAGAAAAACCTAGTTCATTACGTAACACCTATAAAAAACATTGCCTCGTAGGTCAGGCAGGTCAGGAACGTGCCATATGCTTTGTAAATCAACTAGTTGTTTAAAAGAATATTGAATACAAACCTGATCAGGTAAAAATCTACAAATAGCCACCATCTCCTGCATAAACTCTTCAAACGTGATGTTGTGGTTGATGTATGTGATCATGACATCACCACTGAACACAGTTTTAACGCGCACATCTTTCTCATGATTCTCCTGATTAGCCAGTTGGGTTGGCATCATGGCAGCTGAAACAGCACTTTGTTTATCTGAAATAAGAAAAATTTAATGTTTTTTTACTGTGTCTATGTAGTTGTGGTGGAGAAAGCCAAAGTCAAATATTTCTTTATTCAGTGGTACCACAAGGATCACATTAAAATGTCTTGCAGTTAGGTGAGTCTAGGTGCCAGGTTGTGCCCCGCTTCCATCAACTTGAGGCATACAGATGTTCAGCCTCATGTGCCAGCAATTTCCCCGGCACCCACACCTTTCAAACTGACACACAGTGTTGCTGCTTCACTGCAGATATAGGCATGGTGGAAGAAGTTCATCGGACGAGCCCTTATCAAAGCTCTACTACTACTGTAATTCAGACTTACGATTCTCCAGCTGTAATTTGAATACTTATAGAAATTATGCAAGAAAATCACGCCCCAATATATCTGATATACTAACACAGTGCATTTACTGCACAAGAACTGTAGGGTTTCAGTTGAGTTCAGTTTGTTGATGCTAACCTAGTCCAAATAGGATTACGGTTCAGCTATGTCGTACTACCATAATACAACGAACTATAGCACCTAACAATACCAACTAGCAGCGTCGAACACCATGCTTCCTGTATAGGATAATATAATAGAAGCTTTTTTACAATAACTCGTTTGCATTCCCATAACATGAATCACTAAAATAGGGAGTAATTATGTACACAATACACACCTTTACAAACTCACAACGCGAACTCAATTACACTTACTAATAACACGACGCGAAGAGATTATAATCTCATTGATAAAACCGCTCTATCAACTAACGCTGAAGAATAACAGCAATTAAAAGAAATAACAACAAGAATTTTACACAACATTCAACACCATGGAAGTGACATTTCTACAAAGCCGGAAATGAAAATTGACATTGTTAGAAACGAAATCTTTGGTCTCCCTCACTCACTAGTTTGTAGCGGGATAAAAAGAGAAAAATGTACCGGCGTCGATCGTTGTAGCCAACATAGAAAAACTATTATAAATATATATAATATATAAACATAGAAAAACTATTTTAGTAGTGACGTGCCAGCTGTTTCCTCTGGTAGTTTGTGTGGCACTGTCCACTGCGTTCAAAAATCCTTAGTTGTAACGAGAATGGTATTATTTCATTTGGAAATCATAGGTATACATTTCCCCCACCTCGCTCTCTTTCTATAGTTTCCAAACGAAAATTGTAATGTCAGATAGACAAATTACGTCAAATTGGGTTGGGATTCTGGAATTATTATTTTCTGTAAACTAATACAAATTCCTAAGATATTAGATTAGGCTTCAAAAGCTCACCCCTATCCTAAGTTAATTTATTAGTATTACACTTAAAAATGGTGAGTTTTGTCTGCGAATTTCTCCGACCTACAAAATATTTACGAACTGTTTGTTATGATGACTAATACGTGAAATGATCGGTTATTCCTGCATTTCCAGACTGACCAGCAAATGGATTGTGCGTTGGACCTGATGCGGAGGCTGCCTCCTCAGCAGATTGAGAAAAACCTGACGGATTTGATCGATTTGGTGCCGAGCATGTGCGATGACCTGTTATCATCAGTAGACCAGCCGCTCAAGATCGCTCAGGACAAAACAAACGGGAAGGACTACCTATTGTGCGATTACAACCGCGACGGTGATTCCTACAGGTCCCCGTGGTCGAATACCTACGACCCTCCCTTAGAAGATGGCTCAATGCCAACTGAGAGACTGAGGAAGTTGGAAATGGATGCTAATCTTGCTTTTGATCAGTATAGGGAAATGTACTTTGAAGGTGGAGTGAGCTCCGTGTATTTATGGGACATGGACCATGGGTTTGCGGGTATGTATTTTCTGTTGATGACATTTTTGTTACAAAGTTGCGTGAAGAAACTTTTATCTTCCTTGAAAAAGCAGGAATCAGTACTTAGGAGACCTTCCCTATTTGTGTAATGGGGACATCAAATAACATGAAGATTCAATTCTCTGAATAACTAATAATTCTGCAAATTGAATGACTTTTCAGACTGTGTTAATTTATGATCCACATTTTTGTCTATGTTTTTTATAAATCAAATCCAATAAGACTTTGTACTATGACCCCTGTGCTTAGCAGAAACAATTGCATATCTGAGTTTTTTTTTGCATATTTAAATTATTGACTAAGTAAGTACATATTATTTAAGTGCCAACTCTGTATTTGTACACCAACATCGGTAAAGCATGATTGTCACAACTCATTTGTCATCTTATCTTAACACATGTTTATGCAATTAAATAATATCTTTATCTTGCAGGAGTAATATTGATAAAGAAAGCTGGTGACGGCTCCCAAAAGATCAAAGGATGCTGGGACTCCATCCATGTCGTGGAAGTAATTGAGAAGACTTCAGGTCGCAATGCCCATTATAAGTTGACCTCTACTGCAATGCTATGGCTTCAAACTAATAAAGAAAGCAGTGGTACTATGAACCTTGGAGGCAGTTTGACTAGACAGGTATATTTTTACTATTAATCTTTCATCCTAATTTGCATCCAAATACAGTTTTGGTCAGAGATCCATCTTAACAACAGTACCCGAAGTCCCAGTGCATTTACAACATTTCGTTACCAAATGTTGTATCCGTTTCGCCTATTTGTCTCTGTCCATTGTATGGAAAAAAGATGAGACAAAAACTCTAACTACGTAACATATTTTTTCCGTCTCATATTTTCACCATACAATAGAGAGATACAAATAGGCGAAACGAAAACAACATTTGGTAACGAAATGTGGTAGCAAAACTCTGACTTCGGGTACTGAAGAGCTAAGATTGCCAGCTTGAAACGACGCCTTCGAAAAGAAATGGTGGGAGAAGGCTGAGAATAGAGGGAACTGGATGTCTTTGGGGGAGGCCTTTGCCCAGCAGTGGGACAATGTGCATACATACTTAAAACCACGCTTCATTCCCATGGGGGTAGGCAGAGATCACGGATTTCCACTTGCTACGATCCTGACACACCTCTTTCGCTTCATTCACTCGCATAACATTATTCATACATGCTCGTCGGTTTAGCTCCTAACCTGGCCTTTCTCTAAAACGTCTGCGGTCAGACGAGATACATGCGCCGACGACTATACGATTACGATTTGGGATGATATAGGCTAGTAAAAAAAAATATAGTGGTATTGATTATCAAATAAATAACGAATTCCAGGCAGAGCAGGACTCCGCAGTGAGTGACGTGACACCCCACATTGCCAACATCGGCCGCATGGTCGAAGACATGGAAAATAAAATAAGGAACACACTTAATGACATCTACTTTGGTAAGTTACTCTGGTACTCGCCATCTAGTGGCCCGTTTGCTGCATAAGCCACAAACAATCTGGAATGTTAGATTGAATTGTAGCAATATTTTTGAAAGTTTTTCTACTTCACTTTCTTCGTTTGCCTGATGGGCAGATCGCAAGACAACAACTTATTATTAAGAGCCTTCTATGTCCCCTAATCCTAAATAAGACAACAACTATTTTTTTAAAAAACTTTACTTGCCGAATATACCTATAGTAAAACTGTATTTTGTATGTATTCATCTAAATTGTAATACATTCAGTTTCGTCAACTCATAAACTTTTATCAGTCCTTGTTTACTGTAGGTAATTTAAATCATACTGATTAGCACATTTTAACAAAAAGTGATATTGTTGAATAACAATACAAATAACATTATGATGTGACATAAAATTATGATGAAACAATGCTGTTCGTAAATATTTATTTATATTCATATTCATTGCTTCATGTGTTTTAAAGGTCTTAGGGGGTAATAACGTCCAGAACATGAGCCCCGCTGAAGCATTACAATGGCCTTACGGCTTACATTAAAATATTTAAATTGCAGGTAAAACAAAAGACATAGTGAACGGTCTCCGTTCCGTGGTGCCGGCGGACGTGACGCGCCAACGGAACGCGCTGCAGCATGATCTTGCCTTCGAGCTGCGCCGCCGCGGGACGCGCGACGACTGAGCCACGCATTTAGCCATAGGTGGGTCAGGGAACTTATTGAGTCTTGTCCCTCCACATCCACATCCGTGTCACCATCAGGTTCACTAGAACACTGCTGCCACCAACCCAAAGTCCTTCTCCGTTATTTTAAGGAGTTGGGCTGGCTGGGGTGAGGTTTGGCAGGGGGACAATGCACAATACACCCCATCGCGGGACGTCAGTGCAGATCGTATTCCCCCAAATCAATTAGAATAAGAATTAGAATTAGCCATAGGTGAGATTAGCCATAGGTTGGATACAACAGCAGATAAGCCCATTCCACATTCACACGAGAATCTCCTGAGAACGCGAGAAACGTGAATGTAGAGCAGATACTCCCGTTCTCGCTGCGTTCTCCCCTTTTTGTCGGTTTTTTGGTACGTGACAAAGGACGCAAGAGTGCGAGAACGGGGCAGGGCGCGAAAATGCGAGAGTGTGGAGCCAAAGACGTTCTCCAAAGAATCTCGCTGAAACTGAACATAGGCAGAGGGCTCATCCATACCTTGGAGCCGGCATGATCGCGCACCGTCCGGTTCTAGAGAAACTTCCTCGCGCGCACTCTTAGGTTGTGGAATACTCTTCCTGCCGAGATATTCCCTATAGATTACAGCATGGGGCTCTTCAAGAAGGGCGTTTTAAAACATTTAAAGGGTCAGCAACGCGCGCGTGATGCCTCTGGTGTTGCAAGCGTCCATAGGCTACGGTAATCGCCTTCCATCAGACGTGGGCCGTATGCTTGTTTGCTAACTTTGTTGTATAAAAAAAACTCTTGTGTTAGTGTAGAGAGCTCTATTAAAAATGTCAACATATGGAAATAAAGTAGGGCCCCGCCCCATCTTTATTGACATTTACGCTACGTTTGAGACTAGATGGCGCTGTGTAAAATGTTGACCAATATTTATATAATAACTTTATGTTTCTGTTTTCAGGTGAGTTGGATATATTTGGGTAACTACCTAGTGCTAACGATAAGATAATACAAGGAACGCATTTGTGCAGTGTAATTAATTATTAAAATATTTTCGAAACTTATGAAGAATAGAAAAGTATTTCTCATCTAGTTTATTTAAATTAGTTACTACAGTGCGGCCATTTGGTGCTTGAACAGATAAATATATTTACTAATGTATATTTGATGTCTTCATATTAAATTATTTGAGTAAAAACTTGTAAATTTCTGTAAAGTGCCCTTTTTTATGTATAAACTTGAAATTAAACTCACCCATTTATAATCCATCTCATTTTGATTTGCATTTTTATTTGCTTAGTATTTTTACGTATTGTAGATTTAAATTTGTATTTTTAAAGTAAGATACTGTAATAATGATAAGAGATTTAAATAATTATGTTTAGTTCAATACAGCGACTTCCCTGATGTTGCAATATTTTTTATTTTATGATTAACAGTAGTAATTGGCCTCTCTAAATAAAGGTTTATTTATCTGGCTATGTTTTTTTCCTTTTTGTACTAGCTGATGGAACAAGCATTAGCCCCCCTGATGTTAGGTATGTGGTTTATGATTAGTCTAAGTAAAAAAAAAGCTTTTGCATCTATTGTACAGTGCCTGGGGCATGATTTGAGGCAACTACCTCTGACGCTTTAATAAATCATGCCCCAGGCACTATAGCGCCCGCAAGTAATTGCGGGGCGCTATAGTGCCGTTGGTCAACTGGTCTCAAGCCCTACTTGCGGGGCGCTAGTACCTGGCGCAGGATTTTAGATGGAATAGGTTTGCCCAGCACCTATACCATCCTGACAGCTTAGTCGTCTATTACACAGGAAAGACATGGTCAATATATGTGTAGACCTGACTAAGCTATGGATTTCCTTCACCGTTTGAGAGCACTAGCATCGTGTAGGTACATACGCTTTCCGAACAGAAAAATCCATTGGTACATGACTTGATTCGAACTGGTCGGAAGGCAGGGTATTTTTTTTGTAATTTCCATAATTTGTAGTATAAATTATAAAAACAGTAAAAAAATAGAATACTTTAGTAACAAACTCCTTTGCCGGCATGCTGTAACTTATAGAATGGCCTAGGCCTTCTTGAATGCTTGTAGTTTTTCAATAACTACTTAATGTTGGCACATACTGGTAGAAACAAGGAATTTAGATACTAACTAGCGATCTGCCTTGGCTTAGCCCGCGTGGAAAAATCAAGTTTTCCACCTCATTTCTAAATTACACTCGTGTGAAGCCGGGGCGGATCGCTAGTAAAAAATATAGCATATTATGTGATACTCAGGGATATTGTAACTTTTTAATCGGTCCAGTATAAGTTTAGTTTCTATTCGGTAATCTAAGTTAACAACAAATATAGGTTTAATAAAAGACTTCTAAATTAAATTTTAGCATCTTAAAGTCTGTGGAAAACTTTATTTATGTCAGTTTAGTTTCTTCTTACCTAATGCCAATGTCAATGATAAATAAGTTATGTCAAATGTCAAGTCAAACAAACGTCAACAATGGCAACAATTGTGCTGGCAAAACAACGAAAACCTCGGGAAAATATCCTAAAATTACTAAAAATCTTATATAGCAACGTTGAGCATGATTAATTGTTAAATAATTAATTACAAGTTGTACTGCCGTCCTAATGAGTTAGGTCTACCTAACTAAAATGGATGTGAGCGGTGCAACGACAAGTGCTGACGATAACTCCTCAGGGGTAAGACCTTACGATCTTACTAGTTTCAGCCTGTCTCGAAGTTTGCCACGATATTTAATGACGAAGAACCTACGAAAAGATAAGAAAAAGAATTAAAAAAATGCCTCATCATAAAAAAATGCCCTGGTTTTTACTCCAGGAGTTACTACTTCTGGGTCTTGGGGTACATACCATGCCTATGCCTCATCTTGTTCTGGAAAACGGCTCGTGCCTCGTGATCTTGATCAGGAAACAGGGACAGACCTGGAGTCTAATTCTCGGGCGGACCGAGATATTCAATATCCCATAAATACACATTTGCATTGCACAACCCCGCGTTTTTTCTACGTTTTCCGTACATACAAGTTGCTGTCGAGGCTTCTACTATGAGGTTGTCGATGAATTACTCAAGGAAATCATCCATTCTCTCTTCGAAATAAAATAAAATTGCAAAATGATCTTGGTCGGCCCGAGAATTAGGCTCCTCTTCTACACAGAATATACTTAGTTCAAAAAATTCTGAATCGAGTTTTTCTGTTTCATGCTGAGACCTCTAAACGCAGGCCTTTAAACAAATATGTTTCATTTACACTGTAATTAAATAGTACATTGTTACCTGAGTGTTGAAAGTCACGTTTTTTGAGTCCCGAGACGGGTTTGGCGCCAGAGCGTAAGCGAGGGCGCCAATGGAGCTTGAGGGACTTAAAAGACTTTCACCCGAGGTAAACACTGTGCTTTTCATTACGAATACAAGGAAAGTAAAAATAAAAACATGAAAAAAAAATTAGTGAAAATGAAGGTTCAATTGCCGCCTTCCCGGTTTTTTTTTCTTTTTCTCTGGCGGGCCTTCGGCTTCGGCACGCCAGCATTATTCAGCCATTGTTTTCATTCTCATAATTTAAAAAATGGTAAATTGTTTGCTCAAATCTATGTTATTTTAAATAAATAGTTGAAGCTATATATTAATCAAGTAATTTAGAAGATATATTATTTATTTAATACTATCTTTATGTTATTTAAATTTAAATTTTACATTGCGCTCTAATTATACTTTTTAAACTTCTCACCGTTGTAATGGGTTTCCAACCTACTTGCTGAATAAAAAGTTGGAATTTGGTCCAACGACCTCCTTGCAGTTAGAAAAACTTTAGAAAGTTGGAACATGGTTGAATAAAATAGAACTTGTTTTTTTTATAATTTGACAGCTGTCAGTAGAAAGCGATTCTCCCTAGGGCTGAAAGTTTTACTTTCAATTAGGCCCCTCAGGCAACTTCAGACCTACTTTCAGAGTATGAGTAATGAAAAATTAAATAATGGGCGTCATTACTGCAGTATCTTGTAATCATTTTATTTACTGCGGTAAATAAACAGTAGAACATAAAGGGACACGCTATGATAATATAGGTATTTACAAAACATTTAAATGTGCAACAAGTAGTGGATAAGTGACCAACTCTACTCATTGCTTGCATGGGGAGATTGCAAGGTTTAGAGGAGTATAAAAAAACAACACAATTTGCTACAAATTACTACTTAATATCTTGTAATAAGGGGCATGAAAAAGTAAGCCCAAACCCAGGCAAAAAAATATAGTTAAAAGTGATCCTTGCAATCCTACTGAATAAAAACGCTTTTGATTTGATTTGAGGCCCAAACCAAGGCCTGTTTTTCAATTTATGCTGATTTAAAGACAAGGCTTTTTTAAATAGTTAACTTTATTGTATACTAACTTAATTTTAAATGGTTTATGTACCTCAGACTCCTTTTTTCGTGTGTGTTTTATTTAATGTTTTATATTTAATTCTCTCAATTAATTTAATTATTTTCATGACATTACCTTGTAAATTTTAATATTGCATGCCTAGATATAAGCAGAATACATTGGACATTACCTATTATAATTTAACATCTTCTCGACATGTATTTCAAGCAATAAATTTACTTTGACTTTGACTTTATTTTTCAGGAATTTCTTTACGAAGTGCCTATTACAAATATCAAGCTTGAAGAACATGTACCTGTTGATATTGCAGCCTTGGAAGCTGACAATATTTGTGTTGATGGTCTAAGCAGAACAGACTATGTAACTATAGTTATCGATGAGGCCGAAATTATCAACACAACAGGTTTTGTTGATAAACTTAACAGAAAAATGTTTGAAATAGACAATGCAAGAAATATCTACAATAGTAATTTGAAAAAAAATGCAGTAGATTTGGATGTAACAAGAACAACTGACAAATCACTGGTTCAGAGGGAAGCAGATATAGATGTGAAAGAAGTAAAATGTTTAATAGATATTGAGGAAACACAGATTCAAAATGTTGCAGTGTTTAATAGAAATGGAACTGATTCAGAAAATGATTCAGAGGAAGTTATACAAGTACTAAATACTAAAGATATAGAAAACACTGAAGATATAATGAATGTAGATGAAACAATTATCCAAAATGTTGCTTCACTTGATGGAAACAGAACAGACTCTGATGTTATACTCCTAGATGGAAACAAAACAGATTCTGAAAGCACCATCATGCTAGAAGATGATGAAATCAGCACATTCACGAAACCCTCTAAAAGACTACTAAACCCCTTTGCTCTAGTAAGAAATGTTGAAAAAGATAGTGACTGCAGCATAGTACAATCAACTGTAAATAAAAATAAAAATTATGGACACAATGAGGTTTACAAAGATAATCCACTATTACTAGAGCTCTTAGAAAAGTGTCTTGATATGGAGAACACAGACGGAATGACGAGAGTTATAAACAGAACTTTACTAGTTATTTACAAAGATGTTGATGAGGAATATAAGAAATCTGAAGCGTTCAAAAAACTCCTCACAAGAACAATAATGCAGTTGGATGTACAGCCAGCAAGAAAGTTTTCACTCATTAAAAATCTATGCAATGAATTGAAATTGCACAAAGCTAAGAAAAGAGTTCCATTTATTACTTTGGAAAGCAAAAAAGATAGAGGTAAACACCTAGATATAGATAGTGCAATTCACGAAGACGCGCCCCTCGCGGGGTGCGGGGAGTTTGCTCCGAGCGGCAGTCGCGAACCGTAGTCTATTCATTGTAGTGTGCGTGTGCATAGCTAATTAGTGTGTACCGATAACACTCAAACATTGACGGAAGCTTGCACACATATACTGTAAACGGTTAGGAGGAATAGTGGGGCGCGCCTTCGTGGATTGCACTATCTATACCTCTCCAGGTATCATTATCATCATCAGCAGCCTGAAGTAGTCCACAGCTAGACATAGCCATCCCCTAGACATTTCCAGGAAGAACGATTCTGAGCTCTTTCCATCCACCGACTTCCCGCGATCTTAACAATGTCGTTGGTCGATCTGGTGGGTGGGCGCCCTACGTTTCGTTTTCTGGTTCGTTGTCGCCATACTAGAACCGTTATTTCCGACGCTCTCTTCTCTCCAGGTATAATAATAAGTATAACTATATAATTTAATGGACAAAAACAAATTTGTCAGCGCTTTAATTTATAGGCTTAGGCATGATGACTATGTCTAAGACTTATGACTTCTGATTTCAATACCATGTTTGGGACAAATAAAACAAACGAACATGAAATTAAACACAATAAATGTCACGTAAGGTCTTTAAGTGTAATGTACACATTCTTCTTCTTAAATTTAAGAGCTTAGCTCTTGTCGGGGTTTTGATGCAACTACTAGAACAAAAATTGACAAAAACCTTTGTGATTTTTACAACAACTTTGGGAAGAAACCATCAGTCAATAAAGGGTGAAGTCTATGGATATATTAATTTTTTTTTTTTTTCTTTTCGTTCCTTTCGAAGGAGGCTATAGTACCAAGACCATACCGCCTAGTCTTACGTTTTGTTTTTTCCCTTGAGTTGATATATTAATTAACATGCCTAAACTTAAATTTTTTTAATTTTCAGAACAGTCAACCAGCTCTATACCAAAAAAGAGAAGAAAAGAAGACGTAGTTATTGATTTAGATGATGATACCAGGAGTGATGTCCACCACCATCAAAAACAATCTGAAAAACTAAGGAAGGAAATTCATCCAATTGGCAAAGAGTACCCGTCTATAGAATTAGACAGTGATAGCTCAGTGAATGATAATGATGTAATTTTACTAGATAGCAATAACTCAAACAAAGAAAACTCTAGAACAAGTCAAGATTTAACCAAAAAAACTGTGACTAAAAGGAAAATCAAGAAAGGCAGAAAAACTAATTTATCAAATCCTAAAAACCCAAAAAAACTTGCAATCAAAAAGAAAAATGCAAGACTCGGAACTACAAAACCTACAAGCACCTTATGCAAAAATTATGTATCTACAAGCCAAAATGACATATCAAATAACATAGATAGTATTTCTGAATCCAATATGCTTTTAGAACCTAGAATATCGGTAGAAGCTGGTATGTCAGAGTTTAATCAGGAGAAAATCGATTATATTGAGAACCGAATAGCTTTTCTTAAGAAACGGCTTGAAGCATTAGAAGAAGCCGAAGTAACTATAGATACCTATTACTCACCATATTACGTTTGCGAAATGTAAGTTTTCAAAACCCTTTTTAGGATTCCGTAGACAAATGGTAAAAACGGAACCCTTATTAGATTCGTCATTTCTGTCTATCTGTCCGTCCGTATGTCACAGCCACTTTATTCCGAAACTGTAAGAGCAATACTGATGAAAGTTGGTATGTACATGTATTCTGTAAAGATTTTCACACAAAACTTAAAAAAAACTATTAATTTTGGGGGTAACTATTAGTTTTTCACCAAACCCATACTTGTATTTATTGGTATTTATGGATATGTCTTCAAAATGATGTTGAGGTTTCTAATATTTTTTTTTTTTCTAAACTGAATAATTTGCGTGAGAGACGCGTTGCCGTTTTTTTATTTCTAATTCTAATTGAGTTTAGGGGGATAAGATCAGTACCCGAAGTCGGAGTTTTGCTACCACATTTCGTTACCAAATGTTGTTTTCGTTTCGCCTATTTGTCTCTCTCTATTGTATGGAGAAATTATGAGACAGCAACTCTTACTACGTAACGTATTTTTGCAGTCTCATATTTTCTCCATACAATAGAGAGAGACAAATAGGCGAAACGAAAACAACATTTGGTAACGAAATGTTGTAAATGCACTGGGACTTCGGGTACTGCACTGACGTCCCGCGATGGTGTGTATTGTGCATTGTCCATCTGCTAATCTCACCCCAGCCAGCCCAATTCTTTAAAATAGAGGAGTAGGACTTTGTTGTTGGCAAATTTCGGCAAATTTTTATCATCCGCACTTGATGTGCGGGCTGGTTTTTCCGCAAGTAGGCCGCTGGCGGGCCCTTTTTGCGTTACCCTTGACACGTGTTGCTCGAACTTTTTTAAGTTCTACAACACCCCGGTTTCCTTCACCGTTTTAAGAGTACTGGCATAGTTCACATGAAAAAAACAACTGAATTGAGAACTTCCTCTTTTTTAAATAATTTGACTTATTTTAATTTCAGGCTAAAGACGTCGATCCTGAATCTATACAAAGAACTTTGCAAAATAACTGGTACAGAATTTAAAAAACGCCACGAAGTGAGGCTGCGGGTTGTTCCAGGTACTTTATCTTCTATTGTGACTTCAATAATTTGCATAGAAAATATATTCTACAATACAATACAAACAATAATTTATTTACGAAACAGAGGGTATAATTACGCAGGATAGTACAAATTAGGTATGTTCTGCATGTTCGTAATATGCCTTTCTATAATTTATTCATATATTTGTATATTAATATGTATTATAGCTACGTGATATAATCAGAAATGAGGATATCCGTAGAAGAACCAAGGTCACCGACATATCTCTTAGAATTAGTAAGTTGAAATGGCAATGGGCAGGCAGGTCATATAGCTCAAAGAACTGATAACCGTTGGGGAATAAAGGTTCTCGAATGGCGACCACGAACCGGAAGACGAAAAGTAGGGCGCCCACCCACCAGATGGACCGACGACATTGTTAAGATCGTCGGCGGATGGAAAGGGCTCAGAATCGTTCTTCCTGGAAATGTGTAGAGGAGGCCTATGTCCAGCAGTGGACTTCTTCAGGCTGATGATGATGATAGCTAAGTATGTGACGGGATTAAGAAAACGATGATATTGATTTCCAGGTCATCCAGAAGGTCCGGTGCGCTGCCTCGAAAAGTTTCTCAACGACAATATAGACGCGGATGGCAACCCCCCTTTCCCGGATATGGCTGACGTCATGCAGTGCGTTGCCGTTGCGAACCACAAGTACGACATGAAATGGACACAGGCGCAGATTGTTGGAGAAGGTAAATAAATACAAACAATTACTTTTTAATTCATTTCATTTATTCAATAATTTATTCAATAACAATTATCTTACAAATCGTACTGTAAGAGGAAGCAAAATGTAGGGACAATGTACAAGAGATGATACCTACAATGTAACGTACACTTTTTGACAGCCTTCACAACCGATTTAGTAGTAACTCTGCCTTCTGTGCTAGAGAACGTGGGTTAAATCCCCACCGAGAACAAATTTTTGTGTATGTTTGTTCTCTGTCTGGGTGTTTGTATTCTAAGTATACATTTACAAAAAATACTTGTTTCAGTTTCAGTTTCAGTTCATTTATTTACCACATTATCACAATTGACTGTAATACTAGGCATGTCAGTTTTATACAATATTATTAGTTACTAAAATCGATGTCTTAAAATATAAATTGTTAAAATAAATAAGAAACAAAAAATTACAAAATTAAAATAAATATTCTAGGAGAAATAGCGTCAAATTGTATATAATATTAGATTAGATGTATCAGGAGCAGTCCGTGTCAAAAGAGGATTCCAACAATGTCTTATTCATAAATTCATTTAAACAATAAAAAGCATTCAGTTCAAAAAAAGGTTTGATTTTCCTTTTGAACTCTGAAACACTTTCTAGATTAGTTACTATATTAGGCAATTTGTTAAACATTATAATCTTAGTGTAGTCACCTTGTTTTTGAACTTTAGCTAGTCTAATTCTAGGTTGGTACAGCTTATCTTTATTTCTTAAATTATAATTATGTATGTCCCCTTTTCTTAAATATTGATCTTTATTTTCATATATTTCTAACAAACTCTTATAGATAAAAAGTGATATCACAGTCATTATTTTATTACGCTTAAAATATTTCCTAACGGACACTCTATTTCTAAGTCCAAAAATTATCCTTAATGCTCGCTTTTGACATAACAAAACCTTCCTAACAATAGCGCTGTTACCCCAAACAGTTATTGCGTAGCTAATACTAGAATGAACATAAGCATAATACACTGACATGAGCGATTTAGTGTCAATTAAGGATTTTAGTTTTAACAATGCATAGTTAGCACTCGCTAATTTCTTACATAATTTTTCAATGTGGGGTACATGACTAATAGTTCGATCAATCATGAACCCTAGAAAAACGTGCTCGGTAATGCCTACCACTTCCTTTGTTTCTCTGGTTTGATACTTTAAAACTACACTCTTATTAGCATTTAAGATAATTCCATTTGCATTAAACCAATTTCGTATTATTTCTATCGAATTTTCAATTTTTTTATCTAGCTGTACATTTGTTTTATCTTTGATACCTATATGTGTGTCATCTGCAAATAAATTTATAAAAGCCCAATCCGGGACGCAGCTCACTAGATCATTTACATAAATGAGAAAAAGTACTGGGCCCAGAATGGATCCTTGCGGTACACCTATGTCAACTAGGCCGCACTTAGATTTATGATTTTGTATTGTTACTATTTGTGACCTGTTTGTAAGATACGAAGTCATTAAATTCATTGCGCTACCATCAAAGCCATAGTATTTTAATTTTTCCAGTAATATGTCATGCCTCAAACAGTCAAAGGCCTTTGACAAGTCACAAAAAATACTCGCGCATTTTTGCGACTCGTCCAAAGCTCTGAGGACGTAGTAGGTTACATTCCTGATTGCCATTTCAGTGGATTTGGTTTTACGAAATCCATATTGTGCTGTAGTGAATAAGTTATGACTCTCAAAATACTCCACAATTTTCTTTTCTTTTCTTTTTCTTGAAACTGATAACATTGACATCTGTTATCTTAACACATTTAATTCAATGTTTAATCCTTTTTATGTAGCCTTGCTATTACGAGTGTTACAATTTATGGTTTAAGATTATTTATTTCTTATAAGTTTTACAAACTACTAATAAGAAACCTATTTACTTGAACTACATAAGTATTTAGGAAATTATAAATGCAGTGAGCTTATACAGGGTTAATTTTAATACACCAGCAACCTTCGAGAACCAGGTTCCTAGCATCATCAGCAACAACTTTTGTTCTACGACTTTTGATAATTAGCTACTTTTTATTTCCATACAAAAATAAATATTAATTGAAATATTCGCTTGAATGTTTCTAACTCTATGCGCGGGGGGCGCGCGGTGCGTTGGCGCCTTTGAGCTTGCCGCTCAAACGCCGCGCCCGCGTCGCTGGCGCTGCCAGTGCCCTCTCGCTCAGTCGTCTAGGGGGAAGCGCGCGCGGTGCAAGTCTCTGTGCGCCACGATATTTTGTCAACCGATGTTTTTACGGATTGTGCCTACCTACTACCATCGTGTATCGGTACTCCAATATCGAGTACACAGAAATGGTTAAGATGCTTGCTAGGTGTGATGATAATGTTTCGGAAGATGAATAAAAACAATGGTGTACAGTGGTGGCGAAATCACAAGCCGAGGCTTGTTGATAGAAAAAATAATTTGGGCCTTTGGTCAAGTGAAATCAAATCCGCAAGTCTTTGTCTTGGTTGTGAAGGTGACTATTTTGAACGCTATTTGCGCGATACTCACCGCCACCCACAAGATTTGAACCTGCGAGGTAATATCTAATTTGTAAATATTATTTATAACGATCATTTAATTATTGTAAATACGCTGATTCCACTTTTTAAATACGCCTACACTAAACAATGATAAGTGAATAAAAGATATCTAGTTATCTAGCATTGATATTACTTAAATAAAATTTAAAACGTTATGAATGATTACCTATGTTAAACATAATACCTACCTACCAGATCTCAATAGGTACCTATCTGCATACCACTTATTTGTTTTTAATTGTTTAATGTAGCCAGCCCTTAGCCTGGTCAAGTATGCAGGGATTGTAGACTCAGTACAGTACATACATACCTATGAAAAAGAAAAATGAATAAAGCGAGCAATTGATATTAAATAGGTAGGTAGGTATGCGCGCGCAAGCGTGCGTCGTCCTTGAACATAGAGCTACAAACGTCACAACAGTTCAATAAAAACTTAAATAATTTCTAATGATTGTACCTATTGAGTTATTTCAAAAGTCGTAGAACAAAAGTTGTTGCTGATGATGCTAGGAACCTGGTTCTCGAAGGTTGCTGGTGTTTTAAAATTGACCCTGTATATAGGCATATTAAATTAGATAGGTAGTATGTATAGTCATACACTTTTGTCTAAAATTATTTGAATAACAAAACGAATATTTAAATGTTTTTAATAAAACAATATGATAAAGAACAATAACTCATGTATGTAATTCCCTAACTATTTTTACATTACTATGCAGTAGGTAAGTGCAATATTTAACACAGTTTGTTTTACATTACGAAGTTCAAGGGAAAATTATGAGCATTTGATTTTTAATCTTAAATAAGTAATAGCATTTTTAATTTCATGTAGTAATAATTATTTTTAAATCAAACTCGTCTACTCTATGTGCCTACCTATGTATGTGGGAATAAGGTCTGCATTAAGGTCTCGCGATGGGGTATATAAAATAACCCCATTGTGCCTCCATAGAATCCACGTTCTCTTTCTTTTCTCTGTTGTTATTATTTCCTATTTGTTTGTTTTGTGCATGTACTTGTGTGCCAAATAAAAAATATTCTATTCTTCTTCAAAGGCGTTCTTCACGTAACTTTCTGAGGAAGTCTTCTAGGTATGCTTGCATCCCTCTCTCGGCCACTGAGACTAGCGTGTCACCGATCGCAGGCGCAATGTTAGCGGCGCCCTCGTATATCTTCTTTATATTATCTACTAGAGCGGGTAGTCTTTCCGTAGTACTAGCCACTGTCTTCGTGAGATCATTCACTGCTGGTGAACTGCAGTAATCATTCGCATGCCGTAGTGGAACCTCGGTTAATGCACCAGATTCTATAATCAGACTTAACTTCCCTGCGTCCAATTTCATAACACTTTCTACCACATTGTCTAGTAGATCTTTGTACTCGGATCGGAAGTTGGATACGATGCGGTGGCTCTGCTTCACGAGGTCGATAACCTCGTCGATGTTGCCTCTGTTCAGGTTGCACTGCGCAGTGGAGAGGAATAGGTTGAGGATGTTGAAGAGACGGTCTTGAATCGCTTCTGTGATTGGAGTTTCTCGACTGGTTCCAGCCTCATCGGCCGCTCTCTTACCTTTCAGAAGTACTTCGCAAAGCATTTTTTTGCATATGTCACTGTTGGCGACCTTGGCGAAAGCAGGGTCGCACTCTAGCTTGTAATTCAACGCGCGTCTGATCCCCGGAGGCGCGTTGAAGAGTAAAATGTTCAGTACGGCATGCCAGAGCGAAGCGTTTTTCAAAGGATTCCCTGACGAGTCCGATTCCAGCTGTTGAAACATGTCTGCAAGCCCTTCCATGGCAAAGTACTCCGCGAATATGAGATGTCCGAACCTCGGCATGTCGTTCACAACGCAGTTGACAAGACATGACTTCTCTTCGCCCGTTTTGATCTTTCTGATCGTATCCTTCACCTCGATGATTTCTTCTTCTTTGAGCAGCTTCGTTAAGTCGTTCTCCCGGCAGAGCGTGAACAGTCCCAGCTTCTTATGTTTGTTGATAAACTCCATCCTACTGTGACTGAAGGATCTGATACCTGATTCCCCGCTACTGTCTTTCTCGTTAACCTCGTAATCCTTTTCTAGGAATCTTCTCATCTCGTCTTCGATAAAATGTTTGTAAAGCGTGAATGTGTTTCTCATTAATGACCACTTGTTTCGGCGTCGTCTAGCACGAAGGCGAAGCAGTCTTCGATCCGGCACTTAAAGTAGTTGGCAGCCATGTAGATGTGCAGGGGAGTTCCTGCTAGTTCTAACTCCTCGTCATCGGGAGTCCTGCCTAATATTCTGTCGATGGGGGAGTATTGGTTGAAATCAAGATCAAAGTTTTCCTTGAACTTTTCATTTAAAATTGATGGAGACACATGATTGATTTCGCTTTTGAAATAATTCGCAGCAGTGATGTATACATAATGAAACAAAAGACTCAACACGGGAACAACCTCGCGGTCCGGTTCCCTTTTTAAGCGCAAAGAATTGGACACGTGCTTCATGAATGAGAATATGTTTTCAAATTGATCGTAATTCACTGTTTTATTGATTTTATAGTGTTTACTACACTTAAAAAATCTTTATGATCTTTATAAAAATCTTTGTGATCGTAATTCAGTTTCTCCAATCTTAGATTTGTGCTGTAAAATCTGTTAAGGAAGTTTTTCTTGCCTTCTGCGTCAAGAGGTTGCAGGGTGTAGGTTTTGCCGAACTCGCGTTCGAGAGCAAACTTAGTGTGTCTGTAGGAACATGTCGTTATCCACATTCGTTTACCGCTTTCTTTTAGGACATTAAGAACTTTGATCACCTCTTTTTCGTAATGCGGGCATATTGCGTCGAAATCATCGAACAGGAATACCACTTTATCATCATTGTATAAACTAATAAACAGTTGTAACTCAAACAAAGCGACTGGGTTTTTGATGCCTTCCGTATTTGCCAATAGTATTTCATTTTCTTCTGATCGTTTTAAATTTATTTTAAGATCGCTATTTTTCAACGCTACATTTGATAAAAATGTGATAGCTGTGACGTGATCAGCTTCAATACCCTCTTCTTGCCATCTTCTAAACTCTTTCTCATAGTCTGGCAAATTTATTCTCACCAGCCAAGGTATTGGATCTATCAGTTTTGTCTTAAGAGATAGATGGCTGAGTAAAGATGATTTTCCCATACCAGATGTAGCAGACACAATTACTATCCTATCATTGATGTCATTAAGAGTATCGACTGGAATCATATCATCACGTTTCAAGAATCTACCAATGTAGTAATCTCTGACGTCTTTGTAGGTACGGTCTAATAAAGTATGACCTAATTCTACTTTTTCGCCGTTAAGGAGATAAACTAATAGTTCAGTTCTTATCAGACCTCTTGCTTTCTGATCTACTATTGACGATAAAGGTAGTTCTTCTCCCTGAAAAAATATACGAGTCTCTTCTAATATCTTGTTTTGAGAATCTTCATTCAAGCTTAGTAAATATGTATCATTGTCATGGACTGCTGTATATTTATACTTCGCAGCATATTCATATTTCAGTTTATCAGCTAAAACGGTATCAGTGACGATTACGATACGTTTTCCAGTAAATGTTTTAATGACTTGTTTCAGCTTGTTACAAAACCCTTCGTAATATTTTAAGTTTTCATACATAATGACTAAGTTCTGTAGTTTTGTGCTTGCTACTTCGTTAATCATGGTGTTATAGTCGTTAAGCGGAAGGCTCAAGGCATAATCAAAGTCTATGATCGTGTAGCTATCACAGTTTTGGAAATATTGCATTGTTTTTATGCCACTGAGAACGTTTGCTTCCGTGACTACGTTCACCAGACCTTCGGGGTTTTTATTCAATTCTATAGTGTTTATGGCTACTGCGCTGAACTTGACATCATGTTTTTTGATTTTGTTTATATACATCAAGTTCAGGAGAGTTAGCAATGGACTATCTATCACGTCTTTTTTGGCTTGTTCAAAAAACTCATTAGCATTTGTTAGGTAAGGTGCTTTTCCCGTCTGCATCCACCATTTTTGAATTTCATCGTGAGATCTTAGAAAAATGGCATCAGAATGAATTCTGAACACAAACCGGTTGTTTCCACTTTGAGTACTATAATGATTGTTTATTTCCTTCTTTAGAATACTTTCAACTTCATCTTCTTTTGCTTGATTTGTGTAAAACCAAAGATTGTTTAAAAACTCCTTAGCTTGCCGTCTGTCATACTCGTCACCGTCAAATGAATACTTTGGAAAACCGTTGATGTTCATTCTAATTCTATATTTCTCCAACTCCTGTATCCCGATTCTCTCAGTCATATTTTCAATAAATTCATTGGCTTTTGGCGGCTGTTTATTTATTGTATCAAATTTTATCAATTTGGTTACTTCATCTAGAATCAATTTTGACTCGGAACTAGATTTGAGTAATTTTTCAATTTTATCCGCTACTTCGTCTAACCGCTTGCTAGTTTTAGCTCCACTTCCTCGTATAGTCATATCAAAGTTCCCAAACGATGTCGGGAGCTTGAATTCGATCAACTCAAGTTTGATCTTAATAGCTTCTTGAATAGTTTCATAGTCTATTGACATATCGGCTAAGTTTTGCTTGACTTGGGTTAAGCGATTGCCTTTGAATTCTTTTTTAATGTTATTGTTTTCAATAATTTCAAGCGATCTGGTCTTTTCATTATACGTCACAGTCTTTGAAATAACTTTGCTTATGGTAGATGGACACGGGTTCTGCAGTAAGTTTTCTAAGCAATTTGAGACTTCACCCTTGGCTATCAAAGTTTTGTCACATCGCGTCGATGATATTTCTTTGTAAAAAGTTTCCCTTAGACAAACCATAAACCCCAATCTACTAGTGAAAAATTCCGGGCGAAATTTTGCCACATGATATAGTTTAGAGTCTTTATTTTTGCTGACATTTTCATCAGGTATGTCGTTGGAAGTGTTTAGTAGAAAGTCTTTCTTTGTTTCGGTATTTAAAATTTGTACTACTTCACGACCTAGCACCACGTGATACCGTTTGATAAGTTCGTCAGTCATCATAGTTTCCGATTTATCTTTTTCAGCCAAAATGAAATGCAAGAAGGTGGGGCCTAGTTTTTTTATACGATTTTCAACTGTCATTTTAGTTAAAAATGTGACATCCTGTTCGTCATGTTCGTATTGAAAAATCTCGCTTGATGACCCTGTTTCAATAACATCATTAACTTTTATACTTAACTCATTTGGTTGTGACCGTTTTCTCTTGAAATCATCCTTAGCAGGCGTGTATATAATAAAATTACATTCAACTTTGTTGAATTCCCCTTTAAACAAGTGATCTTCGTTATTGGGTCGAAAATTGTCTTTGATTCTTAGATAGCTGTCAAAGTATTTCGGTAAACTAAAGTCACCTGTTTCATTGCACACGTCTTCGACAGTCAGTCTGTTCTTCTCGCGGTCTTCTCTGTGCTTAGCTTGTACAAACACCATTATAGGATTAGCATGCCCCTTTACTTCGTATCTCATGCATATGTCGTCTAATGCACCGATCCCGCTGATATTTGTCCCAAGGTGGAATGTTTCTATTTGGTTGTTATTAAGTGCTCGGAGTAGCACCAGACTTATTAGTTTTGTTTCATAAAGTTGTCCACTAACGCCTGAAGTTCCGGCTCTTTTGGAATATAAGAATTCATTATTTTTCTTCTTGGATTGTTTAGTGCTACTCTTTTGAATAGAATTCGCGCCTTTCTCTAAATTGACGCTTGAAACTTGATCATTATTACATGTGTTTAGGATTGCGTTGTTGATTAATTTTTTAATTTCAGTCTGGTTATTAGTTTTGATAAGATTATTTGCAAGCTCTAAGGGAGATTTACCTTCGGAGTTCTTTTGATCCAGTATGGCGCCTCTTTCAATGAGCAATTGTACAATATCTCTTTCACCTTTCTGCACTGCGATGTGGAGCGGAGTGTTGTGTTTGTTATTCACATCTTTTGTGTTCACATCTGCACCATCGTCCAAACACTTTTCGATGTTTGCTTTCTTTTCAATTGTGGTCCTTTCGTACAGAGATATTAATAAACTATAGTTCTTGATCAGTGTATCTTCTTCGCTTGACATTGTGGATTTAAGTTCGTAGCACTAATTGTCACATTTCAATACTTTAATCACATCTTTTTTGTGCGAACGCGGACACTTTAGTATTGGGTATAATGTTTATTTATAAATATAGATTTTAGTGTTATCATAAGCGCTGCTATCGCTGTACTGGTGGATAGAGATATCCTCTATCTCTGAGTTAGCCTAAATTTAAATTGGCAAATGTTCGCAAAAAAAAATCCCCAGTCGTGACATTTTATTTTGTAGGAGTTTAAGTTGGTGGTAATGAATGACGCACTGATTTTACAGGGTGTCCCACGGATATGCCACATGGAGGAAAAGTCCCTTGAATATTGTACATGGAACATTTTACTGGAAAATACATTATATGGGTTTAAAAAACAAATTTAAACTACATTCATAGATTTAAATAGTTACATGGTTGAACCGGGAATCGAACCTGTTACACGAGATAAATAAGCTTTATCATATCGATCGAAAAGCTTCATATTCATAATACATGAAATAATAAAATGCGTGCTTAGCATGTTAGCATTTGTCGTAGCCGCGATATATTTATCGCAACTTTGGGCCTTACATCGAATTAAAAAAAACAATCGGGGCACTATACAACGTCAGTGGTAACCCGTCAGTAGCATTCGATGCTTACATGAGTGAGTCATTCTTTGACCACACAAGGAATATCTGGCTCAGTGGTCGTCATGATTTTTCCTCCAAAGGCCAATTATAACAATAAATAAATTATTATTATAGATAATCCACACAACACTATCTAGCCTCAAATTAAGCAGAGCTTGTACTATGGGAACCAGATAGCTGATATAATAGTTATACCCATACATTTTTTTTGTAAATACACACTTAGAATAGAAATACCTACAATATAACACCCAGGCAGAGACCATACATCTGAGTTCACTACACAATTTTTTTTTCTCGGTGGAGATCGAACCTACGGCCCAGAAGGCTTGAAAAAAGTCGACTGTTATTGTCGTAAATTTAGTATTTTAGTTACAATTTCTTTTATAAGTTGCACATCAAAAGTAATTATATTTCATTTGCTTGCATTTCCAGCGCACGCGCTCTTCACTCAATTCGGCCGTAAGATGCAAAAGCGGCGTCAGAGACGCGAGTGGAAGGACCTCCTCAGCCTTGTAAAGCAAGAGATACACGATCCAGCCGATGAAGACCCGGCCTTGCTAGCGAGGCTAGAAGCCAACACACGCCTCGCTAGGAAGAACGAGCATGACCTGCTAGAGAGGTAATTAACGTTCTAGAAGGTTCTGGATGGTTCGAGACGTGGCTAGAAAGACTTAGTGAATCAAGAGGTATAGGATTCGATGAAGACCCTGCCTTGCTAGCGAGGCTAGAGGCCAACACACGCCTCGCTAGGAAGAATGAACATGACCTGTTAGAGAGGTAATTAACGTTCTAGAAGGTTCTGGATTGTTCGAGACGTTTCTAGAAAGACTTATTGAATCAATCGGTATAGGATCTGATGAAGACCCGGCCTTGCTAGCGAGGCTAGAGGCCAACACGCAAAGAGGTTTCTTTTATTGTAATTAGTTAAAAAACAAAATATATAGTACATATATGAAGTGGGTAGTCATTATGAGAGAGAACTTTCTTCGTACATTCCTACGACCACGTCTACTCTAATTCAACGAACAACGAAATTTCGATCGAAGTTTCGCACGATTCCTACCACGGTTCATGTTCGTTCCGAAACTTCGGCCGCACGTAAACTGTTTGACATATAATGGCCCGAACACACCTAGTTCGCTGGCGGTAGCGATCAGTGAAACGCTGTCAAATATTCGCTGTCAAATCTCAAATCTGACAGCGATATTTGACAGCGTTTCACTGATCGCTACCGCCAGCGAACTAGGTGTGCGCAGGCCTTAAATTCTCTAAACCCACTCTAATTCATTTTCGGTCCGAACGAAAAATTTAATGTGACGGATGTTTGTTGGAATTTTAACCTCAAATAGACGAAACCCAAAGTGCTACCTTTTGATTTTCGTAATCTTTTTATTTTGTGAATTTTGTCGTAAATTGATGTGGAATGGCTCCTAGATTTCTTTTAGTCGAGTTTTCTCTGCGTGAGAAATATCTATAGAAGGAACCGGGGCGCCTGCGCAATCAACTCAATAATTCTCAATATAAGTATTATTAATTAATAGATTCAGGCGTGACTTTGCGGAATTCCATTGTTAAACATAAACTAAGTAGAACGAGAACCTGCAAAGCGAAATAAGGTGTATTAGACACAACAATTTTGTTGTGTCTAATACACCTTATTTCGCTTTGCAGGATTTGCAGGTGTTACGTGGGGTGCACACACAAGTCTACATTAAGTTAACTTACTTAGATTAGATTAGCGGATTAGTACTATACAACGTGAGTTTGAATTCGTATGTTATCCCGAAAGGTGGTGATAGGGACCATGGTTTTGCACAAGCTATGAAAACATTTCTGTGAAATACGAAATCTAAATCTTCCATACAAAAAAAATAATCAATTGACAAAATATTTTGTGTGAAAACCCTACATCTTGGGCGGGGCCGGCGCTAATTTGGTAAATAGGTAAGTAGTAATAAAACTTACAAACTAGGTACATATCAATTTACTGGCTTTCCATGGTATAAGCACTCTGTTCTGAAGACGGGTAGCTACATAGGTAGGTACTACTACGAGTACTAGGTACAGGTAGGTTTTGCACACATTATTCACAAGCACTTAGGTAGGCCATACCTACGACAATTAAATGATTTTTGTACACTGAGTTTAACTTTTCAACATGCGCTCGCAACGAAATAGTCCACGAAATACTGAAAATAACTGAAATGCCTAAGTTTATTTTTAGATTTTCGAGTTCGGTTTCCTTTGACAGCTTAGACAATTTAACCAAATTGTCTAAGTTTGACAGTGCCGAATAATTTTAGGGTCCCGTCCCGTTTTCATTGAAATAAAAAACGGCGAAACAAACATTATGAAATACTTACTTAACCCAATATTGGGTTAAGTAAGTCGTGTGTATGATGACTTCGTAAGCTCTCGATTCGAATTAAATTAAAGTTAATAGGTACCTACTCTGTACGTACTTTATTTAAGTTTCTCGTATCATATCTTAAAGCAATGCCAAAGTCGGAGATTTTCATAAAGTAGGTAGTCGCAAAATGCACTTGTTGTTTATCACTCAATCACACAAATAAAACTTGTCTTACATATGTTTTGGTACGAAAGTACCTACCACTAGTTTTTTTACAATGTGTAAATAAAATAATTTTTAATGAGTGTAGGCATTGCATCACATCCTCTTCGTTCTGAATCATACAACAAATAAACAAAATAAATACTTGAACATAAATTCCATGAAAAATATTATACGGAACCCAACAGACCCCATTTTTATAAAATTAGGATGACGATTCAAAGGAGGCGGTAATACATTTTTATTGCTTTTTGACTTGCCAATGGCAGATTTTGGGTGTCAAATAAGACATAGTTCAACAGAGGTCAAGTACCTAATCAGCTGGTTATAGGGTTGCCTAACATGCTTTTAAGCAAAATCATGGCGTAAACTTTACACACCATTTGTTGAATGAAAAAGTCCTGATTCAGAAAAGTCATAGAACTAATGCTGTTGGCATTCAGGAGTAGCTTATCCCCCTTTCGGGATAACATATGAATTCAAACTCACGTTGTATATTTGTTGTTCTACTTAGTTTATGTTTAATAAGTATTATTCCCAACTTAGACTTTGTAAGAAACTACAACTAATATAATCTGTACGTAGTTATGTTTTATGTTTAGTAATTAAAAGCAAGTATTTTAAAGCATATTTTTTTTATTAAAAGTAAAAAATAATATGTTAGCCTACTATCGAAAATCGTGTTAGTTACACTATTTATAACTCAAGAACGGCTGAACCGATTTGGCAGAAAATTAATGGGGAGGTAGCTTAGAACCGGGAGAAGGACATAGGATACTTTTTATCCTGAAAAAGCAACGGGAACGGGGCGTTATGCGAACGGGCGAGCGAAGCCGCGGGCGGCCACTAGTATTAGAATAAATACAACAAAACAACTATACTAAGTAATAACTAATTAAAGTAACTTTGGTAATAATAATTCCGAAACAACTGTTTCAATCTCTTGCAGCACTGGACCTCCCAAAGCATACATTTGGTCTGATGCAGAAGGCGGCTATATTAAACACGTGTCGAATAGTCCGTAAGTTTTTACAAACTGATGTAGACAGACAAGATGTGATCACTCAATCACGTCATGTAGATACTGTGGTGCACTTGGCTTAGGCCCGACCAATGAACCGAGCACTTAAAGTGAAAACCCCAAAATAATAATAATAAATATTTAGACAATCCACACAACACTATCTAGCCCCAAACTAAGCGCAGAGCTTGTACTATGGGAACCATATCTATACTAATATTTATAAAGAGGAAAGATTTGTACCTATTTTTGTATGTTTGTATGTTTGTAATGAATAGGCTCAAAAAGTACTGGGCCGATTTAAAAAATTCTTTCACCAATAGAATGCTACATTCTTCCAATTTGAAAACATTTCATTTTGAAAAAAATTAGGGATCCTTGGTAAAATTTGAACAATGTAACCGAAGGTGTAGAAAAATGAGTCTTAAAATGTCTTTCGTCGAATGCGCTGCCGAAACTATTAGCGATAGAACAAAATAATGAACAACAATATTGTCTACCCCGTGCGAAGCCGGGACGGGCTGCTAGTAGCTGATATAATATTTATATAAATTTTTAAATACATAGGTACTTAGAATACAATATAACACCCAGACAGAGAACAAACATCTGTGTTCACCACACAAATATTTGTTCTTGGTGGGGATCGAACCCACGACCTACGGCACAGAAGGCAGAGCTACTACCAACTGAGCTGAGAGGCCAGTCAAGGTAATATATCACATTTGACATAAATCAATTAAACAGACACATATACAATGAACTGAAATTAACATATTATGGCACACACTGTCTGACAAGCCCACACAGCTCTAACAGGGCAGTCTTGATTCCTGCAAGCTTGTTATTTCTGTCTCTGTGTGATTGTTCCTCTTCTACTGACCTCCGAGAATCAGATGCACCTTTCTTAGCTAGATTTTTTCTATCAAATCATATCTGCAAGCATGAGATTTTTTTATAAATAGCACTAGGTATTTGGGCTTTTAAAAATTGAAAGTTTTTACCTTTTTGCCACTGCTGAATTGTTTTGATACAACCACCCATGGAATTAAGCATGTTGCATGAACATGAATTCATCCCACAACCTCTTTGCCTGGACTTTTACTTCGACACTCCTCAATCTTCCGCGGGCTAGATCTTTATGCTCGTCCAGGAAATTGAGGAGTGTATTTATTTGCTCTGGCGCAGCCAAACCCACAAGTGGAGCCATTATAAACTGAAATACAATATGTATTTTATTATTCGTATAGTGAATAAACAAATAGATTCTACTTACAAAGCTTCCAAGACAAAGGCACTTGTAGGGACCCAAACTGCAGACTGCGAGAGTAATACTTGAAACCGTATTAGGGAATGTGTAAATCAATCGCCAGCACTTGAGAACACTTTAGATAATACAGCACAGCATTTGAGAAACAAACGCTAATGAAAGTTATTTATTTATTTATTCATTCACTTATAATAACATTACAGATTGAATCCAATGCGTTATATAAGGCTTAAAACTAATAGATATCTATACAAACTTCTATCTAACTTAGTTATAAAAACTCGTGAAATAAATCTTCTGTTTACTGATTACATGTGACTATACGGATATTTTAGATTGTCGTAGGTTTAATACCCGTTGCTTGCGTAAAATAGAACTCTTCAAATTGGTCGGATAACAATTTCACTCCATATTGATCATTCTGTTCATTCACGAAAATTGACAATGGATCCGTAAGTCTTGGCTGAATCCGAAAATGAATTAGAGTAGGGTAGCCAACGAAATTTCGTTCGTTACCGAAGTTTCGCAACTAAGAATCTAAGTAGGCTCCCAGTTTCGTAGTACGTAAAAAATAACAGCTAAGGAATCTTAATTTCTTTACAGGTTTGTAAACTTAGAACACGGATTAACCTCTCAACCCGACCCCGAATTGAGGCTCAGCCAATCAGGAGACAGCGGAGAAGATACTGATGTAGATACTCCAGATCATGGTAATGGAATCCGTACTGATAACCCTTCGGAGGCTGGTGGAACTACTGTAGAGCTAGATAATATTCAAAATGGTATTCATGTACCCGATAGTGGTGAAACAGCTGGTGGAACCATCAGTTTCGGAAGCACTATGACTCTGTGTGACGGCAAAATAGTTATACAACCTACAATCAAATACGGTACACTCAAAACTACAGATGACGTCACATTTTACACTTCAGAATTCAAAAGCTTTATTTTAAAAAATAACGATTCACTGCCCAATTCTGTTAAAAGAGACAGCAGATATATAGATATGAAAATTAACTACGCTCACGGCAAGATGACTGGTCCTAATGATGTTGCAAAAGCAAAGGAAACTAGACCTGAAGTTGGAAATATAGATCAAGGAAACACAGATGCAAGTAAAATTGCAAAAGAAATATTGGAACTTGTTCAATCTGATGCTTGCGAACCTGTCTCAAAGGATTTAACTAAAGGTAGTAATATTATTAATACTCCTTGCGTTGCGCTTCCAAATTTTAATCCAACAGTTCGATTGACTAATCTCGATCTAAGAAGTCTTGCTAAATATAGTCCTACAAAAATTCATGAAAGAAATGTGCAAAGCGAAATCACAACCAGTGATGGTTTTGAAATTTATACCCACACAACGAAACATCAAAACACACAGCAAAATAGAAATACCGATAGAGAAATAATCACACAAACAGAAACTGCTGACAAAGAAATTAAAAATGAAGTTGAAGAAGAGATTGTTTCAACACCCGCAGATTCAACAACGAATATACATGAAAATGACGTTAGAAAAGATATAGTTGCAAATGCAGTATCAACGGAAGATACATTGACTGATATAGATACTAAGGATAATATTGTAGAAGAGATAGTCAAACGAGAACCACTAGATATTCCCAGAATGTTGGCGGAACTAGGGGAAGGCTGCACTGCAACTATTTTTGATATTGAAGACCCGTTCATGGTTATAGAGATCTCCGATAGCTCAGAATCAGAAGATGAAGATGTATGACACCTTGTTATATTAACAGCTGGTTATATATTGTAACTAAGGCAGGCTGCCGTCACTGAACTTATTAAGGCGAAGACAACCGTCTATGCAGATTCTTGCTCGCACACTTTGAAATTGAGGAGCAATAGGCTGGCGAGGTACGGGCATGTCATAAGGAGGGATGAAAGTCATGTGACTAGGATGTGGATGGATATGTGAGCAGAGATAGACTAAAGAAAACATGGATGAACTGTGTGAAAGATGACATGGATAAGAGGAGTGAATGCAGAAATGACGCCTGACAGAGGGGAATGAAGGAGGAAGACATGTTGAGCCAATTATCGCACTAACGGCAGTTCAGTCCAACCAAGTCATGCCGGCCGAACTTAATATTAAGGCCGAGATTCATAGACTGAACTTTGACTTTACTTTGATGGAAAGTTCAACTTTCAACCAAAATTATATTTCATAGTTCTGTCAAGCTCTTCTTTAATCGAAAATATAGGAAACTTCGATAAACAAAGCTTACTTTGCGAAGACTGCTTTGCTGTAAAGCAAAGTGCGGTCTATGAATCTCAGCCTAACCCCCGAATACTGAAACGCAACTCAGATTTAAGCACGTCTCAAGCGACGAATATTTGACAGTTTTCAATGAAAATCTGTCAAATATTCGTCGCTTGAGACGTGCTTAAATCTGAGTTGCGTTTCAGTATTCGGGGGTAAGTCTGATTAAAAAAAAGTTTATGAAGTGTGTACTTACTTGCAATTTTATTATTTTTTTACTTCTTTTTCAAAGAACTACCTACCTACGTCCTAATGTAGTTATAATTAAAATAAACTAGGTTTTCGGTCCGAGACAACATATTCACACAGTTTATTTTATTATGATTGTGTATTTTTGCTGTGATTAACACTAGCATGTCTTATGAAATAATACATAAATTATATGTACTTAGGTATGCCACCAGAATGCCTCTGGAAGTATTTCTGTAGGTAAGGTTTCTGTATTGTTTGTATTAAACCCTGCCTTTATTTTGCTTGTATGTAAATTAATTAGACCTAGTAGGTACGTGTGTACCTTTATAGTAAGTATATAAATAAATACTTAACAGGAAAGGTACCGCTATACAAATTTAGAAAAAAATGTGCCTTAAATTTTTTTATAAAGAGTTTTTATATATATGATGTTTGCGAAATGTTATCTTGCCAGTTGTGTATTTAGAAGTAAACTTATGTGCTGTTTATAAAAACTTGTTTGATTTTTTTAGAAAGTATAAGTCAACAGTTGAGATTCAGTTGCATCAAGAAGAATAAGTATAGAAATAGACAACAAACTGCGCCTTTGTTGCGTTCGTTTCTATTGCGTTTTTTTACATGAACCTTTTACAAAGACAATTACACTCGAACTTTAAACTGCGATCGTTTTATGGCGGGTTCTTCAAGACTAGTAATAAACGCAGTGAACTATGAATAAATAATTATTGTGTATAAATAGAAGATCTAAAATTAATTACATTTCCTACTTCAATTTAGGTAGTTCTAAAATTGATTTATTCTTTGTATCACAAGGATCACTTTGAAACTTCTTAGAGCTAGGTTTTATGTATACCTAGGTGCAATTATGCAATAGGTCAAAGTTGTGGACTTCTACATAAATAGGCAGTATTATGAAAAAACAATTTTATAACTGTAGAAGAAATTTTAGGTCCTCTTTCATTATGGGGTCTACTGTCCACTCGGTCACAGCCTCTCTCTGAGCTGCTGTTGGACGTCTACGCCGGTAAGGTTTGATATCTATCGCTTTCATAATACTACTTTACTTACCAACACTTATTATTGGTCATTATACACTTTTAATTTATTTATTTATTTAATTTATTTACAGCACTACATACAAATACTACTCATAGGTAGTTCCTGTTGCCCGGACTCTCAAGAGGCCGGTGTCTTCATGAATACCTAAACAAACATACCTACTTACAGCAATATTTGTTTATTTAAAATGTGTCTCACAAGGTCTATTGGCTTACGGTCTTGACAGAATCCCAGCGCGTAGCTTCCTTACAGAAGCTAGGCATTATGCTGAGTCAAGGCCCTTTTGCTGCTGTAGCACACAGAAACACGACGCACTTCTTCAGTATCAATGTATTGTTTGTATCTTTCTTCTGTTAGTGTCCTTGTATTTTACTGGTTTTTGTGTGCTTATGTAGGTAGTAAATAAATAAATGTCTATGTCTATCTAAGATTATCTTTCAAATGATATACACTACAATAAGTACCTAGTTCATTGAACAGAAAATGTAAAAATAATTGTCTAGATGAAGAGATTCCAGTTTTAACAGGTTAGCTGTCCGATGAGGCACATGTGCCTCATGGGTGATTGCACTGGTACGTCCATGAGGCATATGTGCCTCATGGCCAATGATGTAGATAATGCAATCGATCTAGCGTTAGCTGTCATTATTTACTACGAGGACGTGTACAAGATCGAAACTTGCTTCGGGACAGCTAACCTGTTAAAGCTCGCAAGTGTAGAAGTGAAGTTCCAGTGGTGGTGCCTGCCAGTACGGTTGAAGGTAATACATCGGTTTTGTAGAGATAGATATCTCCGAATAAGCCGAAATTAGAGTCGATGTGCAAAATATTTGTTGGCTACACATAGTACCTACACAATACTAATGATACGTAGGCAATACACCTCTTAGGCACGGCACACAATGAGGGTTTGGGACTTCAGCTAGTTTTTAGTTTTACTTCTTAACTTATTAGTTAACTTATCGTGTCACTGGTTCTTTAGAACAAAGTGTGGTGAAAGGATTTTTAGTACGCCTCAGAGGCTTCTTCACCTAGTTCCACTAGCATGGTATATTATCATCATAAGTCTGTAGAAGTCCACTGCTGGACGTCTGCCCATCTAACTTACTGCCAAATATATCTCCATTATTCATAAGATTATGAGCCTAACCCCCGAATACTGAAACGCAACTCAGATTTAAGCACGTCTCAAGCGACGAATATTTGACAGATTTTCATTGAAAACTGTCAAATATTCGTCGCTTGAGACGTGCATAAATCTGAGTTGCGTTTCAGTATTCGGGGGTAAACCATAAAGGTGCTATATCACTGACACACATACATCACCATTTTAGTTTGCGTACTCCATCGTACATAAACAATAGCTTCTGATGTATTGATGTACTTAGTAGATGTGATGCAGTTTCTGTAATAACGCTTTCGCCCCTCCGAAGGTCAAGCTTTTTGTAGACTTCCAACATTTCGGCGCTTATACTTGCTTCAAATAAAACAGGAGGATTTCAATTCGGTTGTATTTTTATCTGGAAGGTTATACTTTCAGATTGCTCCATTAGCCCTGCAGTAAGTTTCACAAGTTTCTTAAACTTATATTGAAAGCACATTTCAGGGTGCTGCAATAGGATAGTCCAACCCAATTACCAGTCGCTCATTATACCTACACAGTTGTATTAAAGTGCACTGTTAACAGATCTATGCGGCTCCGTTTTTTTTATACACCTTGCTGATGGAACCAGCAATATGGCCCCACCTAATGTTAAGTGGTATGGCTGTAGGTAAGCTTTGCTAACCTGCGTAAGCACAGTCCTCTGGCCACCTACCTTTGAACTGCAGCTATTCCTAAAGGTACCAAACTGAAAAGAGTTTTAAACCAAAAACTAAAAGGTACTACGAATACGAATCACAAGGCACGGTCTTTCGTTTTGTACAGATTTAATTCGACAGACTGTTAAATACTTTCACTGCAATTACATATATTGGCCATTGCTATTAAATTCGGTAAAGTGTTCGCACAATAACATACGCGACAAGTAACTTGCCAGCATTACCAATTTTGAAGTCTGAAATTTGAAAAAGTACAATAACAGGGCATGGGAGAGTTGATGAGCGCGGTCATAGTAAGCGCGTTATTTTATGTAAGTACCCTCCTTTATCTGCCTGTATGTAGCCATTGCACAACCAACCATATCCCGCCCATATTTACAAGGTATTAGTTCTAACCGTCATAGCTATCCGACCTGACCCTACGGCCCAATATAAAAAATAATTTCGAGTTTCCTAAACTTAATACGCTCCATTTTGATTCCTTGCACAACAATGTTGGCCACCTGAGCTACAAGACTTGCGCCTTCCCCTCACTCGATCACATCTTAGACATTCCTTTGCTATGAATTGGCAATCGTATTTCGTCTGCGAAAAAGCTTACTTATTGCGTAGTTTTACAGAATGACTATGTATTTATCTAAGTAAGCAACAGGATCGATAACTAATCGGGTGCGCTAACAATTACGAGTACAAGTCACATTTAACTTCACTAAAACTAACGGTCACTGAACAAGTAGTGCCACATGGAAAGATTACAACAAGGTACCGTTGGGTAAGACATTATATTATAATGTGGTGTACAGACAGAAAAAAGGTATATATTACTAAAGTATTTATTATACACTTCCCGATGTCTTTACATAATATAACTTAGGTTTAGTTTAGAAAACAAAAACCTGATTAAAAGCTGCTAAGTATACCAACAATAACGATTATGCAATTTCGAAAAGAAAATGTACACTTTAGAGAACATAACACTGTTGCCAGTATCTAAAACAGCATAAAACATTCTACAACCTGAGATGTAAGAATTCTGAGTGCTTAAAAAAATATCTCTCACAAAGGGGGCCTTACCTTACGTTCTTACATTAATTTTCGTATATCATATCGTCTTTGACAATCTGATGTTTTAAAAAATTGATAAGTCCACAACACAAGTGTATGGTTCTCTACCCTAGCCCTGGAGGCAACACTTGCTAAGGAATGGCCTCGCATTCTACTCAAAACATGGAATCAGGCAACGGTAAGTCACTCGAGTATGTGTAACATCGCACACGTTCAAATTGGCTAATAAAGAGAGCAAGGAAGGCCGTTATACGCGAGTAATAAAACATCTATTTTTTTATAAAATGCAGTGTCGGTCTGTACCAAGAATCAACCTCGGGAGACGTCCACAGTCAGTCTTCATACGATTTAGCACGAGTTCAAATGATAGGGACCAAGTTCATCGTGTCTGATTGCACTGGGCCGCGTCGTATTGCGTATTTCGGTGTCTCGGAGCGATTCGAGATTATGTAGAAATACGCACTTCGATATAAGCCCACAGTGAAAAATATGAATTCGAACAGTTTGCAAGTTACACATGAAGGGAAACGCCTGTCGGACGCGCCGGCATCGGATAGCGCCGACGAATCGTCGCACATCCAAAATAGGACCAAATCACACACACCACATTCAAGAATTTTCATTTATTTCTATTTTTTTTTTGCATTTTATCGCGTTTTTTTGTATGTATTAATTAATTTAGCTTTAAAATAATGGTAATAACTTCAAGTTTGCGTCCACCTTTTCGTCAGATAAATGAACCACTATAAAACAATATCCACCACAGGAATTTCTGTCTACCGACGAGCTAGCGCCGCGCGGAACGCATCCTAAACTTAACGTTTAGATGCCGAAGCGAAAAGAGAACAAACAAAACAAAAACAAACGTGAAGTTCCGGCGGCGCCGCGGAACCCGCTCGCTGGTCTACCCTCGCCTCTACTATTACACATACAATAAATAAATTAATGCATTAGCGCATGCCAACATCGCGCTAAATATTTCATTGATTTATAGTCGCGAACAATAATCAAACAATCATCGAACATTAGATCGAACAAGTTTTCCCTGAGCTGAAATTTGGAGGCCGGTCTCTGCACGCTTTTGCTGGAGCGTTTAGAAAAGGCAAGTTCCATATCAGTACAAGGACTAGAGGCTCCATCGAGCCCTGAAGCGATCTCTAATCAATCCCATATAACAATAGTTGATTGCAACAGCAGGTGATTGCATCATTGTGGCGCGTTCGTTAGTTACCGCGAGATCAACCGAGCGAGCGAGCACCGCGACACCTATATTTTACGTTAAATTATAGTACATAATATTATGTTTTACATTTATGTAAGAGTGTTTGATTGTAAAAAAATTATACGATGTTATAACCCTATAAATGCTGTGTTGGTTTATTTGTCGAGAGCTGTGTTTGCCTTTACCGCGATCACGCACTCTTCGCCGCAAGATTTCAGCACGGTGCACTGGAACAAAACAAAGAATAATGTTACATACCGTTAATATAACAAATGCTGAAGGTTTCTGGAGCACTAGAAAGGTCAAGCCAGTGGCCCTGACCGTCATATTCACAATGGTCTACTGGCTGCTAAGTCTGATGCTATTCCTATTTGTTGACATGAAAGTGACAGTGACAAGATACTTTAAGGGGCCGGCGGAGGGCGAATTTTCATACAAACGTAATACCAAAATTATTACTAGTTTAGGCAGATTTTCACTATATTATTGTAATATCTGTATTCGTATGGTATTTATCTAGGTTCCTGAACAGTTTTCATTTCAAATTATTTACCTCAAATGAAATAAACACCAATCGTATTTTACACATTTTTTTCATTGCAAAATGTGATGGGCGTTAATTTAATTTGTGGTAAGCAGTTTAAAATAAAAACTGTTCAGGAACCTAGATAAATACTACACAAATACAATTATTACAATAATATAGTGAAAATCTGCTTAAATTAGTAATCATTTTGGTATTACGTTTGTATGAAAATTCGCCCTCCGCCGGCCCCTTAAGCGGGCCGCTAAAAAGTGTCAGGCATTTATGAATGAGGGGGTAAGACATTGCATAGTATAAGCAATAGTGCTAAGTAATTTGCTAACCCCCAAATACTGAAACGCAACTCAGATTTAAGCACGTCTCAAGCGACGAATATTTGACAGTTTTCAATGAAAATCTGTCAAATATTCGTCGCTTGAGACGTGCTTAAATCTGAGTTGCGTTTCAGTATTCGGGGGTAAGTCTTTCAGGCGTCGATGGCCAAGTCCGAAACGACGAGAGTAAGGGAAAAGTCGTGAAAGGAGTCATTCCGAGGGCATACTCGAAATGAACTGATGATTTAAAAGAATGATAATTTAATCGTTTGCAAAGTCTGCCACCTCGACTCACACCTAGATGACATCACCACACCGCCCTTTGTCTTCAAAGTAATTCTGAATCATGATAATTGATACAGGCACAATCTGACCTCAGCATTGGAAAGTTAAAAGGCCAGTTCAATTTATCTTCTCTTCAATATTATTATTCTTATATTACTGATTATTTTTTAACTTATTATTAATTGTGTGCGAATCGAAAAATAAATAAATATTGTGGACAATACACACAACACTATCTACGCTTAAATTAAGCAAAGCTTGTGCTATGGGAACTTGATAGCTGATATAACACTTGTCTTATATAATTTTTTTTGTAGGTATACATTATTTAAAATACAATATTACACCCAGACAGAGTACAAACATCTATGTTCACCACACAAATGTTAGGTATACATTATTTAAAATACAATATTACACCCAGACAGAGTACAAACATCTATGTTCACCACACAAATGTTCTTCGTGGGGATCGAACCCACGACCTACGGCGCAGAAGGCAGAGCTACTGTATCAATCAACTGAGCTGACAGGCCAGTCAGTCAGGGTATATAATTGATGCTGATATAAAATTCTGATTATTTTCTTCCAGGCAAATAGTTTTGTAGGATCAATAAAGTAGTAACAATTGTTCTTCATGACAAGCTCAATGCTCTTTTGACTGGTCGCCCTTGAAGACAGACAGTCTAGCCAGAAAACGTTATTTATTCAACACAATCATACAGAGTATAATTCAAGACATTGGACATGGAAATTCTTGTATCTAAATGTCTCATGTGATTGTTTATGTACATTATTTTACTTGATAAATTGTACCAATTCAATTTGCGACAGAATATTTATCAAATGAGAACCTAGATACCTACTAGATTGCGGTTTCAGTTATATCTTTTTTCCCACAAAATATTTATCGAATATTATGTCCTCAAAACCCATAAATGTCCATATGACAAGCAATGGTGCGTAGTCCAGGTTACGGGTAGAGTTTTTATGTACGAGTGGATTTAGCACCAACACACCATAGGGTATGTCAGAGACTCTATACTCGACATTCTACTTTTTTAGGAACAATACACAAGTTTCTAAACTACCTAAAATCCAGAAGTGAGTTGCTGGACAATTTGCTTGTGGAATGTGATATGCAGAGCCTACACTGAAATTAAAAAAAATTAGTTGTCTGTAAAGTCTGGCGTTTACTGACGATAGTTGAACGTGACAACGTCATAAAGCTGTCCACGCGGACGCATCGCTCACTCAAGTAGGAGAGAGATAGATGTCGAACGCTGCCGAACGAGGAGGCCGATTGTGCCTCTTTGTCGTTCGTTCCGCGCTCTCGCTTGCACTTCAAGCCTTAAATGGAATGCCTCATAGCGAGGTAACGCCGCATGAGTCATGTTTTTTCGTGCGTGCAGCCGGCTCCATCGAATTATAAAATGCGTTGCCTTCAGTTGACAATTTTGTAGTTGAGCAGTGAAATGTCAACTATTCATGAGTCATCCCAGCAACAAGAGTTTGTAAGTTTGACCATGAATTCAATGGTTATAGTAGAAAAACATTCAAGAACTTATTTGATCAATTAAAAACCAGCTTTTTTGGTGACCAAATTTTTCAAGGCACAAGGACAAAAAGAAAACTATGTTGGTATAAACATTTTGCTACTTTGTCTGTGTAACATAAAGTTATGATAACTCAACAATAGACGCATTATATTTATTTTAAGTGTAATTCAAGGAAGTCACGGCATTTACAGACAAAATAATCTGAATTTAGGTCAGACATGTACTACTTTACTGCAAACTGTCGAAAAATGTATGTGCACTATGTCAGTACTCACAAAACGGTAAAGGAAAACATCGTGAGGAAACCGACGTGTCGCAGAACCTAAAAAAGATCGAGCAACACGTGTCATGGGTCAGGCAAAAAGGGCCCGCCAGCGGCCTACTTGCGGAAGAACCAGCCCGCACATCAAGTGCAGATGATAAAATTTGCCGAATTTTATTTTGACGTGACAACGTCTTATAATTCGATGGAGCCGGCTGCACGCACAAAAAAACATGACTCATGCGGCGTTACCTCGCACCGAGGCGTTCCATTTAAGGCTTGAAGTGCAAGCGAGAGCGCTGAACGAGCGACAAAGAGGCGCAATCGGCCTCCGCGTTCGGCAGCGTTCGACATCTGTCTCTCTCCTTGAGTGAGCGATGCGTCCGCGTGGACAGCTGTATGACGTTGTCACGATCAACTATCGTCAGTAAACCGACTTTACAGACAACCGATTTTTTTACCATCTACACGACGAAGAAGAAGTTGTTGAGGTACTCACCAACAACTCTTTGCCGCTGTCGAAGTCAGCGCGCAGCTGTTGGCCGAGCTCTCCGTCGGGTATCTTGAGGTCCTCGCGCAGGTCACCGTTGTCAGCCATCAGGGTCAGGTAGCCGTCGTCAGAGATATCGGTCAGCTGGTAGTCTTCGCGCTTCACGTGAGGCACGTCCATGTTGTGGGTGGAGGGGCAGATATCTTCGTATCTGGGGACGGGTGACGGAATCGTAAGGTTCTGTTCTGTACTTGCAAGAATTTCGAAAACAGTTTTGGAATATGTTTGGTCGTAAGGTCTAGTACTCTGTACAAATAAACAAATATATTGTAGACAATCCACACAACACTATCTAGCCACAAACTAAGCAGAGCTTGTACTATGGGAAGCAAGATAGATTTTTTTGTAAATACATAAGTACTTAAAATACAATATAACACGCAAACAGAAAACAAACATCTGTGTTCATCACACAAATATTTGTTCTCGGTGGGGATCGAACCCACGACCTACGGCGCAGAAGGCAGATCTACTACCAACTGAGCTGAGAGGGCAGTCGAGACAAGTTTTGAAAACACGTTGTTTGACGGAGTGTTTCTATATTATGTACTACAGTTATTTCATGTTGAGGAACATTAAGTTTATTTTGGTTAATCAGAATGAATTACATCGTGACTTACATTTGTATATCAAATCAGTATATTTTCGAAAGATTACTGAAGCCTAAACAAAATAATAAAATGAGTTTTAATAGCAAATTCATCTATTTCTGGGTGATAAATTAAACAAATAGAGAATGCCTTGACTGAATAGATAAACTAAGGTATTTGGTAAATAAATATTTGAAATCATTCCAACTGTAAAAATTAGACGAATATTCTATTTTAGTTGTATAGTTGTGTTGTAACATAGAAAGGTGTCTTTGTTTAGCAGGTAAATAATTGGCTTGGTATCATTTCTACAGCTCAATGACTTTTGACGTAGTAGAAGCAAGATTACAACATTTTATTTCCTTTCACTAGCAATATCGGCAGTACCTACCTACTTTATGTCACGGTTAAAAGTAAAAAAACTCGAATTTGAATATCAGCCAAGATTTTTAAATGTATTTTTTTCATACGTTAACGATCCACTCAATCCAAAGGCTGTCTAGAAGAGATTGCTGTCGCCGATAAGCCCGCCTTCATTTGTTTTTTTTAGTTTTTCAGTTAGCTGTATCGTTGAAATCTATTTGTGTTTATAGAAAGCTCTACTATGACTGGTGGCCGAAATTCAGTTTTAGAAGTCTTAGCCCCGTATTCAGAAACAATGCTTGCGAAGAAGCATAGATATTTGTCATTTTTCAATGGGGAACTGTCAAAAAATCTGACTTATTATGCACTGTTTCTAAATACGGGCCCTAGAACGAATGATGGAATGTACCCCTGGACGGTGATCCCACAAAACAGTTGTGTTGTGAGACGCATAGTCGGGCCTGGTGTATCATGTTCGAGTACCCGCAGCACGATGGCAATATGGAACTGCCATCGCGACTCTATGGGCTCGTATTCTACCTCTCTGGTTTTAAATTAGCCTTGTCACTCTTTGTCAATACCGATCGGTAAAAGATGGCAAAAGTTGTTAGGAAATAAAGTCGTTAGATGGAGAGAGCTCAGAATTGTTCTTCCTGGAAATGTGAAGGGGAGGCCAATGTCTAGCAGTGGACTTCTTCAAGCCGATGATGGTGATGATAAGGATAAGTATTTCTTTTTGACAAATTATTCAGAAATGTCAGTAAATAAGGCCTATTTCTAATACAAGAGTTGATCGGGATGATGATATAATATTAATGTAGTTCTCCATTAGTTTATTCCAGTTCTCTGACTAAGATTTGAGACCAGAATTAAGGCTTTGGTCTAAAGTAAGTGTTTTTATTCAATAAAATGATCAAAGGTACTAAGAAATTTCCAAGTCAAATGATCAAGCCTAAGCCTTGAAAGAACCACACCATCAAATGTTTCAGTTCTCGTAGATGAAATAGAAATGCTAAACAAATGTAGATTGGCAAATATAATCTATCTACCATGTTCAAAACGTGTTTTTCTAAGGTTCAATGTAATCGACGTGTCTTTCTAAAGTTTTAAGAATGTGATAGAACATTGATAAATTGCGTTGATAAGATTATTCTTTATTTTCAATAGGTATTGACTGTTTTGTTTACTTTTACTACGTGTTCGTACTGAAATAACATTTTAAGACAATCTATTTGAAGATAAATACAAGCCTGTAAAATGGTAACAAGAACTTGTTTTTTAATCTTGACCATGATAAATTGATTTATGGACCAGCGGCCGCTTGCGGCTTCGCTCGCCCCGTTACCGTTCCCGTTGAAAAAAAACATATTTATTCACCTTTTAAACCTTCTCTGGACCTCCACAAATCATTCAAGACCAAAATCAGCCAAATCGGTCCAGCCGTTCTCGAGTTTTAACGAGACTAACGAACAGCAATTCATTTTTATATATTAAGAAGATTAGCAAACAGTAAGTACTTTGTCATAATCTCCATATTAGTCTATTGCTGGGGTCACCAAGGAATCGTCACTAGCCTGCAGCCTGATTGTAATGTTCACTAAGCATAGACAACTCCTGATTTCAACCAATCAACATCAGATCTTGTTTTAAGGCCTGCAACTGATTGGTTGGAAGCAGTTGTCTATGATCAAAGAGAAGGCTCCTGGTCTATGGCTCACCTCTCCTGCTGAAGTAACTTAAATCCTCTTGCAGATTGACCTAGTTGGGGGACCAGTCTGTTCTCTTAATACCAAGAGGTTAATCAAGTTCTAATATGTGTTTGGGGAGTAATATATGAACTGACATCCCGCAATGGGGTGTATTTTGCAATGTCACCCTGCTAACCTCACCCTAGCCAGCCCAACTCCTTAAAAAGCGAAATAGGACCTTAGGTTGATGGCAACAATAATCCAGTAAACCAGATGATGATATACCTGTTAATGGCTGTCCTAGACTAATGCATATGAAACACTGTATTATTTTACTTCGCTGTTGGTCTTTTCAATAAATAAGAATAAAATAAGATATAGATTTGGATGTAGAAGGCCAAGACTCAATGAGTAATAGACTAATTGACATAGTACTTACTTCTTTCCATTGAAAATATCTATTCCGACCATGTGGACTTTAGCGTGGCCGTGTTTTCCAGTCTTTGAGGTGGACATCTCAACAATCTTGCAGGGACGTCCCTTGAGCATGACGAAACCGTTCTTGCGGAGGGCCGAGCATTGCATAGGGAAGGTGGCTGAGGCACCGGAGTCCCCGGTCTCAAAGTGAGTATCCTCAATGTCACCCATGGTTGTGCCGAGTGAAATCTACGGTCGAAAGGTGATCTGCGAAGGAATAACGAAATTGTAAGGCTTATTGCATTGATTGTTACTCGAGAATTGATAGAACAAATAATAAAAACCTAGTCTTTACTGAGAAACCCAACAGACAGTATAATTAACCCTATTTGGACACTACCCTCACAAAAGCTAACTTAGTATTGATTTTACAATTAAGTGATTGTATTTTTACCTACAAGAAAAAGAAAGAATGTGTGACTTTTGTTCAATTTAGTATGAAGGGTCAACACAAAAAAGGTAAAACGCTGACATGACAGAAACATGGTTTTGTAGAAAAATGTGCCCCTGGACGGTGATCCCACAAAACAGTTGTGTTGTGAGACGCATAGTCGGGCCTGGTGTATCATGTTCGAGTACCCGCAGCACGATGGCAATATGGAACTGCCATCGCGACTCTATGGGCTCGTATTGAAGTAGAGCATTTAATCATCTTAGCAACTTGGTAATGACCTATGCTGAAATTCAACACACACAACCAATGAAAGAGATAAAATTCAAGATTGCACCTTCACCTTGAACTTGTAGATTTTATGAATGATATTTCTATAACCAATAGAACCTTGGCAATAACTGTACATCATGATTCACATGAAGTGAAGAAAATTTGGCACATTGGCTGTTGACCTCCAAGTCAATGACCTCTATAAGGTTAGGTATTGAGATATGAAGAAAGTTGGAAAATTGGGATAAAGAATTATCCAAAAATCCAAACCTTGTTATAAAATTGAAGCAGCAAATATTCTTGCTCTCCAAATTCATCAATTATTGTCATAATGTACATTTTTGATGGAGTAAGGTGAAAGTGAATTTTGTAAGTATTACCAAACTCAATACATTTATGATTTCACATAGCACAAGATTTCGGTTTTTATTATGTACATATTATAACCAATTTCATCCAATGATGTCATGAAGAGAAGCAGAGAGCTTCATGACTTTTCTTGCACTCTATTTACTAAAGTATATTAGCAAAATATGTTCTTAGAGCAAGATCTCTAGGTAAATGACTATTATTATCATTGAAATGATGCAGCTAACAAAGTTTTGCCAGGTCTTTAGTTCAGAGCTGTAAATCTCACAGTCCAAAGCACCAAAGTTACCGACCTACAAAACAAACTACAAATAAGAAATTTACCTTAATAAAATAACAATTAGTTGGGATAAGAAATATAAGCAGTTAATATTGTGTTGGATGTTGTAGGTTTATCAAAATTCTTGAAGCCAAATGAAAACTGTAGAAACAATGTGTCAACCTCAAAACTGTCAAGTCATACAAGAATTGGGGAACTGATGAATAGCATATGTTTACTGAATGAAACCGATACAATAACCTACAAGAATGTTATTGTATCGGTTTCATTCAAGTTCAGTAAATTAAGATATTTTGTTGGATGAAGTTCTATGTCAACCTAACCCCACCTACATTGAGTGAAAGACTAGAATCCTTTGTGGGAGTATGCTACGTTCATTTGATAGGGAACAGCAAACCATACGGTTGAGACTAATCTGAGTTACGATTGGAAAGTTGGGGTCAAAATATGAAAACCAGGCCTTAAGTTCAGTGAAGATAGCAGGGAACCAATGGTGTGGTGTCCGAACATGTGGCTCTCGAGACATCTTGAGCATGTATAATTCAAGATAAATGCACACATAAAACTCACTATCAGTTCAATTTCCCACAAAATAGTAATGAGCACGCATATAATACAGCAATCCGAAAATATAACAGCCTGTATTCCGGACAGGAGCTATTGAAAATTAGCAGTTTGACAAACGTGCCGGCGCCGCGGCAGAATAACTTTTTCAATATTTACACAAAATCCACACTGCGGTTTCGCCGTAATAACACCAAATTATATTCACCACATTAAATACTTACAAAAACTGTATTTTTAACTAAACAATCGGGATTCACTGTAAAACTGTGATATTTATCGACACTTACATGTGACCGACGGGTTCTTCAACCGAAAGGTCAATTTGCGCCTGCGTAGCACCTACAAAACTCACTTCCGCTCGCGGGGTTCACAAAATGGCTGAAATGCTACTAAAATCTGGCGGTAAATACAAATATTTTAGATCGTGCATATTTTTGGATTTAAAGATTTCTAAAACCTAAAAGGTATTATTTAAAAAATAAAATAAAATTTATAGCAAAATAGTTGAAATTATTTGGTGGTGGTTTTAAGTTAAAAGTAATAAAACTGCCAAGGTTTTATAGACTGTTTTACCGACATAGCCCTCTGAAACGTACAATAGCCAATAATGTTTTCATAGATGGCAGCACAAATGTTTTACAGATAACAAATTCAACCACAGGCTAAACAGTAATTAAAACAGATTCAAAAATAATCTGGTATTTTTAGCAAGAAGGTTGGATGGAAACCCATAGCAAGGAGTGTTTTTAGTCTATGGTTTTTATCCACATCATTCGCCGCGCGTCCACGTTTTCGATGGCCTGTAAAATTTTTATCTAGTAACATCTACAATTTATATTTTTTAGTTATCTTTATTTGTAATAAAAAAAATCATATGCTTTATTTCTAACAAATAGGTAGTTATAGGTATGTATTAGCAGTTGTGGCACAGAATAAATAATAGTAGTAATAAAATAATAAAGTTTAGTACAAAAGATCAATAGATGTCACTAGTAGTCCGAGGTGTAGGTTTCATTAAGTGACGATAGATAGGACAAGAGTAAAAGTGAAGTATTGAGGGACTAGCTTGCTAGATAACCCAGATAGCGGTAACTCCTTTCTCGTAAAGGGTTTCTAGTCATAGGACGTGTTTATAATACTTAGGTCTTTATGTACTAGGTACAAGTTATTGAAGATTCTTACCCACCGATTTAATTATCTATGGAAAGGTGTGCAATTCAAATTCAGTCTAAGTAGTTTATGCTATAATCTAATTCAAATTCAAATAATGTAATGCACTATCGGCCTGCACACACATAGGTCGCTGGCGGTGGCGATCAATGAAACGCTGTCAAATATCGCTATCATATTTGACAGCGTTTCACGTGATCAATTTTGGAACCCAATAACCTGATTAAATATTTAGTTAAAACTATCTTAACTACACAATAGTATGGATAATAATATGGTTCTTTTAACTCACGGGAACAAGAAAACTAAATGTTCTACTAATTTTGAAAAATTTTAGATTTTATTGAAGGAATTGTGCAACAGAGTTTGGTTCAAACCTGCACTTAGATATTTCTGTCTATCTCTTTGAGACGCACTTGAAATCCTTTCACCACACTAAAGAACCAGTGGCACAATAAGACTGTCTACCTCACACCTCTTCCAAGTCACCATAAAAATATCTAGGAAATATCATAATGACTAGGAAGATCACATTTAATGGCCACAATAACAACATCAATGATTGTGTAATTGTATCTCAACCCCAGTCTGGCTCTTTTGTAAAAAATGAGGGCTTCCCACCCTCTGTGATTTATTAAAGAAAGCTTTTAAACCCTTGCGGTCTCTATTGTTGGTCTGCGGATCATTACCGGAGTTGCTCTATTAATTTAATGTTGTGTTTGTCGTTTACCAAAAACTTGGAAAATTATTTTTTGGCATGGAAGTATTTGAGTAGAGGAATATAGCGAGAAATATACAGAGAAAGAGACAAATGGACGTTTTTGAGAAGAGAAGTGGATTAAGGGAGAAATATACAGAGGAAGATATAAATTGACGTTTTTGATTATAGGAATAGAGCGAGAAATATATAGAGAAAGAGACAAATTGACGTTTTTGAGAAGAGGAACAGAGTCAGAAATATACAGAGAAAGGGACAAATATAAGTTTTTGACAAGAGGAATAGGGCGAGAAATATACAGAGAAAGAGACGTTTTGAGAAGAGGAATAGAGCAAGAAACAGACAGAAAACAAGATAAATGGACGTTTTTGAGAAGAGGAACAGAGCGAGAAATATACATAGAAAGATATAATGTCGTTTTTGAGAGGAGGAATAGAGCGAGAAAAATACAGAGAAAGAAATAAAACGTAACGAAAGAAATAGGTTAACAGTCTAGGTCACCATCATTTTGAGGCTGAAATTATCCACTGCTAAGGCACAAGACCATTCCTATACCTTTCAGGAAACCTGATTTGGTGCTTTCAACATCTACTGACTTCCTGCGATCTGCCTTCTCTGCCGTCGGTCCATGGGGTGGAGGAGGTGTCTCGCGTTTTTTTCTTCTAGGCTGGCCATTCGAAAGCGTTTATACCCCAACGGTTTCACGAGCTCGTACCGACAACGCACCCTGCGTGGTACACGCAAAAAACTAAAAATAACGCACCCCGTGTGTCACCACTTAGGGTGAGTTTTTTTAAAGCCTTCTATTTAATATCCAAACTGGCTTATCTATGGAAACATTTTGTTAGGAGTCGGGTCGATATAAATAAAAAAAACACCAGAAAATATTTTTTGGGATTTTTTGCCGAATTTTTTTTTTCTACATCTTCGAGTCCTGATAACAATCAAGTCTTTTAAACTAAAATCCTGATCTTTGTTTTAATTAAAAATGTAAAGGTGAATTCTGGTAAGTACATAACTGTAGAGTGTAGAGCAATGCAGAAACAAAAGTGTTAATAAAACTAAGCCAGTAGTTAATTAATTTCCTAAACGTACCTATACTAGCACAACTACTTTTATAAAATACTGCCAACCAATAAAAAAGATCTCTTTTATTTAAAAATAAATCATATCACGTTCCATTAATAAAGCACACAGCTCAAAGTGGCAGGCAGTGTACCAAACGTAATAGTTTTCAAATACCAGACAGGATGCTGTTGGAGTCATTGAATATGTATGGCTCTGTATAAAGGGCGATAAAAGTCAAGTGGGGCAATAAAAGCTAGCAAAATAAATTCGGCGCGTAAATGAAAACGGTACAGACAATGAAACGGGACTTGCCACAGGCCATTACCCACTGAATACGGCAATTCAAATGAAATCATTTACCATATTATTTTCATTTCGTGTAATCCCCCCACTCCTCCGCAAACTCCATTTCGCCGCCTAAACTCGTACGCGGCTCAACCAATTTTTTAAGTGTGCCCGTTCAAAATGAATTATGTAGCGAACGGGAAGGCGCTCTGCGGACAAACAAGAAATAAAACGGATGAGCACAACTCGCGGCGAAAGGAGACAACTGCAGGCTGCATGCTCCTCCCTCTCGCTCCCCCCGCACCTTTGCCGTTCCACTTGAAGACGGCCCCGAGAGCTAAGCTCCCGTTTTATTGTCACTTACACCTCGGCTAAGATTTGTTACATCTGGAAATGTCTCGCCTGCAATCATTGGCTTACGACAGTTAACAGAGAGCCTATTTCTGTCTGAATGTTTTTGGAAAGGCGCAAAGTTTTCCTGGCGGAGAAGTATACAAGACAAGTAAATTTTGAATCAGCGCTCTTATTAAAGAATCAGACGCTGAAATGATTGCTTATAAGTTATTAAGATAAGACTCTTATTTTGGATTGTCCAAGAATATTTAGAGAATACTGTCCAGGAATCTGTTAAATTTTTAACTAATATTATTAATGCGATAGTTTGTATGGATGGGTGGATGTTTGTTATTCAATCACGCTAAAAAGGGATGATCGGATCTGGATGTTTAGGAGAGAGATATTATAGTCTGCACATATTATGTAGACTACTTTTTATCCGGGTAAAATGTATGGTTCCCTTGGGATAGATTTGTTTTAATTGTTCAGTGCAAATTTTTTTTTTTCAGGATCGATCTGATTTTTTCATAGGAAGTGATAGTTTAGGGGTCAGAAAATGACAGGCTTAATTTGTATCCCGGAAAAATGCACGTTTCCTATGGGTTTGCATACAGGAAGAGGAAAAGTACATACTTTTTCATCGTGTTACCCGCGGGGCGCAGCTACAAAATATTCCTAGGTATCTGTAATAGTACATTGTTACCTGAGTGTTGAAAGTCATGTTTTTTGAGTCCCGAGACGGGTTTGGCGCCAGAGCGTTAGCGAGGGCGCCAATGGAGCTTGAGGGACTTAAAAGACTTTCACCCGAGGTAAACACTGTGCTTTTCATTACGAATACAAGGAAAGTAAAAATAAAAACATGAAAGAAAAATTTGTGAAAATGAAGATTGAATTGCCGCCTTCCCGGTTTTTTTTTTTCTTTTTCTCTGGCGGTCCTTCGGCTTCGGCTCGCCAGCATTATTCAGCCATTATTTTCATTCTCATAATTTAAAAAATGGTAAATGTCAAATCTATGTTATTTTAAAATAAATAGTTGAAGCTATAATATATTAATCAAGTAATTTAGAAGATATATTATTTATTTAATACTATCTTTATGTAATTTAAATTTAAATTTTACATTGTGCTATCTTATTAGACTTTTTAAACTTCTTACCGTTGTAATGGGTTTCCAACCTACTTGCTGAATAAAAAGTTTGAATTTGGTTCAACGACCTCCTTGCAGTTAGAAAGACTTTAGAAAGTTGGAACATGGTTGAATAAAATAGAACTTGTTTTTTTTTTATAATTTGACAGCTGTCAGTAGAAAGCGATTCTCCCTAGGGCTGAAAGTTTTACTTTCAATTAGGCCCCATAAGCAACTTCATACCTACTTTCAGAGTATGAGTAATGAAAAATATATTAAATTAAAAAGTTGAATGCTATTTCTGTTTTTTTCCTGTGTTTTATATTGTGTGCAATAAGTAATTAAGAATTAAGAATGCTGCTCTATTATTTACCACTTTTTACTAGGCTGCATTTGGTTTTAACTTGCAAAAACTTTCACTGTGCGTGCACTGTCATGCGTTACTGCATTCTCATCAGAATAATATTTATTATTTGCAACTATTACTGAAACTATTCTATTAAACATATACGAAAGAACCACCTTTTCGCCAAATATGAAATTACAGACGCTTGAATGCCTTATTTAAGTTGGTCATTAAGGCTGTGCAACGTAGGGCACGTTCATAAAGTGTGTGACCTTCGATCCTCACAGGTCACGCCTCGCAGCGAGACAATCAATTAAAACCTATTTTATCAGCAAGTTGTGGATATTTTTTTTTTTCAAAGTCTGAAGTTGCTCAAGTTTCTTAAAACAGGTCACGAAAAGCACAATACGCACATCCTCGTTCGAAAGATGTGAGTACCAAAATAAAATCAGGCCAACACAATGGCACAAGTATTGTTTGTAATAATGCAGCAATATTGCTTAAATGTAAATAAAGGAGATGGTCTATCATAGACCAAAAAGGATCTGTACTAAACTCTATCAACGGGCTTAGCAAAGAGGTCACGTTTTCAGAAGTTTTCCTTCTAATGCAATGAAGGTTAATTGGATAGGTTAACTCGTTAGGATCAGGTGAACTTCGGACAAGGTTCTTGATAAATAAAATAAAGATTTCTGATTATCTGCCAAGTTATGTAGAGGTAATGGAATTATTTTGCCAACGAATTTGCTTCTGGGTATGATACATTTTCTTTTCTTTGGTTTTATTGAGAAACTCAGTTGATAATTAGTCCCTTGCCAACAAAGGTCTTTAAAGAAAATAATGTGGAGTTCAAGGGTTTTTTTTTTAGAATTGCCTTTTTTTTTATGTAACTAGCTGATGGAACAAGCATATGGCCCACCTAATGTTAAGTGGTAACCATCGCCTATAACAAAGCAATGCCTCGTAAGTCACGCACGTCAGGAACGCGCCCTACGATGCACTGCCCTGCGTCCATCAACTGGAGGCATACAGATATTCAGCCTCACGTGCCAGTAATTTCACCGGCACCCACACCCTTCAAACTGAAACACAGCAATGCTGCTTCACGGCAGAAATAGGCATGGTGGTAGTACTTCCCCGGACGAGCCCATCACAAAGAGCTCTACTATATACTACTATTTTAACTGCCTGTTTTAACATTGATTCCTACTAATTACAACGGTTCTATATTCTACGAAATTTAAAGATTAGCAAGGGTTTAAGAACTTTACTTAGTAAAAACTAAATTTTAAGTGAGGGTGTGTCTCGTAATAAGTCATGCAGTTCGTTGCATAACTCCATAATAAGCTATTAATTTAACTTAAAGCTTTGCAAAGTAAAAACTTTGATACAATTTACAAAAGTAGCACTGATCAAAGATGGCTGTCGAATTTATAAAAGTACCTTCAAAAGTAATCTGAAACTGGATCAAAATGTGATTAGTCGCGTCCCGCGCGGTAATCCCACCGGTCCGCTCACTTAATTCAGGTTGTTTTTACCCAATCTTTTCGGAGGCCCAAGCATGCCGTTAAAAGTATTTCCAAACGAATAAATAATTTACGAAACGAGGACATAAAGTTTGCGGAGCGACCCCCGCATGCAAATCGAGTTGGAAGAAAGAAGTGTCCGCGACCGCGGCCGTCTCTTTCCAACTTTTGATTTCAGAACGGATTCGAACGAGAGAGGAGACGCGGAGCAGGTTACACTTTGCGCGGGAGCGAGGGAGAGGGAGCAGGTAGTTGCGTTCAGCTAAGTGAATCAGTGCCCGCGTTCGCTATTAAATCAGGGCGCGGGGCGGGGGAGGCGCGCGTGCTAAAATGCTCTTTACGGCGGGTGGGGTTTTGTTTGCCGAGGGCGGTTTCCGAGCGATTACTAGACTCTACGTACCGGCAGTTGTGTTCGCGAGCCGAGTCCGTCAGTCGCTCAGCGCCGCAGCTCGCGACAACTCGCGACTCGCGTGTTTCCGAACGGAATGACAGTGACAGCGCGGTAACCGCGCTTTTTTTTACACGTGAGTTCGGCGGGAAAAGTTCCCGCCCACAATACAACAACATATTTTCGGACGCTAATAAGGTAATTTTCGTAGTTTCCTTAACTACGAGCATATAATTATTTTGTTACTATTTTCTTTTAGTTGAAAGTCATAAATACTTTTAAAAGTTTTTAAGTTGGGTATTGTGGTTGTGGTTTTTAAGTAAGGATATTTCAACATTTACGCAATGAGTATCACTCAAATTAACAATATTACACGCGTCGAATTAATAATCTAGAAAAAACTATAAAGTTAAATGTGCCAGCACGCAAGCCGAAAACTGTAGTTTTTTTTTTAAAGTTGTTTAAAATGAAGTTAACCTTCTTTATTCTAATTTTGACCATAGAGTAAACATTGTCTTTTTTATGAAAGGCCAGTTTGAACTACTGCATGCAGCACTGCAGTAGTTTCTTTATGTTAAAACTTAGAAAACAGAAGACTGAAGCAGTCCGTCGGATTGGCAGGTCTTTGGTGTCATAAAAACGAAGACCGTTCCTAAATAACAGTTTCTGCAGTAATACCATTCCTTTCACCACACTGTTTTGAAAAAACAAGTGGTATTTTGGCAATCGAAGGCTCCACTCAGAATATTTATGTAAACGCCTCACTTCCGCTTTATTACGGCCATCTAGATGTCTGCAGGTTATTGAAAACTGCGGCTTAAGCCAATAGTTAACTTATTAATTAACTCTGAGTTGGCGATTCGAGTTAGAGTTCTAAGTTGTTGATCTAATATCGACTTCACCTGTGCTGTATTAAGGCAGGTACACACTATTAAGGCCTGCGCACCTCTAAGCGATCTGCGATGGCGATCAGTGAAACGCTGCGATGACAGCGATATCTGACAAACACTCTCGTCGGGAGACTATATAAAATCAGCCGTGTACGCAATAAAACATTTAGACAGCTTAATGATATAAAAACTTCAAAAACTGTTTCTCATGCATATTTTCATTCCATCATCACATATGGTATTGTGTTTATTGTTGCTAGTTTTTGTAATAGTTTTTTTTTATTAAGTATAATTGTTAAATTATTATGACTTTCCAAGTGTACTCATGTTAGCTTACTGAAATAAAATAAACAAATCTGAATCTGAGTGTTTCACTGATAGCCATCGCCATCGTCTATATGTGCGCAGGCTTTTATACTTACTAACGTTTATTAGACGGTGGCGTAACATACCTAAAGCTGGTATCACAGGCGCGCCGTCGACGTTTTTTTTTTCAAATAAGTTGCCATGCCACATAACATATAATTCTTGCGTATAATAAAGGTAAGTAACTCACGAAGGACCTACATATAATGATGGTGCAAACTGAAAAGTTTTTGTACAAGGATATTAAGAAAATGAAGCTACGCAAGTGCTACGAACTTGCTACGCTTCTACGGACGTCGTACCATCATCACTTCGGAATGAAATTACAAAGATTTTTAAATTATTCAAAAACATGGCTTGCATCAGTAATAAGTAATTATCACCAGTCTGAAGAAGTGCAGTCCTGGAACACGCACGCTAAATTATATTTTTAAGAATATAAAAAGAAAGAAAAGTACTCTGCCTTCGGCGCTGAAGGGCGTGGGTTCAATCCCCACCAAGAACAAGTATTTGTGTAGTGAACGCAGATGTTTATTCTCTGTTTGGGTGTTATATTAAACACACACTTGCCTTAAACTCAATCCTACATGAAAATGGGCAGTGTATGGAATTAAGTGCACCCGAAACTTTAGGGCATTATTCAAGTTCCTTTTGTGAATAGCAGAGTAGTTCAAATTGAGTTGTTTGGGAATAGCTCCAGCACTAATAACTGAAGTACGGTCAGCGTCAAAAGTAGATTAGCATTTCTGGTGTGTAAAGCTCGAATATTTCTAAAGTCAGGATATTCATTCATTCATTTTGTTTTATTCCAGTAAGATAACATAATACACTTGGTAATGTCAAAATAATTTAACAATATGATATTAAAAAACTAACTATTACAAAAAATAACAACGAATTAAACAATCTAATCTGAATTCACCTAGCTTCACCTAGCTTTAAGACGTTTCAAAGTGATTCTTGCAGTTGTATTGAATATTTTTTTTTATTGAGTTTGAATTTGCAGTTTTTTTCAGAAATCAGAGGAATAGGTGTTTTTTTTTAATTTTAAGTGTGCCTGTTATGTTCAAGCTTCTTCTTCTTTATAATGATCTATGTTCATTATCCAAATTGTCTTTTAAGCTGTTTAGTGATATTTTTATCACCACAAGCTGTAGACCAACTACATCAGTTTGGTGAGCGTCACACAGCGCCAGTACAATTGCCGCGGGCGCCGGTACGATTGCATATCAATGTAAACATATTTGCAAGTAATTGAAGTTATTGGACGCGCTGCTTATTGTGTTAAAGCTGATTGAGACTGCAAGCTGTGACGCGCGGCTGTTGCCACTTGCCTACTTCAATTTGGAGATGTAATAGAATGCCAATTCATGTAATTACCGCTCAACAGTCTTCCAAAAGATATCAGTGTTTGCCATCCCATAACTACTGGCTAATGTCAGTGGGGCTTCTTTAAGAGGGTACGATTTCCATACAAACTTAATTTACACAACTATGGGCGAATACGGTATTAATGTACACTGAAATAGCAGTAATGGCTTTTACAGTGGTCCGTATTACCGGTCAGTTATATAAAGTTGGAGTGTCAGCCGTTGGTCGTGGCAGTCGAGGCTTCAGAAAAAGAACTAACAGACTTTTACGACTATTTTGAGACATATGTTTTAAAGAATGACGAAAAAATTACTTTTTTGGTTTTTTATTAATATTTCTGTTATCCTACAGTTTTCTCCAACGTTATATAACTGGCCGGCAATAAAGACCACTGTAAAATTCTATTACAGCTATTTCAGTGTACATTTATACTTTGTTTGCCCATAGTTGTGTAAATTCAGTTTGTATCGGAATCGAACAACCATAAACAATGTTTTAACATTTGTAAAGCCCGTCACACACGTAGCTATATAATATAAGTTTATTTATATACCGTGCTATAATATGCGATAATATAAATTACGGTACAAGTTGGTGACGTCATAGAAAAATATATATATATAGCTGCGTGTGCGGTTACTTGAATATTTATTTGTACAGAAAATATAAACAACAGGTGAGCAATCGGTTTCAAGGATCTGGTGCCTAGTTTTTTTTATTAATGTTATTCCCTTTATAATGCCACGATTTTTTACAAGAACAATGAGATAAGAACTAATTTGACTTGCTTGACAACGCAGACTGACAGTATCCGTTTCAAGTTGGACTAACTCGCTCGACAGACTCAACCTCGGGACTCTACTAACAACGTGAATGAAATTGTAATTATTAAAAATAATGTTTTTATAAAATTATTTATTTAAAGGGCTTTTTCGCTTCACGACCAAATAAATAAAGCATTTAAAAAAACTAACATGAACTAAGGCCCGTATTCCGAAATAGTGCTTGAGTCTGAGTCGAGCCTCAAGCATAGATTTTATGACAGTTCTCCATTGAAAAGTGTCATAAATCTGTGCTTGAGGCTCGACTCAGACTCAAGTTCTGTTTCAGAATACGGGCCTTACATTCCTAAATCAAAAATAAGCAAAAGGCAAGGTAGTATGGTCATAAGGACTTTGGCCTGTTCCTTACGACGAGTATGAAAAAAGGATTGTGTGGTTTCTATGAAATCACGGTAAAGTGAAACTTTTTTTCACATTATAGACATATAACTAAACATTTTCGGAATCTATACACTACACGGTCAGCTGATGTGAACTATAGGCGCCGCCATATTGGCCACGGCTGCTCTGACGGGCGCCTTTCACTTTATCCTTAGAGCCTGTCCAGATGGAGCGTTTTACGCGCGAGTACCCTCGCGCGTTTCAATTTATATTGCGTCCAGATGCCGCGTTTTACGCGCGCTCCTACCAAATAGTTGCTCGCGTTTTACGCGCGATTGAGGAATCGCGCGTAAAACGCGCGTAAAACGCCCCATCTGGACAGGCTCTTACTCCGCGGCCGACCGTCACGCGACTTGCAACACACAGACGAAAAAGTTTGAGACGATGTTAAAAAAGATTCACTTTAATAAATCTAGCATACAATTCCATGTCCTAGCTACATTAGAATCAAGCGAGCCGCTAATATCATGACAACTAGCAACAACTACATTCGGTGGAGCAATTGAGCCGCGGCGCAGGCCCTCGTAATTGGCTATAATTGCTCGGGGCAAAGGGTGCACATTGGATGATATTGCTATCAACAATTATTTTGTGCTATGCAACAAATATTCTAGGCTTGTGGAGTCACATAAAAAAACCATTCAGTAACATCAATTATGGTGAAACTGAGATAAACTGAGATAAAATGGAGTAAAATATACATTTCCAGGAATGCGTTCTTCCTGGTAATGCTTAAGGTAGATGTCTTTGGGCTGATGATGATGATGATGATATATCCCTGAAGATAAAAAAAATACGATTTACGATTAACTCATTATTTTGCATCATTAAATTGATCCTGCTAGCACTTCCGTTAACAAGCGCTAGTTTGAGCATCATTTGTTTTGACAAGAGCTTCGCAGGGTACTTCTTCTTCTTAATTAATGGAAACTGTCCATTGAGAGTAGGGAAGGCCGTTTATTTCCAAATTAATGTCGTATTGGAAGTTTTTTAGTCTGTAGAAAGCCTATAGAATGTATAGTCTGTATGTTTAGTATGTATAGTCTATAGTGGTCGTGGTTTAATTTTGAAGGATGGTAGTTAAGGTGATATCAGACGATTCATTTTTTGTTCATTTTTGCCTTTCATTCGGCACTTTTCACGCGAAATGAAACGTGTGAACACCGAATGAAATATTAGTGAACATGGCATGAAAGAAAAATTAACCATTCACTCGAGTGAACATTCATCCGAGTGAACCGTCTGATATCACCTTTACTTTAGTATTGGGACCAGCTGACCAGCTAGAGTCGACTGGCTAAGTTCTGGATATTTTAAATGTAGACAGAATATGGATGGCGTCGCATTTAGCTGATTATAGGCCAGATGGACCTAGTTACACAAACGATGAATGACAGGATTTCATTCATCGTTTGTGGACGACAAATCAAAAAGGGATTCGTTTTCTGTCATTTTGAAAAGTCACATAGCTTTTTGATTTTAATTTTTTTGTCTGGTGTTATTTTGAGTTTTGTTGTGTAATTTCATAGAGTTATAAGGTGAGTATTATAAAATAAAAAATAAAATAAAAATCGCTGTAAAATAATTTCAAAATTCAAAAAAATAATTTAGTTTGACAGTTTTCAGTATTTTAGAAATGTAATACGTACCTTCCTATAATAATATATTTTTTTAATACAAACTCCTAGTTTTACCTCAGTACTAATAATAGATACACGATGGAATCTATCACGTATTTTTCCTATGTCCTAACGAAGCCTAAGTGAGAGCCAATATAAATTAATAAAACAAAAATAGAACAAGCGATATCAAATCAAAATTCATTCAATACAATTTCAAACAATTTATTTTACCATTGAAACTTGTAGCTAAACAATCAATAATATTAAATCGGAGAACGATTCGATATCGGAGTTTTACACAGTCTAATGGAGATCAATTGAACAATTTAAATTAACTATTATCGGAGACAGTTCAATCGATGAATTCCCGCTGGCCCCACTGAGATTGATGAACTAAAGAACATTTTATCGAATAAGAACTTGTTTGGCCCTTTTGCGAGCCTTCAGTTTTTTGAGTGCCTCAATACAAAACTGCGGCCTCGCATTAGGGAAGCCAAAAAATAAACTGTATAAATTTTTTATAAAATAAAAATCAAACTAAGCCAGCAGAAAAAGACCACTGCTAGACGTAGGTCCAATTCAGTTAATAATGATTAATGAATTAAAAAAAAACACCTCGACTAGAGAACCTCCTCCGTTTTTTGTCGGATATGAAGATAGCATAAATATGTATTTAATATAAAATATCGATATAGGTAGAGGTAAGCGCTCATAAGGGAGCCTAATTCTCGGGCCGACCGAGATTTTCAATGTCCCTTAAATACACATTGGCATTGCACAACCCCACACTTTTCTACGTTTTCCGTATATTGTAGCTGTCGAGGCTTCTACGATGACGTCGTCGATGAATTACTCAAGGAAATCATCCATTCTCTCTTCGAAAAGAAGCAATAAAATAAAATTGCAAAATGATCTCAGTCGGCCCGACAATTTGGCTCCAGGTGGCCAAATACTCTACTTTCAAACCATCAAAAACAATTACTGAAATATTATCGTTGGCAAGTTGGCCAAACCCGCCCTTAGTACATTGATCTCTTTGAAATCCATTCCCTTCTATTTGATTAAGTAAACATGAAGCACTCGCATTAAGTAAACACAATTTTCCGTGAAATTATATCGAAATCGGATAATCTCATCTCGCCTGTCAAATTAACCTGTTTATTATCGCTCGATTTCATTATATTTGCCTCCATTTGGTAAAGTACCTTTGAGATTAATTGAGTTTGATTTTAATATTTTGTTTGGTACTTAATTTTAAACAAAACAAAATGGAAAATATTGAAATCGGAAGTGGATTAGATATGAAGGCAGTAATGATTAGATATGTTAGCCTTACTTATAAAAATATGTCAAAAGATATACAGTGCTTAAACTATTGCCATCTCTTACCACTGGGTAATGACAAACGGTGACAGGGCTAACTTTAAGCAATGATTAAATTTAAATTGCGTTTATAAGTAGGGCTGTTAATGTATTTTATTTCAAAAAAATACCCTAGCCTTGCGTATTTAGATCTCCCGAGATGGCAATCAATGCATCGCTGTCAAATATCGCACTGTTCAAGGCAGTGAGAACGGATGTATACAAAACTCTACTAAAACTGATCACCTTTGCAGATCACCTAGATGTGCGCAGGCCTTTAGCTATCATACCTTTACCATCACAAAATAAACAAAAACATCCACGATTTACTAAATGAGCTGCTAATATAATAAATTATGAATAGGGTTGCCAGATTACGATCTTTCCCACACTTTGCGGGAGTATAACAAAGTCCCTCACACTTCCTCCCGTAGTGTTGTGCCGGCGACAATAATCACGCCTGTCACGCTGTTTAAAAATAAAAAAGTGGTCAAGTGTGTGTTTTGTAAAGATTCAACAGCTTAACTCGCTTTTGTAGTCTTTGTCAATCGCTTTAAAATTTAATAATTCAGCTTTGGTGTTCGTTAAAAGATGATCGATGTTTATCATAAAACTTGAAGATTTTTAATGATATTACACGGATTTATGTATAAATTAATATTATGGACAATCCACACAACACTATCTAGTCATAAACTAAGCAGAGCTTGTGCGATGGGAGCCAGGTAGCTGATATTAATAAATAGTACATTTTTTTGTTAACGGACCTTGAATACAATATCACACCCCAGACAGAAAACAAACATCTGCGTTCACCACACAAATATTTTTGCGCGCATGTTTGTCTCAACCATGTTTTGACATAAAAAAAACTAAGCCAAATAAAAATATCTGAAATCAGATGAAAACTGCTTTACAATTGTTAATTTGCTAGCATAATCGGCATTATCCAGCTTGACTTTAGAAGCATCTGGTTCTCAATTAGTTATACCACGCAATGTATGTAACATTTTGAAAATTATGAGGTGTAAAAGCATTTTAGTGCAAGCTGGCATAACACATGACACACTATCTTATTATAGGTACATAATAATATGATGTGCCTACGTCATAAGTTACTTGAAAAGAGTACATCAGTAGATTTTTGCTCTTATAAGCAGGCTAAGCATTTGGCTGCTATCACACCTGATGGAAAGTGAGGAATGCAGCCTAAGATGGAGCATGCTTAACCAATTTAAAATTTCACAGTCAAGGCCAGCACTGTCACCGCCCGCCGCTGTGGGCGAGTAATCCAGTAATGCGCGGATTCCTGCCTGATTTGATTCTAAGGGGGCTAATACATATAAAACCTACTTTTTAAACTTATGTCATTACATTTCCTATTTGTTAATTTGGTGTGATGGCATTATTTTTGATGTGTAATGCTCCACTGTAAGCTTATTTCAAAGCAAGTGAAATTTAAGCAAGTTGAGACACCGATTTCTTAGTCAAACTGATTTTGATGAAACCAATCTGAATGTAATCTTCCAGATAACATTTTTTTCAAATCGGCTTATAAATGTGGAAGTTAAATACGATATTAAACACAAAAAAACCGAATTGCCAATAAAAACCATATAAAGTGGACAGAGGAAGCTAGCAGAAAATAATGCCTAGGGCATAGATTTTTTGACACTTTACAAGAGCTGTCGAAAAATGTGCTCTTCGACTTTGAAACTCCTTGCTTTCTTTTTTCAAAGCAGACTGACGATGAGACTGGTATGTTTCTGGCACAAACGTTCGAAACGATCGCAATTGCCCCCCAGTCTGATTCGGAAGGTCGGTGCAGTGCGGACGTCGTCGTCGGTGACATAATGCGGTAATCACGATAATATAAATAGGATTAGCCAGATCGGGACCCCACGCGTGCATACAGGATGCGCCAATACACGCTCCAGAGTTCGCCAATAGACGCAAGAGGTCTGATGAAAAAATTAGCTGTTCCCAGTAGTTTCACCGAGTGGTCTTACTACTTACCAGTTGAACTGCTGGGAATTGTTTTCCCAACAGACTTACTAGTAAGACCACTGGGAACATTTTACCCAGGAGACTCACCAGTAAAACAAAACTTCTAATAGTCTCTTCTAAGTAGACTTAAGTAATTGATAGACAACCTACATACTGAACTTGCAAAAACATTTGCTTGACTGACATCTTGTTACATAATTATCAAATCACCAATTAATATGTTGATGCTTTTGGTTCACGACAGATCCCACTAAACTTCTTGAGGATGTCTGTATAGTCAGAAAACGGCCAAGTACAATAAAGGTTCGATGTTATAAAGGCGTTTTACGTCTTATGTCTCATACCTACCTGTAATAACACCAGCTCTTGCCCATCAAATTGGAACAGAACGGTCGTTGCACTTCCTCGGACGAAGTCTTGAAGAGTCTGCACCAAAGAGTATTTAAGCAGAGTTATTTCTAACTCTGCTTAAATACTCTTTGGTGCAGTCTGAATATGTCCACTGCTGGACATAGACCTCTCATATACATTTCCAGCAAGAACGAGATCTTTCTGAATTACCACGAATTTTATAATGTTTTCGGTCTATCAGACAGCTTACAGTATGCCTACCACAAGCTCTGTCTGGCTCGGTGTCTGGCTGGTTTTGAGTCTGTGCGAGTGTTGACTAAATAAATCCTACGTCGAAACGTCACACCACTGGTGAGCACTCACACAGACTCACAACCAGAGCCAGAGACAGAGCCAGACAGAGCTTGTGGTAGGCCTACAGGTTACTTTTAACACTAGAATACTTACTGTTTATTTCATCGTAAGAGCCTTGAATGAACACTAGTTCAATCCATTCACGGCGGTCTAATTTTATTTGCGAGAGGAAAATGGCAATGAATTCAATTGATAGCAGACCCACGTGTGTGCGGTATAAATGACGCTAATGGCGGCATGAATCGCCTGAACGATGCGCGGGCGCAGCGAGACGTGACGTCAGCAAAGAGCTGTAGATATGATTGGACATAGCTAGATTTCATTAAAAAATGGAGCTGAGACTCTGGGTCCGTGGGGAACCGAGGCCTTGCGGGTCTTCAAAATATTGTCTAGGCAACTGATCGAAGCGATGCGTGACCCAAGGGCTGGTGGGTATCTGGCGCAGCGTATTAGCATTGCTTTTCGGCGTGGCAATGCCGCCAGCATCTTGGGGACGCTTCCGTCTGGCACTGATTTGGATGAGTTGAGATGTCTCGAGATCGTTTGTAACGGTCTGCAGATAGCTCAACTGTTACTTGGGTATTTTGTGCACTTTGTGAATATTTGTTTAATTGTAAGTTTATTTGTGTGAATAAACATAATTCAGATTGTATCTATTAATTAATTAACGAAAAAAAAGATTCATGTTATTCAGTAAGAAATAACCAATTTGTAAATCTAACACGCAGTTCTAAAAACATTATAAAAATCAGACCGCGAAATAAAATGATGTTTGTGGACTTTGTAAAGGATGTCGACCATGACCCTGGAATTCCTTCCAACAAAGAATTAACAATAAACATTTTCGGGGCAAATACTCCAAAAACAACTGAACGTCTTATGGCCTGCGCAAATGTAGGCAATGGCGATGGTGATCAGTCAAATATTGCTGTCATATTTGACAGCGTTTCACTAATCGCTTAGATGTGCACAAAACTTTAACCGATGCAAGGTTTTTAGCCTTGCGCTCATCTAGCACGATGGCGATCAGTGAAATGCTGTCAAATATAACAGCGATATCTGACAGCGTTTCATTTATCGCCAGCGCCATCGCCTAGGTGTGCGTAGGCCTTTAGAATTTTTATTGTGTCAAGCTCTGTAATTTTTTTTATTTTTTTTTATTTTGTGCTTGCTTGGATTCAAAGTCTTTCCGCCAAGTCCTTCAGATTTTTTTGTCACTTTATCAAGCACTGTAAAATGTGAAAGTAATACCTGCATTTTAAATCTTTTGAAATGTACCAACGTTTTGTACTGTACTGTAGGCGACGGTACGTTATAGTAGCTACAGTAGTCTATACTCGGCATTGCAAAATGCATCCGCACTGCAATCTAACAATTTATACATCGAAATTAATTGATTTATGGCAGTCGTGTCCTTTACTGCTACTCGACTCTATCATGTACTTCTTATTCTCTAGTACATAGTACATTACTGCAGCGGCCAGAAAAAGAGGCATAGATTAGACCCAAATACGTTAGGTAAGTCTATTTTTGCCTAGTTGTAGCCAAGGCTTGTACCTATAGTACTTTTCTCAAATAATGTTTACTTATCTACTGCTAACTACTACTAAACTTGAACTCATTTTGTCAAGCAAAACATTTTTTCTCAGAAAAAAAAACATTCTTTTAAAAAAAAAGAGCATGCAAGCAGCATTCAATTTTGAAAGCCGGTTCGAAATTTAAACAATATCTTTGATAAGTTACCTCCTTGGTTGAGTAAACGTTCCATTTTTAAATTACACGACAGATTTTGCTTTTTAATTTACCTATCATGGAATTTCATACAACTTTTGCCGGTAGCTCCTCGCAGTATGTATTTGACCACAACAATTTCAATTTATCTCGAAGAAGGTTGTCAAAATAATGGTCAAATTTCAGAGCAAATATATCTTTTTACTAAAATATTATTTCACTATGATAGTTTAACCCTCTGGGACTGACGTGCCTTAATTGTCACGAATCTGCTGACGTGGTAGTACATCAGACACCACTTTAACGACTCATAACTTTGTAGTTTTTTTGTAAAAATTTGATGCAATGATTTTTATGTAAATTTTACGGTTTTCTTCATTGTTTAATGTTAGTACTAAGTTCGAGAAAAATAAACAAGATGATATTTTTAAACATTTATTAAGTACGTCTAAATCAGCCTCAGAACATACACTTCTACAAAAAAATAAAAAAAATTTACAAAATGAGTACTTTTAATAAGAACATTAATTGTTTATGCAAGACAACAGTTTTATCATATAAAATATAAAATATGAGCAACATTTAATGGTTCAATAAACATTGACATGACAACAAACTATTACAATTTTTTTGGCAATTTTCACAAAGTTGCTTCGAACAATGAGCTTCTGACAATCACAGCATCGGTATTTTGCCTGTCTTTTTATTTTAGTTGGACAAAATGGCACAATTTTCTTCCACTTGGTGGATTTAGTGTAGTCTTTGGAGGTGGAGGGGGTAAATTACCCACAACTCTACTTATCGTCATTCGCAGTTCTCATTGTATACGCGAGCTTTCATGTGATCTAGCACCAATTCTCTTGCCATATTCAATCTGAAACTGAACTCATGTTCGCTTTCTACATTCAACCACTCTCCCATCATCTCATTATGGCTTACAAAAGCCCCAGAAGTCGTTCTTTTAGATCTGCGAGATTTACTTGACTCAGCCATCCTAAAATCAAACAATAATTTTAAGCAAAACTCAGAAAACATGTTTGGAGTAACTTATGAAGGTATAAAGTCTCAAACAAACAAAAAAATTCAAGTTACAAAAATAATTATGCTGACGTGTAGTCTAGGAAACACTATGAAAATATAACGATTTTACTGAGATGGTTGTTTCACAGACACATACCTTAACGCAGACGTGGTTGATTCGTAGACACCTTCCCTTGTAGCGTGACGCATACGCACTCCACGACTGCCCGCAGGTCACTGAACAACGCCTACGCGCGCGTCTGGAAGGTACTGAGAACGTGGCGGTTGTAATTAAAAAATTAACGAAATTACAAACGATTTTAGATTTTGCGGTGTCTGACAGACTACCACGTCAGTCCCAGAGGGTTAAATAGACTGCGCGGTTTTTTGTATTTATGACATTTACACGTTATGACTACTTAGTAGGAGTATGACGAATGATAGAGATGAGTGGAAGAAGAAAACCTGGGGCTCAATTCTAGACCAGTGACTTTTTTATCACGGTAGATATATATCACAAGAACTGTCAGTTTTTTTAGTTCTTGTGATATATATCTACCGTGACAAAAAAGTCACTGGTCTAGAATTGAGCCCCTGTTGTGCCGACCCCACTTAGCGTGGGATAAGGACAGGAAGATGATGATGATGATGACTGGTAGGAGTAGTGATATTATTATAAACAATAGCTGTTTAAAATTAACAAAATTATATATTTGTAATAATATGAAAAATATGGATAATGCAATTTTGTGACGACTGGCAACCCTACACACAACAAATATGCCGCGCAATCCACCTGCCGAGACAATCCAACTTAATATTCCGTCGATTTGCGAGTAATGATCAACTAGTTTCTTTATGGTCCTTGATCATACGACACCGATCATAATCGTTCGGCTTTTGTACACGAGGATACTATTTTGTTGCGCAACTTTTTATCAATGCGTTGGTGAGTGGAGATTTTACGAGTGTCATTTGTTTTTATTCGACAACGGCTAAGGCAAAAAGAAGGGTTATGAATAATTCTTTAAACTGACATGTTATTTTTCTAGATGCTTTATAAACGTTTTAAAATCGTAATTTAAAAAACTAGGGAGCGTTAATTCATGTTTTTTTTTATTTCAAATCACAGTTAGTACCATTTTTACCAAAAGTGACTGCAATTACAAGATTTAGATTAGGTTTCTAGGATTCACATATGAGAAAATAAATAGAACTAATACAACTCTATTAACTTATTTTTCTATTTCGTTGGTTTCAACATGCGGTGTGATTCGGCACACTAACGTAAGCCTTAACAGTTGAGGTGTCGAATACATTAAACTACAACTGTACATATAAACTATTTTTTAATTTCATCGGTCTCAACATGTGATGTGATACGGCACACTAAGCCGTAATAGTTGAGGTGCCGAATACATTGGCTTTAAGCAATTTGTTGCGTCGTGTAATGTACGCTTTATAACCTATAGATTAAAATTCATCTAGTGTCGCCGATTGTTCATGGCGCCTTATGATCGGCGGTCTCATTTCAATGCAAATAGAGATAGCATTAGATTGTGATTGCTGTTTTATCATTGTTATATAATTGACGGTGCGCTGTTGCTCCAGTTTCGATAATAAGCGTGTTTAATATTGTTTGTGTTGTATTTAGAATAATAAATTTTTGTTGATTTGTACTTGCAATGCTTTTAAAAGTTTGCTCAATCAAATTGATATTGCATGGTCATCAGTCTCTGAGGAATAGATACTAATATCCCATAGGATAAAAATATTTCCTACATATATTATTTCGTATGTTTGTATGGATGGATATTTGTTACTTAATAATGCCAGAACAATTTGGCAAAAAAACTGATTATAGTCTGAAATAGCACATAGGATACTTTTTATCCCGAAAAAGTAACAGGGCGTAACGGGAACGGGACGAGAGAAACCGTGTGCGGCTGCTAGTTGATCATAAAACTATTGTTTTTGACCAGTCTACTACAATAGGTATAGGCCCATTTATACATGATACAAGCATCGCTTGCGCGATTTAATACTTTACTTTTAAAAGCTGCGTCACAGTTTTTATAACTATTGTGGCTATCATCGTATCCTTCTGTTTATACTCCCATGTGTTACTTGTTTCACCAATTTTTTTTTTTTTCTTAATAATTGACCTTTGACCTTTGTCCTCAGCTGGCGAGCAGTGGAGGCGGGGGCCGCGGCCTGTTCTGCTACCACTGCCCGCCGAGCCTGCCGCCGCATCAGCATCGCTTGCCGTCTCTCGAGTACCCTTTCACAGCCTCGCATCCATGTAAGAATAACATCTGTACTTTTGAAATTAACGCGAGCGAACGGGTATTTATCGCGATTACCTTTATTATTTCTCGACCTTTCGAAGTTTTAAATATTAAAAATATTTTGTACTTATTTATAAGCTATCGACTTATGACTCTCTAGTAGCATTATCCCTTTTTTTTTTTTTTTTTTTTTTACATGATATAGACCAACCTTTGGCTACAATCTCACCTGGTGGTAAGTGACGATGTAGCCGACGATAGAGCAGGATGGTCTAGAAGACACCTATTCACTCTTGCCTTGAAGAGGCCCAGATTGTAGTGGTCAGGAAAAACAGCCGTCGGCAATGAGTTCCATTCCCTGGAGGTTCGCATAATGAAGGTGGAGCCAAAACGCTTAGTGCGAATGGGTGGTATGCTAACCAGGTATGGATGGTACTGAGCCGTGCGTCTGCTAGTCCTATGGTGGAAGGGAGATGGTGGTATAAGATCATGCAGTTCCTCACTACATTCCCCAAAATGTAACCTATAGAAAATCGAGAGGCAAGCAACTTTGCGACGATGTGCCAGACTCTGGATTTTAGTCTGCGCCATGTGTTGCTCACCTATCAGCCTAAAAGCTCTTCGCTCAATCGAGTCTAAGGCAGCAAGCTGGTGTTTGGCAGAGCCGTCCCACAGGTGACAGCAGTACTCCATACCAGACCGGACTTGTGCTTTGTAAAGGCTAAGCAGCTGTCCTGGTGTGAAGTACCGCCTTACCCTGTTTAGGATGCCAAGCTTCATGGAAGCTGTTTTAGCCCTAGACTCGATATACGACCCAAAGTTGAGAGCAGGCGTAAGCGAAGCACCAAGGAGCTCAAGGTGATCCCGTATCGCTATAGGTACATCTCGGAAAACAGGAGCGTGGAGAAACTGGCTTTTCTTTGCTGAGAACAGGCAAGCCTGCGTTTTGGATGCATTGAATTTGACCAAATTGGCGTCACCCCAGTCAGACACCAATTTGAGTTTCATATTCAAGCGCTGCAGCATTGCCTCTCTCTCTTGCTGAACCACATTCTGCTTGGCCTGAGCATTGGAAGTATATCTTTCCACAACTGTGCTGTCGTCTGCATATCCCATGATACCGGGTATGAGCAGGTCGTTAATGTGCAGCAAAAACAGAGTGGCAGATAGTACTGACCCCTGAGGTACACCGGCATTAATAGCCAATAGATCCGACGAGCAGCCATCGATAACTACTCGAATGGATCGTTCCCTCAGAAAGTCTTCAAGCCAAGAACAGAATTGGGCTGGAAGTCCGTATGCTGAAAGCTTGCCAATAAGGCTAGCATGCCAGACCCTGTCAAATGCCTTTGAAATGTCAAGTGAAACCGCTAGTGCTTCACCGCATTTCTCTATGGCTTCACTCCAGAGGTGCGTGGCATACACAAGAAGATCCCCAGTAGACCGGTTTCGGCGGAATCCGTACTGGCGGTCACTGAGGAGGACATTGTCTTCAAGGTATGCGAGGAGCTTACCGTTCAGTACACGCTCCATACATTTACAAAGTATGGAGGTGACCGAAATAGGTCGGTAGTTTGACGGGTCGGCGCGACTACCTTTTTTGGGCACAGGCTGCACATTGGCTAGCTTCCAAGACTTGGGGACTATACCAGTTTCAAGAGATAGGCGGAAAAGCCGTGTAAGTATTGGAGACAACTCAGGTGCACAGGTTTTTAACACAATGGCTGGAATACCATCAGGTCCACTGGCTTTATTCACGTCAAGACCACGTAGCGTTTTGAGCACTTCCTTTTGCTGGATACGGATTTCCGGCATCTATAAACCTTAGTGGTTTCTTTAGTGCTAATTATAATAAGATTATGTATATTTTAGAAGATACATACTAATATTTGTTCTCAGTGGGGTTCGAACCCACGACCTAGGCGCAGAAGGCAGAGCTTATTAGAGTCTGTTCAGAAAGAGAACCGTCGTGGGATATGAGGGCGCAGCTGTGCTTAAATACCTTTTTTGTTTAGCGGGCAATACAATAGCGAGTCTGTTGCGTTTTGATCCTATCAAAATTATTGTACTATTCCTTTATTTAATTTTTATGATGCAAAATGCTGACAGAAAAAAAGAGATGAGCTGCCCTAAAAAATCGAAACGTTAGTTCACAGTTTGGCCACGACGGCTCTCTTTCTGAACATACTCTACCAACTGAGCTGAGAGGCCAGTTTAAAAGCAAATTGAGTTGCCCCACATTCTACCCTGCTGTAATCTAGCCGTTGATCGATTAGTTCACTTACTTCACTTATCGGTTGGCAAACTTCTCTAACGTGGTTTGTAGAGCGCTCTCGGACTAACGGCATTATCCTTCCCATGTGCCTGCATACAATCGTCTTTTGATCATCATCATCAGCCTAATATTTGATACTTATTAATTGAACCATTACGTTACTGTAATAAGTTCGAAAATATGTGTCAAGTGCACGAAAGGAGCCTCTTCGAGGCGCACTTAAAATCCTTTCACCACACTTGGTTCGAAAGAATCAGTGACACGATAAGAAGAGACTGTAATAAAACATTGATAAGTAAATGTTTCACAATAATGTCTTATTTATATTATATTTGTGTGTCTAAGCTTTTAAAAGGTATATACGGCCACATAAGCGATAAACCTACTGTCGATAAGCTTATCGCCTGTAGGTTGTAGCCGAACCTTCTAAGTGAAGTTTAAAAACTTGAGAAACCGACTTCATGGCCAAACTGCTGAACTGATTTTGATATAAAATACTTATTGTCAAACTTACAAGCGCACTATTCGCCCCCACGATTTTCAGAAGTCTCCTTCTTTTTTGAAGTCGGTTAAAACAATGGGGTAGCCAGCAAAAGACGAATGAATACTTTGAAGTGAGGGCTGGCCTTAGCTCTTGTTTTGGTTCGATATTCGATTTACAAAATTAGGAATGTATTGATTTCATGAAACTGTTTTTGTTAAATTTGGAACTAAAGAGGATCTAAGCTAAGGACTCAAATACACAGTTCCGAATTTTATTGTTCCCTTTGTTATTTGGTTGTCATAATTTGACACTAATAATTAACATTTTACAAAATACTCAAAAAGGACCAAAATACTGTCTGAAAAAAAAAAACAACCCAAAAGGGTAACAATAACCTTAAAAGGCAAAAATCAGTTTCTTTCACGTGAACCCATCTCGCGTGGCCAAGGGGTGGTAATGTGCTAATGAATAGAGGAGGCGGAGGGGTGTCGCGGGGTGCGTCGCGCCGGGGGGAGGGGCGTGGGCGTGCTCCCCCGGGATTGGTCGCCGGCGGCGCCATCTATTATTCATAAAATAGTTTTTGAGTCACGCCACCGCCACCGGTCGCTTTAACACGGTTACTCTCACTAACTCAATAAGTATCACGTCACTTTTGATTAGTCCCTCGGTTCTCAGTGTAGCTTTTTTACAACGATCAAAGGAATTAAGTTGGTTAGCTGTAATTTTATTTGGAACGTCGCAAAGTGACAGGCTTGCGAAGTAATTGTGTAAATGTATTAATTTTTAAAATCTATTAACGTATTGCGGGAGGCTCCCCCCACCCTGGGTGGAAGTTTAAAAACCCGGTGGCTAGTGGATAAAAAAGCGGCTTAAACGAATCTATTAAATATGTATAAGGCAATTTCGCGGCTCTGTCGGAACACTCACTGGCTAGCAGCGTCGGCTCATTAGCGTGCAATCACATCGCACCGCACGGCACTGCGCTAACGTGTGTAGTGGTCTTTATTTTGAACGAACATGTTTGAATTAAGAACCATTTTATTTTCCTTTTTTTTTGTCACTATACCGACCAGGCTTATCAAAGGTTAATTAAATTTGTTTTTTGTTCGTTCAAAAATCGAACACATCTTCGTTCCCTGCAAAATTTTCATGAAACAATGAAGGTTTTATTGCATTAAAAATAAACTATTTAATCCGCGCAGTTTCGCTCAACTTTTTCCGCTGCAAGCTCAGACCACTTCCGGCGGATGTTGAGCACTTTTTAATTTCCGCCGAGGGATTTTTCTACAGCCATGATGGACATTAAATTATTTACGTTCAATTAATGTAAATTATAAGCCTTCATCAGAAAGGATTTGACTTAATCTGGTTTTTAAAATTAATTTGAGATTTTGCTGGTAGCTATGGACTTTTTCAAGGTATTTAAGTGTTAGCTTGAAATTGTAAGATAATATTTATAATGTCAACTTACCCGAAATAGTATTTTAAATTAATAAATAATGCTCTAAAAAAAGTAAACCCCACTCAAAAACACTACTAAGTAAAAAAACTATTAAGTTTGACTAATGACAAGAATTTTTTATTTAAATTCATTAAAAAAAAAACATGAGTTACGTGTAAATTATTGATCTTCGAATACAGCCATAAATAAATGGAGGTTATTTTAAAAGCACTCGATAAACAACTCGTTGCTTCAAAGCGCGCGAGTTAATGGAGTGAGTTAATTGGACCAATTCATTCGCATCACTCGTACCGTATCAAAGCATTGATTTTGTTATTGTGTGTGAATTTCGGTTCATTCCTGTAATTAGTTTATGTTCTATTTTGTGGTGCTTTAATATGTATTATATTAGTTCCACACGGTATCGCTCGCATCTCATGGTAATAAGTTCGAATAATTATAGTAAGAAAAAAATTCCAGGTATATAATTATCCCCGCAGATATCTGAGTTCCAAGATAGAAAGTAGGTACCTATGCTGAAGAATTATTTTAAAATTTTACCTAAACTGATTGAACTGTTACGTCTCCTTAAAACATTCCAATTTCACCTGAAACGTCAAGGCTAGGTGAAGAATCTAGGTCCCAATTCCACGCCACCATACCAGAGGAACAGACATGTCAATCATTTAAAATCTACAACCATACATCGCCTCCCAAAACAAGCAAATCTACACTCAATCTATAAAAAAATAAACCAATGACTATTAAGGGTAATTCAGACGATGACATCCACAAGACTGGCTATTAAGGGGTAATTTTCGCCAGTAATGTATGGAACGACATTATCGAGATAATAGAAAAGAGGGGCCAGCGACCAGCCCTAGCATTTGTCACTGAATCTATTAGTAGTAAGTCGCTGGGGTGACAAGGATTCGGTGGCGAGTGAGACGGATGTGTAGACATTTCTAAAATAATGTTCTAAATATTCGTTTTTTATCTCGCTCGGTTCCTAACTTTTGGGATATTATTATAAAAAAACACATTAATTTTGAACGAACATACAACCTATATCGTGAATTAAATACTTTTTGGAAAGAAACTAAAAAGCTCAATGTAGTTAAACGTCCTATGAATGTTGAAAACGTTGTCTACATTCAATCGATTTTTATAATAAGATGTTTATTTTTATACTTTTACCTACGAGTATTTTGTGTCTAAGCTTATTTTATGCTGGTTTTGTGTTCACAAAACCAGCATAAAATAATCGTCTAACTCTTACATAGTAAAGCCTTAGTAAATATCCAATATTCTCATTTGCTCCAAATACTGGTCACCCTACAATACAGTGTCTCCACCTCATCAATTTCCATAGACACAGGCGCTTCCGACAGACAGCGTAGGGCTGCACTCGTGCCTAATGGTGCACATGTCCGGACATTTTCATAGAGCTTCGAAAAACAAAGTCATTGCACTACCCTCCGATTTATTGCGAATTGCAAGAGACTGAACATTTGCATGAATCGATTATTAATAATCGAAAGGGCGGAAACAATATGGTTACTTCTTTATGATTTAACTGGGAAACCCCTACATTTATTCTAAAGCAGATCTTCAAAGACCAACAGGGTTTTTTTAATAATTTATTTATAGTATTTTTTTTTGACACAAAAAAGGGAGACGATTTAAGTATAACGTGTGTATCTATGTATCTGTCCGCAACATGAAGTTCCCCAAACTGACGCTAATTTTGTTTTTTTAAGTAATTGTGAGTTTAATAACATTTAATATTGTATTGCAGATACAAGCTACTCGTACCATCCGGCGATACACGATGACACATTCGTGCGGCGGAAACAGAGGCGGAATCGAACCACGTTTACTTTGCAACAGGTATTTTTGAAAAAAGAATACTCAATAAAAAAAAAAAATCGAATCGGTAACGGCTCATTTTCACATGCATCCGGCGCATTGGTCGATTCATGAAGATTTTCTACGAGATGACTTCTTTGCTTGCGTCACTGTACCTACTTAACCTACGCAAAATAATCTATTTCTACCCTATTTATTATATTCACACATGTTGACAAATCGTCAATACCGGTCAATGCATGTGTAAACGAGCCGTTACGGAATAAAACGAAGTATATAAATTGATTTAGATTTAGATTTATTTGATGCCAACATGCACATACATTATTTACATAGCTTAGGTCAATAATAATAATAATAATAATAATAACATTTATTTTCCAAAAAAGGTTAACAAAAGTACAGCTATTTTAGTTAATAGTAATATAATAATAGCTAATAAGCGAGTACGAGTACCCTGTAGATCGCTGCAAGTAAGTTCACTACTTATTAAAAAGATGTACTAAAGTTATTACAAAATTATCATAGGTCAATTTGGCAGATTATATAAATAATTAATCTTAAGCCACCACTAGAAGCTCAAAAGTAAAGAAACGACTTTATTGCAGTTGGAAGAGCTGGAGACAGCGTTTGCTCAGACCCACTACCCCGATGTGTTCACGCGAGAGGATCTGGCGCTCAAGATCAACCTGACGGAGGCAAGAGTCCAGGTTAGTTCATAAAACGAAATAGTTTAAAAACGCAGACATACTTCCTTAGGTACCTACCTATAAACTAACACATAAATAAACTTAATTTGTTTTATCATAACTAGTGTTGATTTCTAATAAAATAAAAAGGATTGTGTGGTTTTATAACCACGGTAAAGATGAAACTTTTTTTCACATTAGAGACATTTAACTAATAAATTTCGGAATCTATACACTACACGGTCAGCTGATGCAAACTATAGGTGCCGCCATATTCGCCTCGGCTGCTCTGACGAGCGCTTTTCACTTTATCCCTACTCCTCGGCCGACCGTCACGCGACATGCAACACACAGGCGAAAAGTTCGAGACGATGTAATAAAAGTTTCACTTTAAAATAACGAAACATTTGCTCAGTTTCATCTAGATGACTTTGTCCGAAAACGTTAATGACTATTTTTGAACTTTTTTGTTACCTATTACTATATTATTATTATTATTACTATTATTATTGTTAATAAGTATAGATATGTATGCCACTCGGTTGGTTTATTTTTTATCTCCACACCATCAGAGATTTTCCACTCCCATCAGCAACATAAAAATTACATCTCAAAATCCCGCGTCAATTTCCCCCATAAAATTGATCAACATGCATAAATTTTACGGGCGTGTTTGACAGTTTACGCAATAAAGGTTATGTTTTACGATGTCTTGGAGGAAGTGACATGCTGTGAGGCGATGTGAGGTGGCAGTGACGTCACATGTTCCAGAATGTTCCTGTCAGTTAGCAAGGGTGGCTTGCTGAAGTGCTTTGGTGACTAGATAATGCTGTAAACTTCGAGACATATTGATCGACTGCCAGCCGTTGGCTGTTGCAATATACTCGATTCTAATTTTGAAAATGACATGGACTAGCAAATTTGAAAAAAGACCAATCAAGATAGATTCGAAAATTGAAAATTTGCCATAGAAATAGTTCGTTGTCAAATGCAACTTCAAAGAAGGTTTCTCTTTCCCAAGTGATAAAGAAAAATATTTTTCTCCAGTCTGGTCAAGAAAATAGGTTACTTTTGTTTTTTATGTTTGTACTTTCACAAAAAAACAAAAGAATAACCGAGAACACCCGTAATATTACAATGTAAAATTTACTCACCACCACGTACACCAATAACCATACCTACGTGTACTCGTACAGTCACCCAGAAACGCCAGGTTTTAGGCAAATTGCGCCTGTTTTATTTATGCGCAAATAAAAATGGCCAATTCAACCGCGGCGTGGTGTCAATATGTTATGTAGGACGCGACGCGGGGAAATCAGCTAAGTGATAACATTGCAATGGAATAACGAGTTATGTTATAGTCACTGAATGTTTGCATATTAGGCGAGTTTGCTGTATGGTCATCCACCTGTAATACAGCCCACCAGAGGGCTGTGTGCTGTGTTACATTATTACTCTCTGCTGGGCCGTATTTGACCAATAAATAAATAAATATTGTAGACAATCCACACAATACTATCTGGCCCAAACTAAGCAGAGCTTGTACTATGGGAACCAGATAGCTGATATATATAATATTTTTTTTTGTAAATACATACTTAGAATACAATATACACCCAAACAGAGAACAAACCTGCGTTCACCACACAAAATATTTGTTCTCGGTGGGGATCGAACCCTAAGTAATCGTTTTTAGTGATAAGACCGCCTATTGTATTCCACTTTGATGGTTTTCTGTATTCCTTTGTAAATTTTATGTGGTTTGCAAAAAAAGTATTTTCTATCTATCAATCTATGACAGTCAGATTGCCTTTTGACTTGATGCAAACACAAGACCCTTGGCTGCAGGGCTGCAAAGTGACTAGGTACCTACTTTTTACATAAAAAAAATATGATGAGTAAAACGTATTCATAGAAGTAAATTTAATACTTTTACTTTTACTACCAAATACCAAAATTGCTCGTCCATTTCATGATAGCTCCAATCGCATAACCGAAATGTTAGCGCCTTTACACATGTACACGGCTTAACTCATACGTAACCTTAAACTTGCCGTGTAGAACGTTTGATACTACATGTTCGAGTCAAGACTCACTCAAACTTACTTCGACTATTATAATGTAGCCACGAAAATAACCCTATTTACTCGTATTGTCGTATTATTATAATCCTCCCAAATGCAGGTGGTTGCTTACAGTGGACAGGAAAGTAGGCGTACGCTACGTGGAGTACTTAGATATGTTACAAGGCACTAAGACAATTTCCAATTTCGTTCTATCGATTCCACTTCCATTAGTTAACTAGTATCCATTGTCAAAATCCACTCTAGTTGCCAAAACCGCCAAATCAGTTGAGAATTGGACACACACGTGGCCAATCAAGGCTGATCCCCGTGCGCTTATTGGCTATCACCGATATCTTTTGGATTGGGGGTCTGGGTAAACTGGTGGTCTGTAACGTGTTTAAGTCGTTCATCTCGGAATGTATTACGGGATGGCTTGGCATGTCTCTACTATTTGAATTGCAGTGTAAAATGAGCTTTGTTGCAATCGACTTAGGGTTTTTTTTTGCAGGCGATTAAGGTACCGAACAGTCCAGATGGCATAGGACTCAGGTATCAAATAGGGCTCATGAGTAAGTATAAGCGAGGCTTTGACAATAATTGGAACATCGCGTTTTAAATTAACGCAATCGTTAGGTATGCATAATTATTTGGAATGATACGGTCGAAACTTCGGGAAATAATACGAATTTGGGGAAGTAATCGCGAATTTTCCATATAATTATGAATAACTGGAAAATTATTACACCTGAAGCGCGCTTTTTAAAACTTGCTCTATCGCCACCCTTTTCTTTTCACAATTCAATAATGTCAATTTTACGATTTACTGAACTTACTAAAAAGCAGGTATGTTTTTAATTCACCGGAAGTCTAACCTTAAACTTCTGGACTGGAAGACTCCAAATTTTGGTATATTGGTATATAGAGGCCTTTGTGTATTCACCATTTTTAACTTTAAGACCTCACCATGTAACATAATCATATTATGAGTATGAGTAAGATAATTAGGTGCTTTATTTAAATGAGCAATGAACTACATTATAAAATCCTTAGAAACTGTTCATTTGTCTTTATTCAGAGTGACATTTTGGTATGACATGAAGTATTTTTAATCTGTGAGAACTGATAGTGTTTTGTCTGAAGTATTTTTGATCTGTGGTTGTAGGTATGGCATTCTACTCCTGTCATCTCCCCCCACCTCAGGCACGTGTTTTAAGAATTAGGGGTGTCACTGAGCGGGTTGAAATACTGTATTCTCGTTTATTATCATTGCATGTATGTGACTTTGACTAATATGTTGAAACTTGATACGTTTGAGATAGAATTGAATCGGGTTGTGAAATGGGATAGTTTTGAGTAACCCCTTTTTGATTATACTTAGTTGTGTTGAAAAATGCAGTGGATATGTATTTTTTTTTTAGGAAAATATGGTATTTAGTCCAAGGATAAAGATTCGTTTTTAATACTATCACCGGCTTGAAACCGAAGTAAAACTATTTCAGTATTTTAAAACGTAACTTTCTAGGTCCAAACTATGCAAAGTTTATGCTAATGCGATCCCGATAACTGATTTTGATACATCTAAACATTAAAGAACAAAATTTTGCTACCAGAAAACCACAACTTACGTCTAGCTACTACAAATTGATACCAAATATTTTTAGTTCGCGTATTTATAAGTGGGCAGGTCACATCTGCCGTATGAAACCCGAAAGATGGGCCAAAGCCAGCACAGAGTGGGTCCCTGCAGACGGAAATCGCCGCCGAGGCAGACCCAGGAAGCGTTGGCGGGATGACCGACGCGTTCTGCAGGGAGTGGCCGAGTTTGGGTCAAGAGCGAGATGAGTGGAAGGAACGGGGGGAGGCCTTTGCCCAGCAGTGGGACAGACCGGGCTGAATTTAAAAAAAAATAATAAGTAGCAAGGTTACATTATCCACATAGTGTACCTTGCTAAGAAGCTTATGTGAAAAGATTTTAAGTGCACCTCAGAGAGGCTCCTTTCGTGCACTTGACATTAATATGCAGGTGAGTGAACCTATAAAATTAATGTCCATAGATAAGAAAAGAACTACCTAAGGTGCCATCGCTCATTCCTTCAATCCAAATCAAACCAGGCAGCCCTTAGCCTTAATATAATTGAGTCGGCTTTCAATTTGATTCGCTTCCGTCCGGCCGAAAAGTGTCGGTGATAATTCGCCCGAAAAATATAAAAGGAAGATACAGAAGCGAGCAGACATATTGGATTACCCGCTATAGACCGCTACGTGGTACTGTCAGCTGCACTAAAATGTATCATTCACATCAACATCAGCCTGAATTGGTCCACTGCTGGACATAGACCTCTATAGATTTTGTTTATACAATTATCTGATGGAACGAGCAAATGGCCCGCCTGATGAAAAAAACATTGCCTCGTAGGTCACGCACGTCAGCAACGTGCCCTACGATACACTGCCCTACGTCCATCGACTTGAGGCGTACACATGTTCAGCCTCACGTGCCCGTAAATTCACCGGCACCCACACCCTTCAAACCGAAACAGTAATGCTGCTTCACGTCAGAAATAGGTGGTAGTAATACTTCCCCGGACAACCAACTGTACATGCCACGCTGAACTGAAATATGATTTGTGGATACAATTTTATTGAAATACTGCGAGGTACAAGTGATTGGCTCACGGAAAAGCTTATTGTATTCGGGCTGAAACATTTGGAAATAAGTGAGTTGTGTGTCTATTAGAGCTGATAGTGAAAAAGCTGGAGTACTATAGCCAAATTCTAATTCAATTTTTTTTTTATTTCTACTTACATGCATAATAATTACACTTCATTCCCATGGGGGTAGGCAGAGATCACGAATTTCCACTTGCTATGATCCTGTCACATCTCTTACGCTTCATTCGCTGTCATAACATTCTTCATACAAGCTCGTCGGTTTAGGGTACTCCTGACTTGGCCTTTCTCTAAAACGTCTGCTATCTGATCAGATACATGCGCTGAGGTCTTCCCCTTCCATCAGTTTCTTTATTCAGTTCTTCGTCTTATTATGTTTCTAGTTATTTAAAACTTGTGTGGTGAAAGGATTTTAAGTGTTCCTTTCGTGCACTCGACACATTGTTTTCGAACTTTTAGAGTCTACGACATGCCGGTTTCCGCACGATGTTTTCTTTCACTGTTTGAGAGTACAGGCGTAGTGTACATAAATCTCACATTGTAAAAATCTTAAAGCGGTTCACAGAATACATCTACTTACCAAGTTTCATTAGTACCTACCTATTACAGATTCGGAAAAAAGTAGTTGTGGCATACGGACGGACAGACAGACAGACATGACGAAGGGTTTAAGACTATAAGGGTTCCGTTTTTCCCATTTGGCTACGGAACGCTAAAAACTACTAAGTAAGGCACCCAACAGCTCGTTGCATTGCTAATGTGTGCTAACCTTTTGTTTTCCGTAATTATTAATTAAAATTCTTGGTCCAAGCATCATAAAAACATCAATTAATTTTAACAATGTTTACACACTCTATTTAGTTTAATCTCAAAAGCACTCGATCTCGAAGCGTGTAAAACAAAAACCTTAAACAATTCCCCCAATTTGACATTTACAAGAGTTCCTTCAAAGTGCTAAAACAATAGGGCTGTCAGACAAACAAAGCGCGAACAACACACTTGTCGTTGTCACAACCCTATCAAATAGGGCTGCGAAAAGTGAGTAATTGTTTGTTGATGATTTATTTTTTGTTTAAACTGATAAGTGGTTAGTAAACTCATGAATAAAGGGTTGCCTAGGTAGTTACTGTTAATTGTGTCTAAACACTAATTATTTTTGTAATATAGAAGGATCTATTAATATGAATTATTATTATTTTCTTTAATGTACTAGATATTAAGTTACTTTAGGTTGTCCGCAATAAAGTTCTTATTTATTTATTTATGTTTTTGAAAACCAGCGGCAGATTTTTAAGTATTTTATTTCCTAAACCAAATATTAAAAAAAAAAGTTACATAAAAACAACAACTATGCGGAATAATAATGCAGATAGCCAAAAAATAAATAAAGAGCGAAATGTATTAACAGTATTAAACAGTAAAACAAACATCATTTTACCTATAACTTTTACATTGATTATTTGTTATTTCCATTACATCGTAATTTTATTTGCGAGCCAATTGCAATCCCTCGGGTGGTAACCCTACCGGCGTGCGACAACGCTAACGACGCGTCATATCGAACTCTTGTTAGCTCACAAGTGGAGGGAATGTGCCAAAACATACGGAGGTGAATACCAGTATCAAAACGTTTTCTATGCCACTATTATCTAATAGTGAACTAGTGATATAGTGATCTATCTTATTTGTCACTATCATCTGATAGTGTCTATAATAATTAAAAACAGGTTCATAGAGCCTTTGGTAGAAGTCAGTACTTTTTTCTGCTCTATTTCTTAATTTTTGGTTATAAATTGAATACCAATATACTAAAAAAGTGGGTATGTGCTAAATTATATACATTTATAATATGATTGAAGGTACCTCTGACCACTTTAGACCACCTTCAGATTTTCTCAAAGCTCTTGAGTGTGTATTTGGTATCAAGAGATCAGAATAGATGTAAAATACGTTCAAATCCAAATAAGTGTTTTTTTCTTTCAACAATTTTACAAAACCATTACACACAGCCGTTTTTGCTTGAGCAAAATGAGCAAGCAATAAATCGATTATTATAGTGAATAATTTTATTTAAGTGTCACTTACTATATGATGCGAATATAACGCCGTATGTTTTCACATTGTTTTTTTATTCAGTAGCAAGGTAGCAGCCCTACGGCTCAGGCACTCCGTCGCTCTATATCAATCATTGTGTGAATTAAATCAGGGGTGAGACGAGGTGTCACTTCTGCCGCGATTGGTGCTTTCTCTTTGATATTGATTCTGTCTTTGTTTTCTTTTTCAATTGTCAAGTGATTCCGTTTATCAATTGTTTTTCTTTTGTAGATTTTTGGTATTTGTTAGTAAAAAAGCAAATCCGCTGTCAGTTTTCAGGTTTACTATTTGTGCTACCAATGTATTTTGCACTAAAGGTCTGCAAATACAATGGCGATGGTGACACGCTGTCAAATTTGACAGCGATATGCGATATTTGACAGCGTTTCATTGATCGCCACGCCAGCGACCTAGGTGTGCGCATGCCTTAAGTAATTTTGAATTTGGAACACATATTGCAGGCATTTGTGTATAATGGTATGTAGTTTTTTTATACAATCTGCTGATGGAACAAGCATTTGCCCTCCTGTTGTTAAATGGTAACTATTGCCTAAGACAAAACATTGCCTCGTAGGTCACGCAAGTCAGCAACGTGCCCTACGAAGCGACTGCCTTGCGTCCATCTACTTGAGGCATACATATGCCACGTGCAAATCAATATAGTACTTCCACTTTCTCATAACAAGTGAAGTTTAAAAAACTTAAGAAACTGACTTAATGGCCAAACTGTTGATCCGATCTTTATGAAATTTCTACGTGACGGAAGTATAACCTTCCCGATAAAAAAAAAAACAAATCGGATCATTAGTGACGAAGTAAAGTCCAGTGCACATCTAGGCGATGACCATGGCAATCAGTGAAACGCTGTCAAATATTGCTGTCATATTTGACAGCGTTTCATTGATCGCCATCGCAGATTGGTTAGATGCGCAAGGCTAAAGGCAAACAATAAAATACAACCAAATTGAAAACATCCTTCTTTATTCGAAGACGGTTAACAAAATACTCGATTTTTCGTTGAAATATTAAAGAAATGAATAGAAGAATTATTTCCCAGAATTCATTATCTTGCTATTGCTAGAACTAAATAGACACTATTCCGAGAAAATTGAATTTCAGCCAACTGCAAGGATCCACTTGATATCATTCGCTTCAGACAATTTTCTACTGAAGTATTTCAAATGATTTTAAACTATAAAGAATTGAATGTTTAATAAATTAATGTTTTATTCTTAATAAAAGTTTATTTAATGATATGGAAACAAAGAAAAAAAAATACCGAATTTAACCTTGTCACACATGACAACACGTTTATAATACAATAGTATCTTAATAAATAACTAAAAAAACTTGACTGGCCTCTCAGCTCAGTTAGTAGTAGCTCTGCCTTCTGCGCCGTAGGTCGTGGATTCGATCCCCACCGAGTACAAATATTTGTTTGGTGAACATAGTGGTGGGCACACAGTGTTATAAGGTATTCTCAGTGTGTATTTAAAAAGACTGTGAAACAATAAAACAAGTGTGGTTAAAAAATTCAATTTGCCCCACAAAGGCTGTATGAGCGCATAATTTCCTGTAAACACGTTAAATACGATACGTCTTTCATGAATTACACCACTCTCGACTTGGAATCTAATTACTTCGCGGTTTGGATGTGCGAAGATCTTTGGACATCGATCCAAAGAGTTTTCTTTTACTATAAAGTAAAATATTCAAGTTTCATCCAGTGACTAAGATAAGTAAAAAACCACTTTTTATTTTCCCAAAAGACACACAACTTACCAAGCAAAAAGCGACAAAAAAAAGAGGAACATCGAATACAGGTAAGGCTACACAAGAGAAAAAACATTGAGCACGCACAGAAATACAGCAAAAGAGTCAAAAGGCATTGCCAATTGTATCAATCCCATAAAAAAAAACATTTATTTTTGTCAAAATACTAATAGGGTCATTTTGAAACCTAGACAACCATGGCTAGAAGAACGGGTAAAAAACACTTGACATAGTGACATAATAATACCCATTTCGTATATATTTTTACTCAAACTGCAATGTATACTACGAAGTCGTAGCTTTGAGCGTAGCAGTTGTAGCACTTGGCGTAGCAGTCGCAGCAATGTTTGTTTTTTGTTTTAAAAAACAAATATAATTAAAAACACAGATTACTACGAGTACGTCTAGCAAGTAAAGTTTTATATAAAAATATAAATCTTCGACTTTCCTTTCGGCTGTGAATAACAGTTCCTCTTGATAAGTAATATAAATGATCTAATACCACATCAAAACCCCTTACCACATCCTTCACCAAGAAGGCTTGGATCTAAGGCGGGATCTCGTTCATCCCTGTTCCCGAGAGGGGTGCTAAGGGGGCGCAATTTGCCCCTAATCATGTGATGAAAAACTTAACGCCACATTTTATCCTTCTCTCATACATTATGTATGACAGCTTCTTCAGTATAATCTCTTTTGGGAGTGTATAGCAATTAGTTAATAAATTACTGTTTAACTAAACTGGGTAAAGATTAGTTTAATGTTTTGCAGACTATTTATTCATTTGACCTTTGAGTATCTCGACCTTTAAAATTTTGACCTCAACATAAAACAATTTTGAATTATAATGCCTTATTGTTCTATCTTGGTTTTACTTATGTTTTGATTGGCCTCTCAGCTTAGTTGGTAGTAGCTCTGCCTTTTGCGTCGTAGATCGTGGGTGTGATCCCCGCCGTGAAAAAATATTTGTGTGGTGAACATATTATGTAGATATTAAGTCTCTATTTAGGTGTTATATTTCTAAGTATATATATTCAAAAGAAAATATGTAAGTTTATAAGTATTATACATAAGCAATCTAGTTTCATGTGCTTAATTTGGGCTAGATAGTGTTGTGTAAATTGGACACAATACATATTATTACTAACGGCCGCCCGCGGCTTCGCTCGCCCTATTACCGTTCCGTTGAAAAAAAATAAAAAACCTTTTAAACCTTCTCTGGAGCTCCACAAATCATTCAAGACCAAAATCAGCCAAATCGGTCCAGTCTTTTTTAGTTAGTCGAGTTTTAGCGAGACTAACGAACAGCAATTCATTTTTATATATTAAGAAGATTTTATTTAATAAATATTTGTGGACAATCTTCATTTTTTATGCTTTAACTGCCAGACAAGCAAACAGGACACTTGATAGAAAATGATCACCGTCACTCATAGACATTATGTACCAGCAAATTCTCACAACACTGTCTAGCCCCAAACTAAGCAGAGCTTGTATGAGAACCAAGTTGCTAATACATACTTAGAATACAACATAACACCAAAACAGAGAACAAACATCAGTGTTCACCACACAAATATTTGTGAACCCACTGCCTACGGTGCAGAAGGCAGAGCTACTGTCAACTGAGCTATGAGGGTTGTCAACATTCCTTTTAATACAAACCCACCCACGTCAGCCTCAAATATTAAAAAGTTACGGTTAAATTACCGTAAGCACACGAAACCATTAGGGTCTTTTAATAAACTCGTTCGTGCCACTTGCGCCGTGTGCGGGGGCCCTATTAATAAACTCTCATGACACTTGCGCCGTGTGTTTGGGCTTTAAAACGTCTTGTGCAATGCTGGTTAATTAAGTAGACTCTCATAAGTGCTTCTACCCACAGCATTTTAAATTAGTCTGGAATTTTTTTCAACTAGTTATTTTATTCTTTACAACGATGTGCGATGAGGTTACTGACCCCTAACCCAATAGTATGATAGTAAAACATGATGAAACACGGTGGTACTCATCTTGTGTCAATAATTAAATTGTTGTTTTAAAATTAGGTTATTTAAAATTAGGTAATTTACCAAAATAATCGTAATAATTTTGTCAACTTGCGCACATCTAGATCGCCTGCGATGGCAAGTGACGATTAGCTTTCAAATATAGCACTGTCAAAGTTCGCGGCAGTGTGACCCAGTGTGAATCGCTATCGCCATCCCAGATCGCTTAGATGTGCGAAATTCTTTTAAATGATATCCTAGAGCATGTGAAAAGGCACAAAGTTATTAAAACATTTCATTTGAAAATAACATGTGAGGTAAGTAACTCACGTATAATTCCGAAACTCGAGCCAAGTTAAATTTAAACTCACCACTTCAACTTAAAGTTAAAAAGCTAACTTATCACTCACCTAATTACGAGTAAAACATTTTCATACGGAGCTAACGTGAAGGTAAACGTTAAGTTATGAAGTTTCCTAAAAAGCGGCCACCGTCATTTAGAGAAATTTATTTAAGGCGAAAATCACCGTCAATGTATTTGTATTTTGACCCTTTGAAAGATTTAAAAAAATCGGTTGTCTGTAAAGTCGGTTTACTGAACGTGACAACGTTTAAATGGAACGCCTCAGAGCGAGGTAACGCCGCATGACGTCATGTTTTTTCGTGCGTGCAGCCGGTTATATCGAATTATAAGACTTTGTCACCTCAAAACACATAATTATTTATCGAAAATTTTGGATACAATATTTTGCACGAGTGCTGGTTCAGTTGAGCAGTGGCTGATCAGGGAATTTTTTGGTAGCGCGTAAAACACACATGCATGCACCAATAATCATCTTTTCAATATTATGTCGACTTACAGCGTTCACAGTATTAACTTTTTCTACATTATTTTGTATCCGTGAAAACCTTTACTTGGCTCACTAGTTTATTAAATTTTTATAAGCTGTTGGTTTTCCAATAAATATACCGACGAGTACATAATGAATATTGTAACGAGAGTGAAGAAGCGAAAGAGGTATGTCAGGATCGTAGCAAATGGAAATTCGTGATTTCTGCCTACCCCATGAGAAATAGGTGTGATTTTAAGTATGTATTACGAGTATAATTATGCACGTATAATATTGCTGGATGGAATAGGCGCAGATTGTGAATTAAAAAATCACTGCCGTGTAAATAAACCAGTCTAAAAATGCACGCCCCTCCACCACGTTTTCTTGACGTTGGCTCACAGAAAGTAATTCAAAATGATCTTTGTGATGTAGGTAATAAAGAACAATATACTTTGACTGACTAAAGTAATAGGACGTTCAGTTTATGATTGGACGATCTCTACCACCGTTACGTTCGGGTTGCCGTTTTTCAAAGACCAAAGCGTAATAACAAAATATTTCGGCAAAGACAGGTTAAGAAGCTTTTACATGGGAAAGACTCAATTTTCCAGTCAGCGAGCTCTTGCTGGCGGAAGCTTATAAATGGTACTCATTTCATAATGTGTTATACTTGTATGATGAGCCTAAAAGTAATAAAAATTGTGTGAAAATATTTCAAACACAAAATACAAATACAAAGAAGTTTATTGCCAAATAAGACATAGCACATAAAAAGAAAACACATATAAATTTTACAGTTTGACAATAGGAGTAGGCTCAGCACTAATTCTGTGCAACATACACAGGGCTGGTTTTCAGCATACGCGTCGCTGTGTCTTTTTTTACTTGATTAAAGACCATCCCTTGGCTACATTCTCACCTCATAGTAAGCGACGATGTAGCCGACGATGGAGCAGAATGGTCTAGAAGACCAGATATTTACTCTTGCCTTGAAGATTATACAAAAAAGGTAAGAACCAAGCCGTAGTTTGTTGCCTGTTCTTCTAGGCTTGGTCGCGTGGAACTGGCACCTAGACTCATCTAGCTTTAAAACGTATTAAAGTAATCTTTGTAATACTACTGAATAAAGAAATATTGAATTTGAATTTGATTTAAAACTGAGCTAAGTTTTATCTTACAGCTTCACCGTCCCTATTAAGACTGCGTACATGTAGGGCAGCTGAAACGATATTTGACAACGTTTCAGCTATAGGCCTACCATGAGCTCTGTCTGGCTCTGTCTCTGGTTCTGGTTTTGAGTCTGTGTGAGTGCATTATACTGTGTGTGTGTGACGTTTTGACGTAGGATTTATTTAGTCAACGTTCACACAGACGCAAAACCAGAACCATAGATAGAGCCAGACAGAGCTCATGGTAGGCCTACTGATCGCCATCGCCATCGCCTAGATGTGTGCAGGCCTTTGTAAAACTTACCTATACTAAATGGTTATTACTACAAAATACAAAACACAATACCTTTGAGCTATTATTCTTAACAAAGACTGTAATTACCCGACCGCCCGCTAAGTAGTGCACTTCACACCATACAATATTTGCTACTATTTAACCCGAGAGCACTCGATGTGGTATTACAAACAACTACGGTGATTGTGGCGACCCTAGTTGCTGTAGGGTTGTCACTATTTCGAATGAATAAAATGTAAAAAACAACAAGCTGGGCATAAAATGCAACTCAACTGATGAAAATTGACCTTTCCTACCAAAAAATTGCCTCGTAGGTCACTTTAGAAACGTTCCCTACAATGAACTGTCAAGTCAAAGTCAAATATAAATTTATTCAGTAGTATCTCAAGGATCACTTTGAACTTCTTAGAGCTAGGTGAGCCGAGGTGCCATATGCCAGTTCCACGCGACCAAGCCTATAGAAAAACAGGCAACAAAATACGGCTTGGCTCCTACAGTTTGTTTGTTTCCTTGCAAAACAAAAATAATAACCACACAACACTATCTAGCCCCAAACTAAGCAGAGCTTGTACTATGGAAACCAGATATTTTTTTTTTAAATACATACTTGGAATACAATATAACACCCAGACTGAGAACAAAGATCTGTGGTCACCACATAAATATTTGTTCCCGGTGGGGACCGAACCCACGACCTACGGCTCAGAAGGCAGAGCTACTACCAACTGAGCTGAGAGGCCAGTCAACAATAAGAACATAAGTACTCAAAACTTTTTGTGTAACAATCGCTTATTATTTTTAAAGTTGTTTAATCGTAAACGAACAGCCCTGTTACACCCCTTCTAATGAGCCAATGCAGTGACAAATATATAGAGAGCCCTTGTTCAATTTGTTTCCCAAACAATATCGAAGTGGGGTTAGCTCTACTTATAATAGCCGAATAATAGATATAGCGACAAAGTTTTATGTTTTCATCTGTTGTTCTTGTGTTAGAATCTTGTCGGTTTAACAGGAGGGTGAGGTATGAATAAATTAATCAGTAGGTAATAGTCAGAACTTATAAAAAAAGGTTTTGAAGTTTTACCTACTAGATACGATAAGTATATCATTTCTATGAAACTTTAAATAAGCAAAAGTAAACAATAAAAAAAAAAGCCAAGTGCGAGTCGGACTCGCCCGTGAAGGGTTCCGTAGTGTCAAGTAACATAATATAAAGTTAAAGATTCTTGTAGATCGTCGAAAGGTAAATTGCGGTTTACTAACTATTAAGTTTAGAAAAAAACAATATTAGAAACCTCAACATCACTTTTGAAGACCTATTCATAGATACCCCACACATATGGGTTTGATGAAAAAAAAAATTTTGAGTTTCAGTTTCAAGTATGGGACCCCCAAAATTTATAGTTTTTTTTCTATTTTTGTTGGAAAATCTTAATGCGGTTCACAGAATACATCTACTCGCCAAGTTTCATCAGTCTAGCTCTTACAGTTTCGGAGAAAAATGGCTGTGACATACGGACGGACAGACAGACAGACAGACAGACAGACATGACGAATCTATAAGGGTTCCGTTTTTGCCATTTGGCTACGGAACCCTAAAAATGATTGTAGGATGGGTTTTTGCGCGGTGTGTTACACTCTACTTTTCACTACGACTGCGAGAAAGTAAAATAAATCAATACAATATGAAATGGTTGAGTTCAGTTGAAAATTCTATAGATTTCGCGCCAATATGTTTTTTTATTTTTTTTGTAACCGCAACGCATTGAATGCGTCCTACCAAAGAGATCGCTGACTTTAGCTCCATTTAAAAAAAAAAAATTGTTCTTATTTAACAAATACATAGTAATAAGTCGAGTCTTTATTCATGATTATTCTACCTATGACTTTGATGATATTTATTAATTAGACACACTTTTGTTGATGTTTTAGTGAGAAGTGTGCTCTGTATCAAGTGTAACTGTCTCAAAAAAGGACAAAGGGAGAAAAAAAATGCACTTGTCAAGTATTTACATCTCAAAAGTACTATTTTACATCTCAACTCACAAGCGTCAACAAAAAACAAAGAAAAACTCATTGTTACATCAGCGGTGTAGACAGAGGGTGGTCCTCTCAACGCGTTCAAATATTAATTCTACCCTAGTAAGATAAAAACTATTAGGGTAGGATTACGGTGGATTATTATTTTAACAAAATTAGCTTAGTATCGGCGAGGGACCGTGGACCCTGAGGTCAAAGAGCATCTACCAAACAGATAGGAAGTTTAAGGTGAAATTGAGGAAAGGTTTATAATCAATGAAAATTTGCTTGTAATTAAAATTGAATTTATGAATTTGTATTATCATGTCTACCAATATTTTACTTATTTAATTAATTTATAGATAAACATAATTTTGATAGCACTTATGTTAAAAATAATCTAAGCGTTTTGCTCATTTTTGATCATATTTGACAGCGTTTCACTGATCACCACCGCATAACACTTAGATGTGCTTATAGAAGGCCCTCTCGTAGAGAAATTCTACTTTCACTTCAATTTCTACGTACATATCTATTAAAATCTCAAGAAATAATGATTGGTTAGAACCTACGTGAGTAGACATGTCTTATCTGTACGATTTCTAACTTTCTAATCTATATCACTAACATTTTCGTAGCTCTCACAGAGGGCTTATTAAAACCAAATTGCGAAAATGCAGTGCAAATGTGGCCCTGTACTTGCCTAACCGGCTTACTATCATCCAATTTCACTAGACCTATCACACGTTAAGTTAGCTTCTAATCAAAAGCTCTTGTGATTCTGGTTATCGGAGTAATCTAGCCAGTGTATATTGGTATGGTGGTTGGAGGAAAGTAGTCCGAGAGTGAGGTCAGGGAGTTTTGGTTGGTCGACCCTTAGTGTGGTGAATGATTTGTAATCTTGGAGTTGTAATGAGAGGGGGCTAATGATGGGATGTTACGACCAGCGGTGTTGACAGCTCGTAAGGATTACTGTAGTTATGGTTTAATATTTGATGGTGTTGCCAGACTTGTCAGGAATGTTCGTATGACTATACTCTTGATGTAAACAGCCGGGTGAATGTGTAATTCTGTTGCTATCAAAAGTTTGATACTAACAAAGAACAGCGATGACGTATCTTGTTGCCATTATTTTTCGACCGCTATAATATTTCTTATTTGTCAGGTATGGTTCCAAAACCGGCGAGCGAAATGGAGAAAAGCGGAAAGGTTAAAAGAGGAGCAGAGGAAGAGAGAAGGCGTTGATATGGTGACCAAGAGAGACCCAGCTGATGATAAAGTGAGTTTCCAAATTAACTTAACCTGGAAATAGGAAAATCAAAATCTACAGCTATAGGAGAAAAAACTAACTACTACTAACTACTGTCAATAAAAATGAATAAAAACATAAATTAATGATGCACCTTTTTATCATTGCACGAGTCAACTCAGTTTCAAGCAAAAATAATTGATTAATTATGTACCTAAGTATAGGAATTCTGAAAAAAAATGAACTGAAGCTACTCTTCAGGAGGTCATAGAATGATAACGTCATTTTATTTGGTACACCCAAAAAGAGTAAATTCGCTAAATTTTCACAGACAGGCAATAATCTTTCACATTGTCAAAAGTGCTCCACTACTTCCTAATCATGAAGTATGTATTTACAAAAAAAAATGTAGATAAGTATTATATCAGCTATATGTACCTACTGTGTATGTATATGGTTCCCATAATACAAGTTCTGCTTAGTTTGGGGCCAGATTTTGTTGTGTGGATTGTCGACAATATTGATTTATTTATTTAATTATTAGGTATTAATCTTTTGAGCAACACCAACTATTTTTTATTTTCCCAGGGTTCATCAGAATGCGGCATGTCTCGCGGTTCAGCAGAGGCGTCGCCCGTGTCTGGTGGGGGATCGCCTCGCGGCTCGCCACCCGTCACGCCAGGCTCGCCGCGCCGCTCGCCCCATCGCTCGCCGAACCGCTCGCCGAACCGCTCACCTAGGCACGAGAGGTATTAGTTATAAGGAACAATGGCAAGTTGGTTAAAGCGGGCCCACACATACTCGATGGACTGAGGACATTTCAAAGGAGACGGAAAAAGGAGAAGGGTCTTCGGAGACGGAATCGTTCTTTCTGGAAGTATGTAGGGGAGGCCTATGTCCAATTGTCCAACACTGGACTTCTTCAGGAAGAAAGTGGTTGTGGTTGGCATGTTGGACTTTTATGGTGGGACTAACTTAGGGGTTTGATTTCTATGCAAGAAAATTCTTGCACCACATATGCTGGATGTTTGGAGGCTGTGTTATTTTAGTAGGTAGGTGTAACTAGCCAGTAGTCAGCTAAGACCCCAATGGTAAGGATTCGATTTTCCCGTCGGTTATGGTCGAATGGGTAAAAAACACACGAAACAGACGAACTATCTGTAGAGTGAAGACAGAGGCGAACGACGAGAAATAGCTCAAATTATTCAATATCAATCGGAACTTTTTTGTTTACTTGACTACAATAAACTTTACATTACATTTGTTTCCAGCAGGTCTGAAGCGAGCGGAGGGTCTCCCGCGCCATCAGTCGGCAGCGTGGGCTCGCGAGACGCGGGCCCGGATCAACGGCCTGCACACAACATCTTCTCGCCTTTCGACCAGTGAGTACCTGATCCATGTATTACAGCAGGTCTGAGGCGAGCGGAGCGTCCTTCGCGCCCTCCATTGACTACGTGGACTCAAGAGACGCGCCGCCCCGGCCGGATCAACGGTCTCCGCAAAACATTTTCTCGTCGTTCGACCAGTGAATACCTTTCTCTCTTACCACAGGCATCCATTAAACCAAGGATTATAAGAGGTTGAATAAGCTTAGTAGGTACATTTCGTGTATATATAAATACATTTATCTATACTAACTGTATTATAAATCAGAAGAGTTTGTTTGGTTGAACGCGCTAATCTCGGGAAATGCTGGTCCGAATTGAAGAAATATAATAATTTACTAAGAAAGGCTATAGACTACATAACATCACGCTACGACTAATAGGAACAGCCAAAATGTTGTAGAATAGAATTCTAGAATGTTCTTTGACAGTAAGGCTCGAACACACCTAGTTCGCTGGCGGTAGCGATCAGTGAAACGCTGTCTAATATCGCTGCCAGATTTGAGATTTGACAGCGAATATTTGACAGCGTTTCACTGTTCGCTACCGCCAGCGAACTAGGTGTGTTCGGGCCATCACAGATAAAAGGATAAACAATATGCTAATAAAACCGCTATTTAGTGTACTAGCGGCCAGCCAGAATAGATTATGCATACCTATGAAGTAGATACGTGTGTGTGCCTTTGGTTTTATGCTACATTTGATTGGTGTGAATAGCACCCACAAAAACAATTGGACTACAAAACCACACACGCCATCCCATCTCTAATTAATAGACCTCTTTTAATTACCACCACAAACAGCCGTACATTAAACTAGATTGAACTAGCAATCTCAATCAGTGTTGCCATAATGGAATAAAAATGGAGAGCTGGGTATTATTATCCGGAAGAAATCCTTTCAGTGGTCAACAACCTGTTTTTTTTAACTATAGGTCTCTCCCGGGACCAGCCCGGTCTTTCAATAAAAAAATATTACAGACAAATAAATAAATAAATATTATATACAATCTACACAACACCATCTAGCCCCAAACTAAACAGAGCTTGTGCTATGGGAACCAGATAGCTGATATAATACTTATGCATTTTTTTTTTGTAAATACATACTTAGAATACAATATGACACCCAGACAGAGAACACGGAGTGTTCACCACACAAATATTTGTTCTCGTTGGGGATCGAACCCACGACCTGCGGCTCAGAAGCCAGCGCTACTACCAACTGAGCTGAGAGGCCAGTCTTTGATTCTCCTCATCCAGTATTTACTGGCAATTTTCTACAAATTACAGTCCTATCTTTTATCTTATGAGAATGGTCAGGAAGCTAGAAATCCTAGCTTGCTAGTTTACTATCACTTTTTTGCTATCCGGGCTTAAAAAACTAGCCTTGTGTCTCCCGGGCATTACGCAGTAAGTCAGTTGGGAAAAAAATCCCAGCAGTTCAACTGGTTAGACTGCTCGGTAAAACTACTGGGAACAGCTCGTATCCCATCGTATTCCTATATTTAGCCGATCACAATAATTTATCGCATGAAAAATAATTCAACCTGACCTGATGTGTACCCGTACATCAGGCAACCCCAATCATAATGAAGTTTATTAGTGTGTCGTCATACAGTAACGAAGATGTGAGTTTATGGCAATTACTCGATTAGGCCCATTTAAGGCTCGGACTCATCAGCGGTAATTATATTGCGCTCTGCCCGTTTGGAATATGAGACAGCCCGAGTTGAAAGATGAACGATTTCAACCTTGTTATTGTGTGCTATTCGATACCTAACCTACGTAATTAATAAGCTTTATACATTCGGCTGCAATCGATTATACAATTCGTAAATTTCACTTTTCGACTGGCCTCTCAACTCGATTGGTTAGCTCTGCCTTTTGCGCCGTAGGCCGTGGGTTCGATCCCCACCGTGAACAAATACTTGTGTGGTGAACATTGATATTTATTCTCTGTCTGTATTGTTGTGCCATATGCTTGTTATCAGCTATTTGTAAGAAAAACCAATCTAGAACTATTTCCAAACAGGTAAAAAAAGAATTAATTGAATCGGTACATAAATGACAGAGATATGCTGTAACAAACATTAAAACAAAACGACTAAACCAATTTTGATGAAAATTCTATCGGAATAATCTCAAAATTTAACTTTACAGACACAATATATTTTTTCAAATCGTGTAATAAATGACGAAATTATACCATAACAAACATAATAAAAACAAAACAAATAATTTTGATAAAATTTTAATAGCACGAATCTAGAAAAATCTAACACCTTCCAAATAAAATAAAAATCAAATCGTTCCAAAAATGACCCTCTTTTGAGAACCTCTTTTTTGTTTTAAAGTCAGTTAAAAAGTCACTTTTAGTGTGCTCCCTAGGTGGCACGGCCAACAGCATACAATAATGAAACCTGTATATTGATACAAATCGGTTGAGTATCGCGCCCAGCATTGATTGACAATGATTTAATGCCCCCAATTTACAATAATTTACCAACGCTGAAGTATTTAGGCCAGTCCTTTATTTGTAACTCGTAAACATTTTATTGAATATCATTTTAATAGTCATCATCGGAATCATCAACCTATACTAGTGGAGAAAGAAAATGGCGTGCCTTTCATTCCATACATAAATACCAACGTGACAAAAATATTATGAAGCGTTCGGTTCCATAGAAAAAGTTAATCATATTGATGAGTTCGTTAACCCTCCGACGTTTTAGGAGTAGTCTTACACCCGATATAAAAAAAAAACAAACAACTACATAAATGTACCTTCATTAATAAATAAGTAAAAAATAAAAAATAATAAAAAAACCTGTAGGTACCTTCATTACAAAATTTCAAATTTCAAATTGTAAACTGACTTGTAAACATGCACTTTACCAATAAATTGATTATGACTGATTATTATTATTACATACACGCATAATAATATTATTTTTTTAACCCATCGACCGAAACGAGCTATAAAAGTTCGAGGCCTCAGTGTGTGTTTGTTTGTTAGTTTGTGTGTGTGTGCCTCTTAGCTCCGATTCTGATGCATTATTTAGAAAGCTGAAAACTAAATAAATGTTTGATAGAAATCCATGCAGCCATTTCCAGGTTCAGAAGAATTCCACCATCTTGGTTTGTTTTTTCAATTTTTTATAAAAATAACTTGTGCTTAAGACTGCGCCGAGCAAAATAGTTCAAAACAATAGCCACGGTTAAGTCGATAATTATGAATATACGTGCAATCATGAATATAAAACTATGCATAAAGTACCAGAATAAACGTATTTACAATTATTCCGTTACAAAAATATCGATTTTTACATAATTTAAATAAACAAAGCTAAGTAAAGTTGAACAAAGCGCTAAGTGAGATGTCATTAAAATTTTAGATTTTTTACAAACTTAAATTCGAATTGATCTCAAATGTTTAGTTTACAATAAATTATAATTTAGTCTACAGTAAATAATAAAACTTCGCCTTCGAAGTATCGATTCTAAAATTTACTCGCTCAAGTCTGAAGATTCTACGTAATCGAATCAAGCGAAGTTTAATTGTCAATACCGAGGTTAAACCCACTTTGCAAATTAACTTTAAGCTTACTAACTTTAATTGGTTAAGTATCGATCTTCTTAATTATGATTGAGACTTTCGTTTGACTTTGATAAGTAATTAATGTATTTAGGTAAAGCACAGTGTTGGTGTTTTATGGGTGCTGTCTCGTCTCATAATTATATTATAAACTGGATAAAAAATAAAATAAACATGCAATAGGGTCTTGTTTATCGACTTATTTTTATGGAATTGGAAAACGTTTAGTATCTTTTCATAAAAAAAACGATTTAGCAGCTCAATTGTGCCTTTCTAATATTATTTATAGTCACACGAAAGCAGTTTTTTATTAAAGCGTTTTGTTTATTTCTATTTATTACAAAAAAATAACGATTCATTAGAACAAGATTTTTAATCACAAAGATTTTTATAATGTCCCAAAAGTTAAGAGCCGAGCGGGATTTGAACCCGCGACCTTCCCCTCGGTACGGGGCTGCGCTGACCACTGCGCCATCGGATCCTAATCACACTCCCAAAATCCCGCTCGGCTCTTAACTTTTGGGACATTATAAAAATCTTTGTGATTTCCTTATGTGTAGTAAACACTATAAAAATTAATAAACAAGATTTTTAATATTATGTATAGCCTATAGCCACAAACAACGAGTACTAAGTACCTATATGTCATGATTTTTGACTTAGTTGGCTAAAAAACCAATAAGAACCGGTTCATTGCCGGTTTCAGTAAACGTCGCATCAATTTCGTTCATATAAAAGCTTATTAGGCCCATAATTGATTCCACTGCCACCATAAACCCAATAACACATGAAAATGCGATAACATGCAGAACAAACAGCTGACAATACAATTTGCTATAAGGATTAAGTCGCACTACGGATTAGCGCGTGTCGACAAAATGGTCGAGTAACGAATTTATGTGTCGACGCGACAATCGGCTGTGTGCACTCGGGTTAATGTCGCCGGATTAGGCTTGCTTTGGGATTTCGCTTGGTTTTTGGGGCATTGAAATCTGTAAACAAGGATAATGTGATTTCATTATCCTTCGTTATCCACATGACAAATGATTTCAGAGTTTAAAATAAATAAAAACTGTTTAAAGCAGACGCAGATTTAATAGTACTGATGTTGTCTACCGTGTAACGGGATATCTACCATGCCTGTGGATCAAAACCTTAGGCTTTCCCTGTTTTTTTTTAATATTATTCAGTCGTTGTTGTAAGTTAGGTCCCAATAATCCCTCATTGAAAAAATAATATGATGTAGACAAAACGTAATGCTTGAGCATCAATGCATCAATTGTAATATGCGAAACGCAAATAACCCTTCAGTATCACATCGCGGGTACAACAGGCCTAATCTATTTGTCATATTAATGCGGACAATTAAGCCGGCATGCGGGCGCAAGGGTTGACGCGAAACTCGGGTTCGTTACACCGAGCAATTACCCGCGCGACTGTACCGTACTGTTGCAGAGACAACTCGATACAAACCAATGGAATTTACATGCATGGAGTTTTGATGCATTTATTAAGTAAATATAAAAAACTTGAGATGCCTTCATGGCCAAACTGCTCAACTGATTTTGATGATATTTCTATGGGATTAATCTAGAAGATTTCTCAAATAGGCTCATAGATGACGAAGGTAAGCGATAAATGCTTGAATTTCGATTTAGATGTGTGTGAGGACTGAGTAGGTGCTTTGGTGCTTGTTGTCCTTATACGTCTCACGTGATTTCATTCAAGTAGAAGCGTTGAAAAAATGGGAAAAAACTCAATTTTTAATTATAACTAGGTATGCATATTATTATATTGTATAATTTTTTGTTATTGCATCGTGAATTATTGAATTGTCATAGGAAATTCGGGCCTTATCTTGAACGCCGCGATAGTTCAATTTAAAGTAAAAAAAACCGGGAACAAGGCTACAGGCATTCCTTAGTCAACTTCATCAATAGAATTGTGTACTCGTCTGTACATATAATGTGGTTTTAATCGACGCTTTAATTTGATTCCACGATACCGATTCCAAAATGGTGTTGAATTAATAGCCGTAATGAGAGTACAGCTTAATTGATGAATTGTGTAAATTACATTTCATTACGCCACACGCTATTTTTGGGAATGATGCGAGATTTACACGATTTTATACGGGTTTTTTTGAAAGAAAAACATGAAATAGCCTCACACTTTAATTACCAAGCACGGTAGATACCCCCCCCCCCGTTTTTACATAATATAGGCTTGCGTTTGACCGCAATCTCACCTGCTGTTAAGTGATGAGCACACTTAAATAGTTATGAAAAAAAGTCTAACGTTAAATGCCTAGACTAATAAGATGGTCAAAATGAAATTACAAAAATAAAAGGTGTTTTTGACGTGACATCGTCTTGTAATTCGGATGGAGCCGGCTACACACACGAAAAAACATGACTCATGCGGCGTTACCTCGCTCTGAGATTGAAGTGCAAGCGAAAGGGCGGAACAAAGTTTGTTGCTCCCATATTAAATTAAAAAATTCTAGTATTATCTCAATTCTTACAGTGCCAATCGGTGTTTATAGCTTAAAAGTAAGCTAAGGAATATAGTGAGCTAATCATAATTGTGTGAAATAAGTGAATTTACCAATTATTCGTGTTTTTGTGTCCCTAAACACGAAAAACAAATCTGCCGTTCGCATCAACCAACGCTGTTGGCCCAAACGCCGCAGGTAGCGCGTCGCTTACGACCTTTTCGTACGGCTGTCACTACACGAAGCACAAAGCTACCTACAAGACTATACGACTATTTTGTTCTTGTCGAAACGGATTTACGAAAACTGTGATACAACATAATGGCTTCCTACGATGAGTGCGCTGGATGCTTGGAAAAACTCAATAATATATCGTCTTTGCATTGCTCACGTTGTCCAGCGATTTACCACCACCTATGTATGAATTTCTCCCAAAAAGAGTTTGATGCATTGACCAATGAATTCAAAGCGGACTGGGTCTGCGTATTATGTCGTTATAAACAAAGAAAAGGGGGCGATAACTCTAACACTCCGATACGTGCCGAACCTTCTTCACAGCCGGAGTTCGTTACCCAACGCAACAAGCCACGCAGCACTGCTAGTTGCCTAAGCCTGTCGGCTAGCAGCATCCGAGATATTATTCGTGAAGAGCTACAAAATTCTTTTAAAATCCAATTCATGCCGCAGCTGCAAGAGCTGAGGGGAGCTGTTTCTGGACTGGAGACATCGATGTCTTACTTTAATGAGGAACTGGAAAAAGTAAGGGTAGAACAAGCTGCACAGTCCTCAGCGCTTGAACTTATTCGAAGGGAGAATGAAGTTCTTCGGGCGTGCAACGCGTCTCTGGCATCGCGAGTAGCTCAGTTGGATCAGCTGTCACGCTCCTCCAACATTGAAATTCAATGCGTTCCGGAGCATAAACAGGAAAACTTGGTTAACACCGTTCAGCAGCTGGGTAAATTGATTAAATGTCCCGTAAGTGAGAGTAATATTCATTACTGCACGAGGTTGGCTAAAATGAATAGTGATAGTCCTCGCCCGCGCTCAGTTCTTGTGAAATTTAGTAGCCCGCGCCTTCGTGACGAGTTTATGGCAGCGACCAGTAAGTTTAACAGAAACAACCAGAATGACAAGCTGAACTCTAGCCATCTGGGAATTGCCGTCGCTAAGAGGACCCCAATCTACATTGTGGAACACCTCACTTCGGAGAACAAGACTCTCCACGCCGCTGCCCGCTCCAAAGCGAAGGAACTAAACTACAGATTCGTCTGGGTGCGCGACGGGCGTATCTACATGCGTAAAAACGAAGAAAGTAGCTATGTACACGTGAGGAGTATAGATACGTTAAATCATTTGTCATAAAATAGCTAAGTTTGCCTTTTTTTTTTTTACTTAAGGGCACGCTATTTAATCTTAACATCTGCTATCAAAATGTTAGGGGCCTGAGGACTAAAACTGTTAATCTTTTTAATAACGTTGTCTGTTGTGACTTTGATGTTATTGTTTTTACAGAAACTTGGTTGAACAGCGGTATTTCCGACAATGAATTATTTGACGACCGGTACGTTCTATACAGGCGTGATCGAGAGAGTCGTGGGTTCCACTGTAAAAGAGAAGGAGGAGGTGTACTGATAGCAGTCTCGAAGCGTTTTAAGTCATATCGTTTGTTCGACAGCGAGACGGATTGTGAGGATCTCTGGGTCAAGTTAGAAGTACAAAATACTGAAAAAATAATTAAGGATTTATACATTTGTGGTGTTTACTTACCGCCCCCTGTTAAACTGCACATACTTGAAAGATTTTTTAATAACGCAAACCGCACTCTGGAAAATCATAATGGTGATACTATTATCATTGGAGATTTTAATATGAGCAGTATAACTTGGAAGAAAACGGAAACTCTTGAGCTATTGGGTGAACAATCGAATAGTGTGTTACATGGCATGCTGATTGACTTTATGTCACTTAATAGCCTCGCTCAATACAATTTCGTTTCAAACAACCAGAATAAAATTTTGGATCTAATTCTGAGTTCTCTAGCTATTTCCCAACTGAAGGTTATTGCCAATCCTCTTTCTATTGTCGACCTTTTACACCCTCCGCTGCAGTTTAGTGTTGCTCTTGAGTGCCCGAAATGTTTACTGCCAAAATGCGATTTCAAATATCATTTTTATAAGGCTGACTATGAGAAAATCATAAGTGATCTAAACAGTGTTAATTGGACAGACGAATTAAATACATATACTGTGGACGATATGGTCACTGTTTTCTATGACAAACTTCGATCAATTATAAAAAAACATGTACCCAAATCGAGACCCCGTAATAATAATAAGTATCCTGCTTGGTTCTCCACAGCATTGATTAGATTGCTTAAAGAAAAACTTAAATTCAGATTAAAATTTCGTAAATATGGCAACCCACGAGACGAGATGACATTTGAGCTATTGAGAGAACGATTCGCAAAACTACACGAAGCTAATTATGTAAGGTATCTCGGGCACTTGGAGTCATCACTGGCATCCAATCCTAAATTGATATGGTCTTTTGTTAAGCATAAGAGAGGCGGTAGTAGTACTTTTCCTGCCCAGATGTCTTTCAATGATGTTAATGCTAGCAGCGGCTCAGATATCTGTGACCTTTTCGCAACTCAATTTTCTTCAGTTTACAACTCCGACTATATCGCTACTGCCCTCGAATCACAAGAACCTACTATTACCAATTACCTGACTTCTATCTCTGTAACCAAGGACCAGATCTATAGGGTTTTAAAAAGACTTGATTCTAGGAAAGGAGCCGGCTCTGATGGGATACCGTCTTTATTTGTCGTGAAGTGTGCCAGTGCATTGGTAGACCCACTATTTATTATATTTAATGAATCTCTGCGATCTGGAGTTTTCCCAAGGGCTTGGAAGGAAGCCCTTATCTTACCGTTATTTAAGAGTGGTGACACTAGCAAGGTCAAAAACTACAGGCCGATATCGTTAATTACAGTCTTTGGAAAAGTTTTTGAGATGTTGGTGTATCCCGTAATATCTTGGCATACTAAACGAATTATTGTACCAGAACAGCATGGCTTTATTAAAGCGAGATCTACAACGACTAACTTGACATCCTTTGTCGAGGATCTTGCTGAAGAAATAGATCATGGTCAAATAGTAGACGCAATTTACACTGACTTTAGCAAGGCCTTCGACAAAGTAAATCACGATTTATTGTTACAAAAACTTTCAATGTCTGGAATAGCTGGTATTTTTCTAAACTGGTGCAGGTCTTACTTGACAGATAGGAGGTCTGTGGTTGTAGTGGGTGGTCACTCTTCGCAGCCTTTTGCTGCTCTTTCAGGGGTCCCTCAGGGCTCCCATTTGGGTCCTTTACTTTTTAATATATTTATTAATGACATTGGTAAATGTTTTTTAAACTCTAAGTTTTATATGTTTGCGGACGATTTAAAGTTCTTTAAAAGAGTTAATTCCACTGATGAGGCAAGTCTATTACAAAATGACTTGGATAGTTTGACTTCATGGTGTGGCTTAAATGGCATGGCTTTGAACTGTGACAAGTGCTATGTGGTTCGATTTACTAGGAAAAATATTGTGCCTCCAAGGCTTTACTATATAAATGGCGAACCATTATTAGAGGTAAATCGTGTTCGAGATCTGGGGGTCACTATCGACAATAAGCTTCGATTCAATATTCATATTGACAATGTTGCTAAGAAAGCCTTCAGGATTTTGGGATTTGTTTTGCGAAATTGTAAGGAGTTCAAAAAACCTTTCACTAAGATCACAGTTTACAATGCTTTAGTGCGTAGCTCCCTGGAATACTGCAGTGTGGTCTGGAACCCCCATTACGATATCTATATCAAGCGACTAGAGAGTGTTCAGAAAAGGTTTCTGTGGCACTTGTCATACAGCTGTAATTTGGCAAAGAAATTACCGAGTTATGAGGATCGACTACGTTATTTCAATTTACAATCTCTTCGCACCCGCAGGCTGGTGCATGATGGCATGTTTCTTTATAAATTGGTTAACTGCATTACTGATACTGCCTGTCTTTTATCTCAGATTCAAATAAGTATTCCAAAGTTCATGCCTAGATTGAAAAAATATACCCCATTTGTCGGAAAACCCGCTCGTTCAAACCTAGGTTACTTTGCCCCATTAAATAGAATACAAAGAAAATATAATGCTAGTCACAACACTGATATTCTTACAACTGACCAAATCAAAGAAATAGATATTTTTTCGGATAGCTTGTATACTTTTAAGCAAAAATTAATCTTAATTTTTAATTCTACTGACACTCTGTAACTTTTGTACCTATATATTTTGTTTATAACTTGTATTTTTTTATAAAATTAATTGTTTTTTTTTTTTAAACAGATTTGAATTAAATGTAATTAATTTTTTGACCTTTAATTTATATTCTTAATGTTAGCATCTTTTATTCTATAACTTTGATTCTCTTGTTTTAAATACTATAATGTTATTGTCGTTGATAATTAAAATGTCGTTTGCTCCTATAATTGAGTTGACATTTAGCATACTAGATATTGTATTTAGATCTTAAGATACTGTTGGTGTTCATTTTGTTGGTGCAACTTAATAAATAAAATAAAAATAAATAAAAAAAACGAGCGACAAAGAGGCACAATCGGCCTCCGCGTTCGGCAGCGATCGACATCTGTGTGTTTTATGACGTTGTCACGTTCAATTATTGTCAGTAAAACGACTTTACAGACAACCGATTTTTTTTTCAAGATAAAAGGGTAAAAGGTGGATGGAACAACACATATAATTAGTTTGGAAAGCCTGTGGATGGAGAAGACTCGAAATCATTCATTCTAAACATATTCAGATAGGGAAAGCCTGTTCCAGCACTGGACTTTTTATGCTCATAACGAGAATCTCATTTACGCACATTTTTCTGGTCGGCGACGCACAATGATTCAACATTTTTCAGCCAGTCAATTCAGTTACGCGCATAATTCAATAACAATTCATATACAAATTGGCGGCGCGACTCTAGACATGATACATTTATCATGATAATTCATTGTTCATGAATACGTGGAGCACACGAGTGGAGCATACAGAATAGATATATTTCTGATTAGTAAAAGGATCATACAAAAAAATCGGTTGTCTGTAAAGTGGGTTTACTGACGATAATTGAACGTGACGACGTCATAAGAAAATACACAGGGGCTCAATTCTAGACCAGTGACTTTTTTGCCACGGTAGATATACATCACAAGAACTGTCAAATTCACTAAAGAAACTGACAGTTCTTGTGATATGTATATCTACCGTGACAAAAAGTCAAGTCAAGAGTCTGTGTGAGTGTTGACTAAATAAATTCTACGTCAAAACGTCACACATACAGTATAACGCACTGGTAACACTCACACAGACTCAAAACCAGAGCCAGAGACAGAGCCAAACAGAGCTCATGGTAGGCCTGCTGAATAGGCATCTTTGACTTTGACTTAGAGAGGCTAACTACTAACTACAGCGTACACTATGCACATTTCAACCTGCAAGTAACTATATATTTACCCATGTGCTTTTAAGTATGCAGAGATGTGTAATTGAAGATGTGGGGTAAAACCACTCTACAGTTAGAGACCCAATGAATTTCCTTCACTGCAAATGAAATTCGCTCTAATTTCAACGGAATTTTCGTACGTATGCTAATCTAATGTAATTTGATGTGAATATTTTAGAGCTATAATGTGAAATACGTATTCTATGGTAAAATAAATGTGGTGTTTAGTAATTATATCACTTTATTTTCTTGCCTGGAAGATGGATAAAACCGCAAATTGTAAAATATTTTTATAAGTATGTACACTTTTTCGTACAATAACGAATTTTCACCCATTCATTCGATTTAATTTGTAGGTGTGTCAAACTTATAAATTCAATAAAAATACTTTTCGTTCAGTGAAAGATTTTTAAAATTGTTTTGACGAAGACAAATAAATGATCAAGGTCTATTGTAATACTATAACATCGTTTAGGCATCGTACGCACGCGCCAACTGACGTGCGATTGGCGTAATGTCGGCGCTACGAGAATCTATTGTTATTGGGGTGACAGCACAGAGGGCACAGCATACCTTGTTTGATTCACATTCCAGAAATTTCAAGCCACTGACTTGACTGCTTGACCAGCAGGGCTACCGCTGAGTTGGCTGCAAGGTCTGCGCTGATTAGTCGGAATCAAGAGTTGTCTATGCTCGGTAAACTTTTCCAAACTTGACAGTAATCCCGCAGTTTTGCTTGATTGTGTTTTGTTATAATGACTTAAGTTACGGCTACATCTAAGCGACAAGCTGTGTAGTAATATCGCAGCTTATCACCTAAGCTTATACCAGCATATATACCAACAAACAAACGTAACAAAATGAAAACTAAAGCCATCTGCAAATCATTCAAATAATAATGGTTACAAAAACCAATTCAATTAAAATTATGATGGTCATTTTAACTATGAGTATTATAATATTTGGAAAGTCTGACTTTACACAATATCTAAAAGAAAGTGGTTACTTGTCAAAAAAGGATACTGAATTCCCATGTTTCCTCATTCCTCTGATTATCTGAAGGCACACACAATCCTGGATGATCGCACGTGTCGGCGCGATAAGCCGTATATCGCATTAGAGGCACTTCCGGTCGGACCGGACGCGCCGCCATCTTGCCGAGCGCTTGTTTTGTTCAAAATATGTCTAAATGTCAGGATTCTGTTTGCGATAGATTTTGTTTCCGATTTTAGCAGTCAAGATTTCATTTGAATTTCGAACACAAATAGTATCAAGTCACTCAATACGTTCAAATTCAAATATCGAACTGATTTTTATGGTGACATTATCATTTAGTTCTTTATTTAAAATACGAATAAAATGCCAAAATTAGAAAAGAATTCCAAACGTTCTACACTAAAGAGTTTGAGGTAAATTTACAACCTATTTTCAAGCAACCTTATTTTCTGAAGAAAAGGAGTATGGAACACACCTCAGAATAAAGACTAAAGGAACACGCACTTGTCCACTAGCGACTTGCGGCGGACACTCGCATAACTAATTGCGCTATTTAAGTCAATTCAGCGCTAATTAATGTGGTTAATGGAACTGTTGAGACGCTCGGCCATTGCGGCTTCCTGCCACAGCAATAGACCAACCAGCCATGGAACAATAACATTTTGCGAACACTGTAGGTATTGTTTTTTACTTTGAATAATTCAATTATAATGGGTGACTTTATCAGTAGTGATCTCTTACAGGCAGCCTCAAGGCGGAAAACTTTCAGCATTTCAAAAAAATTGTTTACGCAAATGATAACTTGTGAGTGCATAAATTTAATTAAAACAGTCTAAAATTTAGCCTCTAAATCATAATATAGTCTGTTAGAGAAACTCAAAAACAAAGCTTTTATTTTTATAAAAACTAGTCATCACCCTACTCATGCCCCTACTTACGGGACGCTTAAGTGCCAGGGACAAGATTTTAGACGGAATAGGCTTGCCCAGCACCATACCATCCTGACAGCTTAGTCGGACTAATCAACAGGAATAACATGGACAATACGAGCGAAGCTGACTAAACGCGGGTTTCCTCACGATGTTTTCCTTCACCGTTTGAGAGCAATAGCATAAAAAAAAAAGTTACGGCGAAAACTCTTCATTGAATATAATGTAGCTAGAACTCTGTTTTTCTATAATAAACGGCAAACCAAACCGCTACGCATTATAAATAAATAAATAAATATAATAGACCACACAACACTATATAGCCCCAAACTAAGCAAGGCTTGTACTATGAGAACCAGATAGCTGATATAATACTTATATAATTTTTTTTATAAATACATACTTAGAAGATGCGTCGCCATCCTTCCTCTCTCCACTAGTGATGGGACTCGTCGCCCGGTTACAGTAGGGATGTACCTCCCAAAACCGGCTAACGAAAGTTACAAAACATATTGCTGTATCACACTAAATGTAAAATACCAAACCGTTCGAGCGAACGGGTTCGCGGCTACATGATCCAATTGGCGTCCGCTAAATTGATACTCTATTTGGCTCAATTAAACATTAATTAATGTCATTAATGAACACCGCGCATGAGCTGCTCTGTGACTCAATGCTTTGTTACACGGAACGTACTCAGTTGCGTACGACGATGACGTCACTACTATGTCCAACTGGAATTAAGGTTTAAGATCTTTATTATTAGTTCTCATAAGATTAAAAATCGCTTACGAGAACTAAAACAATGTTATAGGTACAAATGGGTGTTCGATTCGGGCTAAACAAAACAGATGTGGGTAGATTTGAAAAAATATTGTGGACGAAATTTAATGTTTAAATGGGGCCGGTTCACACTAGGTGATTTCGTTACTCTAATTTCGATAAAAAAGTATCACTCATCGGTAAAGTGTGGCGTTTAAGCAGTAATTTAAAGTGGGGTAATGTTTTTGATTCCTTAATGATTTTAGGTAAAGCGTTATACAACTGTGGAATTTGGACACTACATTGCACATTAGCAATTTAATCCTACTAATATTATAAAATAAACGTGTAAGTTTGTAAGTATGGATGGATGGATGGATGCTTGATACTCTTTCACGTAAAAATTACTGAATGGATTTTACGAAACTGAACAATAATATAGCTTATACAGCATCAGAATACATAGGCTACAAATTTAGTAATGGGAACGAGACATACTAGGAACGGGGCGAGCGAAGCCGTGGGCGGCCGCTAGTAAATAATAAATCATGATAAATATCGTGGACGACCCACACAACACTATCTAGCCCTAGCCTAAAAGAATATACCTACACTAGGCTTCGCACGGGGTAGACAATATTGTTGTACATTATTTTGTTCTATCGCTAATAGTTTCGGCAGCGCATTCGACGAAAGACATTTTAAGACTCATTTTTCTACACCTTCGGTTACATTGTTCAAATGTTACCAAGGATCCCTAATTTTTTTCGAAATGAAATGTAGCCTATGTTAAATTGGAAGAATGTAGCATATTTGACGTGATAACGTCTTATAAATCGATGGAGCCGGCTGCACGCACGAAAAAACATGACTCATGCGTCGTTACGTCGTTTTGTCGTTCCATTTACCTGAGCCCGAGCCCGGGTCGGGTAATGGGTAAGGGTAAATGAGGGTAAGGGTAAGGGTTCGGTCGGGTTCTGGGTCCGGGTCCGAGAGTTCGAGTCCGAGTCCGCGAGTCCGCGAAGGTTTTTGACGTGATAACGTCTTATAAATCGATGGAGCCGGCTGCACGCACGAAAAAACATGACTCATGCGTCGTTACGTCGTTTCGTCGTTCCATTTACCTGAGCCCGAGCCCGGGTCGGGTAATGGGTAAGGGTAAATGAGGGTAAGGGTAAATGAGGGTAAGGGTAAGGGTTCGGTCTGGGTCCGGGTCCGGGTCCGGATTTTCATTCAGTTCCATTCAGTTTCATTCAGTTTCATTCAGTTTCATTCAGTTTCATTCAGTTTCATTCAGTTTCATTCAGTTTCATTCAGTTTCATTCAGTTTCATTCAGTATCATTCAGTTTCATTCACATTCAATTCAATTCAGTAAAACTAAAATTTTCTTTTGAAAAATGCAACCATTCCATCAGTATTTTCTTATGCCGTTATCACGTTCAACTATCGTCAGTAAACCGACTTTACAGACAACCGTTTTTTTTTTTTCAGTTTACTTGCTGAAAGAAATAATGTCAATACAAAATGTACTTATTATTATAAAACAACGTCTTATAATACAAATAAATGTAACTTGATCGATTCAATTGTGATTTCCATTTACCTCCTTATCTATATTATATCCATACAAAATATCTATCAAACAAATATTAATTAAAATTCTTTTGAAAAATGCAACCATTCCATCAGTATTTTCTTAGAGCGTTATCACGTTCAACTATCGTCAGTAAACCGACTTTACAGACAACCGATTTTTTTGAAGTGAAAACTTCTTTAGCGGCGTTGAGCACTTTTTCTGTAATGGGTATAAAATCTTAAACTCGCGTCAGCGCGTCAGGACACGTGACCTGATCGAAAAAGCGTAAGACTAGAGATGGGCAGAGGGTTTAAACCCAGTTGGGCGAAAAGGCCATAAACTGGACAAATAGGGCAAAAACGAATTAACGTCCTTTTAAATGTCCAAAATCAGGGCGGAAACTCTAATAAGTCAAAATCAGACTTTTTTATTGAGTATTCGTAAGATGTACCTGTTTAAACCATTTTAATATTAAAACAAATAGTAATTGACCAAAAAGGAGGATCTCACTGAAAATAAAACAAATATTTGTTGCCAAATTACAGAATTATCAGCAAAATCACAGTCAGTCGGTATTATTTAAATCAACATTTTACCGCACATGGTATTCGAGATTCGTGCCTGCTAATCACTGTCACTATCGTAATCATCATCAACCTTTTGAAGTCCACTGCTGGACATGGTCACTCCCATGGCGCGCCACTGAGCCCAGGGTTCGGTTTGGCTCTTCCTATCAAGTTGCTGCCTGCCACTCTGCATAAGCCGTCGCTTCATTTGATCTGAGGCATCCTACACTACGTTTGCCTAAACGTGGTCTTCTCATTATCGGTTCTTCGAATCATGACCGGCCCACTGCCACTTGAGCTTGCTAGTTCTTTGGGCTATGTTGACAATTTTGGTCCTCTATCGAATGACCTCGTTCCAGATCCTGTCTCTGAGAGAGACTCCGAGCATAGCCTTAACCATAACTTGTTGAGCGACTTTTAATTTATGGACCCGTCAGTGTCCACGTGTTATTGTAACTGGTAAGACGCACTGGCTTTCGTTTTTGAGCACTGTGGGATGGGTTACTAGAAGACCTGACGTAGTTTCCCAAATACCGCCCAACCCAGCTGAATTCTCTTACTTAACTCCATACTGTACTATCATAATAAAGTCGGGACAAATTCAAATATTCTGGATGTAGAAGTTGATGCTTGTTGCTTCTCCATTAGGTTCATATTTGGTTTACGCAAATATGACCATGTTTCCGATTTTTTTAATAAGCTTAAGTGGTTGCCTATTCGTTTTTGCAGGAATACTAATCTCAACGCTTTGAATACCTAAATCTTTCAAACTCTCGTACCTTACGGTCTTCTGAAACTCTACAACTTCCTGTCCACTCTTATTCTTTCTATAAGCACTTATTCACTGTACAAGCTATCCGTATTTGGTACTCTCTTCCTATTGAAAAAGCTTTTGCACAGACGCTATTCAGTTGAATTAGGAAGTCACTACTTTCGTCAGCCTATAAATACGAGATCCGAACGGCTCTCAAGCAGCTTAAGAGTAACAAGGCACCGGGGAAAGACGGAATAACGACAGATCTTTTGAAAGCGGGTGGAACGCCGATACTTGAGGTTCTTCAGAAGCTTTTTAATTCTGTCATCCTCGAGGGTACGACGCCTGAAGCGTGGGCCAGGAGCGTAGTGGTGCTCTTCTCCAAAAAGGGTAATAACACCCTCTTAAAGAACTATAGGCCCATCTCTTTGCTAGCCGAGCTGTTTTCGAGAGTAGTAACCAATCGTCGCGCTCGATGGTTCGACGACTTTCAGCCTCCCGACAAGCCGGGTTCCGGAAAGGTTTTAGCACCATAGACCACATATACACGCTACGGCAGATTATACAGAAGACTGAGGACTATAATCGGTCACTTTGCTTAGCGTTTGTGGACTATGAGAAAGCCTTCGATTCAGTCGAAACCTGGGCAGTGCTACAGTTGCTCGAGCGGTGTCAAATTGACTATCGGTATATCGAAGTGTTGAAATGTATCTACAGGAATGCCACAATGTCTATCCAACTTCAGGACCAGAGTACAAATCCAATCCACAAGCAAAAAGGGGTGAGACAGGGAGAAGTCATATCTCCGAAACTGTTCACCTCGGCACTGGAAGATACTTCCAAGCTCGTGTCCTGGACAAGGTATGGCATTAACATCAACGGCGAATTCATCACTCACCTTCGATTTGCCGACGTCTTCCAGTCAAAAAAAAAACAAACAAAAGTCTTTAATCAGTGCTTGTTGCCAGTGATGACTTACGGAACTGAGACGTGGTCGCTAACTATTTGCCTCGTACACAAGCTCAAAGTCGCGCAACGAGCTATAGAGAGAGCTATGCTGGGAGTTTCACTACGTGATAGAATCAGAAATGAGGATATCCGTAGAAGAACCAAGGTCATCTACATAGCTCTTAGAATTAGTAAATTGAAGTGGCAATAGGCAGGTCATATAGCTCGAAGAACCGACAACCGTTGGGGAATAAAGGTTCTCGAATGGCGACCACGAACCGGAAGACGAAAAGTATGGCACCCACCCAACAGATGGCCTGACGACATTGTTAAGATTGCAGGAAGTCGGTGGATGGAAAGGGCTCAGAATCGTTCTATGGGCCTCCCCTACACATTTCCAGGAAGATCATTTCCAGGAGGAACAGGAAGAACAGCAGTGGACTTCTTCAGTCTGATGATGATTATAGATTAACTAAAAAAAAACCTTTTTAGTCATTTAAACTTAGCATTGTGTTATAATTTGTGAATTTTGCGATATTTTACTATAAAAATATATCCGCCCTGTTTTGGGACGTTTACTGGGCGTAAATGGACGTTTACTCGGCATTTACTCAATACGTCCATAAATGCCCAGGCAAAAACCCATCTCTACGTAAGACGGATGGAGAGTAGACAGCTATCCCCTCTCTACGGCGCGGCGAAAATGTATGCCTGGGCCTACTGTTTCGTTTAGGCAGCGCAGGGCGCTTGCGCGAATGTTCGTGTATGTTACAGCGTGCCAAATAACAAACAAGCCCCCCCTAACCATTCCAAAATATCAAACATGCTCAACGTTAATAATCAAGTTTTCACTTCTGCCGGCACTCCCGGAGTGCAACCCGTATTTTTTAAATCGGCCCAGTACTATTTGAACACTTTGTTTGCAGACGTTGTCAAAAAAAGAACTGTCATTGACTTAAACACATTTCAAAACCATTTTCATCGGTTAGTTGGTTGGTCACACTTCACCCATTAAAGCCCATCGCCACTAAATCGAAACGCCATAACTGGTCATAAAAATAAAATATAAATAACTACAAACACCCGTGCTTTAGCGGAACTGATTCCAATCAAGAAATCAAACAATAGGGCGCGCACACACTGTCCGTGAATAATCGCACGACACGGCGACCCGTCGCGATTAAAATAAATTATAGTTTAAAAAACTAAAAAAAACGCTTTTATAACTAATTGAACTAAAAAGTTAAAAATAAAACTGTAATAATCAATTGAAAATTTATATTATTGTAAAAAATTTATTTTTTACTTTTTAGTTTTTTTTTTCATATTTTTTTTTCATATTATTGCATTGTCATCGACCTTTGACAGGTGTGCAAAGTTTGAATCAAACCTGATAGTTCAAAGTAGGTTTTTTTTATTTTTTTTATTTTTTTTTTCATTTTTTTTTATTTTTTTTTTCATATTATTGCATTGTCATCGACCTTTGACAGGTGTGCAAAGTTTGAATTAAATCTGATCGCTCAAAGTAGGTTTTTTTTTAATTTTTTTTATTTCTTTTCATTTTTTTTATTTTTTTTTTCATATTATTGCATTGTCATCGACCTTTGACAGGTGTGCAAAGTTTGAATCAAATCTGATTGTTCAAAGTAGGACAAAATCGAGCTCAAAGGGGTCGGTTACATACATACATACATACATACATACATACATACATACAGGTGAAGCTAATAAAAGCGTTATAAAAAGTAATAGCCGCAGGGTGAAGTAACTATTCCGTGTGTAGGGGCTGTCACCCTCGGAACGCTAAATTGGCGATCGCTTAACGCTAAATTGCCTCGATTCTGGATAAACAAAGAGGTTCGGCACGCGTCACGAGCGTGGGCTCAAGTGGAGCTATTGCTGCTAAATGTACCGTAATTGGATCTTGATTTTGTAGCTGAATTACATTTGATGAGTCATTTAACACGATACATATGATTTTGATTATCAAGATTGTTGTAGAATGTCAAAGTTATCATGTTAATGTTGGGCGCACAATTCTAGAACCTAGCTTTAAAACGTTTCAAAGTGATTCTTGTGATAAAACTGAATAAATATACGATTTTTAACCTTAATTTAATGGGGCTCTAAAACAGTAACGACTATTTCCACGGCATAAATAAAGCATTTTTTTCTTTATTGCTTTTTAAACTTATTTATACAAAATATTTTATTTATTTTAGCGCCAATAATGTGATTTTAAACAAAAAATTGGTGCACTTATATATTTTATACATTATTTTTAGTTGTCCAAATAAAGTACATGTTTCAAACAAAATATCTACCTGTATATTCATATTGGTCCTATAGCAGTCATTTAGTTTAGCTGGCCGCTAAGTCTATTGCTATCTCTATTAATTGCCATGAACGTAACAAAGCCAAGAGAGTGAGCCGCTAAAAAGTGTGTCAAGCATTATGAATGAAGGGAAAATCTTTTAACCACCAATGCATTGATTCTTACCGTCTATTAGGCCCAAATAACATAGGGGCTATCGTTTTCGATTCATTTACGTTATTTCAACACTAACCACGGGTAACAAGGCGTGCGCTGAATATTGACCGCCCGTCGCGTCGCCGCGGGCGCCTCACAATATTGTGCGATAATACGCGCACGTGCCGCGATCTTGTGTACGCTGCTTTAGGACGGAAATAATGACGTAAAAAACTGCGATTTATGTCACTTGTATTGCTTTATCATGCAAGAGTACGAGCTTTATATGGTCACTTGATTATTATTATATTTGATTTGTAAGAAGATCATACAAAAAAACAGTAAGTACTAAGCCGTAGTTTGTTGCCTGTTCTTCTAGGCTTGGTCACGTGGAAATGGCACCTAGACTCATTTAGTTTGAAAACGTTTCAAAGTGATCCTTGTGATACAGCTGAATTAATAAACTTTTGAATAAAGTTTTTTATTTTACCTTTCCTTTATTATTTGTAATCTATTCGTTGAACGAGGTAAAATAATAATCGTATTTTAATTTTTGCAAAAATTAGGTTAGCATCCATATTTTCTGTATTTTTTTGCAAACTGTGAAAGCTTCTCAGAACTCCCTAAACCTTTAAATTTTCTTAAATATTTGCCGTGTATAACATGGACATCATGGATGTATGTATGTGTCCCGTGTTTTTATCTGTTAGATACAAATAAATGTTTGTTTTTTCTTTCTTAAATCAAGCGTACCAACCGCGATTTAACCCGTTGGGTGTTAGTTACGCCTGCATAAAGTGGTCATAAAAAATAAATCAAGTGAGCACTGATCGCCGGCGCGGAAAGATCGAGTGTGACGGGGCTTTTATGTTAACCCGCTGACCACCATGCGGGTGGCAAAGGGTTAATTATGATTTTAAAGATTAGATTTTTTATTAATAAGCCACTATTGTAATAAAACATAAACATAGTAACAATGTAAAGTAAAAGTCAACTAAGTGAGATGTTTTTTAATTTAATTTAGCCGCTAATTTTGCTCGAAGAAAAAAGTATACACAAAATATATTTTTTACAAGTTATGGATGTAATATTAAACCGCAACCACCTTTAAACAGTAATAATAAATAAAAGTACTACGCAAGTGCAGCCGGGGCTTGTAATATATTTTATATTGAATCCAGAAAAAGAGCAAATTATAAAATTGCAAAAAGTTACGCGGAATATTTAAAATACCTCAGGCCAATTTTCAGAAAATTAATAATTGCTTATTTTCATTAATATTAACGAAAGCCATTATCTCTACGCCGTCTGTGAATCTCAAAATTAAGAGCTTATTTTATCAAACTCTTTCTTCTGACGCGACTTTTAGTTGCGACTTTTCAACTTGTGCTCTACACATATTCGTCTAGTGGGAATTCACTAGTTCTTTCTTCTATTCGAATCTTGAAAAATACTTTGCTGAATACTACTATACTAACATACAGCCAAGAATGCCACTGTTGAACATAGCAACAGTAGGCCTACCATGAGCTCTGTCTGGCTCTGTCTCTGGCTCTGGTTTTGAGTCTGTGTATTATACTGTATGTATGACATTTTGGCGTAGGATTTATTTAGTCAACACTCACACAGACTCAAAACCAGAGCCATAGCTGTCTATCCTCCTGCTAGCTGTAGCTAGACAGAGCTTCTGGTAGGCCTACGGTTTAATTGACGTTAAAAGACCGCTATAAGAATCTTTCTTTTTATGAATTACTTTGGCATAGTAATAGTAACCAAATCTATAATCTACTCTAGTTTAAACAAAATACGTAAACGTCACGTCGCGTTTCAAAGTCGCGTCTGAAAATACGCTTCGTAGCATACGAGTAACTCGCTACGTCATTGCTACGCCGTAGAGTTCCGTAGAACGAATTGCAGCGGCTACAAATACCAAATTAAAATTTTCGTCGAGTAATAATTTGTTAGAGGAGTTGCTCTATCATTGCATTTCGAACAATTTGCATTGCAATGTTCCTGTTGGCTAATGAATAGGAATCACGAATTTCTCCAGCCTTGGAGACATTAATATTTCTCTGCGATTTCGACTTAGTCAGAAAATAAACTCCACATCTGCAGGGCTACCACGAGCTCCATATGGTTATGGCTATGGCTGTCAAATTGTGTATAGATAAGCTGACCCACACATTCATTTCCTTCTTGGGTTTGAATGTGTTGACACTGTTGACACAATTTTGACAGCCATAACCATAACCATATGAAGCTCATGGTAGACCAGCTGGTATATAATCACTTTTCCACAGAACTACCCAATATTGTATCCAATAAACGTTATATACACGTGTAACACGGAATTCATTTACAAGGCGAGCTTTTATTTACATGAGACGCGATAAAATCGGACAAACAGGCAAATCTTCAAACGACACACGACGTCAAAGGCACGACCGATTCCGGCAAAATTAAATTTACGTGTCCCGCGGGCGGTGCCTTATCGAGTTTGCTATCAAAGAGCAGCCATTTTTAAAAGTTCCATCGAGTCAGGTACGGCCAATTGTGGTACCGCTTTGTTCTACCTCCACTGACTTTGACTTTATAGGGTTTACGAAGTTAAGGAGTTTCGGTAGGAATAGTTTGTGTTCCGCGCGCCGCCGCCGTGCCGCGATGCGATTACAGAGTTGAGAATCCGATCTGGGAGAATCGAATTCCGAGCCGCTTGAGCGTCCCTCGAACTTCGCTTGTTCGATTATAATGAGACGAATTTAACTCAAACTTTAGCAAATGTATTTGAATGTAACTTGGTCGAATTATGTGTTTCAATTCTGTAGCTTGATAGAATTTGTATGTCTATATTAGAATTGGTGTTTGGCAGTGGCGTCGATTCTGTTATTACATTATTCGAACTAGCATTTGTGCTAAAACTATAGCTGTATTTGTTGTTTTTCGTTTATAAGAAAGAGACGACAAAATTAGGAGTGACACTACAAAAAAAAATAATTTGAATGATTTGAAATGAAATAAATGTGTAAAATATGACAGTGTTTTAAGTAATAGGCAAACATTTGATGAAATTGCGGTCAAATGTTTGCCTAAAATAAGATGCGGTCGTTTTCTAGGCAACAAGAATCCAGACTAACTTAAAGAAGTTACGCCCCCAAACAATATTGATTCCGAACACTTTCAACCCCAGAGGAACGACGTCTTACAAAGAGATGAATAAGCAAGCCGGTCACGCTCCGGCGTCGTCGCGACTAACCTCGTTACATAGCAAATACTGATTGCTAACGACTGCGACGCGACACCGACACGGGATATTTGATTTGACGAGATGTGGGGATTGGCTATAATGGCACTTTCGGGTTTGGCCAGATTGTGGCATTGAGATAAAATAGATAAATATTTTGGACATTATCACACACACACACAACACTATCTAGCTCCAAACTAAGCAGAACTTGTACTATGGGAACAAGATAGCTGATATATTGCTTACTAAATGCTTTTTTTTTGTAAATACATACTTAGAATACAATATAACACCTAGACAAAGAACAAACATCTGCGTTCACCACACAAATATTTGTCCTCAGTGGGGATGGAATCCACGAGCTACAGCACAGAAGGCAGAGCTACTACCAACTGAGCTGAGAAGTCAGTCAATATAATGACATTTTAAGCGGTTTTGGCCAGATTGTGGCCAAATAAAATGGTTAATAATGAAAATATTTAATTTAAGCTAGATTGAGAGAGAGATTGAGCAAGAAATGAGTGAGCACTGAGATGACGAATGATAGAGGTGAGTGGAAGAAGAAAAGTTATTGTGCGGACCCCACTTAGTTTGGGATAAGGACAGGAAAATGATGATGATGAATTGTCACGTATGACTACGAGGCGTGTTTTTAATTAGCCAAAACATTTTATAAGATCTTCAGTAGCAAGACCACTGAAAGATATGTATCTTGCATTTGGAATGGTCATAAAAATGACTACGTGGAAGAGAGAGCGCAAGAGATTCAAATCAAAAATAACTATAAAAAGTGTAAAAACGAGATCTGCTGATGAAACTTTACATGCAGAGTTTGCAAAGTTCATTCATATTAATTCCAAAGCGTGTGTAGTCTAAATTCAAAAACGAGTAACACAATATCTTAGTTGAAAACCGCAGCGTGTTCATTAGCGTTACCCAAACCGAGCCCGGCGCAAAGATGGAAATAACAAGCCGCGCTCGCCGTGAGCAAAAACTCAATTATCATATTTTATACCTCATAATACTTACGGAGAAGATATTCAATTATATAATTTTTCCTCTGAAAAGGGAATCCCTTTTCATTTTTCATTTGGATTTCTCTCTTAAGCAATTACTGCGGCGCCCGGGGAAGCGCAAGATTGGATTCGTGGATACGTCTACTTTCTACCCGACGCAAATTTTCTCATTTATGTTTTAACAAGAGGAATGTTAACTTATATTCTGTTTCTCGTTAAATAAACGTGTCTCGGATGATTTGAGTTTGGGGATTTGTTTGGAATAGAAATTAGCTCATTACCTAATTTTTAGCTTGTTTTCCTAAGTCTATGTTTTTAGTATCATTCACATTAAAAATGCTTGAGGAAATTGAACCTAATGCTGCCTTCCTACGGTGCGTGGTTCTGCAGTCATCACGCACAGCCGACGACGACGCACGGCAACGCACACAGAACGGGGTCCTGTGCTACCGTGCACCTCTGCGCACGAGACCGTTCCCATGGTGTGTCGTGCGAGCTGATCCGCCTCCGTGCGCATTCACACACCGATGGGAAGGGGCCATTACAAGGGAATCCAAACTGTAATCGATGATTGTCATGTATTCGATACCAATTTTAGTAATAAGCTCTTTCAAAAAGGTTTAGTCCAGAGAACTACCACCGTATATATTTATATCGTCAAGCAGCAGTAATAGTTAGTATGATTCTTTTAAGTGGTCTTGTGGTAGCAACCCTGCCTTCCAATCCTAAGGTTACAGGTTCAAATCTGGTGGTGCACCGATGGATTTTTCTTTTCGAAAAATGTATGCGTGCAATGCTAGTGCTCTCAAACGGTGAAGAAAAACATCGTGAAGAAACCCGCAGCTTAGTCAACTCCGCACGTGACTATGTCTTTTCTAGCGTCCCGTAAGAATGGGTATAAGTAAAACCAGTTGCCCCTGACGCTATAATAAATCATCTAGAATAGAAGCAAAAGCCCGTTTATTATTATTAGCATGATTCTTTTTTCGAATAACAAACTTAGTAACAAAATTAGACCAATGTGTTTATTAAAAGTGAAAATTATTATTCTTTCTCGTAATGGCGTCCAGACACACATTTTTTTATTTTCTTTTTTCACACAATACAATTCTAGGCTACGGTCAGCATAACATTCTACCTACAACACAGAAGTCTTATCAAAATCTAACCGAACTAAGATCAAACGAGATCGAGTGCAAATGGAAATCTAACACAGTTTTCTAATAAATCATTTATTAGAAAAGCTACCCGTAGGGCGGGGCTTGCACCCTAAAAACGGTATATATCGTAACGTAAACGATATAAATAACGATACAGGTACGTTCATGAATAATGCAGCGGAGTCCGCCCAGTAAACGTGTTACGATTTTTCATAATAGCTCTCTTTGAAACTTTTCCGCCTTCAAGTTATTTTTCACCTTTTATGGGTAGTTCACTTTTATAATATTTTCAGTGGAGGTTTCCTTTTATTTATTTTCTTCGTGAAACTAGCGCTAAATGGATTCTGGAGCTTAGATCGGATATTCTGTAGCTATTTACTAATACTGATATTTGAGTTTTGTAGCTTCTATTTGGGTTAGGTATAAGAAAAAAAACATAGGTGAATGAATATATGTAGTTAAAAATGATGATGGACGCAAGACAGTGTATCGTAGGGCACGTTCCTGACGTGGCAATGCTTTGTTATATGAGTGGGTTACCACTTAACATCGGTTGGGCCACACACTAGTTCCATCAACTAGTTGTTTATAAAAATGTAAAGAACCTCTTTGGTAGATTTTGTCATTATAATACAAAAGTAACAGCTAAACGTGGACACAATATAAATGTAACCATCTTAGTGTAGCTGACAGTACCTGGCTGATATGTGGACTGTTAGAACTCGTAATAAGTTATAACAATTTTTTTGAGCAAGTCTTATCAATCAAAAAGTTTATTCAGCTGTAATATGGTATACGTATTAATATAATATCAATTAAATATGGTAATGACCCCCATAATGTAACTGAGAACAACGACGGATAGAGTTCCGTAGGCATCGAAAATGCCATTGAATAGCCGGAACCCTTTCAGACGCGTTCTAATTAATGCAATAAAGTGAGTAATTAGAGAACACGTGTGACTCAGTGATCAGTGATGGGAGTTTCAATGAAAACAAAAACCATAAAATATTTGAAAAAAATAATTATAAAAAATTAAAAAACTGATTGTCTTATGACCGCAAAGATGATACATAGTGATAAATAAATACAAAATACAAATAGTTTATTTGATTTCAGTGATGACCAGAAACCTAAATTAGATACCCAATCTAATTTTATTTTCCCATCCCTACTCAACAATTACTGGAACTGCGTCGCATCCCATCACCACATTAATTTATGCCTTTTTTACGCAATAACGCTTAATTGCCCTTTATTTATCACTTTTAATTTTTCTAATTTGATCATTCGCTTTTATTAAAATTTATGATGCGCCCGCGCGAGTAAACGATACTTTGTATTCACTGATCATACTGTCTCTATTTGAATGCGTAATTTGAACAAATGTGTTTTGAACAAATGTGCTTCTGTTATGAGAAGTGATGGCTCTAATACGATTAAGTTATGAATATTGATATGGTTTTAAGTTTTGATGTGTGGAGAAGATTATATTGAGTTGATTTTGATGGGGACTCAAAGGGGATAATCTACGGCCTGAGTGAAACACAGTTATTTTCAATGTTGGTAAATTTCATTGAGCAAACTAAAACTAACGCAGTGCATTAGCATTGCTATTGCACTGCGTGGCAATGCTGCCAGCGTGTTGGGGACGCTTCCGTCTGGTACTGATTAGGATTAGTTGAGCTATCTCTAGATCGTTTGTAACGGTCTGCAGATAGCTCAACTGTTTCTTGTGTATTTTGTAAATCTATATTTATAAAAGAAAGTCGTGTTAGTTACACTATTTATAACTCAAGAACGGCGGAACCGATTTGGCAGAAAATTAGTGGGAAGGTAGCTTAGAACCGGGAGAAGGACATAGGATACTTTTTATGCCGAAAAAGCAACGGGAACGGGGTGTTACGGGAACGGGCGAGCGAAGCCGCGGGCGGCCACTAGTATTTGTATAAATGTAAGTTACTTTGGGTAAATAAATGTTATTTGCACTTTGACTAAATTATTGTCTGTTCATTGACACAGAAAAATATTTGAATAATGTATACTTAACCGCTTGATAAGAAAAGTAATCGTCGTAAAAGCAAAAACTATCTATGTGGAACACAAAAAAAAATATACGAAAAAGACCGAACAGTGAATTTAATAAACGTTTTTTTAACAAAAAGGTTTATTTATTAACCCTCATAAAAATGGCGAATACCATCAAAAATTCAACTTTCTTTCGTACTTATTGTTGAACCTCTTACCGGACGGCTTATAGGCGGCTAGTAGGATTTTTAAAGCAATGTAAGCAGTTTAAACTCCTTTGGGAGTCCGTGCATTAGCGGTCGTGGGTTCGGGTAAATACACATTATTCTTAACTTTATTTCAGTTGAGAAATGAGGTGGCAAAGGTGCAGCTTAAATGTACATAATGTAAGGATTATGTAGTTATTTTATAGGTATTAGCTCTAAAAAATGAAATTAAACATAATATAATTATAGAAAAATAAGATCAACTTACATAACTACTTACTATAACTTAATAAGGTATTCGGAATGTATTCGTTATTTTCTAGGTATTAGTACATAATGTTCGATACATTTTGTCATTTGTATTTAACACCAAAAATACTCACATCTAGCTTACATCGGTCAAGACTTTGATTCTGTGAGTTTGATCGTTTCTTTTCGGCAGATTTTCATGCGTCAGTAGGCCAATAAGACTCTGTCTGGCTCTGGTTTTGAGTCTGTGTGAGTGCTCACCAGTGTGTTATACTGTGTGTGACGTTTTAACGTAGGATTTATTTAGTCAGCACTCACACAGACTCAAAAGCAGAGTCAGAGACAGAGCTTGTGGTAGGTCTACAGTTCGCGATTAGTTTTTGATTTGAGTTTAAACGAAATTTGAGATGAAACATGTTACAGCTAAAAATTCAAAGCCCATTAAACCTTAAGAAACCCCTTACAGATTGCGATTAGTTTTTGATTTTATTTTAAAATTAAATTTGAGATGATTTTTATAAACATGTTACAAATTATCAATTTGAAGATAATTAACCTTAAGAAACCGCTTCATGAACATAATTACAAAAATCCAAGTCTAAAATCCATTGGGAGACGCGTCGGTACATTAGCGGTGGTGTATTTGCGCAAATGTTATTATTTTGAGCCGGATTACTGGCTGATGATTGACAAGTGACGGCTCTGTGGGAATCCCGGGAATATCCTATCCTTTAATTAAACTATTTGTATCCAAATTCAATGTAAAATGGTAGTAAACAAGGAACAACGTAAAAATATAGTTCGTATGTATTGTTTGTAGTGTGTATGTTTTATTATAATTTTATTTTAACATTGCACATTGTAAAAAATATCTCAAACCGACAAGTAATACAAGTTATTTTGTGTAAAAACATTTTATATCAAATTCGGCTAGCATAAATATTATGTCCAAAACAGTTTGTAAGCATTTGCTCTCTTTTGAACAAAATTAAATGTCTCTCAAATCTCAACTTTTTTTTTAAGATGGGATCTAAAAATAAAGTTCTAAATTTTGATCGAAAGCACGATGTTTTTTTACAAACCAGAAAGGTTCTAATGTGGGCCATAATACCTTGATAGGAAGACAGGAATTAAACCAATATAACCCCGCCATAAGCAGAAGCAGGTACTTTAAACAAAGACTTATTCTTAACCCCTCGTATTAGCTTTGAATCGACTTTTGATATAGCCTCAAGGGTGGAGGGTTGTGGTAACCAACAACTGTTACAAAATGTGTTTATTTTGTTCTGACAGCTCAGAGGGATCATTATGATCTACTGATGTTTTTCAACCCTTATCTACCCTAGGGCAATTTTTTAAATCATTGGTTGAAGTAACCGCGGAGTTTTATTTCAAAATTAATTAATTAACTTTTTGCTAGCATAGTTTTTACCCAGTCACAGCATACCGGCATGCAGAACCTAAAAAGTTCGAAAATATGAGTCAAGTGCGAAAGGAGCCTCGTTGAGGTGCACTTAAAATCCTTTTACCACACTTGGTTCAAAATAATCAATGAAACGATAGGAAAAAGACCCAGTCACAGCAACAAGGAGATATATGATTTTTCTGTCTGAAAAATCTCTATACCAGTTTTTCAAAAAAATATTGAGAAGCCCGTGTTTCGCTCAGCTCTGCTCGTATAGACCATGTCTTTCCTATGAATTAAACCGACTAGACTTGACTAAGATAGTTTGCTCTTTTTAAGTAAATTGACCTTTAAAAGACCTCAAACTGGCCTTGTCAAACAGCAAAAAGCTGATTCAGGGCTTATTGAGCATATTTTATTTACCATTATCTATTGTTAACATCTCCACCTGTGTTTTTATTTCAAATAATTGTATTTCCTTTCCTTCTTTCTTTAAATAAAATATAGGCTTATTACCTAACTTTTCACCCTTGCTGAAAAATAAGCTAAGCCAATTTATCCCTTACTTCTCGCATACGAGACAATGAAAAATGCACACACTTGAAACTCGGATCACGTAACAAGTAAAAAATTACTTATAACGAATGCATGGGACATGGAACAATATTGTGGAATACAGTAGTAATAATAGAAAGTACAGTCAGACTGAAATCTTCATAACAAATTGTTAAAAATGGTCTGTAGTCACTTTTTAGTTGAACCCAGATGCATCTTTATTTTAATAGGTTATGACTTGACTAAGGCTAAATTTTTCCATTTACAGATAAATTCATCCATCAAATAAAATTATATCCATCTTTTTTTAGGCTTGTCAAAAACAAGAACTGACTTTTTTTATTCGACGAATGGGCGTATTCCGTAAATTACACGTACACGTACACCGAAACATTAGCCCTAAAAGAAGTTAGATGCCTATTATTGTTGTTTTTATGGTGATATCCCATTTTACGTTAGTCTGAACCCAAGGCAGGATAGCTAGTGTATAAATAAGTGGCTAGGCTATGTATAATTTTATAAGAAACTTTTGCTCGCAACAGTACGTAAGATCATGCAACTAAACTTGCTTATTTATACTCGCTGTCGCGAACGCATTACGCGATTAGGTCTTACCCTCAAAACAATTGTACTTTCAACCTTATGCACATACAAATAGAGGCTAGTTTAAGCCTTCGTAATCCCGTAAATGGGTGTAACCTGAAACGCGCGGCTTTAAAATTGAAATTTATATGCGCGCATTATGTATGAGAAGGATTATGGGAGAAATGATAGTCGACCCTGGGCCCAGGAGACGAGATAGTTTTTAGAATAAGGAAGTGGATGTTTTTGAACTTCACATTAGATTACTTCTTGAATAACAGATGCACCTATTTTTATTTTAAGGAGTATTCTTTTACTTTTAGGAAAGAAATTCTGCTTATTTTATTTTGGTTTAATTTCTTAGGAAAAGCAAAAGTATAAGTGAATAAAAGTTTCCACTCATACGTTCACGTACTTCCACGTTTGTTTTACCTACTAAATGATGAAATTCATTGCTTTTGTTGATAATTTAAGCAAACTCACTTGGAACAAGACGGGCGAGGTGCTACAAGACCGTCATTGATGCGTATTCCAGAATTTCTAATGTCTAGAGGACACCCTATTCTCTCCTGTCTAGGAAACTCTCTTCAAGACACTTCTATTCAGTCTTATCTACATTAAAATGCTTATTTAAATAAAGAGTCGGGCGTCGGCAGGTAATTTCGTGAGAGGGAGAGACGATTACAGCTATTAAATATGCATTAACGAATTTTTCTCCTTAAAAGCTCAAAAAATGGCGTAAAAAAGAAAATTGGCAATTACGCGCGAGGCGGGCTCGCTTACCTACAGGAATTAAATTTATATCTTAAAGATGTACACAAATTGAATGTTGAGATACTTTAGTATTTCTCTTTTATGAAAACTGGTGTAAATTTGCTGATTTGTATGTATTAGTTACGCGGAGTTTTTGGATTTTTATAAAGTTACCTAAGTACATGCAATAAAATCTAAGGCGTTTCGGTATTTGACAGTTATACTTTATACAGTTATACAGTTATACTCAAATTTTACAAAAGATAATTTGTGTTGTTGACAAAAATTGATTGGATTGATTGAGACATCCGTGAAACTGGACCTTAATCTAATTTTTGGGACAAACATTGTTCACACGGTATCTGCAACACAAGTTTAATAATAACATGATGTTTTTATATTTTTATTGTGCCTATTGAATTGCTTGATTCTGAATAAAGCTTATCTTATCTTATCTTATTGTACATTCAAACTCCAGACTAAGAAAGACTTTAAGAATATCTTTTGTCTAAGCGAGTTAGGAACCACGTGCCATTTTCTCCAGTAAAGGTCTGCGCACACCTAGTTCGCTCGCGGTAGCGACCAGTGAAACGCTGTGAAATATCGCTGTCAAATTTGACAGCGTTTCACTGATCGCCAACGCCAGCGGCCTAGGTGTGCGCAGGCCTAAATACGTGACAGGTTCCAAGCCTATTGCTGCCTTTCTAAATATCAACACGTAAACATCCCATCACATAATTACTGCCAATTTATGATAGTACATAATTGAGGCGGGCGCAAGTGTGCTGTGATCATTTATTCATAGCAATGCCAGCTATTTCATGAGGATGAATAGCAAATGTGTCTGTAGCTTCGTCTAGCGGCCATTTTGTTAAATTTCCACTGTGACATTCGTAGATTTTTAAATTTCCTATATTTTAATTTCATGACCAATCTATTTACTTAATTTATTTTAGGTATGTGTAATCATTTGTTAACAAAATATTATAATAGGCGAACATAGTTTTTACCTTTGCCATTTCAATCCATACCTTTAAAAAAGTCAGTAGCTTAGTAGCTACTCCACCCCAGTTCTCGATAACATTAGAAACTTAAACCTACTTTTTTTGCATTCTATTTCGCTATTCTTAGTTTTAGTATACTTTATTGATGTTTTTATTCTATCACCTATAGAGGCTTTAATCTTCACTGAAATAAATAAACATGTATTCTAAAAGACTTTTTTTTTAGAAGTATTTTAGCACTGATGTTATATTTTCTTGCCGCACGAATACCAGCCTAATAGTCAAAGCTAGTAGAGTAGTAGCTAATTCTCTAACTAGGTGACATCCATATGCGAGGGGCCGAGGGTGTATAGTGTTGCTATAATCAGTTAATTGCATGCATAATTGAACTCAGTCATTACCTATCCGTTCCATCCTGGCGCTGGTGGAACAGCAGGTTTAATGGCGAATTAGGCGGGATAATGCATATTGGAAGCTAAATAATTGGTGTAAATAAGGCAGGTGACATTATTTTTTGCTGCATTATCAGACACATTTTTTTTAAATATACCACCAGAACCAAAGACCAGACCAGAAAAAAGAGAAAAGAGAAGATCTTAGATTTTTATCCAAGATAGTTTCGTTTGCACCTACCGAATGCTACTAAAGGCACCACCTAGGCGCACCTATGGCGATTACGATCAGTGAAACGCTATCAAATATATTTGTTATAAGTATTTGAAAGCGTTTCACTGATCACCATCGCAGAATGTTTAGATGTGCGCAAGGATTAAAAGATTTACTACTTTACTCTAGGTGACAATTAAGTACTTCTACTTATTATTCTTTATAATAGTGCGATGGTTTTAGTAATAAGTACGTTTTGTATTAATTAATTTCACACACCACAATATGACAAGGCGTTTCAGCAGCAAGCTACATCAAGTTTGCCTTAATTTATCACTAATTCCACTTGACTTGTTTATCAAATACAACTACAACTTAATGAATAGTTAATAAGCACTCAATTTCAGCGCGTCTTAATCAAAGCATTAATAATATTAGCTACGTAATAATTCTCTTTGTTGCGAAACTTGAATATTCAAGGCTGTCCCTCGGAAAATCAATTAATAGGGCACGGTTCGTTACCGACTCACTCTTGACCCTTTCGTGATGGAATTTGGGGGCTATGGGTGTCTTTGATGGGCGTAACGTGATAGATACAATAAGATAATGTCTCGTCTAATTATATATGCCCTCATGCCACCAGAAAACCATGGCCAAAATATTCTCCCAAGATTAAGCTAGTGCATTTAAAAACATAATTTAAATAAAAATCAATCAGAAAACCTTCCAGTTGAAAAATTTCTACATCGATAGGATATAGAAAGTTAAAGATCAGAAGAGAAAGACCGGAAAGGCTATGGATTGAGGGGGCTCGGAATTCTAGAAGTGTTTAAGACTTCTTTACGCTGAAAACGATGACAAAATAGACAGACAATCATTTTTTTGCTTCCTAGCACACAACATACATGAATGGATGAAAAAACAATTATAAATAAGTATACTTAAGTTATAATAAACAGAAGGACAGAAATTAAAAAAACTAACAGAACAAGTAGATTTATAAGTAACGAAAATAACGCTAGATATCACAAAAAAAATCAAGCAGTGTCAAAAAGCACAGCTCCAAAAGTCAGTATGAATATACCAATTCACACTGTCGCGAGTAAACCCATCGACAAACAGCACTAAAAGCATAGCTCGACCGCGCGTCGCATCAATTATTAGGGATAGTAATGAACACAAATCCTTTGATTCCATTGAACGGGTGCCAGGGGGAATTTGGGGGACAAGTGACGGGTGACAGAATTTAAGTAACTGAGATTTTTCAACTATTTTGAATTATTTGTTACGCTTTCAAGACAAATACTTTATGTAAAAAAATCTTAATTACAGATTAGTAAAAACATTTAAAAATTTGTACTTACTACAAATCAATAAAAAAAAACTGTTATTATATTATACCTATACCGCCGTAAAAGTTTGAGAGCATGTGTCAAGTGTACGAAAGCAGTTTGAAGGGCACATAAAACCCTTTCACCACACTCGGTTCAAAGACTCTGACGCGTTAAGAAGAAGAAGAATTTTATAGTGCCGCGTTGAAGTCTTTTGTATATGGAGCCACGACAAGTGTAAAGCTAATAGGTGAGTCTAGGTGCCAGTTTCACGTGACCAAGCCTAGAATAGCTAGAATCGCTATGCCGCGTTTTTCACTACCAATTTGATCACCCACAGGGTACGCTATAAAACGTTGAAAACTGTTAACTGAGACCTAGATTATTGATACGTACTACTTGTTTACATACAGGCCGATCATGTAACTTTAGTTGCAATGGTTTCCATCAAAATCTTATTGAAACTGACAGTTTTTGAACTAATACGTGTTCGCAAATTGACAATGCTGTGCTGCTGACTGCAGCAATGTTTTTTAGTTTCTTCCCTTCAATTGTTCCTTACTTATTCCCGCTACCTCTCGTACCGTATCCCGGCTCCCGTTTCAACGCATCAAGTATTCACTAAGGGAATTCTGGAGTATCGCGACACCTCGGCCACTCATTTCATTGTCCCGGTATCCCATCGAGCCAGGGTAGGTTTAAGAATCACCCTGAAGCATTGATTTTAGAACTCGTTCACTGACCTAAGTTTTCTTAGTTTTACCGTAAAACTACATAACCAGACATATTCTGTAATGAACCGGCTTCAAAAAAAGTAGGTTAAAAAGTTGGTTGAAAATGACTTATTAAGGATGGTTTTAGGTTATGGAGTAAATACATCAAAAAATATAACAACCGAATTGATAGCCTCCTCCTTTTTTTTATGTCGGTCAAATATAAATTTAGGTAATGTTGTGAGGGAAAGAACCAGTGTGTTGATGCGTATTGTTGAAAGCAGCCTAAGGCCGCGCTCACTTTGGATACGTTTTCGTACGAATTCCATTCGTGCAGAAACATACGAACACGCACGAACATTCCCGACCTTCTGAGTAGGTACTATGAAAGCGCTCACACTGCGTGCCAGTTAGTCGTACGTATACGTACGACTAACGTACGTCGGACGTGCACGTCCGACGTCCGAAATCAATCCGAACTTGTTGGGATTTTATTACACGTTCGTGCGTTCATCATCAATAACGTATGCGCTAACACTGGTACTCTGTCTATTTGACGGAGAAAAACGTATTCAGTGTGCGCACTCAATTCATACGAAAAGTGTTCATACGTTTACGTACGATATAATTCGTATCCAAAGTGAGCGTAGCCTTAGGCCTCTGATAGTTTACTGTTAAAATTATAACTTTTGGTTTTTTTATGGTCTGCATGAACTTATAACGTGCTTTTTGCTTTTGAAAAGTTTTGTATTGAAAATGATTGTTAAGCAAATCATTGCTTAGCATTAAATAGTTTTATTGCTGTAATACTTACAAGAAGTAGATAAGTTAAAATTATTTACAAAAGTCTTATAAAAAAAAGCTTAAGCATATAGTTTGTTAGAAACTGTTGCTTACATCTTAAGGTGTAGGTAAGTATTACACTTTAAAAATGCCTATGGATTAAATTACTGAAAATCCCCAATCATAGCAATATCTTGTAGAACGTAATTGTATCTTTGATAAACTGATGTATTTTATTCTGTTCTTTGACTCCTTTTTGTGTTTCTATTCTGAATAGCTGATTAATCACAACCTAAAAAAAATATATTCGTATTAAATCAGCTATCTGGTTCCCATAGTACAAGCTCTGCTTCGTTTGGAGCTAGATAGTGTTCTGTGGACCGTCTTGTCTATAATATTTATTTATTTATCTCCAGCCATTGAAGAAAGACTAGAGACTACAAAAACATAAACGTTATTTTATTGTCAGTCAGTCAGACATTAAAACGCTTCGTCCGCGTGGTACTGTTTTCATTGAGAGCAAGTGAGGTCGACTGAACACCAAAACGCAACGATAGCGCGTTCTAATCTACTAGTGGCGACATCTAGTTCTGTTTTTCGTAAACTTTAGCGTGAACGTGCAGTGTGTATTTCAAAAGCAAAGTTTTATGATAATAATCTTAGATTTGAATACAACTCTGTATACAAACTGTGATGCGATATAGCCTATTTGAATTTTGCACTAGTTTAGCGAGCACTGTCTCCGTAAGCTTCTAATGTAGTCTTTGTAAGCGTGTAAATCTGACGTCTTTGGACAAAGAGCATAATGTACCTAACTTGGAATTTGGTAATGTTGATGACAATAAATAGTCCAGACCTTTTATTCAGATAATGTAAATGATGATGTAGTTACAATAGTAAATTGTTTCGATTCCGTCAAGTACTTTATTATTTACTATTTTATTTTACAATCGAACTCTAAGCTGCGGGTTACATACTCAATACCTACTGTACCATTATTTTTAAGACTTACCTACATGAAAGCAATAAATAAATTTGTAGCCTGGTTCCGTAGAGAAATTCTGGATTATTTATTTATTTTTCTTCTTCTTCTTATTAAGGAGCAATGCTCTTGTCGGCGTATGCATTTTCTCCTCGTATTTCTATTGAGGTCACATGATTAGAAATAAAAAAGATAAGTGGACCAAAGCAGTAACAGAATGGTTACCAAGACAGGAGAAACGTAAAAGGGGGAGACCAATAAAGAGGTGGGTAGATGAGATTAAGAAGACAGCAGGCCCACTGTGGACGAGACTCGCACAGGACAGGGGGAGATGGAAACAGCTGGAGGAGGCCTTTGCGTCGGATGGACGTACTGAAATAGAAACTGATGTGCATTAAACTTAGTATTATAAAAATAAATTATGTTAACTTATATAAAAAACGTCAAAAAATGTATATAAAGATGTTAATTTAAGTTCAGTGAATAAAGGCTTAATAATAATAACAATAATAATAATTTCTATTGAGGGCAACCTCCTTGACCTCCCTATACGACATGACATCGATCTTCGCCTTCTACCTTTCCTTCGATTATATTTCTGATAAAGCTGTCATCATTCCTTTTCTGTTCTCAATTGTTGCTTTAAGACATGTGTATTAATTTATTTCGTATTTCATACTATTTCTATTTCAATTTCACTGGTCTGTGATACGATAGTTTTTATTGTACTGTTTGCTTCCCTAATGTCAGGAGTAACAATAACTTTAAACAGGTGACCTGAAAAATACAAAAAAATGACATCATTTACTGTTTTGTTGTTTGTTTGACATTAGGTAAAGTCTGTTTTTTAACACTGTAGTTCGACTTTTCGAAGATTTAGAAGGAGTGCAGAGTATCTTGTGTTCAAAGTAAATCAATCATAATAAAAACGGGCCTCAACTTCATTATCACATCAAAATCCATCTCATTACTTAACAAAATCAGCTTGCAAAAATCAAATGGACAAAGTTGCGAATTGTATTAGCGAAGTTCCAATGATTTGAGAGGCGTCTTGCAAGCCCTGAACGGTTGGTTGGCCGCCAACGAAGTTACGCGATCAAAGAGGACATCGATATGCACCCACTTCCGAGCCAAACTGATTTAAATAATACATTTTATGGAGATTGAAAGTACGGAATAATTTTGGGATAGGAACTGGCTTGAAGATAAAAAAAAACTTCACCTACCATCACTTAAATGTCTATGGAATCAAATACACAACCTAGGTACATTGCAAAAGCTACTAGTGTTTACGAATGAAGTTGTGACGTCAGTCTTCAGTAAGCTTTATTTCTTAAAGATTTGGAGGCAAAACTAAGCGTGAACTAACGCTTGCGTAAGGAATAATTTTATCTAATCTTAGCCATAACTCTGATCAATATTGTTATTGAACATTCAACAAAATTATTTATCTTATTTATTTATTCAGTTAGCCAAAACGATAACACTATCACATATTTAAACAATCAACATCGAACTCTACTGATACACTAACTATACTCGATATTTACAAAATATAAATACACTTGAAAAAGACAGTAAGGTAATTATGTCGGGTTGGTGCATTCATAATTTACATTATTTAACCCCATGCTGACTCAAGCTTGTATGTGGACCAGATAGCTCATATAATCCTTTTTTGACCTGGCCTTTGTGCCCGAACATTTGCACATGGAACGATCTTGCCAACGCACACAGACAATGCAGTAAAGGTGGCAAAATAATACTAAAAACTGTCTCGTGTGTAGAATTTGACAACAAGTAGAAGCAAAGATTTACAATGTCCCAAAAGTTAAGGGCCGAGCGGGATTTGAACCCGCGACCTTCCCCGTAGTATGGGGATGGCTGCGCTGACCGCTGCGCCATCGGATCCTAGTCACACTTGACGAATAACTCTTAGAGACTGTTCGGCACTAACGCGACCGTGGTTCCATCTACAGGTTTGACGTTACAGTCAACTAACTTACCTGCTCGAACTGAAGTTGCATTCAGTTTAATCGACGAGATCGACGAGAGATGATCTATTTTTTAGATGCATATAAGAATAACTCTAAAATGGTGATTTCCTTTGCAGTTCGGGATCTTACCGCTCGTCGCCAGGGGGCGCCACCAACGAGCCTCACTCCGCCCCGCCGCCGCTCTTCCTACCCCCTCACCTGTCGCATCTGTCACAGCATCTGAACCACTTGTCACAGCCTTTCTTCCCTTCTCTCAAAGGTAAACTAGTTTTAGCAAGTACCTACCTACCTAAGGTCTTAGTAATCTATACTAATATTATAAAGAGGAAAGATTTGTATTTTTGTGTGTATGTTTGTAATGAATAAACTCAAAAACCACTGTGCCGATTTCAAAAATTCTTTCACCATTTGAAAGCTACATTCACCTTGAGTAACATAGGCTATATTTATTTGTTTAAATATAAATGTCCACCCGTGCGAAGCCGGGACAATGTCACTCTTCTGTTTTGGTTTGTTATGTTGTTTTTTTTTATGAACCTGTGTGTGAGGCCTACCACTAGCTCGGTCTGGCTCTGGTTTTGAGTCTGTGTGAGTATTGACTAAATAAATCCTACGTTGAAACGTCACACACACAGTATAATACACTGACGAGGACTGAGCACTCACACAGACTCAAAACCAGAGCCAGAGACCTAACTTAAAGCTTGTGGTAGACCTACTGTACTTTTATAATTTGTTGTAAGCATACATTATTTATGATAATGTTCATGTTATTTTGTCGTGTTACTAACCCCTATGGATCAAGGAGTGAAATAAAAAGTTTTTATTTTTTATATTATTACTAGCGGCCGCCCACGGCTTCGCTCGCCCCATTCCCGGTCCCGTTACTTTTTCGGGATAAAAAGTATGTCCTTCTCCCGGTTCTAAGCTACTAATTTTTTGCCAAATCGGTTCCGCCGTTCTTGAGTTACAAATAGTGTAACTAACACGACTTTCTTTTAAAAATATAAGATAAAGTATTTTCTATCTTCCTCCTAGGTTGGGGCGCCCCCTGTCCTTGCTGCCCGAAGGAAGAAGCCCGTTCCACCAGCGTGGCGGAACTCCGTCGCAAGGCGCACGAACACTCCGCCGCCTTACTCCACTCTCTAGCCAGCTTCCAGTCCCGAGCGTTGTTACCTTTGCCGCTGCATTTGCCGCCGCTGCCCTTGCATTTGTTACCTCACGACTCTTCGCATTCAACTGCCCCAGCGCCAGTTTCTGAGCCGACGAAGCATCATGAATAGGATTTACTGATATATTTGTTACCAGTGTATAAAATTGCTTCTGAATCTAGCAATTGGTTGATTGCTATCTATCATACAGTTTGACATAGAAAGTCTTACCACTTTTACTCGGCTACCCTAGATTTGTAACTCGTTAGATAATTAATCATACAGCAGTTTCTTTAGATCCCTTTGTATGTCATCCGATACCAAGAAGATTTGTTTTAAATTGCTGATTATCTTTCGGATCAAGTTTTCAATTATGTGCCTAGCAAAGGACCACTATGAAAACTATTATATAATTTGTGAATTCATGTGCCAAAAAATTTATCGTGCCATATTATGAAAATAAGTATTTTCAACATTCCAACATATTTAAAATACAATTAATATAAGTAAACACAAAAATAAAGCTTATGTAAATGTATACGATGCCATAATTATAGTGCGTGTACAGTATTTTATATTTTCGGATCACAATCACATTCACAGCTTTTTTAGGAAATACGCAAAAAGAAAAGTCAAAAATATGGCATCTTTGTTATACCATCAAGACCTAGTACCCTGTTGGTGAACACTATGTTGTTTTAAATGTAGGCTAAACACATTTTGTAAATAAAAATAACATTACCGTTTCAGTATTCGACCAAAATATTATATTTAATTGCCAATTTATAAATATTCTCGTAGGTTATGTAAATAAATAAATAGTTCGGTGTTCGTTTTAGAAGTAATAGAAATGTAAATATCATTTTTTGTAGATTAAAAGCTGATGTTATTATACTAGAATAGTTTTTAAGAATTGTCGTACATAATACTAAATTAAAGCGCACTACAAAATTAATTTTATTAATATAAGTCAAAGTTTTGACCATGAAAGCGCTAACGAAAATCATGTTGCCCTCTTTATTTTTTTCATTAATTATTTCATCTATTATTGTATTTCCCCTTTCTTTTTACCCTATAGAAAATATCTATATGTCCCTATTATTTCTTGAGAACAATGTCTTTCTGAAATCCTACTCCATTTTGTTTTATTTTTGTTTAATGAGTTAAATTTGTAAATAATTCAAAATGAATCGATATGATTCTGAAGTAATAGATTAAAAGCAATATTAAAATATCTGTAGCATAAGTACTGCCCGTGAAATGTCTGTAAATAACATGCCTATGAAAAAAAATCACGGAAAAAACGAATCAAAACTGATTTTAACATTTCAAATCGTAATTAACATCACAAATGATTTTAAACATCGAAAAATTGTACCGTGACCAATAATACAGTACACGCCTTAAAGCTAATGCGGCCTCCAGACTCCCGCGAGATTCACGGCGTGAAGTCGCGCCGTGAATCGTGCGCGAAATCTCGCGCGTACGACGTCGGCTACACATTCACGCTAGGTTCACAGTATAGTTCGCGCACTCGACCACGATGAACCCCGAAATTGCTGCTGCGGGACTTCTTTGCGCATTAGCGATTTATAACTACGCTTCTGTCAAGCACAAGCTAGTTAAAAAGAAGCGCAGAATAGGATGATGACGATGTCCCATGTCTTGGTTCCATAAATGTAGACGAAGGTTCTGATTGAATGTATGGATTGAAATCATGTTTACGCTTCGATTGTAATTTTTTTTTTTTTTTTTTTTCAAGGAAAACAAACAGCTTAACTAGAAACATAATGGTAGGTACTATAGAACAATAAAAGCTAAACAGTTTTCGCTAATAGAACACTTATATATAGATAATACAATGTAAAAGGAGCAGCGTCTTGGGGACGCTTCCGTCTGGCACTGATTTGGATCAGTTGAGCTATCTCTAGATCGTTTGTAACGATCTGCAGATCAACTCAACTGTTTCTTGTGTATTTTGTACATTTTGTAATAATGTAAGATATCCATTACTTTGTAATAATAATGGATATCTTACACTACCGCTCTCGACACTCGACGACGCACGACTGAGCGGCCTGCGAATATGTAGCCAAGACAAGTTCGCGGCAAGTTCGCGGCCCGCGAGCCCTTTGTCGCGGGACAAAATACCGACAGTTTTCGGGGAACGAGCCGCGAAGCCTAAGATCTAAATATAAAATGCATTCTGTCAATGTCTTCTTTTTTTTTTAAATAAAAGTAAGCCGGCTAATGTATATTTTTCTGTCTGCGCGGCTGTCGCCAGTAAGTTTGGCGAATGTCACCGAGCATAGACAATTCCTGATTTCACAAGCTCTTTTTAGATTTGATGAAGCTAATTGGTTGGAATCAAGAGTGGTCTATGTTCAAATTGCTCAGTGTCCAAACTTAACGATAACCCTACTAGTTCGTCAGTGGCCAAAATATTTGTCGCCTAATTAAGACGTTGAACTCGCAAAGCAACTTGTCGCTCGCACACTTAGACCTTTTGAAATATATACAAATACTGAACTTATTTATCGAAAAACGCGAACAAATTCTTGTGTGCAATCCGTTTGCACATAGTAGGTACATAGTTTAGCAAAACATAAATTAATTATGTGTTTTACTGGTGTACGAAACCAATAAGGCAGTAAGCGTGCGAGTGAGAATTTTCACGGAGGTCAGCGCCTTAACTTACATACCGTGTACTGTAAAACAACTGCTGAATGCACAACTAGGTGGAATTGGTCTCGCGGGCAGCTTCTATAAATATTATTACTTATATATACATACTAGAATATAAATACTTATTACATACAATTGTGAGATAGTACAGTAGCTCTAGACTTAGTTGTTATTACTATTCTGAAATATACGATTACGTACGAGTATTTTGTAGTTTTAATCTTTTCTTCATCTGATCAAACCTACCTATATTCTCCCATGAATAGAATATCTATTAATAAGGGAATAAAAGTTTTCGAATTATAACTATGAAACGGAAGATAGGACGAGAAATAGGACACTCGACTTCTTCGTCTGGTGATGATGATGATATTTATACTGAGGTAAATTAGAGGAAACTAGACGACTAAAAACCATTCATCAAATAATTAATAACTATTTGTAGCCCCAAAGTACTTGTACTTATGTACAAGCTCTCCTTAGTTTGGGGCTACAAGTATTTAAGGGTTTGCATTTTAATACAATGTATACAAGTATAAATTAAAATAAATAAAATAAAGTATTAAAATACAGTATACTTATACTTTTATACTGTTTTAAAATCATCATCATCATCATCATCAGCCTGAAGAAGTCCACTGCTGGACATAGGCCTCCCCTACACATTTCCAGGAAGAACGATTCTGAGCTGTTTCCATCCACCGGCTTCCCGCGATCTTAAAAATGTCGTCGGTCCATCTGGTGGGCATCTGGTGGTGTATTAAACTACAGTTCAAAAATCTGCGACATTTGAGATAAACAACTGTCAAATATTTAAATGATCTAATAGCAATCCGTGACACCAAATCTAAGGATGTGGTTCACAGAGCTATTACACAAACACAAATTCTATACCAATCGAAAGTATAGACCCCATAGAATATGCAAACGTTAGGTTGTCTATTTTTTTCCGGTCACAACTCTCGGGTAGCCAGGTATAAACAGGAAAATCGATACTAGCATTTTGCACCGGTATGTTTATTGAATAAAAATACTGGGGTCTATACTTTCGATTGGTATAGAATTTGTTTAATAAACAAACCAGTGGAAAGTTAATTTTTTTTTTTTTAATTATTAATTAATCATAATTATCCTGGACTGAAATTTGATAGGCAACCCATATAGAATATATTTATTGGCATGTTTAATTATATATAAAATACGTTTCATTAAATAACCAGCTCGGTGAAGGTCCTTCTTCTAGGGATCTTAGACTATAGTAAATATGCGCCACACGAATGACAATGCCATAAAACATGATTTCGGAAAAAAGTCTCTCACCTGCAATAAGATAGTTTGATTGAATATGAAAAAGTATTTTTTGTAGATAAGGCTTGTTTTTTTTAATACAACTAGCTTGTGGAACAAGCTTATAGCATGTATATTAACATTTATTTGCAGAGCCACAAAATTAAATAGGTATTTCACATAAGCACTCATCTGATAACTTGGTAATGCTTGTTTTTGAATAGCTCAGTTGGTATTAGCTCTTCTACGCCGTAGGTCGTGGGTTCGATCTCCATGGAGAAGTAATATTTGTGTGGTGAACGTAGAAGTTTATTAATGTCTGAGTGTTATATTGTATTCTAAGCATGTATTTACAAAAAAAATATGCATATTAAGTATTATATCAGCTATCTGGTTCCCATAGTACAAGTTCTGCTTAGTTTGAGGCTAGATAGTGTTGATTGTCTATGGTATTTATTTTTTTATTTATTGTATTCTAAGTATTTAAAAAAATTAAGTACTATGTCAGCTATCTGGTTTTCATAGAAACAATATCTATATTTATAAAAGAAAGTCGTGTTAGTTACACTATTTATAACTCAAGAACGGTGGAACCGATTTGGCAGAAAATTAGTGGAGAGGTAGCTTAGAACCGGGAGAAGGACTTAGGATACTTTTTATCCCGAAAAAGCAACGGGAACGGGCGAGCGAAGCCGCGGGCGGCCACTAGTATATATATAATTACCCTATAAATAATGACAACAAATAGACATAAAGAATAAATTCTAAACTCTTTCATTTGCCGGGAAATTCTAAACGTAGGTAAGTTTAACAGTTAATCATAGCATTTAAACAAGAAACAAACAATCGTAAATACAACGTGATATATTTATGCAATAAGTTTGTAGAATCTTTATGTATTTATGAGATAACTTTGAAAATGACTCTTCGTTATGTACTCAACAAAGCGAGCTTGATATTTTCATTCAAAATGTGAAACAACATTCACAAATCATGGTCTTAAATAAAGTTTAGTAAAAGTAATATCAGTAGGCGCCTACCACAAGCTCTGTCTGTGGCTTTGGTTTTGACTCTGTGAGTGCTCACCAGTGCATAATACTGTGTGTGTGACGTTTCGACGTAGGATTTATTTAGTCAACACTCACACAGACTTAAACCAGAGCAGAGCCAGATACAGAGCCAGATAGAGCTCATGGTAGGCCTACAGGTGCTGGTCTTAATATCAAGTGGTTTTCGAAAACCCATCAGCTAGTTTTATAAATGATGGATAGAATGATTAAAATTTTGAAGCAAAGATTCAGCTTCAGTAGCCTAATTCTCGGGCCGATCGAGATTTTCAATGTCCCCTAAATACACATTGACATTGCACAACCCCGCACTTTTTCTACGTTTTCAGCATATCGTAGCTGTCGAGGCCTCTACGATGAGGTCGTCGATGAATTACTCAAGGAAATCATCCATTCTCTCTTCGAAAAGAAGCAATAAAATAAAATTGCAAAATGATCCGAGATGACCCGAGAATTAGGCTCCAGCTTCAGTTTCCTGTCCGCACTTTCCCAATAACAAGACAAAACCATTTATAATTCAGCAGTTAATATTCCAGTGGATACACGAACTTCTCGCTCAGGTGTTGAAACAGACAGACGGTACAACTTCGCGATTTACTGCGCTATAAACATTTGTTATGCATCGTCCCTACATTGTTTACTCGTGTGATTATTTAACTATTTTGTATGTAGCTTGTATTTGTCGTAGCAACGAACTTCTAACGGGCGGGCGGAAATGAAAGACTTATTTCTTATTGTCCTCTTAAACATGTGGCCAGACGAATTGGAGCCTGGCTGGTAGACCGATATTTAGAGTTTAATTACTAACGCTTTTCTTTAGTCCTAGAGCTCTTTGTGAGGGGCTCGTCTGGGGAAATACTATCTCCATGCTTATTTTTGCAGTGACTCATTTCCAAATTTTCAGCAGCATTGCTGTGTTTTGGTTTGAAGGGTGTGTGTGGGTAAATTACTACAAGTACCCTGTTTACCTAACCTATACTGTTCCACTGCTGGGTAAAGGCCTACCCTACTAGCTAACAAAAATCTTTGGCCTAATTTTGACCTAATTGGTCTTCTTCATAAAAACCAGATTTGTTCGCAGACTGGGGCCTGGCGACCTGATTTACAGGTTCTTACGAACGTACCTCAGGCACCAATCTTTCACAATGTTGGCATTATCATTAAGATAATTATAAGTTTAAAAAACTTGAGAAACCGACTTCATTGCCAAACGGCTAAACCGGTTTTAATGAAATTTGTTTGGGACAGTCTGGACGTAAAAATAACCTTCCAAATAAAAAAATAATTTTCTAAATCGGTTCATAAATGACGGAGGCATGCAGTTACAAACATTAAAAAAATTATTTAAAAAAAAATGGCAACACCGATTTTAATAAAATTAAAATGGGACCAATCTGGAAGCAGTACCTTTCAGATAAAAAAATAATTTTTCAAATCGGCTCACAAATGACGAAGTTATGCGGTAACAAACATTAAAAAAAAAAATAAAAAAAAAAATAAAAAAAAAAAAAAAAAAAATAAAAAAAAAAACATACAACCGAATTGAGAACCTCCTCCTTTTTGATTGGAAGTCGGTTAAAAAATAAATCCTTTTTACTTACTTTTATTATTATAATTTAGTCAAATGGGGGTACTCCGACCACGGAGTCTGCAACTGCGGAGCCCCACAGTCTATGCCTCATTTGCTGTCTTGCCCAGAGTGCCCTAACACCTGCACGCTGAAGGATTTGACTGACGCCACAGAAAACGCTATTAATGTAGCCCATTTTTGGGCGAAGCACATAGGGAAAACAATGTCATGGGAAACATCGACACGACGAAGAAGAAGCTGCTAAAAGGCCTTGGATCATCCGTAGCGCACTCTCTAGCAATTTTGGCCACAATTTAGCTGTTGTTGAAAGGAATGAAACACAAAAAAATATTCTACACGATTTTATCAAAACATTGATACTATTTACAACTCAAGTATTCACTTATTGAAACTCAAACTCAATAATTTTTTATTCATTACGATGCAAGAATCACTTTGAAACGTCTTAAAGCTAGGTGAGTCTAGGTGCCAGTTCCACGCGACCAAGCGTAGAAGAACAGGCAACAAACTACGTCTCGGTTCCTACTGTTTTTTTATATGATCCTTTTACAAATCAAAAATAGTCTAAAATAATAGCAGTGAAGTTCCAGTGTGGTGCCACTTCACTTAGTCAGACGTATGCAATGCAATAATACAAAAGCAAAAGTTTCAAAGACAGCACACGCTACGCTTCAAAGTTATACTATAGTATCTACACAGCTTATATAAAAATAAGATACGAAATAGTAGGTACAGACATTGCAAATCGACATGTTAGCTTCCTATGGGTAGAGTGACCGGGACATTGGGCCACGCAGTTTTATCATTCATATAGCTATCTAGAGTATAGTACGCTTTCTTTATTAAATTATTCTTAACATAGGCTTTAAACTTCCGAATAGGAAGCTTAGTTGCATTTTCCGGAAGTTTATTATAAAAGCGTACAGTGTTCCCCATAAAAGACCCATTTACCTTCTGCAGGCGAAATTTGGGAATATAAAGTTTATTTTTATTTCTAGTGTTAATATTGTGTGAATCACAATTTTTCTGAAAGCTACAGATGTGTTTGTGAGTGTACAATAAGTTTTCATATATATATTGTGAAATTACTGTGAGGATATTAATTTCCTTAAATCGCTCTCTCAATGAGTCTCGAGATTTCATTTTATATATGGCACGTATGGCCCTTTTTTGTAAAACAAATATAGTTTGAATATCAGCTGCTTTCCCCCAGAGAAGGATACCGTAAGACATAACACTATGGAAGTAGCTGAAATAAACTAGCCTAGCTGTAGCTTCATCAGTAAGCCATCTTATAGTCCGAACTGCATATGCAGCCGAACTTAGTCTAGCTGCAAGTGCTTTGATTTGTGCCCCCCACTGCAATTTTTTGTCAATATTAAGTCCTAAGAAAATAGTAGAATCTACAAGGTTAAGTGACTCTCCATTAAGTATAATATTAGTTGGCCGGAGAGTCACATTTGGTAAGATAAATTTAATACACTTGGTTTTCTTAGCATTCAGTAAAAGATTATTAACGTTAAACCAGTTAAGTATTTGCGACAGAGATGCGTTAACGTCATCGTAATTAGTCTTCAATCTATCGACTTTAAAAATTAATGAGGTATCGTCAGCAAATAGTACTATTTCACATAGTTTTTTAACCAAAAAAGGGAGGTCATTTACGTACACTAGAAACAAGAAAGGACCTAATATCGAACCTTGTGGCACCCCCATGTCAATAATAGACCCAGAAGATCTCTCACCGCCCACATCAACTTTAAGGACTCTATCAGTCAAGTATGATTGTATTAGGTCAATAGAGCGATTTAGAATGCCGTAATGTTTAAGTTTAGATATTAATGTAGCATGATTTACACAGTCAAAAGCTTTGGAAAGATCGCAGAATACCCCAATCGCGTCTTGCGAGTTTTCCCAGGCATCATATATGTGCTTTAAGAGTAGAATACCGGCATCAGTCGTTGATCGACCTTTCGTAAATCCAAACTGGTGGCTATGAAGTATCCCATTTAGGTTAAAATGTGATAACAACTGAGTAAGAATAACTTTCTCAAAGATTTTACTTAGCGTGGGCAATACTGAGATAGGTCTATAGTTAGCAGGGTCACTTGCATTTCCAGATTTGAACAGGGGAATGAGCTTACTAGGTTTCATTAAATCAGGAAAAACACCCTCATCAACACACCTATTAAAAATATACGCTAGGCATGGTGCAATATCAGTTATAATAGCGCTGAGTAATTTTGTAGACATTCCCCATAAATCTTCAGTATTTTTAATGTTTAATGATTTAAATGTCTTCACGATTTTGTCAGCATTAATGTATTTAAAACTAAAGATATTATTACATTTTTTAACACTAGACTCTAACAATGCCATCGCACCAGATGCCGAGGAATTTAAAGATGATGTCACTACTTTAGGGATACTGGAAAAGAAACTATCAAACGCGTTGGCTACTTCAAAATTATTTGTCAAAAGATTATTGTTTACTTTCAAATGAATTTTTTTATTACGGAGTTTTGATTTGCCAGTCTCATTATTGACTATTTTCCAGGTAGCTTTAATTTTATTTGTGGATTTTTCAATTTTTCTTTTGATATGCAATGATTTTGCTGCGTGACAAGCTCTTTTAAATGCTTTAGAGTAGTTTTTAATATGTAAAATAAATGCTGGGTCATTAAGCATTGATTCCCTAGCAGCATATAGCTCATATAATGTATTCCTACTTTTGTAAATACCTGGGGTGGCCCAGTCAGCGAACGCGACACTAATACTAGCTTTACATGTTTTAAGTTTAAAGGTATCCTTATGTTCTTCATTGATTAAATTTGACAAGTTGGTGAAAAGGTCATTCGGGTCAGTCAGACAAGGCATGAGGGACACTTTCAGTTCAATATTGGTTTGAAACTTTTTAATACGGCTCTTTGTGATAGGCCGGTGGGTGAAAATCTCGTGTTTATCTATAATTTTATAAGCAAATCTAGCGCTATGACCGTAGTGATCTGAACTAAAATGCCTAACTACCGATTTACTAACTGGCTCATGACTGCTAAAAATATTGTCAAGACAGGTGGCTGTTGTTAGTGTCACCCTTGTTGGATCTTGAAACAAGCAGTGTAGGTCAAAACATTTAAACAAATTTAACAGCCTCTCAGAAAGAGGGTGAACCGGGATATCTACATTAAAATCTCCACAGATTATTACGGTTTTATTACAGTTAAAGATTTTACGCAGTACATCTTCCATAGTGGATTCATACAAGGTGAAATCCGCGTCTGGGGGACGGTAAACGCTCACAACTATGTGCCGCTCCAGCTCCACACACGACAGCTCAACAGTCCTCTCGATACTGAGATTTGCAATGTCTTTACGCTCCTTGCATTTCAATTGATTGCTTACAATAATTAAAGAACCACCTCGCATAGCGTTCTTTCGTTTAAAAGAGCTTACAATACTATATTTTTCATAAAAAGGGAGTAACTCTAGTTCTACTATCCAGTGTTCTGTAATACACATGATGTCTACACTGAAACAATTCATAAATAGTTCTAATTCTAAAACTTTGCTGGGAAGCCCTTGCATATTTTGGTGTACGACATTTAAAGTGCCTGGACTTCCCATTGTCGAGGACACTAGTTTAAATGTTGGGCAATAGGCCCCAAAGCTTGTTCACCCATATTAGTACTGCTACTAACTGGGGACTTGTCGGTGAACTGTGTTATAGTACTTATAACAGGATCAAAAATATTAAATGCTAACAATTTAGCAATAGTTATTTTACTACGTTTACTTAAGGACATAGTACCTCTAGTCAATTTACAATTACTAATAAAACTATTAGTGTCGAAATACAAAACGTCTCTATGACGACATGTCAAATTGTATAGCATTAAGTTATACTTAAATATACTCTCGTTTTGTTGGGCAGCCAGTGCATTTAAAAATGGAAATGCACATAAAATAATTTTTCCTAGCCCTAATGCCAACTTTCCCATCAAAGTTTCTATCAATTTAATTATTTCTGCATGCTTGACACCACTGCTCTCACCTAATTGAACTATTAGAGTGGTGTCTTTGTCAAGACTACTATCCTTATCAATACAACTTATAAGGTAACTTAATGGAGCATCTGGGAAGCAGTTATTATTTACAATTGTATTATCACAGCGAACTACAACAGATCTTTCGTCCGTACATTCCTCCGTACAGCGTTGTTGAATCCTTCCCTGTACTGGTAGAAGATATTGCTGGATGATATCACGTCGGCCACCGCATCTGTAACAAGGAAAATAATACTTTTAAACAAGGAAGTTTTGTTTTTACACTAAATGTGATGCATGGCAGTAGCAGAGCTCTTTGTGTGTGGCTCGTCCGGGGAAGTACTACCACCATGCCTATTTCTACCGTGAAAACCTATATCAAGCACCGTCTCTTGCAAAACAGGTTCACATTATGTCAATCAAACCCCAACGTCAACTCAAACCTACCTACTACATAATAAAACTTATTACTACATATATTTATTACATACATCTTGTGCATTTTTCCGAGAAATTAAGTTAACCTATTTTTAAGACAGAAAAATGAATTATAATAAAGCATTGCTGTAGATCTCAGGCTATTAAATTATATAATTCTTTACCTATTGACATTAAAATAATAGACAGTCTACATTTATTCAAAACTGAACTAAAACAGCTTTTGTTGAAAGGGTGTTTTTATTCTACTGATGATTTATAAATATGTGGTGGCATTGCTAGTATTATTTGATTATTATTTAATTTATGTTATGACTTATATTATTTTTGCTTATTATGTACTATTTTTCAGACACAAATGTATAATTGTTAAATAAAAAATAATAAAAAATATATAATATATTTTTCTGTACTTTTTTTTGTAAGTATTAATTACTGGATACATGTCGTATATGCAAAGTGAAAACCATTTTATCCACACCCACACAAAACAAACGCTTATACATTCAATTAATTAAAGCCTCCTTCATTGGCTCAGACATTGTCTTACACCCATAAGAGGGTGGAAATGGGTGGAAAGGGTGGCACCCGCTCACAATTCTCTTTAAGGTGACTGTTTAATAATCTCAACGCGATTTCTAATGGGATTGAGACTTCTGAGAATATCTTATTGTTTCTATAATTTTGGAGTACCGTTGGGACGTTCATTAAGATAAAATTTTTTTTTTGCGAAAATGGATCGGGAAATCAAATTGGATCAATTTAAATGTACATTTTTCGTGAAATAACTGATAGGATAATTAGTCGATGAGCCCTCTAACACTGTATATATTATGTTCTGTATGTTCTGTGGTCCTCAAAAATGAAGAAGGCATCCATGTTATGTATTTTTCGGGTATTTAGCTCGTCACACACGTGTGTACCTATAATATATATTAATATGCTGTGCGATAATATAAATTACGGTAGGTATAAGTTGATAACGTCTTAGAAATATATTACGAGTATTATATCTGCGCGTGCGGTCAATATTTCTATAGAAAATGTATCGAAATATGCCATGCTATAATTTATATAAATATATATTATAGCTACGTGTGTGACGGGCTTTAGTAGAGCTCTTTGTGAAGGGCTCGCCCGGGTATGTACACTTTTTGACGTGACAACGTCTTATAATTCGATAGAGCCAGCTGCACGCACGAAAAAACATGACGTCATGCGGCGTTACCTCGCTCTGAGGCGTTCCATTTAAGGCTTGAAGTGCAAGCGAGAGCGCGGAACGAGCAACAAAGAGGCACAATCGGCCTCCGCGTTCGGCAGCGTTCGACATCTGTCTCTCTCCTACTTAAGTGACAGCTGTATGTCGTTGTCACGTTCAACTATCGTCAGTAAACCGACTTTACAGACAACCGATTTTTTTAATGGAACAAGCATATGGCCCACATGATGTTAAGTGGTAACCATCGCCTATAACAAAGCAATGCCACCATGCTTTTATCTACCGTCAAAAGCAGCGTTGCTGTGTTTCGGGTTGAGACTGTCTCCTGTACACGTTCCGAAGCCAATCTTCATATTTACCACGAGCCAACATTCCGATTACGATCCACACAGCACAGTGTAAGTTATAACAAGGGCGCTTGATATTTAATTGTTTCCATAGCCCGGAGCTGAGCAGAATGGACTTATTGTTTGATTTGGCTGCTTACACAGATAATGGAAAGCCTGATTCGTTCATGCCCCGACCAATCCGGTTAGCGGATTTGAAAATGATGAATGTAATTTGGGCGCGATTGGTTTTATTGTTTTAAAGTATTCGGGATTAATAACTTTTGGGCAGGGTTAATTATAGGAGTTAGTTGATCGATGTACATAATTAAATGAATTGTGTATCAATTATTTTAACACATTGAAAATAAGGGCATTATTTGGCAACCTTCTTTGATAAATCGAAATCCCTGTACTGGCCAAATGCATGCGGCCGCCAAAAACTGTATGAAAATCCAGTACATCCAGTACAGCAAATCCAGAAAATCAATTCCAGCAACACGGTTTGATTGAGTGATCGTCGAGTGATCGCTGAATCCGCGTTCTATTTTCAAATTTTTCAAACAAAAACTGACAACTCACATCGATTTACGCGATTGCTTGAGTGATTTGTGTCTTTATAGAATCGACACCCTGTCGTTGTTTAACGGCCAGATAAATTACATAGTAAACTCATAGCAGCATAATTTAAAAATAGAACGATCTTTTGCTCAGAAACATGGCAACCAAGGAGGTAACTTATCAAAGGTTTTATTTAAATTTAGAACTGGTTTGCTAAAAAAAATGAACGCATAAATATTTGTTCTCAGTCAGGATCGAACCCACGATCTACGGCGCTGAAAGCAGAGCTACTACCAACTAAGCTGAGAGTCAATTGAAACAAACGATTAAAGATAGTATATACATAAAGTGAAACAGTTGGTACAGTCGCGTCGACAAATGAGTGTAATTACCGGAGGGGAGGTGTTTGCTCTTGTTAATTGCCACATTGTACAGTCTACACCCTTATGTGAATGCTGTTATATCGCGCTAGGGGTACGACTAAGTTTTCAGGCTAATAAATAAATATTAGAGGCTCTAAATTTCATTTATTTTTTTGATTTTATAGTATTTACTACTGCACTTAAGGAATTCACAAAGATTCTTCTTAACTTTTGGGACATTAAAAACATCTTTGTGATTTTTCTGTTAGTAGCATAAAATAAAAAAAATATAAAAAAAGCAAGGTGACATCTCTCGTCGATTCAACTGAATGCAACTTCGGTTATCGAGCAGGTAAGTAGTTGACTGTAACGTCAAACCTGTAGATGGAGCTAAGGTCGCATTAGTGCCGAACAACTCCTAAAAGTTATTCGTCGAGTGTGATTAGGATCCGATGGCGCAGCCACGTACCAAGGGGAAGGTCACGGGTTCAAATCCCGCTCGGCTCTTAACTTTTGGGACATTAGATAAGTCTAAATTTGAATACTATAAAAATCATGTGCTTCTAAATGACCATTAAATAAACTAAAGAAAACCTTTTTATATAAGTAGTTGATGAAACAAGCATATGGTCCACCTAATGTTTAGTGGTAACCATCGCCTATAACAAAGCATCGCCTCGTAAGTCACGCACGACAGGATTGTGCCCTACGATGCACTGCCTTGCTCTCATCAACTTGAGGCATACCCTCACGTGCCAGTAATTTCACCGGCACCCACACCCTTCAAACCGAAACACAGCGATGCTGCTTTACGGCAGAAATAGGCATGGTGGACAAGCCCCTCACAAAGAGCTCTACTACTACTCGCAAAACGCGTTCCGCCTGAAGGTACCCTAAATATAATAAATGGTCAGAGTTATAATAGTGTAGCACAAAGGCATAGCATTACTTGATAAAGTAATCAGGCGTCGAGTCCGTGCTATTATTCTCCATTACACGCGGAAGGGTTGTTTGTATCCATTGCGGGGTATCGGCGCACCTGATCCCGTCATTTCGATATTAATCGCAAACATTTGCTGGTTTAACTCTGAATTTAATATCAGCCATTTACGTAATTTAAATATAATCATTGCTTTCTGAAAAAACAGCTGACTACATTTGTATACAGAGAGTCCCACGAATATGCCTATATATGTATATATGTATGTATTGAGTATTGAATTGAGTATGCCACGTGTAGTTTTAATATTTATTTATCATTATGTATTAAATATCTATGAATGCAGTTTTTGTTTTTTAAATTCAAATAATGTCTTGTTTTAGTAAAATGTTCCATTTACAATATTCAAGGAATCCTCCATGTAGCATATCCGTAGGACGCCCTGTATATTCTAAATATCTAGACACGCGGCAGAGTGTCAAAGCCAAGCAAAGGAACTGGCTAGCCAACGCCGAATGTAATATTACACGAACCACTTGGTGCCACTTTTGATTAAACATTATTTGCCAATTTCAATAAAGCCTTCATCATCCACATTTTTTTTTGCTAGGGAAAATGCCGCGCATGAAGATAGAAATATTGTCCTGACATTGAAATATTGTACCGAAATTGCTAGCAATTAAGTAGGGGTTTTTTTTTTAACTTACCGTTTCGTTGCATTTGTGAGAGTGGCACTATCCGACCAAAGAAATCTTTATGGACCTGCAACAAAGAACAAAGTTATTTTACAAATTTGGTATGGTCCGTATTTGCACAAAATACTGAAATGAAGGTACCGAATAAAACACGTTAACAATAGTCTACTATAAAAAATAAACTATTTTTACAAAACTATTCTAGCCCCAAATTAAGCAGAGCTTGTACCATGGAATGTAGTTGGTATGATACTTCTATATTTTTTTGTAAATACATACTTTAGAATACAATATAACACCCAGACAGAGAACAAACATCTGTGTTCATCATTTTTATGATGAACAAACATTTGTTCTCGGTGGGGATCGAACCCACGACCTACGGCGCAGAAGGCAGAGCTACTTACCAACTGAGCTGAGAGGCCAGAATTAGGGGGTTACTTAATCTAGTAGATCTACTAACAACTCTATTTTTTTTCAGACGTCGGCCCGCTTCCACTTTAAATATTGCTATGCCCTGTACATTAGGGCCTATTATGTATTCACCATTTTTAACTTTAAGACCTCACCATGTAACATAATAATTGCAATAAATAATATGAGTATGAGTCCTTAACATGAATAAAAAAACTGTAACATTTTGCAAATCAAAAGTGTTACTTAATGCAGTCGACTGTACCGTCTAATTCCACAGCCAAATTATTCCTAAGTGTGTTGTAGCAACACTTGTCGCCTGCAACTCTAATGACGTATCGTCACCACAATCGCGATAACGAGGTCTCCTGAAACGCCTGAAGCCTGCTGAAGCATTCTTCACGTGCTAGAGGTGATTGTGTAAAGCAATATGTAGAACCTTTGTCGTTGCCGACAATTTACTACCCATTAAAAAAGTTTGCCAGAGTGTTGTGATCATTATGACTCGGCTCAGTTGATAGTAGCTCTGCCTTCTACGCCGTAGGTCGTGGGTTCGATCCCCACCGAAAACAAATATTTGTGCGTTGAACACAGATGTATGTTCTCTGTCTGGTTGTTATATTGTATTTTTAAGCCCGTATTCCGAAACAGTGCTTGAACCTGAGTCAAGCCTCAAGGATAGATTTTGTCATTTTTCAATGTCAAAAGATCAAACTGTCAAAAGATCTATGCTTGATAATGCTTGAGGCTCGACTTAGATAAGCACTGTTTCTGAATATGGGCCTAAGTATTTATTTACAAAATAAAAATGTATATGACTATATATCACCTACCTGGGTCCCATAGTACAAGCTCTGCTTAATTTCGGACTAGATAGCTGCGTGGATTGTCCATATATATTTTATTTATTATTTCAGCTGTATAAGGATATTCTCGCACGATCCCTTCACGATACGGCGTCATAAATCAAAACATATTAGTCGAAATAACCTTTTTTCACTCACGCCATTCTGCCGTAATTGACATTATAACCGATACACGTCGTAAGAAGCCGTAAGGTTTACCGCCAACCGCTATTGTAAGGGCGCAGCTAGATATGTAGGATTTTGGGGAACATAAGTGAAGTGGCACCACACTGGAACTTCACTGCTACTATTTTAGATTATTTTTGATTTGTAAAAGGATCATATAAAATAAAAAGCAGCCAAGTGCGAGTCGGACTCGCCCATGAAGGGTTAACATAATATAAAGGTTCTTGTAGTTCGTCGAAAGGTAAATTACGGTTTACGATTTATGACGTATAAAAAAAAACTACTGGCTAGATCTCGTTCAAACCAAATATCGTTGAAAGTTTGCATAGTAATGTACAACATATATTTTTTTTAGTTTTATCATTCCCTTATTTTAGAAGTTAGAGGGGGGGGGGACCAACTTTTTTCAACTTTGGAAGTGTCTCTCGCGCAAACTTTTCAGTTTAGAAAAAAACGATATTAGAAACCTCAACATCATTTTTGAAGACCTATTCATAGATACCCCCCCACACGTGTGGGTTTGATGAAAAAAATTTTTTGAGTTTCAGTTTGAAGTATGGGGACCCCCAAAATTTATAGTTTTTTTTCTATTTTTGTGTAAAAATCTTAATGCGGTTTACAGAATACATCTACTCGCCAAGTTTCATCAGTGTAGCTCTTATGGTTTCGGAGAAAAATGGCTGTGACACGGTCGGACAGACAGACAGACATGACGAATCTATAAGGGTTCCGTTTTTGCCATTTGGCTACGGAACCCTACACCGCAATTTAACCTTTAAACCGCAATTTACCTTTCGACGAACTACAAGAACCTTTATATATTATGTTACTTGATGCTACGGAACCCTTCATGGGCGAGTCCGACTCGCACTTGGCTGCTTTTTTTACATTATATAGACCATCTCACAATCTACAATAGGCTACAATCTCACTTGATGGTAAGCGACGATGTAGCCGACGATGAAGCAGGATGGCCTATAAGACACCTATTCACTCTTGCCTTGAAAAGGCCCTTCAATTTACCACAGTTTTTGAAAATAAATGATTGATTATGGCACAATGCCACACCACCTTTCTGAATGCTTCCCTACCTCCAATACCCCTCTATAGCGTGGCCATAAGGTTGGATACCCGCGTCATCCCGGCGGTAACTTTTATGAGTGCGAAATTGTGTTTATAAGCTGTCGTGCTAGCGCGCTGTCGCGGCTGCGCCATAGGAAAAATTGCGCACGAATAAAGTTATGCTGCGTACAAAATGTACGAGCTAGCGGGGACAATAAAAAAATAATAATACAACACTCGCTACGCAACGCTACGACATTCGCTATATTAAATAAATAAATATTGTGAATAATCCACACAACACTATCTAGACCCAAACTAAGCAGAGCTTGTGTGATGGGGACCAGATAGCTGTTATAATACTTGAATACGTTTAATTTTTCGTTCAATGTGTAATGTCCTATTTTTGTAGTGTACAATTAAGCGTTATCATCTAACACTACCTAATAACCCCAAATTAAGCAGAGCTTGTGCTATGGGAGATGGTTGATATAATACTTATATCCATGTTTATTTTTGTAAATACATACTTAGAATACAGTATAACACCCAGACAAAGAACAAACATCTTTGTATGTTAAGCCTACAATATTTTTTTCTTGGTGGAGATTGAACCCACGCCACCTAGAAGGCAGAGCTACTACCAACTGAGCTTTGAAGGCAGTCCAATGAGTGTGAATGTATGTAATTAACACAAAAGTGTACAATCGCCTTAGGGTTAACAATTCTAGCTTCTAGACCATTGATTCCCAACGTGGTCCAAGGGTTCTCAGGAGACTCGACAGGGGTCTATGATAGCGTGACAAAAAAATGGGAGTTCCAACTCGTAAGCGGGGGTCCACTAAATTTTATTTTGTTTCGATAGTGAAGAACAAAAATGTTGGCTTCGCCTATATATTAATTAATTAACCTATCAATTCTTACTTTTTTCGAAAACTGTTAATTCGTGGTAGGAACTCAGCCGCATCGCAAATGTCGATAGTTAGATCTAATATCTATTTTTTTTTCAACTGGGAATATTTTGAAAATATGGCTGCAGGGCACGTGGTCCACTGGAACCAGCAGAATTTTGAAAGTGGTCGACGAGAAAAAAAAGGTTGGGAACCTCTGTTCTTGACACTAAGCTCGCTTCAGTTTGTGACTCGCACCACGAACAGTTTCCGATCCTCTCAACTAGCTTTATTGTCGATCCCGTTTCGCCGGAGTCGCGGATAACAAACTAGTAATTGGTTTGCTATTGGCCGCGGATGTTGATATTGTTGAATGACTATTCGCTTGAGTGCTATTTGTTTTGTTTTGCGCAATATTAGGGATATGGGGGTTAGTTGAATGATGGTGTTTAGTAAAGTTTGACTTGCCTCTCAGCTCAGTCGGTAGTAGCTCTGCCTTCTGAGCCGTAGGTCGTGGGTTTGATTCCCACCGAGAACAAATATTTGTGTGGTGAACACAAATTTTTGTTCTCTGTCTGGGTGTCATATTGTATTCTAAGAATGTATTTACAAAAAAAAATATCAGCTATCTGGTTCCCAAGCTGGTACAAGCTCTGCTTAGTTTGGGGCTAGATAGTGTTGTGTGGACTGTCTATAATATTTATTTATTATTTATTTATTAATGTTGGATGGCGTTTACCTTACAGACAAGTTATGGACAGGTGTACATAATGTACAACAGTTTTAGAAGTTCTTTTTCTTCTTATCTCGAATAGATTTTTCTCAAAAGGATTTTTAAGTGCGCCTTGAAGAAACTCCTTTCGTGCATTCGAAAACATGTTAATGTTAAGGAGTCCTAAAAATACTTTAATTATTCAGCTAGAATATGCGTTGACTAATTTTTTACTATAAATCGGATTTTTTATTACAAAACTGTTGTACAGTTAGTATGTGGTTTTTCAGTTTGTCCGTTCCGGACTTACAATATAAGGCAATATAATAGCATTTTAGTGATCCCTTCTAATCTCTCAGGAGAGCTCACATTGGCTCACAACCATTTTTTAAATTTCTAAAGTAGAACCGGTGAATTTCATAGAATCTTAGCGATGATGCAGTTTAATAATATTTTTTTACAATTTATAAGAACGAAAAAGGTTTTTTGCTGCATATTCATTTAAACCAAAGCCATTCGTACAACAGACAAAACTAATGGAATCCGACGGCATACCATCAGCGAAATCCGTAAAACTCCTAAAACAAGTTAATGCTATAATCCGTAGCAGTGCTACGCGGCTACGAGCGTAGCTAATCTCGTAGCGCTGTGAAATGCTACGATATTCAATTAGGGGTTTTTGAGCATGGTTTTTTCAGCGTAAAAGCCTAGCTGAAATTTAGTTTTTTCTGTTTTATTATTTTTAAGGCTAACCTTATTATAGGTTTATGATTGCTCGAGTCATAATCTGAGTTATAAAGATATTTTTATCTTTATTTTCAGAACTTTATAACTAATTAATTTTTTGAAATAAAAGTTAAAATATGAAAGTTTTACCCAATACCCTACAAACATAATACAATACCAATCAAATTCATCTATTAAAAAAGCACTGAATGACTAAACTATGCACCAAAAAAATATAGGTACAGTCGTCCGCACTAGTTTTGTCACTCACCACATAGTTGAAGGTCTAGCAAGTGACAATAATTTGGGAGGAGTTGGACTGTTTACAAACTAGTTTACCTTAACGTACCCCCTTAGAGTCTCAATGCGGATATAGATGCGAAGACAGAACCTACCAGATGCGACAGTATTTTGGAAAATTCTACAGTACGAGTATACTTATCAATTTTGCAGGCGATAGTACACTGCTCAAATATTTATCGAAATCATACAATGTTTCAGTAGACATTTTTCCGCTTGGATGCACCCGTTGGTAGGGGTAGAGGGGTGCAGGGGGTAGCTAGGCATCAATACGCCCCGCCCCGCAGCAAACAATACAATCAAAGGCAATCTGGCGCGCAAATAGGAAAATAGAGTGCTTGGTTAGACAGGGCCGCCCCGGGCTAGGCGAGGCGGCACGAGCGGTATACGAACGCATTGCTAGCACACGGTGTTCACTAGAGCGGTACAATGACAGAAGACGTGAAGAAATTGGGTAGATCGTGGGTTCGATCCCCACCGAGAACAAATATTTGTGTTGGGAACACAGATGTTTGTTCTCTGTTTGAGTGTTATATTGTATTCTAAGTACCTATGTATTTACAAAACAAAATGTATATTAATATTATATCAGCCATCTGGTTTCTATAGTACGAGTTCTGCTTAGTTTGGGGCTAGATAGTGTTGTGTGGATTGTCTATAATATTTATTTATTTAAATTGGTTTCAAAGACTTTACAGTAAGGCCACAATTTTCATAAAAACACTATATAATTCTGGAACACCATCCTATTCAACAGAGCTACCAGAGCCAACCTAACACCCTTAGTGCTGTTGGTGTCTATGGGTGACGGTGACCACACCAACCAGGACCAGGTGTGCCTTAAGCCTTTTATATAATATAATTACAGTTATTTGAAAACTATCCCAATCCAAGAGAGCACTGGTGGTCTAGTCGACCCTAAGGAAAAAAATATGTGCACTATGCCAGTGCTCTCAAACGGTGAAGGAAAACATCGTGAGGAAACCGGCATGTCGTAGAACCTAAAAAAATTCGAACAACACATATCAAGCTTCAAGCAAAAAGGGCCCGCCAACGGCCTTTTTGCGGAAACCAGTCTGCACACCAAGTGCGGATGATGAATTTTCCATTTGCCATCCCAATCCATCCCTGCACATCTTAAGCAGAGATCGCGTCGCGTCTCTCGGTCGGCTTGGCGCGCAATCCCGCAATTTTCCACCGGTCATTTTTCATTGTTTCCAGCAGCGACTCTACCCGATACTTATTTGTGGCCGATCGTAAATAGGGTACGCTGGGGTACCGCGAAATTTGTTTGAAAAGGTTCTTATTTTGTTCGAGTTTGGGAGTGGTATTTTATTTGCGAGCTATTTTATTGAGTTTTTCTTTCGAAAAATGTATGTACACAATGCTAGTGCTCTCAAACGGTGAAGGAAAACATCGTGAGGAAACCCGCGGCTTAGTCAGCTCCGCACGTATTGGCCATGTCTTTCCTTTGGATTAGGCCGACTAAGCTGTCAGGATGGTTAATAATAAAAAAAAAAAAAAAAAAAAAAAATTGTGGACAATTCACACAACACTACCCAGCCCCAAACTAAGCAGAGCTTGTAATATGGGAACCGGATAGCTGATATAATACTTGAATACATTTTTTTTGTAAATACATGGTTTAGGTGCTGGGCAAGCTATTTCATCTAAAAATCATATCCCGGGCATTATAGCATTCTGCAAGTAGGGGCGTGAGTAAAAACCAGGCCCCTGAAGCTATAAAAATCATCTACAATAGATGCAAAGGCCTGTTTACTTATTTTAAATAGTAGGTTTTTTAAAACCTAGTCAAACGGTGCAGCTCAATTTGATTATAAATATTTTTTTGTGTTATCTGTCCTCAAGGTTTGCCAACGTGCGATGGAGCGCAGTATTCTAGGTGTCAAACGACTGGATAGAGTCCGTAACACAGAACTGCGCTCACAAACACAAATCGCAGATGTAGCTTTGAAAGCCGCAAAGCTGAAGTGGAACTGGGCTGGTCATATTTGCCGTATGCCAGATGAGCTGTGGGCAAAGGTAGCCACCGATTGGCTTCCTGACCCAGCGAGAAGGCGACGCGGCAGACCAAAACGGAGATGGCGAGACGAGCTTGATGGTTTCCTGACGGATTGGGCAGGCGTAGCCCAGGATCGCGATGTCTGGAAGGAATGGGGGGAAGCCTTTGCCCAGCAGTGGGACCCGGAGGGCACATAATAATAATAATAATAATCTGTCCTATGGACCCACCATAAGAAAGGTAGCAGCATCTCCTGAGTAGGTACTTATCATTGACTTGCTTATTTCTGCCGTGAAGCAGCATCGCTGTGTTTCGGTTTGAAGGGTGTGGGTGCCGGTGGAATGACTGGCACGTGAGGCTGAACATGCGATTGTTCCATCATCTTGTTGTGACTATGACTATGAAAAAATGTGACTATGACAGACACCAGACACGAATGACGCCTATATCCAACAATAGACTTCTAATGATGAAGCAGCTAAAATTCATTTCTTCAGCATAATATCAATCAAGATCTCATTTCACGCCCAAAATATATTACCATCTTCAATCTCACAGATACAATTCCTCCCTAATGCCCTAATACATATTCTACTCCACCCATATAAATACTTCTCCCAGAAATATATTTACCAGCAAATTGCCCATTTGTAGCGTAAATATGCGCCATAGATCGTGGCTCGATCCCGTAACCCGCACGATATTTATTTAATGCCCAAATACACGTAAACGATTTTGGGAATGGGAGTTTTATAAGGTAAGTTGGGATGTTTGCCGATAGATTGGGCCGCTTTACTATACTATATACTACTATCTACTATATAAAAATAAGTCGTGTTTTCCTTCCTGACGCTATAACTCGATAACGGCTGGACCGACTTGGCTGATTTAAGTCTTGAATGATTTGTGGAGGTCCAGAGAAGGTTTAAAAAGATTTTTTTTTTTTCAACGGGAACGGTAACTGCGAGCGAAGCCGCGGGCGGCCGCTAGTATTTATATAATTCTACTAATATATAAAAATAAGTCGGGTTTTCCTTCCTGACGCTATAACTCGATAACGGCTGGACCGACTTGGCTGATTTTGGTCTTGAATGATTTGTGGAGGTCCAGAGAAGGTTTAAAAGTTTCTTTTTTTTTCAACGAGAACGGTAACGGCGAGCGAAGCCGCGGGCGGCCGCTAGTATTTATATAATATATCCTGCGACATGTAATTGCTTCTTTTTTGTCACAATATCAAAACGTTAAATGTGTGGCTAATGTGCTGACGTGCTGAGGCTAAAGAAGCCACGGAATGGGCATCCACAGAGGGTAAAATAATCTCGTTTATATCCCAGTGTAACAGCAGCTTTTGATTCGACTTATAGCTTTAAAAATAAAGAGTTTTGACAATAATGTTGCCATAAATATGAAACCTCCAAAAACGCGTTTGTGTTGCAGTGTTGTTGTGTTTTGCATCTTTCTAACAGTACCTGTATTTTTTCTTTAATTCTTTAATGCACACAGAATAAGATACAAATAAGTAATAACAAAGGACATGTGCATAGGCGAGCTTAACCCTAAAAGAGTTTTCTTCAAGCAAACCTTTGGTGCTTAGAGAAAGCTAATAGTAAAGGTAACACCTACATGTAGGTTTTTCTACTTTTAACCTGAATATTTTGCCGTTAGAATATTATTCCCAATAAGTCAATCACTTTCGTAAAATCAAAGCACAGCCATAGATATTACCTATAGAACTATTAGCGGTAACAAAGGACGATATATCCAGCACTAATGTATCGTGGACAGACAATAAATAGCCATAAACAATTCAAGAGGTCCGTGGGAGGAAAAGCTGATATTTCCATTTACTTATTATTCCCTCTATTGTCTTTGGGTGATTTATTTTTATAAATGTTGTATCTCGAATAAAATATCTTTTTTTTTGGGTAAAAACTAGGAATTTACTGATTTACTGTTTTTGGGAAGAACTAATTCTATTAAAACACAACAGTTGAAAAACCTACCTGTCTTTATTTTCTTGTCTCGAAAATCTATCCTGTATGTTATGCTAGAAAAATATAAAAACTGGATCATGAAGTGTTTTTTTTTTTAATGTACGAAACTGCAAAAAGAGGAAAGATGATTGGCCATCTTATACGATATGACAGATTTATCAGAAATATCATCGAAGGAAAGGTAGAAGGAAAGAGACCAATCGCCGTCATGTCGTATAAGGAGGTCAAGGAAGCTGCCCTCAAAATAAATACCTAGAGAAAAATGCATACATTACACCGACAAGAGTCAATGCACAATGAATAAAAATATAAACTGCAATTTTACAGATACCCTCATATTACAGCCTCTTGATTAGAGAAGTAGAGGAAAATAGATTACGGCAATGCTTTCAAGAAAATTACATTGTTCGAAGAAAACGATTTGTTACTGTAGAAAATTGTAAATTATCGAACCCCGACGGGCGCGATGATCAATGGCGTATCAACGTCAATAACAACGGTTAATAGATACTTTTTAAGAACTTTCCCTGGCATTTTTGTATCAATTGGCGGGAATATGGGAGAATGAATGCGTAATTTAGTTATTAAATAAATATTAAATGTTATGGGCAATCCACACAACACTATCTAGCCCCAAACTAAGCATAGCTTGTTTTATGGGAACCGGATAGCTGATATATTACTGTTTATTTTTGTATGTATACATACATACTTAGAATACAATATAACACCAGACAGAAAGTAAAAACCTGTGTTCGAAGCCCACGACCTACGGCGCAGAAGGCAGAGCTACTACCAACTACTATTGAGCTGAGAGACCAGTTATGATTATGAACGATTTAAAGAAATAAACTTCATATTTATCAGTTTTCGATTAAAAACGAGCACGGGTCGGAGAACAGTAAAACATACTCTTTATGAGGCTAAGTGAAAACTAGTGCTATTTCTCAAGGACCCAAAAGTCTTCCTCTAATTAGAGAAGGTAAGAAACGTGGTTTTCCACACGTTTGAGATATTGCGCCACAAAATATAGGACAACGTAACCTAAAAAGTTACTCACAAGCCAACTTCGTGACGACCTTATTATCTTTTTAGGCTAGGTACATTAGTTATTAGATCTAAAGTAAATCATAGCTTGTATATTCCTATATATTCCTACAAAGATAAACGGCTATGAAAATTATTATTCAAATATCAAAATTACCTTCACTAATCCATCCACTTTAACCCCAAATTACGCCTGCCACGTAGTTCTCGTAGTTTCGATAATAACCTACTTACCACATATTATGTGTCTAATAGTAATTCCCTTGTTAAAATATTCACAAGACTTATACACCGTAATTTTCATTTCACTTCGCATTATCAGGATTACGCGCCCAATTTTCCGACCCCTCTCTCTATTATTGTAACTAATCTTGTCACTAAATCGTAGTCCGATTACGTATCCGAACGCGGTTCCAAATTCAAATAGGCTCAAATAATGCGGTTCGAAATTTAAACACGCGTATAATTTTAAAATTGCAAGTTCGCGCCATATGCAACGCTCGCGGCGGTGTTTTTTGGCGCCACAATGTCGCTCGGTTAGGTTAGTTTGGATACATTGTACGATAAACGAGCATTAACAAAGCGAGATATATTCAAAAGTGGGGTGAACGGATAATAAACGGTTTTATTGGCTTTATTCCGTTGTCTGAGTGTGAGCCAACAATGCTACGCTTTCTTTCTCGGTAAATAAATTTGAATATTTTATTAGTCAAAAGGGTTTCCGCCAAATCCCATAGAAAAAAACCCCAGTCCCGGCGCAAAAGAATTGTATCTCAGATTTTAGATAATTATTAGTAGAAACAATATCAGGTGTCGCTATTTCCTGATTTCGTGGCTAACATGTTTTTTTTACCCAGAGAAGTTTCATAGACGCTACATGCTTAAATTACACTTTTTAGGAAAAACTTCGTGTAACTGTGCTAGTTGACATTGAATTGGCAAAAAATTAATAAAACACATAATATAAACACATTATCACTTATGTAATATAATGTACCTATACCCATTATTTCATTTTTTTGAAAAACTTTATTTTACTGATTAATTCACTCATTTACGACAAACACGTGTGGATAATTGCAAAAAATGAATATAATAGGTAGTTTTTTTTTTATAATACGGAAAATACATACATATATTGTCCGTATTATAAAAAAAAATTAAAAAGAAATGCGTACGCGCTGATATGTATAGCCTGCATCATACTTATATACATTTTGTAGTTATATTTATTTTATAAGGAAAATAATCGCCTTTAAAAGCTGCCTTTAGTAATCGGGGTGACTATGTTTCTCCCTTTAACAAATTGAGTGGGAGCGAGAGCGCGCTCACTCACGTCACAAGCCCTTATTGAATTCTGAGAAACGATAATGAAAACCTATTGTAATATTAATAATATAACAGAGAAAAGTTAAACCCCGATTACTAAAGGCAGTATTATTTTTCTTATAAAATAAATATAACTACAAAATGTATATAATTATAATGCAGGCTATACATATCAGTGTGTACGCATATGTACCTATTATACCTATTATACCCTTTTGCTTCTATGGCATACGGCATACGGCATATTGTATTTGTAAATTTATAAATATCTAATGTATTCTTTTTTAATGTAACCACCATGTTCTGTTAGTTTTTTTTTTAATTTCTGCCCTTTACTTTTCATCATGTTATTACTTAGGTAAACTTATTTATTATTATTTTCATCTATTTGTGTATTGTATGTTGTGTGCTAAGAAGCAAATAAATGAGTGTCTATGTCTATGTCTATGTCTATTATATTCATTTTTTGCAATTATCCACTTGTTTATGTTGTTAACGAGTGAATTAGTACAGTAAAATGAAGTTTTTCAAAAAACTGGCATAATAGGTATAGGTACATTATATTACATATGTGATAATGTGTTTATATTATGTGTTTTATTCATTTTTTGCCAATTCAATGTCAATTAGCAAAGTAGCATGAAGTTTTTCCTAAAAAGTGTCATTTTTGCATGTAGCGCCTATGAAACTTCTCTGGGTAAAAAACACATGTTAGCCACGAAATCAGGAAATAGCGACAACTAATATTGTTTCTACTAATGATTATCTAAAATCTGAGATACAATTCTTTTGCGCCGGGACTGGGGCAATTTTGGCGGAAACCCTTTTCTTTGATAAAGCGCCTTTTCATCTCAGACTTCTCAGCTGTAAGTAAGCCGATAAATCCTTTTTCATTTGAATATCTAATTCTCGTTTCATTTAAATGTATTTACTATTCATTAGCAGGCAACTCAATATCTTGGGCCTGGTTTTCTAATGCTTTATTATTGTAGGAGTAAACTATATACTTTACACAAATTAATACAGTTTGAGGTTAAGTGCCGCTAAGCCAAGTCTTACTTAAACAAAATCCAATCTCAATACTTGATTACATTCAGAAAACGTACGCATATGTGTACGTTTTCTACGTACTTCTATACGTACATTTTATACCTCAAGCGTTCGACTATTCAAACGCATGAGATAGAAACGTCATTCATAAAACTGGACGGTTAGTGATTAAAAAGCGTCATTTACTCTGGAAAGTAATCATCTTTTGTGCACTATACAAACATGTGTCATATTGCGAAACCCTATCTGATTAACGCAAACAATTTGGAAAGGCGACCGCAGGCCAGCTTTGATGGCACACCACGGCACCAGTCATCAGTGGCCGCTCCGGGCCAAAAGCACATAATGTAAGGGTTAATGGCAATTTGTTTGAGGAGAGCTTTCTTTTATGCAGCCATTATGGAGCCGGTTTAAAAGAGTCGTGACGTCATTGCGGTTTAGAGAGCGATGAGCGTTTAATATTTAAGCGGTTTTCGTCTGCTATAAGAGTTTTGTTTTTGTAGTTTTAATGTAAGCTCTACATTTTAAAAGCGCGGTTTGTGCGTTAAGTTTTTTTTGCAAGCTTATTACTTGTATCTAAGTTAATATTTAGACAAACACCTTCAACGTTATCAATAGAAAACTTTTGTTAAAACTAAACTTTGTTTGGCATTAAACAAATCTCAAAAACGGCTCAGAAGCCCAATAAAAAAAATGTGCAATATAAAACTCCAATATCGCTTTACAATAAAAAAGTAACACTTGTGGGTTGCCACCACATGATATTGTTTAATTGCGAACACTTTTGAACATATGAAAACGAACAGCCCTCAGCCACCGGGGGGTATTTGCAATGTATTCCTTTATTGTAACGACTGTTTATTACTTTTGTACTGTCACATTGTTATCTGGCTAAATTGGAAATCGAAATATGTTACTTTGAAATTCTTTTGTAAGAATTTTAATTGGTCATTTTTAGTTGGAAAATGTGTCTGAACGAAAGGAGCCTTATTGAGGCGCACTTAAATTCCTTTAACCACACTTGGTTCGCAAGAATCAGTGACACGATAAGAAGAAGAATTGGTCATTTTTAAGAGACTATTCTTTTTGTTTATTTTATACGCTTATATTCATAATGCTCCTATAGCAGTCATTTAACTTAGTAGTAGGTCTTGAGGTCTGTTGCCATCTCTATTTGTTGTCATGAAAGTGAGAGTGACAAGAGACTTATATCGAGCCGCTAAAAAGTGTCAGACATTAGGAATGAGGGGGTTAGTGTTTACTACACTTAGGAAAATGACATTAACTTTCTAATGTCCCAAAAGTTACCCCTCAGCCGAGTGAGATTTGAACCCTCGACCTTACCCTTGGTATAGATCCCACTCGGTTTTTCTAAAATGTAATCGATACCTTCAAGTCCTTGAGTCAGCTACAAGATTACAGAAAATGTCTATCATCGCGTTTTGCATTTAGAAAGTTCTGGCAAAAAGTTGATGAACCAAACTACAGCAAAATAAAACAGCATTGGCACAACTATGAACTAGAAACGAAACAATCCGCATCCAATCTGTACGGTTCGTCTAAATAACCAACTGCATTGATGCAATTCCACCGACAAAGGGGTTGCCAGCGTAAAAACTAGCTAACAAGCGCGGGAGCTTGCGCCCGCGGCGCGGTCTAATTCACAATTTGCCGCGCCCGCCCGCGCCCGGGGATCGCATTCTAAATTCAAATTTTCACCGTGTTGCCAGTTACCAAATGGATTCGGAAAAAGAAATTGTTTGAATGGGAAATTTGCTTTCGTATAGTTTTAGAGCTCCTTGCTTAGATTGCGTTTTTTATTGCTTAAAGTCTATTTTTAATCAATTGATTACTTCTCGTATTCTAAGGGTTGATTTTACGAATAACTAATCAACCGATCAAATATTTTGACAGTTATTTATCTCCCAACCCTTGTACATGTGATTCTGCAAACAATTGTACAAGTGATTCTGCAAAACACTTTGACTTTGACTCAAATTTTGCCCATAAATAAACTCAAACTCAAACTCAAATTCAAAATTTTTTTATTCAGTACGATGCAAGAATCACTTTGAAACGTCTTAAAGCTAGGTGAGTCTAGGTGCCAGTTCCACGCAACCAAGCGTAGAAGAACAGGCAACAAACTACGTCTCGGTTCCTACCATTTTTTTATATGATCCTTTTACAAATCAAAAATAGTCTAAAATAATAGCAGTGATAGGTTGCTGGCGTTTTGTGTAGTTAAGATATTTTGTCACCAGTACATATTAATATCTTTTGTACTTGAAAATTCACCTTGAAAAACGAATTACATATACATTTTTCTGGCATTAAGTTATCAATACCATCACCACTTGACTGGAGGAAAGTAAGACACCAAGAATTATTCTACAATCAGAAATTCACAAACACGTCCGGTAAATACTCTTCTACCAGATATGCAAGTAAACGCGGTCCGTAAATAAAAGAAGTCACTCCCATTAGATAAGGGGTGATTCGGTTACATGCGATATTTCCACGTCGACCGGCGGACGGCCGCCGTCCGTCATCCGACCGGATTACCGTAATCCTCGCGCATTGATACCTGATGGTATTCACAGCGCCTTTTATAAATAAAATATTCATTGAAAAAAGGTTAAATCATGAACTGAGATTTACCTTCAAACTTATAAACTTTACTCTTTATGCACTTGTCCGAACGCCAGCGGTGAGCGACAAGCGAGTTAGCAAGTATGTATAGTTCTAGCCTATAAAAATAGTGGAGACAGATTTCTCGGCTGCACGCACGAAAAAACATGACGTCATGCGGCGTTACCTCGCTTTGAGGCGTTCCATATAAGGCTTGAAGTGCAAGCAAGAGCGCGGAACGAGCGACAAAGAGGCACAATCAGCCTCCGCGTTCGGCAGCGTTCGACATCTGTCTCTCTCCTACTTGAGTGAGCGATGCGTCCGCGTGGACAGCTGTATGACGTTGTCACGTGCAACTATTGTCAATAAACCGACTTTACAGACAACCGATTTTTTGTGCAAGAAAATAGATGATAGCTAATCGCTTTCATTGCTTAAAACTCGCTGTCATTTCACTACACATTGTACATTGGTAATACATGACAATAGTTTTTTTATCTGCAATGCATAATGCATCGTAGGGCACGTTTCTGACGTACCCTTTGATTGCTCTAAGTCCATCAACTTTAGACACATAGATGTTCAGCCTCACGTGCCAGTAATTTCACCGGCACCCACACCCTTCAAACATAGCAATGCTGCTTCACTGCAGAAATAGGCTTGGTGGTAGTACTTCCCCGAACAAGCTCTTCACAAAGAACTCTACCACTACTAACTCACAAATTTGTTCTGAATAAACATATCTGGTAAGTTATCCTTCACATTAGCCGGCTCGCTCTTAAAGGCAATAACAGAGTAACGCGGAAAGCGCCCTCTATAATGCGTCTGGTAAACGAATATGCGGGGAAATTGCCTTCGGGGCCGCGCAGATGCGATTGCTGGGACGAGCGGTAGTGATGTGTCTACGGTCCTTTTTCACACTGATATCTGAGGATTCATTAACACTATTTAACTCCAAATTAAGCAGAGCTAAAACGTGTATAATTTTTTTGTCGATATTTAAATAATGTATGTAAGTATAGATTGTTTTTTTTCTTATAATTATGGTTTTTGTCTTTATTTAAACCTGCAAATGTCAAGAGAATTCAATTTATTCAATAAACGGCAAAAAACAACTTCATTTTATACCACTAATTATTCGTTTCGAGTTTTGATGATGCTACTTTTATTAAATCCAATTTGCGTCACAAAATCTTAGTAGAGGATGTTCAGGACCATCTAATGACTTTATTTTAAACAATCCATGCATGCAGCTGAATAAACAAACACTTAAAAGCCAATCAATTCTTTTTTACATGATTTGCTTACGGACGTATCAGAATCAAGATTTTACTATCCATTGAAAAAAGTTCTCGCACAAAACCTGAAAAAGGGGACTTTGAAAACGGACTCCGCAAGTCTTGTTCCACTACCCCATCCCTACCGGATACTGGCAATCATCAATCTACCCCCTCGGCGGGCCGCTCGTAAATCACGCGCACAATGGCCGCAGGAAGTTCTTAAGAAGAAAAACTATAGGTTGTATCCTTCCGGGCCACCGACCAATCGGAAGCCGGCTCGCGAACGCAGACGCCCAAGGGTTAGGCTAGGGTTAGGCGGCCGTGATTGAGCGGGGTAAATGATGATAAGCTCAACTGGCTAATGAAGTAGATTTGGCTTCGGATTGTTTTAGTTGATTGTTTGAGAGTTTTACCCGAATAGCCTGATATAGAGAATATTAGAGGCTTCTATATTCTGTTATTTTTGGTACGGAATCTAGGTTTTTTGTACAACTAGCTGGAACAAGCATATGGCCCACCTTATGTTAAGTGGTAACCATCGCCTATAACAAAGCATTGCCTCGTAGGTCACGCACTTCAGGAACGTTCCCTACAATGCACTTCTCTGCGTCCATCAACTTCAGGCATACAGATGTTTAACTTCACGTGCCAGTAATTTCACCGGCACCCGCGCCCTTCAAACCAAAACAGCAATGCTGCTTCACGGCAGAAATAAGCGTGGTGGTAGTACTGCCCCGGACAAGCCCTACACAAAGAGCTCTACTACTACTAGGTAAAGTACTCGTGATTGGGAGCAGGGTTCGTAGCACTTTGCTACGCAACATGATGCTACGAGTTTCGTATTTAGTCACAAAAATTAGTCAAAAGGAAGTTCGGAAACCCTGCATACTTCGTCAATGTTTTGTCCGAAACATTGTCAACTAAATTTTTGACATTTTGAGTTCTCATTTTTTGTCCATTGACTCATCTTGTTACAAAACAGTGGTACTACAACGACAGAACTAAAATTAAAATTAAAATTCTTTATTGCACTTATGTTGTATAAAGGTGTTACAGTAGGTAATGTAAGTTTCAAACATAAACCCTGTTAGGGCACCGCAACTTATTTCCCCGCTTTGGAGGCGCTATCATATACTTACATATATCTATACATTTTAAACTTAGTACTACTTGTATAATGTTGTTAGTAATACTACTTGTATTGTGGGTAACTTTGTTCCGTCGATTCTATCGTTTTGTATATTCTGTGTTTTAAAATTGTATAAGACGTTTGTGTTTATATTTTAGACAAATAAAGATGTTATCTGCCGGCCCTTATAGCTCTGTTGGTACTATGGTATGTTTGTTCTCTGTCTGGGTGGTAAATTGTATTCTAAGCATATGTTTACAAAAACAAAATCTATAATATCAGCGATCTGGTTCCCATAGCACAAGCTCTGCTTAATTTGGGGCTATATAGTGTTGTGTTGTCCACAATATTTATGTTTCTCAATACCACCCCCACAATAAAAGGGTTGGTCAGTTCACTAACAGATATTACCCGACGCGCGGTCCATTACGCCGGCGAAGCGCAAAAATGTGAGTTCACGCCCATGTTATAAATTTACTCGCTGTTAACTTGCCGCCCGTTGTGTGCACGCGACCTGAGGGTCAGGCGCGAGATAGAGAGTGTAGCGAGTTTTTCCGCTAGGCTACAAGCATAGGGAGCGAATAAACTTGCCAATAAATAAATATTGTGGTCGATCCATACAACCAAAAGTCCCAAAAAGTGGTTGTACTATGGGAACCAGATAGCACAGAGGCAAAGAGGGGTACGCAAGCCCCTAGGGGTTCGCCATTCGACGGCAGGGGGTTCTCAACAAAAATTACGTAACGGTAGCGTGATGACTGGATTCCGATTCGAAGATGAAACCGGGCTTAAATGAGTAACTTACTTAGCTGACATTTGTTGGTGGTCTAGTAGTCTGTGGTCAATGAAACAAATGCTTCGATGCAAGGTTCCACGTGCAGTGTATGTAGGAGGAGCAGGGGACTTAATAAGTTAGTTCAGGGGTTCGCTGTCACCTGGAAACTTTAACAGGGGTGCGTCGAGTCGAAAGTTAGAGAAATCCTGACATTCTTTTTTTTTTCACGTCTTGAATGTGTTTTTTGTGTTTATGTGTTGCGTGTTAGGAGGCAAATAAATGTTTGTTTATGTCTGCCTATGTCTATAGCTGATATAATATTTACATACATAATTTGTAAATACTTAAAAATAAAATACAGGTGTTTATCCCATAGCGATTTTGCTTCTAATGGGTATTAATGTTGCCAAGTTTTGTGCAGTAGAAAAAAATATTGATATACTCGCTAGGAGTCGCACCCCACCCTTCCCCGTTTAAGTGGTAGTTTAGTGGGATGGACCTAAGTGATTCGTTGTGTTTTTATGTTCCGCGATTAGGGAGTGATGCAATACTGTAGAATAGACAAAACTACCTAATTACTTGAGCTGCTAATGGAAAGCCGCCAGAATTGTACGTTTAATGCTTCTTATTAAGTGCTCCGTGAAATGTTTCCTCTGTTACTCCATTGCGAACGAAGTAAATGTGGGTTTAGTTTAGTATAGCAGTGTAATTACAACTTCGAATAAGAACATTGCTGGCGTATTGGTAGCAACTTCGGCTTCCAAATCCGGTCACTAACGGATGAAGGGTTATATGGACAAACATTATGGGCCACCTGGTGATATTGCTTCTTTAGTCACGCCCGTAGGGAAGCTCTCTGATAATCCACAAATCTCTTGTTCAAAGAAGCTAGAAAACATAGTCTAGAAAGTTATGACTTAAATACATACATACATTAAAATAACGCCTCATTCCCATGGGGTAGGCAGAGATCACGGATTTCCACATTCACTCTCATAACATTATTCACCCATGCTCGTCGGTTTAGGGTACTCCTGACCTGGCATTTCTCTACAAAGTCTGCAATCTGATCACAACACATGCGCCGAGGTCTTCCGCTTCCAACAGTTCCATTCACACTCGATTGATGAACCGGTTTTGTTAATTCCTTTCATCCATTCGCTCTACATGCTCAAACCATCTTAGCATACCTTTCCCTACTCTCATCACTACGTCTTTCACACCGCAATTCTCTCTTATCACCAAGCAACGCTCTGATTTCAAATAATATTCAGTATTTAGTATATTCATTCCCTTATTAAGGTTGTTCGATTCCGATACCAACTGAATTTACACAACTATGGGCAAACAAAGTATAAATGTACACTGAAATAGCTGTAATAGAATTTTACAGTGGTCTTTATTACCGGCCAGTTATATAAAGTTGGAGAAAACTGTAGGATAACAGAAATATTAATAAAAAACTAAAAAAGTAATTTTTTTGGTAATTCTTTCTAACGGGTACTCGGCATTGAATACGTGAATGAGCTTAAAACATATGTCTCAAAATAGTCGTAAAAGTCTGTTAGTTCTTTTTCTGAAGCCCCGACTGCCACGACCAACGGCTACCACTCCAACTTTATATAACTGGCCGGTAATAAGGACCACTGTAAAAGCCTATTACAGCTATTTCAGTGTACATTAATACTTTATTCGCCCATAGTTGTGTAAATTAAGTTTGTATGGAAATAGTACCCCCTTAAGCATGTAAATTTAACAGTTGCAGGTCTTAGAACTAGTTTTGTATACACACATAATTTAACCTGTAAGGGTGTTGCAATATAGTAGAAGCGGACCGATATGATATAATCATGCAGATTGTAAAAAGGTTAATATACAATGATAGAAAAATAATTACAGAGTTATGCAAATAACTCGTTACAATATTCTCGGAAAGAAATAACAAATTAGCTATGTATAGCTATTATAATATCGCAATGAATCGACGACCGCCCACTCAGCCGCCATTAGTGGGGAGAAAAGTTGCAAGAAAAATTACTATAAAAGACAACGCACACTGGCCTGGCTGAAAAAAAAATTTATGTAATAATCTTATCAAATTAGTGCATTGTCATCGGTCCTCGATAAATCATTTCGTTCAAATCATTTTCGGTTACAAACATACAGGCGAAGCTAATAAAACGTGCGATCTTTATTCAAGCTACTGACTAACAAAATTTTAAGTCGGTAACCATTTGTGTTCACAACACAAATATTAGCTCTTGGCGGGGATCAAACCCACGACACATGCAGTGGCACATGCATCTTCTCACTATGCAGATGGCAGGCTATTACCAACCGTGACGTGAGCCTGTCAATATTGCGGTTACTGGGCGTCAATTCCAGCAACACCGTTCGATTGAGTGATCGTCGAGTGATCGCTGAACCCGCGTTCCATTTTTAAATTTTTCAAACAAAAATTGACAACTCACATCGATTTACGCGATCGCTTGAGTGATTTGTGTTTTTAGAATCGACACCCTCATGCGCTTGCTAAGCGTCAATACGGCAAACTCCTCCAAAATATGGGCAAGACCAATATCTAACAGTGAACTTATTCAGACGAACAATGATCATGCCATACATTTTATTACAACGAATGGCATAGACCAGAATTAAAAAAGAGAGCTCAATGTACGTCGTTCCTAACCAACCCTCCGTCGGAATTCTTCCCGAGTTTTTAATAGAACCGCAACCCTTTCATTGTGATTAGTTATTGTTTGCAAGGGGCTTACCGCTGGCCGGGGCGTATACCAGATACTTAATGGGAATTAAAAATACCCAACTTCACTGACACTGATCATTTTTGAAAGTATTCCTGATTTATTTCATAACAATTAGGGCTGTGCGAAGTAATTTTACAATAACATTTAGTAATATTTTCCAATCATAGTCAAAGTAAATAAATTATAGTTTAAAAAACTAAAAACAAACGCTTTTATAACTAATTGAACTAAAAAGTTAAAAATAAAACTGTAATAATCAATTGAAAAATTTATATTATTATACAAAAAAGCGTGGGGTGCTTTTTATAATAACTTCAGATATAATAAACTTTTGATAAAATATTTACAACAATCAAAATCAAGCACCCCACGCTTTTTGTACAATAATATAAATATTTCAATTGATTATTACAGTTTTATTTTTAACTTTTTAGTTCAATTAGTTATAAAAGCGTTTGTTTTTAGTTTTTTAAACTATAATTTTTTTTTTTCTTTTTAGTTTTTTATATTTTTTTTTTTTTTTTGTTTCATATTATTGCATTGTCATCGACCTTTGACAGGTGTGCAAAGTTTGAATCAAATCTGATCGTTCAAAGTAGGACAAAACCGTGCTCAAAGAGGTCGGTTACATACATACATACATACATACATACAGGTGAAGCTAATAAAAGCGTTATAAAAATGTCTTTATTCAATGGTATCACAAGGATCACTTTGAAACGTCTCAAAGCTTGAGTCTAGGTCATAAAAAAATCAGTTGTCTGTAAAGTCGGTTTACTGACGATAGTTGAACGTGACAACGTCATAAGAAAATACACAAATGTCGAACGCTGCCGAACGCGGAGGCCGATTGTGCCTCTTTGTCGCTCGTTCCGCGCTCTCGCTTGCACTTCATGCCTTAAATGGAACGCCTAACGAGGTAACGCCGCATGAGTCATGTTTTTACATGCGTGCAGCCAGCTCCATCGAATTTTAGACGTTGTCACGTTAAAAATGCCGGTAAAACATGAATTTGTAGTGAAAGAAACATAATAGTGTTAGGTAATTCTGACAAGCGACGCGGCTCAGTTGGTACTAGCTCTCCCTTCAGTGTCTTATATCGTGGGTTCGATCCCCACCGAGAACAAATACTTGTGAGGTGAACATAGATGTTTCTCAGTCTGGGTGTTATATTGTATTCTAAGTATACATTTACAAATAAAATTGTAAGTACTATATCAGCTATCGTACAAGCTCTGCTTAGTTTGGGGCTAGATGGTGTTGTGTGAATTGTCCACAATATTTATTTATAGACCCAAACATGTAAATTTTTTAAAGTTGAATTCCCTACTTTCTGATTTTTTACTTTTTGATGGCAGCCCTCAATGGGCTTTTTAAATAATGGACAGTGTAATTAGGGAAGTGAGTTTGAAAGAATATTGAGTTTGAAGACTGAAGGGTAAAAAGATAAAATGTTACAATAATTTTATCAAAGCTTGACTTTTCATGAAATAATTTATAAGAGAATGAACGATGAAAATCGGAGAATAAAAGTTATTGAAAAAACCTGTAAAAGTTAGCTGAAATTAGTTGAATTGGTACTTTAACCAAATTCAGCTAATATCGCAACGCTTCGGAGGATCGAGAAGTCTTCAGGCTTTACGTCTCTAGACTATAAAATAAGACTAATGTCTAACAGTAGACTTCTACGCAGGCTATTGATATCGATAGCTCGTAGAATTAATATCGGTCCGTTTTTACTGTATTGCAACACCCTTACAGGGTAAATTATGTATTGCTTCAAAACACTTTTCCTAAGATCTGAAAATGTTAAACAAACATGCATAATAAGGCAATAAATATACCAAATACTGAACCGAATAAAGGTTCTCTGGAAATAAAGTTTCTCAAACCAATCGAAACTGAAAATCGCGGGGTATCAATAGATGAACAAGTCTCTGGTAGTAGATCATACATGAACTTTTAAAATAAGCCAATATAATATTATAATAAAAAAAAATGCGGACAATCCACACACCACTATCTAGCCCCAAACTTAGCAGAGCTTGTACTATGGGAACCAGATAGCTGATATAATACTTACATACTTTTTTTTTGTAAATACATACATAGAATACAATACAACACAGACAGAGAACAAACATCTGTGTTCACACACAAATATTTGTTCTCAGTGGGGATCGACCCCACGCCCTCCAGCGCAGAAGGCAGAGCTACTACCAACTGAGCTGTGAAGGCAGTTTAAATGTCAAAATATCCAACAGTAGACTTCTTCAGGCTGTTAATGATGAGCTATATCGTACAAGTTGCAATTTTGCATCAACACAATACACACAGACACACGAATGGCTCTAATTAAAACTGTGTTTGCTAAATTCGCATCGCGTATTGTGAGAGCGTGAAAGCGCTCCAGAGAAGTCAAAGAGTAGCCATGTTCGTATGAGATAGATAGGTCGTAGGAATCAAACAAAAGTGCAGTGGAATGGATATTGAATATGAGTGTTTAGGAATCAAACAAATCTGCCTACTTACGAGTATAAGTGAAGTGGAATGAATATTGAATACGAGTGATAAGGAATAAAACAAAATCTGCCTACTTACGAGTTTGAGTGCAGTGGTATTATGAATGGACGGAGTAAGATCCTGATTATTACACAAATAAAAAAAAATTTATTGCACTTATGTTACTCCAAAAAAGTATCAACGAATATATCACCAACACCATGATAAAAAAAAATAAAAAAAAAAAAAAAAATAGATAAATTATAGAACGTTGAGAAGCTTTTGAATTATCAAAACAATATTCTTATATAATTTAGAATCGATGTATTACGTCATTACAAATTTTAAAAATTTCTTATTCAATGATATCACGAGGATCACTTTGAAACGTCTTAAAGCTAGGTGAGGGCAGGGGCGTATTTACCCTTAGGCCAAGAGGGCCATGGCCCGGGGCGGCAGGCTGCGAGGGGCGGCGCAAGCCGCCCCTCGTTCAGATTCGTGCGCCTTTTTTTACTTTACATCATCATCATCTACAGCCTGACTTCACCCACTGCAGGGTATAGGCCTCCCTTAGTTTGTGCCATCTACCTCGACCCTGTGCCATATTTTATAAATAAAATATAAAATACTGCTCAAACGCGAACCTATTTAGGTAGTAGGTACGTAAAAAAAACTTATTTCCGAAAATTTATGGGGCGGCATAATTTTATAGGCCCGGGGCGCCAAATCTTTAAATACGCCCCTGGGTGAGGGTTTATGCAACTTGCTGATGGAACAAGCACCACCTGATGTTTAATGGTAACCATCGCCTATTAACAAAGTATTTCACCAAAAATCATAGTTTTATGACTAGAAATAAAGTTCCAATAGTCACTCTGTACGTAACTCTATGTAACCAAACACGGTTCGCGCGGCGAAGTCACGTAATCACGGCAATCTCGCGACGAGTGCGCGCACAAAAAGAAATAATTAACCCATCCGCGCGACTCACACTTGTCAACGCTTTGCCTCTTAACAAGTAACACGGAATGGGTACGGTCTAAGGCTTTCAAACTATTTTGTAAGAAGGTTTTATACTTGTTTAGGCATTCTATATGTGAAATGAAATGGACTCACGACTTCAATCCCTAGGCACGGCGGATATTCTTTTAGATCTCTTAGTACATACCAAGATTCTTTGAGGATTCCATACAAATTAGAACATTTCGAAAGTTATGCAGGAACAAACAAACAAAAATGCAACTCCAAATCGCTGAAATTAGCCGAGATCTGCGCTCGCTTCGCTCGCTCGATTAACGATGGGGTAGCAGTCTTAAAACATGCGTTTTGTGAAGCGAAAGTCAGTTTTGATTGAGGCACGCTTTTAATGCAAGTTTCTTTCGTCGTGGGAAATAAGATTTTAAGTGAAACATTGAAAAGCGGTCATTTCGACTAACGACGGAAACTTTTGAGGTATAAATGTGCATGAATTCTTTGTTTTCAACAAAAACAAAATTATTATACAGGACCTTATTCCTAACTGCTTTTTAATGTAAATACCTAAATGTAATGTTTGGACGTACCTACATCTACCCCTCTTACCCCCGAATACTGAAACGCGACAAGCGACGAATATTTGACAGTTTTCAATGAAAATCTGTCAAATATTCGTCGCTTGAGACGTGCTTAAATCTGAGTTGCGTTTCAGTATTCGGGGGTGAATGGACCAAATTTTAAAGGGATATTTTTTAAGTTTGTTTTTTTTTTAATGTTGTATAAACATACTCGAGGATGTTTGTTCTGCTTGAATATTTTTATTTTTTTTCATAAATTATTTATAAAATAATTGTTAAAAGTTAATGTTATATCCTATAATAAAAATTCTTGCCATATCTAGTTTTTTAAATAAATTATTTTTAGTTTTTGTAAAAATCAACAAAATGTTGAATATCCCTAGACAATGTTGATGTGTGTACAGCTATCTACTGGCTTCTCAGCTCAGTTGGTAGTAGCTCTGGCTTATGCACCGTAGGTCGTGGGTTCGATCACCACCGAGAACAAATATTTGTGCGGTGAACGCAGATGTTTGTTCGCTGTCTGGGTGTTATAGTGTATTCTAAGTATGTATTTAAAAAATGTAATATCAGCTGTATAGTTCCCATATGACAAGCTCTGATTAATTTGGGGCTATATAGTGTTACGTGGATTGTCCACAATCTTTTTGTTTTTTTTTTTATCTGGTTTTTATACTACGAGGTTTGCTTAGTTCAGAATTCTAGATGACCACCAATATACAGGGTCTTCTTATGTGTCACTGGTTCGCGTGGTGGCTTCCAGTGTGGTGAAAGGATTTTAAGTGCGCCTCAAAGTGTCCAGGGGCCTTATTCTCAGGCCTCGATCATTTTGCAATTTTATTTTATTGCTTCTTTCGAAGAGAGAATAGCAGATTTCCTTGAGTAATTCATCAACGACCTCATCGTAGAAGCCTCGACAGCCACGATATACGAAAACGTAGAAAAAGTGCGGGGTTGTGCAATGCCAAAAATAAAATAATCGCCTAGAAAATGTCGGCCTGAGAATTAGGCGCCAGAGCAGGAATATAAAGGGTGATTATAAATACATAGAATGTTTTCATACAGGGTGTTCTTAAAAACAGTTTCCTCATTAAACGCGCGTGCGTCAGTGAATGAAGCAATCTTCAGTAATGTATCTAGATTGTAGATAGTAACGTTGACGGTAAGAACGTCATTATGAGATGAATAGACTACAGTTTACACGCGCTGATGGAATATAGTTAAGTTTGCTCTTGTAGCTCAGTTGGTTGTCCAACCTTGTTTTGCTGTGGGTTTGGTTCTGAGTGCTATGCTTTGCTTAGGTAAGAATGCGCTGTTTTAAAAGTAAAAGATTTTTGTAAAAATAATTATGTAGCTATTGTTTTCTTATAAATCGAGGCATTACTCTTTTCACGACTTTTCCCTAACGTCCGAAGCCGAGTGACTTAGCCATCACCGCTCTTCTCAAAAACCAGCCTTTAAACCGGGTGTATTCAGAATATAATCAATCTTCAGTAATGTATCTAGATTGTGAAGTAGTAGTAGAGCTCCTTGTGAAGGGCTCGTCCCAGGAAGTACTACCACCATGCTTATTTTTGCCGTAGCATTGCTGTGTTTCGGTTTGAAGGGTGTGGGTGCCGGTGTAATTACAGGCACGTGAGGCTGAACATCTGTATGCCTCAAGTTGATGGACGCAGGGAATAGCATCGTAGGGCACGTTCCTGACGTACGGGACCTACGAGGCAATGCTTTGTTATAGGCGATGGTTACCGCTTAACATCAGGTGGGCCATATGCTTGAATCCATCAGCTAGTAATATAAAAAAAATTACTTGCTCCATCAGCTAGTAGTATAAATCTCTCCATCAGATAGTAACGTTGACGGTAAGCACGTCATTATGAGATATACTAGTGCCGCTTTTTTTAAACGGCCATGAGTTTTTTTTAGTTTTCATTAAGGAGCCAACAATGCAAATGTTTGGTCAAGACATTGTAGACAGGCGCGGATCCAATATAACGCAGCGCAGAAAGACCGATTTGTGCACCATTATTTGTGTTTATTCTTTGTTCTTTACTGTTTTCTTTACTGACATTCTATTTTTTTTTATTTCAATATCTTATTATTACTCTGTGCTGTGTTTATGTGTGTTGCGTGTCCAAAATAAAAGCAATTTCATTCTTTCTTTCTTTCAATATTTCTATAATATAAGAACCACTAATGCCATCTACCACGAGGAAGCCAAAACTCCTGGATCCGAAATCCTAATGAAGACGTACCTACTACTTTTTCAAACAGTAATACTTCCACGCCTCGATTGAATATTTATTGAGTATTATAATAGTTTGAGTTTGTTTTTTACTTTTAGAAAAGTTTAAAAAATTAGGTCCTGGAGGCGCCATCTAGTGACCATAATCAGAGAAGCTTTTATTTAGAGGTCAAAAGTTTACTCTGAAAATGTTTTCAGTGAAAATAATTGAATCTGATATATTTTATTCACATATTTCAATGTCAATTTATTCACTTACAAGTAACAATTCCAGATAATTAATCCAATGCGTTACTGAAGTCTTTGGAAATTAAAAACGATTCTTCTCTTATATTCTGATATAGATTTTTTCTTTTTTGACTTAGCTTACCTGTGGCGTAGTTTTGTCCACTTCCTTCGGCTTCAGTCGTTGCAAGTGGTTGGGAATGCGCGTCTCGCTCTGTCTCATGTCTGTGCTTTCCTTGCTAACTGTACTTGTGACGTCACCCTTCGGTCTTGAGATCGGTTTTCTTGTGCTGACTCTACTGGTCTGCGATAAATAAGGTGTTAATTAAAAATATTGGCAAGATTTCAGACAGCGCCATCTAGCTTTAAACTTAATAAACTTGCAGAATAGGAATCAGAAGGGCAAGTCCCACTTCATTTACAACATTTCGTCTACGAAATGTTGTTTTCGTTTCGCCTATTTGTCTCTCTCTATTGTATGGAAAAAAAAAATTTGACAGCAATAATACTTTATTTAGAAACAATGGAATCGAGTTGTTGTCTCATCAATTTTCCATACAAAAGAGAGAGACCCACATGAAAATAACATTTGGTAGACAAAATGTGGTAGCAAAACTGGGACTCGGGGTACAGTTTCTTTTTTCTGACATTTATTATCATTTTGTCGTTAGCTTTACGTACCTTTCTTTTACCAAGTTTTTGTTGCCTATATACTAATTTTTATAATGTGTTGTCAAAAAAAACGAGTTTTCTTTCTTTTTCTTATTCTAAAATGACTTATCGTAAGCGTGGTGGTTGTATGGAGAAACTAATCACCAATTTGCATCTATCATCATCATCATTCGGTACGTTATTTGCTCATTTCTTTAGACTAAGTACATAATGTAATATTTTAATATTTACAAAACTTTTGATGTAATGGGAAACGCCCTGCGCGAAGGACGGTATCATAATTCTAATGAAGCAATTCATATAATAATGATAGATTAATTTGATCATAATATATTATGAGAGTATGCAAACTCAAAAAAATTGTATTCAATACAATTGCAAGAATCACTTTGAAACGTCTTAAAGCTAGGCGAGTCAAGGTGCCAATTCCACGCGACCAAGCCTAGAAGAACAGGCAACAAACTACGGCTCGGTTCCCACCGTTTTTTTATGATCCTTTTACAAATCAAAAATAATAATCTAAAATTATTATATATAAGCATTGAAGTCATATACAACGTGAGTTTGAATTCGTATGTTATCCCGAAAGGTGGTGATAGGGACCATGGTTTTGCACAAGCTATGAAAACATTTCTGTGAAATACGAAATCTAAATCTTCCATACAAAAAAAATAATCAATTGACAAAATATTTTGTGTGAAAACCCTACATCTTGGGCGGGGCCGGCGCTAATTTGGTAAATAGGTAAGTAGTAATAAAACTTACAAACTAGGTACATATCAATTTACTGGCTTTCCATGGTATAAGCACTCTGTTCTGAAGACGGGTAGCTACATAGGTAGGTACTACTACGAGTACTAGGTACAGGTAGGTTTTGCACACATTATTCACAAGCACTTAGGTAGGCCATACCTACGACAATTAAATGATTTTTGTACACTGAGTTTAACTTTTCAACATGCGCTCGCAACGAAATAGTCCACGAAATACTGAAAATAACTGAAATGCCTAAGTTTATTTTTAGATTTTCGAGTTCGGTTTCCTTTGACAGCTTAGACAATTTAACCAAATTGTCTAAGTTTGACAGTGCCGAATAATTTTAGGGTCCCGTCCCGTTTTCATTGAAATAAAAAACGGCGAAACAAACATTATGAAATACTTACTTAACCCAATATTGGGTTAAGTAAGTCGTGTGTATGATGACTTCGTAAGCTCTCGATTCGAATTAAATTAAAGTAAATAGGTACCTACTCTGTACGTACTTTATTTAAGTTTCTCGTATCATATCTTAAAGCAATGCCAAAGTCGGAGATTTTCATAAAGTAGGTAGTCGCAAAATGCACTTGTTGTTTATCACTCAATCACACAAATAAAACTTGTCTTACATATGTTTTGGTACGAAAGTACCTACCACTAGTTTTTTTACAATGTGTAAATAAAATAATTTTTAATGAGTGTAGGCATTGCATCACATCCTCTTCGTTCTGAATCATACAACAAATAAACAAAATAAATACTTGAACATAAATTCCATGAAAAATATTATACGGAACCCAACAGACCCCATTTTTATAAAATTAGGATGACGATTCAAAGGAGGCGGTAATACATTTTTATTGCTTTTTGACTTGCCAATGGCAGATTTTGGGTGTCAAATAAGACATAGTTCAACAGAGGTCAAGTACCTAATCAGCTGGTTATAGGGTTGCCTAACATGCTTTTAAGCAAAATCATGGCGTAAACTTTACACACCATTTGTTGAATGAAAAAGTCCTGATTCAGAAAAGTCATAGAACTAATGCTGTTGGCATTCAGGAGTAGCTTATCCCCCTTTCGGGATAACATATGAATTCAAACTCACGTTGTATAAGTCAAATATGGCGGAACAAACTACTTACCATTTCCTCGTTCCTTCTTATCATTTCTAGCTGCTGTTCTCTTGAGATCGCTTGTCGGATAGCGGGCGGCGGCCGCTGTTTCTCATCGTTGCCTGCCAATAGAAATGAGAGAAAATAAATACATTTTAACACCCAGACACAAAATAATAATTTTGCTCAATTCCACTTTAGGCTAGCCGCTTTCTGAGTGACGTCGGCAGCTACTTACCAAAAAAGGCAGGTCTGTATATATCCGGTTCGAGTACGTACGCGTACACTCCTTCCAGCGTACGTTGTTGTACGTACTGCAGTCCGTAGTCGCACATTGCCCCCGCGCACGCTTTAAGCGCCTTCCGCTCGTTTTCACTGCATAACTATAGAGAAATAATAACATTGGATCACGAATTATTGCCCAGGAAGCTATGGAAATCAGAACAGACAGTTCAGCAATCAACTATTATTATATCTCTCTTATAGACATAGAATCTATTTGTTTTTTATTTTCGTTTCTTGGCAAGTTGTTACCTTGTGTGCGTGCCTAAAAGTATTCCATTATTTAAAAGATTTGGATAAGAAATAATAATAATAAATATTATGGACAATCCACACAACAATATCTAGCCCCAAATTAATCAGAGCTTGTCTTATGGAAACCATACAGCTGATATAATACTTATAATGATTTTTTTTATAAATACATTCTTAAAATACAATATAATACCCAGACAGACAACAAAACTCTGCGTTCACCACACAAATATTTGTTCTCGGTGAGGATCGAACTCACGATCTACGGTGCAGATGGCAGAGCTACTACCAACAGAGCTTAGAGACCAGTTAAAAAATAAAAATCTATTTTAGTCGTCTGGCCTTTTTATCGGGTATGCTGCTTCGTGCGAGACCACTACGGTTGTAGGCAATAAATATTGCACATCGGCTTTTCTGCTTTCGTAGAGCGCGCTATCTCTTTCTGACGCACACCACGCTCTATGAAGCCGAAATTATGGTTTATGGTTTAAGATTCTTTTTTTCTCATAAAATTTTACAAATTACTAACTGAGAAACCTATTTCCTAATACTGCACAAGTATTTATGAATTTATATATGCAGTGAGCTTAGGTATTACAGGCATGTTAAGGTTGTTCGATTCCGATACAAACTGAATTTACACAACTATGGGCAAACAAAGTATAAATGTACACTGAAATAGCTGTAATAGAATTTTACAGTGGTCTTTATTGCCGGTCAGTTATATAAAGTTGGAGAAAACTGTAGGATAACAGAAATATTAATAAATAACCAAAAAAGTAATTTTTTCGTCATTCTTTTTCTGAAGCCCCGACTGCCACGACCAACGGCTGACACTCCAACTTTATATAACTGGCCGGTAATAAGGACCACTGTAAAAGCCTATTACAGCTATTTCAGTGTACATTAATACTTTATTCGCCCATAGTTGTGTAAATTAAGTTTGTATGGAAATCGTACCCCCTTAAGTACATAATACATGCTAGCACAATAATAATAAAATTGTTAAAACAAACGAACACGAGTCAAAAAAACTAAATCGGGGTATACATAATTTGAAATACAGCGAAAGCAAATAGAACTTGTGGGACGACGTTTGGTTCGGCGCCACTTGCACCGAGCGCGTGTATCGGCTCATGTTAGCGATATCCCATTATTGAAATTAGCCGATGCGCAATATTTGTTGCCTACTATTATACTGTACAGTCCATTCTCTTCCAGTATACCTGCACATTAGCGGACCGTAGCTGCACCCGCAGTATATGCGGCAGTAGCGGCAGTATATCCAGTAACAATGCCGTCCGTCCGCTCGCTACGCCGGGTATGCTGCCTCGCGTCACACTAGATATTATACTGGAACACTCCATTCTCTTTCTGTATACCTGCATCAAATATAACAAGTTATTATAAATATTTGTTGTTGTAAATATTTGTTTAATTGTAAGTTATTATTATATGTACAGGGTTATTCATTATTAGCTGCAAATACTCAGGAATTAGGTTCATCAAATAAAATAAAAAATATTTATGAAATGATTTTTTTTAAGTTTTGTTATGAAAATCCCGAGAAAATCGATAGAGGAATCATTGGCGCCTGACCTATTTTGACCTTTGATCCGCGCCCGCGCGCCGTGAGTGACACTCTGCGTTCAGTCACCGCCTGGGTTGGTCATCGTCCTGTTCTCCATGGCAATCATTATGCAATAGCCGTAAAGAAATTAATAAAAATAATATTTGGATACAAAAACTTAAATCAAAATTTAAAAAAAAACATTTCATAAATATTTTTTATTTTATTTGTTGAACCTATTTCCTGAGTATTTGCAGCTAATAATGAATAACCCTGTATTATCAAAATAATTCTGTTATTTTATTTTTTGTACAACTAGCTGATAGAACAAGCATATGGTCCAATACAAGACAATAGGTAATTACGTCCTGAGCTTGCTTAAGGAACTTGATCCTGTGCGGTGTTCTAGTCGCTAAAATTTGGTGGCATCTTTTTAAGCAGAGCGGCAACGCCCCATACTTAGAATAGATTTTATTGCGATGGATGGTAACATGCAGAGGTAGCAAATACTTTACTGTACTATTTTTATTTTCATAGCTACCAACAAAATATCTACCCCAATATTTTAATTTAAAAATTACCTCTTGAGCTTGCATAGGAAATTTGATCCTGTGCGGTGTTCTAGTCGCTAATATTTGGTGGCATCGTGTCAAGCAGAGCGGCAACGCCCCATACAGAGAATAGTTCTGATTGCGTAGAGTCCACGAATGGATGGTGTCATGGAGACGTAGCCAAGAGAGCGTTTCGCACGCTATGAGGAGTCTAGCATCCACTCTGACATTTAAGTAGTTCTCGAATATACCATCTGCTAATCTAGAATGGAAACATAGAGAATATTATTTTATTCCAAATAATGTAGTTTACAAACATAATATTATATAAGTTTCATATCAGCTATCTGGTTCCTATTGTAAAAGCTTAGTTTGGGACTAGATACTGTTGTGTGGATGGTCAACAGTATTATTTTTTTAATTAAAAATCGTTCACGTTTGTGAGAGAGTACATCTTTCCAGATTTATAGGGACTAAACTATATTTTAGAGATTCAACAGGATGTTTGCTGTAGGCAATTTTTTTCTGCGTTTTAATGAATGAATGAGTTTGTTCTCTGTCTGGGTTTTATATTGTAATCTATGTATGTATTTCCAAAACAAGTTTATATAAGTATTACATCAGCGATCTGGTCTCCATAGAACAAGCTAAATAAAAAAAAAAGCTCTGCTTAGTTTGAAACTAGATAATGGTGTGTGTCTACAATATTTATTCATTTTTTATTTTTCATTTTTTATCTCTATACAGAGATTAGGGTTTATTTTATATGACACAATTCAACTAAATTATTATTTATTTTACAGACTATGGTACACAATAACGAAACAATGAAGCATACAACCGAATTGAGAACCTTTTTTTTTTGAAGTCGGTTAAAAGTTGTAATAACTCACCTATCATAGTCCCCAGCTGATTGTATAGTCCGTGTAACATTAGGCTGCTTGTCATCGATCACAAAAACAGATTGCAGCGCTTGCAGCATCGTTTTGTTGCAATCCTTCGTTCCTATCGCGGCGTTTTCAACATCTTCCATGCGTAACTGAAAATAAATATACATCCTACTTAGATTATAAAAGTAACTGTGTTTGTTTTAGTCCTGGGGTTATTTTTTCTCAAAAATTAATGCTGAAAAGGATGAGATAGGGGCGGAAGTTTGCATGGGCAATCGATAATTACGTTAAGTTAATAGCTATCATATTAATGCTCGCTTGTATCTAACTGCGCCGGACGAGTCTTCTTCTTCTTCTTAATGGCATCTGTCTTTGTCGGATCAATTTTGCCAGTGTCGAGTAGTTTAACCATACTTACATTATACTTGAGGTCTTAGCTCAAAGTGTTAGCAGTTGAAATTAAAGTGTATTATGTGATATTCTGATGTGATCGAAAATGTTTCAGATGGTTTTGGAAAAAACGGCCATCTTTTTTTCAATGCCAATTAGGGTAGGGCCGACCTGTGACTGACGACTTGACGGAAAAGTATTTTATCTATGTAATATAATTATCATAATTCTCATTAAAATACCACCGAAATTACACAACAGAACTCAAAATAACACCAGAAAAATATTTAAAATCAAAAAGCAATGTGTCTTCCCGAAATGACAGAAAACGAATCTCGCCGGTCGAGTCAAGCGGGCCGCCAGCAGCTCTGAGACCCTGCCCACGTGTCAAAGTCAAGTCAAAGTCAAAAATGTATTTATTCAGTAGTATCACAAGGATCACTTTGAAACGTCTTAAAGCTAGGCGAGTCTAGGTGCCAGTTCCACGCAACCAAGCCTAGAATGCACCGTACACTAGCATATACCCGCACCTGTGCCCTAGCCCTCGCCTTGACGAAGCTCAGCACTAGTATGGCCGCTCTGACGTCACCTTGCGCCCGCGCCGCTAACGCCGCGTACACATGCGGCGCCGCGCTTAGCCCCTCGCACTGCGCCACGCGAGACAAGCGAGCCGCCAGCCGGCTCACTGCCACGTGCACTAGCATGTACCCGCACCTGTGCCCTAGCCCTCGCCTTGACGAAGCTCAGCACTAGTATGGCCGCTCTGACGTCACCGTGCGCCCGCGCCGCTAACGCCGCGTACACATGCGGCGCCGCGCTTAGCCCCTCGCACTGCGCCACGCGAGACAAGCGAGCCGCCAGCCGGCTCACTGACACCCCGCCCACGTGCACTACCAATGCTACTGCCCTGAAATGAAATTACATGTAGTTGTTGGCAAGTTTTATCATGCGCACTTGATGTGCGAGCAGGTTTTTCCGCAAGTAGGCCGCTGGTGGGCCCTTTTTGCGTGACCCTTGACACGTGTTGCTCGAACTTTTTTAGGTTCTACAACACGCCGGTTTCCTCACGATGTTTTCCTTCACCGTTTTAAGAGTACTGGCATAGTGCACATAAATTTTTCGACAGAAAAACTCATTGGTACACGAGTGGATTTGAACCCACGACCTTCGGATCAGAAGGCGGGGCCACTACCACTAGACCACCAGTGCTCGCGAAATTACATGTATTTATTCGCTTGAAGTATGGTCAATTGAAAATCTTCTTATTAACAATAATGTTAGTACCACATACTTCGTCGGAGACCGACATGCAAAGTTTTAATGTTAGATTGCTAACATAAAGCAAAACTAAGGAAAAATTTTAAAACAATAAACTACAAAGATAATTAAACAAATACTAGAAATTTATAGACAATTTAGTAATTTAATATACAGTACAAAAACATAGAACATGCTTAGAACAAAAAGCAGTCTGAAATAGCACATAGGCTACATTTTATTCCGGTTAAATGTATGGTTCCCGTAGGATGGATTTATTTTGAATACATCTTATCCATATATTTATATAAAAGAAAGTCGTGTTGGTACTATTTATAACTCAAGAACGACTAAACCGATTTGGTTCAAAATTGGTGGGGAAATCGCTTAGAACCAGGAGACGGACATAAAATACTTTTTATCCCGAAAACGGGAACGAGGCGAGCGAAGCCGCGGGCGGCCGCTAGTATACAATAAAAAAAATCTTCACACAAATGCCACTACCACACAACGTCACTGAAAACCACCGCTATAATAAGCCCTTGGGCAAACGTAAGTGGAAGCCTTTTTGTCGTTGCTTGTTGTAATATCATGTATTTTTGGCTGTACTACGTTTTGTGGCGTAAAATAAACATTTGTCTATTATTCACATATCGCAGCGTTATACCTCAATGGCCTCAAAGAAGTAGCGTACAGATCGTTGCAAATAGCTATCACAGGCCTCCGCAGCGGCTGAGATTTGCCCTTCTTCTTGCCTGTCTCAACAGTAGCGGTGCACCATTTTACGAGTAACTCCACTGTTGGTAACGGGGCACCGTCTATCTCGTCTGAAATTAGGAATAAATACATAAAAAAATGTGTACCTGTGTGTACTTTCAATGAGTTCACAAGCTTAAAGTCATGTAAGACAGAGCTACTTGCAGCCTAGAAATTCCAGTAGCTAGGTTAAGCACCTAGTACAGCAGTTACTCAAACGGTCGATCGCGAAAGCTTTTCAAGTCGATCGCCAGCAATATGCTTAATATGGGCACCCATCATGGCTTGCTCATGACTTGACCTTTCACGACTTTTTCCTAACTCTCGTGGTTTCGGACTTAGCCATCACCGCCCTTCTCACAAAACAACCCTGTATAAATTATGGAGAATAGACCAGCATACTGTCTGAAAAACCTTTTACTTACCTAAGATTAAACAGTTTGGTTTTCTTTCAGCATCCAGTACAGATCTCATGAGAGTGGCGCTTTTTAGAGCAGTACTGAACGCTTCTGTGCTTCTCTCATCGGACGCGTTTAGTTCTACTGGCCTGTATCCTGGAAAACGAAGAATTTTAAGAAGTACAATTTACTGGTGAAATTACTGGTAGCCATCTTAACATCCACTTAACATCAGGTGGCAGCTTGGTTGATCAACTAGTTGTGTAACAAAAACTACAAACGTAGAACATGTAGTATGATATTGCTTTCTGCTTCTTAGGTCGTAAGTTCGAATCCCACCGAGATCAAATAACTGTGTGGTGAACACAGATCTTAGTTCTGTAAAACTAATAATAATTTTTATCTATATACAGCTATCAAAACTCTTCAGCTATTATAAAACTGAAGAGTTTGCTTGGTTGAATGCGCTAATCTCGATAACTGCTGGTCCGAATTGAAAAAAATATTTTTGTGTTGGATACTCCATTTATCGCATATTAGGAACAACATCAATGCAAAATGTTGCAAAAATCTATGTCTATCCTTTTCTAACACGTAGGGACATTTCTATGTCCATCCTTTTCTATCAGTTATGGATTTTTCTAAAAAATCTCGATAAAATTAGAATGCTCTTAAACACTCTAGAATGTTTTATTAACATTCTGCAATGCCCGGGCAAAGCCGGGTTTCGCTGATAGTATAGTAGTATAAATAAAAAACTGCCAAAAATGTTCTTACCAGCTAACTTAGCCAGTAAATGTGCCAGCGTAGTTTTACCAACCCCCGGCGGCCCACACAACAGCGCCACCTTATGATGCGGCCGGCCATCTTCACCCATTTCCGGTTCCGCTTCCTTCTTCCCCTTCCATTTGTTCGTCAGTTGGAACTGTCCTGTGCGCTTGACGAAGCTTGTCCGTTGCTGAGGCTCTTTCATTATCACTTCTTTCTTGAACACTATCTGAATAATTTCAAATATTTAATCTTATTACCACACTGGTTTTAAATAATTAGTAACGAAGAATGGATTATATGGCTTAGAATGGATGATCGATAAATAAGATTTGACATTCTTTCTCGATAACACGCGATTTTTGTGGATTGAATTTTAGAGATTTAGAAATTTTAATTTTATAATTTGTTTATATTAAATTTCTTTTTATGGAGTATTTACGCATCTTACCTCATCCGTACAAAATGTGATGTCCAGTTCAGCAAAAAAAAGTTACACATATTACTTTAGTATCACTCAAGTTAAGTTTATCATAATATAATTGCAAATTAGTACCATAGTGAGCAATGGTGGCCGCGCCTTCCGATCCTAAGGTCGTGGGTTCCGATCCAGTTGTACACGACTGGATACACTAATGAGTTTTTCTGCCCAAAAATGTATGAAACCGGCATGCCGTAGAACCTTAAAAGTACGAAAATATGTGCCAAGTTTTATTTTTTTAAGTGCACGAAAGGAGTCTCTTTGAGGCGCATTTAAAATCCTTTCACCACGCTTGGTTCCAAAGAACCAGTGACACGATAAGAAGTATCATAGTTCCATAATAAATGACCAAATTCAAGCTCAATGCTCACACGGGCAGATTGTTCTTACACTACTGATTCTTATCAGAAGAGATAAAAAAAAACACTGATGGTTAAGAACTATTGCCACAACAAAAACATACCTTATCCCACAGATGTAGCCAATGCAACAGTGCCCGGTTGACCGGTTCATCAGACAGCAGATCCAGGTAGCAATCCGGTCTGTATTTATCTACCCAAAGCGAGTCGTGTACTATGATGGGAGTGGGGGTTATCTCATGGACTACGGGCTCTCGTTTGGTTTCTAACTGAAAAAAATTCAATGAGGAAATACTTTGAAGAACTAGAGCTTGTAGTAGAGCACTGGTGGTCTAGTGGTAGCAGCCCCGGCTTCCGATCTGAAGGTCGTGGGTTCAAATCCAGTCGTGTACCAATGAGTTTTCCTGTCGAAAAATTTATGTGCACTATGCCAGTACTCTCAAAACGGGGAAGGAGAACATCGTGAAGAAACCGGCGTGTCGTAGAACCTAATAAAGTTCGAGCAACACGTGTCAAGGGTCCCGCAAAAAGAGCCCGCCAGCTGCCTACTTGCGGAAAAACCTTTTGCACATCAAGTGTGAATGATCTGCAAAAAAAAATTGCAGATTTTGAACTTGTAGTAGTAGCTCTTTGTGTGTGGCTCGTCCGGGGAAGTACTACCACCATGCCTATGGCTGCCGTGAAGCAGCAGTGCTGTGTTTCGGTTTGAAGGGTGTGGGTGCCGGTGAAATTACTGGCATGTGAGGCTGAACAACTGTATGCCTCAAGTTGATGCACGTCAGGCCCGTGCCTTACGATGCACTGTCCTGCGTCCATCAACTTTAGGCGTAAAGGCGTACAGGAACATAGGGGCTACATTTATCCCAAAAAAATTAGAAGGAACGGGAAAAAAATACACGCGGGCGAAGCAACTGGCGACCACTAGTAAATCCATATTTTTTTTTTTATATTGTGGCCACTCACACAACACTATCTTTAAATTAAGCAGAGTTTGTGCTATGGGAACCAGATAGCTGATATAAAACTTAAATATTTTTTTTTAATACATACCTACTAAGAATGCAATAGGTATAACACCCAGACAGAGAACAAACATCTGTCATCACCACACAAATATTTGTACTCGGTCGGAATCGAGCCCACAACCTATGAGGCCAGTCAAATGTTTGTTGGCAAAGTATGTAGTACCAGGTACCTACAAAACCACACTTACAATTTTTCTAGCTTCCTCCCAGGTCTTAGCAAACATAGACAATAGGGAAACCTGCCCAGCAGTACTGTCTATCGACTGTTCCCAAGTCTCCTCCGAGTCCAGCTTGACATAGATCCGGTCACCATCTGAATTGGTAATCGGCATGAATGCCCAGCTGAAAATTGCAAAGATTTTCTAAATCAATAAACAAATATTTTATACTTTCCACACAGCACTACCAAGCCCCAAAATAAGCAGAGCTTGTATAATGGGAACTAGATAACTGATATAATATTTGAACTTGGTGGGGATTGAACCCAAACCCTCCAGCACAGAAGGCAGAGCTACTATCAACTGAGCTATGAAAGCTCATCGGCATCTTGTAACTTATATTAGTTTTATGGATGCATCAGACAAATTTTAAGAGCTTTTTTTTATTGATTTATTTTATTTATTTATAACCATTGCCCTATCCTTACGGGAGTATCCTAATACGATAGTTCAGCCTTTTATGTGGGAGAGTATAAATGTTATAATCATACTGCTCCTGTAGTCTAAGGGTTTCAAGACCTCACCATGTAACATAATAATTGCAATAAATAATATGAGTATGAGTAGTATGAGTATGAAGGGGGATTAATAAGTGTGTGTGGGGGTGATCTAGAATTCTAGATTAACCAAGACTAAATTCTCCCTCAAGTAGGTACCGCAGCTTCCAGGGAATTTCTTAGCATAACTTGCTGGGTACTTTTTGCATTAAAAAAATGCTGTCTAAATTAAAAAAATATTTTGAAAAATAAGTTTTGTCTGTAATGTCGGTTTACTGACGATAGTTGAATGTGACAATGTCATATTAAGAAAATACACAGATGTCGCAGATGACTGCCGAAAGCAGAGGCCGATTGTGCGTCTATCGCTCGATCCGCGCTCTCGCTTGCACTTCAAGCCTTAAATGGAACGCCTCAGAGCGATGTAACGCCGCATGAGTCATGTTTTTTCGTGCGTGCAGCCTGCTCCATCGAATTATAAGACGTTGTCACGTCAAAAATTACCTTGGAATGTCTAATGATAAATTGTCCTCCACTTTGTAACCAGATTTTTTATCATTCTGGTGTTTGGTTGGCTCGGCCAAAATTTGCCGTAACCTTCTACCTTCAATGATCTTATCTATTAGCTCCAGATCATTTTCCTCCTCGGTTTTGGGTCTCTTACTCGGCAGCTGAATATCATCAAAATCAATATCTCCAATGTCACCAAAAAGATCTGATGCTGTTCTTTTGTTTAAGCCAACATTGTTATCATAGTCTTCTATTATTTGGATGGGAGAGGCTCTATCAATGATGGGAGTTATTGCTTCTTCTGAAGGAACTATGCTCTGGCTGGATGGAAGAGGTTGTATACTCTGAGAAATTGATATTTCCTCTTCTCTGTGCTTCTGTTTTGTTGTTTTTGCAGAAGCTGGGCTGGAGAAGTTCAAACTTCGTTTGGCGGGTAATATTTTGGGTCTGCCAATGTTTGGATCTGAAAATTGAAGGCTTGTAATACTTTACTGTTTTTACCTACCACTACATGCCATAAAATATTTTAGGTAGGTGCCTAACTGGTTATATCTATCTACCAAGTCATCATCATCATCATCAGCCTGAAGAAGTCCACAGCTGGACATAGGCCTCCCCTACACAGTAAGTAAATAAATAAATAAATAAATAAATACACATTTCCAGGAAGAACGATTCTGAGCTCTTTCCATCCACCGGCTTCCTGCGATCTTAACAATGTCGTTGGTCCATCTGGTGGGTGGGCGCCCTACTTTTCGTCTTCCGGTTCGTGGTCGCCATTCAAGAATATCTACCAAGTATAAGCTTTAGTTTATCAGCAGTTTAGCTATTTATTAACCACCAAAGAGATTTATTTAGATAGTAACATACTTCTACCGACCTACTCGTGAGAATAGGTATGTATGATGGATTCTTGAGATAGTTATTAACATAGAATTTTGACTATTTTTTAAGCAGAACCGCTAACCTACCATCACCACCTTCGTGCTCTCGCATCATCTCCAACTCCTCAGCATACATGAGCTCGTATTCTTCATCAGGATCAGGGAAATCACTCATCTTGCCGGCTTTTTATTTTACTTTGATACACAAATTAATACGTGTAGTTTTTACAGGCTAAGCTACGCTTGAAATGAATTTAAAACTTTGTTGTATTCTTGCCTCTTGCTCTGGGGCAACACAACTATCAAAATAATAACAAATTCAAAACCAATAAACCAATTTAGACCAAAACATTTTGAGAAGTTTATTTCGTAAAAATTTGAATTTTTTTCTGGTATTTATGTCAGTGTCATGACGTTATATCACTCACTGTCAGAATGTCTAAAGGGGTTTCTACACATTTGCCCATGCTGGCCCACTACAGGCCAACGCCAATGTGTACAGGGGGTATTGGTGTATGTTGGCGGACATTGGCGGGTATTGGTGTATGTTGGCGGCAAGCATGGCGCGCAATCGGGGAGTTGTCGGTTTTTTGGGCACACTTCAAAGGAATCGTGGCGTAGCCTGGCCTGTGGTGTTTACACAATCGTCCAATGTTCAGTTCGTCACCGGCCGCTGACCGGGATAGAACACTTTTGTGTTGCGTTCTGTAATACTTGTAAACAGTATACAATAAATTATAGTTTAAAAACTAAAAAAAAACGCTTTTATAACTAATTGAACTTAAAAGTTAAAAATAAAACTGTAATAATCAATTGAAAAATTTATATTATTGTACAAAAAAGCGTAGGGTGCTTTTATAATAACTTCAGATATAATAAACTATTGATAAAATATTTACAACAATCAAAATATTTTTTTTTTTTCATATATATTTTTTTTCATATTATTGCATTGTCATCGACCTTTGACAGGTGTGCAAAGTTTGAATCAAATCTGATCGTTCAAAGTAAATAGCCGCAGCCGTAATTACTTCGACGTCCGTCGCAATTGGTTTGCCAGGCAGCAATGAGCCATGCGCCAGTGTGTGAACACCAAGTGATCGTGGTCTACAATTGAGCATTGGCGGAGCCTGGCCCAGCATGGGCAAATGTGTAGAGACCCCTTAATAAACGAAACAAGCAACCATCAAGCAACCAATGAATAGGGATGCGCTTCCCACGCTCCCTCCCTGTTCCACGACGTTTTGTCTTAGTCCTGCAAAAGCTGCTCCTACTCGACAATAGATGGCGGTACCAGTAATATATAAGTTAGATAACGCGAGTGCGCTGCAAGGGCTACGTCGCGTAGCAGAGCTACGCGCATACTACGAATGAGTCAAGTTTATCATAGGAAACACAGCACATTGCTGTGTTTCGGTTTGAAGGGTGTGGGTTGAGGCTGAACATCTGTATGCCTCAAGTTGATGGACGCAGAGAAGTGCATCGTAGAGCACGTTCCTGACGTACGTGTCTTACGAGGCAATGCTTTGTTACAGGTGATTGTTACCACTTCTTCTTCTTATCTTGTCACTGATTCTTTCGAACCAAGTGTGGTGAAAGGATTTTAAGTGCGCCTCAAAGAGGCTCCTTTCGTGCACTTGACACATAGGTATTCTCGAACTTTTTTTTTAGGTTCTACGATGTGCCGGTTTCCTCACGATGTTTTCCTTCACCGTTTGAGAGCACTGACATAGTGTAGGTACATAAATTTTTGGGCAGATAAACTCATTGGTATACACGACTGGATTTGAACCCGCGACCTTCGGATCGGAAGGCGGGGCCGCTACCACCACTCCACATTGTTACCACTTAACATCATATTATATCTGTTCCATCAGCAAGTGGTATATAAAAAAAAATAAGAATGAAATTCATGATTTGAAACAATCAGTAGAGTCTACTGTTATATCGAAATATTGGTAAATTTTTATAATTGGGTGCATTTGGGTGCAGACTGTTATATACAGGGTGTCCCGTAAATAATGGATCAAACGTAACGGGTAGGTAGCTTACCTCATTTCCAACAACTAATTTGAACAGTAAAAAAAAAACCGATAAGGTAACCAAGATATTTTTTTTTTTCGATTTTTACTATTTTCTGTACCAGCATTCAGTGTTTTTGATGCTGTTGCTGCAAATGGTATCATATTTAGGTGTGATTTTTGTCAAACATTTCTGAATAGTTTACTAATGTTATAAGATACCGTTTTTTTAAATAACTATTAATTTGCCTTAGAAAAAAAATCTTGAATTGAAAAGTTTTGTTTTTACGATGAAAAGACCAGAATTGGAAAAATTCTCCTGTAAAAAAAATGTATGACAACAAAGTGTACCATTATTTTAAAAACTTGTAAGATCACTAAGGTTTGCAAATTGGTATAAAACTTACATCTAATCTTTGTGGTTACAAAGATATTGCTATGAATCTGAAAGAGGAGCCAAATTACGAAATAAAATAAAATTTGAAAAAGTGTGCACAATTCAACTATTTTCTTAAAAATGTTTAGGTAGCTCAGCGTATGAAAAAAATTAGGAGGTTAATTAAAAAAAAAATACAAATAAATAGTTTATTTTGTTTTTACAGTAAATGTTCAAACTGACGTCCCTCTACGTGAATGCAAAGTCTGCACCTCCTAATAAAGGAAGCTCTTATCCGACGGACAAAATGGCTGTTGTTTATTTCTGATACAGCAGATTGGATGCGCTGACTTAATTCTTCTTCCGACGTTATTTGTTGTTTGTAAGCTTTGTCTTTTAAACATCCCCAATAAAAAAAATCTGTTCCGCATCCAATCTGCTGTATCAGAAATAAACAACATCCATTTTGTCCGTCGGATAAGAGCTTCCTTTATTAGGAGGTGCAGACTTTGCATTCTCGTAGAGGGACGTCAGTTTGAACATTTACTGTAAAACAAAATAAACGATTTATTTGTATTTTTTTTTAATTTAACCTCCTAATTTTTTTCATACGCTGAGCTACCTAAGCATTTTTAAGAAAATAGTTGAATTGTGCACACTTTTTCAAATTTTATTTTATTTCGTAATTTGACCCCTCTGTCAGATTCATAGCAATATCTTTGTAACCGCAAGAACTAGACGTAAGTTTTATACCAATTTGCAAACCTTAGTGATCTTACAAGTTTTTAAAATAATGGTACACTTTATTTTAAGTATTCAAAGATATACGATGTCAAACAGCGGAGTACCACGCAAGGCAAGAAACGTTTTACGAAATTAAAATTTCAATATATTTAGTGGTAGGTAAGGTACACACATAATACATGACACAACTATTTTTATTACTCTTTGATGTTAAGTATGTAGATACTTACGTGGGTGGGTAGGTATATAACACTAAAATAAAACTGCACAGTTTGTATATACGAAAGTTTTTTTTAATAATTGGGTATATTTACAATAGTTTAATTAACAAACGTGAGTTACATGAATATTAGAAGAGGTTTCGACCGTTGGAAACCTTTCAATAATGGATAATGTTGCACAGTCACACTCAATATCAAAGTTACGTTAATATCAATAGAACATCGAAATTCGACTTTAGGGCTTCGTCACACAAAACGGTTTTATCTGCAGCTGCGTTTACGCTGCGGTAACGCTGCGTTTATCATCCACAGGAATGGGAGAAGTACGCCACACCACACCGCAGTATGATCAAAACTGAGGCTGATGTGGCAACACTTGTACATTTCCATGAATAATAAAGCATAAAAACCTTTTTGAAGTGGAGAAGCATTTACCACATTCACGTAGAAAATAGGTAACCAGCGCTGGTTTCGTTACCGGCGCCTACAAAGCCGCGCACTACAGACACGTGGCTTGCATTATTATATGAAAGTTTGCATGAACAAGAATATCTTACTCTGGTGACTAAGTTGATCGCACCGGTAAACGCTGGATCGAACCACCTGCTTTCTATGTAACTGGGGCTTGTACAGCTTACTTTACGACTTATTTTAATAATTGGAATGTAAACATGACTATTTCATACGTGCATACCTTAACTTTACCTTATCGAGATCAACATTCACTACTTAAAAAAAAGTAAGAAGTGAGTCTATGGAAAAACGTCCGGTACCTAACCAAATTGGTAGATTACAATCTTTTTCGACCATAACTTTTAAACACAAAGGTCAACTGATTAAATACTGTACGGTTTTGAATACCTAGCTGATTGGATTAGCCTTAATTTTAGTACCTTAGCTTGGACACTCAAGTTTAGTATACCAAGCTGATCGTAAATGAGCTCAGTGACCAAAATGAGGACACAATAAAATAACGAGAACACACGAAGCTTTTTTAGAGTTAAGCGATGATGATACTGGTGTGTGTTTCGCTTTTACTCTTCAAAAGCCAGACATCAATTTCACCCGAATTATTTTAAATTAACCATAAATAGCACAAAAACAATTTTACCAACTGTAATAAATATAGAGCTTAAACTAAACATAACACAATTTTAAAGCAATAAAATCACCGAACCTTCTTGCAGCTAGATCGATAATTGCATGGCTTTATTTTATCAACATCATACTTTCATGACTTTGTGGTTAAGCTGGTTCCACAAGGTAGCTCTACGTTAGCCCTTAGACTGTATCAAACGTGTGGATCGATAGAAAGCATTGGCCTCACGCACTCCCAACCTTGGGTGTTAGCGGTTGGTTTCAATTTTTCTTCAAGAAAAACACGGCAATTCTGCTATGTCATGATGCATCCATGCGTTAGGTTTTTACGCGAATAACGTTGCAACAGCAAAGTGTGGAGCTGGCGTTACACATTGTAGGTAGAGAATCTTAAAACACACGTTTACTTAGTTATAGGCTGAACAGTCGGTGCAAATGTAAAACAGAATAAACCACCTGAAAACTTTTTGTATGGTGTTTCAAACCCACAGCTTAACGTGAGCTCAAAATAACATACTACTAGTGGTTAAGAATCAAGAATAAGTCCTTGCAATTATCGATCTTAAAACGTCAACTAAATAAAATGAATTACTTAAATAAGTATCACAAAAACAAAGCTAATATCAAAACATCACAGACATCTACTTTACCTAATAATAATGACTGGAACGTTTCAGTGAATATTCACCATTAAAATACTTACATCTTACTCAACAAACTTAGCTATGGCACTCGGTTACAATCAATAGATGTTAATATAGGCTACGGCATCGCCCAAACATCCAGCCGGACTTTAGACTTAAAATAGAACAGAAATTTAAAAAGTCACAAGTCATCAGTTTGAAAATAGAATGCGATTCGTATCATCGCAAAAACGGGTCATTACTTCGAGGAACAAATTGATCCATGAACTCATTTTTATTTAGCTGTGTAATTCTAAATAAAAATAAGTTGATGGCTCCTATTCTTCGAGGTAATTTTGGATAAGCCATAAGTATACGAGTACATAGGTACTCGTTACAGAACCTAATATAAGCAGATTAAACTGCGTAATACTTTACCGAGATATGAAATAACGAAAATCATGATTCATTATTTTTAGCGTCAGAATTTAAGTTTTAATGTCGTCAGAACGAGTTTAGTTATTCATGACAATGCCGTAGAGCCTCTACGAGGTTAATAAACCTCTGAATTCTGAATAGCCGAGTGCCTACCTTCCCACACCTTCCAAAAACCTTTTCTAACATTATTCTAACGTTTAAGACTTAGGTAAGTATTCATTATTACTGTACAAAACGCGCTTACTTGATCGCAAAATTTGTCCTATACCAACGCCCCAGTGAAAATCCCGCTTTGAGCCGGCATTTACGTACACTTCGAAGAAGGGATTACCAGATACATCACGAGAAGATCAGAGAAGGTCAGCTATAACAACTTGACAGATGAGAAAGGGCCTTTAACTTTAATATTACGTTTAACCGCAGAGGGTTACCTACCTCCACAATGCGTTGTGACATCGCTTCGTGATTCGCTGCCGATCGATCAAGCTTTCGTTTTGTGCCATGGAGATGCCATCTTTGCTATGATGCTAATAAACAGATTTTGGATTCTGTCATTTTTAAACCTTTTTATTTGATGTTGTTTCTAGTGATGTTTGAAGTTTTAACCAACGAACAAAATCACACTTTCCGTGACAAAACATGAAGAAAACTGCCACCATTTTCTTCATGACAAATTACAGCTGACTTTATTTGTTTGAATTTATTTGACTGTTTAAATATTTGAATCACTATATCCATCATAAAAGTGGAGAAGCAAGTCGTCACGACAATATTAGTAGTTGGTACTCGGTAAGTAATTATGAACCCTTGTTGGAAACTAATGTTTGACATCCGTACAAGTCACGTATTAACCAACCCCTCCAGTCTCTCTACAACGGAGTCACCGTCTATTGCACCCTCCCGTCCTGCCACTTTTCACTAAATATCCTCTAACTATGGCATATGATTCACTACTTTACGAAATAACTTACAACTAACCGCGGTTCTATTTGGACTAACACCGTGGAACGGTCGAAAGTAACAATATCAGACAATTACCTACGAAAACATTACTTACCTATACAGGAATACGGAGACATTTAACCCGCATTAAAAGTCCGCAAATGAGTGGCCATACTCGTGTACGGCCGTAGAAGATCCGTACAATATACGGTAATATTATTCTTTATGGACTTCAATGTACGGGTTAGTTCTAGTAGCTGACTGGGGAAAGATTGAAATTAGAGTTCGGAAAATAAATTTGTACTTTTAACTACGCTATTTGTAGTAATTGTTGAGTTATCTACCATATTTTTTCTGCCTGATCAAAGACGCAAAATGGAACTGGATCGCATTTAATCCGATGATTTCTCGGTATCATCGAACCAAATTGAAAAGTTCCTTTGCGGGAGACAGACATGGTGGCATTTGAAGTGCGACTGGCACACTGCTCGTGTGTTATGCCGTGGCTTTTACAATTTGGCTAGAAATCTAGACTCAGCTTAATTAAATCTTTAGAGGACAGATGATGCTACCGCATACTTTTTGAAAACAAGTATTAGAAACTGTTCAAATCAAAATGATAAGCATCATTTTGAGTTGTTTATTTGCATAGAATATGACTTATTTGAAAGGCTTGGTCAACCGTTTCACTGCTTTACAATGATAAAATTGAGCAATTTTATTTAAGAGTATTTGTTGGTCAAGTCTCTAGGTTCCCTACCCACTGGTAAGTACCTTATAGAAACAATACTCCTCCGTAAATCTGATAAATAGCATGGGAATAAAATTATCTAAAGCTTTCTCTCTCATTGCTCTAGTTCCTGAGATTGGGTTTAATTTTCAAAACGGATCTGTTCTGTTGAGATGTCACCCACTCATGATGCACAGATTGACCAAGCTTTTCAAACGTCAAAAGCCGACATCACACCCGGCTGGGTCGGTCAGCGAGTGCCAGCCGAAGCACGGCCACCTCCGTATGTCAGGCAGCCGCAAGGGCATGCGGGGGGGCGGGTGCGGGGTGAGCCGGCGCGGGGGGAGGAAGACTCTCCACCCCACACGCTTTCAGCTCCGTGAACACTTCCGTAAAAAAACCTGGCTCTGAATTAATTCTTAGCATGTTGAAAGACAGACGGTCGACGATTAGGAGGCATCGATCCCAGAACTTGTCTTTGGAGTCTTCGACGAGGAAGGGTTTGAGGGGGTAAGAGATCTCGTTGCCCATGTAGGAGTAAGAGAGATAGAGACAGGTGAGGACGACGGCTTGGAGCTCCTGCGGGCGCCCTATCCGCTCGCCGTCCACCAGCTCACGGACCAGCATGTATACGAACACCACGTTAGCAGGGTTGATGAATGCCACGTCCTGGAACAATTGAAAAGGAGCGGTTAAGAATCTTATTGTAACACGCAAATCAATATTTGTTTAAAGTCTACATAAAGTCGAAGTCAGTCGAACAGAGTAACGTAACTCAGCCAGTTCAAGGTAAAGTCAATAAGAAATAATAAGAATAATCTTCAGAAATAAATTTAAGACGCTGAACCCCGTGAAACACCTCGCTCGCACATTTTGATCTTTTGAAATATATAAAAACACTGCACTTATTCATGGATACACAGTTTAGCAAAATAATAATATCGATCCTAACACATTTTCCTATTAAAAAGTTTACTAACTCGTTTGTACGAAAACCAGTGATTTAAAATCTTTCAAAGGGTTAAAATGTAAGAGCGTTTGTACATCGACGGTGGTCTATGCCTTAATCTTGAAATCTTAATCTTTCTTTTAATATCTAACTAGAAGAACACTTTGATATACTATTCTTATGTGACATAAAATAATTATTTTTGATTTAATCTGCTAAATCGTCGTAAAGTCTACGGCGTAGACCCTCTACGAACCCGAAATTAGGGCAAGCGTAGGTCGTAGCCTTGTCTACGAAGACAGATTTAGATCATTATTAGCTCAGCCACTCGGCACTTGACACAGAAACACCAATACCTGTGCCTAAAACGGTGGCCCATTGGGATTACCATAACGTTTATGAGTTACCCCTTTCCGCTCTTAGTCATAGATATTGATCGCCGAGTTCTGTCGCACGGTGGGCCACACACAACTGAGACTTTGTATTTATATGGACAAAGGTATTATACCGTTTTGCAGTTAGGCGATTTTTCGACGAGCCGTAGTGTTTTTATCCTCTTTGATCGCGGTATGCTGCGGTTTCTCAGCGGGCATCTTCTTATTCTTAATTATGGCATCTGTCTATTTTGGATCAATTTTGTCAGTGTCGAGTGAGGATATTACATAAATAAAATGGTTTTTATTCAGGTCAAGTCAGTCAATAGACAAGTCGGCCATCATTAGCTTTGATTAAAATGGAGGCGTTTTACTCCAAAAGTATCGGAAACATTTTCGATCAAATCAGGATATCTCATATCAAACTTTCGCTCCAACTGCTCGCACAGTTTGTGCTAAAACCTCAAGGAATGTTGGTTAAAATACCACCGATACAGCAGAACACAAAATACAAACAGAAAAAATAAATAACTGAAAAAGCTATGTGACTTCCCAAAATGGCAGAAAACGAATCCTCTGCCCAAGTACCCAACGACCATCGTGCCCGCAATGTTCTTTATCGCCCATTTGATGGCCCTGCCTGTCATTTCGACTGTCAGTCTCAATTGAATTCTAAAAATAGTTTTTATAGTCAGTGAAATTTGTCATGTTGGACCATTGTTGAGCTGTCATTTATTTTGATGAGTTTTCGTCAAAGTTCTCTTTTTAACCGACTAAAAAAAAAGAAGAGGTTCTCAATTCGGTTGTTTTTTTTTATATTTGCTATCGCATGACTTTATCATCTAAGAGCCGATTTGAAAAAAATCTGATGAAGGTTTATTTCCAGTTATGTATAAATTTCATCAAAATCGGTTCAGCAGTTTAGCCACAAACTTGGTTCCACAAGTTTTTATACATCACTTGCATGTTGTTAATGAAAAATATTCGCAAAACGCTAGTGTTATGAAAACGTTCTCAGTCAATATCTTCAAACTGTATATTCAAACGTGAATCGCGGCTCAAGTGAAGATATTTTGTATTGATGGCTATAAAATTAGTAAAACAAATGATTCAGTCCAACAAATCAAGTGAATTTTGCTTTAAGCCGACCATTACCAATAAGTTTTTGTTCCCATTGGTTATAAAACGAGTTGATGAAGACATTGATGGTTGGGGCATTGGGCACACAGCCAAAGATCTAACACACCCTTGTCGGAAGGCTTCCGATAGCAACTCAAAGACGAATTAAGTTGGTGGAGTATCACAGTTAGTCTAGTGGGCTTGCGAACGATGTCAATAGTATTTTTGGCGCCAACCTTCTTTAGTATAGACGGCACTTGCACCTTTTGTAAGGTTATGTTTCTTTTTTCAAATTTAACACATTCTTACTGCATAGTGAAAACTACTTACCTACTCATTAAAATTATAGCTAGACATGCATATGTCTAGTTATAATTTTAATGAGTAGGTACTGTATGGTATTTTAGTTTGCACGAAAACTGAAAAGATGATTGTTAAATAGACGGTTTGATTTGATTTGATTCAACTTGTTGTCGCACATTTACATTTATTTTATCTTTATTCTTCTTCTCCTCGTGTCACTGCTTCTTCGCAGTGTGATGTAATAATTTTAAGTGCGCCTCCGAGAGGCTCATTTCGTGCACTCGACATAATTATGTTTTTGAATTTTTTAGATTCTACGACATGCCGGTTTCCTCACGATATTTCCTGTCACACATTAGATATGAATGTTTAAAGTTCTTCAAGTCTGTGTTGGGTAGGAATCAAACCCACGATCTAGAGTGCAGAAGGTGAGGCGACTCAGCAAAGCAAAATTTATTCAAACGATATATTTTTATTCTTATTGTTGGAACCCGTAAACGAGTCAAAGACCAACAGTAATCCTATAAACTTTATAGTATAAAGGATAGAAAGCGCTTATCATCAAAACAAACATCGTTTCGTTCATGGTGAACGTCGCGAACCTATCGATCGAAGGCGTGCTTTCCCCATCCAGTGAATGAGGTAGGGCTGGTGGGAGAAACCCGTGGAAATATCGCGTTTTCTCAATGAGATTTACCGCAACGCAATCCTGTGATTTATATGCTCCAATTTTCGAATACCGGTAAAAATGTAGCAACGGGTTAGTTAGAGTTTGTACTCGCGACTATCATAAATACCTACCCTGAAGTATACGGGTATAGAAAATCCAAAATGACGGAAAATAACAATTCATATAGGTACTTGAATTATTTTCCAATTTATTTACTTCTTGAAATGTGAATATTTATTAAAATGTACTCCCTGTTTGAATCCCATAGGATTTCATCGGGAAACAAATCTTCTTTTTTTTAATACTTTTCTGTTTAAACTTACACCGGTGCTTTGCCATAGCTACTAATGCCACGTGGTTTTTTTGAGTTGAAAAATTTAAAAAGGAAAAATGCAACCACAGACCCTGTTTGGGCACTAATCACCTATCACCTGTATCTAACAACATAAGTGCAATAAATTATTTTAATTTAGATTAAAATAAAATGACATCAAAAAAATACCCTTGTTTTAGAAAGCGAAAGGCTGAATTATAAGGAAATTAAAAATTAAAGCCTGCAATGAAACGTGCGACAACCGGTTTGTATTCTAACGATTAGGGTAAATGCCTCCATAGGTATACCCTTTATGAATGTGACAACCCTACTCATCCAGTCACCCTACGCGCCGCGGTCGTCGGAGAGCCGAGCTGTGTATATGATATTTGAATTTTTAAAATTGAATGTTTTCTGCTTAGGAAAATAACGCTATCTTGTGTGTGTTAAATGTTCGAACTTTTGTTTTTCATAATACAATGCCCTGACTTTACAGTCAATGTCGAAGATTACTCTCCTGGTTACGTTCTCCTGAGTACGTGTAGGGTTTTTTTTATACAAGCATACGAAACAAGCAGACGAGACTAAGCCTATAAACAAGCATTGCCTCGTTAGCCAGACATGTCAAGATGTTGCCCTACAATGCACTGCCCTGCGTCCATCAACTTGAGGAACACAGATGTTCAGCCTCACGTGTCAATAAATTCACCGGCATCAACCCCATTCAAACCGAAACACGGCACCATGCCTATTTCTGCCGTGAAGCAGTACGCTTCACGGCAGAAATAGGCATGGTGCTTGTACTTCCCCGGATGAGCCCTTCACAAAGAGCTCTACTACTGCTGAAGGAGGAAAAAGCAGCCAAGTGCGAGCCGGACTCGCCCATGAAGGGTTCCGTAGCAACAAGTAACATAATTTATAGGTTCTTGTAGTTCGTCGAAAGGTAAATTGCGGTTTACGATTTATGACGTATAAAAAAAAAACTACTGACTAAATCTCGTTCAAACCAAATATCGTTGAAAGTTTGCATAATAATGTACAACATATATTTTTTTTAGTTTTATCATTCTCTTATTTTAGAAGTTAGAGGGGGGGGGGGACCAACTTTTTTCCACTTTGGAAGTGTCTCTCCCGCAAACTATTCAGTTAAAAAAAAAACGATATTAGAAACCTCAACATCATTTTCAAAGACCTATTCATAGATACCCCACACGTATGGGTTCGATGAAAAAAATTGTTTTGCGTTTCAGTTTCAAGTATAAAAAAATTTAAATTTTTTTTTCTATTTTTGTATAAAAATCTTAATGCGGTTCACAGAATACATCTACTCGTTTCATCCAAGTTTCATCAGTCTAGCTCTTACGGTTTCGGAGAAAAATGGCTGTGACATACGGACGGACAGACAGACAGACAGACAGACATGACGAATCTATAAGGGTTCCGTTTTTGCCATTTGGCTACGGAACCCTAAAAAGGAGATAGGCCTTTGCAAAGTGTATTTAAAATAATTTTTCTTAAACATGCGCGGAAATATAGTCATTACTTTTGAATATAGAACACGCGAAGTATCATATTTACGTAGACTGAAAAACCAAAATCACTTCCCGGCGCGTGCTCGCTCCGGCAATGTTGTATGAAACGGTGTGCTGTTTGAATTTAGAACTCTTTCATTTATCGTACACATTGCGTTCTCGTGGCTGTATATGTATAGCCACAGATGCGTTTACCTTTCGGCACAAACTGTAAAATAAAAAATAAATTTATTATGTAAAAGACCCTTTTTTATTTCCTTGCATTTTTTTAAGAAAAGCACTATATATGCCTCGGCCGAAATGGCAATTGCCTGTCTCGTATCATTGAAGTCCTCGCCTGCGGCTCAGCCTTCAAACTGATACTCGACCTGCAATTGCCTAGTTCGCTGCCTTTGCAATAATGTACTATTAATTAAATGTTTTTATGCGCTAAGATTTTCCAGTCGCATGAACAATCTAGGCCATATTCATATCGGTTCTCTAGCACTCAACTATGCCTATTATGTCTTTTGCCGTCTCTATTTATTGTCATGAAAGTGACAGAGACAAGAATATATTGAAGCGAGCCTCTTCTAGCCGTTTCTATGAATATTTAATTTTGGAACCCAGTAAAATCAGCTAACCATACTTTTAAACAAACTGCAAAGAGGTTGGGAACTAGGTACTGTTTTCCAACCTCTTTGCAGCCACATGGAGCTATATGGCATTTACGCTTCTGTTGTCATTTGTTTTAATGAAAATGTAGCGGCTATAGGAAGAGGAATAAAAAAATCCCAGTTTTGTTTTTGTTCAAATCAGAATATCAATTTCATTTCAAATACACACTTCTCACTTTGTGCTGAGACATCAAGTAGGTAAATATTTGAGTGTGGGTTAGTATTTATTTTTAAATCTGATCTCCTTACCAAGTCACTAGATACCCTACCTATCCCTAGCGTACCTATGTAGGAGTAGATAAGAAATTGCATTTGACTGAGCTACGCGCGGCAATCCCAATGAGCCAACCTTTTACAGGATTGCCTCGTAAGTCTCTCCTGCTGTGAGTTATGTTCTGGGGGACTAAAAAGTAGAGCTAACAGTATCCATAGCACCAGTTTCTCGTGCAACGAAATCTATTGATGTGCTCGTCGCAAACAATACCTATACAGTTGGCATTCGCTTTCAAATTGTGCACAAACTAGCAAAGGCCCGTAGTCCAACTAATTGGACAGATCAGTTGGACCACTGCCCCGAAACGGAAACTAGACTTTGCTCATTTTATTATCCTTTTATTAAGTACTCTGTTTTCTTGAAAATACTTTAGTCAGAATTACCAAACCAGGTCACGCATCATATTGATCATAATGTGACGGTCAGAATATAGTCACCACATGATGATTAAAAACGAAGAACTGAGACGAATCAAAAATGGCTGGGAGATGAGAGATCAGCAAGTTTAATTTTTGTCATTAAATCTCAAAAGTTCAGTTGATGTCTTCAAAATCCTTACTGTCCATATACAAAAAAAAAATTGGGTTAGTATAGACCTACTTAGAAATGTAATAAGGGTTAAATATACTTTTTTATACAAACTTACGATGACATCCACTTTTCGTTTAGTGCTTATCTGATCGTTATGCATAATTTTATGGAACAAACGGGTATTTGAGTTTGACCACGGCTGTTGTAACACGGTCGAAACGTCGGGAAATAATAATGGTGATCGCGATAAATTAAATACCCGTTTGTTGCATTTAATTATCTGATGAAATTGTACCTTATTTTCATATCTTTCTTTACTTATGATCTCGCAGAAATGTCCACTGCAGAACCAGTGTTACGGGTACAATAAGTACTATGTAGAGCTGGTGAAATAATGAGAGGGGTGGCGACTGCTCTTCAACTTGGACGCAATCATGCGAGGTAGCCTCCTTATAGATGTGAAGTTTTAGCTGCGCGTTGGTATAATACCAACCTCTCTTTTCCATTGGGGCTTGAATACGTATAAACATATTCAAACCCCAATGGAAAAGAGAGGTGTTAGAAAGCAAGATACAAAATAAGTTAAGCCGTCACCCAAGCATGGTGTAACTTATTTTTCTTCCCACCATCTCGGAAAGTGTATTTTTGCACTTCGATACCTATCTCTGTGTGCAAAAGCCCTTTTTATCCGCTAGACTAGAGGAAGGCTAGCTAGAATAAAGTAAAATTGAATTTAGAACGCGTGCGCACTGAGCTTGAGAATTCAAACATCATCAAACCTATTTACCTACTACCTACCTCCATGGTGCCGAATTTATCATACACCCTTTTTTAATTTGTTAAAAACTCGGACTCCGAAACTTCTTGGTGTGACTTTTATTTTAATTTGCTCAACGCGCGCCATTTTATTTTTTGCATTTAGTCATTTCCTCGATGAGGTGGGGTTCAAAATTTCGCGTTGCACTCGAGTTAAAAAAAAGTTCATGAAGTTAGACTTTTAGTAAGTATATTATTTTATTTACACAAAGAAACTTACAATTAAACAAATATTTACAAAATGTACAAAATACACAAGAAACAGTTGAGCTATCTGCAGATCGTTACAAACGATCTAGAGATCTCAAGCTCAACTGATCCAAATCAGTGCCAGACGGAAGCGTCCTCGAGACGCTGGCGGCATTGCCACGCTGAATAGCAATGCTTATACGCTGCGCCAGATACCCACCAGCTCTTGTGTCACGCGTCGCTTCGATCAGTCGCCTAGACAAAATTTTGAAGACCCGCGAGGCCTCGGTTCCCCACGGACCCAGAGTCTCAACCCCAAGAGGAGATAATAAGTAGGCTCTGTCGAGACCTGCATATTTGCGCCTCTTGAGATCCTCGGCCAGATCTGCCGCCGCGCCCGCCACAACGGATGTCCTCGGCAGATGAGAAGGCGCAAGTGTGTCGACACACGTAGCATCTCACACAAGTGGCCTCCCCAACTCCCAAGGAACAAGCGTCATACCGTCAGGCCGCTTACCATCGTCACGCAACAGACCATTCGGTTCGAGAACGGCTGGTACGTTTTTTAGTAAGTTCATAAAAATACCAAAAGCAATAGTCTAGTATTTCAAATTACGTCCTTGGTGTTAAGGTGGCAATCGTGAAACCTTGGCCTAAGCGTCTGAGTCACATAAAATGTGCGTGGCATGTTACGAGTATTTCCTTTAGAGCGAATGACATTGAGAGATTGCATTGATATTGTACACACTATGTGCGTGGAAAACACGCAATGCAGATGGAAGTAGCGACATAACCACTCGCTTTATGTAACGACTAACTGTACCGTGATGCTATAGTCTACCTCAATAAATGGTCTATCCAACACAAAAATATTTTTTCAATTCATACCAGCAGTACTAAATATATTGTTTATTAAATAAATACCACGCCGAAACATTACACACACTGATGAGCCAGAGACAGAGCCAGACAGAGCTTGTAGTAGGCCTACTGTACATCCCACCATCTTCCCACGATGCTGCCAATGTCGTCAGTACATCGATTAAGGAGACGTCCTACGCAAGTCTTTTGATTCATGGTCTAAAAATAAGTATTTGTGTACTTTTAAGATACATAATATCTTCTAAATACACAAAACTCTTACGTTACTGACTGACTGACAATCAGCGCGCAGCCTAAACTAATGGTCTTATAGGAGTATGAAATTTGGAGGGTAGATTCTTCAAATTTCATTAGTGCACTAAGAAAGGAATTCACGAAAATCAACCCCTAAAGGTCTGCAGCGGGGGTTGAAGTTTGTATGGAAAAACGCGAACACGTCGCGCGAGAATTCCACTAGTCTTATTATATTCCTTGAAGCCTTCTTTACCCTTGAAAGGTTGTCCTCTACCTGTTGTTCAGTTAATTTGAAGCCAGACCAGTGCAAACATAACTTCTACGCAATGTCTCACGATGTACTTCTACCTCGGACACCTAACGTAATCCACAATAATAGGCATGACGACTAATTTTCAAAATCTCTTCTATCATATTCAGAAGTATCTATTATGTCTAAAATATATCATACTTGTATTTCTGTAGAAAATTAAGGTTTTTGTGCAATAAAAGTACATTTTCAAATTCACGCCAAAACGCTTGCTGGTGTCATGGGCGTCTGTTATTACGTCACGGGACTATAAATCAACATTCGTGCTTTTGTACTAAATCAGAATGGCGATTATATAGCCGTGACGTAATTCGCTCTGACCGGTGTTTAAGGCATCATGGCGGATTGTTGTATTTTGTAGTTTTATTTTAACAAATAAATTATGAATCTCGACATTAATAACAGAATAAATACATTTTTCAAAATCTTTGAATCCTTTTTCATTAGATCAGATAAATATTTTGGCGATACTTGATTACTGTCTTCATGCCTATTAAGTTATGTCCTTTCACTATTTACTAACAATACTTTGACTGTTCTCTCAGCTCAGTTGGTAGTAGCTCTGCCTTCTGCGCCGTAGGTCGTGGGCTCGATCCCCACCACACAAATATTTGTGTGGTGAACACAGATGTTTGTTCTCTGTCTAGGTGTTACATTGTATTCTAAGTATGTATTTACAAAAAAATATAGTTAGTATTCAACATCTTTCCGAGGCAAGTCTTTTGAGGTGGCGGCTGTGGGTCTTTGGAATGCGCTCCCTATTGACATCAAAAAGGCTCCCAAGAAGTCAGCTTTTAAGAGTCTGGTTTATGAGCATTTCCTGAAGCAGATCTCATCGGACCTTAACTAATAAGTGAGTACATGTTGTTAATTTTAATAACTAAGCTTTCCTTTTTATGTAAGTATGCCAACGCCATTCTCTACCCCTAAGATTGGCAGGTAGAAAATGCTTATAGCATTTACCCACTATAATAGCCTGATTACACCTACCGAGTATAGTGGCGAGACAGTGCCCTCGGCTGAGCGCTCGGCATTTGTAAACACATATTCCAGTGCTCGGCCGAGCGCTCGGTCTAGCAACAGGCCGAGAGAGTCACTCGGACCCTGTTCTATTTACTAGGCCGAGTACCCGCCCCCCGCTTCTCCGCACTGTCTCGCTCGCTCACTCGGTGGATCTGAACACGCGCCCTCGGCGACCACTCGCCACTCGATGCGTACACGTCGCTTTTTCCTGCGAATGCTACAGTAATTCTCAGAAGGGCTCTAAACTCATCGGTGTCTTCCAACTGTATTTCACTAATAATAGTGTTTGTACGTAGAGATAGATTTCATTTTAACGACGAAAAAGCATATATTCAATGATGTCTCCGTGATCAACAGGGTGAAAACCGGCAGTGATCACCGCATGGTAAGAGGCACATTGAATCTCAACGTCAAGCTTGAAAGGTCTCGTTTGGTGAAATCTACTCTTCGCCCAAGTCCTGCCCAAATTCAAAACCCCGAGAGCTTTCAGTTGGAGCTCGAAAATCGCTTCCAATGCCTCACCGATTGCGAAACAGTGGACGAACTAAACAACGGGCTGGTGGAAGTTGTCCAAGCGGTAGGGTCAGAGTTCTATAAGACCCAACGCAAAAATAGAACTCAGAAACTCTCTGAGCATACTCTTAAACTTCTGGCAGACCGCAGTGAAATGAGGTTGCAGTCTTCAGTGGACAGGTCGAAATACGGCTTGCTCAATAAACAGATCTCGAAGTCCATGCGACACGATCTTCGCCTTTTTAATACTAATTGTATTAAAAAGGCAATAGAGCGGAATAAAGGCTCGAAAGTGTTCGCTAGAGATCTGTCTATTGGGCAAAGTCAGTTGACAAAACTGAAGACCGATAGCGGCAGCATCGTTTCCTCGAAGCCGGAAATTTTAAGAGAGCTCGAGAAGTTCTATGGACAACTATACACCTCATCGCAAAGTCCTGCTACAAGCACGACTAGCGATGCAAGAGCCCGTTTAACTCGACACTACACGGAAGATATCCCGGACGTCAGCCTATACGAGATTCGAACGGCTCTCAAGCAGCTTAAGAGTAATAAGGCACCGGGGGAAGACGGAATAACGACAGAGCTTCTGAAAGCGGGCGGAACGCCGATACTTAAGGTCCTTCAGAAGCTATTTAATTCTGTCATCCTCGAGGGTACGACGCCTGAGGCGTGGGGCAGGAGCGTAGTGGTGCTCTTTTTCAAGAAGGGTGATAACACTCTCTTGAAAAATTATAGGCCGATCTCCTTGCTTAGCCACGTCTATAAGCTGTTTTCGAGAGTTGTTACTAATCGTCTCGCTCGTAGGTTCGACGACTTCCAGCCTCCCGAACAAGCCGGGTTCCGGAAAGGCTTCAGTACCATAGACCACATCCACACGCTACGGCAGATTATACAAAAGACCGAGGAGTATAATCGGCCACTTTGCTTAGCGTTTGTGGACTATGAGAAAGCCTTCGATTCAGTCGAAACCTGGGCAGTGCTACAGTCGCTCCAGCGGTGTCAAATTGACTATCGGTATATCGAAGTGTTGAAATGTCTCTACAGGAATGCCACAATGTCTATTAGACTTCAGGACCAGAGTACAAATCCAATCCACATGCAAAAAGGGGTGAGACAGGGAGATGTAATATCTCCAAAACTGTTCACCTCGGCACTGGAGGATATTTTCAAGCTCGTGTCCTGGACAAGATATGGCATCAACATCAACGGCGAACTCACCACTCACCTTCGATTTGCCGACGACATAGTCATAATGGCGGAGTCGCTGGAAGACTTAGGCACAATGCTCAGAGACCTCAATATTGTCTCCCAACAGGTGGGTCTCAACATGAACATGAGCAAGACAAAAATCATGTCTAATGCTCATGTCACACCCGTGCCGGTACATGTTGGGAGCGATATCATCGAAGTTGTGGACCACTATGTTTATTTGGGTCAAACGATCCAATTAGGTAGAGCCAACTTCGACAAAGAGGTCAGCCGACGAATCCAACTCGGATGGGCAGCGTTCGGGAAACTGCGTCACATCTTCTCGTCGCAGATACCACAGAGCCTCAAGACAAAAGTCTTTAATCAGTGCGTGTTGCCAGTGATGACATACGGAACTGAGACGTGGTCGCTAACTATAGGCCTCGTGCACAAGCTCAAAGTCGCGCAACGAGCTATGGAGAGAGCTATGCTGGGAGTTTCACTACGTGATAGAATCAGAAATGAGGATATCCGTAGAAGAACCAAGGTCACCGACATAGCTCGTAGAGTTAGTAAGTTGAAGTGGCAATGGGCAGGCCATATAGCTCGAAGAACCGACAACCGTTGGGGAATAAAGGTTCTCGAATGGCGACCACGAACCGGAAGACGAAGCGTTGGGCGCCCACCCACCAGATGGACCGACGACATTGTTAAGATCGCGGGAAGTCGATGGATGGAAGGGGCTCAGAATCGTTCTTCCTGGAAACGAGTAGGGGAGGCCTATGTCCAGCAGTGGACTTCTTCAGGCTGATAATGATGATGATGAGTGTTTGTAGCACCTAACTCAGGTCTTCTTATAATCCATGGTCTCGTCCAAATGCGGGATTTCTCTTGAGCCAACTATTCTGTTAATTCTTCTACCAGGAGAGGTTTAGGTAATTTTATAGATGTTCTAATCATTTTTTCCGATCCATATCAGCGTTTCACTTGTACCTAGTACCGGGTATAAAATGAACTGACTGGCTGTCTCGCCGCAATTTTAAAAATATGTATAAACACTCACTCGGCCACAGCACTGTCTCGGCCCACTGACATTTTACTGTCTCTCCGCTCTACTCGGTAGGTGTAACTGGGCTAAGTTTTAAGTTTTGTGCAAAAAAGAGTTGAATAAAATATCACCAGTTAACTAAAATGGGAAAGTGAACAATAAAAAATGAATAAGCTTTAGTGCCTAAAAAAAAATCGATCACGACGTGGTAGGTAGTCGTTTTTCTACTCACGTTTTATGTAATTTAAAAACTATGAGGCTAGGCTCGGACTCAGCTAAACTCAAGCTCAAGCATGTTTTTACATAAGAAACTAAGAGTGATTTGTAGAAGTGCACTAATAATCTCTTATAATGCCATTGAAGTGTTTATGTGCTAAGCTTTCACCTTGGGTCATCAAGTTTTCTGCATGGCCTACAGAAAAATGTAGTCCACGTTATTATGTCAAGTATAGCACGATTGATCGAACTGTGTCACGGACTGAGCTTTCCACATCAACACTATTCACAAACCTACTTCACTTTTTCTTTTTATAAAAAAGGACGTTCTCAATTCGGCTGCATTTTTTAAATATTCTTCTTATCGTGTCAGTGATTCTTTCGAACCAAGTGTGGTGAAAGGATTTAAGTGATTTTTTTTAATGTTATAGCAAAACTATTTCATATAAGACCCGATTTGAAAAAAAACTTTTTTTATCTGAAATTTAAGATTAGTTCCATAGATATTCCATCAAAATCGATTAAGCCGTTTTGTTTTAATGTTTGTAACCACATACCTCTGCTATTTGTGAATCGCTTTAGTAAATTATTTTTTTATCTGCAAAGTAATACTTTCAGATCGGTCGTATTGAATTTTTTTTTAAATCTGTTGAACAGTTTGACCATGAAGTTGGTTTATTAAAGTGCACGAGGAATTATTTATAGTACACGAGCCTCTTCAAGTCGCACTTACAATCCTTTCACCGCACTGGTTCTAAATAATTAGTGAAACGACAAGAAGAAAAAGCAAGAGTACAGAATGATGCATATCTATTACAATTCTCGTACTTGAAAATCTGTATGCAATCTGTGATATAGTTCTAATCAACGTATATCAATTCGCTAGCGGTAAATAATAACTGAGATAATAGGTAAGGAAAGTATTAACCATATAATTTATATTAGAAAATAATAATATCTACGCAGGTATGTATTCAAATCGTTAGCATTCCCAAAAGCTCTACGCTTGAATGAGTCGCCGTATTGCCGTAGGGCGTAGCATCTCGTAGCGAATGAGCGTAGCAAGTGCTACGACTAACTTATTCCATCGATTGAGGAAATCATTTCAACAAAAGTGAGCTATTTTTAGATGTTATTATGAACTCGAGTCGTAGACAGTAGATCGATCGATGATCGAAGCTTCTGATGATCGTCTTACCTATAATCCGCGGGATTTTGGGTATCAGAGAACGGCGAGTTTGATTATTTTGTTATAATGACTTTGGTAAATAAATTGAGAGTAAAAAGGAGAAGCTTAAAAATGCAAATTAATGCTGCCATTAGATTTGATCCTAACACCCTCAGCGCGTTTGCGCGTTGGTTGCATATCGAGTAGGCACCTCGTGGTCACGAAACACGCGAGGGTGTGAAAGAGATGGCAATAAGGGCGAACGAGATAGATGACGGTTTTCACTGTGGGTGCCTCGGGCTTTTCTATTAGCCACCCACTCATTGTTTTCGTTTTGTTTGCTGAAAAGGTCAGAAGTTTTGATGTTTCTAGTGATTTAGGATGTGCTGTCAACATATTCCCGATGAGTCAACAATTTTCACTTTTCATCAATCAAGAGCGCTGAACTTGAGTTGCAGCTTTGGTCCTGGCAATCGTTACCATGACAAAAGCTTGAAGACGGTCTCTGTCATGCTTACTGTTTGGTTATGTAATGTTTACCTGCCATCCTTGTAAGAGCAGAGATCGATCCACCGTCCGCAGCCACATGACAGCATCGCCCGCTTGGAAGTCACGCAGGCGGTGGCAGCGCGAGTGCAGAAACAAGCCCAGGCACTTGAGGAGCTCTGACGTGGAGGCCTGGATCACCGTCTTCCGAGGCTGCACCGGCGGCCCACTCGCGCTCGTCGGGTGCTTCTCGAAGCACACGTTGTTGTTCAACGCATTGGCTCTGGCCACGTCCACCTGCTTCGGCCGCGGCGTCAGCGCCGGCGCCGGCCGCACCGAGCTTACCACATACCCGCCCGCCGCTCCGCTCACGTTCTTGTTGCGGTCTAATGGAGCATTGTCCGCCAGCGGCGGACGGAATGTTGCCACGCTCTTGCTCTTGCATTCTAGCTTCTTCTTGTTGTTGTTAGCGGTCGAAAACCTCTTCCATGATAGAGCGTTGATGAACAGCGAGTGCTTTTTGAGATTCTTTTCGAGGGCCGTTTTTTCGTTGATGATTTTGGCGGCGTCGTCGAGCGTGGCGCGCCGCTCGTCCCTTGGCAGGTCGCGGTTCTCGCGGTTCTTGGCGTTGTTGAGCCGCTCGTACGAGTAGGCGAGGTGCGGCTGGTGTGGCGGCGGCGCGGCGGGCGGCGGGCGCCGCTCGCGCGGGCTGAAGCTGAGCACGGTGCCCATGAGCGGCGCGCGCGTGCAGCCGCTAGGTCCCCGCATGCATCACGTGCGCGGCGCGCGGCGGCCCCACTCCGTGTGTGGCGCGGTCAGCGGCGCATGCGTCCGCTACTCCGCCCTATCGACCGCGCCAGCTGACGCCGCGCCGCGCGCAAGACGAGACCCTCCCCCGTAACAAACCCCTCGCCAATAGGGTTGATACGCTTACTACACAGACTAAATGACCGGACAGTTCCTGCTACCTGAGAAAACCACTGTAAAAACGTTTTTTTTTTTTAACAAATCCAAATAATCAGCACGGCTGAAGTGGGATAGAACGGTGGGGGGTGGTTACGTTTGTTGCATGCTTGATGATCTCTGTGCAAAGACTGCTAGGTACTGATTCGTCCGTTCGTCAGACTCCTACGTTGATGCTACTCCAATTTGGCAATTAGCAAAGAATGAACAGCGCACGCACATTAAGCTTTTAAAAATGGGTATTCTTCCGGCTTTTCTACTCACTTTTCCGGCTTTCTTAGCTACCTAGCGGCTCTCTCTATGAGACACCCGTAAACAAACCCTCTTCTATGAATCGGAGAATTACTTATAGATTCGTAATTTTAATTAATACCAACCTGAGTCAAGATGGCATGCGCATATCTAGACAATGGCGATGGCGATCAAAGAAACACTGTCCAATATCGCTATCATATTTGACTATGTTTTACCGATCGCCATCGCAGATCGCTTAGATATGCACCAGGCTTTCAGCGAAATTCTTCTACGACATATTTATAAGCGAATAATTTTTGGATCTTTTAAATGCTGATGAGCTATATTTGACAGACGATTTTAAAAAGGTCGTTGAAAATATTTGTTTTAGGATTTTTGTTTGTTCCTTTATATCTTTAGTTCGTTTTTGGCCACTCTGCTTTTAACGGCCGGGCTAAGGTGATCTTGGCAAGAATGGCGCGGCGGTTGCATAGTCTGTATGGCGAAAGAAGTGTGCATGCAACTTGTATGCTCTTTTTGTATTTAAGTGCATGTACATAAGATCTTAAAAATAATGGTACGCAGTATCATAGTTATTAAATGTGAGTACATGTACCCCGTAAGAGTGCTTTAGTTTGGAGTTCGATTCTTTAATGTGTGAGCCGTTAGGAAGTAATAAAATTATAATGTAGGTACATAAAATGTTATTCACACTGTTTACTATTAGGTAGGTATCATGAGCTTTATGTCGCCCACAGCTGGGCATAGACCTCTCAATTTCTTCACTCAATCCGGTCTTGGCAAGCAGTTACGCTAACTGGTTGAAAGTTTGTTTTATTGCTAGATCAATCAATCCTGAAAGCTTGGAAGCACAAACATTTCCAGTCGACGCGTAGCAAAACATCAATACGAGACTTTGTACCAGCAAGGCCACCACAAGCTCCATATGGTTATGGCTATGGCTGTAAATTGTGTATAGGTAGGCTGACCCACACATTCATTTTCTTCTTGGGTTTGAATGTGTTGACACTGTTGACACAATTTTAACAGCCATAACCATAACCATATGAAGCTCAGGGTAGGCAAGCAGCATGCTACAATGACTTTCGCAATTATATGCGGTCAGCAATTATCAAAGCTACCCTTAGAACAACCCATGCACATTTGCTTTACAAGTGCCCCTTAAATTTGATCGCACAGATGAACATTGGACTTTGAATACGCTCGATTAAGATAGGGTCATCTGTTTGCCTAAAATAATGTCTCCACTGATTATTCTATCATCATCATCACCATCATCATCATCTGAGCCCGGTATCACCCAGCACTTATATAGATAAGTGCTGGGTGATACCGGGCTCAGATTAAAATGAAGGAGGTCTATACCTCCTTCATTTTTTGCTCGTCTCCTCTCAAAATCAAAATCAAAAGTGAGTTCATTCAGTAGTATCACTAGGATAACTTTGAAACGTCTTAAAGCTAGGTGAGTCTATTGCCAGTTCCACGCGACCAAGCCTGGAAGAACAGGCAACAAACTACGGCTCAGTTCCTACCGTTTTTTTGTATGATCCTTTTACAAATCAATAATAATAATAACAGTGAAGTTCCAGTGTGGTGCCACTTCACTTAGTGAGACGTAGGTTAATATTATCATCATCATCATCTGAGCCCGGTATCACCCACTTAGACCTCCTTCATTTTTTGCACGTCTCTTCTGTCCTATGCGTCCTTTGTTCTGCCACTTTAAGGATGTGGTCGACCCATTGCGCTTATTTTGTTTTTATTACCCTTAACTTTAGATTCTTCTTCTAATAGAGTCACTCGTAAAACCAGTGTGATGAAAGGATTTTAAGAGCACACTAAACATGCTCTTTTAGTTTAATTAGTAAGAATGGGTTGTGACGAAAATCTTGTCTTCTTATTCGCGATTCTTTTTCTTGCAGGTGGGAGGAGGATTAGACAAAAACTAACTTTAATTGTTATGATAATAACAAAGCTAATTATAATAATAAATGTCGGAGCAGTATGGCCTTTATACGCACTTACTAATTAGTGTGATGTCAGTAAATGCTTACACTGAGAAAAATGGATTTCTGGCCTAAGATGAATTCCACCTGTGACGGCTGAATTGTAATGACGCGAGGCGATTTTGAAACGCTTACGGTTAATTTGACTTTATATTCGTTTGCGATAAACTGGTACGTCTCTTATGATAAACACGAACCGTCTCGAATGACTTACCGTAAGGTAGTCTTGGAATCCAACTTAACACTGTTAATACAGCAGTAATGGACTATTGAAAACGCTTTAAATTTACGACGTTGAATATTTGTTGAATATCACCGTAATTAAGGCAAAATTTAACTTAAATTAAGGCGATATATGCTTTAATAAAAACTAAACAAACGTAAACCTAAGTCATAAACAAACTTTCGAAAGCGGCATAAATTATCTTAAGCATGACAATATTCACCTTACAATAAGGCAGAATATACTTTAGTCACAAAAATTTGAACGTAAAATTAAAGTCTTTCAGTGACGTATGAATTCGGCAACTTAGAGGTATAATGTGGCCACATTTGCCCTATTATAAGGCCAAATATGCTCAGGTTTCGACGAATCAAATGGTAACATTAGGTTTTATAACGGCATACATATAAACGTAAATATGGCAATATTCACCTTTTCATAAGGCAATACATGCTCAAGATATCGACTGGTTAAACGGTAACATTACGTCATATAATGACTTACATACTTGGTCAATATAACCGTAAATTTGGTGATATTAGTGTTATCATCAGGCGAAATACGATCAAGTTACGACTAATCAAACGGTGAATAACATCATAAAACTATTTACTTATTCGGTTAATTAAACCGTAGATAAGACAACAATCACCTTATGGTAGGGCGGTTGATACTTTAGTTACTATTTAATCAAACGTTTAAAAAGTCTAATAACGCCATACATATTTGGCCAATTTAACCGTAAATTTGGCAATATTTACCGTATCTTAAGGCGAAATACGATCGAGTTAAGACTAACCAAACGGTGAAATAACTTCATTTAACGACTTTCATATTCAGTAAATGAAACGTAGATATAACAATATTCACCTTAAGATAGGGCGGATGGTACTTGAGATATTATATAGTCAAACTTTAAAAAAGCCTAATAACGGCATACATATTTGGCTAATATAACCGTAAATTTAGCAATATTTTCCTATATTAAAGGCTCATTAATGCTCAAGTTACGACTGATCAAATGGTCAAATAACGTCATCTGGTGACTTAAATATTCTGTGAATGAATATGAATATGGCAATGTTCGACGGATAATACTTTCGTAACTATTTATACAAACGTTTAAAACCTACATAAGTACGATCCTAGGTAATAGATAGGTAGGCAGATTTGTACATTACCTACCTAAATACTTAAGTAGGTACTCACTCAAGTGTCACTACCCACTTAAGTGTTTCATTGTGTTTTATTAGGGAGGTTCCTATTGAATCATAGCGCTATTTAATAAAACCTATTAATAGCTGTTCCATTGAAAAAAGTTTGTTACGCTCTATGACTCCTTGTTGCTATTCAAAGGCAGAACCCTCGCTTCTACACACAAGCCCTGTTCTCCTGTAGGTAGGTATATACTTAGATCAAGCGTAGAACCCAAACCAGTGTCTACAAAAATTTGATACCTATTTAGGTAATATAGGTCTAAGCTACCTGTTTCCCATATTACCAAGCTTTGCTTAGTTTACGGCTAGATTGTGTTGTGTGGAATGTCCGCAAATATTTGTATATAAGTTGGTGGAAGAAAAGTCTATTTTACTCAGTTTTATTATTTTAACGACTTTCAGTCAATTGGTGGGTTAAGTTTGAAAAAACTCTCTAGATACTGCGAGATACACCTTTGTAAGGCACTTGTCGTAGGTAAAACGAAAATCTCAATAATGCTGTCAGCTACACAAATAACCTTGGTTCGTATAACTGTATGAGAGAGAGTATATAAACTTGAAAACCCAACGACAAAACTGCTGAACCGATTATGATGAAATTTCTATGGGACTAATCTGAAAGTAAAGTTAAGATATAATTTTTCAAATTAGTTTACGAGTTATGTGGTAACAAACAAAAAAAAATCAAAAAAATCAAATATCCGTGAAAACACCCATTTAGAATCTTTCCCTGAGCTTACTCGCTTTTTGGTTGGAACCCTGACGAACCACATTCAATACCTACTTTTGCTCTGTGCTGTGTGCTAACTACACGAACTATGCTTGGAGTATACGCCAATCGACACACACATGACACAGGCAGTTAGTAATGCAGTACAGTTTTGGCTTAAAGACTACGTATACTTAGCATATTTTTGATTGGCCTCTCAGCTCAGTTGGTAGGATCTCTGTCTTCTGCGGCGTGGGTCGTGGGTTCGATCCCCACCGAGAACAAAATACTTGTGGTGAACACAGTTGTTTTTTTCTCTGTTGGGGCATTATATTGTATTCTAAGATGTATTTACAAAAAAAATGTGTGTTAAGTATTATATCAGCTATCTGGTTCCCATAGTAAGCTCTGCTTAGTTTGGGACTAGATAATGTTGAGTAGATTGTCTTGAATATCTATTTATTATTATTTTGTTATTTTTAACACCCACCACTAGCATAATCTGCAGTAATCGAGTTGGCAACACTGCCCACGAGGCCACGAGCACGTAACGACTTGTTTCATTCGTCAGTTTGGTTTGACTTTGGACGGAGTGTTTGGTTTAGTTCTGAGTCATTCAAAGTTTATTTTGCGGGTTTTTTTTTTTCCTCATTTTCTGAACGCTGCTGGCTGTGTCAGTGTATGGAAGCACAGACAAACAGATGTAGAGAGGTCCAAGACAGACCTATCAGCAGCAACCAACCAGACAAACATCTTCGTGCTTCGAACGTGGCAGACCAGAATCCCACAGATTTATTAACAAAATGGGGCAATCACCTGATTGATACGTCATTTCGAGGTAAGTAGAGTACCTGTATAAAACTCAGTTATTCCCTAATGTTTTTGAACCTAATCATGTTTTGTATTTGATAAGTTTAGGTACCTAATCCCTAGATTCTGGTTGTGTTAGAAACACGAACGAAAAATGATTTATAAAAATATGTACTTAGTGTTTTCAGTTTTGAACTTTTGCATTTAATTTTGTAAATTGGTACAAAAAAGAGTTTTTAAACTTAGGAAAATTAATTGTTTATTTTTTTCAGATAAGGTGTACTTTACATAATACGCAAAGAGGACGGGCTACTTAACAGGCTGTTAATGGCTTCCTGGATTCCAAACAAAGAAAATAATTGGCCCATTTGGACTCTGGGCTAGAAGTAAATCCAAACACCAAACTTCAATGGAGTGATTCCAATCAAGGGCACGCGGTATTGGAGAACCATTAAAAAAAGTAGCTGTAAGTACTTGTCATTTGCTATCAGTGATTCAAACGACCTCTCTGACTTAGAACCTGCAATGCCAGGCCGACCTGTCCTCTAATAAACCTGTGGTCGTAGTTTGGTTAGATAAACATAATACCTACTTGTAATAATTACCATCATAGAACGCTCTACTTTGTTTGCGATAACTATTTCCTAAAAAATACATTATTTTATTTCAGATATTGTAATCCGGTTGAGAAGGCTTCACTTGCAATAACGGATGCCGAGAAAGGAGCTACGCCATGAGAGGAGCTAGCCTGTGGGCAATAACAGCAAATGCGTGCCTACAAAAGCTTTACAACGAAAAGGGCATTCTCCAAGACGATTTTATCTTGTTTTAAGTATTTAAAAAGTTAATTACTTATCTAAATTGATTTTCTAATACAGATTTATAGATTTTTATTGAATGGTTTTATTGCAATACCACTATTATTTATATAAGATGCAAAAGCTATCGACTTATTTATTAGGCTAGGTTGAGGTTAAACTGTTGGGTTGAGAAAATACTAGTCTATCTAGTTCATATCTTTGGTAACCTGTAATCAGTTATTATTGAGGTGCTTTATAAATTTTTGTTCTATTAATTTCAGAAGCTTACAAAGACTGGGAGAACAGCTTTCTGAGGCAGCAGGCTACGCTGTTCACTGAAGGCATGTTTGGCTGATCTATTATCATAAAGTTCATGTGAAGGATATTGGCCCGCGTTACCTAAGAGTGACCTTTGAGCGGCCCAATGCCCTTAATATGAACTAAATGATAGTAAAGCAAGTCAATCATGCCCTTAGGGAACAGCGTTACTAGCCATTGAAAGGCTTTTTTCCGGTCTTTATAAAACGTTTCTGCTCGTAAAGAAAGCACAAATTACCGTACAATACGGCTAGCCTAATCGTATGAAACATTCTAAAATAACTTCTAGAAGGCAAATACGACTAAGTAAATGTTGAAAACGCTTAATGCTTAGGTTAAACCCATAGTAAGTAAAGACGTAAAACACCTTACTAGAAGAGAATTACGACTTAAAAAAACATCAATATCGGTTAATGAACAGGTTAAACTACAGTAAGGTAAGACGTACGATGTCTTACTAGAAGTCGATTATGACTTAGTAAACAGGTTTAACTACAGTAAGGTAAGACTTACGATGTCTTACAAAAAGTCGATTACGACTTAGTAAACTTTGAAAACGCTTAATGAACAGATTAAACTACAGTAAGATAAGACGTACAACGCCTTGCTAGAAGGCGATTACGACTTAGTAAACGTTGACAACGCTTAGTGGACAGGTTAAACCCACAGTAAGTAAAGACTTAAAACGCCTTTCTAGAAGCGAATTACGATTTATGAAACGTTCAAAACTCTTAGTGGATCGGTTAAATTGCAGCGAATAATACCGGAAGTTAAACACCTTACTAAAAGTCTATTATGACTTAGGAAGCAGTCAATAAATATTCAAAACACTTTGTGAACAAATTAAACCGCAGTAAAAAAGGCGTAAAACGCCTTACTAGAAGTTAATTGGGGCGCAATGATACGTCGGATATTACTCTAGGAAAGATTTACGTGTGTGACCCGAGCACCTTCTTTACCGTTTATATCGCCTTACCGGAAGTTAAATCCCATCGTCAGTTCGTCGATCCTTTCACACTTACCACGTTAATAGCTTTTTATTTAAGGCTAATCTGTAAAAAAATACGTCTAAAACACACATTAGAGAGTATAATGCTGCTTATTTGTTGCGCCTCACGCTTAAGGCGTAAAACGCCTCCAACCTAGGAAGGCGTTTTTCGTCCAAGTACGCTTGGTCGTTTTTTCGCCTTCATTACGAATAAATCCACCCTAATTACGAACTTTTCAGCTTTACATTTTTCTCAGTGTACAGCTTTAAAAAAAATCCTAGTGAAAACTGTTTCATAGACGCACTCAACAACAAACAAGGTTGTCTGGTAGAGATCGGTGCTAGCGATAAGGTCGCCCATTGTATTGCTGTGACTGTTTATTTATTTATTTATTGGAAAACCAACAGCAAGAAATAACTAATAACATTCATAGTATAGAAACGAGAGAGCCAATTAAAGGTAAATAGGATACAATTTTTAAGCTAAAAACTGTATCCTATTTACCTAATGTGTCATTGCAATGAATAAAGAGTTATCTATCTGTTACTACTACAAAGTGACTTAGCTACGTAGTCATTGTTCTGTAGCAGCGCCACCCTCGTTCGGAGTCTGCAATAGCACCTAATGCAGAGCCTAAATTCGATTACTCCCTCGTGGACCGCGGTCGGTACTATGTCGCATTATTACGTAAACCCGCAAAATCTACTGTAATCTTATCAGAGCTACATTGAGAAAGACATTGTTTTAGCTAGTAAGTTAATTAGACTATTTTTGATTTGTAAAAGGATCATATGGAAGAGAATGCTCTCTAGCATTAAGTTCGCCTATGTACATTGCAATTTTTTTGTTTTAGTGCAATAAAGAATTTTCTATCTATCTATCTATCTATCTATATAAAAAAACGGTAGGAACCGAGCCGTAGTTTGTTGCCTGTTCTTCTACGCTTGGTCGCGTGGAACTGGCACCTAGTGTCACCTAGCTTTAAGACGTTTCAAAGTGATTCTTGTATCGTATTGAATAAACGCTTATTGAATCTTGAATCTTGAATCTTGAATGCAAACCGCAAATGTTGGAAAATTTTCATTCTCGCTTTTACTATCTAAAATTGTAATTTTCGTGTAGATCGTGAACCAAGTAATAATCCTTATGTGTGTTGTTGAAGCAAAGTTTTTCGATTGTCGAAATACATACTTATGATTTTTCGAACATGTGTCGAAATAATGAAATTCAGAGGAATTTCGACAGTTCGTGACACCTTGTCACTCTATTAGAAACGAATTGTATTTCACGATAAACGTAAATAGAGCACACAATGGTGACTTCTATTAATTTATTATGCATTGTCGCCGAGCACCACGTCTATTAGCTCATAGCTCTCTAGTTAGTCATAAACTATAAACCAATTAAAAACAAGTATTTGATAAACACGTAAAGCCCCCCTCGATCGAAGTAACAAATACCCCCAGAACATGTTCGAGTTCATGTCAAACAGCTGCATGTTCTCTACCAAACATGTCTGAGAACTGTTTCAGAATTATAGATAGATAGATAGATAACTCTTTATTGATTACAATGACATACAAGAAAAGTAGGATACAGTTTTAGCTTAAAAATCACACTCATATAAGTCACAGTAATACAATGGGCGGCCTTATCGCTAACAGCGATCTCTACCAGGCAACCTTGGGAAGGAACCTCGGGAGGAATTATCTGCTCTAAAACAAAAACAACCGCATCAAATCAGGGTATTGGTTTGGAAGCTATCCTCTTTTCAATTGGGAGTTTACCCAACATTTTGTTGGTAGAACTCACTAATTTTAACCCCACTTTCAAAACAACCAACACTGGGCACCTTTGCCAATTCATTCAAAAATGGCTGACCTGCTTACCTGAATACAATTTTCATTAAAACCGCGCCATAATGGATCGATGCTCTCCGCGACAACAAAAGCTTGTTAACGAGCGGTGACGAAGTACCTAGACTTTCCAGCAACGGGCTGAGTCAAGAGACTTTTGTATGAGCGCGCACAAATAATTTAACAAGCTTTTGCAGTAGGAAAATTTTCTGAAAAAAGCACAAAAGATTTTAGAAAAAGTGATTAATTTTTTCTTTATCGCGTATCTTACTGAAGAACACAGCACATGCTCTGTCTGGCTTTGTCTCTGGCTCTGGTTTTGAGTCTGTATAAGTGTTGACTAAATAAATCCTACGTCGATCGAATCGTCACACACACAGTATAATACACTGGTGAGCACTCACACAGACTCAAAACCAGAGCCAGAGACAGAGCCAGACAGAGCTTGTGGTAGGCCTACAGCCTTAAGGCTTGAAACACAATCAAAAGTGATTGTCATAAACACAATTTTACAAGAGTTATTACAATAGACAATGTTTGTACTTCTTTAATCGCTTCCGCGCGCTAATATTCGGGGTTAGCGCTTCAATCTTTAGTTTTTTGATGTTGCCAAATCTAGCAGAATTTTCTTTCAACATAAATTGCACAGTCAACTTGCAATTCTGACTACATTTTGAACAAACTTTGGTTAACAATTTTAGAAGATATTTTGGTAAAGTCGCCCATATGCGTCCATCCTTCTCCTAGACAGCGCTGAGTGCTACCCTCTCGTTCACTTGCGTAGATGTGTGTATAACATGGCTAGCACTCGTTTCAATCGTTTTGTGAATTGTGTTTGGACTTATGATATCAACCAGTCAAATTAGATGAAAAACAACGCCACCTTATAAGGTGCAATAATAAATACATGGTTGAACCGGGAAACGAACCCGTTACACGAGAAAATTAATCACCCTGTAGCTTTATCATACCGATCGAAAGGCTGTATCATTAGGATTATTTTATGCAAATAACATAGTGTCAGAAATAAAAGGAAGACCATGATTTTAATATTTTTAATGCAAAATGAGAAAAAAAACTATGAATGATTTTTTTTTATTCAAATATGTAATGTCTTCTTTCAGTAAAATGTTCAATCTACAATATTCAAGGCAAATAGCCTCCATGTGTCAAATCCGTGGTACGCCCTGCATATGCTGCTATATCAGTATGGTTAATATTGGATATTTGCAGCCCTGCTATTCTAGCTCGATGGAGTGATCGCTGAATCCGTGTTCCATTTACAAATTTTTCAAACAAAAATTGACAACTAACATCGAATTCAGCGATCGCTTTAGTGATTTGTGTTGCACCCCAGGCAACTCTCTCGCAATTTGATATCGTAAGAAACTGGTGCTGAGAGTGGTAACTACATACAGTCGTAATTCTCGTCTAGACGTCGAATATCTGAGATCCATCGGCGCCCCCAAACGCAGAGCTTGAATTACGTGATTGTTTCTTTAGCTCTACGTACACAGTGTTCGCTTCTGAGAGACGGATAGCCCGGCCAGATCAAAGCAATATCACAGCGATCTGTGATAACAGCGATAGGAGTGTTATCGTCTTTATGTCACCGTAGCCTAACACAGGGTGTCCGATTAAGGTTTCAATCGATCCGAAATATATAAGTATATATTTAAGTAAATTCGCTCACGTGTCAATATTTTACAAAATATCAGTTAAAAAATTATGTGTTGTATACTTATTTACTTATAAAACTTATTTTTACTGTAATAACATTTTGGGTTATAGATGTGATAAGTACCCACTTGTATGAGTAGGTAGGTTAGGTACGCATTAATTAGCTAACATCGTTTTGAGTCAAAACATTTGTTTTATTTGCAGAGCAAAATGTCCTAAAAGAAACAGTAATAGATAAACACGAATTGAATGAGTTGCCATTTTTATAAAAAGATCGTAAAGCATTTTAATGTTGATTGAAAACTCTACCAAATTCGTTGGGGTACTCTGCAAAAAGGATTTCATTTTTATGAACCTTAAAAATAATAAAGGCCAGATGGTGCTCAGATCATATGATTTTCTGAAGGAGCAACATGTTCATGAGAAGCAATGATATTGAATTTTATCTGACACATAAACCGAAAACCAGCCGGTCTAATCTTGAAGCGCGATTCCGATCCCAAAATTTAAGTTTTGACGGAATTCTGACAGAAAACCCATAGGATTTCTGTCAAAATTCCATCAAAACTAAGATTGGGATCGGAATCGCGTTCAAGAGTAGACCGGCAGCTTATACTATTGCTAATGATTATAATGATAAACAGTAGTTTAATTATAAGCATTATTTTTACATTGTCTTATGGGAAAATAAAACAAACTGGAATAGTTCCTTATTTTATTTCTTTCATGTACCCACAATATGTTCTTTGGCACAAAATTAAAGTACACGATTTTGTATTGTTAACTTTTTGGTTCAGCTCATCGATAACTAGGTGACCCGACAGACGTTGTCCTGTTTTAATTATGAATGTCAATTAATTCTATGTCAAACGTCTTAAGTTAAATTTAGATTAAAAAATATTTTGTCCAAAGTTCTAAGCCTAAGGTATAATTTGTTTTTTTTTATATGGTAGAAATTTTAAGAATACCACCAGGTATTCTTAAAATTTCTAATTTCCCGCGCTGTTTTCTTAATTTTTTTCTTTCATTACAAACATAATTCACCTGACAATAAGAAACATAACAAAAAAAGAATTAGCGAAAACGGCACGCGTGATGGCTTGACCAAGGGAAATAGGGATTCATTTTTATATGTAACAGAGTTATAAATAATATGTATAGTACATATCATCTTATCTGTGATAATATAAATTTAAGGGCCAAAATGCTACCCGTTCAATAAATTAAGAACAATCGGAAAGAAGTTAGCGAAATATCAAATCAAAGTAATCACGAGCGTCGACCGTGGCCCCAAGCGAGGCCGTCTATAATGTGTTTAGTGGAAGCCCTACGGAGTTGTCGCAGTCTAAGCTTCTGTGTGACTATAATCAAACAACAAACAAATAAACATTGGCGGAAACAGCGCCATCTATAATGCTATCGAATGTATCTGTCTGTTTTCTTACAGAGCAAAAACTCAAAAATGTTGAAACCAGTTGATCAGTTCATTTATTTTTGAGTATTTTCCCTGTAAAATTCTTTGACATACCTACCACTCTTATAGTAACATCGATAGGAATCGTATACATCTTAGTGCAGCTGACTGTACATCGAATAAATAAAAAGCACATTTTCTTTCAATTTGTTGTCGTCAAAGCCAACAATGGTGGCGAAATTTCCTCTCAAATTTTCTTTTGTTGTAAGTTTTGCCAAAATGTTTGACGTCGAGGCGCTTTGAAAAGATCGCGCAATCTCAAAACCACGTTGATTAAAAACGTGATAAACGTATTTAAATAAATATAATTGTTATCATCATCAGCCTGAAGACTAATACTAGACTAGGCCTTCTGACATTTCCAGGAAGACCGACTTTGTGCCTCCTCCACCAACTTCCCGCAATCTTAACAATGCCGTTTACCCACCAGTTTGGAGTCTTACGATTTTTCGTCCAGTTCGTGGTCGCGTTCTAGAACCTTCCCCGGTGATTGTAGGTTTTTACAGCCTCAGAGACTTTTATTATCCAAACCTTACCCATACCTACTTTTTGAAAAGCATGTTCCAATGTTTGGTGATTGGAAGTACGTTATCAAGAGAGGAAAGAATTTAAAAATATAAATTCCCTGCCTTTGAATCTTCCCATCCGTGCGGAGTCGGGGCTGATCGCTATAGTAATTAAAAAAAACAAATACCGATACAGAGCCAAGATACAGAGCAATAATTTAGCCACACACAATCCCAGCGAATAAATTATAGAATAATAATACACTGAAGAACATTCATGTTGCGATTGGAACCAGACTGATTATGACGTCGTAGGGTGAGGGTGAGTAGGGGCCGCATACTAATTCAACCACAAACACACCATTTTCAACCTTATCACTTAGCTACACGTGTGGTTTTAGCTAAAACTGTATTGCACGCATGTTAGATTTTGCAGTGAGGTATAGCGCAAGAGTTCGATGACCCAAAGGGGTGATGTAGGTGTGTAATTAAAACCATGCAATTGCGATCTTTGTTCCATCTTATCACCGTTTGGAAAATCGATCTTTTGTCGCGAGGATTGCCTAGATTTTTTTCTTTAGATCAAGCCTAGAAGAACTGGCAAGAAACTTAAAGTTGGTTCTTACTGTTTGTACGTTTTTTATTATACAATTAGCTGATAGAAAAGCATATGGCCCATCTAACGTTAACTGGTAACCATCGCTAATAACAAAATATTGCACTGCCCTGCGTCCATCAACCTGAGGCATACAGATGTTCAGCCTCACTCACGTGCCAGTAATGTCACCAGCACCCACACCCTTCTAACCGAAATTCTAATAGCAATGCTACTATTGCAAACACAGATAAGATCCTTCTGTGGTGCTGTGCTTCGAAAAACATGTCCGTTAGAAATGTCAATTTGAGTTGGCGTGTGGAATTGGAGATAAAACGAACTCACCTTCAGTGAAGTTCAATCCAAACTATACAATTTGTGTCTGTGTTTACGTCCTACATTAAAATCATACACCAAGACATCCACAATGTTTGCTATCTAATCCATAGCAGGCGCTAAAGCTCTGCAGATTTTGTTGTTTCGGTGGAACCAAGTCGAATAAAATTTAGTAGTGCGGTCTGAGGCTTGAAGAAGCTAATTTATGCACTGTGTTTGAGGTCCCGTGTGAATTAATTCGCGTGAAGCTATTTCCCAGGGTTCGATTTTCTAAAATAAGTTCCGCATTCGCCCCTCAGAAGCGATCTTTTGAACTCTTGGCTCGGAAATTTTGTGTTAACTATGGATAGGAAGAGTAGAGATAAAATTAAATATAAATTATAAAGAAACAAAATATTTGTATTTTTCTTATATATTTAATAATAACTGGCAGTCAAAATTGTAATATTTATCAAAGAAGCTTAGAGATACATGCATACGTACGCATACACTGTATGATATCTAACACAAAAAACTAACAAAGAGAGTCTTTATGAAAGGAAATCTTAAAAAATACACACCTAGCTACAAACTACTAATAATTCGGGGGGTCTACTCATAAACTTCGTTTGGACATTTTGAGTTACAATACGCGGCAACGGCTATGATATGATAACCTGACTACAAAATGGATGGTCTCGTTTGCCGCGCAGTATAGCTCAAATTGCTAATACAAAATTGCATCTATCTTTTCGTAGAGTAGACCCTAGTAGGTACTTTAAGCCCTAGTTTTTTTTTGTTTCTGTTAAAATGTTCTAAGTTCTCCGCATTTCGGTGGTTATCGTATCTCCATAAAAACCCAGGCTTGAAATACAGGTAACATAAAATAAAACATGGACTTGAGGTATATAGCTGACAAACTAAGAACATCAAAGCGTTTTACAATTTATGTTGGTTTTTAACAATAAATGCTTTGGAACAACGACCTAAGTAGGTACAATATTTTTAATATTTATCAGTTATTTATTGGAAATAAGTAACTTTGGTAGAGACCAAGAAATAACATTTCTATTTTCAATAACTCTCACATAACAATACACAAAGATTACTAGATGAACTTATACTACAATAATATCTTTATGTGACCAAAATTAACTATAAACATCTCAAATATCAATATCATTGAAGATAATTCAAATAACCATAGTTTGAGATTTCATTCTAGCAAAAACCAATTGAGAAGAATTTAAAGCTAAAATTCCTCTGTCACAATGGCACTTGCAGTTACAAATACTAGGCACCTTAATGTGCGTTACACGCTTGACTCATAAAACTAACTATTTACAATATCCCATACTACGTTTCAAGTAACAGTAACAATTATATAACAAACCATTCCATTAATAATCATCATTCTATATTTTTTTGTAATTTATTGATTTATATTTTTTTTATTTGAGTTTTATTGTGTAGTACGGGATCGCGTTTAAAACGCAAAGACATTGTATTTCAATTCAGTCACCGTGTATAACTAAGCTACAAATTAAGACTTTGAAGAAAGAGATGTTACTTATTAAATTATTCAGATTAAAGCGTATTGTATTTCATATTTAGAGGCAGTGTTTTGGAATGATAGTAAATACACTCACATTTTGCTTTTAAACTGATCCATTATGCATCTTGAATCCGGTATAACTCTCAAGTTGTACGTATGGACATAAATGAGTTACCCAGCAGTGTAACTCAAAATGTCAAGAAACTTGGTTATAACTTTCAGAGTAGCTGAACATTTCACCCAAGCTCTTCAAAACAAGTCGTCTACATACGGCATGGATCAAAGCATCATGATGATGTATAGACAAATTAAAACAACTCTTGACGTAGGTAATTTTCAACCTCTCATCATCCAGATCTCAGGTTCTTAAAATCCTGAAGACGTACACAGTCGTGCCCAATTTTTAACCAAAATGTAACATAATCTGAATAAGTAATAGCAACTCGTAACTTAACCTATTCTTAGAGATCCATGCTGAAAGTCTCCTGACTCTCGTCAAACGAGATGGAGTTCGACCGATTTTTCTGTGAGTTCTGCAGAACTGGAACTGACCCTGACGGGTTCTTCAGCATTGCTGCTGGGAGGGGGCACTTCGGTGGGGTTTGTGATATCGGAGACTTGCTCAGCGACATCATAAAGGAGCGCTCGTATACTATTCTTGTGCCTGGAAAGAGAGGATTTCAGTTAGTTTATGTTGTAGTCTATGATCATATGTCTATGCTTGAGTTGTTAATCTGTCAATGTCAAGAAGAGCTGTCAATCTTGTCGCTCACTTGCTCATGTCGTCGTGTCCTAAACCAATAATAAAATATGGAGTCATAAACAATTTATAAGGAGTACAGTGAGAGTACAGTCCATCTACCTAATGGTTTTATTAAAAACCCTAGCCCGCCTCCCGGCAGGACAAATAAATAAACAGTTTACTATATTTGTTCACATGACATCCAATTTTAAAAGAACTATAAAGTTTTTTTATTTCATCTACAGATTCATTTCATTTCAAATTTCAAATAATTGTACTTAGAAATTATTTATTATCTGAACTCTAGGTACTTGAGTTCAGATAATAAATAATTAGGTACTAAGTTTTTAATCTTTAAATCATTGAATAGTTTCATTCCTGCAAAAATTAAACAGAACTAATTTATAAAAACTATTCATAATGTGTACCTAAAATGAGAAAATGTATTTCCTTTTTGTAAAACAAATGGTTTGCACTAGCTCTGAACTTTTGTTAATTTTAGATAATAATTATGTAGGTACCTACTTTGTTCTTGAGTTATGAACATTAAGAACTCAGGACTATTTATTATCTTGGATTAGAATAATCTTTAAAATTCCCCCTTTAAATCAACAGCTACCTATCTAAGGCTAATGCAGAAACAATGCTTGAGTCTGAGTCGATCCTCAAGCATACGTTTTTGACAGTTCTCTATATGTGCCAAAAAAGCCAAACTTGAGGCTCGACTCAGACTCAAGTATTGTTTCTGCATCGGCCCTAAATCAGACTATCTGATCACCGAGCACAACAATGTGTATTGTAGTACGTGCGCAGAGGCAGGCAAGTTTCCAATGTAATCCTACTCGTTAGCCTAAATACTTGAGCAGAGTTATTCCTATCCACAAAACACGTTTTGTTTATTGCACAATTTAACCGGTTTGCTTCTATTGTCAACTGTTAACAGCTTTTATATCTTACCTACTCATTTATGATGGTATCTACGACCAATACCTATAAATTATACTAATATTAAATTATGCGACCATATTATATGTATTATCACAGGTTTTTTTAAATATTGCATTATACAGTTTTTTCATTATCATTGGAAGTGTTTGTAACCAAAACATATTTATTTATACAATCCTCAAATTTAAGGCTGTTTTTTTCTACCTCTATATTTTGGGTCTTTATTTCTTGGTTTGCGTTACGTTACTCATATTTTTCCATTAGTTACGGCAACCACCTAGTACCTTATAATCAATTTTCTTCAGTGCGATATGGTAAATACTTACCTAAGCAACCTTCACCTATTTTTCAATATTAAAAAACCACGTGTGTGTACGGTGCGTGTACACTGACACGTCGTGACTACTTATAAATACATCTACATCTTTTTTTTTGTGCGAAAAAGTGATGTTATCGGTAGGTATGAATATCAAAACCAAAATCAAAAGAGTATTTATTTCATTGCAAGGATCACTTTGAAACGTCTTAAAGCGTGAGTTTAGGTGGCAGTTCCATGCGACCATGCCTAGAAGAACAGGCAACAAACTACGGCTTGGCTATAACTAAAAAAAAACTAAATATAATGTCTTATCACATCAAGATCATATAGAGCGTTATAGATAGGTAGGAAACATTATAGATTAGGTTAATATAGACCTAACCTAACCTAAAACAAAAATACACGCTAAAACCATGTGGTCTTATTGCATAACTCAAGGTGACGGTATTCTTGTGTGCGTAAAATTTAACAGCGTGTGATTCTGTGTGTGTACACATGATATTGCTAGGTAGAGTATCAACATTATTTATTTATGCTAATCTAATCGCCGACACCCGATAGTGTGGAGCTTATTATTATGTCTGTTTTTTTCTCTTATTCGCTTTGATTTTATTATTTTTGATAGATTTATGTAGAAGTTCCTGAATCTTTTATTTTGTGCGCACGGTAAGGTAACCTTGTCTGTTTATTTACCAGTGGCACTCATTGACGTATTTTATATTAACTAGCTAGCTAAATTGTTTTGGAAAAATACCAAATGGTGGACGAGAAACAACCGTTATGTTAATTAATAAGTTTGATGTCTCTCATTCAGTTTTATTTGTTTCAAGTTCATGACTTTTTTTTATACAACTAGCTTCTTTTATGCAGCAATTATTAATTTTCAATGTAAATTTTACGAAAACAAACATAGCAATTTAAGTGGTCGAGGTCATTGTCGCTCTAAATATAGAGTTCACTAGTAAACCGCCCGCGGCAACGTACCGGTTAAATACTCAAAGCTAAATTTAAATCATTGAAAAACGTTTCGGCAAATTTTTATGGCAAAAACTATGTAGGTGACATTGTTTTAAAGGGTTATAGAAAAAAATATGGTCCGGTACAGACAGACATTTTTTTAAATAAAATTTTAATGTAATGAAAACAATCGGTAATAATAAAATGTGTAAGTATACTATTTAGCCCCAAACTAAGCAGAGCTTGTACTATGGAAAACGGATTGTTGATATATTACATGTCTTTTTTTTTGTAAGTATGTGCATAGATATTTACAAAAATGTAGATAATAATTATATAGATCTAAACACCACATGAAATAAGGTAAGCATCTGTCTCCTAAGAGCTAGTCGCTTAAAAAACCTAATTATCGTGTTTATCTACGCTTATTGATAACTTACCATTGTTGTTACTAATACTCGAAATAACTACGGGTTAGCCTATCCTTTAACTAGCCTATATCCTTTTCGTGGGTACTCAAAAACTGTCACGGAGGGATAATATAGCTTTTTATTGGTGAAATAATTTTTGAATTCGGTATAGTTGTTTTTGAGTGTATTCGCTACTTACGAACCATTACATGATATTAGTATATTGTAAATATAATTGTTCATAAACCTACTTATTTAAGTAGAGCCAAACCAATCAATTCTGACTATGACTGATTGAATTCGATTTTATTATTTTTTATGTGCCATATGTTTTTGATAAGAACATCACATTTAACTTATCAACCAGTATAGATATGTATATAATTGAGGTCAATTTGTCGTTAAATTAAAGCCAATTGTCCTCATTAAATTAATTACCTCCTGGTGTCGTGGAGTACAGGGTGCCTCCAGGTGTACTAGAATACACATCTGGCATCTGAGAAGGGTCTGTGATCATCACTCTTCTAGAGGGAATGCTTTGGCTGATAGTAGCCGCTCTTGCGATCGGAGATGCAGACATTTTCAACCTTTTTGGTACAAAATAAAGTTCAAATTCACAAATCACTGACACTGTTGGTCGCTCGGAAAGCCAAGAAGGACTGAGCCGGGTGTTAGTGGTGCCTAAAATAAATACGTTAGTTGCTACGCACTCACACATGCACGCTCGCGGTGTAAACATTAAACACATGAGCGCTTTTCATCAAAACAACCACAGATAAGTTAGACTATTTTTGCTTTTAAAGACACTCAACTATCAAACTATAATGCAACCAAACCAACTTACATCTCATGTTATATACCTACTTAGTTGCATTATATCTTATGATTATTGTCTAGATGTGGGTGATAATGGCTACAGGGCTTCACTTCCACGTGCTAATAAATAACCAAGACTTAAAAATAACTTTCCACAGAACAATTTAACATTTTTAAAGTATGAAGCCTTTGAACGTCATTGTTGCGTAGGTATTATTTCGAAAATTTGAAGGAGCACGTGTTTTTTTCCTGTTTACATGCTCTAAAATTCGTCGGAATTTTTCATAGGTTTGTTATTTTGGTGACTGACGTTTGAATGGTAGGTACTATAGGTATATAGGTACTATTCTTTATGCTTTTGGAAAACCAATGAAGAAGAAAAATAGCAATGAAGGAAAGTGGTTAAGAAAAGAATCAACTAAGGTATTTTGTTTACAGTTTTTAGTATGGACTACTTACGTCGAAATGCCCACTCAATCACATAGCAATCTTTGAGCACGCACACAGGGACAATGTTATCGCACAGCTACACACACATCGTTCTATATCACATAGAGTCATAGACTAAATAACAGTTACTACGATAATCGTGAGGTATATGCGTAGTTCGCTAAACATGACCATAGTAACTACTAGTGGAACTGTGACACCGCGTGGTTGACTACATATCTATACATACTTTAAGTATATAGAGTTAATGTTGATAATCTTATAGCGAATCCTGAATTTGTACGTATTGTTTTTATAGTAGGTACCTATTGCGAATTGATGACGAATTGGCAGATTGCCTATGGTAAACAATGGTGAGTGGGGATTGTGGAACAATATTTATATTTTATTTATTAACAAAAATTGCGAAGCCATTATGTTCCTCTTCTACCTACTCCTCTCTTACCCAACAACTTGCCCATCATAATAAGTTGACGCAGATGGTAACCCTCATGCCGATGACCAGGTCTTTGAATTAAATTCGATTATTCTTGATGGAATCATCTAGAATAATCAAATTTACAATGTTATTCTAGATATAGAGTGTTACAGAACATTCTAGAACGCTTAGGAGCATTCTAGATGATGACAGACCGTTCTAAATCATTTCAATCTTTGAATTAAATTTGATTATTTTTGATCATTCTGGAATAAATAAGAACATTCCAGAACATATTGTCGAAATCTAAAATGTTTAGATAAGTCCATAGGAGATAGAAAAAGATCTACGAGACAATGCTTTGTTTTTTGGCGATGGTTACATCTAGTGGGCCTTAAACATGATTGTTCAATCAGCTAGTTATATTAAAAAAATGACTAACATTTAATTAAATTCAAATAATGAATAACACTCTTTACGTTCGTTTATAACTTGATATAGATACCTACCTAAGGACTCAACGAGCAAAAATATGCAATAGATAGGAACAATACACTTACCTACCCACATAGTCAAAGCCAAACAATCTTGAAAGAATATAGAAATAAGATTTTTGAAACGTCATAAAAGTAAAGTGAACCTAAGGTGCCAGTTCCACGCGACCAAGCCTCAACAAGAGATGGACAAGAAGCAGGCAAGAAATGGACAGAAATGAACTCTCTGCATGTAATGGACATACTGGAAACCTTTGACCAATAATACCTTAGCATACCTCCGTACCTACTTCCCCAAAATTTACGATGGTCTACGATGTAAAGTTACTCTACGTACCATAGAGTCCGAGTCCTCAATTTTTTTAAATTGCTTTCATGCACACACAAATCGTTTATGCATTTTTTTTGCGATCGTCGAAAAAAATTCAAAAATACGAAAACATGTCAAAAATCTGTTAGCTAATATACCTAACGGTTGACCACCGTTTCCTCAAGATGTTTATCCCATGTGGTAGGTAAAAACATACCAACAAGTCGCGAAATAGCTTTCTGTTTATCGGTTGGGTAACCTTGAAATGTCTGATTTTTCTTATTTGTTTACTGTCTAGCTAGACTGCTTGATAATAGATAGTCTGTTATCTTTCAATCGATGATTCTCCGTGTTTATTTTTAGTTGATTAAAAAGTAAAGGTGCATATCAAAAGAATCTTGCATTAGTAACGCAAAAATCCTAAAAAGGAGAACTTGGGCAGAGATTTTAATTTGTTAACTTGAAATAGCTGTGACGCCTCTGTGACGCCTCTATATAAACATTATGAAATAATATTCACGTACACAAATACACAGTTTGTTTTAGTTGTTTATTTTTTATTCAAAGACCAACGCACTCACTGTATCCGTAGACAGGAATAATTTTATGTGCCAACATTGCTGACGCATCTTCGCTATATCGTATACGTCGTATCGTACAGCATCGTAGCAGTAGGTACGAGTATCATGTATTGTAATACATGAACATCTCATGTTTGACTGCCTTCACAGCTCAGTTGGTAGTAGCTCTGACTTCTGTGCTTAAGGGCGTGGGTTCGATCCCCACCGAGAACAAATATTTGTGTAGCGAACATAGATGTTTGTTCTCTGTCTGGGTGTTATATTGTATTCTATGTATGTATTTACAAAAAAAAATATTCAAGTATTATATCAGCTATCTGGTTCCCATAGTACAAGCTCTGCTTAGTTTGGGGCTAGATAGTGTTGTGTGGATTGTCCGCATTATTTATATTTATTTATTTATTTATCTTCCTAACCTTAGGTAGAGCTTACACTTGCTCTAAGCCCCGGCTTCACTCGCGTGGTTTTTTACCTAAAACTTTTTAACCGGGTGATTGTAGTTCCACTTCTTTTATAAGTAGCATTTTTTTTATTTATAATCATTGTGGTTTAAATGAATAAATGCCTTTTGATTAAGTATATGAATTTGACTTTGGTCAAGCAGAAGGTAATAAGTAAATAAGTTTTTGCATCCATTGTAGACAATTTATATGACGTCAAATTGGTGTTCGCTTTTATGCCCCTACTTACGGGATAGCGTCCCGTAAGAAATGCCTGGGACAGGATTTTAGATGGAATAGACTTGTCCATACTATCCTGACAGTAGTCGGCCTAATCCACAGGAAAGACATGGTGCGGAGCTGACTAAGCCGCGGGTTTCCTCACGATGTTTTTCTTAAACGTTTGAGAGCACTAGCATTAATTACATAATTTTTTCAAACAGAAAAATCCATAGGTACACGACTGGATTTGAACCCACGTGAGCACTGGTAAACTAATGGCTGTAATAATGTGATAATGAAAACCGGACTGCCTAGAGTTTTATTTTTCTACGCCACATTAATTGTATGGGCCATTAGGGAGCCCTTGCTATTTTTATATGCATGAGTCATGGTTTCATTTAAAAAAAACGGTAAAAAAAAATACAATGCGTAAAATATTGCCGCCTCTCAATGGGTATTAAATGAAAACCAATGACAGGGCTAATTTCAAGCTTTTTTGTAACCTATAGTAATGTACAATGTTTAGGGCGTATCCTGATTAAAAAACTACATTGCACTATTAAAATTGGACGGGATTTTTCGATGTTTCGATTCGATGATCGTTGATGATTTTATTATTATTTTGGCTTTACCGATATTATTATAAACTCTGTGAAGCTAGTATCTTTGTATCGGATATTTAAATTACGTTCAACTTTTTATTATTCCTTATACAAATGTCCGAGCTATACTTGCAAATTATGTTGCCAACTGGACCCTTATTATCATTTTCAATCGACATAGACGAATCGACAACTTGTATGAATATAAATATTGTGGACAAACCAGTAGGAGTTTGGACGAAGTTGATGGAAGTGGGTGGTTGTTGGAGGCAAAAGTCTCGCATAGATTTCGATCTAACACGTACGGACTATCTTTTCTAACACATAAGGACTTTTCTATGCCTATATCCTTTTCTATCCCGTAAGGACTTATTTTTTTTTTATGCTATAGCTCGCAGATGAGCAGACGGGCCACCTGATGAAAAGTAGTCACCGTCGCCCATAGAAACTTATCTCGAAATTCTCGATTTTGATAAGAATCGAATGCTCCAAAATGATCTAGAATGTTCTTTTAACCTTCTGGAATTATCTAGAATAATCAGATTCCCGGGCAACGCCGGGCTTCGCTGCTAGTAAGTTTTTATAAAATTGTTCGGTTGGCAGCACTTACCTATCCTTGAAACGATCGCAGCCTCGAATTTTAAAGTTGTTTTCGAAAAGGCCTGCATTTTAAATTAACTATGTGTTCTTTTGAACGTAAAAAAGATGTTTTTATTCGTTATCTTATAAAATACCTAGGTTAGTAAGTATAGACAAACCTGTTTCAAAACTATAAGTAGTAGTAGAGCTCTTTGTGAAGGGCTCGTCCGGGGAAGTACTACCTCCTCCTCTGTCTATATTTCTACCGTGAAGCAGCATTGCTCTGTTTCGGTTTGAAGGTTACTGGCAAGTGAGGCTGAATATCTGCTTGCCTCAAGTTGATGGACACAGGGCAGTGTATCGTAGGCACGTTCCTGACGTGCGTGACCTACGAGTAAATGCTTTGCTATAAAGCTATAGGTTGTATGGTTATGGTTGCATCAGGTAGGCCATATGCTTGTTTCATCAGCTAGTTCTTTGGATGCCCTAAATAAATCAAATAAAAATAAATAAATAAAATAAAAATAAATTGCACGACCTCACCACGTTTGGTTGGTGTTATTCTTCATACTTCAAAATTATCCTTCATCATCATCATCAGCCTTAAGAAGTCAATTAGACCCCCTTCACATTTGCAGAAAAACGATTCTGAGCACTGTTAATCCACGGACTTCTTCTATTTAGTTTGTTGCTGCCCTCTAGGGGAGCAAAGCGGAGCTACCAATTGATTTATTAGCCAAAAATTAAATAAATATAAATCCATAATTTATTGACCTAATTTAGGGTGACCAAAATAACACCAGGAAAACACTAACAATGCAATCATACGTAGATGACATGCAAACCTTGAACGTGTTTACAGTTTAAACTATAAAAATGTATAAATAATAGGAATGTAAATCTAACGTACTTAGTATGACGAAGCACTACGCAGCAGACACACCCCCCTGTTTACAAACAGTGAAGCTCTGTTTCCTAGTAATGGGAAACTGCAGATTACGGACGCTTATTTGCGGTGACAGCAATGCTAAACATTCTAAAAAAGCCCAATCGATTTCTAGTTCGAGTTGCATCTCTAGCGATACCAGCTTCTCACATTTCATCATTTTTTATGCGCTGAGCTATTACCTTTTTGTCTGGAATGCAACACACACACACCTATTCTTTTTTCGAAATTTGTGCGTAGCCAGGATAAAATAAAGCCTAAGTAAGTATATTATTTAGGGAATTTGTAGCTTCCAAATGGTAAAAGAGTTTTTAAAATCGGTCCAGTAGTTTTTGAGTTTATTTGTTACTTATAACATTAGTAATACAAACGTAAAACCTACACGAAACTAATAAGTTCGATGATTGAGATTGCTCGTTGACGGAGAAAAATACCTAATATTACGGCCGCCGTTTTAAGAAATCAGAGTTTAAACATTAGAAAAACAACACGTAGTTAAGCTTGAAGTTTTCCGCGTAAATTGATTGTTATTATAGAATTTAAATAATCCCATAATAATACAATACATAATTATAGAAACGTACCTACATTCGATTCATCCTCAAATACCTATCATGTAGGTAGGTTCTCGTATCTAGACGAATGCAGACATCGATACCTACAAAAGTGACGGAAAGTTTTGAAATAATACCAATTAAATATTTTACAAACAACAGAACTATAAATTAACCTAATTACCTACTATGCGTTCTTTTTGCCGTACCTAAATAGCGTAGCCAAATTGTCTACACAGCTCTATCGATAGCTAAGCTAAGCTATCATAGCCTATCCAACGAACTGTAATTTAAATATTAATTAGAATTAAAAATTTAGGTAAGGACTGGTGAAAATATTAGTAAAAAAAATGAAAATATCAACAATTTTGCTTGTTTCTATAATTCAGTTAGTTTGACATAATTGAAAAAACTCCGTCCCCGCAACGTTCCAATTTCGAATTGGAATTTGAAACAAGCTTACAGACACAAAACTTATTTTTGGTAAAAGTTATAAAAACTCTTTTCGTTGATTTTGCTCATTTTTAGGGTTCCGTAGCCAAATGGCAAAAACGGAACCCTTATAGATTCGTCATGTCTGTCTGTCTGTCTGTCTGTCTGTCTGTCTGTCTGTCTGTCTGTCTGTCTGTCTGTCCGTCCGTATGTCACAGTCATTTTTCTCCGAAACCGTAAAAGCTAGACTGATGAAACTTGGCGAGTAGATGTATTCTGTGAACCGCATTAAGATTTTTACATAAAAATAAAAAAAAAACTATAAATTTCGGGGGTCCCCATACTTGAAACTGAAACTCAAAAATTTTTTTTTCATCAAACCCATATGTGTGGGGTATTTATGAATAGGTCTTTAAAAATGATGTTGAGGTTTCTAATATCGTTTTTTCCTAAACTTAATAGTTTGCGCGAGAGACACTTCCAAAGTGGAAAAAAGTTGGTCCCCCCCCCTCTAACTTCTAAAGTAAGAGAATGATAATACTAAAAAAAATATATGTTGTACATTACTATGTAAACTTCCAACGATATTTGGTTTGAACGAGATCTAGTCAGTAGTTTTTTATTTATACGTCATAAACCGTGTACCGCAATTTACCTTTCGACGAACTACAAGAACCTAATTATGTTACATCAAGTAACATAATATAAAGGTTCTTGTAGTTCGTCGTGCTACGGAACCCTTCATGGGCGAGTCCGACTCGCACTTGGCTGCTTTTTTATCATAAATATTCGCGACAATGTTATTCTACTTAAAAATAACGTAACATACCAACTTCCAATAACTGAATAATATTATTAGATGTTTCAGTTTAACTGCCCGTTTTCAGTGGGTTCTAATATGACTGGCTGTAGCGTAGCCAAAGAAGAATGCGTGTCAAACAGTTTAAAACGAACTTCTTATAAAAATATAAATAAATATAAATATTGTGGACAATTCACACAACACTACCTAGCCCCAAACTAAGCAGAGCTTGTAATATGGGAACCAGATAGCTGATATAATACTTGAATACATTTTTTTTTTTTTTGTAAATACATACTTAGAATACAATATAACACCCAGACAGAGAACAAACATTTATGTTCACCACACAAATATTTGTTCTCGGTGGGGATCGAACCCACGACCTACGGCGCAGAAGGCAGAGCTACTACCAACTGAGCTAGAGGCCAGCGTAGGTTATGTGTTATACAACGTAGGTTATGGCCAAGGTCACCAGAGTCACACATGCCTTCGGGCTTCAACCTATACAATTCATGCTTCAATACCAAACCCTTTAATTTTAGTTTGTGATTCGAGTAAAGCTACAATGTGCTTATAGGAAAACATCTGGAACACGGTCTATAAGCTTGATGCCGAGCATGTCACGCTCCATAAAAAAAGAAGACTCGTTTACATTTACATAAAGTGTCAATATATTTAACACTTTATGGATTGTCGTCAGCACTGCGCTGTGACCTATCACAATCAGAAGTAGGTATCATACCGAGATAAATAAATATCAAAATATGACGTCATCAGCTTATGAATCCACTGCTGTAGGATTGATGTTGAAAATAGTGATTCTTCTTCTTCTTCCTGCCCTTATCCCACTTTATGTGGAGTCGGCGCAACATGTTCTCCTCTTACATTCTCTTCTCTTCGCCATCTTTGTATTCACTTCTTTCTTATCCATGTCAAAATATTAGGTTAGGTGAATATTATGGTCGCGTGGACTTACCTATAACTTTAAGACGTTTCAAAGTGATTCTTTCAATTGTATTAAATAAATTTATCGAGTTTTGAGTTTATAGGTTTCAAATATATTTTTATTGGCACGCTGTTTCACAGTAATCTAGGTATATCTATACTAATATTATAAAGAGGAAAGATTTGTACCTATTTTTGTATGTTTGTAATGAATAGGCTCAAAAAGTACCTACTGGGCCGATTTAAAAAAATATTTCACCAATAGAATGCTACATTCTTCCAATTTAACATAGGCTACATTAAATTTCATTTTGAAAAAAATTAGGGATCCTTGGTAAAATTTGAACAATGTAACCGAAGGTGTAGAAAAATGAGTCTTAAAATGTCTTTCGTCAAATGCGCTGCCGAAACTATTAGCGATAGAACAAAATAATGTACAACAATATTGTCTACCCCGTGCGAAGCCGGGACGGGCTGCTAGTAATTAATAAGTATGAAAACTGTAAGGTTTGGTGGTTTAGATTAAGTTTAGGTTTAGGCATAATTTCTCATATTTATTAATTTCTTAAGCTTGGGTTCGTGGCGATGTTTTCTATCAAGATTTTATGTGTTGAGTTGTGTTTCACTAAGTGACAAAGATAGCATAACGATTTAACTTTAAAATTATATTAAACACAAAGTAAATACGTTAGTATGTAAGCATTGATAAAATGGATTCATCTGCAGACCACTTGAGGTACTATATCCAGTTTACTACGTTACCTATATAAATAACTATTTATTTTCTCCGATACCTGTACTGAATTATATACTAATATGTAGTTTAACTTCTGTAGGTACGAAAACTTGCAGTTCGCAACCTTGACTCAACGCTGCTAAGTTGTTTACGAAATTTAAAATTTTTAGTCATAGCTGACTACTATAATGTAATTCACTCACCTGTTAGTATTTAAAGAAATTCGACTACACGTCGAGGTCGAGACTTAAAAAAAGTCGCAGTGACGTAGGCACTAGACACGACCTACTAGAGATAGATAGTTAAAGAATTATTTATTGTGGAGATAGTTACCTATTTAGAGAATTATTCACATTACAAACCTTATTATTCAATATTACGGTTATGTTAGGTTAAGGTAAGGTTTTATTTTGAACTCAAAAGATGATAGATAAACAAATGCCGTTTATTGTAGAATTAAAAACCACAATTACACATCAATTCAAAACAAAAATACTAGAATCTCTGAGGGGATATCTTCCGTGCCTAGAAATCACAGTCAGCTGTTTCGTGTGATACAATACATCACATACCTACAAAATAGTATTTCCACAATTACTTTTAAGTTCGAAAACATGTGTCAAGTGCACGAAAAGTTACACCGCGCTAGTTCGAAAGAACTAAGAAGAAGAAGTGACACGATAAGAAGGATAAGAACAATTACTTACTTTTCATCATTATACCTCTTAGCGGCAGTACAATAAATTCAGAATACAATAAGATTATGTGTACTTACTAGTTATATGTATAGACTCCTAAATAGAGGTAGTTAGTTATAGGTTATAAATACCTACCTATCCTTGATAACCACGAAGCCTTTGAACCGGTTTTGCATTGTTTTGCAATCTAGGTAAGTTTAAGTACATAGATTGGCAGAGAGCAGCGCAGTTCATTGCCAAGGCTGTTCTGGTGAGGAAAATCAATCTTCTATTGCTTTGTGCCAAGCATGACTCGATATGTCTTGCTGATTGCTTCACCAACTTATGTGTTGAGAACTTACAACAACTGTAGGTACCTACAGCTTATTGCAAATATGTAGGTGTGTAGCATTTATATTTTAGGAAAATTCAGAAGTTCTACTTGGTGTTAAACTTCTTGTGCTTACGAATCAATTTTAAAAATGATTAAATCTAAATAATCTGGACATTCCACACCGCACTGTATAGCCCCAAAGCTTGGCCTATGTGAACCATATCGCTGATAAACAAAACAAATAAAACAAATATTTATTTTTCCTAGTGGGGATGGAACCTACGCGTACGGTCGTGCAGAAGGCACTGTCATTTCAACTTCAGTTAATAATAATCATCATTAAAATGAGGAAAACACCGAAACTCTTTTCTATAGATTGAGTTTTTAAATTTAACATCCGCAGTACAGTACTAACACTTACGTAAGAACTCTACGTAGGCAAGCCACTGCCAAGGCTTTTAGAAGTCTCGGCCAAGGTTTGAAGTTCAATGAATTTATGTCTCTTTTGAAAACTTCTTACTAAAATGAAGAGATTTAAAGATTTAAAAGATTTATTTGATAACAAACATCAATGATACAAAAGTGTTACAACATTAAACTAGCAGGTACATACTAAACATGATGGGTAGTACAATATTTAATGCGTAAGTACGCTAACTCCCACCCTAGGAGAACCTGTGTTGTGGGTAGTTAGCCTCTTTCGTCCAACTAATATCAATCGTATGAGGTTACGCTAGTTAAGAGTGCAGCAGAAAATGACAATGAACGAACAATGAATATCAAAGACTTATTTTTCTTATAACTTGACTAAATTTACAACTTTAAAACTAACTTAGATCATCACTACGTCTTTTTTCACATCGTAGTGATGAGAGTAGAGAAAGGTAGGTATGCTTAATATGGTAGAGGCATGTAGAGAGAATGGATGAAAGGAGATTAACAAAACAGGTGCATCAGGTGAGTATGAATGGAGGTGCTGGAAGGGAAAGACCTCAATAAATGTATCTTTTTTGACTGGCCTCTCAGCTCAGTAGTGGTAGCTCAGTGGTAGTAGCTCGACGAGCTGTGTATGAAGAATGTTATGAGAGTGAATGAAGCGAAAGAGGTAAGTAGTTATGTGAGGCAGGATCGTAGCCAGTGGAAATCCGGGATCTCTCCCTACCTCCCATTATGGGAGAGGCATGATTTTATGAATGTATGTAAACAGACGTGATTACTTCCTTTACTTAGACTTAGAGTTCTATGTACTTGCGGTACCTAGTTCAATCTTATATCTGTGAGGGAACCGTTACATTTTTAGATTTCTTTAGCGCATTTTCCTCATCTGGTTAAGCTTATTTTTATTACACTGCGTAGGAGGAACTCGTCGCTAATTGAAAATACTTCACAGACGTGTATTCAAATACGAAAACACTCGGTAATCTCATTTAACATTTACGGTCTTGTTCGAGGTCAGTAATTCAGTCTGATCGTGATCAACAAGATGTTGATTTGCAAAAGAAGAAGGTCTGCCTGCCTGCCTCAAAGTCATAGCCATTTGTGCTCCTGGTTTAAACCTCCTGGCTTTAAATAAATAAATAAAGCCTTTAATTCCAAAATAGTTAACATTAATCAGCTTAACCTATTCAATTTCATTTTATACTATAGGATATTATTATTTTGAGATCATATTATTTTTCATTTATACTCATTTTATTTTGGCACCCAGTATAGGATGTAGGCTTCCTCCGTGCGATTCTACTGTCGGCAATCTTGCCCTAGTCGAGTCCATGCGCTCCCGGCCACCTCTACAATATCGTCGGTCCATCTTCTCCTCGGTCGTCCACGTGAGCGTGTCGTGTCTCGTCTCCTGGCTTTAGGAAATATAAAAACAGCAGCTTTTCTCTCAGCAAGCTTATAATTGTAAAGATAAAAATAGGTAGGTAAGTACAAGTAAATTCAAATTATGTTGCCGGTAAAACCGTTTGCGTGTAGTATCTGTAGCATGCAAATTAGCAGGAGCAAGCACACTAGAAAGTTCCCCGTCTTTAGCAAGTCTAGTAAAGTTCACTCCTGATTTGAACCAGTTAAAGTCTAGGCTAGGTTTCAAATGATTCCAGCCAATCGGATGCAACCCTTGAAATAAGATCTTGTGCTGATTGGTTCAAATGAGGAGTTGTCTATGCTCAGTGAACGTCATCAAACTTGAAGCTTTTTTGACATCACGACAGAAATTGCTACTTCTTTGTTCGTATGTACCTAATACAAAAATTGATCCAAATGGACAGATGCCATTCATTAAGAAGAAGAAGAAGAAGACCTTCGGGATTGCAAAAATATGCTGAGCGAGAATCAAAACCACACATTTCTTCTGGCGTATCATGAACGTCTAATGGCATGAAAGTTTTGCAAACGAATGTAGAGCTTCGTAGCCTTTCGTAGCAAAGCTCTACGAGACGAAAATTCATACTTATTTGCATCACATTAACTTAAAAAAAACACCGTTCTTAAAAAACACAATATTACTAAAAGTATTAGCTCTCATAAAACAAGGAAAAGTACAAGCTTTACTTTAATTTGGATCAGAAAGCCCTGGGTGAAAATGTCCGCAAATAATTTAGTTCTATAGATATTAGAAGACAGTAGATATTTGATTTATTAATGTAGGTACAGATAGGTAATGATAATGTTGCGTAAGTACCTCGGAATTAGTTTACCGTAGCCGTATAGGATATATTTGAAGCCACTTATTTATTACATAATAGATAAAAGACGATTATGTTGTACCTATCTGTTTGCTTTAGATTTAAGATTTAATTTTATCGTATTGTGATTGATATTAATGTATAATCAAATTATTGATGTTAAAGTTGTAACAAAAGAACAATTTTCAGTTGATAAATGCGGATGTTTCGGAACTTATACGTAGAGAAGCGACCTTGATCTTAAAATAATGCGTAGTTTACGCAAATTCAAAGCGGATTTTTCTAACACGCGTCATATTGCTGTATTTACAAGAACGATTGAAAACTCGTTCGAAGTAAAACAGCAATGTGCGTAAAGATTCGCGATTGCGCATCTGATGAAGATTATGAAAGTTTTATTTGAATTTGCATCATCCGCACAATATCTTATTTTTACCGATTTGCTGTTTCAAGGTAACATTTTGTAGTTTTTAAAGTAAAGTTTTATGTAGATTATCTTACCAAGGAATTAAGGAAGAAGCTTAAATAAAAACTTAAACGAATGTAAATAAAGGCGTAGGAGTAGGTAAAACCTTGCCTTTACCTAGGTACTTATTAATAAAATATGAATAAACGGACCCCAAAAAAATCAAACGAGGCAAAGCTTGTAAGTAAGTTTTTTGGAAACCAGATTATCTGATACCTAAGTATTTTATTTTTTGTTTTTGTTGTGGATTCGAAATTCGGAAATTTCGGAAATGTCTAACCAGCAATGCAATTTTGTCTGGAAGAGATCGATAAGGCCCATGATATTTTTCATGCTAGGTGTTTTTTGGGAGCAATGGGAAATTTACTCTTGTCCTCCCAATTCTGAACTGAGACGCAACCGTCCAAAGAGCACTTTTTTTTTGATATTAGATATTAGATATTTATTTATTGAACCATTGCGTTACAGTAATATAACATTGGTAAGTCAATTTTCACAAATAAGTCTTAATATTAATATCATATTATTTCAATACGCACTAACATAATATAAGTATACCTATTACTTTACGTTTGCAAATCAGAGAATGAGCAGCTCAAATATTCATTTATATGGTAAAACGGGTGACATTCGAAAAATGTTCTAAGTTTGTTTTTAAATTCGTTTATAGACAGTTTTGTCACTTCTAAAGGTAATTTATTGTACATAGCAAGTTTTAAACAGAGACCTTGTTTATACGTCTTAACAAGTCTGGTTCTTGGGACGTGCAACTTTTCTTTATTCCGAGTGTTATAATGGTGTTTATCCATTTTCATGGGCAAATTTTGTTTTTGTAAATGTACTTCTATGAGCGAGTTAATTATGAAAAGAGATATAACTGTTAAGATCTTCGATTTTTTAAAATAAGCCCTGACTGAAGTTAATCTATGTAGGCCATATATTATTCTAATAGATCTCTTTTGACAAATGAGAACTTTTTCAATTTGGGTAGCATTTCCCCATACTGTTAAAGCATAATTCATAGTTGAATGGCAGTAGGCATAGTAGACAGATATGAGAGTTTTCCTATCAACTGTGGGTTTCAGTTTAAACAGTGCATAATTTGCACTGGCTAATCTCTTGCATATTTTGTCTATATGGCTATCAAAACATAAGGTGGAGTCTAAAGTACATCCCAAAAATTTTACTTCTTCAATAGTATCATTTTTATTTTTTCTTTTACAAGAGTAATTTAAAACAGAACTTTTGTCAGCATTTAGTATAATCCCATTTGTTTCAAACCAAACTTTTAATTTTTGTAACACGATATTTTTTTGTTCATCAACAATGTCTAAGTTTTTATTTTTTATTCCTATGTGCGTGTCATCCGCAAACAAAGTTATCATTGCCCAGTCTGGTAGGCAGTTGCCCAGGTCATTGATGTAGATTAAGAATAGTAGTGGTCCTAATATGGAACCTTGTGGTACGCCTATGTTACTATGTTCCGCATTTGATTTTATATTATCTAACTTTACAATTTGAACTCTGTCACTAAGATAAGATCGCAATATACAAAGTTCCATTCCTTCAAACCCATAAAAACTAAGTTTGTGCATTAAAATGTCGTGTCGTAAACAGTCGAATGCTGTTTACGACTTTTTTGGCGTAAACATGCCACTTCTCTATTGTCAGTAATTATTAAGTCAGTCCTGAGATATTTTTTTTTTGTTTATGATTACTGGTCAATACTCTGCATTGGCGTGCATGTCTAAAAGAGTGGACGAAGTAGTAGGTGACTATTTTGTACTTTCACTTGTCGGTTTTCTAACCACGTTGAAAACCACATGGCGTTCGCTGTTTTCCTCAGATACAACACAGTACGAACGATTTAGCACGTTTCGTAAGTGTACAATCTACGGCATAAGTTGACAGAGCTAGTCTGTATTACAAAGGGATAGAGTACAAAATGAAAGCGTTTTTTTTTGTGTAGGACTGTTGTATCTATTCACCTAGTCACCTACATAGCGGGCTTAGTAACCATTTGATATTTTGGGCGCCGGTATTTTTAACCTTGAGAGCTCTGTGCGATTTAGGCTATCTTTCTACTAAAGCGGAGCTGATAAAGTTATTGGTATCAAATAGTGTGTCTTTTATTCTGCAATCCCACTAATATTATAAACGTGAAGACATAGAGGAAAAGTAAAGTTAACAACGCAGGCCGCAGCTAGTAACGTATAAATATTATAAGAAAAATTTATTATTTTAACATCTGTTATTAACGTAGGTAAAACGAGTCGCAGTTGCTGCGTTCTGTAAAAATCCACGAACTGCGCTTAATTATTCTGAGATCATAACTAAACTAAAAGTGTATTATTTTTGTTATACTTACAAAATAAATTATGTAGACAAAAAATATGCTGTCGGAACACCCGGGTTTGATAGACAGGCGCCCTCATCGCCTTGAGTTTGTTTAACAATCTTGTCACACTACTCATTTGTATGGTAATATTCGTAATAGCGATAACAGTGTATTAAGATGTCTGGGCAGCAGGTTAGATAACATTTTGGTATTATGGCTTTATGCCATTTTTTTTTGTTGTCGCTCTAGGCTTCGCACGCGTGGTGACATTCCTTTCAAGTTCTTTTTAACAAATACTCAAATACATCCGACGACTTCAGTTGAGTAGTAGGTACCTACTAGCTACATATTATGTATTCTGTGGCCAAATCCGATGACAAAACCATCGACATTTTATAGATATTTGGGAAGTCAGAAGAAATCTGAAATTATTCTTCCTGGAATATGAGAGGCTATTGTCCAACAGTAGAATTCATCATAATCATCATCAAACTTTGTTAGTCCACTGTTGGACGTAGGTCTCTCCTATAAGACGCGCCACTGAGCCCGGTCTTGGACTCTTCTCATCCAGTACTTGCCAGCTACATTTCGCCCCCATTTCGTCACCCCAAGGAATTCTTCAGGCTGATGCTAAAGCAAACTCTACAATGTAGACAAATGACTCATGTGTTACCAGAACACATGTACCTATTAACTAGTACCTAACAATTGAACGTAGGTATAATTGTACACTTGTAGTAATATTTGAACAGGTGGTGTTGCCAAATGTCGACACAAAGAAATGAAGGGTGATTCAATATCCTTCCTTCTCTTTGTAACCTGTCATTGGTTTGTTCTTGATCACTGATAGCCAGCGATAAGGCCGCACATTGTACTTTATTCAATTACGCTTAGTTACTGTGATATATCCTTGTGTACAATAGTGTTATCTATATAACTGATTAAGCTAGGAGTCAAAATTCAAATATCAATAATTTATAAGTATGAAAATGAAAATTCTCTGGTTACCATAACCAAGCAGGCAACCACTCAAGATTATCTAAAACTTTCAGGCAAAAAAATGTGCTGTTAGAAGGGTTTAATGCTAAAAGTCATGTCTACCAGTCACCCTGGGCGTGTAATAAAGATGACCCAATGTTAAATGCCACCAATGTTCAAGCTGGAAACTCTAGAAATAGATAAAGAATGAATACTGTGACGCCGTGCTGACGTAACTAAAGCGTGCAAGGCGGTGAAGTTTTTGGCAAACATCGTCATTGTCAAAATAGCCGAGCGGTCAGAGCTACGACTGCGAAGCAGACGTACGCGAGTTCGAGCCCGGTCCAGCTATGAAGATTTTTGTTCGAGATTTTAATGTTAGCAGAAAATTCTAGTAACGGCGAGTGCCTTCTTTAAGGAATTCAAATAAAGAACCGAAAGTTCTGGACTAAAACAAGAAATGATGCAGGTAGGAAAAGACGATCGGAATCCAACAGAAGAAAACGAAAAGACAATCGAAATTCAATAAAACACGATCGAAATTCAATAGATGACAATCGAAATTCCGGGTATATAAGGAGCTGCAAGCGCGTCTACGGGCAGTTCAGTGGAAAGTGATCTGAAGAAAGGAACAAGAAGAAAAAGTGGAAAAGTAGAAAAAGTGAACAGTGAAAGTGAATAGTGAACAGTGAACAGTGAATAGTGAAGTGAAGTGCAAAGTGGTGAAGTGCTCCCAGTGGACTGTCAGTGTTCGGAGCACCGCGTTGGACCGTGTAACGCGCAGTGCGCGGGGACAGTGTCGGACAGTGCTACGCGTTTCGTGCAGTGCTACGCGTTCAGTGCAGTGTTACGTGTTCGTAGTGCGAATAAATCGCTACTTTCGGTAAAACGTTCGTTTCCTTCCAATCCCTGTACCCACTTCCGTAACATTTGGTGTCAGAAGTGGGATTGGAAGGTAAAATGCCTGTCATGCCGAGAGAAGGCATGAGTACTCGCACTACGACTGCCTCGCAGCAAGCAAGTGGCTCCGGCGCCGAGGCTTCTGAGGAAGAAACCTTGGGGCGTCGAGACAACTCTGGCGGGGCAACCTCTGAAAGTGCGTCAATGACCCAGGTTGGACCGGACCTTGGCGCCTTGTTGAAGCAACTGCGCGCCATGCAAGCGGATCAGGCTCGCCGGGAGGAACAGCAAGCTCGTCACCAAGAAGAGGACGCTCGCCAGCAAGAGAAGCAAGCCCGTCGGCGGGAGGAGCAGCTGCGTGTCATCCAGGAGGAGCAGGCTCGCCGGCAGGAGAAGCAAGCTCGCCGGTGGGAGGAACAGCTGCGTGCCATCCAGGAGGAGCAGGCTCGCCGGCAGGAGGAGCAAGGCCGCCGGCGGGAGGAGCAGCTGCGTGCCATTCAAGAAGAGCAAGCCCGCCGGCGGGAGGAACAGTTGTGCGCCTTGCAGGAAAATCTTTTGGCCGCTATCACCGAGAGCATGCGGAGGGTGGAAGCGGTAGAGGAAGCTTTACGGCGATATCAAAACCGCCTCTCCTCTATTGAAGAAGACGTTAAGAAGCTCAAAACAGAGGGAACTCCGGCCTCAGCGACCATAGTGAGTGCAGGCGGAAACTTCGAAGTCCCGCCTTTCGATGGAACCACTTCCTGGGCGGCCCATAGGCTACAATTTGAGGCTGTAATGAACCTTAATGGGTGGACCAAGAGCCAGGCTAAAACCGTACTCATTTTGGGACTACGTGACAAGGCCTTGACCGTACTGGAGGCCGTGGGGAGTGATGCTACCTACGAGCAGTTGCTAGAAGCCCTGGAATTGCGCTACGGGGACTCGCACCTGGAGCATGTTTTCCGCGCTCAACTCCGTGATCGATGCCAACAAGCAAATGAGTCATTGCAACAGTGGTTTCTGGAGGTAGAGAAGTTGGTCCGAAAGGCGTACCAAACATCGCCGGCATCGGTCATTGACAGCATGCTTTTGCAGTCGTTTGTCGACGGTATTTTCGACGCGGAAGTAAGAGCTGCCGTGCGCTTGGGTCATCACGGTCACATCAAGGAAGCCGTCGCGCATGCGCTCGAGGTGGAAGCCGTTCGGCGAGACCCAAGGAGTGGACGTCTGAGGGGAATAAATTCAATGGAAGTGGCGCGGGTAAGCCAACACAGAGCTTTCGTCCCTAGATGTTACAACTGTGGAGAGACGAAGGACCGATGCTGGTGTACAAGCATTGGAGAAGCAGAGAAACTAATTCCAGCCAGGGCTGAAAGGTGGGCACTGGCCGGTGGACAGGAAGCCCCGAAAATCAAGATTTGTCAGAGTACAGATGGCAACAGCTTAACTGTAAATGGATCAGTAAATGGAAGTCCGTGCTCATTGACTTTAGATACTGGAGCGTCACGTACGGTAATTGGGACACAGCTGACAAGAAGGAACGGAAAGATCAACGTTCGGAAGGGAGCTTACCAGCTAACAACGGCTACCGGCCAGCATATACCAGTATCAGGTGAACAGAAAGTGGCTATCAAGATTGGTGACAAGCTGTACTGGCAACAAGCGGTAATAGCTGACATTGTGGATGACTGCATTATCGGCCTTGACTTCTTAAAGGATCATCGATGTAAGCTCGACATTCACTCCGGTGTCCTGAAGTGTGGGGAAGACGAAATACCAATGAGGGGCGGTGGCGAGGGCAAGGTGTACTGCATTAAGAACACTAAACTGTTGCCAAGATCACAAACGCTAGTTCCAGTAATTTTTCCCGGAAATAAAAGTTTGAAACAGCGACGTTGGACAATACTGGAAAAAGTGGATAACGAGTCATCATGGCTGCCGGCACGTACAGTCGTCAATTCTTCTATGGAAGCTGTGGTACCTGTATTAAACTTGAGCAATGAAGAACAGGTGTTAAAGAAGGGTACGCTAATAGGACGAAGCGAAGAAATTGTGTGGTTGCGGAATTGTCAGGAAACCAAAAAGACGGAAGCAAGTACAATCGACGTTAACAGTATACTAGAAAAATGTAAGCAAGATTTGACAAGTATTGAATTGCTCAAGGCGAAGAATTTGCTACGTCGGTACTCCGATATATTTTCGAAGAATGATGGTGATATCGGAAGGACGAGCATGGTTCAGCATAAAATCAATACTGGAAATGAACAACCTATACGACAACGACCCCGCCGAATTCCTTTTGCCAGAGAAAAGGAGGTGGACGACATGATTCAAGACATGAAGGATAATGAAGTAATCGAACCATCGTTCAGTCCGTGGTGCTCACCAGTGGTTTTGGTAAAGAAGAAGGATGGGTCAACGAGGTTCTGTATTGACTATCGCCGCCTAAACGACGTGACCAAAAAGGACAGTTATCCATTACCAAGGATAGACGACACCTTGAATACTCTCAATGGCATGAAATGGTTTTCTACGCTGGACCTAAAAAGTGGCTATTGGCAGGTGGAGTTGGATCCCAAGGATAAGGAGAAGACCGCGTTCTCCACAGGAAAGGGCCTCTGGCAGTTCAAAGTGATGCCGTTTGGGCTGTGCAACGCCCCGGCTACTTTCGAGAGGTTAATGGAACGTGTCCTTGCTGGGTTGCTAGGAGAAACCTGCTTGGTGTATCTCGATGACATTATAATAATGGGGCGAGAATTTGATGACCATTTGAAGAAGCTGGAATCCGTATTCAACAAGTTGAGAAGTGCAAATCTGAAACTAAGCCAGAAGAAGTGCTCATTCTTCAAACGGCAGGTGAACTATTTGGGACACGTCATTTCGGAAAGCGGCGTCGAAACGGATCCATCGAAAATTACGGCAGTTAAAGATTGGCCTGTGCCTGCTGACAAAACTCAAGTACGAGCGTTTATGGGACTTTGCTCTTATTACCGTCGTTTTGTCAAGAGTTTTTCGGATATAGCGAAGCCATTGCATAGACTAACAGAAGAAAAACGGCCTTTCGTCTGGGACCAACAATGCCAGGCGGCTTTCGAGGAACTTAAGAGCCGGTTATGTGAAACACCAGTACTCGGATATCCGGATCAGTTCAATGAATTTGTAGTTGACACAGATGCAAGTAATACAGGGATAGGAGGAACACTCTCACAAAGAAAAGGAGATCAAGAAGTTGTGATAGCTTATTACAGTAAATCCCTGTCAAAACCAGAGCGGAACTATTGTGTCACTCGAAGGGAGCTATTAGCAGTTGTCAAAACACTTCAGCATTTTAAGAAGTATTTATTGGGTCGGAAATTTCTAGTCAGAACAGATCATGCAGCCTTGAAGTGGCTACTGCAGTTCAAGAATCCTGAAGGACAAGTTGCGCGATGGATTGAACAACTACAGGAGTACGACTTTGTAGTAGAGCATCGCAGTGGGAAGTCTCATGGGAATGCTGATGCTTTGTCAAGACGGCCGTGTTCTGAAGACTGCAAACACTGTGTGAAACAGGAAGATAAAGAAAAATCTATGGTCCGAGTTATAAGAACTGATACAGTAAATGATGATTGGAGCAGCGATGCCATGCGTAAACTACAAGAAGAAGATGAAGACCTTAGACCAATACTGAATTGGGTGAGAGATGGATCTGCACGCCCAGGATGGAGTGAAGTTGCCGGAATGAGTGCAGTAACTAAGAGCTATTGGGCACAATGGAATAGCCTGCTCTTACACAATGGTCTTTTATGTCGAAAATGGGAGAGTGCATCAGGACAAGACAATCATCTTCAGACAGTTGTGCCGAAGTCAAAGATTTCTGATATACTGCGAGCGTATCACGACGGAACATCAGGCGGTCATCTCGGTGTGAAGAGAACTTTGGTGAAAATTCGTCAACGTTATTACTGGTTGCACTGCAAAGAAGATGTCGAAGACTGGTGCAAGAAATGTACGAGTTGTTCTTCTGTCAAAGGACCTCAAACAAGAAGTCGGGGAGCGTTGAAGTTGTACAACGTGGGTGCTCCTTGGGAACGAATAGCTTTGGATGTGGCCGGGCCGTTTCCAATGACGAATAGTGGAAATCGTTACATTTTGGTAATAATGGATTACTTCACAAAGTGGCCAGAAGCGTTCGCATTACCAAATCAAGAAGCTGTTACTGTGGCTAGCAAACTGGTGAATGAAGTTTTCTGCCGATTTGGACTACCCCTTGAAATCCATAGTGACCAAGGCAGAAATTTCGGGTCGCAAGTCTTTCAGGAAACATGCAAGATTATGGGGATACACAAAACTCGGACTACGCCGTATCATCCGCAATCTGATGGAATGGTGGAGAGGTTCAACCAAACTCTGGAGCGGCATCTGGCAAAAGTTGTTGAAAGCCATCAGAACAATTGGGACGAGTACATTTCTCTGTTCCTTCTGTCGTATAGAACGGCAGTTCATGAGAGTACCTCTACTACTCCGGCCCGAGCGAACTTTGGTAGAGAGCTTCGACTTCCAGCGGATCTTCTCGCGGGTTGTCCTCCAGATACGCCTAGCTGTATTTCGGAATACGCGGAAGATTTGAGAAGGAAAATGGAGGAAGTTCACGGGCATATGAGGGAAGAGAATCTGCGTGCTAGTGAGCGAATGAAAACGCGATACGACAGAAGCGTCAACTCCAAGTCCTTTGAAGAAGGTTCTGCTGTTTGGCTTCACAACCCCGTTCGAAGGAAAGGAAAATCTCCAAAACTACAACCGAGTTGGGAAGGCCCTTTTCAAGTAATTACGAGGATCAATGATGTCACATATAGAATTCGGAAAACGCCAAGAAGTCCAGCGAAAGTGGTTCATGTGGACAGGTTGGCACGGTACTACGGCTCTAACGATGCTCGGGACGAGCACGTCTAAGGAGGGGGTAGTGTGACGCCGTGCTGACGTAACTAAAGCGTGCAAGGCGGTGAAGTTTTTGGCAAACATCGTCATTGTCAAAATAGCCGAGCGGTCAGAGCTACGACTGCGAAGCAGACGTACGCGAGTTCGAGCCCGGTCCAGCTATGAAGATTTTTGTTCGAGATTTTAATGTTAGCAGAAAATTCTAGTAACGGCGAGTGCCTTCTTTAAGGAATTCAAATAAAGAACCGAAAGTTCTGGACTAAAACAAGAAATGATGCAGGTAGGAAAAGACGATCGGAATCCAACAGAAGAAAACGAAAAGACAATCGAAATTCAATAAAACACGATCGAAATTCAATAGATGACAATCGAAATTCCGGGTATATAAGGAGCTGCAAGCGCGTCTACGGGCAGTTCAGTGGAAAGTGATCTGAAGAAAGGAACAAGAAGAAAAAGTGGAAAAGTAGAAAAAGTGAACAGTGAAAGTGAATAGTGAACAGTGAACAGTGAATAGTGAAGTGAAGTGCAAAGTGGTGAAGTGCTCCCAGTGGACTGTCAGTGTTCGGAGCACCGCGTTGGACCGTGTAACGCGCAGTGCGCGGGGACAGTGTCGGACAGTGCTACGCGTTTCGTGCAGTGCTACGCGTTCAGTGCAGTGTTACGTGTTCGTAGTGCGAATAAATCGCTACTTTCGGTAAAACGTTCGTTTCCTTCCAATCCCTGTACCCACTTCCGTAACAATACCTATAATGAAACATTATTTAAGGGTTTCTTACGTCCAAATATTACATTTGGCACATACTAAAACAGAAAGGTACAAAATAAAATTATGCATAAATTGCAATAAGTATATTTAGATATGGCGATTCCTTATGTACTATCCTTATATATTATATTATTATACTTAAGATAATTAAATAATTGTACGTAGGTGTCTTAGCTGATATTTGAGACGAGATCTTGTTTAAAATGCTAATAATCTCACTTTTTAAGCAGTCAATAAAAATATCAACTATAAAATAAACAACATATAAAATAAACTTCAGCTCTGAATTCGACATGGAATGTATGTAAAAAAAACTGAAAAAAAACATTAAAAAAAACAAGGTGGACAACCCACACAACACTATCCAGCCCCAAATTAAGCAGAGCTTGTACTATGGGAACCAAATTCCTGATATAATACAAATATACTTTCTTTTTGTAAATAGATCCTTAGAATTCTAATAACACCTAGACATAGAACAAACATCTGTGTTCACCACACAAATATTTGTTCTCAGTGGGGATCGAACCCACGCCCTCCAGCGTAGAAGGCAGAGGTACAACCAACTGAGCTATGAAGGTAGTCCAAATACATAGTAGTTTTTGTGAAAGAATTGATCTGTTAATTTTATGGACCGAAATTGCATTTTTAAATGAATTGTCCAAAACGATTCCCGCATTTTTTTAAATGCAAATGATAGACCACCTGATGGTAAGCGGACACCATGGGTGCTATTGTTCCGTTGTCTACCCTGATGGAACTTTTTTACGTTTCTCTTGAACTTATTCATGTTATAGCATAAAAACAAATTTTGGCGATTTGTTTACAAACATTCCAAATCTAATTTGGCTGAAGAATATCTATAAAATAAATTATACAAAAATAAATAAACCCCTTGGGAAATAAAAACTTAGCTCTTATTCCTTTATAAATAAGAAAAAACTATACAATTAGATAATTCATAGCCAAATATCTTTTCAGTCACAAATTAGACATCACAATAGCTGCCAGTGAGGTGAAAGTGTGTTAAAAAACATTAATAACTTATTTCTAATCATAACCCACAATAACTGATATGTTTATAAACTCATCTTCTTACTGTGTTCTTTCTAACCAGGGGCCTTATTCTCGGCTCATCTCGGATCATTTTGCAATTTTATTTTATTGCTTGTTTTAATGCCCTTGAAAGGTTCGGTCTTCGGGTGAGTAGAACCAAAACCGAGTACCTCAAATGCTCATTTAGTGGAAACCCCAGTGCAGAAACCATTAACATCGGATCTTCACCAATACCTACTGTCGAAAAATTTAAATACCTAGGCTCTATGCTAACAAGTGACGCAAATGTAGATGCAGACGTAACGCATAGGGTCAACGTTGCCTGGATGAAATGGAAATCCCTGACAGGCGTACTGTGTGATCCACGAATGCCTGTAAAAACTAAAGGCAAAATTTACAAGACAGCGGTGCGCCCGGCGCTAATGTATGGGTCTGAATGCTGGACCACAAAGAAGACACATGAACAGAAACTCCATGTTAATGAAATGAAAATGCTAAGATGGGCGGGAGGTGTAACCAGGCTTGACAAAGTTCGTAACGAGTACATCCGTGGAAGTTTTAAGGTTGCCCCAATTACAGATAAGTTAACAGAATCACGCTTAAGATGGTATGGGCACGTAAAAAGACGTACTGAAGACCATGTAGTGCAAATTGCACTGAGCCTACCGGAAGGAAAGAGAGGAAGAGGCCGCCCGCCAGCCACCTGGTGGACCAATATGAAGAGAGACCTCATGAAAGCCCAATTGCCCGAACCGACCACCCAAGACCGACTGTCTTGGCGGAAAAAAGTGAGGAGACCCGACCCCAAATAATGGGAACAGGGATGGACAAAGAAGAAGAGATTTTATTGCTTGTTTTCGAAGAGTGAATGGATGATTCCTTGAGTAACTCATCGACAACCTCATCGTAGAAGCCTCGACAGCTACGATATACGGAAAACGTAAAAAAGCCCCAGTGCGTGTGGTGACAAACTCATCGAACAACCTTCACTGTAATCACGCTTACAAATAATAATGAAAATTACTTATTAATATCAGTACCCCGAGTCATAGTTTTGTTACCTCATTTCGTCTACCAAATGTTTTCGTATGAGCACGTGTCTTTCTCTTTTGTGTGTGTCTGTCTCATCTTTTCTCCATACAATAGAGAGACAAATAGGCCATACGAAAACAACATTTCGTAGATAAAATGTTGTAAATAAGTGGGACTTACCCTTCTTCTTATCGTGTCACTGGTTCTTTTAAACCAAGTGTGGTGAAAGGATTTTAAGTGCTCCCCAAAGAGGCTTTTTTCGTGCACTTGACACATATTCTCGTACTTTTTAGGTTCTAGACATGCCGGTCTCCTCACGATGTTTACCTTCACCGTTTGAGACTACCGACATATAAAGACATCAAAACTCATTGGTACACGACTGAATTTGAACCCACAACCTCAGGATCGTAGTGCCGTTACCACAAGGCAACCAGTGCTCTCTTAATAATATCTTTATTAATATCAGGTAATTGATTACATCTTATGAATTTGAAGATTTATGGCTTTATTTACGACTAGTGGCCGCCCACGGCTTCGCTCGCCCCGTTGCTTTTTCTTTTAAAAGTTTTTCCTCATTTTCTCCTTTTAGGGAAATAATTTTCTAATTTCCTTTCTTAGTGCACCCCTATGCTATAAGAGGAACATACCCCCCAAGTTTCATGCTTCTAGGACTTACGGTTTAGGCTGTGCGTTGATTGTCAGTCAGTCAGTCAGTCAGTAACGTAAGAGTTTTATATATTTAGATGACTTTGTGCGATTTTGTGCGTTTTACATGATATAGACCATCCTTTGGCTACAATCTCACCTGATGGTAAGCGATGTAGCCGACGATGAAGCAGGATGGTTTAGAAGACACCTATTTACTCTTGTTTTGAAGAGGCCCAGAATGTAGTGGTTAGGAAAAACTGCCGACGGCAATGAGTTCCATTCCCTGGAGTTTCGCATAATGTACAACTAAAGGATATCATGCCTATCTTCAGGTGTAGTTTGATAAAAAGAATATCATTCATCAAATATACACATTATCATGACACTCGAAGAATCTACCCTCGTATTTTCAAGTATTCTTTGGTGTACTAGTAGAGCAAGCGTCCTTAAAATTACTGGCATTAAAACTTGCGAAATAATCATCATGTATAAACCTAACTATGTTCTCTATCGAACAAAGATATGTGTTGTAGATTTTTAAATCATCTATCGGATGGACTACTTTCATAGCGATATTAGTTCTTCTCCGACAAAAACTTAGCATATTAGTCACATCTTCACCGTTGTAAACAACTCGAAAGTAAAAGTCTTGGGCAACAGCTTTTCGCTTCGTAAATTTAAACTCATCAAGCAAGTCTTTCTTTCTATACACTTCGAATATCATTCTAGAAGCGTACTGTATATTATAATGCTGATAATTATTCAGTCCTAACGCTAGAATTAACGCTTGTAGCGTTTTATCGTGGCCAGAGTAGAGGACAAACTTAGGTTTGTTTTCAGAGATCATTCGTATCATATTCTGTACGATATTGTGTATCAATCCGTACGCTAGCAACAGGCCCCTCTTTCTATTATTCACGTTTTTTATTTCTTGCCTGTACGTCCATTCTAGGTACGCGAATAATGACATAACATGTTCTTTTCTTACGCATATGTTTTCGGATGTTTCTGCTGTCGGTTCTTTGTAGTCGTCTTCGAAATCTGTGTCCATTCTTGCGTCATTCGGAAAGTTGAAATCAGCATCTAGATTCTTCTTCACTATCACAACGTCATCATAAGCTTCCGCGTTATCAAAATACCTCTGTTGGTAGTAGAGCAGCTTTTCTCGTTCCATTTGAGCGTCGAAGTCTAGAGGCTGTTTGATTTTGTTGCTATCATAATACTTGCCGATTATATCTCTTGCTTTTCGTCCTATTTCATTGTTGAAGTCTAATTGATTGTTTATGTAGTCTAGCTCCATGTTTAAAGCGTCAATATCTACTTCTAGGATTCCTCTTGTGTTGCTGCGAAGTTTTTTATGTTTCTTTTCGAGGGACAGTTTTGTTTTGGTTTTGTCTGTGCAGGGGAAAGGCTCATCGTGACACATGTAGGCTAGAACAGCATCTCTTACAACGTCTGCGTCAGGATGCTCTTGGGATTCAAAGAGGACTTTGGTCAGTTTTGAGACCAGGTCCTTGATAGCCGGGTGGGATTCTAGGCGGTTCTTCGATTGCGAGTTGATTTTTCTGAAACAATATAGTTATCTTAAGCATGTTTTCTTTATACTAGACCGAGATATAGGCATACGGCTGTAATACACAATACCCAAGATCCTTCCACACGAGATGAGTTTAGATCTGAGGCCAAAATCGAAATAATGGCTAGTAATGGAAAATTTTTGTTATGACTTACGACTTATTTTGCATGATGAGTCAAATAAAAAATTATTTTTTTAAAAAAGAACATACAAAGTCTTATATAAATTACTGGTGGTCCACGCACTAGGACAAGCCTGTATCGCAGAAGGCCAAAGTACTAGAACTAAGATTTCTATTAATATGTGAAACAAAAGCAGATAACACAGAAACAAGGCAAAACACTGACTCAATTTTAAGAAGAATAAGAACTGCACTAAAACATAAAAACATAAACATCAGGTAGGCCACATGCTTGTTATATCAGCTAGTTATAAAAAAAAAACGGTTTTCTGTAAAGGTTTACTGACGATAGTTGAACGTGACATCGTCATACAGCTGTCCACGCGGACTCATCGCTCACTCAAGTAGGAGAGAGAATGATGTCGAACGCTGCTGAACGCGGAGGCCGATTGTGCCTCTTTGTCGTTCCGCGCTCTCGCTTGCACTTCAATCCTTAAATGGAACGCCTCAGAGAGAGGTAACGCCGCATGAGTCATGTTTTATCGTGCGTGCAGCCAGCTACATCGAATTAAAAGACGTTGTAACGTCAAAAAAAAATAGTAGTAGAGTTCTTTGCGAGGGGCTCGTCTGGGGAAGTACTAAACCATTTTAATTATTAAACTCACTTGTAGAGCGCATGATGGTGTGCGCAGGCGCAGTCGCTGAAGCAGAACGCGACGGAGTGGCTCTCCCTGGCGGCCGCGGCGCGCGTCCCCGCCGCGGCGCGCAGGCAGCCCCACAGGAGGCCCACCAGCGACTGGTACGTGCGCCGGTATCGCGTACTGTACGCTATCACATCCCCTGCAACACAAATAAACTAGCTGATTAAGAGCTACGAGACTACAAGAACACATAATATAATTATAAGTTTAAAAAACTAGAGAAACCGACTTCATTGCCAAACGGCTAAACCGATTTTAATGAAATTTGTTTGGGACAGTCTGGACGTAAGAATAACCTTCCAAATAAATAAAAAAATCTAAATCGGTTCATAAACATTAAAAAAATTATTTAAAAAAAAATGGCAACACCGTTTTTGATAAAATTAAAATGGGACCAATCTGGAAACAGTACCTTTTAGATAAAAAAATATTTTTTCAAATCGGCTCACAAATGACGAAGTTATGAGGTAACAAACATTAAAAAAGAAAATACAACCGAATTGAGAACCTCCTCCTTTTTGATTAGAAGTCGGTTAAAAAGTTGTTTTTTTTATGCAAATTATAGACAAACGGGCTTACGGCCCACCTGATGGTAAGCGGTCACCGTCGCCCATAGACACCAACAACACCAAGGGTGCTGTCGTTGCATTGCATTTGCCAGCATTTCAGCTGATCGCCATCGCCTAGATGTGGGCAGGCTATAAAGGATCTCAAACATTATGCCGGGTCGCAGCGGGGCGGATCGCAGCGCAAAATTACGTTCAAATTGCTTGGATGTAATCTATTCGTCTCTTTTGTTATGTCACCGCGATTGGAATCAGTTACACAGAGACTCTCACAAAGCAAAGTCGCATTGACACCTGCGGAGCGGGCGGCCCGTCTCAGGCTTGTAAAACTTATATCCCCCACGTATTAGTCGCAGGTGCAAAATCCCTTAGTAGGTACCTGTATCTTTTTTCCCTTGTATTTCTGGCGTGTCCAAGCCTAGTTGTTCTCCATAAGCATCCCTTAGTATATTTCCTGAAATGCAAAAATAGGCATTTTTTAAACCAAAATTTATCTGTGATACTTAGTCAAAGTCAATGTAGTGAATTTTATGCAATAAACGTGACCCTTGACACGTGTTGCTCGAACTTTTCAACACCAGGAAACCGGTGTTTTCTCACGATGTTTTCCTTCACCGTTTTGAGAGTACTGGCATAGTGCACATACATTTTTCGACAGAAAAACTCATTGGTACACAAGTGGATTTGAACCCACGACCTTCAGATCGGAAGGCGGGGCCACTACCACTAGACCACCAGTGCTCTCTGAGACACGTGCTCACACGAAAACAACATTTGGTAGACGAAATGTTGTAAATCCACTGGGACTTCGGGTACCTACTGGAAAAAAAACAAGCGGCCGCTAGTGTGACATTATAAAAGCGATGCTCACCAACAGTGATCATCTGCAGTAGTCCCCTCGGCGTGAGCTGTCCGAGCGCGCACCGGGTGCCGCCGGCGCGCGGGGGGAGCGAGGGGAAGTTGTGGAAGGGCCCCGGCCCGCCGACCCACCATGCACGACCCATGACACTCGAGTTCTGGACGAACTCTTCATAGCTGTAATACACAACTGTTTGTTACAATTTATAGTCAAACACTTCCTCTGTAAAAACTGTCTGTTTTTTACAATTCAAACACTTCCTCTGTAAAAACTGATTGTTTTTTACAATTTATTGTCAAACACTTCCTCTTATAGCTGTAATATGAAACTGTTTTTTACAATTATAGTCAAACACTTCCTCTTACAGCTGTAATACAAAACTGACTGATTTTACAATTTATAGTCAAACACTTCCTCTTTGCAGAGGATGTATAAGCATAGTTCACTATGTGGCTTTTTAATGGTCAAAATCAAAAGTGTATTTATTCAGTAGGATTACAAGAATCACTTCACCATGGTCCATAGTTATTTTATAAATTATTAATTAGATTATAAGAAAGCTTGATTTTCTATCTTTGACATACAAAAAAACTGCCGCAGAAATGTGGCGCCTCAACGAGCACAGTACCTTGGAGCACCAAAGACCCCTATGGTTTGAGCTTTCTGAACGACATCGGGTGACTGATGCATCCTAGCAGTTTTCTGAAAGTTTTTAATAAAACAAACCTTTTCAACAATGGTGACACTGGTATAGCATCACATGGCAGTTTATCCCCGGCCCGGAGATGAGTGAGGGGTCCCCGGTCCCCATGCCTGGTTACAACAAGGATCCCGTGGAGTAGCCATGTGTCTGTGTCTACTAAGCCTGAAATACAGAGGTGACTGATATTAAAGATATGACCACAGAACATCGTAGAATGGCCATGTGGGAAGTGCGAACAGTATCGAAAGAAATAAAAAGCACTGCTCAAGGCTATCAAGAAAAGCTAAAAAAACACCCAAACCAGCTAGCACAGCAACTAACCGAGCCTACATACACGAGGAGGCTCAAACGGAAAGATGTCATGCTTTTGTGTGACCAGCAATAAAGGGTACCTTCTGAGGACATATGCAGGAGTGTACTCTGCCCGTCGGCAAGTTCGGCAAGTTTTATCATGCGCACTTGATGTGCGGGCAGGTTTTTCCGCAAGTAGGCCGCTGGTGGGCCCTTTTTGCGTGACCCTTGACACGTGTTGCTCGAACTTTTTTAGGTTCTACAACACGCCGGTTTCCTCACGATGTTTTCCTTCACCGTTTTGAGAGTACTGGCATAGTGCACGTAAATTTTTCGACAGAAAAACTCATTGGTACACGAGTGGATTTGAACCCACGACCTTTGGATCGGAAGGCGGGGCCACTACCACTAGACCACCAGTGCTCTCCCGTCATAAAACAAACAAAAAATTTGCTCATAGTTGCACCAACTGCTCGCAGATAAGACTTAGAAAAAAAAAAAAAAAAAATGTGGGAAGTGCCGCCACAATACATGAGCACATGTTTCTACAAATTCCATAGTTTTTCGGTAGTCATGCAATGAAAAATACCTGCTTGCGCAACAATTACTTTCCGAACAAAAAGTCAAGCAATTAATAAAAACAAAGCAATAATTCAGTTGCGCACGTCACTTCGTAGCGAGCGCTCGTATTACGCTAAGAATTTATATTCGCGGCATTTATTTTACGAATCACCCCAATATTGTGTTGCGTGATGGGCGAGGTCTCTAGACCTCGTTCCAGAAACGAAAGTGATATGAGTGAAGTAGAAACGATGGGAGACAGTGTAGTGTGTGAGCTGGAGGCATTTGACAGGCATGAGATGTTAGTACAAGAAAGTTTGCAGGTTGGTTTGGAAGTTGTAGATGAACCTCAGCAGCTAGGCGGAAAAAGGAAGCGAGGGGAAGGAAAAAGAAGTGATAGTGATGAGCTGAGTCCAGTAATTGATAGTGATGGATTTACGTTGGTACAGAAAAAGCCTAAAAAACCGAAGCAAAATCCAGTAAATAACTCTAACTTTAGAGGTTATAATTTACCAAGTATGTCACATAACAATGCCAGAAGAAATATAAGAAACTTACCAGATCTGAGCTCATTCGAAGTTTGTATAACATCCAATGAGGTTCTACCTAAACAAATAGGACTAGCCAAATTGTTGAAGGCAGAAAACATTCCAAACATCACTGAGATCAAATACAAAACAGCTTATAAAATACTACTAAAGTTTGAGAACAGAGAAGATGCAGAAAAACTGTTATACAGTACAAAGTTCACTGAACTAGGCTACAAGTGTCGTTTCACCAATGAAGTCAGTTCCACATATGGCTTAGTGAGATATATTGAAAAAGAGATAGAAGAAGACGAGTTGCTTAAATCTTTTAGCAGCGAGTTTGAAATAACTTCGGTGAAAAGGCTGAGACGTATGGATGAGTCTGGTGTATGGAATGAGTGTGAAACTGTACGCTTCTGCTTCAAAGGTGCCATTTTGCCACAGTATGTATACGGCTATGACTGCCGATTCAAGGTGGAACCATATACATTCCCTGTCAACCAATGCTCTGTTTGTTGGAAATTTGGTCATTTAGCTCGGATGTGTCCATCATCAAGGAAAAAATGTCCTAAGTGCTGTGGAGAACATGAGAATTGTGAAACTATGAACTTTAGATGCATAAATTGTAAAGGGGACCACATGGCATTTGATAAAAAATGCCCTTGCTATTTGAAGGAGAAAAGAATCCGTCAGATTATGTGTGAACAAAACTGCACTTATAAAGTAGCATTTACAACAGTATCAGGTAGAAGAACATATTATGAACACGAAAGCAGCCCATTGCCTGAAGGAATACATGGAAAGAAATCTACACCCGTGGAGACCGTAGTGACCGAAGAGATGATCCATGGTGATTATTCTGACAAATCTATGAGTATGGAGGATGGTGAGTATAATGGAAGCAGTGAAGAAGAAATTAAAAATTCAAGATCCATAAATAATAAAAAGAAAAAGAAGAAATCAAAATCTCAGAAGAAAATGTACAACCAAAGTAAAACACAGCCCGAAGAGAAGATGCAAAGAAATGAATCATCGAAGACATCGAAGTGCCCCCCCAAGGAAGATCAAGAACAACGAAGAAAAAATAGAGAAGAGAGGATAGATCAAAATGATGAGTTGCAATCAGATAAGTTTAGTTATATATTCAGTAAGATGGAGAAAATATTTTTTGCTAAAATAAGTTTTGAAGAAAAAGTTAAGTTAGTGTTAAAGTTTTGTTTTGATGAAGTTTCGAAGTTTGTTGTGAGGGCAGTCAGTAATGGAGAGATTATTAGGAAACTAATAAATCTCTTTCATTATGGATAGTCACACCCTTACAATACACCGTTCACCTTTAGGCTTTGGGGATTCGACTGCTCAATATCTAAATATTGGGCAGTGGAATGCTCAAAGCCTAATGCCTAAAAAGCAGGAATTAGAACTTTTATTGCAGCAGGAAAAAATCGGAATATGCTTAGTAAGTGAAACTTGGTTAAGTGATGAAAATAACATAAGAATTAGTGGGTATAGCATTTACAGGAAAGATAGGGAGGACGGGTATGGCGGTGTTGCTATCATGGTTCATAACTCTATCAAAACACAACTTTATCCAGTTAATGTAAACAATTCAGGTATTGAAGTAGTGTGTGTCAAAATTTTTAATTGTAAATTTATTCATTTTATTGCGTCTGTGTACTGTCCACCATCTGTAAGAACCACTCAGTGTGATTGGAACAATATTTTCTCCAAATTTAAAAACAAATCTATTGTAGCAGGTGACTTCAATGGCCACCACTCGAACTGGTCTAATAAAATAGACGCTAGAGGCATACAACTACTGGACGCTAGTATAGACAACAATTTTGTGAGTTTGAACAATGGGATGTCTACAAGAATGAAATTAGTGAATAATGTACTACAGGAAAGCGCTCCGGACATAACATTTGTATCCACCGATATAGTAGTCCTGTTTAAATGGTCCGTGACAAAAGAATGCTTAGGCAGTGATCATCTGTTTATTAAGACTTGTTTAGAACATTCTGACCCACCTTCTTTCATTAAACGTCGTAACTTTAAGTTGGCGCAATGGCAGCTCTACCACGATTTATGTAAGGATAGTTTTTCTAATGATAGAGTTCCGAGGAACAGTAATGTACAGACTATGTATGACTTTTTTATTGATAGCATAAATCACTCAGCAGACCAAAGCATCCCATTTCTAAAACTTTGTACAAATCCGTCCCGGACATTCAAACCAAAGCCCTATTGGTCTCCAGCGGTATCTCAGGCTATTGCTGCACGACGCTTAGCGCTTAAGAATTTTAGAAGGAATCCGACTCCAAATAATTATGATTTAATGAAGGAAAAAATTGCGTGTGCTCAAAGAAGTATTAGACAAGCCGCATCATCCAGTTGGAGGAACTTTTGCGGTGGAATAGATGAATCAACTAGTGCCTCTGATATGTGGAGTAAAATGCGCTGGATCAAAGGGTTAAGGAAAGCTCGGGCTCGTGCTTCTGATGACAGTAAGGAACAATTATTGCAATCTCTAGCTCCAGATTTTGTTCAGCCTCCATCTCCGATATTTAATTCAATTAATTCCCAGTTAGAGAGTGAGTTTTCTCCGCAGGAGTTCCACAACTGTCTTAAAAAGAAAGATACAGCACCAGGAGAAGATAATATCACATACTCTATGTTATATTATTTACCTAAGGAGGGCAAGTTGTTTTTACTAAGACTGTATAATTTAATATTTCAAGACGCTGTAATACCAAGGCAGTGGCGCAATATTAAAGTCATACCTATACCTAAGCCTAATAATAATGAGTCAACTCCCAAGTTTAGACCTATTTCATTGATTTCATGCGTGTGTAAAATTTTCCACTCAATGCTGGGTCGTCGTCTGGAATGGTTTGTTGAAAGAAACAAAATATTGGCACAGTCAACCTCCGGTTTTCGAAGAAGTCAGTCAAGTCTGGACTGCATAGTCAGATTGGTCTCCAAGATACAGGCGGGCTTTGCCAATAATATTCCGACTTTAGCATGTTTTTTGGATATAGAAGGAGCTTACAATAATGTTTTGGTAGAACAATTGGTGGTTTCGCTGGATGAATTAATGGTTGGCTCGAAAATATGTAATTACCTATTCCAGTTCTTGAAAGAGAGACACTTAAAAATTAAGGAAGACGATGAAGATCATGCTATTATCAGATGGACAGGTAGAGGCCTTGCGCAGGGGGACCCGATCTCTCCTCTTTTGTTTAATATTATTACACACAAGATAAGCCAGTCAATCGATAACATTATGTCTCTTCAGTACGCTGACGACTTTGTATTTTTTATTCAGAGTATTGACATTTCGAATAGCATTCTAGATATGCACGACTGTATCGCTACCGTCTCTTCAATGCTTAGTGAAATAGGTCTAGAAATCTCTGTGTCAAAGACGCAGTTATGCTTGTTTGCCAAGGGACGAGGTAGAGATCAGGTGAACGTTGTGGTTAATGACCACACTGTTCCAGTTGTAGACTGTGTTAAATACCTAGGAGTATGGCTCGACAGGTCGCTTCGTTGGAACAAACATGTTAGGGAAACCCAAATAAAAGCTTTGAAAGTCACAAATATTCTTAAAATCTTGGCCGGGGCATCGTGGGGTGTTCACCCAAAACATCTGCGCAGATTGTATATTTCGTTAGTAAGAAGTAGAATAGATTACGCTAGTTTTATATATGACAGCGCCGCAAAAACGCACCTTCTAAAGTTAGATAGAGTGCAAAATGTAGCGCTGCGAATTGTCGGAGGTTTTATTAAAACCACGCCCATCCATGTTATGGAGTGCGAGCTATGTATACCACCTCTCGGCCTTCGAAGAGAATACCTTGCCACGAAATATTGTCTTAAAGCTCAATCTTGGTCAAGGAATGTGACTGTCGATTGTTTAAATAGCCTGGCAAGTGCAAGAAATTTGTCATATTTCCGTAGGAACAAAAACTCTCTGCTTGTAAACATCTATAGAGACACCAAAGATGAGATAATCAATGCCTGTAATCCTTTATATATGTATACCTTAGACACTTGGATCACAAATTTTAATATGGACTTCATAAAAACAACAGTTGATAACATTGTACAGCCTAAAAATAAATATGACAATAATGTTCTGAAGTATAACACATTGCATATGTTACATAATAAGTACAATGATTGGCAGAAGATATATACAGATGGGTCCAAAACTATAGATGGTAGCGGGGCGGCATTTTACGATCCCACTAACAAGGTGAAAGAGTGTTACAAATTTATAAGTGATCCCAACTGTATTATGTCGATAGAACTATTCGCAATTTCGGAGGCACTTTCTTATGTCATCAGTGCAAGACTTCAAAAAGCAATTATTCTGACAGATAGTAGAAGTGCTTTGCAGCATTTGGCTCGATGCGCCTCTGGCCACAGAGGTACATCGATTGCCTACAAAATATTAAACAAAGTCTTAGCGCTGGTATCTGGAGGGGTGACTCTGGGATTCCAGTGGATTCCATCCCACGTTGGGATCCGCGGCAATGAGGTGGCTGATACTCTCGCCCGTGAGGCAATATCGAATGGTACAGAAGTTTATATGAAACCTGAATATTCAGAGATACTATACAGATATAAAAGAAGAATAAAAGTGAAATGGAAGGTATACTTCGATATTGCATCACGGGAGAAAGGTATTTGGTATAGGACTATACAAAGCGAGCCACCTCATGTGCCGTGGTTTTTAAATTATAAATGTAGAAAATATATTGTAATCGCTCATCGATTGCGCTCCGGGCATATGCCATTGGGAGCTTATAAGCACATGATGAAGGTGGCAGACAACCCGAATTGTGAAGTTTGCGGTGTTAGAGAGGATGTTTACCACCTTCTGATGCAGTGCGCCCGGAGCGCATCGATGAGGGAGGAGTTAGGGCGAGCTATAAATATAAATTGGCTCGACATGGGATTGTTCCAGAGTATGCTAGCGACTCCGACCTCGGATGTGGCTAGCATACTCTTCCGGTCCATTTTTGGGCTAGTTATAGAGAAGTAGGTGAGTCAGAGAGGGCAGCATGGAGCTGACATGGTCGGAAACCGACCAAAGTTCCTTAAACATTAGATTTAAAAAAAAAAAAAAAAAGCAATAATTTCTTTTAAAACTTCTTCATTCTTAGAATCCTTATATTTCATGATTATATGTAAAAGATTTTTTTTTAGCTTAGAAGCTCCCGAAAAAATTATGGGAACGGGAACCGAGCAAGCGAAGCTGCGGGCGACCACTAGTTTTAAGTAAAACAGTGAACAGATTATATTTTTTTTCATTTACATATCCATCTACTTCTACAACGTGCTTGAGTAATAAAGAGGAGGCTAAAGAACTTTACCTTCTGCCCCCCTTATAATATTGTCAGCTGGATTGCAAGCCCTCATATAGATTCGTCTAAACTTGGCATCACTTTTGGATATGTACTCGGTGTGAACAACTTTCTTTACCGGCATTTCCTCAGTCACTGACATATACTTGTACATTGCTGAAAGAAAAACAATATTATACATCGGGCTTATGAAGACACCATTCTTAGTCATTACTGACCACAATTTCATACATTATTTAAGACCTAGCAGTTTTACATCACAGATCTTCTTCAGATCATTTTATTCGGTAGTGGTCCTAAAGCAAAAAGCCGGCGACCATCGGAGACCATGGTAGAGGGAATCACAGTCACAACAATAAAAAAAAAATGCATTTTTATAGGTATATTAGTTTATTTATTGCCTACTTACCTGTAATCAAAAAGAATATCCAAATGCTCATGCCGAGGTAGCAGTAAAATGCTCTGTGATGGAACGAAAACTTCATGATTTCTGCGACGACTTTACTTTTGCTTGGCGTGCACATTTTTTAATTCAAATGAATAATTTACGAAAAGTCTATGATCTAAGAATTCGAATGATAGCCATTTCTGATGGATATGGATGGAACACAGCAAATAACTTCACAATGATTCCTTGGTATTTGGTATTGTAACATTATTTAACGCTATGTTCACTATTATTCGTATTTATTATTTTATTCAGTCAATTTCCGAAAAGGCAGGCAAAACCTCTTTCGTTTCGTAAACAAAACACATCGATCGATCGCTGTGTTGCCAGTGGCAGACAGTCAAATATAACATGAGACAGCTCAAAAAGTAACATTTTCACGAGAAAAATAACATTACCTTAGATTATGTGGAAAATGACACAATTCTTTATTATGGGACTTTATTACACAATAAATGTCCTGTTCCATGTAACATGAGAGGTAACATGAGAGGGTCAAAAGTAACGTAAAATGTTACAAAAGTAACATTCTGGCAACGCTGATTGATCGACTCACAGACTACTAAGATATCGACTGAAAAAGAAACGAATGAAAATGAGTGGGAGGGGACCAGGGGGGACAGCCTCTTTTTTTTTATTTTGTGCTTTATTTACAGTGTTGAATGCTTAGTCTTTTTGCCTAGTCCATCAATAAATACAACGAAAGATGAGGCTTAATGTTTTTGATGACCTTAGACTGTGGAACCAAAAAAAAAACAATATATCCATCCCATTCGTGTTTCGACTTGTTTGTTTACACTATTACCACCTCGATAATTGCCGCGAAGAAAGAAGTTCTATGATTCATTCCTTCTTGGTATACTTGGATGTAATTCACTAAATTTTCTTACTGGCTTCGTGCCTTCTATTAAATCATTTTATAACGTCTATCTTTTCGTCAGTTAGAGTATTGTTAGAGTGCAGTAGATTATTTGTAGTGTTCGTCTGGCAAGGGTGATATCATCGAATTTCCAGCTAAAATGGCTCCGAAGAAAGTAGACCAGGGTGCGCTCATCATTCTAGACGTCGGACGTAACGTCTCAACTCCAGATGAAAAGGGCGAGAAGAGTTTTTTTGAACAAGCGCGAGAATGTGCTACGCGACTGATAGAGCGCAAAATAATGAGTCAAGGAAGTAATCTAGTTGGTATCATGCTGCTGGGTTCAAAGAAAACTAAGAATGGAATGGCTGAACAAGTCGAGGGTGCCTTTAGGCATATTGAGATGTTTTCTGAACTGGTCACTCCCACTTGGCAAATGATCCGGGATCTCCCTAGCACTGTACGTCTCATTCACTATTTATAAAACTTATTGAAAATTTTAGGATAGGTACTAGATTACCAAGTTTATTTCTTATTCTATGTCTATATTGTTCTGTGTTTGCACAAGTAGCAAATAAATTCTAAGGTAGGTAGGTAATATGTCTAGGCTAATTACTAGCTACATAGGATATTTTTTCATAATTAAGTTTTATTATAATTTCAGCCATCACAAAGCAAAGGAGATTGGGTAGATGCTATCATTGTGGCTGTAGATCACTTCAAGAACTTAGGAGGAGTTAAAATTGTCAATAAGAAGATCATCCTTATGACAAACTTCAAAGTTCCTACAACTAATGCTCACAGCGATGTACAAATAGTAAGTATTATTTCTTAATGTTTTGAATATAAAAAGCATTTATTTGCAACATAATAAAATATTTTTAAATCAATTGTTATCTAAACTCTATAAGTGTGAAATTGAATTACACTTATAGTATATAGCCGAACCCTAAAACCGGATTTTTTTGCAGATTTTACAAGGACTGGTAGAAGACAACTTTGAAGTGGATGTTATAGGCCCTGACATATTTGATGACATGGCTAAAGGTGATATCCCACTGGCACAGCAATTCGTTGAAGCTACAGATGGTGCTACAGCCACTTTTGAATACACCATGAAATACCTGCTGTTCCACAAGAAGAAAGGAGTAATACCCAGTGCCTGGAATGTGGATCTCAGCATCGGTCCAAATATCAAGATCCCTGTCTCAGCATACATTAGACTAAGAGATGAACCTGTTGTCAAGAGCTGGAAGAGAGCAATCAAAGATCCTGTTACTAACACATCCAGCACTACTGAAGCAATTGTGAAACCTACTCGTAGTTTTGTCAATGCAGAAACTAAAGCTGTAGAGAACATAGAACCAATAAAAGGATACCATTATGGCCAGGAACTGATACCCTTCACAGAGCTTGATAAATCAATGCTGTATGAAAGTGGGGAAAAGTGCCTGTCAATGTATGGTTTCACACATTCTAGTAACGTAAACTGGCAAAACCTAACTGGCGATGGACTACAGTATGTGTTTGGAAGGAAAGGAGATAAGAAAGCTCAGGAAGCTATAAGATGCCTCATAGAATGCCTCCATGAGATGAACCTAGTTGGTATAGCTAGAAGAGTTTACAGCAAGAATAATGCACCAAAAATGTTTGTTCTCTTTCCTGTCATAGACCCCAATAATTATGTCTGTCTCTCGATGGCTACTTTATGTTTTAAGGAAGATATCAAATACATGTCATTTCCAGCTACCAACTTCAAGTCATTAAATTGCACAGACGCACAAGTGAAAGGATTTGTTGATCTCATCAAAGCAATGGACCTGACCAGAGCTGAAGATGAAAAATTGGTTGAAGCATTGCCGATAGGAGAGACAGAGAGCCCCTTCGTTCAACACATGCTGGACAGCATTGCCTTCAGGGCTATGCATCCCGGAGAACCATTGCCACAGCCACGAGATGATGTCATCAACTTATTTAAAATGCCACCACAGATTGAGAAAAGATCCAGGGAACCAATGGAAAAATTGAAAGGTTTATTTGAGCTGGTTAAAGTCCAGGAAAAAAAGAGAAAGGTTAGATTTCTGCCTGAACCTTCCAATGTCATCCAAGCATCTCAGGGCAATGGAGCACCTGATGATATAGAAATGGAAATGGTTAAAATAGACCTGCCAGTGAAACCTCAATGTGTGATCAAACGAATTGGAACATTGGACCCGATTGGAGATTACACAGCTCTGAAAGCAAATGAGAAGCCCATGGATGAACTTGCACAAGAAATGACTGCAGCTTTAGAAAGCATGATCAATAGCAATTTAGATGGAACTTACATCAAAGCATTTGATGCAATGCTGTTCTTCAGAAAGGAATGTGTTGATTCAGAGCCCTCATATTACAACAACTGGTTACAAACATTTAAAGATACATTGAATTATCGTAAGAAACATGATATTGTCGGCATGATAAGTGAAAAAAATGTTAATTTCATTTTGAAATCTGAAAACAACTTGAGCAAATATGACACTGAAGACAGTCACAATGAGTCTCAACTGTATGAAAATGATACCGTACCAAACACTATGGAGCTTACTCTTCAGACAGAAGATGATATGTTTGCAGATTTTTAAAATTGTTCTGTGTATAAATTAAGCTATTCAATAAGAGTGAGAAGAGAAAAAACAAGAGTGTTAAGTTTTTTTGCTAAGCAACACTTAAGATATTTTTACTAATGTGTTTATTTAATAAAACATTGCAATTAGGCCAGATGTTTGTAATATTTTTTTAATCTCTTATCCCTCCAATCTGCACAATAAATTCATGTTATAATTTCGCCTTAATATCTAAATGCTTGCAGTGATTGATCATGGAATAGGAGTCATTTTGTTCTGTGAGTGGAGCAACTCTAGGAACTCTTGTAAAGACAGGTCTTCTTGGCAGTCGGTGTCCAAATCGTGCTCAAGTTGGGCTTCGGCGGAGCTGGCGTCGGGGCTCAGAACGATGTTTTCATCGAGAACGACGTGGTTAAGCCGCGATTTCAAGCTTTGAAGGATCTCCTCTAGTTCGGCACACTTGTTTCTGATTGATGTACCGAGGTCTGAAGCGGGATCGATGTCGTCAATAGTAGCGTTCTCGGAGAAAGAATTGGCGGGGGTTCTGGTGCGTGGAGGCTGTATCATATTAAACAAGTTCTCTGGAATGCCAATACCGTTCCTTGTTGGGGGCGATCTGGATTCCGTAAACTCGGCCAGGATTTCATCGATGATATCTTCGGCGTTCTGCCTTGGATCCACCACTTCATCAGGCGTATCAGCGCCACTATCACTATTCACCATTTTGTTATTAGAATCAAGCTTCATTTTATCCGCGAACTCGCCCAAATATCGATTTCTTTACCAAAATAAATAACGGAATGTACACAACAAAAGTCAGATGATGATCGATATGACGTTTCATTTGGTGTTGCCATGTAAATAAAACTTGTACCCTAAAAACCACAAAAGGCTTCCAACCATATTTAAAGGACCAGAATTTTAGTCAACCTATACTTTGGTGAAACTAATCAGTTCAGCTATTGCAAAATCGTCGTTGTGGGAAATATAAATCTAGATATGCTTCTTTCCTGAGCTTCTTGACAATTTCTTCCATCTTCATTATCTTCAGGGCAGCCTTGCAACTGTTATGCGCATGTGCGAAGAAACAATCTCTCACGGACTGAAAAAATATCGAGATAAATATCGTTACCAAGCATTATTACTTTTATTTTTACGACTGGTTATGTAAAAACTTACTTTGAACTCAGCTAGCTTGGCGCCTTGGAACTTAGACAAGCAATGCTTGAACAACCTCGTATAGTGCTTCCGGCAAAGGAATATTCTATTTTCAAACTGCCAGTAGTCTCCTTGAGCTGAACAAGAGCATCCGCACGCTCCACAAGCGTCCAAGTTGTAAGGAACACATTGTATCTAATAAAAAATAATTTCAATAAGAATTTTATTAAGGGCGACCACACGATGATTTCAAAAATAGAAAGATTTAAGTTAGTCGGCTTCACCCGCGTGGTGGCTTTTTTTTCGGACAAATTAGTAGATTTCATTTGAAAGGCATTTTGGGAGCATGCTACATATCGGCAAGTAGGTAAAAAATGCATTAGCTTTGTCTCAATTGTGTTTTTAATTGTGCAAAATAGTTGTGGAACAGTAGAAAAGTAACATGATCACCTGAACTGCACACCTCAACACCTTTTTGCCAGAGAAACAGTACGCGAATTTCATTTCCAGCTTCTTATAGTCTGGGCAGTAGTCACATGGCCTGAAATAAATTCGTTATAAATGCTTTTCATGGAAGAAATTATCAATTCTGACTAATCACGATCCGATTAATTCTTCGTTGAACTACAAAACCTTTTTTACTCTACTGCAGCAAAGAAAAAAGGAGGGTTATTACTTTGACCATTATGCGTGTACACAAGGATACGCATCAGACTATACACTGCTAGCTCTTATGACCTTGCAGTAAGTGTCATTTTTCTTTGTTTTTAGGTAGCTTGAGCTTGAGCTGTTGCTACCAAAATTAAATGTACCAGTGTATTTCAATAAGAGCCATAGTTAACTTAAGCTTAATCATCTCTTAAATTGACTTACGATGGATAATCATTTGTCGAGAAAATTCCTTTTCTTTTCGAAGTTTGATTAAAAGGGGCACAGTTCTGTGGAGGTTTTGCCTTCGGTGATGCTTCTTTTAGTGGCGGCTGGTATTCATGTTTGACAGTCCACCGTGGGGTTTTTGCACCCACGCCCAGAGTACTATAATGCTGTTGAAAAGATTGCAAAGCGTTAGAGCAAACATTCTTATCATCAAAATCTACTAGTGGATCGATATCCTATTCAATCTTCAAGGTGGCTGATTTCTTCCTTCTTCTATCCGGAAGTTCAAAGTCTTTATAAGAATAATCTACTAGAGAAAGCGTACTAAGTATACTTGTAGGTTTCTACAGACATTGCAAATTCACATGTTGGCTTCCGATGAGTAGAGTGACCTGTACATTTAGTTATCTAAACTATTAAATTTACTCATCATTCGTAAATTAATAAATTTAGATAATATCTAACAACTACAAAACCGTGGTTTTGTAGGTGCTTCACTGGCAGCTTACTTATGCCTTTAGCTCGCAGGCTTATTGGTTTTAACTTGCCAATGGATCACCCACTTTAGACATTTTAAAGTGATCCTTATGATTGTCTATAATATTTAATGATAGAATTGAATAATTAACTTTTGATTTGATATGGATGGTGGCTAAACAAAAATTTACTAACTCTGTGTGTTAATTCATAAAAAGCGTCCCTATCATCATCGTACGTCCCTGGACCTAGGTTGGGCTTCACTTCCGGTGCATTCCGTCTCATGAATGGACTCATGGATTTCCCTTCAGTCGGCAAGACTTCACGCTCCAACCCGGTACCGAAGCATATGCGAGGTGGAGTTTTTTTTGTGACGACATACTCGAAGTCTAGAAGAAATGACATAATAATATTATGGAAATAAAGTACCTACCACATAGGAAAAAACCTACTTTAGGTATAAAAATATGAAGGCGTAATGAGAGCCTTCGAGGTACTTATGAGATAAGTAGTAGGTAAGTTTCTCACTAAGTAGGTAGGTACTCTAAATTATTTTATAACACATTTGCTCATAAAGGGTCTACTACTTCACCGATTTCAATATCGTTATGTATGTTTTTACGTACTTGTGCGTTATCGTAATGTAAAACGCACGGATAACAATCCACGAACGGTACCTTTTTAAATCTTAGCAAAGAGTTTTTATGTCAGAAAACTGACATAAAAACTCTTTGCTAAGATTTTTTTGTGGTAAACATTTTATGAATAAAATTAACTCTGGGAGATAAAATATAGAAAATACACATTTATTCTTTAATTTAATTAATTTTAACAATAAATTAATACCATTTATTTGTAACAAAAACAAAAAAATATTAATTTACTCTATTAGTAATACTGGCTGTTTTTGTGCCTTTGCCTTAAAAAAAAAAAATTTGCTAATTTGTGAAAAAGTAAAAAGTTATTCCGTGCGCTTTTTCTTTTCGCTGTATTATTTTTGTTTGAAAATGTCGTCAAGTAATGATGAATTTATTAATTCGAACCGCCAAAATTCTCAGAGGCAGTGAAAAAGGCTACTTTAAGCCTCTTGCCTGAAAAACCGAACGATAGATACTTACAAGCGTATCAAAACTTCATCTTAGTGGAAAACAAGCAAACATGCCAATTCATTTTCACAGAAAGTGTGTTTTTAGCCTATTTAATGGAACTTTCTCAAAAATATAAGTCAAGCTCATTGTGGTGGCAACGTAATAATCAACTTTACAAATTGTTAAAATTTTTCCAACTGTTTTAACAAGCAAGTAATTTCTACAAGTAAGTAAGTTCGTCCGAAAGTCCGAGTATTATTTGTTTCCTCGCAAATGTGTTATAAAACGTCGTATGACATACGTGCGCTTTGATAATTACAGCCTCTGCTTTCTTGTAGCCCTCGCCTACGGCTCGGGCTTGCAATAACGCCTCGGCTGTAATTTTCAACTTACCGCACTTATATCATAATGTACTATAATATAGATAAACCAGTCTCAAAATGCACGCAAAGTACTTCAAAATGATCTTTGTGATGTGCCTACATCAAAGAACATTTGTGCGGCAATAAAGAACAGTTTACTTTGACTGACTGAAGTAGTGGGACGTGCAGTTTAAGATTGAACGATCTCTACCTACCTATCACGTTGATATCATAGAATTCATCTACAGACTACATCTCCTATCTTCACAGACGAAACACTTTTTCTAGACAAGACGAAATTATTTGTGCGGTAGATAAGCTAGTTTCAATCAGTTCTAAACCATTTATTTATTATTAAAAATGCGTAATTAGGTGCAATATTTATAATCTACAGCACATTACCGCCATAAAAAGCCTCCTGCATATTACTCGGCTGCAAATACCGTCGCACATAGGGCCGCTGCATGGTTGCTAGTAAACTGACTGGGTATCGTGGGAACTCGCAGCTTTCGTGATTGTCGAGACAATAAAAGAATATGACAAATACAAACCATTACGCTTTATCGGGGCATTTCAGGCGCACGGTAGGAGAGGATACGTATGACTTTTGTATTCATGGGGATATTTTTACTGCAATTTATTAGTTGAGTGACTCAAGCGATATCTTACAAAATCACGAAATTATTCTATAATCATTCATGGCCACCTGCTAAATTCTATGATGGGCATCAGAACTCTCGGTCTTGGTAGAAGTAGCTGTACCTAATAGGTACATACGGTCGGTCGGCACCATAGTTCCTACTGAGATCGCGTCTATAACGCGATTTATAACGTCATACCAGTACAAAAACCAACAATATCAGAAAAAATAGAATTAGGTTAGTAAATAAATGATGAACAACTTCGTAATTTTTTAAGAGGATTATTATCTTGCATCATCATTCATCTTTGTTTTTTATTATGTATGAAACTAGGTAGTTATGTAAAAAACACTGTTTTATTTAATGCTACTCTTTCATTACGATCTATAGAAGCATGATCATGTAAATTATTTATCTGGTAAAAACATGAAGCTTGGTCACCGCATTAGCAATCTATGGAGGATGGAATTATTCGCCGACATGAAACTGGATGACACGAAAAATTGCGAAGGTCATGTTTTTAGATTTAGGGTAACCGCTTTGTTTGTTTTGTGTTTATTCTTTACATAAAAAACTATTATTCCTTTACTTTTATACTACAAAACAGAGAGTGCCAGATGTAATTTAAGGACACCTAACTACCTCTATACCTTTCTTAGTACCACCTCAAGATTCCTTGAGGAGATACTCAGGTCAACAAAGTGACCGAACCTGGTGTACCTACGGATATGTAAAATGTGTGTGCCTGAAAAATCTCATCCGCAATTTGCACCGGTGCAGCAGCAATGGTCGTTGCTCAATTAAGCGTGGGGGATGACTTACAAACTTAGCAACGTAGTAATGAGATCGTAATAAATCTATGTCTGTAGGATACCTACCTAAAGTGACATCCCAGGTCATTTTCAGAGTGTGTTATGAACTTTTATCCACCCAGGTTCACACGCCCTTCATAAATCATCGGTTTGAACAAGAATAAAAGAACAGGCTTATAAAAGCCCTCGTTCTGTGCCTCTTCGTTGTTTTTTCAGTATGCACCTTGGGTAGGCATCTATTATCAGTAGGGTTTTAATTGTTTTTTGTAAATATTTGAATTCCGGCTGAAAGTGTTGAAATTGTTGTAACGTGACTTATGAGTTTTGATTAATACTGGCACTAAAGACGTAAATAAGACTTACCCCCGAATACTGAAACGCAACTCAGATTTATTCAGACTCGAATATTTGACAGATTTTGAAAATCTGTCAAATATTCGTCGCTTGAGACGTGCTTAAATCTGAGTTGCGTTTCAGTATTCGGGGGTTAGACATAAACTCTATAGTTTTAGACTGGTTTGAAAGAAACTTTACCCTTAGCAAGGAGTTTCGAACTGCGCAGCAAGGAGTTTGGCCTCCTTGGCTCTTCTTGAAGGTCATGATCCTCTCAGTTCCTCAGCTTCTTTCCCTTTCGAATTAACTTTTTAAGTTACTTTATTTTAGTACATAAGGTATTTGATGACCCTTTTGCTTTATCCCTAATCTACCACCTTTTGCGCTTCTATGTTCTATTATCCCGGAAAAACTTAGAAATATATACCGGGTTCGGGAGAATGCTGTTCTAAGTTCTACCTATTTATATTTCTGTGAATGCTACAGTCCTACCATAATCTGTGGTGTAATTTGTCAAATTTTAGTCGTAAGCCGTTGCATAAGCCATTGTCATTATCAAGGTAATGTCAAAAACAGATGATTTCTTTTTAATTTTTTTAAACGAACGAAACAACGCTTTTTTACGAACTTGAATTTATTGCCTGATGATAATCACGAAGCATTGTTTTGTTGTGAAATATATAAAACACGTGAAAACTACAGCAGGCGTGTAAATTCACTATTTACCTCTGCTCTGCTGTTGATGCTGGAGTGAGTGGAGGAAAACCAAGGTAACCCAGCAGCATTGAGTATCATATTACTTGTGAAGTAATTTTGCTCTCGTTATTATGTCATAGCCGCTAATAGATAGATACATCTTCACTCTACAATGTATCATGGATCAGAACTTATCTCTCTTTAACAGCTAGCTAAAAATTGTAAGGCTTTCAGCAGGTCCCCATATTTCGAAATCGCAAGAATAATTTAGTTACAAATCATCTTACTAACGCCGAAAAGCCGTACCTACATCGAAGTTTCAAATAAACTATGCCATTCTCCTTACAGCATGATGTCTTCAAGGCTAGTACTACCGGTGGCCCTGGGCCTGTCCCTGGTGACAGTCACTGCTTTCGTTGTGTACTATATCTTCAAGAAAGATGAGGAGGAAACGGAGCCGGGAAGCAAGGCAGTCAAGACATCGAGAATGAACATAATTGAAATCAAAGTATCGAAGAGTGTGGTTCCTGCCTTGATTGGTAAGACTTATTATTTACACATAGGACACTCAATTTGAGGCGCACATGGCAGTCTAATGCCATGTTCCTAATGTGGATGACCTGCTAGCCAATGTGTTATTATAGGCGAAAGTTACCAGTGAACATTCAGTGGGCCATATACTTACATCAGCTAGTTATATAAAAAAACTCATTTGGTTATTATAGCCTGGCATGTCTTGTATGCTATGGTTAATTAAATTATTATGTGCCTTAGTTCAGTCATTTCAGCAAAGTCATATTATGCACGGTGATAAGGCAGAACCTTATAATAATCTTGTCAGTATGATTTTATATCCTACTAGCGGACACCCGCGGCTTCACTCTCCTTTTGCCGTTACGTCCCGTTGATTTTTCTTTAAAAAGTTTTTCCTCTTTTTCTCCGCTTAGGGAAATAATTTTCCAATTTCCTTTCTTAGTGCACCTCTATGCTATAAAAGAAACATACCTTCCAAGTTTCATGCTTCTAGGACTTACGGTTTAGGCTGAGCGTTGATTGTCAGTCAGTCAGTAACGTAAGAGTTTTATATATTTAGAAGATATCCATTCTTTTTTAAGTAATTGTTTGTGTCTTGCGATCTGCCCAACAGGCATTCAATAACATAAAAAATATTCGTCTCTCAGTCACTCAACCAGCCAAATTTTATGATATGACCTGCCCATGACCTGCCCATTGCTACTTCCACTTACTCATTCAGTGACATATGTCGGCAACAAAATGATAGCAGTATGTAACTAAGGGCAAATGTATTTTTTTTTATATAGAAAACTAAGCATTTGGCTGCACAATTTTGCTAAAAAGACACACCCGGATACACACACCTGGTGGAAAGTGAGGATGCAGCCTTAGATGGAGCAGGCTTAGCCATACTCCACCAATTCAATCTCTCTCTCTCTCAATTAAAACTTTTCGGAATTACTGACGCAGGTAGAGAGTTCCGCCAAGGGACCTGAAACCTGAAGAAGGTGCCAAGGGGCAGTTCATACTATAAAAGTGGGATCATCAAAGCGCTTTCTGTTGCCTGTTCTTCTAAACTGGGTCGCTTGGAACTGGCACCTAGACTAGCTTTAAGATGTTTCAAAGTGATCCTTGCGATTCTACTGAATAAATACACTTTTGATTATGATTTTGATTTTCTATGAGAATGTGGAATCTACCATGAAGGAGTGGCATGTATCCGTGCGTCTAGATGTCTGGATTTAAATATTTTATTTACGACTACGAACATTAAGGGCTTAGTATCAAATAGCATGCAATAAAAATGTTACTTATGTATATTTTTGACCTTCGTATGGCAAATACACGCAATGTGATACATTGGACGGAGTTTTTTTATTCGACCTTGTAACAAATATAAGGTCTATTATTGGTGAAATAAGTACACAAAGACGTGATGAAAAATATGGAATTTTATAATAAACCCAATTCGCATTTTCTTATTGCATTCCCATAGCTAAGCCGTGCTCAGTTTCGGGCTCAAAAACCGGTAGGAACCAAGCCGTAATTAGTTGCCTGTTCTTCTAGGCTTGGTCGCGTGGAACTGGCACCTAATAGACTCATCTAGCTTCTTACGTACTTACGTTTCAAAGTGATCCTTTTGATACTACTGAATAAATACATTTTTGACTTTGCTACAATACTTACGGTTGTAGGCAAAATATTGCACATCAGCTTTTCAGTTTTGTAGAGCGCTATCTCTTTCTGACGCACACTACGGCTGAAGCTGAATTAGCCGATGTACAATATTTGTTGCCTTCTACTATACATAGAATGGTATAGGTGCTGGGCAAGCCTATTCCATCTAAAATCCTGTCCCAGGCATTATAGCGTTCCTCAAATAGGGCTTGTGTAATCACAAGTTGCCCCTAACGCTATATAAATAAATAAATAAATAAATATTGTGGACAATTCACACAACACTACCCAGCCCCAAACTAAGCAGAGCTTGTAATATGGGAACCAGATAGCTGATATAATACTTGAATACATTTTTTTTTTTTAATACATACTTAGAATACAATACAACACCCAGACAGAGAACAAACATTTATGTTTACCGCACAAATATTTGTTCTTGGTGGGGATCGAACCCACGACCTACGGCGCAGAAGGCAGAGCTACTACCAACTGAGCTAGAGGCCAGCATCTATTGTAGTATAAATCATCTACAATAGATGCAAAGGCCTGTTTACTTTTTTTATATTATCCCTGTACGTTATAGGTCGCAGCGGCTCCAACATCAAGGATATAGAAAAGAAATCCAATGCAATGATCAGTTTCAAAAAGTTAACGGACACTGACTACGACGTGTGTATGATCCGCGGGCGGAGTCAGGCGACGCAGCTAGCTGAGATGTTAGTTCACGACTTCTTGAAACAGCAACCTATGTTGTGTGATGACACTATTACCGCTCCTGGTTGGGCAATCGGACGTATCATAGGTAAGAATGAGTTTTTCTGCTCAAAATTTTATGTACACTATGCCAATGCTCTCAAACGGTGATGAAAAACATCGTGAGGAAACCGGTATGTCGTAGAACCTAACTTTAAACTTTGTAACGAGCTCTTCATTAAATCTAGTGTTTGTCCTTTAGAAAATTCGTATAAATAAAAATAAATAAATAAATATTGTGGACAATTCACACAACACTACCCAGCCCCAAACTAAGCAGAGCTTGTAATATGGGAACCGAATAGCTGATATAATACTTGAATACATTTTTTTTTTTTTTTACAACAAGAACAAAACAAAAGATTATGAAAGAAAGGAAAGCAAATAACGAAAAAACCTTGCCTGTATTGTTTTCTTTCTTTCCTTTCTTCCATCCTTTTCTTTATGTTCTTTCCTGTTTTATTTTCTTTCTTCCTTTAATTCCTTTAACCCGTCTATCCTTTCTTTCCATTCCTTTTTCACTTTTATCACTTTCTTTCTTTGCTGTCCTTTCATGATCTTTTATTTGATTTATACGAATTCTATATATCTAAACGACTAAAACTAGATTTAATGAAGAGCTTGTTACAAAGTATATCGCTAGAATATAATGAACAATGTTATTTATAAACAGGGACGGGCGGTGCAAATGTGGCTGATATCTGCCACCGCAGCGGCGCCCGCGTCAAAGTCGAAGGTCTAGCGGCAGACAAGACGAGCGAGCGAGCCATCACGATACGCGGCACTAAGGAACAGATCGAAGTGGCTAAGACACTCATCGGAAACATTGTGAGATTATAATTATTATTATGAGCCTGTGGTGTCCCACTGCAGGGCAAAAGCCTCCCTTCCTTCTCTCCAGTCGTCTCTATTTATGTGAGATTAATAAAAATAAATTAACATTAATATTAAATTGGGAACAAAGGTTCTCCAATGGCAACCACGAACCGGAAGACGGTGTTCTATTATATTCTAAGTAATATGTATTTACAAAAATACTACATCTGGTTCCCATATCACAAGCTCTGCTTAATTTGGGTCTAGTTAATATTGTGTGTATTGTCCACAATATACTTATTTACTATTGTCGCGTGCTGATTCATCTGTGGTTTTGGTAAAAATGTATGGAGATTGTTTTATTGATTTTATAGTGCGAAACGTCAAAAACCTGTAGATGGAGCCACGATCGCGTTAGTGCCGAACAGTCCCTAAGAGTTATTCGTCGAGTGTGATTAGGATCCGATGGCGTAGCGGCCAGCGCAGCCCCGTGCTTAGGGGAAGGTCGCGGGTTCGAATTCCGCTCGGCTCTTAACTTTTGGGACATTATAAAAAATTATGTACGGAGATGTTGTCACCTTTCTGTCAAATCTTATAGACTTCGGCAAGTTTTATCATGCGCACTTGAAGTGCGGGCAGGTTTTTCCGCAAGTAGGCCGCTGGTGGGCCCTTTTTGCGTGACCCTTGACACGTGTTGCTCGAACTTTTTTAGGTTCTACAACACGCCGGTTTCCTCACGATGTTTTCCTTCACCGTTTTGAGAGTACTGGCATAGTGCACATACATTTTTCGACAGAAAAACTCATTGGTACACAAGTGGATTTGAACCCACGACCTTCGGATCGGAAGGCGGGGCCACTACCACTAGACCACCAGTGCTCTCATCTTCTCATCTTATAGACTTTTGGCACATTCAAAAACCCTTTACTGAATGTCTTTCCCGCGCAGCAAGATATTTAAAACCATAGACTATAACTTCTCCACAGGTATCTCAAGAGAAGTGTCGCCGCGAGGTGGAGCAATCTAAGAATCCGCGTCACGTGTCCCGCTCGTCTCATTCGCCGTCCCCCTCGCACTCGAGCGGCGGCGCCGAGCCGGAGGAGACAGGTGAACGACCGCATGCCAAGTACAAAAGACCTGGTAAGAACTAACTGCATGGTGTGATTGTGCTCATCGAAAATCCCACTTATATTATAAATGTAAAATAAATTAAAAAATAGGTTGTCTGTCAAGTCAGTACGTCATATAGCTGTCCACGCGGACGCATCGCTCACTCAAGTAGGAGAGAGACAGATGTCGAACGCTGCCGAACGCGGAGGCCGTACGTGCCTCTTTGTCGCTCGTTCCGCGCTCTCGCTTGCACTTCAAGCCTTGAATGGAACGCCTCAGAGCGAGGTAATGCCGCATGAGTCATGTTTTTCGTGCGTGCAGACGGCTCGGTGGGGATCGAACCCACGATCTACGGCACAGAAGGCAGAACTACTACCAACTGAGCTGAGAGGCCAGTCAACGTGAAAGTTTGGATAGATCTTTGTTACTCAATAACGCCGGAACGGCTGAACGGATCTGGATGAAAGGCGCAGCGATAGATTATAGTCTGGAATAGCACATAGACAAATTTTTATCCCGCTAAAATGTATGGTTCCCGAGCATCCCTCGGATTTGTTTTTAGTCTTTATGTATAAAAAAAAGTCGTATTAGTTTCATTATTTATAACTCAAGAACAGCTAAACCGATTTGGCTGAAAATTTGTGGGGAGAGACAGGAGACCGACATACTATGTCGGTCTCCTGTCTCTCCCCACAAATTTTCAGCCAAATCCCGTCCCTTTTTTTTTCAGGATAAAAAGTATCCTATTAGGATACTTTTTATCCTGAAAAAAAAAGGGACGGGGCGAGTGAAGCTGCTGGTGGCCGCTAGTATAAAAAAATCTCTCTGTCTCGGCTCTTAACTTTTGGGAAATAAAAAAACTTTCTATATAATTTAAAAGTAAGTCGTGTCAGTTACACAATTTATAATAACTCAAACCGGCCTAACTGATTTGGCTGAAAATTGGTGAATATTGGATACTTTTTATTCGAGCGAAACCGAGCGAAGCAATCTTTATGACATTGTAATAGACTGATGTTCATAAATTAGGACCTGAGGAATGGCAACAGGAAGGCATACTCTCTACAACTGGCAATTCGGATGGAAATCTTACGAATGGTGCAGTTGGTAAGATGTATTCGAGAATTACCCATTCGGTTTGCGTATTTGATTAGTTGAATAGCGTTAAATAAGATTAGAAACAAAACGACGTACTTATCGAGATTTGTAGCATTTTTTTCTAATATTTAGGCGAGTAATCGAGTATAGTATTGAGCCCCTATTCAGAAACATTGCTTGAGTCTGAGTCGAGCCTCATCAAGCATAGATTTTGAACACTTTTCAATGGAGAACTGTCAAAAATCTATGCTGTGCTAATCTAGTGCTTGTGCCTCTACTCAGACTCAAGCACTGTTTCTGAATACGAGCCTTAGTATCTCGTTTGGGTTGAAATTAGGTCTAGCCACTAGCTTTAGACTTCAATTTACTAGCTCGCAACGCAAGGTAGTTTCAGTTAAGGAGTTTTGGAGTTCACATTAGATGTATAACATCCACAGTATGGTAATTAGATAAAAGAACATGTTAAAAAGCTTGTCTTAAATCTTCCCTTAGGTGCTTCTACGTAACCAGTTACGTAGAAGGTTTTTTTTTCTTAGTTCATAACCGGGTTTAACAATTAATAAAAAAGGTTTTTGTACAGTTCTTTGTTCGTAACCGGTTTAAAAAAAGTAAACAGGTCTTTGCATCTATTGTAGATGATTTATATAGCGTCAGGGGCAACCGACTCAAGCCCTACTTGAGGGACGCTATAGTGCCTGGGATAGGTTATATAACCGGGTTATGAACTAGCAAAAAGGTATTTCTTACAGTTCTTACTTCGTAACCGGGTTACGAAGCAAGACTCATTTCTGAACGAACTTAAATTCTTTGAATCTGTATTCTACAGAAAAATAACTAGGTATAGATAAACCAGTCTAAAAATGCACGCCCCTCCCAACGTGGGAGGGGGTTCTTGACGTTGGCTCACAGCAAGGTACTTCAAAATGATCTTTGTGATGTAGGTAATAAAGAACAATTTACTTTGACTGACTGAAGTAGTGGGGCGTGCAGTTTAAGATTGGATGATCCCTACCACTTTTTGTGTTGAAACTAAAGCACAGTATTTTTAGTTCAGTAAGTAAGGTTGGGTATTTTGGTTTGAAAGTATATAGTTCACGTGTGTTTTGTTTTCTCCCTGTACCTACTTTGTTAGTACCCTGACTACTCTGTCCTATTTATGTAATTTTTGTGGTGTCCTGTTTTGAGCATTTTGTGGTCGGGATAAGGGTTTGTGTTTTTTTTTGCGTGTACTTATTATTGTGTAAAAGTTTGGTTTTGAGTGCAGAAAAAACTGGGGTGGTTGTGGATAAAGAGGTAATCTCTCATGCTTAGTTATAGGTGATGGTTACCACTTAACATCAGGTGGCCCATATGCTTGTTACATCAAATATAGTTGTAAAAAAGACTCTTTTAAAAAAATCTATGTTTCACTTTTTTTTATTTATTTGTCATTTTAACTTAAATATAATATTATTTTATAATAAATAGCATCTAAAAAAAACACTAAGGTGTGTGCTGATGCTGTCAAGCGCGTCACTATTTCTATAAAAACCTAGTTGTACCTGCTTTAAACCTACTTGAATACCGCATATAACTTTAAAAATTTATATCGGCCAAGGTGCTCAAGTGGCTAGTCATTACATGGTTTACCCGACTTTACAGCCCATTTCTATAGTACTTATACATTTAAATGTAAACATATACATAGACAATCATTTATTTACTTCTTAGCACACAACCTACAATATATGAATAGATGAATAAACAATTATAAATAAATATACAGAAGTAGTAACAATGATAAAAAACAGAAAGACAGAAATAAAAAATAACAGAACATACATAAGGATTTATAAGTTAAATTTAAATTTAATATATTGGACATTTATAAAAACATCTTTTTCTACACGTATTTCATGCAATAAATACTTTAACATTGATTTTGACAATCCAATATGCCAAAAATAAATGTATTTCAACTTGAATTCTCAGAATCATCAACGCCATCTATCGAGGTGTACGTATCAGCAGTATCCTCTCCGTCTCGCTTCTGGGTCCAGTTCGTGGGGCCGCAGGTCGCCCAGTTAGAGGAGTTGGTGACGCATATGACTGAGTATTACGGCAACAAGGAGAATAGGGCTGCTCATGCGGTAAGGGATACACAGGTTTCTACCACTTGGTAAAAAAATAATAATTAAAAACAGGCTAATAGAACAGAATTTATGGAACCTACACCATAGAGAAAGATTACAAATAACAAAATAGGAATACTGAAAAACTAGAGGTACACTGTGCGGTCTTATCGATAAGGGTCATACTACTACCAGGAGGTCATACTAGGACCATTAAACTATACGGGACGCGGTTTTTCGCTGTCTTTTGTTCATTTCAACATGGACCCGCAACATGGAACGCAAGTGCACGAACGACGAGCGAGCGAGAAGGTCCCGCGCACAATGACGCAATAGCGGATAACCGCCCGTGTAGTTTAGAACGGCAGTAAACAGCGGCGGTTTGACGCTGCAAGCGGCGGTGGAATTTCTCCCGCCTGCAAACCGCGGCGGGAAACCGCGCCGTGTAGTTTGTAGCATACAATGTCCATAAGAAATGAGTCTAGTGCGGTTCAGAAGCGGATTCCCTCGGCGGGAGAACCGCCCGTGTAGCATGACCCTAAGAGCGATCTCTTCCAGACAACCTTTCGATATCTGGAAGAGACATCCTAAGGTTGGGCTAATTTATTTAGTTAATCGTTCTACTACCGTTCTCCCCGCCCCTTATAAATACTGTTTGCAGAACTTCTGGATAGTGTTGTATTATTTCAGCTGAACCACGTGTCGGTTGGACAAGTAGTGGCGGCTGTGTTCAGGCATGATGGCCAGTGGTACCGCGCTCGCGTACATGACATCAGACCGAACGAATTCGACGCTACACAGGAGGTAAATACACATTAACTATATCGGTTTGAGCTTGTTGGGTTATTATGTTCATGGTTGGACCAAAATAAAATAGGCAGGTGTCTTTGGCATATAGTTTTATGTGACCCTGTAAGCCCAATGCATAGATGTTAATAATGTAGATCAAAAATAAAAGTGGTCCCAGTATCGAACCCTGAGGGATACCAAAAATTACGGGATTATTGCTGCTGGTATGATGCCCGATCTTCACAACTTGAGGTCGGTTTGTGAGGTAGGACTGAAATATTTCAAGAGATTTTCCTGCGAGACCGGCAGTGTATTCAAGTTTCATAATTAGTAGCTTGTGACTTACCGTGTCAAATGCTTTTTTAAAATCTATAAATATGCCTAGTACTTAGTTGTTTACTATCGATGCTGTTCCTTATTTTCATTTAATGCTAACAAATTAATTATACGAAAGATTTTTTTTGTAAGTGAATTTGTAAATTCTTTTGAGAAGATAACAGCCATACTTATAAACGCAATTTAAATTTAATCATTGCTTAAAGTTAGCCCTGTCACTGTTTGTCATTACCCAGTGGTAAGAGATGTCAATAGTTTAAGCATTGTTTATCTTTTGACATATTTTTATAAGTAAGGCTATAAATGTTTAAACCAAATAAATGTACTTAGGTGGCAGATGTATTCTTCCTCGACTACGGAGACAGCGAGTATGTGGCCACGCACGAGTTATGCGAACTGAGGGCTGACTTACTGAGGCTGCGATTCCAGGTTTGTAACATAACAGCTATTGTGTATTGTGTAGATATTTATGTATTGTATGTTGTGTAGAAGCAAATAAATGAGTGTTTATGTCTATGTCTACAGCATTCAACTAGAAATATATCTAGCATCATCACCCTGAGAAGTTCACTACTGGATATTTAAGTAGTAGTAGAGCTCTTTGTGAAGGGCTCGTCCGGGGAAGTACTACCACCATGCCTATTTCTGCCGCGAAGCAGCATCGCTGTTTTTCGGTTTGAAGGGTGTGTGCCGGTGAAATTACTAGCACGTGAGGCTGAACATCTGTATGCATCAATTTGATGGACGCAAACTGCGGTTATTGTTTCCTTGTAAATCGAGGGCCTGACTCTCAGCTCAGTTGGTAGTAGCTCTGCCTTCTGAGCCGTAGGTCGTGGGTTCGATCCCCACCGAGAACAAATATTTGTGTTGTGAACACAGATGTTTGTTCTCTGTCTGGGTGTTATATTGTATTCTAAGTATGTTTAAAAAAAAAAAAGTATTTGTGTATAATATATCAGCTATCTGGTTCCCATAGTACAAGCTCTGCTTAGTTTGGGGCGAGATAGTGTTGTGTGGATTGTCTATAATAACTCCTTTCACGACTTTTCTATAACTCTCGGAGTTTCGGACTTGGCTATTACCACCCTGTATATTGTAAGTATGTATATACAAAAAAACATAGGGGCTAAGTAGTGTTGTGGGGATTTATTTTACCTATTTTTTTAGACCATCCTTTGGCCACAACCTCACCTGATGGTAAGCGTAAATATCCAACAATGTCCACAATATTTATATTTTCTTTGATGTTGTTAAAGGCGATGGAATGTTTCTTGGCGGGCGTACGTCCGGCTGACACTCCCAAAGGAGAGAAGGACAAATGGTCAGCGCCAGCGATCGAGCGGTTCGAGGAGCTAGCAAAGGTACCGACAGCCTGCAGAAGTCCAATAGTAGCCTAGCAGTAACGGCCCTGTCTTCCGATCCTAACTAAGAATTATTATTCTTTTAAGCACATGGAAACATTTACAAATAAGTAATAACAAACGACATGTACATAGGCGAGCCCTTAAAAGAGTTTTCTTCCAGCAAACCTTTGGTGCTAAGAGAAAGCTAAAATTAAAAAGGTAGCAATGCAGAAACATGAAAAATCATCTACTAATAAATAGAGATAGAAGAAAGAAAACTTGTTTATTTGACCTACACATACATTGTACAGGTCCTAAGATTGTAGGTTCAAACGAAGTCGTGTTCCAATGAATTTCTGTCAAAAAATGTATGTGCACTATGCCGGTATTCTCAAACGGTGAAAGAAAACATCTTGAGGAAATCAACATGTCATAGAACCTAGAAAATTCGAAAATATGTGACAATTGCAAGAAAAGAGCTTCTTTGAGGCGCACTTAAAGTCCTTTCACCACACTTTGTTCGAAAGAACCATTAACACAATAAGAAAAATTCTGAAAAAGTCCACTGCTGGACATAGACTGCTATACATTTTTAGGAAAACCGATTCTGAGCTCTCTCCATCCACCGACTTCCCGCAACCTTTGCCATGTTTTCGATAAGTGGGGTATTCCTTTATCTTACGGTTCGTCGCCATTTTTAATAGTGACGAAGTCAACTCGGATGAATAATTTTTATAAATGTTTTTAATGTAGGTAGCGCGATGGAAGCCTCTTGTATCCAGGACGTGTACTTATAAGAAAACTCCGTCAGCAGAGGGCGAGAAAGAGAAGGAAATACCCGGCATCAAGCTGTATGAAGTCACCGATGGTAATTTGTTTGACTGGCTTATATTGTATTCGGTGTTATGTCTTTGTGTGAGGCGCGTCCGGGGAAGAAGTACCACCATGTCTATTCTGCCGTGGTGCAGCATTGCTGTGTTTCGGTTTGGGTGCCGGGGAAATTACTGACACGTGAGGCTGAACGTCTGTATGCCTCAAGTTGATGGACGTAGGGTATTGCATCGTATGGAACGTTCCTGACGTGCGTGACCTACGTTGCAATGCTTTGTTATAGGCAATCGTTACCACTTAAGATCAGGTGGGCTATATGCTTGCTCCAATCCATGGTTTAAAAAAAAAATACAATGGTAACAACATACTAAAAACAACAAAAAGAGATCAGTGTATCAGCGTAATGCTTTGCGTAAGCAAAAGCGTGTTTGGTGCTCTGTGGTAATGCTTCACCACCAGCGGCAGGTCAGTGCTGTTATTCTGCCAAAACCGTTCTGCCATTATTTATAATTTTTCTTTCTTTTGTTTTTGACGTGACAACGTCTTATAATTCGATGGAGCCGGCTGCACGCACGAAAAAACATGACGCATGCGGCGTTACCTCGCTCTGAGGCGTTCCATTTAAGGCTTGAAGTGCAAGCGAGAGCGCGGAACGAGCGACAGAGGCACAATCGGCATCTGTCTCTTTCCTACTTGAGTGAGCGATGCGTCCGCGTGCTGTATGACGTTGTCACGTTTAACTATAGTCAGTGAACCGACTTTACAGACAACCGATTTGTTTTTTTAGAAGGGGAATTGGACATCGGCGCGGTTCTGATCGAGGAAGGCTTCGCTATAGAAGGCGCACACACGGAGCATGCCCATCCAGCTGCATCCGGCACGCCCTTCGGTGACCTCGGCAACTCGAGGTCAGTACACAATATGTATTACCCAAGTAATTCTACTATTAAACTTGAAAAATAATAAAAAAAAGAAATTTCACTTAAGCAAAAGGTAAACAGAGTGTTTTCCTTTCTTGACTTCGTTCATATTGTACTCTTATCCTGTAAGTTTTCGGGATGTATTTATTCAAATATCAAACCATAAAATATTATTGATAACCTTGAATTTTACTATTCAGCGTGGCAATGCCGCCAGCATCTTGGGGACGCTTCCGTCTGGTACTGATTTGGATCAGTTGAACTATCTCTAGATCGTTTGTGTGTGACAGCAGATAGCTCAACTGTTTCCTGTGTATTTTGTAGGCATTTGTTTAATAGTGGGTATATAAATATTTTTTATTTTATATATAAACAAATAGATTTTTAACCGATTTTATAGTTTTATTTATTTATTTATTTATTATTTATTTAATGTCAGACAACGGGATCCATAAAGTGTTAGTAGAAATTAAATTTAATTACATGTCATAGGGTTAGTACAAAATAATCTCAATATAATTCTTACCTACTAAGTAATGAAATCCCTCGCTGAAGTTCCAATCAAAACAGGCTCACTGACTATTTGATTAGAACTTGAACGAAGGATCTCATAATGGGCGAATCGCAATGATCTGCTATGACCTTCAGGATGGTGTTGGTTATAACACTTAAGAAAATCACAAAGTTTTATGCCCTGAAAGTTAAAAGCCGAGCGGGATTTGAACCTGTGACCTTCTCCTTGTTAAGAGACCTGTCTGACCGATGCGCCATCGGATCCTAATCCTAATAATAGAAAGTATAAATTATTTTTTTCATGCAAACCAGGACTGTAAAAAAATGAAAGGTGAGTAATATTTACAGGGTGTCTGTTGAGGCAGCCTTTAAAAAGCCATGTGCCGTGAAACCACAAGAACGAGTCTTATTTCGTTTTTCGTATTACAAGCCCGCTGTTTTGTACGGAGATGTGTCAATTCTCAGCAGTCCTGATAGGGGCGGTTATCGCGTCTTTATTAGTCTAAGATCCCGCTATAGAAGGACCTTCACCGAGCTGGTTATTTAATGAAACTATATTTAATTAAACATGCCAATAAATATATTCTATATGGGTTGCCTATCAAATTTCAGTCCAGGATAATTATGATTAATTAATAATTAAAAAATAAAAAAAAACTTTCCACTGGTTTGTTTATTAAACAAATTCTATACCAATCGAAAGTATAGACCCCAGTATTTTTATTCAATAAACATACCGGTGCAAAATGCTAGTATCGATTTACCTGTTTATACCTGGCTACCCGAGAGTTGTGACCGGAAAAAAATAGGCAACCTAACGTTTGCATATTCTATGGATGGGGTCTATATTTTTGATTGGTATAGAATTTGTCTAATAAACAAACCGGTGGAAAGTTAAAAAAACAATTATTTTTTTAAATTATTAATTAATCATATCCTGGACTGAAATTTGATAGGCAACCCATATAGAATATATTTATAGGCATGTTTAATTAAATATAAAATACGTTTCATTAAATAACCAGCTCGGTGAAGGTCCTTCTATAGCTGGATCCTATACTATATCGCAAATACGAAAAAAAGCACGACGGCCTATATCACAATATTGTGCAGAGCCTACCACCTACCACACTAAGTTTGAAAGAACCATTGAGACGATAAGAAGGTAATATTTATAAACCTTTTTTAAAAAAATGAATAACATGTGTTCCCAGGGTGCTAGGAATGCTAATGGGGGGCGGAGCGCGTTCCTCATCCCTCCCTAAGGACCACAAGGACGACCAAGCCGCACTAAATCTAAAGAAAAACGACGAATTTACCAAAGGTAAGATGAGCAGCTCAAAGTCAAAGTCAAATATATACTTATTCAGTAGCACCACAAGGATTACTTTGAAACGTCTTAAAGCTAGGTAAAGGTTAGTATAAATGCCAGTTCCACCCGACCAATCCTAGAAGAACAGGCAAGTACGACTTGGTTCCTACCGTTTTTTATATGATCCTTTTACAAAACAAAAATAAAAATAGCAGTGAAGTTTTTCTTAGGGGTAGGCAGAAATATACACCACTACTTTTTAATTACCAGAAAAAAAAAATAGGGTAATGTAGTAGGGATAGAACATTATGAATGTGCAATCAGAATTTTTAGTTTCGATAAAATGACAAAGTTATTAAATGTTAAAATTTTCAGAAATCCTGCATAAAATTATGGACATATTAGTTACGTAGTACTAGAGAGAAAAAAAATTACGCTGTTCGGTTCCGCTTGGTATTTAGCGTTTATGAATGAAATGATTTTTGCTTGTTGAATCATTTCTCAATATTTGACTAAAAATTGTGGTTATTTAAAAAGATTTTTTTTGTCTCAAAAAAAAATTTTTTTTTCGTGGATGTGTTCAGTATCGGCAGCCAATATCGGCATTTTTTTTTTTTTGGTAATTAAAAAGTAGGGGTGTAGACGTGTCAGCTTTTAGACGCAAACTCTTGCAAAAAAAACATTTTCTTATACTATTTTAGAACAAAATCCACAGCTCTTAGGATACTATACTTCTCACCTAGCTTTAAGACGTTTCAAAGTGATCCTTGTAGTACAAATGAATAAAGAAACTTTTGAATTGAAACATGCGTGATTTTATATAATTATGGTGTCTAAATTTCAGAAGCTGAAGTGATGACCGCCTCCCATTCTCTCGCATCAGGCTTAGAAAAACCCGGCAAATTGATCATATCAAACCTAGACCTAGATCCCAAACCGCACATCAACGGCGCCACAGATTTCCTGGACACAGAACGACTGTCTTCAGACAATCAGAACGCATCATCGGAGACTTTAACTCCTAAATCTGAAGCCCTGACTAAGATACAAAGAGAGGAGTTCAAAGCTAATATGAATAGAATCGACTCGCATCATGGAAATTTAGAAGCTTTAGGACGAACGCAATAGTTCTTTTAAAAAAATCTAAATTACTGTTCAAGTATGTAAATAAACTCAAATATAGATAGTGCAATTCACGAAGACGCGCCCCACCAATTGTCGGTTGAAGGGATCGCGGGGTGCGGGGAGTTTGCTCCGAGCGGCAGTCGCGAACCGTAGTCTATTCATTGTAGTGTGCGTGTGCACTCATAGGTAATTAGTGTGTACCGATAACACTCAAACATTGACGGAAGCTTGCACACATATACTATAAACGGTTAGGAGGAATAGTGGGGCGCGCCTTCGTGGATTGCACTATCTATAGTAGTAGTAGACCTCTCTGTGAAGGACTCATCCAGGGAAGTACTACCACCATGCCTATTTCTGCCGTGAAGCAACATAGCTGTTTCGGTTTGAAGGGTGTGTGCCGATGAAATTACTGGCACGTGAACCTAAACATCTGTATGGCTCAAGCTGATGGACACAGGGCGGTGCATCGTAGGGCACGTTTCTGACGTGCGTGACCTACGAGGCAATGCTTTGTTATAGGCGATGGTTACCACTTAATATAAGGTGGGCCATTTGCTTGTTTCATCATCTAGTTGTATAAAAAAACTGGCTTGCCCCCACTATTTCAGATATTATTATGTTACTTTTTGACAAGTGCTTGGCAGTAAGACAACATATAAACAGATCACATACTTTTACCTTTCTTACCTTAATATGACTGGCAACTCAACTCAGTTGATGTAGCTCTGCCTTCTGCGCCTTAGGTCGTGGGTTCGATCTCCACCGAGAACAAATATTACTTACGTTAATACGATGCACTGCCCTCCGACCATCATCTTGAGGCATACAGATGTTCAGCCTCACGTGCCAGTAATTTCACCGTCACCCACACCCTTCAAACCGAAACACAGCGATGCTGCTTCACGGCAGAAATAGGGGGGGACTTCCCCGGACGAGCCTCTTACAAAAAGCTCTACTACTACACAGTACAGTAAATCAGTAAATGTATAAACGATTTATAAGTATTCTATCTATACTAAAGTGTTTAAATCACTGAAGACATAATAAGTATAGTGGCGGAATGAAAATGTTCGTCGATTTTCTACTTGATTTGTTCAACGTATCACGATCACATACTACCTTTTGAAACTGAATAGACAGAATACACTGATAAGTTAACGTCACAAATTATGTCAAAATGTGTTCATGATCAAGGCACTGGTGCAAGCGAAAACCGACTCTAAGGTGACGAACATTTTCATACCGCGACTGTACAATAACAGAGTCTCAAATATATATAGTTTTGACGTGATAACGTCTTATAAATCGATGGAGCCGGCTGCACGCACGAAAAAACATGACTCATGCGTCGTTACGTCGTTTCGTCGTTCCATTTACCTGAGCTCGAGCCCGGGTCGGTTAATGGGTAAGGGTAAATAAGGGTAAGGGTAAATGAGGGTAAGGGTAAGGGTTCGGTCGGGTTCCGGGTCCGGGTCCGAGAGTTCGAGTCCGAGTCCGAGTCCGAGTCCGAGTCCGCGAGTCCGCGAGTATTTTTTTATGACGTTATCACGTTCAACTATCGTCAGTAAACCGACTTTACAGACAACCGATTTTTTTTTTATTGTTAGTGAAGTTTGTATTTTATCCACATCATGTTTTGTTTGTTTTAAGATTATTAATTTGCATAAACATAACATAAATTATGATGGTGGACAAAAGAGTTGTGACAAACGTGCTTTGCCGATGTCGGTGTACAAAAACGGAAATGGCACTTAGATTTGTGAAAACATGCTTTTTCTTTATAGAATTTCTCGAAATTTTGTAAGTACTTATATGAAAAGATACCCAGTATACAATTATGGGACATCATAAAATCTTTGTTTTTGTATTAGAAAAAACTAGTAACTATTGTTTTTTATAGAAGTTCTCGAAAGTTTGTATATGAAAACATACCCAGGATACAATGGTCGTTCTATTAGAAAATCTTTGTAATTTTTTTGTTTTTGTGCTAGAAAAAACTTATAAATATGTTTTTTTAGATGGATTATTGGTTATTGAGACTCATTTCACAATGGCTTGTTCCTTTGGTCCGTTATGCAAATAATGCAAATGCGATGTAGTTAAAATACACTGGAGAAATTATTTTACTTTTTTAAACATATTATAAAATACGTATTTATAAATAAAAAATCAAGTATTATATACTTGAGTTATCTGGTTCCCATAGTACAAACTTTGCTTAGTTTGGTTGTTGATGGCGCTGTGTGAATTGTCGGTCATCTTACATATTATTATTATTAGAAAAACTAACACTCTAGTCTGTGATTGTCAATAACAATTAGCTTTTATAAGAAATGGTAAGGTCTAATAAAAAATATAGTATAATATCAGTCGGTCTTGTATGAGAATTTTGACGTGCCAACGTCTTATAATTCGATGGAGCCGGCTGCACGCACGAAAAAACATGACTCATGCGGCGTTACCTCGCTCTGCGGCGTTCCATTTAAGGCTTGAAGTGCAAGCGAGAGCGCGGAACGAGCGACAAAGAGGCACGCACGGCCTCCGCGTTCGGCTGCGTTCGACATCTATCTCTCTCCTACTTGAGGGGGCGATGCGTCCGCATGGACAGCTGTATGACGTTGTCACGTTCAACTATCGTCAGTAAACCGACTTTACAGACAACCGTTTTTTTTTTCAATTGAAGGTGTTTGATGATGAAATTACTTTTTCACACGGCATCCAGTCAACAGTTTTGAAGGATAAATGAAGAACGCATGTACAGTCAGCATTAAAAAAAGATGACTGGCCTCTAGCTCAGTTGGTAGTAGCTCTGCCTTCTGCGCCATAGGTCGTGGGTTCGATCCCCACCGAGAACAAATATTTGTGTGGTGAACATAAATGTTTGTTCTCTGTCTGGGTGTTATATTGTATTCTAAGTATGTATTTACAAAAAAAAAATGTATTCAAGTATTATATCAGCTATCTGGTTCCCATATTACAAGCTCTGCTTAGTTTGGGGCTGGGTAGTGTTGTGTGAATTGTCCACAATATTTATTTATTATTTATTATTATTTATTAGTTAGTCAATTCCGCTTGTCTCTGGATTTGTTAAAAATATGTTGCAAATAGTTGTGGCTCGAAGCGGATCTTCAAATAAAGTTCAAAAGGTGAAACTTGACAAACCAGAAATGCCAATCTTCTTTTGACGATGACAGTATAACAATTTTCAATGAAGGATGTCGTGTGAATGAGCCGTATCCCACTTTAGTAAAATGAATCTAAAATGGCGTCACCGCTGATTTGTGTAATAAAATAGAAATATTTCATTGAATCACAAGAAATATTTGAGAGACAACGTGATATTTCTATAGCTTGTGTCAATGCACATTATCGCACTTTTCTATAGTCATAAAATGTGGAATTCGGCTTTGCTACTTGTGCCCTGTTTGTAAATAGGTTTTATTTCGACGTGTGTGAACCTTGAGCCAATTGTGCTACTTGGGCTGGTGTCACGGATTGCTAATCGACTAATTAAATATTTGACAGTTGTGAAATTTATCAGGCAAAAATTTGGTTTACACAGCTGTCAAATATTTAATCGATTATCAATTCAGTGAAACTAGACCATAGTATGTAATTTAGGTTGTGCTAATGTAGTGTTTTTGCATTTCATAACTAACTGTAGTACCCAATTTTTATGAAGACATAGATACTACATAAGACTAACTTTGGTGCTTACTATAATGTAAAAAACACCCTGAATTGTATGATTAATTATTTAGAGGTTATAAGTCGTATTTTTGTAGTTATACGCTCAATTTATGGTTTGTGCTTGCGTAGTATAGTTATAAGTATTACCTTAAATATCAAAATAATAATACATAGTCTACAATCAATGACTATAACACTCTTTGAAGCGTAGCGTGCTGTCTTCAAAACTTTTGCTTTTGTATTATTGCCTACGTCTCACTAAGTGGAGTGGCACCACACTGAAACTTCACTGCTATTATTATTTTGTTTTGTAAAAAGATCATACAAAAAAACGGTGGAACCAAGCCGTAGTTTGTTGCCTGTTCTTCTGGAACTGTCGCGTGGAACTGGCACCTAGACTCACCTAGCTTTAAGACGTTTTAAAGTGATCCTTATGATGCAATTGAATAATCATTATTTGACTTTGATCATAGAATTCAAGATCCACGTTGAAAAGTATAAATTGTCTATGTTGAAAATATATTAGTTTGACGTAAGCATCTGTCAAGCTTATGTCACTTTCATACCATTTATCTTCCAACAGGTGTGTTCCGCAAATAAAAAGTGGATCCTATCTAGACCTCCAAGTGTGTGTCCAGATTATATATTATGTTCGAGGTAATCAGAGGCAAGTCCAATCATGGCCACGCCTTAAAATGTGCTTGTTTTGTTTATCATTACGCACAAAACGATTTATTTTATGACTTTCGTGCCATAACAACTGTATAAATTAAGGAGCCTCTTTGAGGCGCCCTTAAAATTCTTTCAACGCATTAGTTTCAAAAAAAATTGTGACAGGTGGGGTGATTGCGTAGTATTTTGTTGCAATCAAAACCTAGTGGCATCTGTCAGTTTTGACATTATTTTCAGCTTCGATTGCAATAAAAACGAATTGAAACAAAACTTATTTTTGACAAGGATCGATTGCAACAATTTTTTTTTTTTATATTTTATAGGTTTGCGGTTGACCGCTACCTCACCTGCTGTTAAGTGAAAAACAATGCAAGAAACATGAGATAGCGAATAGGAACTTCGTTTTGTAAAATTAGTACGGCAACAGATAGTGGGCGAAAAATGATGGCAACAAAATATGTGATCGCTGTTTCTTGTTAGTATCATTTATTTGTTAGTTTTAAACTTTTGATTGCAACAGAATTACACAATCTCCCAGTGGATAAGAAGAAGTACAAATTATTATTACATCGGCATCTCACCTAGTGAGATTTGTTTTAAATTTTAAGCTCCAGTTTTTATTTTAGTTGATAAAAACAAGTGGTTATTTATACTCACGCCAATAAAGAAACGAATCTGAAAGTCGGAGTTTCACTACTGCACTGCATCAGAAACCTATCGGTTCCATACATTTTGTGTAGAGGTGATCACACAATGGGGCAGATAGGGATGGAGATATAATGCGTAGAGCTCTACAAAGAGGTCTACGTCTCCATCTCTGTCTGTGACATTTACGAAGAGGTCTACGCATTATATTTCCATCTCTGTCTGCCCCATACTAAATAAGAGTGACAGTCTATGCGGCAACCCGGGGGCTGCAGTATTGAAAATCTGTCGGCGTTAATCATTACCTCTCTCTCACACACTCTTGTTGACAGCAGTTCTCTTTCACTATACTCGTGAGAGATAATTCGCCGCCATTTTAGATTCGTTTTTTTATGAATCTGTGTGCAAAATGACGACCACTTGTGCATTGTTTGTTATTTTCTTGTTTATGTTTTGCTAAATTGCTTTAATAGTATTTGTTAAATGTGTTTATTCATCACGGATATACGAACTTATTAATTCGTTATTTTCGGAATTATCTATCTCTATTTAAGAGGAAGACAGCCGTCGATGACCTTATCACTCGCTCACTTTGACCTTTTGAACTTTTTGAATCATTAAACTTTTTTATTGATTTCAAGTCCGAAAACCAGTTTGGAAAACGTGTGAAAATCAAAATTTGTTTTATGCTTAAACTTAAGATAGTTGATCGCTATTTTCGATAAATAAGTCCATTGTTTTTATTTCTCTCAAAAGGTCATTTTCTGCGTGCGAAAAGTTATTTCACAGTTATCACCGCCTTAACAATATCATCGGTTGTCCTATTCTATACCAAGACCACTTAAATAATGTACTGATTTACGTATAATGATATATTGAATTTCTACATTTTTAAGAAAAGCCGTGAAGATTAAACCATATTCAACTCGAATAGACTGTTGTATTTTTATTTCTTAGAAATAAATCTGTACTTATTTCTGATAAACTGCTTATTTTATTTTTAGTTTATTACCCCTAATAAAATACAATGTTTAAAGCTTAAGAGACATTCATTTAAAACGAGCACCTTAGTTGCCCTTACGGTTTTTTTGTGCAGCTATCTCATGGAGCAAGCATATGGGCCACCTGAAATTAAGTGGTAACCATCGTATCACCTATAACAAAGCAGGGCCTCACAGATCACGCATGTCAAGAACGTGCCCTACGATGCACTACTCTGTCCTTCAGCATAGCTACAAACATTTCATATGGTATTGAATTTTGTACAAAAGTGCAATACATTATGGACACGTCCTCGGTTTAGGGGCTCTATGAGATGGCTTTCTTATTAAAAACTGCCTTATAAAATAGACCATTACAAACAGCTTTTGAAACAGTGATTTCATTCCACAAGAAATAATTATTGAGCCAACAATACTTATTACTAGATACTTTAAAGTTTTTAAGCATCTACTTAGAGTTATATTTCTCGCTATTACCGTAATTTGTCACGACGGTCTCCATGATTTATTATTTAAATAGAGCTGGCATAAAGAGCGCGTGGTCAAATGACCACTATAAAGACAGTCTAAAGAGAATGTGGGCTGTGGGCAAAATCTAAGGTTGAGAAAAACGAGAGACACGGGCTCGATTTTGATACCAACAAAAACTGCAATAAAAATAATCAAGAACATTGCAAAGGTAAGCTTTCAAGCAAATAGATTTTAAGCCATCTTATTTTTATAATAAAAAAAAAAAAAAAACTGCAGCATAGATATCCTCGTTTTTACGAGGATACCTATGCTGCAGTTTTTTTTTATGTTCATTACCGCATAACTCCAACATTTTTAAACCGATCTACTATTCTAAAGGGGTAGGTATATACTTCCAGATTGATCCCATAAAAGTTTTCATCAAAGTCGGTTCAGCTGTTCGGTTACAGTCGGTTTTTCAAACTTATATTAGGTACTTGCATTTTTTTATTTTTTATTTTTTATATGCATATTTTGATTCTCGACATACCTATTTAACAACAAATTATTTTTGGATGAAAGTGTTCCAACAAACATTGGACTTGCATTTATTTTTAACCGACTTCAAATAAAAAGGAGGATGTTCTCAATTCGGTTTGTCAATGTTTGTTATAGCTTTACTTCGTCATTTAAGGGCCAATTTGAAATTGATATTAGGAATGACCATGGTTTGCCATTATGTCGGTTTCTCAAGTTTTTTAAACTTATATTAAAGTGTACGCAAACAGCTTGCTAATCCTTTTGTAAGTCTTTGCGGCCGGTTATGCAAAGTTACGTAAAAACTATCACTGCGACGGATACGGTTCGGTCATTATCTTAAATGTCTCACAACAATTCGGGAAAGTGTAACTTTCAGACGGCCTAGAAACAATCGCGTTTCAGATGACGATTGGCTAAACTTGGCGGATCGACTAAAAAATCTCCTTCTTGCAAGAGTTTCTCAAAAGATAGGTAATCATTTAATTCAAACAACAATGACATGCACATTACAAAAATGAAATATATTTTAGAGACTAACGTAAGTAGAACGTACGTAGGTAGTACGTAGTACGCAACGTTAGTAGTGGTACATGAAATAAAAGCGAAATCATTAGTTAAATCTTATGGACTTATTTCGAAAGCACACCCACCCCTAAAGCGACGATAGACGATTCCTGTAGGCCTATAACAAGCTCTATCTGGGTCTGTCTCTGGCTCTGGTTCGAGTCTGTGAGTGCTCATGCTCACCAGTATTATACTGTGTATGTGACGTTTCGACGTAGGATTTGTTTAGTCAACACTTACACAGACTCAAAACCAGAGACAGAGCCAGACAGAGCTTGTGGTAGGCCTATTGGCGGCCAGTAATCAGAAGTGAGAAACATGTCTTTGCAGGCCTGAAGCTCGTACGATTTAATAAATTATAGTTTAAAAAAACTAAAAAAAAAACGCTTTTATAACTAATTGAACTAAAAAGTTAAAAATAAAACTGTAATAATCAATTGAAAATTTATATTATTGTAAAAAAGCGTGGGGTGCTTTTTATAATAACCTCAGATATAATAAACTATTGATAAAATATTTACAACAATCAAAATCAAGCCCCCCACGCTTTTGTACAATAATATAAATTTTCAATTGATTATTACAGTTTTATTTTTAACTTTTTAGTTCAATTAGTTATAAAAGCGTTTTTTTTTTAGTTTTTTTAAACTATAATTTATTTTTTACTTTTTAGTTTTTTATTTTTATTTTTCATGTATTTTTTTTTTTCATATTTTTGCATTGTCCTTTGACAGATGTGCAAAGTTTGTATCAAATCTGATCGTTCAAAGTAGGTTTTTTTTTTTTTTATTTCTTTTCATTTTTTTTTTTTTTTTCATTTTATTGCATTGTCATCGACCTTTGACAGGTGTGCAAAGTTTGAATCAAATCTGATCGTTCAAAGTAGGTTTTTTTTTAAAAAAAATATTTCTTTTCATTTTTTTTATTTTTTTTTTTCATATTATTGCATTGTCATCGACCTTTGACAGGTGTGCAAAGTTTGAATCAAATCTGATCGTTCAAAGTAGGACAAAATCGAGCTCAAAGGGGTCGGTTACATACATACATACATACATACATACATACATACATACAGGTGAAGCTAATAAAAGCGTTATAAAAACAGTGTCTCTCGTTCCCGATGGCTCTACTCTAACCACTGCAGATATACCTATGTAGCTGTATCGATGGCGGGTCCTTAACCCAGAAACGGATCCTCTCCTTTAAATAGCGAAGGACCTCATCGCCGGAAATTTTCGGGTCCAATGTCGAGAGGTAAAAAGGATGGTCGGGTCCACAGCACGCAGAGCAAGGAATATAATACGAGAGACGCAGAGTGACTTTCGATGCTATGACGCTGGCTGTACCACGTTCAGGTGTCTGCATGCCTTTACTCCACCAGATCATCAGTGTTCATGCAATACCAACTCTTAACACCAGGTAATGACAAACAGTGGCAGGGCTAACTTTAAGCAATGTCTCACACCTACGTAGCGCTTTTAAGTAAAGCCACAAGTATCTAGAATACCTACCTATCTCATAGCCATTGAGACCATTGAGTAACGAATAAAAGTTTCAGTAGCAGGGCTCTTTGTGACGGGCTCGTCCGGGAAGTACCTACCTAGACTACTACCATACATATTCGGCCGTCAAGCCGCATCGCTGTGTTTTAGTCTGAAAAGTGTGCCGGTGAAATTACTTGGCACGTGAGGCTTAACATCTGTACCTAAAGTGGGGATGCCGGTGAGATTTACTGGCACGTGAGGCTTAACATCTGTACCTATTATGCCTCAAGGTATGGATGCAGAACAGTGCATCGCAGGGCACCTAGGTAGGTACCTACCTGACGTGTATGAGCTGCGAGGTAATGTTTTGATAAAGGCGATGGTTACCACGTAACAAAAGGTCCATTACGATTGTTCCATCAGCTAGTTATATAATAAAATCGGGGCACTCCGGGAATGCAAACAGGAGAGTGGAAAGTTAATAAAAAAAACATTCATAATTATGAATATGAGCGGTAGGTATATATAATAAGCTTACAAGCACATTCCATAAAAGGTCATGCAGAAAGATGGAACTCAAATGGCTTCAATGTCTGATCACTTTCCCTTCATTAGACGCAACTTCAATTTCTTTAAGCTTTCCAAGAGGATAAAGCGCCTATAATCAGCTCCCCTATAGGTTTATTGATAGGAATTCAAGTCTAGTAACTTTCACAAGACCTAGATGTGTGTACCTACCTTTCTAGATTGGTAGGTTAGAAATAGGTGAAACAGATTCCTAACTCTACCTAGCTTTTATAATGTATTTTTGAATTGTTTTGGGTAGTTACGGGTAATTGGATATTATATCTACGTAGGAAGGTATGTACCGGCACCCGATTAAATTTTTGAAAGACAGTAATGATTTATACAACGTGTATCAAAATATGTGTACTATCCTGAAGGGGGGTGAATTTCCACCCCCCGGGGAACAACTTTTGTTCAACGACTTTTCGAACTTCGATTGGTATCTCTGAAAAAAACTGCAACGAAGTTTCAACATGAACAGCTGACTTTATACAAAGTGACAACCCTAAACTCAGCTACAGAGGTAGTAGGTAGTAGTAGTAGACCTACAGAGGTAGTAGGTCAAGGGGTCAAGGGGTTACAAGGATAGGGTTGTCAATTTATTTAGGCATTATGAAATTAAATATTTTTGTATGGGAAACTGAAAATAGGAATTTTTAATTATCTCCCCCCCACAAATGATCACCATTGTGGTCTGAAACCCCCCACCTTCGCATAGTACACATATTTAGATACACCTTGTATACTTTCGTAATTTCATGAAAATAATAAAACGATAAAATCTCTAATTAACTTTGTTACGCTCCATCACTCTCTCTCTGTTGTATTTTTTATTTATTTATTTGGTTGGTAGCATTGATTATGTAATTGGGAACAAAGTTTTTTTTTTAAATCATTGCATTGCACGAAGCAATGTTCATTCGGCATGCATCACACATTCCGTTCTATATTTTTACTTGCCTTGTGATACCGTAGTAATCTAAGTGAGCAAAGAAGTTGCACATGCTGATAAATATTTATACCTCTATTCTTGGAGTTATTATGTGATGTCTAATTTAGTGGTAGCACAGATTAGATAGTGTTATGGTGGTTTTATATAAGGGACATCGTGAACGCATATTTTATACTACTCACCACTCACTCCTTTCAGTTAAGGTGTTATCCAGGGTCGCAGTTCTTAATAATCGCAGATTTTTGACATTTAGTCGAGGGCTTAGGTCAAGAGTAGCCAGTTTGAGTTTCTTTACTGAACCAGCAACACCACTGATGCGCGCTGTTATGCCAAACCCCGCTTTTATTTTTCATGTATTTTGGTTCTATTCACAAAATAGATGTGAAAAGTGGTAGTAAGTCGAGCCTCAAGTATATATAGATTTTTCGACAGTTCTCCATTGAAAAGTGTCCTAGATCTATGCTCGGGGATCGATTCAGACTCAAGCATTGTTTCTGTATACAGGCCTAGGTTCGTTTGAGCTCGTGGCCAACTCTGGTGACGGAGTTTTAAGGCCGCTCAAACCAGAACCGATATTCCAACGTGATCATCTGAAGCATGCACTAGAACGTTGTAGTTGATGAGTTAAGAATGACCAAGTAGGCTTCGCCACAAGCGTTATAGAATAGCTGATCTGGTTGAAGGCGTCCAAAAGCAAACCTAAGATAAGCTAAATACCGTAGGATGTTTTAGAATATTAAGTGGTTAATAAAGCTATCAATTTTGTATTGAGCACAGCAACGTTGATTTATAATACCTCGGGCAGTTTCCTACATAAATTAAATAAAAATGTCACAGTGCAGGCTGGCAAGGTCATCCAGATTTTAAAATGAAAGGAAGTAAGCCCGGTTCAGTTTTTATAAGGTATAAGTAATAGGTTTTTGTATAAGATTTAAATAGCTTTTATAGCTTTATGAACATACCTATTGGAATCAAAGGGCAGTTCTCAATGTACAGTCGAGGTATGAAAATGTTCGTCACCTTAGAGTCGGTTTTCGCTTGCACCAGTGCCTTGATCATGAACACATTTTGACATAATTTGTGACGTTAAGTTATCGGTGTATTCTGTCTATTCAGTTTCAAAAGGTAGTATGTGATCGTGATACGTTGAGCAAATAAAGTTGAAAATCGACGAACATTTTCATTCCGCCACAATACATAGAAATCAAGATCAGTTCGCCTCACCCACTAACAGTACAATAGGTACCTAGTAGGTCCAATGTGGCCTTTAAATGTTCAAATCAACTTGAATCAATGCACTTTTGTACACACAATTACGGACATAGCCATAGACCCTGGGCAGCAAGATTTCTCCTAAGTCACGATAGGACCGCCTACACAATATGACATAACGTGATTGTATTGTAGGAAGGGATTTCTTTCTTCTTCTTGTAGTATCTACTTGTGTGCTGTACTTCTTTCAAACCACCGTGGTGAAAGGAGACTCCTGTCGTCCTGTCGTCTGGTTCCTTGACATAATATGTTTTCGAACTTTTTTCATACGAAGGACTTTTGAAAAGCATTTATTACTGAAAAAAGATTTGCCATTTTTTATAATAAAAAGTGACAGAAGTAGCAAATTGTGTGCTTCGTCCAAAAACCTTTATGTATTAATTTACAGAGCACGTGCTCTAACCTGCTGTTTAACGTTAGGTATACAATGCCACAAAAGAGCTCGTCACACATAAAGACAACAATATAAGCTTAAAAAACTTGAAAAACCGATTTCATGGTGAAACTACTGAACCAATTTTGATGAAATTTTTATGGAATCAATCTGGAAAACCTACCTTACAGATAAAAAAGGTTGTTTTTAAATCGGCTTATAAATTACGAAGTGTGCGATAACAATAAAAAATGTATTTATTTATTGCGTAAATTTAACTTTCCTATATAACTATGTAGTAATAGTTATTTAAAGTATTTAAATTATGTGTAAGTTATTTATTATTAGTTAAAGGTTAAGTTGGTATTACATTGAAATTTAGCTAGAGTAGAGTCTAGGATGTTATTCTATATGATGACTTTTGCATGTAAGGTATTACTCTGAGGCATGCTCTACCTACCATGCTGTTGTAGGTAAATGTAAGTATGCTCACAACTTTAATCCCCAGATAAGGTATCTGCTCATATCTCCTAGTTCCAGTACCTACTCAAAATTCTTTGAGGATGTCTACGCGGGGTAGCTATATAGATATTGGTATATACGTCTACCTCTTACGTACACCACCTAGGTACTTCTTTCTTCTACGACTGGTATAACAGATGGCTGTAAACCAAGGACTGGCATCTGGCAACCAACACAAGCCCTATCCAGAACCCTTTGTTCCGCACACCATGGCCCCCATGAAAAGTAGATCACGGCGCGGCGCCAGACCGGCCCGCAGATAGAAAGTGAAACTGTTGTCGAAATGCTATAAAAATTGTGGCAGTTGCCGAAGCAAGCTCAGTTGGCGTGAACGCGGGAACAGTGACAGTGCTGCAGGCAGTACTACCAACATGACGGCAATGGTCAGTGACGTTTCATTTCACTTTCTTTGTTTGTTTTTTGAATTAGAGCGCTCGGTGATATAATTACGGATTACAGTTGGTGGTAAAAAATATATTACAAGGCCACTGAGATCACAGAATACTGTAATACGTACGTCCGTTAGTGAAATATAAATGCACAAAGCTATGAATTTATTTACAACTTTTTATGGTTAAAAGTTATATTGATTTAACATTATGACACAAAAAATATGAAATATTATGTATCAGAAATGTCATTTTACTTTTTTTTGCCATTAAAGTTATTAGATTTATATATAGATAGAGAAAGTAGGTATCTAATTAACTTATGATTCTAGCAATAAAAAAAATCAATCAAGAAAAAGGTGGTTCTCTAACCAGCTTACAAACAACAGGCTTAAGTAACAATAAGAACTTCATTTTATAAATTTCAGATTTTAAAAAGTTCGGTGGTTTTTACAACTGCCATCTGAAATCTATACAAAAGACTTCAACGCGCTAACATAGATAAAATTAGACCTTGCGTAGACCTAAAAAATTTATCTGCTTATTTATCCTACTACTAGGGCTACTGGTAATGCTATCCCTCAGATAAATAATATATTAGTTTCAATTATTTAACATAAAAAAAAAATTTGCTACTCTGGTATGGTAAAACAGCAATTATTTAGTAAACTGGACCATAAAGTATCAATAATAAATCTTCAGTATATAATGTATTTATTGCCGTAATATGCATGTAAAAATATTGTCATATCTTATGACTATTTTTTAATCAATACATAATTTACCCTGTAAGGGTGTTGCGATACAGTATTACTGATCATGCAGATTGTAAGCATTTAAATATTTTTTGTAAAGTACAAAAACTTAACCTCCGTAGGTACTACTTTTAAACACCTGATTTTCAAGTATAAAGTAATGTAATGTAGGTTTTATGATTTGCATAAAATTATCAGAGCACGATGTGACCAACTTGTCTTGCACAAGGCCAATGCATAATTAATTTTCATTTGTTGCAATTATTTGTAATTAGTCACAGCGTAATAATTACGATTGCATTCACCTCTTTATTGATCCTAATACGTAAAGTCATTTGAGCAAAATGTTCTAATTTAGGCATTGTTTGAAAAACTATGTGCAATGTCATTTTATTTTTAACCCACTTCAAATAAAACAGGAGAAGGTTCTCAATTCAATTATATCTCAAATATAAGATGCATCCTAAGATGGAGCACGCTCATTATTATAATTCACCTGTTCGTTCTTGAACTTTCATTGTATTTAACCGGAAACAAAACCGGATTTGTTAAAAGTGACATACGAAATAAATATATGTCATTACACCAAGTACCTACTGTAGGTTCCCTCTGAACTTAGCGCCTCTCTGAGTCGCACTTCAAATCCTTTCATCACACTTAACAAATACCCAGTGACACGATAAAAAGAAGATCATAAATTGATTGTTTATTTAAACATTATATTGTGCATTTACCTCGTCAAACCCGTTAGAGAAGATATTCTAGCCTTGTGCCTGATTACCAGACCACCCCTGACCACGATATGATTCGAATAGCTAATCAGCTATCCGCATGGTTAATTATCATATTCTATCCTACCATTTATTTATTTTTAATGACCAAATGACTAAACCAATTTTAATGAAAGGAAAAGGAAATAAATAAAGTTTGCAAACTTGTTTAATAGACTTATACATATATTGTCACTGACTTATGATATTTCGAATAAATGTATGACTTATACATATATTTATTCGAAAAGTAACAGAAACGGTTAAAAAAATGCGCATAAAACAGGATACGCCGAGAAAAAAACAAAAACAAAAATTATGGTTAATCTTCACAATGATGTCACATTCACGTATGTGAAGCCGCGGGCGACTACTAATTAATTTTATATTTTAACAAATCATCAAGTACATAAAAGGACGATCAAGGATCTCAATTTAATACATCTGACAACCCTTATTCCGAGTCACGTTTTCATTACGTATACCTAAGTAAATAATAAAATAAATACTCTGGGCAACCCGTGCGGATTGTTGACAAGCTCTGCTGAATATAAGGCTAGATAATATAGTGTTGTGCAACACTATATCTAGCCTTATATTCAGCTGAGCTTGTTCTATGGGAACTAGATAACTGATATTTCATAACTATACATTTTTAATTGTACATGCATAATCAGAATACAATACGACACCCATGACTTAGAACAAACATCTGCGTTCACCACACAAACATCTGACGGCACAGAAGGCATTCTGTACCGTAGGTATTACGAACTGAGCTGAGAGGCCAGTCCTTAGCCAGTATAAGTGATTACACAAGTTCAAAAGTTAGCCTAAGTTAGCCTTGATAATGTGACAGATACAAAGCGAATGCTCTTATTTTGTTGAATTACTTACAAGGTACTTACAAACAAAGCATTCGACATTGGTATAATTTGGTACTATCTAAGGTAGGTACCTTTCACTTGAACCAAAGACACGCCTACGCCTGTAGAATTAAGATAATGCAAGGTTACCCACGCGGAACACAAATATTCTTTTTTTAAATAGGAACAGTTTGAACTTAGAATGTCGAATTTTTTTTTTATTAGAAAATGTGTTAAACTCATTAGTCACGTGCCAAAAAAAAATTGGAAACTAAAAAGTTTACAAATTGTGCCAAGTGTACGAAAGAAGGTGTACTTATAATCCTTTCACCACACATACACAAACACGATAGGAAGAACACTAACATTTTTTACGTTTTAATTAGCTCATTATATTTCATAGCTGATGGAGCCAATCATATGGCACACCTGATGTTAAGTGGTAAACATCGCCTATAACAAAGCCTCGTAGGTCACGCACGCAACCGGGCATGCAGATGTTCAGCCTCACGTGCCAGTAATTTCATTATTATTGTAAAACAAGCATTACCTACAGAAACCACAGCGAATCGATATAAAATCGATTAAAAATAAAATCGATTGTGTAACCAGCTGATCTCGATAACACCGTGAAATTGCACTTACTCTACTTTCTCAAAAGCACGCAGCCAATAGTACCTTCCCACTTAAATAATAATGATCGGAATTAAAGATTCAATATAAAAGTACAGTCAGCAGCAAAAGATCATTAAAAAATTGAGTTTCTTAAATAAAAACCTATTTACGTAAATAAATTTTTGAATTTGAACATCAAATTTTGAAAATTTTGTTAACTTTTAATTATGAGGATGCGGGACCTGTTCAATATTTTAAATCGCCGAATGTTACTGATGATAGTGATTAGCAGACAAAACGGACATTTTATTTTTATTTTTTTTCAACTGATGGATTAATCATAAGGCATGATGTTAGGTGGTAACCATTGCCTAGAACAGAGAATTGCCTCGTAGGTCACGCACGTCAGGAACGTGCCTTACGATACACTGCCCTGCGTCCATCAACTTGAGGCATACAGATATTCAGCCTCACGCCAGTAACTTCACCGGCGCACACCCTTCAAACCAAACAGTGATTCTGCTCCTGATGTAGGTATTTTGTCATCAACGCAGACATTGATCGACCTCTCGGCTTTTATTTTGCAACCGAACGGAGGTCGCATAAACAAGCATGTGATTTCGTGTCGCAAATATCAATTACATAAATCTTCCCACGACTTGATTTGGAAACAAGAAAAATAACAAAACATCACATTTAGGACACTCCCACGTGGTCGATTATCTAAGGGCCGCATGCAGAAAGAAGCTTGAGTATGATTTGAGCCAGAGCATAGATATTTTTACAGCTCTCCATTAGACTAAGCTATAAAGCTGTATAGATGCTGGGCAAGTCTATTCCATCTAATATCCTGTCTCCAGGCACTATAGCGTCTCGCAAGTAGGGCTTCAGTAAGCACCAGTTGCCCCTGACGCTATAAAAATCATCTGCAATTTCTCCATTGAAGTGTCAAAAATATATGCTTGGGATCGACTCAGACTCAAGCATTCTTTCTGCGTGCGGCCTTATGTTATTGAGAAACTGTTGAATTTCGCCTAGTTAAGGGCTCGTGGGTGTTGGTATAACAAACCACCTACACAGAGTTACCTTTATGTAGTGTGGGTAGCCTACCTTCTCTCTGACAGACCCTTCTAAACTTCTCTAGCTAACGAAGGCCAATTATCAATAAAATGTGATATTGCACCAGAAGCACCAAAACTGATACTTATAGATACCTATATCTGTACCTATACTTACTAAAATAGCCATTCATACTCCTTTAGAGCAAAGATCTATTGCCATATAAGCCGATTAGCCAAAACAAGAGATAGTGACCCAGAATAGTAAATATGGTAAGTTTGGGACAGTTAAAACTCTTCATTTGATCAAACTACGATACACTTTACCCCTATATAACGTTGGTAAAATATGGAAAGTTTCAGCATGCGTGGTTACAGGATTTTTTTAAGGTTTCAACTTCAAAAATGTTACATTTGTTTCATTCATATTTTATTTGTTTGCAAGGTAGTCATTTCTTAGCTTATCTTGCACGTAATGGTAACAATCCATTATCGCACCTTCTATGTTTATCAGATCAATCAGACCTTCAAGATTTAAGAGCCTGTGCTCTGTTCAATCTCTCTGTTTATTTCGCAATCTTTGTTTATTATTTGTTACCGTCAGTGTCAGAGAGCACTGGTGGCCTAGTCACCTTCCGATTCTAAGGTCGTGTGTTTAAATCCAGTCCAGTGTGCACTTTGCCAGGTACTCTCAAACCGCGATGAAAAACATCGTTAGGAAACCGGCATGTCGTGGAACCTAAATAATCCGAAAACAAGTGTGCAAAAGGAGCCTCTTAGAAACGCACTTAAATCCTATCACCACGCTTGTTTCGAAAGAACCAATGACACGATAAGAAGTTTGATGAATTTCAGATACTGAACCGAAATTGTTTAACATCGACTCTAGTAATCATTGTTTTAGAACCTTGAAAAAAAGTATGTAGGTAAACCTCCGTTACACATAAATAATATTGTGTAATTGTATCTTATGATATTGTGAGAAGCATCCAAGCCCACAATAGGCCATAATCATAATCGTGCCTTACAAATAAAATATTCACGGACCAGCGCGCATGTCTCGACTCTTACGCAAGTCGGTCCAATTTATAGGACCTTGCGTAAACCAATCCGTAGGCACGAACTAGAGCTACTGTTTGATTGCACCAATGATAACTGGACACGGTGACCGGAGCCAATCAACTGTGAATTCAAAATAATTGCAAAGACAAATATTGCTGCTTCTGTCATTTTTCTCTTATGAGATAAAAGAAAGCCAGCCTTGCCTTTTAAAGGCCTTGAAATTTCACTTTTATTAACTCTCAAAGAACTATGTATTCTTGGTGATGAAGTTAGCTTATTTTATTGGTTTATCTATAGGAAAATTATATTGGACTCACAAACAGAAGGTTCACTATTCGGATACTCGTACAATAAATTTATTACGCACTTATAGACCAATTGTTTCATTTACTTTGTAAAAGTGACGAAACTGTCCGAAGTAATTATTCCGTAGACACGCATTTTTCATTTTACGACTCCCGAAAAAAATGCCAAATTTGTATGGAGAATGGAGCATATTGGTTCATGTATTTTGACGACACTTTTTCGGCCACATGGCTTTTCTTCTATGTTATGGGATAATGCTACTCTTTAAGTAGGTAGGCACTTATAGAACCCTCATAAAGGCGCACTTAACCTTTCACCACATTGGTCGAAATAACTAGTGACATGACAAGGAGAAGTATGGGTCTGTCACCTATCAAATAGGTAGCAACGGCGAAACGCTTGAGAAAGTTAACTTAGATAATAATGTACGTAGTTACTTTGCCGCGTTCTTATGGAGCATGACGTAACATTATTGGTATGAAGTTCAGGTTTTATGTGGCAACAGTTTCTATTGGAAACAGCTGTTTATAGCATAGTGATATCGGACTAAGGCTTGTTTATTGTTACTGTATATTGAACGAGCGAGCCTATAAAGCTTGTAATTGGACATACTACTTCTAGAAACCTCTCGAATAGCGACCAGGAAATTTATATAAGTATACTTATCTAACTTAGGTTTGCTTAATTTATGAGGGATATTTCCAGAAAGAGCGATTTCCAACGGCCTTCCCCGATCTTTTGATCCAAATATTATTTTTTACATTGGTGGCCAACCTGCCAGGCCGTGTTTACGCTTCTCCCAATTTGCTATTGCCATGCTAATTTAGATTTCTTTTGTTACAGCATTCAATAATCCTCGCAACACTAGCAGCAGTGACCACTGCGATGCCGTCTTACATAGCAGTTCCAGCAGACCAGATCGCCTTCGTGGATCTCCGGGACTTGAAGATCAGAGTGCCGAGGCAGACGCTGACGCCGCCGCCACTGCCAAACCATCAGCTACCCCAGCTGTATAACCAGGACTTTCAACCGATATTGCAGCAGTATCAGAGGCAACGTAAGTTATTGTTTTCGTCTGCACATAACATTATCTAGAATCGAAATCAATGGTCGGATCAAGTAAAGGATCTCACTGACGCCCTGAGGCAGGGCAGCTTGGAAAAATCAAAACCACCTTTAGCAATTAAGAAAAAGACGAAGATGAGGAATCTAGATTAACGCAAGGATGTGGTGGCAAAATCGTGTCTGGAAATGTATGTCCAGCACTTCCAGCAGCAGAAACAGGTTCACTGCTGGACATAAGCTTGCCACATTTGGGAATGTTGGCCGTAGTCACCCCGCTTGGCAGATTTATTGGTGATCGCAGTATTGGTATTGACTCAGTAGATGCTACTGCCATCTCCCGGCGCATTTCCTTCGATCTGGGGCCTAATTCTCGCCAATGTTTATTTGGGACATTGAAAATCTCGGTCGGCCCGAGAATTAGGCCCATGCCCGGGACAGCATTAATTTTCACTCATTGACAAATCATCATAGCAGTACCTCCCCGTTTTTGTGGCAAAAAATTGCATTTACAAAAGTTGCAATTGAAAAGGTTCCATAACCGGTTTAGTAAGTGCAAGAGAGCGTATTAACGACATTGTTATTTCGGGTATCGATCAAGATTACCTCGGCAGCGAACCGGCCGAATCTCGACCTTTCATGCTTTCACTTTCTCGGTGCGCGAAAGACAATTAAACTTCAAGATATTCCGAGATCAGCTCATCAATTATACAAAATATACGATATACTTTTTGATCATGGTTTCATTAGGATGGTAAAGGTGCTGGGCAAGCCTATTCCATCTTAAATCCTGTCTCAGGCAGTATGGCATGGGTACAATATGGTACAAAAGCATCCAAAACCGCAAACAGGTGGTTTGACCAAACAAATTAAACAAAATCAGTCAAGGGTCTCATATATTTCTGAGAGATAGCCAGAGTTACAATCAACTGTTTTTGCTTTTTCATGAGTGTCTCAGTCTCAGTCTCAAAACTTCTGTCTTTGCCTGATTTTGATCCAACCACCACTATAGATTACTTCATTTCAAGGCAGTTCAGTGAGAAGTTAAAATTGTACTATTCCCAGGAGCAGTATCAAATCAGCAGCTTTCTCAGACATTACGTCCAAACAAAGGATACTTTCTTTCATCCGTAACAAGTCCGCTTTACATTCAATACAAATGTTATCGCTGCATATTTACGGACGAACTGGTTCCACGCCTTTCACATCCAACAATAGCTTTTAAATCTTGTCTAACAGGTCCACTTAGTGTACGGAGTGCAATTAGGGTCGTGTATCGTCAATGTAACATTTAGAATAGGTAATAAGTTCCTGCACTTGTTTTTTTTCGATTCGTGATTGTCCGCCCTCATGAAAATTGGTGCATACTTTTAGGCTATATACTTTCATATCTCCACATCGTATTTCATAGAAATTCAAGCAGATTATAACTTTTGAAACTATCATGGTTTTTATCACTATTTTTATGAACAACGGAATATTACAATGATTTAATTTTGTGTGTTTTGACTCCCGACATTTCAGTACAGTTGCATGCACCATGATCACGAGTTGAACTGAATTTATATCCAAATATTTCCATGGTCAAATATCCAATTTTTCATAAAATCCAAGCAGCCTATGTCCATTGCTAATGGATTAACAAAAAAGAAATCTCTAAATTGATTTTTAGATTTTCGAGCTATCGACAGAAGTCATGGCGTGACTGTAATTTTGTGCGGTTGTTAAATTTGTAGTTAGCTATATTTTTCATAGTTCTAAAGCTAGGTTTGTTTTACTTTCTACCAAATAGGCAAAGCATACCGATAACTAAAAGAAAATATTATTGACTCATTCATCGCTCACTAACTTTACTAATCAACTTTACATGCCTCTCTGAGGCGCACTTAACATCAGTGACACGATAAGAAGAAGAACTTTATATTATGGATGATATCTGATTGTCCTGTATTCCAATAATGTCTTGTATATTAAAACAAGTTAAAAAAACTTCATGGAAACCGACTTCATGCCCAAACTGCTTAACCAATGCAAAGGGACACATCTGGAAGTAGGTATATTACCTTTCCCACAAAAATAACTTTTCAAATCGGCTCATAAATGACGAAGTTGTGCTATAACAAACATAAAAATCGATTGAGAACTGAAGTTTTATTTGAAGTCAGTTTAAAATTCTGTATGCAAGTAACATACATATTTATATTTAAGTGCCCAGTTACCTTCATAATGGCTTTCTTCCATTGTTACCCCATAAAGCTCTTGCGCAAGATAACATATCTTTATCTTGATGTTTATCTAGACGGTTAGTGTAATTGCGAATATTTCCGCGGTTGTAACAAAGGTACTTTCCACTTCGTTACGTCAAGAAATGGTTGTTATCAATGTCTTTTGAGAGATATTTGTACATACATACATAAAATCACGCCTCATTCCCATGGGGATAGGCAGAGATCACGGATTTCCACCACTTGCTACAATCCTGGCATACCTCTTTCGCTTTATTCACTCTCATAGAATTCTTCATACGTGCTCGTCGGTTTAGGGTACTCCAGACCTGGCCGTTTACACCCTTTTAGACGCAAAGCCATTCAGTGTATGACCCATTTATCCTGACGCAAGCATTAGAATCCTCAGCGGGTTTCCTCACTATGTTTTTCTTCACCATTTGAGAGCACTAGCATTCCGCACATACATTTTTTGAAGAGAAAAATCCATAGGTGCACGACTGGATTTGAACCTTAGGATCGGAAGGCGGCTTTGCTATCACTAGATCACTAGTGCTCTGTTTATTTGTCTTGTATGCGGACCGATTATAATATCCTAGTTGGCCTTTCTCTTTTGTCTCCTAATACAAACCTGTCACCTGTCAAATCGATACAAATCTACTTAGAAGGCATAATTTACGATGCAACGTACAGCTTACTCCTGGTCTACTCCGCTAGATTCTGAGAAAAAAATATTATGTGCTATATTTTTTCGGGGTGGAGGGTGGAGTAGACCTTCAGTTCAGATGTCGCCAGACCTATTACAACGGCTGCTTAACTATAAACAGTTATAGCATACTAAACGAAATATCGCAACTTATTATTGCTCAATGAACACACGTTCGATGCGATCGCTTGTGGAAAATGCAACAATTTCGCAAAATATCCTAAAAAGTTCGCACACGCTTGTCGCGGTTCACATTCTTGGAGATATTTCAACGTGTTGCATGCAGTAAATTGCAGTAGGATCAACCTAGATAGTGGGAAATCATTACAAGTTCATATATAGACGCTTACAGCAATAATGCCTATTGAAGTTCCAATTAGTTTATATTTCAAACCTACTGTTTAAAGTTCGAAAATATGTGTCAAGTGCACGAAAGGAGCCTCTTCGAGGCGCACTTAAAATCCTTTCACCACACTTGGTTCGAAAGAATCAGTGACACGATAAAAAGAAGAAGATACCTAGTCATAAGTATGACGCATAATCAAGTCCCGCTTTTTGTTACAGCCATTGCATTAAACCCTGAACCAGAAGCTCCAGTCCGACTAGCCCAGATCCAGTCCCAAGATGCCTCAGAAGCGGGCAACTTAGGAGCAGCCTCGCAGTACGCAGACAGGCCTCCAGACTTCGGTGAATACGTAGACTTTGGCGCCCATACCGGCGACAATGGCGCCTTCGGTTGGTACGCGGACTATCCGATCAATAACCACCAGGACAATTCTGGATATTAAACCAAAAATCAAATAGAATAGGAATAGAGGTTGTGGAAGACCCAGTGCTTCAACAGAGAAGACGATTGCCGCACAAAATCTTACCAAAGACAGTATTAAAAGTGTCGTAAGTTTATGGAATTGCCGCACATTTGTTCAAAACGGTCAATTCAAAATGCACTTTTTAAAAACAAAGTTCCTTTATTTAGGTTTTAGTTTCCAAGTACACTGTGATACGCGCTATGGTAGTTCATTACTATCTTTTTTATCTATTTCCTAAGAAGCTTTGCTATCACTGTTTCATGCTTGCTTGTCACTTTATTGTGCTTCTTCAAGGCTATTTAAATTTATATGCAGATATTTAAAATTCTATTGTATTCTTAAGCATTTCCAATATTATAATCTTCACGCACGATAATATTTTTGCGTAGGTTATTTGTAATAAGGTAGGCTTTTAATTTTACAACTATCATTCACCATTTATCTATACATTTTCCTGCATGTTCTTGATTCACTGCACTTTTATCAACTTCTATTTAATGCAGTGCTTTTCTTGTAAATCTTATAATAACTACTTTAAGTATTGGCTATTTTCTGTTGACATTTTTTATTGCTATATCTTCCTGCATGCTTGAGTTTCATTACACATCTACTATTTTCCAACTCTTTCTTATTGCATATTTTATACCAGCAGTGTTTTCTTGGTAAATCTCTTCTTGTGTATTACACATTATGCATGTTTACAATTCACTGTTCACATTTTTCTATCTGTTCTTTACTATCTTCCTGCATGCTTAAGTTTCTATACACTCGGTACTTTCTTATTAATTTCTATATTTAGTTTATATCTAATGTGCTTTTCTTTTCTCTTCTTGTAGTACTAGTAGTGTAGCACTGTTCAAGTTTTTTCAATTCACTATTCAATTTTTATCTTCTTGCATGCTCACTACACGCAATTTCACTACACGTGTATATCAACCTGCTACTTTAAAATTTCCTACCTTACTTCATATATTATTCATACAGGGCGTTTCTTTTATCTTCTTGCTTTTCTAGCACTGTTTATGATTTTAAAAAGTGCTTTTCATTTCTTTAATTATCTTCATGCATGCCTCTTATTCACTGCACTACCAGTTTATTTTATTTTTTTATCTTTTCTTTATTTAAAATCTATAGTGCTTTTCTAATTTACTATTCACATCATTATTACTATAACTATCTTCCTCGTCTTTCACGCTTGTACTTTTATCTACTTCTTTCTTTCTAAGTATTTCATAGTATTTTCTTGTAAATCTCTTTCTGTATTTACATACTGTTGTTTAATTAATCTACTATCTTGAACGAGGTGTAAAAAGACCGTTACTGAAATTGAAAGTACGAACAAAATACTCTTATGCCAATGGATGTTAAGTTTAAGACACGGTGTTTGCAGTTCAAAGTAAAAATAAAAGAAGCAAGAATGACTCTACACAGAAACTGATTCCATAGCAAATGTATACCTTTCATTGGGAACAAAAACTTTCATAAGTTATGAAAAACACAAAATAATGTGTCATTTATTGATAATAATCGGTTATATTCCGACAGGTTTGTTTATGGTATTGCAGCAGCTCTTTACACCTGTGTTTTGAAGAATTTTATATTTTTCTTCTATCTTGAGTTCTTCTTCTATCTTTACTTTGTATACTTACTTCATTCCTATTTACTTTGACATATTTACATTTATTTTTATCCTTCTTTTCTACTATACCTACGACTCTAATTGTATTGCTTTTCAATCTTGAATACTATCATTCACATCACGTACGTTTTTACCTTTTTCGTAATTATTATCTGTACTATCCTTCTACTTTTTCACCACTTTTTAATGTTACTATGCTTACATACATACATACGTTAAATCATTTCACTGATCATTATGCATGTAGTTAGAAATATAGAGTTGTAAGTTGAACGTTTCGTTTCATTTATATAATCATTTTCACCTCCTTTTCTTATACTTACTCTTATCATTATCTTCCTATCCTCTACGTTAGAATTCTTATATTCTTTTAAATATTTATTGATTTATTATGTTAAAATGCAAACTTCAATTTTTATCTATTTCCTCTGGCTTTACTGTTTTTATTATAATTCTCTATTAGGCTTTATATTTTATACTTTATAGTTTTCCTGCAACCTCTACCTGTATTCTTGTTTACTTATCCTACTTTCGTAATGTTTATATCAACTTACTTTTTTCCGTAAACTATATTTTATCACTTTGCCGCTATCCAAACTTCTTTACCTGGCACATTGTAATTTTTACTTGACTTTACATAATTCCATCTTCCAGGTTTTCTCATTGAAGACACATCACTATTTCTATAATATATCACACTTTCACACAATTCTATTACTCCTTTTAGGCTTAGCTTTTTCCATGCACTTGGCTTCTTTTTTTGCCATGATTTCAATTTCTAGAACCTAGCCATAAATATTTTTACGTGTTGGTCCTACTTGGTTGGTGAATCTATGCTATTTCTCTATTTCATCTAGTTTATACTTATTCTAACATGTCTTATAAACTCTAGATATTTCTTGTTTTTAGACTAAGTTTTCAATATAATGGAACTAATTTCTTTGTAACTTTTCAAATATTCATGCTACCTATTTGTATGTGCTATTTTAGAAAATGTTATCATCCTCTATCATATTTCAACAACAATCAACAACTCAAAAATTTTTTTGCTTGGTTTCTTTAACTTTACCTTTCTATTCAGATCATATTACTTACCCTTTACACTTCTTTTTCTGTTGAAACTTATCGTCTTCTCTAATTTCGTATTTATCGTATTTTCGTGTAAGTTTACTTTCGTCTTATTTCTCCACTATTTCTTCACCACCTACTTTCAAACTCAGCCTAACGTTGAGCATCTCGATACTGAAATTTAAACCAATTACTTAATGTATTACTTTCTCCTACTTTTTTCATACTTTTCTAACAAACTTTAAACAAGTCCTACCTTGTATTTTTCATTTTAATTAAAAAAAAAACCTCTTTCTCTTTTTCTTTTCTTTGTTCTGTTGTCTACTTTATTAATCCTATTTTCAAATTTCAAGTTTTTACTGGATTTAATTAGTGACGGCAACACTTTTTTATTTACTTTATCATTAATACTTTTGTTCCTTACTCTACTTAAATCTTTCTATGGTTTTGAAATCTTCAGATACCTTTATTACTTTCTCTTTCTCTTTTATTTGTTCTGTTGTCTACTTTATTAATACTATTTTCAAATTTCAATGTTACTACGGCAAGTATTAACACTTTCTACATCATTTACTTTTGTTCCTTACTCTACCTTATTATCTTTCTGCGTTAGAAAACTGTTTTTAGTGTCTATAACTTTTTTTTTATCCTACTGTGACCTGTGACCAAGCTATTTTTTACAGAGCCTTTGTCATCTTTACTTTGTTCATAAATATTTTCTGTTTTAATTTCATTCAGCTACTTATTTCCGTTTTCAGTTTATTTTCTTTTTTGTCTTTTTAACAATCACTGACTCTCTGACTTCAATCTTCATTATATAAAACCTACTCTTTAACATTGTTGTTTCGTACTTTTTGTCTGGCATCTATCACTACAGTACATTTTGTCTTTATGCCTCCTTCAGCAATCTTTACCTATATTTTATTTACATTGTCTGATGCCTTTCTGTCTATCAGTCTACCTCGCTTCAGAAATCTTATTCACTTTTCTTGTATACTACTTACTCTTATTATTTCTGATCCTTCTTTCGTTTACTTTAATCTTTCTTTCCTATAGGTACTTCTTTCTTTCTTTACTTTTTCTCTTTTCATCTTTTCTTCATTTATTTTCTAAAGTAGGTACCTAAGTAAAATGACGAACGTAATGTCTTACTGATAAAATATAAAGACATTAAATGTTTACAATAACGGGCTCAATATTATCATACAAGGACATGAGTAAATTAAGAAAGTTGTAAAAATTTGGGAGACAAATGACTTACCCATTTGAGTAAGTATTCATTCATGCTACGTTCCATAGCTGCAAGATTTTGCAATCAGCTGGAAGCATCCTTGATAAATTTTGATGGCCTGAAAAAATAAAAACTGAGTAAACTCTACTAAAAAACCTGAATATAACTATCTTACCGCTTTGCAGGAACTCTTTCATATCCTTTTCCATCTTTTGACTTTTTCCTTCTTATTTTATCTAATCATTTAAAACACACTCTCTCTTACTCTCAATACTTCTTTCCTTTCCTATCTGTATTATTCTCTCATGAACTTCACTTTTCCTTCTCACATTTACTTTATTAATTGTATTCTTCCTAGTACACTTTTATCTTACTTTTTGCTTCTATTCTATCTATATTTTTATCTTTCTTAGTACTTGTTCTTCTTTCATTTACTCTGTTACTGTTATACTTATTTACTGTGTACTCTGTTATATTTATATTTTTTATTTATCTGTGTTCATCTTTCCAAGTACTTCTCCTTCTTTTATTTACATTATCACTTCTATTGATCTTTATCAAGTTGTCATCTTTCTTAGTACTTTTTCTTCTACTTTAATACTTCTATTGTGTCTTTATTTTTTATCTTTATCAAGTTGTCATCTTTCTATGTACTTTTTCTTCTACTTTGATACTTCTATTATGTCTTTATTTTTTATCTTTATCAACTTTTCATCTTTCTTAGTACTTTTTCTTCTACTTTAATACTTCTATTGTGTCTTTATTTTTTATCTTTATCAACTTTTCATCTTTCTTAGTACTTTTTCTTCTACTTTAATACTTCTATTGTGTCTTTATTTTTTATCTTTATCAACTTTTCATCTTTCTTAGTACTTTTTCTTCTACTTTAATACTTCTATTCTATCTTTTCAGTTCTCCTTCTTTTATTTCCTTAACACTTCTATTTATTTCTATCAAGTTTTCATCTTTCTTAGTACTTACTTTTTCTTCTACTTTGTTCTATCATATCTGTATTTATTATATCTATACTTTTTATCCTATTTTTTATTTTCTGTTAAGTACTTAATTCTATTGTATCTTTATTTTTATCTTTACCAAGTGTTCATCTTTCTTTTATTTGATTAATTACCTCTATTTTACCTAAATATTTTATCTTAGCAAGTCCAAACACGTTTAACAATGTTTCTTAGTAAGTACTTTTTTCTTTTTCTTTGTTGCTTCTATTCTATCTATATTTCTATAAAAATTGTACTATGGGAAACAGATTAGCTGATAGTTATAAATATACATATCTTCTTACCATCTTTTTTGACCTTACAATCTTATTCTTGTTTTTTCACTTTCAATCACTATTTAAATATAAGTATTTCTTACTTCTTTCACATTATTTTATGCATGTTCATTGTTGCCTTCTTTCATTATTTACTTTTAACTGTTATTCTTAGTATCAATGCTTCTTCACTTCACTTCACTTTAAATTTGTTTCTTGTTTCTTTCTCATAATATCTTCTTCATTTTTTCTTTAACTTCTTTCAAAACTATATACCTTCACTATTTCTTCTTACGTCTTATTCCTTCTTCTTTCATGATTTTAATAGAACTACCAAGCGCGATTTTAGAAATATAAGTATGCACTTTGTTATCATTGTTTTTATTGTTATTAAACATTGTTAATTCTCATGTAATTGTTTTATTTTTCCCTCACCCATTTATAAACTGAACTGAAGATTTTTAAACAGATTGGGTAAGAACAAAAAAAAACGATGTAATTTTTTAATGTTTATTTCATACAATTAACATTATAATCTCATACATTGATATTTAAAATAGATTTCTTTGATTTCATCAACAGCAGAGTATATTAAGAATAGATGTTTAGATCTAAGAGACTAGCGTTTAGGTGCCAAACTTTAAGGCCGGTGTGGACAAAGGTATGCTCACGGTTGGAGTCTCAGGCACGGTAGATATCTCGTATTTGGTTAAATACCAGCATAAGGTCCATGAAACACATCCTATACTCAAAGAGGCCTTAAAGTTTGGCGTCCTATATAGATTACACATTATCATACATTCAGTGTAATGAACAGTCAGGTATACAAATATATACATAGATAAAAGATACATCATCAATCCTGAAATTCTACATCGTACATCTAAGGTAGAATGAGTAGAGAGAAATTGTTTTATAGATTACGATGCTATAGTCAAAATTACGTAAGTAAATTTGCTTTTGAACCACTTTTGCAACTATCATGATAACAATAATTACGCTTAACAGTGTGCCGACCGGGAACCAATCGTATGAAATCGGTGTGCGGTGCCTGAGACCTATTGCCGATCGTATCGTCCACCTCTGCCACCATTTTGTATGGAAAAACCAAAAGCGCCCCTAGCGGACTCTTCAAGAAGCATGAATAGCGATTGCGAGACGGTGACGTGTTCACGTCAGCTGGTGTACGATTGGTCGACACACAGGGCGTCCCAAGAATATGCCACATGGAGTACACTACCTTGAATATTGAAGATGGAACATTTTACTGAAAGAAGACAATATTTAAATTAAAAAAAAAAAAAAAACTGCATTCATATGTCATTGGCAGACAAAACTGTCTACCCTCTTTTGCATTTTTTATGTTTTTCATTTAAATAATATGAATCAAGACCATGATAGTTTCAAAAGCTATAAAATAATACTATATTATCATGTTTTTAAGCTTTTTATGTTTTCTAGATATTTAGTCTAGCGTTTGTATTTAGAATGCGTGCACCAAATCTACATAAATAGATTACATAAACAAAGAAACATACTTTTGTAAACTCACTGTTCTCAAAATTTAGAAATTTTGCTGATTACACATTTAAATGCCAATTATTTGGCACATTTCAATTTGAACACTGTTTACGTTAAGAATACATTTTCCAATACAGACAATTAAATATTCTAGACAACAAATATTCTAGATAGCGAATATTAACAACGATGTATTATATTTAAACAAATTGAAGCTTTTAGGCTTTGCGCACACTTACAGAGGGAAAACGAAGCGAGTAGAGATAATATAAGTATAAAAAATCTTGGGAAACCGAATTCATGGCCAAACGACTGAACCGATTTTGATGGGATTTCTATGGGACCAATCTCAAAATATAAATTTTCAGATAAAAAAGATTTTTTCAAATCGGCTCATAAATGACGAAGTTATTATGCTTTAATTATATGGAAAAAACGGGTGAATATCGCGATTACCTTTACCCCGTTTTTTCATATAATTATGCATAACGATCGCATTAATTTAAAAAGTGTTATTATGCTTTATCAAACATTAAAAAAAAAAGTTTTTTTTTTTTTAAAGGAATTTCAATTCGGTTGTATTTTTTAAAATATAACCGAGAAAAACTGTAATAATCAATTGAAAAAAATATATTATTGTACAAAAAAAGCGTGGGGTGCTTGATTTTGATTGTTGTAAATATTTTATCAATAGTTTATTATATCTGAAGTTATTATAAAAAGCACCGCACGCTTTTTTGTACAATAATATAATTTTTTCAATTGATTATTACAGTTTTATTTTTAACTTTTTAGTTCAATTAGTTACAAAAGCGTTTTTTTTAGTTTTTAAAACTATAATTTATTTATTTAATGTCTGTTATAAATGAAAATTCTCTGCCGTTACTTGTATCACCTACGTACGTGTGCGCCAGTTCTAATTATCCTTTGAAATATCAAAACCACAATTTCCATTGATTCTAGATTGAAGGCATTAAAACTATTCTCTACAGACCATCAAATTCTTAAAAGTATTTAGTGCCACCGATTATCTAAAACTAACCTACTTTTATAACTACAGACACATATTAGAGACTAACAAATAATACTGAAGAGTTACACTCTAGATTTGAGAAAATAAAATCACAGTTTTGACTTAAAAATTATAAAAAGTATATAAAAAAGACGAGAAATACAATGATTTATGTATAAGTTGTATTTGAGCCTTGTGTATTAAAATAAGCCTGTTTGAAGCGTAAATGCTTATAAAATTGTAAATAAAAAATACAAATAAAAAAATTACACCTGACAAATTCTCGTTAGTTAAGCTACGTATTAATTGTAAACATTTGTTGCGAAACTGTTGCTAACACCAAAGAATCTCAACATCACAGTTGCTGGCAACAATGTTGCTGGTAGCCATACTTCCAGCACAAAAATGGTAAATACAAATAAAAAAATATTTATTCGAGAAATCAGTTTTACAAAAATCCAGATTGTCAATGGACCCCACACTAGGACTATCCTATATCGCGGGAGACCTAAAAGAGTTTACAAAATGCGTTAAGTGGCGAACAAAATGACGTGATTTGAAAGGGTGAAAAAAATGTGAAAATAATATAAAAATGTGAATGTTTGGTTGAAATGACTACAATTTCAACCAAAACCTAAAAAAAATACATTTACAAATATAGTACCTATAGATTAACAAAATTACATTTGCAAATATGTACCTATAGATTAACAAAATAAAGACAGTTCATAATAGGAGGGCATAGCAATATTTGGAGTGGAAGCGGGCCGAAGTTTGAAAAAAGAAATAAAAAGCTATATATGTTAGTGTTCATTGTCAAAATGTTATCAATCTATCGACAAACTATTTACTTAAAACAGAGAAATTTAACAAAAAGTATTGCAGTAGAATCGCAAGCATACCCTATAAGACACTCTCATACCATCACATCAATACAAACACCCATCAAACACTCATGCATACAGGGAATTTGACAAAGAACAAAACAAGAGAAGTATAAAGAAACTTGAGAAACCGACTTCAGGGCCGACTGAAGAAATTTCTATAAGACCTCTAACTTCTAGATCACTTTTTTTTAATCGGATCATAAATGACGTAGTAATAATGAGTTAACAGACATTAAAAAACCGAATTGAGAATCAACTTTTTTATTTGAAGTCGGTTAAAAATAAGTGGCACATCTCTAAGTAGGTACTTTGAAAATGCCCAAATTGAAGGAATTAAGAGGAACCAAAAATCAGGCATTCTTTCAAATGAGGGACAAAATCACTTTGGTATCAAAATAAATAATTTACACATAAAATGTCTTTAAAAACTAAGTATTTGGTTGAAGAGATCGATTTAATCTTTACTTTCATACTATAATGCTTAAATTATTTTTAATGTTACACCCAAGTAGACATTTCGAAACATCTATCTCCTAATAATAAAATGCCAGTGGCCAGTACCAATACAATATTCTCAGAAAATACACCGCTACTATGGTGATATGAAGAGGTAAGTAGGTACAGCCGGGGAATTCATGGACAAGTTTTTTTTTTTAATTACGGCCGAGGTTTAATACTCGCATGACATTCTTTATACATGCTCGTCGGTTTAGGGTACTCCTGACCTGGCCTTTCTCTAAAACGTAAGAGGTATGTCAGGATCGTAGCAAGTGGAAATATACGTGATCTGCCTACTTCTATGGGAATGAAGCGTGATTTTAGGTATGTATGTATACATTATTTAATACCTAGTAGGATAAAATAACAATCTTTATTCAAATTTAAGAAATAATCAAATCCAAATTGTTTTAAATGAATACTTCTGTTCATACTATGCATGGCAGCATTCTACTCGCACGCACCAGAAGGGCAAGTCGTAATTTTACTCGATCAGTTTACACATTTAGTTTTTCCTACGCGTCTCTCTCTCTTGTATGGAGAAAAAGTGAGACAACAACAATGGTCACGGGTACAGAACTTTGCGTATTGTATAGACGTGACGCTGTCACTTTTAGAGTTTTGTTTCTCTGTTCTACTTTTTATGGTAATGCTTTTCTTTCTTTCTTTCTATGCTATATCTACGATTAATCTTAATTTTTAACAGCGATTCTTAATTAATAACTTTTTTACAGGAACAAGTATCTAACATTATGATAAAAGACCTATTTTTCGATCTTGACCATTTTTTAACGAACCTTTTTAGTTTTTTCCCCCGACTGTACATACGGAACCTATATAGGTATAGAAAAAACTTGATAAGTAAGAGTTATTTATGTAACAATGTAAAACAAAGCTAGAATATATAAAAAAGCACCATAATTATGTTTTTTAAGCCATCAAATACCTATTTAAATACAACCAGATGTTATTATACCATGTAATATAATGTAATACAGAGTGTACCAGAACTAGTAATAAGGTGATTCTCAATTATATAGAATCACTCAGGATAATTTATATTAGTTCTGAGATACCCTGTATTACTCCGTACGTATACTTATAAGCATTGTCTAAACGCCTTTTCGTACCAACTCAACTGTAATACTAAACTAAATAAAATTCTAAGATATATGAAAATGTTAGGATCAAACTTTAGATTGCAACAGAATCACACAAAAGCACAGCTGATCAAAAGCTTGCCGCTTATGTTTTACAGACCAGAAAGAAACGTCATCAACTTTTGTCATTGACTGTACAATTTTTTTTAATTATTTACAATATTCTACAAGTAATAACAACCCTACACCCTTTATATAAGACATATGAAGGTAAGAGCTACAGTCAAATAGAAAGTAACCTTATTGGCGTACGCAGACTGGGACGGCATGGCACGGCACGGCATTTTTGATCTTAATGCCGTGGCATCGAAAGGGGTTTTTTATTTTGATGCCGTGGAAAGGGATTTAAATTCAAGGCATTAAATAAGGCCCACGGGCTCCCGCGCCGGAATGCCGTGGCGTACTGCTGTATGCAACGGCATGGACTTCAGCGCTCGTTTTGACATACCGCGGAGTGAGGTGGCGTTACATGCCGTGGCAAGGCGCTGGAATGCTGCCGCGGTATCTAAGCGGCTAATGTACGCTGACTGACGGCAAAATCCCTTGCCATGCCGTCACGGTCTGCGTAGGCCTTAACACGCAGTATTACAGTTCAATATTGAATAACTTTCTATTTGACCGAAGTTTTGATTTATTTAGGCATACATTTATACACACCAAATGCATATAATTAGCCTATGACAATGAACACAGTTCAAAATTAGGTCTTATTGGTAATAGATATAAGATTGAAATCGCATTTTCTTACATTATTTTTTCACTATTATTTATTAAAAAGTGCAATTTGAAAAATATGCGTGTTTTTTATAAAATTAATTAGGCCCATACATGATTATGTTTTATATAAGATTTCAGAAAATATTTATATTAAAAGATCTAATAACAGTTTCTTACAGGGTAACCATACACACAAGGTTTTCAGGACATCCCCTGGTATGAGTTTTTTTTTCATGTTTTCTCTTACGCTATTTTGAAAAGTCCCCACTGGCACCCATCTAAATGACTGCGCTGAACGTTCATTAGATTAGGTAATTGTTTTTGACGTGACAACGTCTTATAATTCGATGGAGCCGGCTGCACGTACAAAAAACATGACTAATGCGGCGTTACCTCGCTCTGAGGCGTTCCATTTAAGGCTTGAAGTGCAAGCGAGAGCGCGGAACGAGCGACAAAGAGGCACAATCGGCCTCCGCGTTCGGCAGCGTTAGACATCTGTCTCTCTCCCACTTGAGTGAGCGATGCGTCCGCGTGGACAGCTGTATGACGTTGTCACGTTCAACTATCGTCAGTAAACCGACTTTACAGACAGCCGATTTTTTATTGTAAGAGGGATAACTCGATGGAACGATGACGTTGTGAAATTTGCGGGTAGTTGTTCGATAGTGGCTCGAATACAATCGTTTTTCCCGGAATAATTACTGACCCACAAACTACACCTATTTAAAAATATGTAACACATTCTTTAAACAGTTCTTTTAAAATCACTTCAGCGTCTCCCATTGCATAGCGGTAGCTTACTAGCTAAATGATTTCTGTGCCAGGTTCGAACCCACGCCCAAGCCATGACGACTAGAGAACGGCACGAATATTGTGACAGTGTCAGGAAATACTTCCGTCCGCAATAAATGACAAATACCAGCGTAAGTATATTACTAGATTATTTATTTTGAGTATCATTGTTTCTACGCCTCGCGGGACTCAAACCCACGTCCTATGCATCTAAGAAGCGTCTTTAGTTAGCCCAAGCCATGACAACTTTCGAGAACGAGAACGGCACGAACAATGCCGTGTATTGCGGCGGAGTCAGGAAGTAATTCCTTCCGCAATAAATGCCGTATACCTTCGTACGTTTAGTTCTAGATTATGTATGTGGATTATCATTGTTTCTACGCCTCGCGGGAGTCAAACCCACGTCCTTTGCGTTGTGACTGTGTGTCTGAGAGGCGTCTTTAGTTAGCCCAAGCCATGACGACTTTCGAGAATGGCACGAACAATGCCGTGTATTGCGGCGGAGTCAGGAAGTACCTCCGTCCGCGATGGGTGCCGTCGTTCTTGGTGAGCGTGGGATGTTGCTGGAGAGAGAACTCAGCGCCGATGACTACGCTGCTTGAAGCGGCGGTCCCGCCTGCTAGACCGACGTACCTGTTAAATAAATACAATATCTTTAGAATTAATTCGAAATAGCCTCTAGAAAATACTGTAAAACTAGACCCCGCGAGGAATGGAGAACATAGAAATACTTTCTTATCATCTTCCTTCCTTTCTTTTTCTTAGAATAATCATATTTATTTAAAATAGTGAAAGTTGGGTAGGCAGAAAAAACATCAGAGCAGAGTAAATGCAGTAGAAATGAGAGCGTTGCGTAGTATGTGCGGCGTAAAGTTGAGTGATAGAGTGAATAGAGAAATGCGGTGTGAAAGAAGACGTAGTGATGAGAGTAGAAAAAGGTATGCTAATATGGTTTGGACATGTAGAGAGAATGGATGAAAGGAGATTAACAAAACAATTGCATCAGGCGAGTGTGAATGAAACTGCTGGAAGGGGAAGACCTAGGCGTATGTATCTCGATCAGATCGCAGACGTTTTAGAGAAAGGCCAGGTTAGGAGTACCCTAAACCGACGAGCATGTATGAAGAATGTTATGAGAGTGGATGAAGCGAAAGAGGTGTGTCAGGATCGTAGCAAGTGGAAACCCGTGATCTCTGCCTACCCCCATGGGAATGAGGCGTGATTTTATGTATGTACGTATTTTAAATAAATTTTATAAAATAATTAGTGTAAATGTGCCGACATCGGCTCTCATACAAACGGCGCATGATCGCGTTTCTACTGTATTCAGTATTCTGTGGTATGAATGTTACCTGACTCGTCCGACGGCGATTCGTCCGTGTGGCGTGATTATCTTGACGGTATGTCCAAGACGCAGCTGCTTGGGCCCGGCCGGGATGTAGGGCTGGCCTGTACCAACCACACTCTCGCACGCTGAAACTAAATCAAATTATAAACTTAGAACCTCTACTATAAGAACATCTATCTTTCTTCTACATATATAAAAATGCTATGTTGGTTTGTGTACGCTTAAAAAACTCAAAAATCGACCTGAAATTTTAACATGATATACATATGGATAGATAGATAACTCTTTATTGTTTACCACACAAAAACATAGTACAGGATTTATGAAGATTTTTGGCAAAACAATGGGCGACCTTATCGCTATGAGCGATCTCTTCAGGCAACCTTTATAACCCGCATCAAGGATTGTTTTTATCACAATGTGCCACAGCGAAGCGTGGCAGGGTACTGCTAGTTTTTTATAAAAACATTTGACACCTAATCAGCTCAGTTGGTAGTAGCTCTGCCTTCTGCGCCGTAGGTTCCATCCACACCGAGAACAAATATTTATGTGGTGAACGCAGATAAATAAATATTATATCAGCTATCGGGTTTCCATTGCACAAGCTCTGCTTAGCTTAGGGCTAGATAGTGTCGTGTGGAGAGCACTGGTGGTCTAGTGGTAGCGGCCTCGCCTTCCGATCCGAAGGTAACAATGGTCACAATGCCAGTACTATTAAAACGGTGAAGGAAACCATCGTGAGGAAACCGGCGCGGCGTGTTTTAGAACCTAAAAAAGTTCGAGCAACACGTGTCAAGGGTCACGCAAAAAGGGCCCACCAGCGGCCTACTTGCGGAAAAACCAGCCCCCACATCAAGTGCGGATGATAAAAATTTGCCGATTTAGTGTGGATCGTCCAAAATAAAATATTTTTCTTTTATGTCCAAAATAAAAACTTACCGTCAGATTCAAGCGTGTGCAAGTTTTCAATAGAGCGCCGTACAAACACCTCCGCTTCCTCCAGTAACTCGTCGGTATCATCACGCCGCACGTCCGGCAACGAGCTGCGCCATGGACGACTCTCCACTGACAAACATATTATATCGCTATTTTAGACATAGACATAATACATGTATTTATTTAATACGTAAGCCTTTTGACTGGCCTCTCAGCTCAGTTATAAATAAATAATAAAAAAAAAATATTGTGAACAAAGTTGGTAGTAGCTCTGCCTTCTGCGCCGTAGGTCATGGGTCCAATCCCCACCGAGAACAAATATTTGTGTGGTGAACGCAGATGTTTGGCGTGGTAGGTCCCCGCAAAAGCTGAGTCAGGGCCTATTTGGCATGACGGGACATAGCTAAGTATAGTTCGGCCGTTCAGAGAATGCGTTCCTGACACGTCGCGATTGAACTGACGACGTAACTTTGTAATGGCGTTGCAGTTACGATAAAAATATTTTTGCTGGTTGTTTACCGTTTTAACAATTGATGAGCATTAAAACAACATTATTATATCAATAATCAATGAATTTTATAATTTTGTGCCAAACTGAGTGTCAAATAACTTGTTATACAATATTTTTCTAAATCTATACTGCGCTATTACAAGGTTATGTCAGCGCTTTATATTTGTAGTGCTGTACTAACTATGTGACTAACTGATCAAACTGTCAAACGCATTCTCTGAACGGCCGAACTATAGTTTATTGTTTTGTGCTAGGATAGGTACCTACCTTATTATTTGTGTTTGTATTTTTTATTCTTTTTGTGCCTATGTTAGTATTATGGTTGTCAATGTTCCGTTCTGTGTATCTTATGTTAAATAAATAAATTTTCTTTCATTTCTTTCTTTCTAAATAATAATAATATGTCCAGCAGAGGACTACTTTAGGATGATATTGATGATGATGTTGGCATTGGTACCTTTGAGCGTTGGTACATAAACGTGATGCGGAGTCCAATCCGAGCTGCGATCCAGACTGGGACACGGCGAGCGGTAAGACGAGCCACGGGACAAGAATCTGAAATCAATGAGTTACAGGTTTTATATCAATGAGTTACAGGTTTTATATCAATGAGTTACAGGTTCTATATCAATGAGTTACAGGTTTTATATCAATGAGTTACAGGTTTTATATCAATGAGTTACAGGTTTTATATCAATGAGTTACAGGTTTTATATCAATGAGTTACAGGTTTTATATCAATGAGTTACATTACAGGTTTTATATCAAAGAGTTACAGGTTTTATATCAATGAGTTACAGGTTTAATATCAATAGGTTACAGGTTTTATACAGGGTTATTCATTATTAGCTGCAAATACTCAGGAATTAGGTTCAACAAATAAAATAAAACATATTTATGAAATGTTTTTTTTTTAATTTTGATTTAAGTTTATTTATCAAAATTTTATTTTTATTCATTTTTTTACGGCTATTGCATAATGATTGCCATGGAGAACAGGACGATGACCCACCCAGGCGGTGACTGAACGCAGAGTGTCGCTCACGGCACGCGGGCGCGGATCAAAGGTCAAAATAGGTCAGGCGCCAATGATTCCAAAGGATATTCTTTATCGATTTTCTCGGGATTTTCATAACAAAACTTAAAAAAAAACATTTCATGAATATTTTTTATTTTATTTGTTGAACCTAATTCCTGAGTATTTGCAGCTCATTATGAATAACCCTGTATATTATTTGACTGCCCTCTTAGCTCAGTTGGTAGTAGTAGTAGCTCTGCCTTCTGCGCTGTAATTCGTGGGATCGATTCCCAACAAGAACAAGTATTTGGGTTGTGGTAGATGTTTATTCTCAGTCCTGGTGTTATACCTATTGATTCTATCAGACAGAGAACAAACATCTATGTTTACCATACAAATATTTGTTCTCGGTGGGGATCGAACCCTCGGCCTACGGCGCAGAAGGCAGAGCTACTACCAACTGAGCTGAGAGGCCAGTCACTTACGCACTTAGTCACAAAATAAGTCGTAATAAAACTCACTTTGACGTAGAATTGGTGATGGTTTCATCAGATAACTGCTTCTTGGCGAGAGCCCACACCGGGTCTGCAGAGCGAGACAGTTCCGGTACCATCGAAGTGAAACCTGCACACCACAAACAGAATTACAGTTTCTCAGTTCAGCACAAACCACCAGCGTCTCTATAACTCGCGGCTTATAACTCTAGCGCCGAGCGATACGAGGGGATAGCTGCGCATGCGTCGTAGTGTGCGCATGTCGCGTCCACTGGATGTGTGGATGTGTGCAGAGTGTCTTATTGGTACGAAGAGCGAAGTGCGACTGGAGAGCCAATCAGCGCTACGCACGCACGCCCGCCCTTCTTCCCGCTAGCTCCCCTTAGGTACCTTAATTTTGACTTCTACGCAATAACGATCAGCGCTAGAGTTATGTGCCGCTACCTATCTGTTTTGTGATACTTGTCCCGCAATGCTCACCGATATCACTGAGTAGAACTCTTCTGGTCTCGTCTGTGCGGCGCAATGACGGCGGCGCGCGTGGGACGGGACGACGCGGCGGACGCAGCGGGAGCGTCGGGACCACGTTACTTGCCGCCGACATCTATAACACAACCATAAACATGGGTCCGGTTAATGTAAACACAGTTAAAACGATGCCAATTTTTTTCCACTGGGACATTGATAAGGCTGCGATAAATATCGATCATTACTTTTTTTATATATATATGGATGATTGTACAATGGATGATTGCTCTGAAGAGGATAACGCCTTTGATTTTATTGTAAAAAAATTGTTGTCTGTAAAGTCAGTTTACTGACGATAGTTGAACGTGACACAACGTCATACAGCTGTCCACGCGGACGCATCGCTCACTCAAGTAGGAGAGAGACAGATGTCGAACGCTGCCGAACGCGGAGGCCGAGTGTGCCTCTTTGTCGCTCGTTCCGCGCTCTCGCTTGCACTTCAAGCCTTAAATGGAACGCCTCAGAGCGAGGTAACGCTGCATGACGTCATGTTTTTTCGTGCAGCCGGCTCCATCTAATTATAAGACGTTGTCACGTCAATAAGCATCAGCCATACTTATAAACGTTATTTAAATTTAATCATTGCTTAAAGCTAGCCCTGTCACTGTTTGTCATTAACCCAACCGTAATAGATGGCAATGGTTTAAGCACTGTTTATCTATTGACATATTTTTATAAGTAAGGCCACATAAGTTTACCTGTCTATGCGCTAGATATGAGTCGGAGCTCCACCGGTCGGGCAGAGCTGACAGGTCAGTCTGCGCCGCGCTCTCTCTGCGGGCACCCCCGGGGGGCGCGGGGCGGGGGCGCGGGGGGAGGCCCGCCTTGAAGGGCCCGGGGGGGCGGGACACGCCGCGGTAAGCCGGGGGCCTGGAAATGTACAACCACTGAGTTATTATTAGATTATTAGAGATTGAGAGACACCATTTCATTACTTCTGCGCTGGCAGGCGTGGGTTCGATGCCCACCGAGAACAAATATTTGGGTGGTGAACGCAGATGTTTGTTCTCTGTCTGGGTGTTATATTGTATTCTATGTATGTATTTACAAAAAAAAAAGTATTTATGTTATATAATATATAAGCTATCTGGTTCCCATAATACAAGCTCTGCTTAGTTTGGGGCTAGATAGTGTTGTGTAGATTGCCCGCATTATTTATTTATTTATTTATTTCAATGTATTACTATTGTTGCGCAGTAGCCTAACGCCTAGCGCCATCTGTTACCGAGAGGAGGAACTACTCACGAGTTAGGTGGCAGAGAGCGCCATCTATTGACAAATGGCGGAACTACATTACGTGAACAATTAAGAATCAAGTTCCGGGTGTTTCTGGAGAGTTCGACGAACATGCTCGAATAATGAGACGAGCTATAAATAGAGAATCGCTCGGATCGTGGGACAGTTTTTATTAAGCTATAGAAGTGAACGTTTCGAGTGCGAAGAGTGAATTAGTGTCTTGTCTTGTATTGTGTTTTATTGTGTGCTGTGTTTTAGTGTGTTTTAATAAAGTGTTGGCTTTAAGTGATAATAAAAGTGTTCGTTGTGTAAAAATCGACTTTCATTGTTCAATAGACCCCCCGCTCGTAACAAATTGGTGTCAGAAGTGGGATTGAACAATGCCGGTGTTACCGAAAGACGACGCTGAAGGTATGAAGACGAGAAGTCAACGCCAACAGGAAATGGATGCAAGACGGATGGGAAGTTCTCCGTCACAAGCAACTCGTCGGGACCCTGAACTGCTGACGGAGCCAGCTGCTGGGACATCTGGAATTCTACCATTATCGGAGGTCCAGGCTCCTGCATCAGGTGATCTGGCAGCATTGATGGCCATGCTGCAGGAACAGACCCGTCGGCAGGAGGAGCGGCAGGCCTACTTAATGGATGAACAGAACCGTCGGCAGGAGGAGCAGACCCGTCGGCAGGAGGAGCTGCAGGCCCACTGGATGGATGAACAGAACCGTCGGCAGGAGGAGCAGACCCGTCGGCAAGTGGAGCAAAACCGTCTGATGGAGGAGCAAGTTCGCCTTATGAAAGACCTGCAGGTGACTGTTAACAAAGACCTGCAAAGTGTAAAAGAACAGGTCCAAAATCAGGAAAGCCGTATCTACGAAATGGAAACCCAGATTGCTGATGTAAAGAAAGCTCTGGGTGTGCTTAAAGCTGGAGCAGGAAACGTGGCTTCTGTAGTGGCCACACCTGTGGGTAAGAGCTTCAAGGTGCCACCCTATGATGGGACTTCATCATGGTCAGCCTACAAAATCCAGTTGGAAGCAGTGAGCAAAGCAAATGGATGGACCACGGATCAGGCGATGACCGCACTGATTTTGGCACTTCGTGACCAGGCCCTCAATGTGTTGGAAGCTATTGGAAAGGAGGTTACCTACGAGCAGCTGCTGGACGCGCTGGAATCTCGTTATGGTGACACGCATCTGGAGCACGTATTCCGCGCCCAACTGAAAGAAAGGACCCAACGCAGTCTTGAAAGCTTGCAGCAGTGGGCTCTGGTAGTGGAAAAAATGGTCCGAAAGGCATACCAATCTGCACCTGCGCTTATCGATGGAATCTTGGTGCAATCATTTATTGATGGGATTCGCGACTTGGAGGTGAGAGCTGCTGTGAGACTGGGACATCATGAGTCTTTGAAAAACGCCCTCGCCCATGCTTTAGAAGTAGAAGCCGTTCGTCAGGACCATCGAGCACATCGCATCAGGGAAGTGGTGGCATCACCCACTCGTGAGTATCGTCCGAGATATAGCCCTAAATGCTTTGAGTGTGGAGAAAAGGGGCACTTGAGATTTAATTGCCCTAAGCGAGCAGTTTCAGGAATACGTCGTGACCAGAGAGAACAGGAGACTGCTTCCACCAACCAGCAACAGGGACACGCCAGGGCTGCGGGGCGAGTGCTGGCCGGTATTAACAGAGCCCCAAGAATTTGTATTTCACAAGCTCATGATGGTAACGCGGATGCCCTATCAAGAAGACCTTGCCCGGAACACTGTAAGCATTGTGTCAAGCAAGAATCTAAAGAAGCGATACCCATCAGGGTGCTAAAGACTGACTTAAGTGTCGAATGGAAAGAAGCCCTGCAGCAAGCACAATCAGAAGACGCCGACATCAAACCAATTGTAGAATGGTTAAGAGCTGGTACTCCTAAGCCTAAGTGGAGTGATATTGCCGGAAGGAGTACAACAACGAAAAGTTATTGGGCACAATGGGATAGTCTGGTTATCCAAGATGGAGTATTGTGCCGCAAATGGGAAAATAATCGAGGAGACCACTGTCATCTACAAATGGTTGTACCTAAATCAAAGGTACCTGACGTTCTGCAACTTTATCATACGGGAAGTTCAGGGGGTCATATGGGAGTAAAAAGGACTTTATTAAAAATACGAGAACGATTTTATTGGATCTATTGCAGAGATGACGTAGAAGACTGGTGCCGGTAATGCACGAGTTGTGCAGCTGTGAAAGGACCTCACACACGCAGTAGGGGAGCGCTCAAATTATACAACGTTGGAGCACCCTGGGAGCGCATAGCACTGGACGTCGCTGGGCCATTCCCTGTGAGCGAGAATGGCAACAAGTACTTCCTAGTCGTCATGGATTATTTCACCAAATGGCCAGAAGTTTTCGCTATTCCGAACCAAGAAGCAACGACAGTAGCAGATAAATTAGTCCATGAAGTCTTTTGTCGGTTTGGAGTACCCTTGGAAATCCACAGCGATCAAGGAAGAAATTTCGAGTCTCAAGTTTTCCAGGAGACATGCCGAGTAATGGGTACTCATAAAACGAGGACTACTGCATATCACCCACAGTCTGACGGAATGGTGGAAAGATTCAATCAAACGTTGGAAAGATATCTGGCAAAAGTGGTGGCGAACCGACAGAATGATTGGGATAAGCATATCCAGCCATTTTTGTTGTCATATCGAAGTGCGGTGCATGAGAGCACAACAGTCACTCCCGCCTTTGCGAACTTCGGACGGGAACTACGATTGCCTGCAGATTTGATCACTGGCATTCCACCAGACTCTCCGCGCGCCATAACGGATTATGCAAGTGATCTACGCCATAAAATGAACGACATATATGAAAATGTCAGACAATCCAGCCAGCAAATGTCTGAAAGAATGAAAACCCGCTATGACCGAAACTTGAACAATCAGGGATTTGATGAGGGTTCATTGGTGTGGCTGCACAATCCAGTCCGCAGTAAGGGGAAGTCTCCTAAATTACAAGCAAAATGGGACGGACCATACCGTGTGGTAACCAGGATGAACGATGTCACGTACCGAATCAAGAAGGGTTTGCGAGGCAAACCTAAAATTGTTCATGTTGATCGATTGGCGCGATATTATGGGTCCAATGATGCTCGGGACGAGCATGTTTTAGGAGGGTGTTGCGCAGTAGCCTAACGCCTAGCGCCATCTGTTACCGAGAGGAGGAACTACTCACGAGTTAGGTGGCAGAGAGCGCCATCTATTGACAAATGGCGGAACTACATTACGTGAACAATTAAGAATCAAGTTCCGGGTGTTTCTGGAGAGTTCGACGAACATGCTCGAATAATGAGACGAGCTATAAATAGAGAATCGCTCGGATCGTGGGACAGTTTTTATTAAGCTATAGAAGTGAACGTTTCGAGTGCGAAGAGTGAATTAGTGTCTTGTCTTGTATTGTGTTTTATTGTGTGCTGTGTTTTAGTGTGTTTTAATAAAGTGTTGGCTTTAAGTGATAATAAAAGTGTTCGTTGTGTAAAAATCGACTTTCATTGTTCAATAGACCCCCCGCTCGTAACACTATGTATTCTGCCGTCTCACCTCACTTCTTATCTTATACCTTTAAACGAGAAAATCTTGTATACAACGTGTATCAAAATATGTGTACTATCCGGAAGGGGGGTGAATTTCCACCCCCCGGGGAACAACTTTTGTTCAACGACTTTTCGAACTTCGATTGGTATCTCTGAAAAAAACTGCAACGAAGTTTCAACATGAACAGCTGACTTTATACAAAGTGACAACCCTAAACTCAGCTACAGAGGTAGTAGGTAGTAGTAGTAGACCTACAGAGGTAGTAGGTCAAGGGGTCAAGGGGTTACAAGGATAGGGTTGTCAATTTATTTAGGCATTATGAAATTAAATATTTTTGTATGGGAAACTGAAAATAGGATTTTTTAATTATCTACCCCCCACAACTGATCACCATTGTGGTCTGAAACCCCCCACCTTCGCATAGTACACATATTTAGATACACCTTGTATATACAGGGTGGATACGACTGATGAGACAAAAAATAAACTGCATATACTAGGCACCATTTTCAAGCTCTGTACCAAAAATCTTTTAATTAGGAGCAGTAGTTTAGCCGCAAATAATTTTTCAAGTTTTTTCATATTTGGAACACGATGTATTTTTCATAGCAGATGATTACCTATACCTACGAAGCGTATTTGCCACTCCGACGCAAGTAATACACACACAGACTCGCATTTTCACTACGAGAGTGACATAGAGAGAGACAATGACATAGCAAAAATCCCGCGGGTAAAAGAAATAGACATAGGTCAGTGCGTTCTTTCTTATTGCTACCTAACTACTTTCAACTTCAGTTCGCGACCGCTGACCGTTCGGAACGGATGTGCCTACCTACCGGAACACGGAAGCTTACGTTTTTATTTTTACGAATTGAAAGCGAAGGCAATTTGTGATAGGACACTAAATAAGTTTAGGACAGTTTTCTTTTCTCTATTGTGACAGGATACGTAACTTGGGATTATTATTATTTAGTGTTACTGTTTTTATTGTGATTGACTGTTTTTTATTGTGATGTGATGAAGACACGTTATTAAAATTTGGTTTTGTGTGTTCAACAATGCCTCGTGTAACTTACACGGCGTCAGAATACACTGACATGATTTTTATTTACGTTTGTTGTTGTGATCGTACCTACCCAATTCAAAGGCGGCTCAGGCCTCCACTCGCGTCGCGCCAGGTCATCGCCCCGGCTGCCGCGCCGCCTGCCTGGGCATGTCGCGCGCTTGCCGGAGCGCGTTTTACTATCAAGGGTGTTTGCGTTTTACTCGGATCGGTAAGCTATTTAGTTTGTTTGAAATAAAAAAAATCTCATTTTTGTAGCTTTTTATTTTTATACCGTATCGATTTAATACTTAACACGTATAGTGTACGTAGTGTAATTTAATGCCCATCTGTCGTATCCACTCTGTATAAATATATACAGGGTGTCCCATAAGTCAACGTCCAGCCGAAAGCGCGTGATGCGCCAAGTCATGATAGTTATCAGAAAAATATAAAAAAATATATTTGTTATGTAACTTTCGAGTTATGAGTATTTTCAAAAATCAGGAAAAACTGACACCCTGTGATGATCTTTTAAGTCCTGTGACTACAAATATTAACTTTTCATGAAACTTTTTTCTGCAACGTAAGCATGAATAACCCTTCTGTAAATAACAATTCAAAATTAAGCCATAACTGCCTCAGTTTTTAATGAAATCGTGGAGTTTTGGCCAACATTTCATTTCAGATAATTACATCACCCAACTTTAACCGTCTGTATCGCAAAAAAAATGAACTACACTATCGTGGCAAGTAACTTTAAAAAATGGCGCATTTATCCAGGATTCCAAAATGGTATAATACTTGCTAGAGTACTCCTTAGTTTTGGAAATAAAAAATGTTTTTTCAACTAAACCGGATTTCCAATCAATTTTATTTCATGAGATAAAATGTTTGTACCCTTTAAATCATGGGTTTAAAATGATTTAATTTTATTTCAAACTTTTTCTGCAACGTAAGCATGAATAACCCTTCTGTAAATAACAATTCAAAATTAAGCCATAACTGCCTCAGTTTTTAATGAAATCGTGGAGTTTTGGCCAACATTTCATTTCAGATAATTACATCACCCAACTTTAACCGTCTGTATCGCAAAAAAAATGAACTACACTATCGTGGCAAGTAACTTTAAAAAATGGCGCATTTATCCAGGATTCCAAAATGGTATAATACTTGCTAGAGTACTCCTTAGTTTTGGAAATAAAAAATGTTTTTTCAACTAAACCGGATTTCCAATCAATTTTATTTCATGAGATAAAATGTTTGTACCCTTTAAATCATGGGTTTAAAATGCCTACGCTGCGTTTTTAAGTGACTCACAATTCACAGGTACAAGTAAAAACCATTTCGACGATGTAAATAAACAGTTAGAGCCACCATCTTGTCGAAAGAGTAATAACCATGGGTGTTCAAGTAATTTAATAGTTTTAGGTGAAAGTTTGAAATAAAATTAAATCATTTTAAACCCATGATTTAAAGGGTACAAACATTTTATCTAATGAAATAAAATTGATTGTGAATCCGGTTTAGTTGAAAAAACATTTTTTATTTCCAAAACTAAGGAGTACTCTAGCAAGTATTATACCATTTTGGAATCCTGGATAAATGCGCCATTTTTTAAAGTTATTTGCCATGATAGTGTAGTACATTTTTTTTGCGGTACAGACGGTTAAAGTTGGGTGATGTAATTATCTGAAATGAAATGTTGGCCAAAACTCCACGATTTCATTAAAAACTGAGGCAGTTATGGCTTAATTTTGAATTGTTATTTACAGAAGGGTTAATCATGCTTACGTTGCAGAAAAAAGTTTGATCAAAAGTTTATATTTGTAGTCACAGGACTTAAAAGATCATCACAGGGTGTCAGTTTTTCTAGTTTTTTTTAAATACTCATAACTCGAAAATTACATGACAAATATTTTTTTTTATATTTTTTTGATAGCTGTCATGTCATGCCCTATCGTCCGTTTTCGGCTGGACGTTGACTTATGGGACACCCTGTATATTTAGGATCTCGGAAACTAAGCCAACGATTTTCATGAAATTAAGTATACAGGGGTTTTCGTGGACGATAAAATGATCTAACTAGGATTCATTTTTAGAAATGTCCCCTAAATCGTAAAGTACATAATCAACTTTATCATAAAACTACAACTCCTAGCGCCATCTGTTGATTAAGTCATGAGTTAGTGGGACAGAGAACGCCATCTATTGACGAGTAGTGGAGTTTATTATTATGTCGGTAAGATCGAAAAATATTAATATTTAATCAGTATGTAAGTAATTCGTATTTAAATATAATTCACAACAACAGTTTACCAAAAAAAATATACCGAGCGAGGCTCGGGCACCAACTGCTAGTATTATGTTAATAAGTGATTTCGTTAGTTATTTGTCATAACAATATAATAAAGTTGGTAGTACCTGTATTGAAACGGATTCGGACATGTATTCCTTCTCACGTTCAAATTTAACGCCAGATCATCTTCCGACGTCCCGCATTTAGATATATCTCTTGCAGCGAACACCGAGAACCTATGCCCCAAATGCTGATCCGTCAATATATCCATACTAGATCCCATCTCGAAACTACATGACTTTGTATTATCGAAACTCAATCTGTTATATTCCCCGGTCAGACTATCCACACTATTCAGTCTCACTCCTTTCCTATACAGCGCATTGTCGGATTTGTTCTCTTTGAGAATCCCTCGTCCGGGTAGATCTAAGCTGTCCTTATCCTTATTAAAAGCGACATGTCGTATTTCCTTGTCGTTGGGGAGAGACACACGTTTTCGCTGTGAGTCAGGAGTTTCCGGCTCGCTTTGTTGGTAGTCGGGGTCTAGCGTGTGGAATTTTATGAGGACCGGTGTGGAGTGGGTTGTTGAGGCTGAGTTGGGTACCCAGGTGTCGGAGTCTGTCTCGCGGATAGAAACTAGATCCTCCTGCGAAAAAGGTAAGAGTTAAAGCTGGTACTTGATTTGAATCGTTCTTTACAGATAGCGTCACTGAGGTCGAGCTTTTAATCGCAGAGTCTTCTTTTAGCGCGCTGGTGGCCTAGTGCCATAGAGTTTTTCTGCCCATAAAATTTATGTACACTATGCCAGTGCTCTCAAACGGTGAAGGAAAACATCGTGAGGAAACCGGCATGTCGTAGAACCTAGAAAGTTCGAAAATATGTGTCAGGAAAGGAGACTCTTTGAGCCTCTTTCATCACACTTGGTTCGAAGGTATCAGTGACACGCTAAGAAGAAGAAGCGCGCTAAAACAAGGCTTGTCGCTTTTTGTCTTTAGAACAGAAAAGAAAATTCTATTTGCGAATTGTAGCCAGCGAGCTCTGACGTCGAAACTCCCGATCAAGCTTCCATAGTAGGGTCGCATGGCTGATCTAAGAGCCTCTTTCTATTTAAAAAAATCAGTTTCCTTGTTTTTGAATGTGTCCTTAGGCCATATCAAATTGCCTAAGATGTTGGCACTAGCCACAAACTAGCCAAATAAAGCCCGCATGCTAGCCAGTAGTCAAAGTTTTAAAGGGTCGGCAACGCGCTTGTGATGCCTCTGCAGGCGTCCATAGACTACGGTAACCGCTTCCCGTCAGGTGGGCCGTATGCTTGTTTGTCAACTTAATTGTATAAAAAAAATGTAAAAAACCACAACACGCCATCTTAATTTTCGTAGCTAGTTTTTATTTTCTTGTTAAGTTTTTGTTTTGTATACATATCTCTGTATTTTTTTATTTATTTTGTGTGTGTTAAATCTAGACAAATAAAGTTTTTATCTATCTATCTAACATAAAATCGCAAACTCTCTGTTCATTTCAAAGGCACTTGCACTCTGGGCCACTAACCTGTAAATTCATGCTCATGTCTTTTGACTCATGTGTCGTAAATATGAGCTCTATATCGTCGACTTCCTCAGATTCGTTCCCGCTGCCGTCCTGTTTGTCTTCTTGCTTGTCTTCCTGTTTGTCTTCTGGCAATGGTTCCGCAGGCGTAACGACGCCCTCGGAGAATACTGAGTTATCGCCTTCTGAGAGTGACCTGAGGAGATAACAATATTTTTATCGGAGGAGACTTGTCATCAGCCTAAATTAATCCACTTATGTTTCTATCCACGCACCGGAAAGCAAAACTTAGGATGCCTACCCACCCGATGGGCAGTAGACATTGTTGAGATCTCTTGGTCGGTGGATGGAGAGGGCTCCGAATCGTTCTATCTGGAGATGTAAATTCGGCAAATTTATCATCCGCACTTGATGTGCGGGCTAGTTTTTTCGCAAGTAGGCCGCTGGCGGGCCCTTTTTGCGTGACCCTTGACACGTGTGTTGAACTTTTTTCGGTTCTACGACACGTTGGTTTCCTCGACGATGTTTTCCTTCACCGTTTGAGAGTACATTTTTGGACACATTTTTCGACAGAAAAACTCATTGGTACAAGACTGGATTGGTTCACGACTGGATTTGTAACCACGACCCAGAAGGTCGTGGGTTCAAATCCAGTCGTGAATCGGAAGGCGGGGCCGCTACCACTAGACCACCAGTGCTCTATCTGGAGATGTATAGTGGAGGCCTATGTCCAGCAGTGACTTTTTCAGATAATGACGATGTTTCTACCACGGAAGTGTTGTCGTCACATCAGTCTAAATAAGACCAATGTTGGACATAGCCATCCCTCTCCTGATTAGTAGGCGTTTGCTGTATTCACCACGCTTGGCAGTCTTGGTGACCACAGTGTCAGTGTTAAGGCGACGCTGACGCATGACCTGAGACGCAAGAGATGTGCCCCTCTTAAACGACATCCATGGATGAATAAACAAATCCAGTGGAAGAGCAATCAATCATATTTAGTAGTAAAATCGCTGTCGCTAAATCCGAAACAGAAATATGTAAGTGTCAAAGATGAAAGTTAGGTAAATACGTAAATTAAGAATGCGCGTTCGTAATCACGTACACGCGGGAAAGTAATTCTCCGTGCTTGCATGTGGTCTAGTTCTAAAATCTAAACAACTTAACTCACCTCAGGCTTAGATCATCCACATCAAGGTTCAGAGTGTCTTTTCTCCGATTCCGCTCAACATTATCTTTCACCACCAAATTCTCCTCCGAAGTGATGCGTACTTGAACGTCAAATTTATCCGTCTTTGATTTAGCATCTGCCTCACTCGGCAAGGCCATTTTAACGTTCTCAGTGGCCACTGTCTTGAGATTTATCTGATTCCCGTGCAAATCCTCTTTGGTATCAAACTGCTTGCACTTTTCACGGAATTCAAAGCCTTGGAAGCTATTTGAATCTTTTCTTCTAGGTTTCTCGAATGTAGAGTCTGTATCAGAAGTGCTACTTGATACAATTGTGCCTTCTTTGAGGGTTCTTACTTTAATTCTGACATCAAACTTCGATAGCAACTCGAGTTTGGTTTTGTAACTCGGCTGGTGTCTGTCGGAATGATCAACAAGTTGACTTATCTCATCAGATTCAATATGGGTATCTTCTGGATCAACTTCAGCGAAATCTGCTGTAGCATTTGATTCAGGGGATTCGGAGATTCTCTCTTCAACTTCAGAGATTCTATTTAAATTGTCTGTTGAGCAGTACTTGCTGTTTTCTTCAGATATGGACGGGTCCAATGGGCTAGCACTGTGTGCTTCAGCCGAGTCTAATGTTTCACAATGAGCGCTGTGTGCTTCAGTAGCTGTCTCTATCACAACTTCACTTGGGTGTGTACTTTGGGACTGTGGACTGTAAGTGACTTCAAATTTTATGTTCTGAGCAATAGGCTCTCTTTCCTCCAAGCCTAAGTCTATAACCCTACGTCTGAGCACATGATTCTCAATAGTCAACTTCTCTATAACATCAGCATACTCCAGGCAGTGAGAATGTCTCTCATACTTCTCTTTTAGCTCCTTGAGCGAGTTCTTGGACACTTCTAGAGCAGTTCTTAAGGATACTACAGTCTGGTGCAGAGCCCTTACTGTGTCCAAGTGCACAGTCCCGTTCGGGACCGCTTCCAATCTCCCGCTATCCATTCCACCTTATTGCCGACCTTTAATCCAATATTCATCCCATACATGACTATTGCTTTTCAGATACAGCTCAGTTTACAATCTGTCCATTTGTAGCAGCGCAGATCCCGAACCTTGAATAAATAAACATGTGTTAGCGAAGGCATTGCGACGAGCGATCCGCACGGTGGCCGTTCTGCATCCTCTGGGCGCGGCACTGGCTGATCATACTTCGTTAATAACTTACCGGTGGTGACCCAATTCTTTAGTTCCGATGACACACATAGTATCGCGCATTTTTAGATCCTTATCGCGGTCCAACTATGAGCACCCGGGCACGGAAAGGTATGCAATCGATAAAACAACTCGCCCAAACTCGGGCAATTAAGCTTTTAGCCGTTTTATGAAGTTCCGCGCGCGGCGCCGCTGGCACGAGCCACTGATAAGCACAGACACGAAAATCAGTAATTAAGCTGAAGTATTATCTTTCAATCGTTCTCACAAGGCTACGGGCAATAGCTATCAAACCCAACGATATCACGCACGAGCCGAGCCACTTGAAAAATCTCGGGGTTTTGCTTTTTGTAAACAAATCAATACCGACAGGACAGGGTGCGCGGATATTTTGTATTTGCGCGCTAAGTGTGAAGAAGACAAAAAATAGCGGACTCTGTCGTTTGCCAAACTGTCTAATTAAGTGGATGTCAAAGTCACATCTGACTGTAGATTTTCGTCCAAAAACCTCTAAACCGTAGTTAGAGTAGACCGAATTTATTTATAGGCTTGTTACAAAAGCAAGAAACGTTTGACTTTTAATGAGCCGATCTAAAGATCATTTTCTAATGCTAGCTATTTTATTGAGCTCCTTCAACTTGGTGGACGGGAATTTGGACGGGCTCGGGCTGTTCAATCATTTATTTGGCAATCATTCGATTGGCTGTTCACCAGCCAAACGAATATAGATTATTTTTTTGAGCGAATCTAAACACGTCACATGTCAGTCAATGTCAAAAAAATCGGCGCTCTTATATTTACGCAATATTCACCACGGCATAGCGGCATGTTTATCAAAACTTTTTTTTAATTTTAATTTGAGCTTTCTGGGTTAAAGTTTTCTGTAATATTCCACTATCTTTCTTCATCTTCTTTCTTTATTCTTTCTCTGTAAGCATATTTAAGTTAAATCTAACTGCATTCATCTTGAATATTTATGCTACTAACTATTAGCTATTCTGTGACGGTTCACAGAATAGATAATAGTTAGTAGCAAGCATCCCAAGGCGTTTTTCGTGACTGTAGATTTTATGAACTAGCGGCCGCCCGCGGCAGGCTTTGCCCGCGTAGTAGTGGTCATTGCTATGCTAACATCCATCCTGTGGAATGTTTGTTTTATTTACCTACTTCTCAGCAATTATGTAGATAGACTTGTCTACCTACATAGAGGTACCTTTTCATCATCATCATCATCATTAGGCCTACCTTATTTAGGTACCTACCTATTATATTATGAATAAGGTAGACAAGGCACTGATGCCAACGAGCTCCGGCAAATTCATCATCCACACTTGATGTGCGGGCTGGTTTCCGCAAGGCCTCTAGTGGGCCCTTATTGCGTGGCGCTTGACACGAACGAGTTGCTCGAACTTTTGTAGGTTCTACAACACGCCGGTTTCCTCACGATGTTTTACTAGCATAGTGCACATACATTTTTCTACAGAAAAACTCATTGGTACACGACTGGATTTGAACCCACGACTAAGGATTGGAAGGCGGGTCCGCTACCACTAGACCACCAGTGCTCTCTGCCAACGAGCTTACCTGATGGTGGATTCAGAGGAGCGTGTAATCATAATACTTAATCATATGTATGTATAGGTAGGCGTTCTGTGTGATAATGGGACTTCTCAGCAAATAGGTAGGTATGTACTTATAGGTACTTAGGTAGGTAACATTGTCATCATCATTATTATACAGATTTGTATTTTGTAACGAATAAACTCAAAAACTACTGGACTGATAAATTTCTTTCACCTCTTTAATGCTGAATTATCCCCGAGTAGCATAGTTACATTATATCTAGTTCGAGCAAATGAAACCTACAAGAAATGAGTCTCTTTCACCAATAACTCTGCATCTGTAGTTTAGTAACTACTGAGTAGTTCGACAGTTGGTACAAATAAAATGAAATGAAATATATTTATTTGCAAGAAGTATGGTACAATAAGATCATAGGGTATGTAAAAAAGTGGCTCACATACTTCATCGGCGACCAATATACAAAATTCAAACAAAAAGTAGAAATAATAATAATAATAATAATAATAATATAGCCTTTTATTTCCAGATCTCTTAAAGTTAGGTTTTACAGTTTGTGTGTTAGTTAAGTGTTAGTGTTTGCTTTTAGCCTAGTTGTTAGTTTTAATGTTAGTTTTCTTAAATCTATGAGAAGTGGATCCCTTTTTGGGTAAAGGCCTCCTCCATCTTCTTCCACTGTTCTCTGTCCATTCCTGTGGACATCCAGTCTTTCCCAGCAAATTGGATTATATCATCAGCCCACCGGCTATACGGTCTTCCAACTTTTCTTTTGCCCGGTGGCCCTTTCCAGTGAGTGGCACGCTTGGTCCATCTATCGTCGGTATTTCGTGAAATGTGCCCAGCCCATTGCCACTTGAGTTTAAGAGCTTGAGTGAGAGCGTCAGTAAGTTTAGTTTTTTGTCTGATTGTATCACTTCTTACTTTGTTTGTTTTTCTTAGGTTAAGTATGCTTCTTTCCATTGCTCGTTGAGTGGATCTTATCTTATGCTTTGTTTTTCTCGTAAATATCCATGTTTGACAGCCGTACAATAGACAGGGCAAGAGGCATGTGTCGATCACGACTTTTTTTAATTTAAGACTGTAAGTTCCTTTCATAATTTCTTTAAATGACCAAAATTTTTTCCACGATATATTTACTCTACGTTCAATTTCATCTTCATTACTTGTTTGGGTGAATGATACTTTCTTCCCCAGGTATATGTAGTCCTTGACGTATTCAATGCTATTACCCGAGACTTGAATAGGAATTTCATAGCTGTTGGTCATTATCTTCGTTTTGTTTGTATTCATTCGCAAGCCTACTTTTGCGCTTTCGTCGTCAAGTGCTCGAATCATTTCTGAAAGTTCATCTGGTGTATCTGCCAACAAAACTATATCGTCTGCAAACTGAAAGTGACTGAGGTAGCGGCCATCCATTTTGATTCCTTTGTTTTTCCAGTTAAGATTTCTAAATATATTTTCCAGCACGGCGATGAATAGTTTGGGTGATAAGGGGTCCCCCTGTCTAACTCCCCGTTCTATTGTTATTTCGCTACCTCTCGTTTCAAGTTTTACCTTGCTGGTACTGTTGGCGTAGATATTCTTGATAATATTTATATACTTTCGATCAACATTGAAAAGTTGCAGTGCATTCCAGATTGCGTCATGACTTATGCTATCAAATGCCTTAGTGTAGTCTACGAAGGATATATATAGGGGCCTATTGAACTCCTTGTACTTACTGATAACCTGTTCTAGTGCCTGCATATGGTCAGTGGTGCTGAAGCCTGAACGAAAGCCTGCTTGTTCTATTGTTAATGAGTCGTCGATTGTTTTTGTGATTCGTTTTAGCAGAAGTGATGAGAACAGTTTATATAAGCTGGCCAGTAAACTGATTGGTCGATAGTTTCCTATATCTAGTGGATCTCCTTTTTTGTATAGTAGTATAATGTCTGAGGTACACCATTGCTTTGGCACACATTCATTAATCAATATCATATTGAATAAATTAGTTAAAGGGTTGAGCAGAATAGGTACCCCCAGTTTGATAGCTTCGTTATTTATACCATCAGGTCCAGGGCTTTTTTCGGGTTTCAGTTGTTTTATTTTTGTGAGTACTTCTTGTTCGTTTATCGGTTCAGTTATGGGAGACCCTTCTTCGCCAAGCGTGTCTACGTGTTGGTTATCTGTTATCTCGCATTCCGTATTATTCTTATAAAGCTCTTGGTAGAAGGATGTTGCATGGTCAATTATGTCTTTTCTTGTTTTTGTTACTGTAGATTCATTTTTGAGATTCTGTATCCATGTTTTGTGCAGGTTTAATTCTCTGAAAGCTCGTTTTGTGCTTCTAAATTTTTTCAGGTTCTTTGTTATCACATTTTGTCTATGTATAGCATAGTCCCTTTTTATTGCTTTATTTGTTACCTTAAATTGGTTGCTTAGTTCTCTCCTTGTGCTCTTGTCATTTTTAGAAGTCTTCATTAGTTCTGTTCGTTTTTGTATTAATTGTTTCGTACTTTCACTTATTATTTTGTTATTCCTTTTCATGTTTGTCTCCTTTTTTGTTTTTAGACTAATTTTTATTCCTTCTTCTATTATATCATAATATTCTTGGACGCTAGGGTTGTTTGTGTTCAGGTTGTTAAATGTATTATCTTCAATGTGTGATTTTAAATGGTTGAGGTAGATGCTTATTTCGTTTTCTGTTTCTGGCATTACTAACTTCGTGCTAAAGTTCTTCCGGTCTTTCTTTTGTTGTTTTATGAGGCATGTTGCTCGTACCATTCTATGGTCGGAAGGGAATTTGACGTTGTTTAGCACTTCTACGTTGTTTATTAGTTTTTGCTTGTTGGTCAATATGAAATCTATTTCGTTCTTAGTCTTCAGGTCGGGTGATTTCCAGGTCCATTTTCTATTCGCTCTTTTTTTAAAGAAAGTATTCATAATTGATAAGTTGTATTCGAAGGCGAAATCTATCAGTCTTTCACCTCTTTCATTTCTATCGCCATGACCATAGCGGCCCATTACAGGACTTTCCTCGCTTCTAGGTCGTCCGATTTTTGCGTTGAAGTCGCCTATTATGAAAACAGTTTCATGTGTTAGTGTGTATGCTTTTTTGATATCGTCGTAAAATTTTTGAATATCTTCTTCGCTTGAACTTTCTGTGGGTGCGTATGTCTGAATAATGGAGATGTTTAGTTCTGAAAATTTTAGTTGTAGTAGGGCTACTCTTTCTGAGATTCCAGTGAAGTTTGTAATTTTGTTTTTTAGTGCCTTTTTTATTAAGAAGCCTACTCCATTCAGTCCTCTGGTCTGTCCTATGTAGCATAATATATAGTCTTCATATTCTTCGATGTTGCACCCCATTCTCCGTACTTCAGACAGACCTATTATATCGCAGTTGATGTTCTCTAGGGCGTGTTGTAGTTCTAAGTATTTCTCAGTTGACGACAGAGATCTCACGTTGTAGGTGCATATTTTAAGGGACAGCATATCTTCAATGTTATTATTAATTTGTTTCTCGTTGTTACTAATGTTGTTATTGCTGCTTTCATTGTTGTTGTTATTATTTTCGTTCATGCTGTAGTTATTTCTTTTGTTATTGCTGTTTTTATAGTTTGATTTTTTGGTTTTGTTTTTATCAGGTGGAGGGTGGTGGTCTATTTTCCCACGAGGACCAGTCGGCTTGGGAAATTTTGAGTTTTTACTTATTTTTTGTATTTTTCTTGTTGGTTTCCGGTGTCTGATGTCTGTATCCTATTTGCTGTTCTTTGTTGTTGAGGGGAATGACGTAAGAGAGTTGCTCCTCCCTCTCATCATGTCGAATGCGTTTAGTCTGCTTGTATTTGATGCTTTTGATGCAACATATTGTTTCCGTGGCTGCTGGGAGGTGGCCTCTGGTGATAGAAGCGACGAGCCTCTTTTTCGTGTTTCTTTTTCAGCCAATCCGTCTCTGATTATTAGCTTGTCGTACTTTATGACGGCAAAGTTGCCCTTATTTCTCTCTTCGACAAGTTTTTCTTGAAGCTCCCTCCTTTTGTCCATAATCTCTTTGGGGTAGTCTTCAGTTGCATAAGCATCTTTAAATTCAAACAAAAAGTAGAAAATATAAGTTAAATTAAAATAAATCAGTGTGAGAATAATAACAATAATCAATTCAGAATAATAATTCATAAAGAAAATATAAAATAATTTAAATGAAATCTTTAACGCTCTATAAACATAACATTGTAGATATCTTTAGTAGGCAGTTACTCCATCACACACATATAGCAAGTTTCTTCATTCACAATCTGACCTATCACACTTTTGGCAGGGTTATAAACACACATCACACACCCACTAAAGTCGGGTCTACCACCTTCTAGCGCTAAGTTTGACACACATCTTCAGCCCACTGAAGATGAAAGCCCACGAGGTGTCTGGCATGCGGCAGAGGTGTATGGAGGTGTGTGGAGGCCCTGAAGAATTAAATGTTCTTCTCATTATTGATGACTGCCCAGTTGTAACTATGCGTAGGAGTTGACTATGAGCGGTTGGTTCCCAACGCTGCTGGAGGTATTGGAGTCGTCTGTGCTGTAGGAAATGGTAAATACTATTCAGATGATAATATTATGACAGATGATTAATTACAGATGCTGTTGCAGCCATCGCATTTCTGTCTTAATTAATATTCCGGTGGATTATATTTCGTAAATATTAGCTCGTATCTCGAAATAGCCTAGCAAGAAATATAGAACAGTAGCAAGCACAAGCAGAAGCAAGCATGACATTGACCTCTTGATATTTGACAGTTTGAGATGTCAGTTTTGACAGTTTAAATATAAGATTTACGCACACAAATGTAGATATACATACGTGTACGCACACATACACCATAGAAATCTGCTTCTTCTTTTTTCGTGAAAATAAGATCGGCCCAAAAAAATCATACGAGACATGACATAACCTCAAATCAAAAACGAAATCAAAACAAAGCAATGAAAAAATTCTTCTCATTTGTTACCTATAGATTATTGTAGAAATTTCTCTCTAACTTTTAAAGATGTTGAATGTGTCAACTATTTGTAAAAACGCGCATTTATCTACTTTCCTTGTAGTACAAGCAAGAAACAAAACTAAAACACATTGGGTGAGGACAGTGCAGAACTTTTTAAAGATTACTTTAATAATAACAAACAATAATGCACCTATACTCCTATTGATTTTTTGATACAGGCTAAGCTAAAAAAGAAAGACGGCCCCAAACACAAAGCGTTGAACCACTTCGATGATTTCTACGGCTCTGTTTTCGGAGACAAGTGGGCGCCGATCAGGGAAGCTCTGCTCCGGCGAAATAAATATGTAGCTGTAGTAAATAACTATGGGGACACTGAAGATACTATAGAGTTGCTTGAAAACAAAGGTACCTTGATTTAATGAATGCAGTGTATAAACAACTAATATGCTCTTTTCAGTGTTTTAATAAGATTTCTTATTCAACAGGTGCACACTGCCTAAAAAAGCTAATTTCCGTTCAGAAAGAGTTCCATGACCAGTATTCTCCACCACCTCCTATACCCAAAGTCAACACAGAGAGTGTTCCGCTCAATAGATTAGCAGAATTTGCAGAAAAACTTCACTCAGATGAAATCGCTCAATTTTATCCAAAAAGTGATAATATGCCTGAAAAGATTGACTTTAGTGAAGAAGAAGAAACTAGAAAAAACCCTGTTAAAGTCAAAGATATGTATGTTTTAAAACCTATCCATTTTATTTTACTTTTAGAATTTACTTATGTAATTTGGCAAATTCATCATCCGCACTAGGTGGTTGGTTTCCGCAAGTAGGTTGCTGGCGGGCTCTTTTCCGTGACGCTTGACACGTCTTGTTTGAACTATTTTAGGTTGTATAGAGAGCAGTTGTGTAGAGAGCACTGGTGGTCTAGTGGTAGTGGCCCCGCCTTCCGATCCGAAGGTCGTGGGTTCAAATCCACTCGTGTACCAATGAGTTTTTCTGTCGAAAAATTTATGTGCACTATGCCAGTACTCTCAAAACGGTGAAGGAAAACATCGTGAGGAAACCGGCGTGTTGTAGAACCTAAAAAAGTTCGAGCAACACGTGTCAGGGGTCACGCAAAAAGGGCCCACCAGCGGCCTACTTGCGGAAAAAACCTGCCCGCACATCAAGTGCGCATGATAAAAACTTGCCAAACTTGGTTGTACACTGGTTTTCTCACGGTGTTTTCCTTCACCGTTTGAAAGTATTGTCATTAGTGCACATACATTTGACGACGGAAAAACTCATTTGATTTGAACTCACGACCTTATGACCGGAACTATCAGCAGCCTGAAGAAGTCCACTGCTGGACATAAGCCTCTTCTATACATTCCAAGAATGTATCTGAGCCCTTTGCATCCACTGACTCCCAGCATTCTTCACAATGTTGTCAGCCTATCGGATTGGTGTATTATTGGGTGGTGTGGTTTGTATGTTTTATCTTCTGATTCATGGTCAATATTCAAGAATTCCCTAAATGCTGCTAGGCTCAACTTGCTAAATCTTTGAGCTATGCCGGCAAATTTTTCATCCGCACTTGATGTGCGGGCTGGTTTTTCCGCAAGTAGGCCGCTGGTGGGCCCTTTTTGCGTGACCCTTGACACGTGTTGCTCGAACTCTTTTAGGTTTTACGACACGCCATTTTTACATTTTTTGACTTAAAAACTCATTGGTACACGACTGGATTTGAACCCACGACCTTCGGATCAGAAGGCGGGGCCACTACCACTAGACCACCAGTGCTCTCTATCATGTCAGGTACATAGCAAGTGGAAATACGTGATCTCTGCTTATCCCTATGGGAATGAGGCGTGATTCTATGCATGTATGTATTAAATCTAAATTTTTATTTGCATAAAAGTCTAAAGATTTTTATTCAAATAAAAATGAATAGATAGCTCGTCTTTATACACGTCTTAATTTTAAGTTTTCTAAATGTGTTTTTCTATGCGTGCAATAAAGAATAGAGAAGGATAGATAGATAACTCTTTATTGTTCACCACACAGAAACATTATACAGGATTTATGAAGACTTTTGGCAAAACAATGGGCGACCTTATCGCCTTGAGCGATCTCTTCCAGGTAACTTTTAAAAATATATCTTTTCAACCAACAGACAGTCATCAAATAAAACACTAGACCAGTCTATCTCGCAAGCTGTAATGGACGACTCTCGTATAGTCGACCCATCAATGGGCCTGACATCTGAATCACTGTACCAGTTTATCCCGGCTACGAAGCTGAAAGGCATGGATGAGTGGGTGTCGGAGTCAGTACACTACTCATACTATTCAAGTGAGTATTCAGAAGTCAGTAATAAAAAGAAACAAAAAAACCCTAAGAATAATAAATTAATTTTATTGGTTAGTGCATTCATGATGCACTTCCCAGCGTCCATCAACTTGAGGCACACAGATGTTCAGCCTCACGTGTCAGTTCCACGTGCCTTCAATCCGAAACACAGCAATGCTGCTTCACGACAGAACTAGGAAGGTGGTGGTAATAGGTACTATGTACTACGGAAACTGTACGTTCACCGACACTGGTCAAAATATTGTTTGACGGTTGCCAGTATCTTAAAACAATAGTGTGTTTAGTCAAGTAGCTACAAAGGTTGTCAAACTAAAAGGAAATGTATATTTTCAGAGGAAACCGACTTCCCACTTGTGATTGAACCAGAAACAGAACTCTCCTTCCCAGAGCATTTGAAAGTGTATACCTATGAAATGGACAGCGAATTAGTTGCTTTTCCCGAACCAAGGAGAGGAGCCACGGGTAACATTCTCATTTATAAAAACAATGCTTATTATAAACTAGCAGCGAAGCCCGGCGTTGCCCGTGAATTTGATTATTCTAGATAGACCATTCCAGAATGTTAAAGAACATTCTAGAACGTTTAGGAGCATTCTATTCTTGGAAAAATCAAGAATTTTAAATCATGCTGGAGTGGACACCGCGTTTAGGCAAACGTAGTGTAGGACGCCCTCAGACAAGATGGAGCGACAACTTGCGCAGGGTGGCGGGCAGCAACTGGATGGGAAGAGTCAAAGACCGGGCTCGGTGGCGCGCCATGGGAGAGACCTATGTCCAGCAATGGACTGCAATATATTGATGATGATGACATTATTTTCAGGGGTCCACAACTACTATCCAATGGACGGCGGCAGCGTCCTAGCAGTGTTAGCCCTAGGGCTCTGCCCCGGTGACCGCGTGCTAGACCTGTGCTCCGCGCCGGGGGGCAAAGCCCTGGTGGCGCTGCAGACCTTGCTGCCTGATGTTATTGTGTGCAATGACGTGTCTATATCAAGGAGTAATAGGTGAGATTAATAGCTAGTTATACTACAGTGAAACATTTATGAAAATCGCGATCAACAAATTTTTGTCCAAGTATTGCACTAGGTTCTGGAATAAATACATTATAATTTTGAGTTTTTTAACCAAACAGTTTATTTTGAATCACTAGTTTTTTGATCCTACTACACTACTACTAGTTATCCTTAGGTAGGCAATTTTTTCTTAATCTAATACTTCCTTAGCAGACGCACGGCTCATTACCATCCGCATTAGGCGTTTTGGCTCCACCTTCATTAAGCGAACCTCCAGGGAATGGAACTCATTGCCGTCGGCTTTTTTCCTGACCACTACAATCTGGGCCTCTTATAGACCATCCTGCTACATTGTCGTGGTCGGTGAGATTGTAGACAAAGGATGGTCCATAGCATAAATTTTTTGTTTTCTAAAATTATTTATATTAGAAATATTTTGATAATACCGTTGTTAGTAACCATGTATTTCAACCACTTACAGAATAGAAATGATTTTCAAGAACTATTTCTTCGACTTCCAAACGAGTAACAAATGGCGAGAGCGCGTAATATTGAAGCGACTTGACGCACGGGAATTCACTGATGATGAAGGGTTTGATAAGGTAATCTTTGCTAACTGCTGCTAATTTTTGCTGACTGTTTCAGGTATTACCTGTACTGGGAGGGATTCATAATAAAACGAATAAACCCTTGAAGCTTAGACCTTCCTTGAACTAGGTAACATTTATGAAACCCAGACTTTGACATCATTGAAAATGCAAAACGCAACGCTAGAACGTTACAATTTTACTAACGCCCTCTAGTTCTAAACCCTAAACTAATTTAACTTAGATGATTATACACCATAAGATAATCATTTATTTTCACTGAAGCACACACTTATACTTATACTAGCTGCCTGTCCCGGCTTCGCACGGGTGGACATTTATTTTTTAAACACACAAATATAGCCTTTGTTACTCAAGGTGAACCTACGTCCAGCAGAGGACTGATATCAATTGATGATGATGATGAAAGAACATTCTATAACGTTTAGGGGCACTATTTTCTAGAACATTTTGTCCAAATCTAGAATTCAAAACCGTTTGCATGGGTATATTTGAGTATTCTAGATAATTCTGGATTACTAACGTTTGGATGCATTCCGGATGCTAGCCGAATAATTTCAGTCTTCGAATTAAATTTGATAATTCCAGAACCTCAAAGACATTCTAGAGCGTTCTTTCCTCGTCAAAGTCGAGAATTTTCAGAAAAATCCCTAAGCGATAGAAAGGGATAGACATATTATACATATGTTTATGTCCCTACGTGATAGAAAGGGATAGACATAGATTTCGAAACTTTTGCCCCTTATAAATTAATAACACCTAAATATTGAATATAAACTATCCTATATTTTAAGTCCGAACATATTTTAGGCAGTTGCAAAATTTTATCGAAATCCGTTCAGTAGTTTCGGAGTTTATCGCGTATCCGTTCAGTAGTTTCGGAGTTTATCGCGTTCCAAATTGTGACACGAAAGATTTATATATATAGATTAAACGATACAAAAGGTGTCAGGGGTCAATGGCTTGCACACTTTGCGGTTCATGATAGAACCTACACTAATTCGGTAATGACTTGTGCTGTAGGTTCTGCAGCCTTCCAGGGGAGCTAAAGTTGCGCCATTACTATCAATTTATTATTATTGTAAAATGTTAATTTATCATAAATTATATGTAGGTATTACTTTCAAAATATAATATTTACTAATATAATATTATATAACATAATATTTCTGAAGGTAGCCATTTTCATTCTGCTACAGTTTTACTCATACTCATATTATTTATTGCAATTGCCATGTAAAATTTCTTTTCCCCAGGTGTTAGTAGACGTACCGTGTACTAACGACAGAAAATCAGTGAACACAGACGGCAACAGTATCTTCAGACCGGACCGGATCAGAGAGAGGTTAAAGATACCAGAACTGCAGACTGAGATATTAGTGTAAGTTACTGAATATTATGTTAAATATTGTAGTTAGTTAAATAAATATTGAAGATAATCAACACTATAGCCCCAAACTAAGCAGAACTTGTACTTTGGAAAGCAGATAGCTGATACAATACTTAAATACATTTTTGTTTGCAAATACATACATACTTTTATTACAATATAACACCCAGACAGAGAACAAACATCTACGTTCACCACACAAATATTTATTCTCGGTTGGGATCGAACCCATGACCTACGGCGCAAGTTAAACTAACTTGAGGGTATAGTTGAAGTATAGCAGAAGGCAACAAATATTGCACATCGGCTAATTTCGGCTGCATAGAGTGTATGTGTACGACAGAATGAGATGGCGCTCTACAAAGCCGATGTGCAATATTTAATGCCTACAATCGTAGTTGTTATTCATCATCATCAACCTATATCAGTCCACTGCTGGACGTAGGTCTCTCCCAAGACGCGCCACTGAGCCCGGTCTTCGGCTCTTCTCCTCCTGTGCTTGCCAGCTACATTTCGCAGATCGTTGCCCCACCTTGCCCGTAGTTAATATTTGTTTGTTATTATACTATTTTCTTTTGTCTTCAGAAACGCCTTAAAACTGGTAAAGCCAGGTGGAACGGTCGTCTACTCGACGTGTTCTCTCAGCCCCATACAGAACGACGGAGTGGTCCACGCGGGCTTGAAGCAAGCCTTCGAGACGCATAACGTTGTTGCAGCTGTCAAGTTAGTAACCTCTTTTTCATGTTTGATGACCTCATATAAAACCCTACAGTACGGTGGTAGGCAATAAATATTGCACATCGGCTTTGTAGAGCGCTATCTCTTTCTAACGCACACTACGCCCTATGAAGCCGAAATTAGCCGATGTGCAATATTTGTTGCTTATACTACCTACTGAAGATTGTAAGAGCTTGGAGGAGGCCTTTGCCAAAAAAGGGCAAACAGATAGTGATGGTGTCGATGTCGTAGTGAAAAATATAATTTAGTCATAGAAATATATCTATATTAAAATCGCAGAGGAAAGTTGCTCTCGCTAAGATCTCTTATATGTAGGCAAAAGACAGGATTGAAAACCCTTCAGAGAAGTAAGGCTCCTGAGGAATATCTCAGGGTATTCGAGAATTTCAGTAGTGACGTTTGATTTTACCAAAGATTGTGATAGATTGTGATCACGAACGAACAACAAGAACGAAGGAGAAAGATCGACACTTTTTCAAGTATCGATCTCTCTCCTTCGTTCTGGTTAACCGACTTCAAATAAAGAAAGAGGAGGCTATCAATTCAGTTGTATTTTTCGTTTTTATTTATTTATTTATTAGGATCACCAAGAAATAATACACAAAAATTAAAATTAGATCGAGCAAAAAAATATCCTTCCCCGTGCTTATCCACTGAAGTTGCCATGTTTCGGAGTTAGTTAGCGCTTTATTTTTAAATTGCACGACAGATACGAGTTAACTATGTAATTAAACTGGCCGCCAAACACGACAGTAACGGATTTTCATGCAACTTTTGCTTGCTGCTCGCATGTATTTGGCCAGTACAGCAATTTCGATCATCTCGAAGAAGGTTGTCAAAATAATTCTGAGAAAAACTTATTTTCCGGCTGTCTCTACCTTTCCTTCCGTTCCAGGGACACCAGTGCATGGATGACAGGACTCAGTAGCACATTAGAGCTCGGCGCGGGAACTGCTGCGCCAAAGTACGGACAGCTGGTCTTACCCTCTGTTTCGGCTAACTTCGGACCTTCCTACATCGCCAAACTAGTCAGAATTAAATAAGCTTACATGACTTATTCAATTTTCGAAATAGATTAAAGTCTATAGCGATAAAAAAGTATTTAGGTCTAGTTTCACGGATGTGTAGTCGACCAATCAAATATTTAATTGGTCGATTGAACCGGGCCTTAGTTGCCGTTACTTCATACTGTAACAGCAAAATAACGGCAACTTCATGGATGTAATTTGAAATAACGACTTTTATAAAGTCGAATTACACATTAGAAATCTTGTAAATATGTAGGTAGTGTCGTTTTATTATGACGTCAGAATAAAATAATTAATAAGATAAAACGTTTATTATTAAAAATACAATATTCGAGCTAAGTACATAAAGAATGACTTTGGTTTAGTCATAAAATTAAAATATATTTGACACATCAAAAGCCTTATTAAAAATGTGATAGCTATTTATCAAATAATTTCAATACATAAAAAATACAACTGGGTTTATAAAGTCGAAATATTTAATTAAAAATAGAACATTTTTAAGTCCCAAAAAAGGAATAATGATAATAAGTGTGAACTTTGACATCCATAAAAATGTTGCCATCTCTTTCGTTCAATCAAAACAACAAGGGGACCTATTAGTCCTGTCTCTGTTTATCATTATCCAGTGTAAGAGACAACAATAGTTAAAGCACTGTTTATCTTATGACATATTTTTATAAGGCTAGGTATATAATTTAAGAATTGTCAAAATAAATTATTTTCAATTAAAACAGCAGACTTGACACTATTGTCATTTAAATTGGAAACACATCTTAAAAGTAAAAATCCTTAAATTATAATACAACGTTTACCCAAAAACAGAGGGTAGTCAGATAACTACGAAACTACTGGCATGTAAGACTTGACTCTGTATGCCTCAAGTTGATGGACGCGGGTAGGGCACGTTCCTAGCGTGCGTGACCTGCGAGGCAATACTTCGGTTATTGCCTCGCAGGTCATGCATGCTTAGGCGAAAGTTACCACTTTACATCTGTAAAATCGACGATAAAGCAGTAAAAAAAAGTGCCTTAATGTGGTAATTTGTGGTTTTAACAAAAAAACAGTCTTATAAAGATATACAAAAAAACTAACATTTTAAGCACACAAACATGATTGCAGATTTGATTTGACTGGCCTCTCAGCTCAGTTTGTAGTAGCTCTGCCTTCTGCGCCGTAGGTCATGGGTTCGATCCCCACCGAAAGCACATACTTGTGAGGTGAACACAGACGTTTGTTCTCTATTTGAAGGTTATATTGTATTCTAGGTAGATATTTACAAAAAAAAAAGTATTATACCAGCTGTCTGGTTCCCATAGTGTATCTAGCGGCACATAACTTTAGCGCTCAATTTGGGGCTTAGTAGTGTTGTGTGGATTGGCCACAATATTTATTTATTTATTTTATTTATCCATGAAGCTTATAAGATTTTTTCTTAGGCGTTAGTTTTCTGTCCATTAGTCTTATTTAACGGTTCAGTCTCGATAGTCTCTGTTTTTTCTTCTACTTTGTTCCACGGCTGTTCTTCTCCCGAGCCGAAGAGAGAAAACACGATTATCTCCAAAACGTACAGAGCGATTGTCACGAAGAATATAACGCGCCATGCCGAAATCGTTGGCTGAAAAAAAAAGATTCAATGAGCGAAACAATCTATCGAAATTCTATAGACGAGGAGGAATGAAAGTCATGTGACTAGGAGAGTGATGTTGATGAATTTGTGAGCAGAGGTAGACCAAAGAAAACATGGATGAATTTGAAAGATGGCATGGATAAGAGAGGAGTGAATGCAGAGGTGACGGCTAACAGAGGGGATTGGAGGAGGAAGACATGTTGTGCCGACCCCACATAAAGTGGGATAAGGGCCGGAGGAAGAAGAGACAAGAATTGATGATGAGCGAAGCGAAACTCTTAATGATTGGTTTGCAGTCAGTCCTGAATCAGGAGATCGCTGGTGGTCTAGCGGTAGCGATCCCGACTCACAATCCCTAAGGTCGTGGGTTCAAATCCGGTCGTGCACGTTTTTTCGTATAGTTTTCATTCAAAAATGAATGTTCATTATGGCAGTACCTTCTATCAAACGGCGAAGGAAAACATCTGTCGTAGAACCATAAAAGTTCGAAAAATGGGTCCAAAACGAAAGAAATTATTTGAGGCGCAGGCCTTTTACCACATTGGTTTGAAGAACTAGTGAGTAGTGACACGATAAGAAGTGTGATGTTAAAATAACTCTCGCGATCGGTAGCTCTTAGCGATAAGACCGCGCATTGCACTTCTAGTTTATTTATTTTCAGAATGTGGGAATTTTTTTCACTAGTTTAATCTATGGCTTTAAAGTCAGAGTCCTAAGTGGCCCCCTGAACTTGGGGGCCTCGAATCTTAGGGGCCCCGAGCTTGAGGGCCCCTTCTAGCTCTCTAGTATGTTACTTACATTTCCACGCGTGACGTATCCAACGACATTGGGTACAACTATTCCCGGGATGGTGGCCACAGTGTTGGTCAGAGCCATCAAGGTACCCGCGAAGTTAGGCGCGATGTCGATATGATTGGACAGGAAACCACAGAACATCCCGCCAATACAGGTTACAGCGATCGCCATTAGAGCCACCGCAGCGGTGCGGTTACACCCGATGTAGCACAGTGCTAGGAGGCAGACGGCTGGGACCACAGATGCTGTAACAAAAATAACCTAATACACTGTATGTACACACCACACTACATTACCACACCTAAAGAGGGGACTAGACCTCACGACACAGATAATCCTAGAGCTCGCATATATCTATACCTACTTTAAGTAATATTAAAGAAGAAGAGTTTGATTGTTTGTTTGGTTGAGCGCGGTATTCTCGGGAACTGCTGCTGGTCCGAATTGAAAAATGTCTCATGTGTTGGATAGTCCATTCATCGAAGGCTATAGAGGCTATATAATCACGCGACTTAGAGGAACAGCATCAATGCAAAATGTCGCAAAAATCTATGTCTATCCTTTTCTAACACGTAGGGACTTTTCTATGTCTATCATTTTCTATCACGTAAGGACTTCTAAAAATTCTCAATTTTGATAAGAATAGAATGCTCCTAAACGTTCTTGAATGTTCTGGAATACCCGGGCAGCGCCGGGACTCACAGCTAGTACCTAACTATTATACATATAAAAAATGAATCCCTATTTCCCTTGGTCACGCCATCACGCGTGAACGGCTGTAACGATTGGGCTGAAAACGGTAGGGAGGTAGCTTAGAACCGACATAAGATTTTTATCCCGAAAAAGTAACGGGAATGGGGCGAGCGAAGCCGCGGGCGGCCGCTAGAAAAAAAGCATTTATGTATTATATCAGCCAGCTGAGCTGGTTCCTTTTACAAGCTCTGCTTAGTTGTGAAAAGTGGGTGATCCATTGGCGAGCTAAAACCGACAAGGATATTTTTTGGATCACCCACTTACTATTTTGTAACTACCAAAAAAAAAATTAGGGTAATGTAGTATTAGGGGTAGAACATTATGAATGTGCAATCAGAATTTTTAGTTTCGATAAAATGACAAAGTTATTAAATGTCAAAATTTTCCGAAATCCTGCAAAAAATTATGGATATATTAGTTACGTAGTACTAGAGAAAAAAAATTACGCTGTTCGGTTCCGCTTGGTATTTAGCGTTTATGTATGAAATGATTTTTGCTTGTTGAATCATTTCTCAATATTTGACAAAAAATTGTGGTTATTCAAGGATATTTTTATTATGAATAACTTTTTTTTTTTCGTGGATGTGTTCAGTATCAGCAGCCAATATAGTTTTTTTTTTGGTAATTACAAAATAGTGGTGTAGTATTGTGTGGCTTGTCCACAATATTTATTTATCTTACCGAAGAAAGTGCCAATCTTCCTAGCAGTGGTGGTAGTGATAATTCGCTTCTCCCGTAGCCAATCCAGAGTCCTGCTCAGCCCTATACTGAAGATCCAGAGAGTCAGGAACGGTAATGCAGTTACAACTGCGTTCTGGAACAAACTGCAGTTGTTAGTGACCAGAAACGAACCAGTAAACACGGTGACACAAAAGTAAAAAATGCTGGTAAAAAAGGAAACACCGTATTTAGGGATTTTGATGAAATTTAAATCAATCAGAAAATATTACTTTTCAGATGTGTGTGATTTAAAAAAAATGTGTCTCATAGGTTGGCACTTATACTAAGAAATTATTACTGAATAGGTAGGTATATTTTTTCTCGGTGGGAATCGAACCTGCGGCGCAGAAGGCTGAGCAACTACCAACTGACCTGAGAGGCCTGTCCAAATTAATAATTAAAATTTATGACAAATAAAGTTATAAAGTTTGATGAAAAAAAATTGAGTTTTTGTTCTAAGTATGGGGAACCCCCAAAATTTATTGTTTTTTTTTCTATTTTTGTGTGAAAATCATAATGCGGTTCACAGAATACATCTAGGTACTTACAGTTTCGAAGAAAAGTGGCTGTGACATACGGACTTATATTTGGCGACGGAACCCTAAAAAAATCTTTGTGAATTCCCTTACCTCGGTCATTTTAAACTTGAGGACTTGCTTCATGTAGAAAGGCAGTTCTATGAGCACCATGTACCATCCCCAGTTGGAACAGGTGTGGGCCACCAGGATAGCCAGGAATGCGGGCGACGTCAGAACAGCTTTCCATGGAACTGGCATGTTCTGAAAAAGATTATATTAGAAAAATCTTGTTTGTACAAAAAAGAATCTAGGTACCTATTTCAGTTTTTTTTTTTCAGATGCCAAATGCAAAATTTCCATTTTTTTTCAAATTTTTTATTGGTCAAGAAAAACATTGGCGAACTTAATGCTAATTAGCATTTTTTCCGTGCAACCTGATATAATCGTGACCTTAAGGGACACATAAAATATATGAGGTTCAAAAACTTGAGACACCGATTTCATGGCCAAACTGCTCAGCTTTCCGAAATCTTTACAATATCGTCGGTCTAGATTCTAGAAGATAGTGTAAATATTTACATTAAAATATTTCTAACACAAAATATTTACGAAATCGTAGGTACAGTGGGATACAGCTCAAGTTACCTAAAAACAAATAAAAATGACTCTTACTGCAAGGAAATAAGAGCTAGCAGTGTATAGTCTGATGCGTATCCTTGTGTACCTATATTAAGTTTGGGAGCGTTCGCTTCGTTTTCCTGCTCGTACCTACTCCATATTTTAATAATATTAATTCATATCTAACATAGTATGTATGTATACGAAAGTGTGTTAGTTCATCTGTTTGTAACATTTGACATTTGTTTTTATTGATTTTATAGTGGAATACACTTACAAGGAAATAACAAAGATTTTTATAATGTCCTAAAAGTTAAGAGCCGAGCGGGATTTGAACCCGCGACCTTCTCCTTGTTTCGGGGCTGCTCTAACCGCTGCGCCATCGCGGATCCTAATCACACTCGACGAAATCGACTCGATGTTGTATATTTTGATTTGATATTTATCTCACTAAGTGAAGTGGCACCACATTGCTATTATTTTAATTTTTAGATTATTTTTGTTTTGAAAAAGGATCATATCAAAAAACGCTTCTAGGCTTGGTCGCGTGGAGCAGATCCTTGCGATCCTAATGATACCTACACTTTTGATTTTGATTGAACCATTCCGTTACAGATTTTCTTATCGTGCCAAACTTTTATTTCAAACCAACTGTGGTGAAACGACTTTAACTGTGCATTAGAGGTTCCTTTCGTGCGTTACAGTAATATAACATGGGTAGGTATGTACATTTTTACACAATAATATTTCACGGTCAAGTAATTCTTCCCTCACCTTATGCGAATGATCATCAGTCTTCCCTCCAAGAGAGGTGATGATCATATTCCGTTCCTCGATGCTGATCAGCGCCTGCTGTTGCGGCGAGTCTTGGACCATGATCACCCATAGGACGCACCAGAGGCAAGCCAGGCCGCCCATCACGTAAAATACACTCTCCCATCCTAGAAAACTTTTACACTTATTTCTAGGCTACAAAAAGGTAGGTTGCTTTATGGTTCTCCAAATAATTATCATCTTCCTGCCCATATTCCACAAGAGCACTGGTGGTCTAGTGGTAGCGGCCCCGCCTTCTGATCGTGGGTTCAAATCCAGTCGTGTACCAATTAGTTTTTCTGTAAAAATGTATGTGCACTATGCCAGTACTCTCAAACGGCGAAGGAAAACATCGTGAGGAAACCGACGTGTCGTAGAACCTAAAAAAGTTCGAGCAACACGTGTCAAGGGTCACGCAAAGAGGGCTCGCCAGCGGTTTTTCCGCAAGTAGGCCGCACATCAAGTGCGGATTATGAAAAATTGCCGAAAAAAAATTGCCCTTATTCCACAATAAGTGGGGTCGGCACAACAGGTTTTCTTCCTCCACTCACCTCTATCATTCGTCATCTCAGTGCTCACTCCTTTCCTGCTCATGTCATCCCTGACGCATTCCATCCATCTTTTCTTTGGTCTACCTCTTCTTTGATAACCACCATCCACATCCATTTCCAACACTTTCCTCGTAATAAGTATTTACTCCTCATCTTGTCGGTCACCGGCACCACTTTCAGACTTCCTCGAATATATTCCTATCTTTTTTTTTAATAAAGGCGCGTGAACTTTATGTAGGTACTTAGTTTGTACAAGAAGCAAAATGCAAAGCCAATAATAATATAAATATATGAAAACTTTAGAAACCGACTTCATGGCCAAACTGATCTGATTTTGATGAAATTTTTATGGGACCAATCCAATAAAATATGACTTTTCAAATAAAAATATCAAATCGGCGCATAAATGAAGAAATTATGCGATAACAAACATTATTTAAGAAACAACCAACTTGAGAACCTCTTTTTTTATTTGAAGGATAAAAAGAATCAAAAGCCACTGTCCCAACGATCCTTCAGTTACACGACAGCAGATAGACTGCATCTTTTCTATGAGATACATAGATCATATCCCACATTGAGTTCTCAATGGGGACAAATTGATATTAGTTTCAACTTACCAATATTAGCAGTAAGCAAGCCGGCCATCAGCATGGATATAACAGTGCCCAGTGATGTCCCGGCGTAGACCAAGGCTGCCATAATACTACGTTCAGCCGGGGGCGCCCATTTCGACAGCAGTACGTGCATAGCAGGGAATGTCACACCCTGGAATGTGTTTAACAATCTTATCATATGCTTGAAAAAAGGTGGGAAACAACGTGCATTTTAGCTCACTAACATTTTAAATAAGTTGTTGGTTTTATTTAAAGATAAAAAAACGAATACTTAATTTGGTTAGTTTTAACTCTACAGATTCGACGAAGGATACTCTAAAAAGGGTGCTATAAAATATGTTTGGCTAGTGAGTACGGTTTTGTCAGCTCCGCATGTATTGCCACCATGTCTTTCCATGTATACCATCCTAGCTGCTTGCTCGGTCTAGTCCACAGACTAGGTCGAGTAAGCTGCTAGGATGGTATACCTAGATGCTGGGCAAGCCTTTCCTTCTAAAATGTTGTCCCAGGAACTATAACGTCCCGCGAGAGGGGCATGAGTAATCACCAGTTGCCTCTGACGATATAATAAATCATCTCCAATGGCCTGTTTATTTTTGGTGCAAAGGCCTGTTTACTTTTTTGTGAGTATATTTGCAGTTTTTAACTACCTAGCGAATGAGTCAATCATATAGAGAAGTAGAAGTTCTCATTATACGAGCATATTTCGGGTTTTACCACCGCGTCGGGGTGTCATTATCATAAGGAAAACAATCAATAACTGTGAACCTTGTTGACCCAGCCCCAGTTACTGTGAGTGATAATGATACGTACAGTCAGTTTAAACATTTCTGGTTTGTTAATTACTATTACGGCGAAAATTATTCATTGAATATAATAATATTAATCATTTAATTCAGACAACAAATTGCACTATTATAAAAATGAGACACCTTAGGTCCATAGTTAGCAAAAACCTTAGAGACTAACATACGTAAAATAAAATAAAAAATATTGATTAAATCTTAGGAGCTAGCATTTCTTATAGCTTGAACTCTGTTTTTAGCTCGGCAAACAATAATCTACGCATTACGACACCATCTTTTTCCCTCCCGAATAGTGATGTGTCTCCTCCCGTCACAGATTTATTTCTACAGTTCGGCACATAAATTATGAAATAATGCGCACATAATATAATAATAAATACTGCGATAAAAGAATCTATTAGAACAAAGCGGCTAAACTGATTTTAATGAAATTTCTATGACCCCAATCTGGAAATATTTGATCGAGTGAGCGAAGCGAACAAAGATCTTCCAAACAGCTTGGGCAATTTGGCATTTTATGTGTGTATGTATTTGTTTTGTCCGACGATAACTTTCGAACCGTTGATCCGATCTGCACGAAATTTAATAAGTCGATAGCTTGTAGGTATACTTGAGAAATTTACTGGTAAGTATATGAGTGAAATCGGATGAGGGGTTATAAAGATATGGGGTTTTTTAAGGGTGCCAAAATAAAACGGTGACACAAAAAAATCAAGTTACTAAAGTAAAGTTACTAAGTTCATATGAAAGAACTTTGCTTCGACATTCCAAAACCGTTTTTGCTTTTTTTCTAGGACGCTCAGTTTTTGCTATTCAAAAAAAAGCAGCCAAGTGCGAGTCGGACTCGCCCATGAAGGGTTCCGTAGCATCAAATAACATAATATAAAGGTTTTTGTAGTTCGTCGATAGGTAAATTGCGGTTTACGATTTATGACGTATAAAAAAAAACTACTGACTAGATCTCGTTCAAACCAAATATCGTTGAAAGTTTGCATAGTAATGGACAACATATATTTTTTTTAGTTTTATCATTCTCTTATTTTAGAAGTTAGAGGGGGGGACCAACTTTTTTCCACTTTGGAAGTGTCTCTCGCGCAAACTATTCAGTTTAGAAAAAAACGATGTTAGAAACCTCAACATCATTTTTGAAGACCTATCCATAGATACCCCACACGTATGGGTTTGATGAAAAAAAATTTTTGAGTTTCAGTTTCAAGTATGGGGACCCCCAAAATTAATAGTTTTTTTTTCTATTTTTGTGTAAAAACCTTAATGCGGTTCACAGAATACATCTACTCACCAAGTTTCATTAGTCTAGCTTTTATGGTTTCGGAGAAAAATGGCTGTGACACGGCCGGACAGACAGACAGACAGACAGACATGACGAATCTATAAGGGTTCCGTTTTTGCCATTTGGCTACGGAACCCTAAAAAGGTTAAATTAGGATAACCAACGATACGAGAGCCCCTATCTCTAAGAATTTCATTGACATTAAGGTTTTTCAACTGGTTAGTCAATTCTTTTGCTATTTCTTATTTTTTACTCTTCAAAAAAATTAAGGATGTACTCAGCTGTCATAAAATGGTAAAAGCGGTCTGGTCTGATGATGGAGCCAAGGTCTGTCCAACGGAAATCTTCAATCAATTGGCCAATTTATGTGAGGGATAGTCAGAGGCAAGGTCAAACAGTAAATCTGGACTGAAATCCTTCTCAAAGTAGATGAAACACAATGCGTGATGGTGGCACCTTTTTAGGGTTCCGTAGCCAAATGGCAAAAACGGAACCCTTATAGATTCGTCATGTCTGTCTGTCTGTCTGTCTGTCTGTCTGTCTGTCCGTCCGTATGTCACAGCCATTTTTCTCCGAAACTGTAAGAGCTAGACTGATGAAACTTGGCAAGTAGATGTATTCTGTGAACCGCATTAAGATTTTAACATAAAAATAAAAAATAAACTATAAATTTCGGGGGTCCCCATACTTGAAACTGAAACTCAAAAATTTTTTTTTCATCTAACCCATACGTGTGGGGTATCTATGAATAGGTCTTCAAAAATGATGTTGAGGTTTCTAACATCGTTTTTTTCTGAACTGAATAGTTTGCGCGAGAGACACTTCCAAAGTGGAAAAAAGTTGGTCCCCCCCCCTCTAACTTCTAAAATAAGTGACTGATAATGCTAAAAAAAATATATGTTGTACATTACTATGGAAACTTTCAACGATATTTGCTTTGAACGAGATCTAGTCAGTAGTTTTTTTTTTATACGTCATAAACATTGATCTATTGTAGGTCGATGGTCATAAATCGTAAACCGCAATTTACCTTTCGACGAACTACTAGAACTTCTAGAACTCTATGTTATATTACTTACTGCTACGGAACCCTTCATGGGCGAGTCCAACTCGCACTTGGCCGCTTTTTTTGATTAGGTGTTTATCTAAGTACCTATGTAGGTACTTAACTTTTCGGAGCATTTGGATCGCATCACGAGATCTCAGTTCGGGGCGAACTACTAGTATACCCGTGTTGAGTGTGTTGTGTAATTTAATATTGCTGGAGAGGCGTCTACTGTGATAGCAAATTCATTTTTGGCAAATAATTTTTCAATAAACAAATTACTCAGAGTTGCTTGAAACAAAGGTGTGCATGTTTTTTTAACCGACTTCCAATCAAAAAGGAGGAGGTTCTCAATTCGGTTGTATTTTTTTTTATGTTTGTTACCGCATAACTTCGTCATTTGTGAGCCGATTTAAAAAAATATTTTTTTATCTGAAAGGTACTGCTTCCACATTGGTCCCATTTTAATTTTATTAAAATCGGTGTTGCCATTTTTTTTTAAATATTTTTTTTAATGTTTGTAACTGCATTCCTCCGTCATTTATGAACCGATTTAGAAAATTATTTTTTTATTTGGAAGGTTATTTTTACGTCTAGATTGTCCCAAACTTTGAATAAAATTGGTTTAGCCGTTTGACAATGAAGTCGGTTTCTCAAGTTTTTTAAACTTATAATTATTATACAACTAGCTGATGGAACAAGATTCATCGCCTATAAGGTCACACACGTCAGGAACGTGCCCTACGATGCACTTCCCTGCGTCCATCAGCTTTAGGCATATAGATTTTCAGCCTCACGTGCCAGTAATTTCACCGACACCCTTCAAACCGAACAGCAATGCGGCTTCTCGGTAGAAATAGGCATGGTGGTAGTACTTCCCTGGACGAGCCCTTCACAAAAAGCTCTACTTTAAACAAGTGCATGTGTCTGATTAATGTCGCGGAGTTTCCACTAGTTACTTTATCTACTGAACAAACTAAAAAAAGTAAGATACAGTCACAGATGTTAATATTGTTAGTTATTATATTTTTATAACGCTTTTAATAGCTACACTTGTATGTTTGTAAGCTTGTATGTAACCGACCCCTTTGAGCTCGATTTTGTCCTACTTTGAACGATCAGATTTGATTCAAACTTTGCACACCTGTCAAAGGTCGATGACAATGCAATAATATGAAAAAAAAAATATAGTTTAAAAAACTAAAAAAAAACGCTAAAAAGTTAAAACTAAAACTGTAATAATCAATTGAAAAATTTATATTATTGTACAAAAAGGCGTGGGCTGCAACTTCAGATATAATAAACTATTGATAAAATATTTACAACAATCAAAATCTAGTCTAGTCGAAAAAAACTTCACACCAGATTAATTAAACTAAAATAATCCGTTAATCCGTTGTGGCGGGCGCGGCGGCAGATCTGGCTGAGGATCTCAAGAGGCGCAAATATGTAGGTCTCGACAGAGCCTACTCATTTGCTCCTCTTGGGGTTGAGACTCTGGGTCCGTGGGGAACCGAGGCCTCGCGGGTCTTCAAAATTTTGTCTAGGCGACTGATCGAAGCGACGCGTGACCCAAGAGCTGGTGGGTATCTGGCGCAGCGTATCAGCATTGCTATTCAGCGTGGCAATGCCGCCAGCGTCTTGGGGACGCTTCCGTCTGGCACTGATTTGGATCAGTTGAGCTATCTCTAGATCGTTTGTAACGATCTGCAGATAGCTCAACTGTTTCTTGTGTATTTTGTACATTTTATAATTGTTTAACTGTAAGTTTCTTTGTGTAATTAAATAATTAAATAAAAATTGTAGACAATCCATACAACACTATTTAGCCCCAAACTAAGCAGAGCTTGTACTATTAAACTAATACCACATAACAGAAATACTTATTTATTATTACATATCGTCGTACGTCATAGGTACAGCGTTAACATTAAGCATGCCTTTAAGGAAATAAATATTTTTACTTTCTTTTTACATTTTACTGACGTCGTTTTATATCAAAACTATACACCCTAGACTAAAAATATGAATATGACATTTACATAGTCAGTTCATCTAAAAAGTACACCCTATATCACAAAATTAAACTTAGGAATCTTTCCCGAAAAACCATATGCCTAAAATGTGATACGTGTAGGTATAGGCAGTGTAATTGATCTTAAAAGGGGCGGTACTTCGATCGGCACTTCTAACCGTGCAAACCGCAGTGTTAAACCACTTCTCAACTGGTCCATACATTCATGGACCATGTCCAAATTATTGATACAGTGTTCATTTCTTGTAATATGGTTCGGGCTACTCAGTGGTGAGGTTTACGAAGATCGACCGAAAATCAAAACTTTGGATGGCGATCTAATTCTAGAACCGGCATTCGACAAAAACATATATTTGCTTCCCAATGGACCAAATTCGAATATATTTATTGGAGACAAGATTATCAACGGCGGATCTGAAAAACAGATCAACAATAATCAAAATGGAGTTACAATTGACAGCGACTTGAATGAGTTGGTAAAGGGACCCAATGGTATACTTCAAAGATTGGGCGAGTTAGAGCTTAGAAATGTTTCGCTGCCTGATATTTACTACTACAATATATCCGCTCTTTGGAGTAAAATTAATAACATCAACAGAAAAGTTACTAGTCTTCAAGCTCAATGTCGCAGTTTAATAAGAGATGAGTGTGCATCGAGTCCTTGTAAATATGGGGGAACCTGTTTGGACTTAGTAGATGGCCATCACTGCCTATGCCCATCGAATTGGGAGGGAAAAGATTGTGATATCGATGTTAATGAATGCCGTAATTTTGTTGGCACAGATCTCGGGTGCCAAAATGGAGCAACATGTATTAACAGACCGGGTACGTACGAATGTCTCTGCAGGCCCGGCTTTTTCGGATTGCATTGCACTAGAAAAGCCAAAGATTGTTCCGGAGGAGACTTTGAAATGTGCGGTCACGGTAAATGCTTACAAGTTTCTACAGGTACTGGAATAACATGCATCTGTCAACAAGGTTGGACTACAAATGGGACTGGTGACGAATGTTTAACTGATGTGAACGAATGTGAATCTCATCAAGGATGTTCAAAGAATCCCAGAGTAGAATGCATAAATCTCCCTGGCTCTTTTCGCTGTGGTATGTGTCCGCCCGGATACGAAGGAGATGGATTCCGATGTTCAGATATAAACGAGTGTACAACTTTACCAAATGGCGGCTGCAATCAAATGGTTGTGTGCCAGAATACAGTTGGATCGCGAATTTGCGGTCCCTGTCCTCCCGGCTTTCAAGGCGATGGAGTCATTTGCTCTTGGAGAGGATCATGCAGTACAGATAACGGAGGGTGCCATCCTTCTGCTCATTGTGTTGAAACTTTGCAAATCAGTGGTCACGGTGCTCTTTGTAATTGCCCTATTGGTATGGATGGAGACGGCATTGGAATGAATGGCTGCTTTGTTTCAACGGGTAGTAATAATTCCAGTGTTAATTGTGAAAGCAATCCTTGTGGTATACATGGGCAATGTCATATGCTCCGTTCAGGCTATACTTGCATTTGCCAAAGAGGTTATGGCGGCGCTCATTGTGATGTTTCTACTCCCTTATGTGCTTCAAATCCTTGTCAAAACGGTGGGGTTTGCAGGCCAGATGATATCTCAGCAAGAGGATTTAGATGTGAGTGCACAACCCAATATTCAGGAACTCTTTGCCAAGTACTGTTAAAAACTTGTGGTGGCGTATTAGATGCAGAAGAAGGTAGTATAATTTATCCTTTGTCTAACACATCATACAGCAATAATGCTAGGTGCGCTTGGGTTATTCATACCGTGCCTGGGAAAGTAATTAATGTTACATTTAGCATGTTTAATATAGAATATCATCCCGAATGTTTTAACGATTTCTTACAAATTCACGATGGTCGGTCTTCGGTAAACCTACTCATAGGTCGATTCTGTGGAAACAATTACCCTAATGGTGGGAATATCGTATCAAGCCACAACTATCTTTATCTATGGTTCAGGTCTGATGCTTCTGTATCTAGAAAAGGATTTGCATTACATTGGACTAGCAGCAATCCTATATGCGGCGGTGAATTGGATGCTACCAAACACGGTCATATTAGCTCACCGGGGTCACCCGGTCAATATCCACCAAACCGTGATTGTTATTGGCATTTGACAACAAATTTTGGAAAAAGAATACAAGTGCACTTCTTTGCTTTGGATATTGAAACGCATCCAAATTGTAGTTTTGACTACTTGGCTATTTATGATGGGATGCGTACTAGTGATCCTATTTTGACTAAGTATTGTAACTCGTCTCAGCCAGCTCCTATACAATCTTCTGGTTCTGAGATACTGATTTATTTTCATTCTGACGCGTTCGGAGCTGGCACTGGTTTTCAGTTGGCGTATGCTCCTATCGAAGGCGTCCCTGGTTGTGGTGGGTACTTTACTTCTGACCGTGGCGAAATTACTTCACCTTCATTCAACGGGAGTTACATGTCCAATATGCTTTGCGAATATAAAATCAAAACGAGTACCGATACAAAAATAAGAATTGATTTTAAATCATTTAAACTTGAAGCATCATTTAGGTGCAAATCTGACTCTTTAAAAGCATATGACGGCTCATCTGCAGATTCACCACTCGTTGGCACATTCTGTGGTAGTTCTTACCCTAAACATTACACGTCTTCTTCAAACTATATGTTTATTCTATTTAGATCAGACGACACCATTTCATCAGATGGTTTTAAGTTATCTTATGAAGCCCTTTGTGAAATTTCTTTAATTGGCGACAGTGGCGTCATTAAGTCACCTGGATATCCATTTAATTATCCTCATGAAAAAACATGCAATTACATTATAAGTACAACTCCTGGCAAAGCCATTCAATTAACCTTTCAAGATTTTGACATTGAATACAATAGTCACAATAATTGCCAATATGATTATGTTGAAGTTAGAGACGGCACTGACGGCAACGCTACTCTTTTAGGGAAATATTGTGGAGGAATAGGTCACCTTCCTCCAGTGCAAACATCTACACACAATTTTATGCACATTATGTTTCGCTCTGACTTAAGCGTGTCAGGTGCTGGATTTTATGCTAATTATACTACTATAGACACTGAATGTGGTGGAATTTTCCGAACAACCCCGGGAATCATAAATTATCCTTCTGGTGAAAACGATAAATACACTAACGATCAATCTTGTACATGGATATTGATTGCGCCAGAAAGTATGCGTATAAAAATAACTTGGAATCGGTTTGCGGTAGAGCAGATGTCAAATTGTGAAAATGACTACCTTGAACTCATAGAAAAAGACGATAATAATGAAGATTATACTTTTGGAAAGTTTTGTGGAAATAAATTCCCACCTGCATTGACCACTTCCACCAATCGTCTAAAGCTTGTGTTTAATTCAGATTATAGCCTTGCGTATGGGGGATTTTCGGTATCTTATACATTCTTAGATGAAAAATCCTATTGTGGTGGAAAATATTATAGATCGCATGGATTTATTTATTCACCGGGTTGGCCTGAGAGATATGACCGGAACCAAGATTGTACTTGGACCATCACGGTCCCAGTTGGTCAGCAAATCAGACTTAATATATCTAATTTTGATTTGGAAGATGTTATACAGGGTAGATGTCTTCTTGGAGATTACTTAGAGATAAGAAATGGAGTGTCGCAATTTTCTCCATTAATTGGTCAATACTGTGGTGAATTCAAAACCAAACGCATCATATCTCTTTCGAATGTTCTAAGTATACATTTTCATTCAGATTTATATTTGACTGGAAAAGGTTTCAAAATAGAGTGGGATGGCTCCATAATGGGTTGTGGAGGTACTTTAACAAGCTCTACTGGATCAATATTTTCTCCTAATTATCCAGAAAGTTATAATGAAAATTCAGAGTGTAGTTATAAAGTAGTTACTAGTCTGGGCTCTAGAATTCGACTTGCTTTTACTGATTTAGATTTGGAACGAACGTCTAACTGCAGGGATTACGTAGAAATTTTTGATGGCAAAGATCCTACCGCCCCTAGTCTTGGGAAACATTGCTTTATGTCAGCAGGTTTGAATAATATAGTGACTTCTTCTAATTATGCATTTATAAAGTTCAGATCAGATTTTTACATTTCTGGAAAAGGATTTTTGTTAAACTATTATACTATTTGTAACAACAATTTAACTGGGAGGTATGGTGTCATAGAGAGTCCTGATTATCCAAATAATTATCCATTCTCATTAAATTGTCTATGGAATATTACTGTTCCTATAGGGAACAAAATCAAAGTAGTATTTAAACATTTTGATATATTTACAAGTTATTTTATTATTCGTAGAAGGTCAAACCGTGGTATTCTAGGTTTTGGTGGTTACATTCGTCGGGTCTACCATGGTATAACCGATTGTGACCGACATTACCTACAATGGAAAGAACCGTCAAATCCTATGTTCTCAAATAAAGTTTGTGGAAATACTTTGCCAGCCATGATAACAACAACACAAAATTCATTACAAATTAAATTTTCTACAGGCTCTTACCCTTCTAAAACAGGTTTCCGGCTTGAATGGATAAATGATGGATGTGGGGGACATATTCAAAAATCGAGGGGCACAGTATCAGTAGATGATAGTGTTACTTCCTCTGAGAAGATCGAATGTGAGTGGTTGGTTGAAACAAAGATAGGTACCAGTGTAAGCTTAGTTATATCCGGCATCCACATGTTTAACTCTGACAATTGCACTGTTGATGCGGTTGAAATTTATAATGGGCAAGATATTAAATCTCCTCCCCTACAGAAATTTTGTCATTCAGGCGCATCTACATTTGTACAGTCAACAGCAAATTTTATGTTCATACGTTTCATTAAGCATTCTTCCTTGCAAGGAACCTATTTTACTTCATCATTTACTTCGCCTAGAGCAACCTGTGGTGGCAGATTACAATCTTTATCCGGTTTTATTTATTCAAAAAATTATCCCAAAAACTATGACGATCAATTAGACTGTATGTGGAAAATATCAGTACCAAGTTCTTATCGCATAGAATTAAATTTTATTGATTTTGACCTTAATTCTTATGACGTTGATAATTACAACGAATATAGTTGCGGCGATTCAATAAAAATATATGATAATGAATACAGGTCAATATCAAACTACACACACATATTATGCCCCACGTCCAACATAACACAAATCATTACAAAGTATAATAGTATTTTGCTGCAATTTACAACAGATAAATCGGGAACTGCAAAAGGCTTTAAATTATTTTTTAGTGTTACTTGTGGAGCAGAAATAGTTGCCATGTCAGATGGAATTATATCCAACGATAGATATCTTGGTGGGAATAACAAAAGCTGCACTTGGATCATCACTGCGGCTAAACTTGATCAGCGAATATCTCTTTCTTTCACTAACTTATATTTACCCAAAGTTAGCAGTAGCAGTCCAATTGTAACCAGCAACACAAGTTGCTCATATTCATATATACGAGTTTTTGATGGTGATGATGACCAAGCTCCGCAGATTAACGAGCTCTGTGGAAATAAATCGCCACCAATGATAGTAAGTAATGGAAATGCTCTCAAGGTTGTTTTAGGTACTTATGGCAACAATATTATCGGGCATTTTTCCGCTCACTATTCTCCTCTTATTACGGCATGTGGCGGTACGTTCTCGTCCGAAAAAGGCACAATTGCTTCGCCGAATTATCCACTCTCATATCCTAGTGGGGCTGACTGCGAATGGATTTTGAGTACTTCACCGGGAAACCGTGTTTATGTTACATTTGAACAATTTTCACTAGAGTATTCGGACGGGTGTAATGAGGATTATTTGGAAATTCGAGAAAATAATGGAGGTGGTAAAGTGCTAGGCGTATATTGCGGTAACAATATCCCTTTAAACACAACATCAGCAACAAAGTTGTATATTAAATTTCGCACCAATGAAAAACCAAGCGGGAAAGATATTTTCTTATTGCATTATGGATTTGAACATGGAAATGATATTATCGGTATTGAACAGGGAGAAATTTCATCTCCTTTGTATCCCTATCAATATCTGGGTTCTGGAGAATACACATGGCGGGTACTCACAGATAAAGAAACGATAACAATTACTGTTGACGGCTTAGAAATTCATTCTTACTCTGAAACTTGTTATAACAAGCTATCGATTTATGATGGATATGATAATACGGCGCCAATTTTAGATGAACTTTGTGGAGTTTTGAATTCCAGAACAAAAGTCCTCCAAACAACTTCTAACGTAGCTTTTATCAAATTAACATTAGATGAATCTAATACTGGCGCTTTGTTTCATTTAAGATGGACAAAGTCAAATAAAAATTTGAATGAAGTGGATGGCAAAGACAAAATAAATTGTGGTTCTGAAAACATCACAATAATATCACCTGGAAATAATACTTTTATTCAGTCCCCAAACTATCCAAAAAAATATGATAATGACATGAATTGTGAATGGGTTTATCAATCCACGAGAGGTCGACACCTCAGTTTAAAATTCAATGAATTTGAAATAGAAGAAATGAGTAACTGTGTAGCAGACTCAGTTAGTGTATATTCATCTGATAATATTATTCAATGGAAACCTATCAAAGAAAATGAATGTAGAACACAGCAAATGCTACGTCAATACATTGATACTTCTAGATATATGAAAATAAGATTTAAAAGTGATACTTCAGTAACAAAAAAAGGATTTAGAGGCATCATAAAATCTGAATGCGGAGGTTATGTTACTGAATTATCTAGTGTGATAGGCCCTTCTTGGAATGATATATATCCATATGATGGAACATTAGGGTGGAGTTCCAGAATAAAGAGTTGTAATTGGACGGTGAAAGTTAGACCGGGAAGAGTTATTAACCTAAAATTTCTTCAGTTTAATATAACTAACAATAATGATGCTTGTGACACATTTGTTACATTGCATAATGGAGATACAATAGACGCACCACTTTTATCTAGTGGAAGATATTGTGGTTATTCTCACGAAAATAGAACTGACATAACTACGTCGAGCAACACTCTGTTCGTTACTTACGTCCTGAAGCAACCTAGATTTCCAGTATTACAGACCTTTAAATTGTACTACGAGGAAAAGAATAATGAATGTGGGTTAACTTCAACGCTTACTCCGGACCACAGTTGGGAAACTATAAGCTCACCGAACTTTCCGCAAGTTCCACTAGCGTTTTCAGAATGTGTGTGGGTATTTCATGGGCCACCGGGAGAAATTCTTAGGATTGATGTTGATAGATTTGATTTAAAGAGCGAAACTGACTGCGGAACTGAAGTTCTTGAATTAAGGGACGGTTCTTCAGAATTATCTCCACTGTTGGGCCGATTTTGCTCCCGCGAAAGACCACCCACTCAGAAAACAAGTAGTAATATAATATACATAAGATATTCGACACAGTTATCTGAACCTAACAATGGGTTCAGAGCAAACATATCGATTGATGTGTGTGGTGGCACCATTATTTCTGCAGAAGGAGAGATTACATCTCCCAGTTACCCGCACATGAACATCATTCAGTATAATATTGCTTGTGTATGGACTTTAATAGGTTCACCCTGGCGTGTTTACCAAATCATGCCTAAAGACGTTGATTTGCCGCAATCAAAAACTCCATGTGCTACTAAAGTGACAGTACAAGAAAAAAATCTTGCAAATAATACCTATACCATACTGCGAACATTTTGCTATGGTCATGATGACGATGAAAATATGGCACCTATACAGTCTTCGTCCAATGAAGTAATATTTAAGTTTGAAATAGGTAAACCCAGTGAATGGTACGTATATGAAGCTTCAAGATCACGAGGTTTTCGGTTTTCTTTTATTTCTTCTTTAAACGCATGTGGAGGAGATCTGAAAGAATCTGAAGGATATTTGTTCAGTCCAAACTATCCACTTGAGACATCAATACAACATTGTCACTGGTTTGTAGAAGTACCGGATAAAACGCGACGAGTGCGCTTAGAATTGCTAGATGTTCAAACAGAAAAGAATTACATGAGTATATACAATGATGAGGACTCTAGATCGCTTATTTCTATAACCCCAGGTTTAAATGATTCTGCACTCGTTATTGAAACATCGAGTTATAAATTGACCCTTTTCGTTTCGTTACTACATTCGAGGCACAAATTTAAAGCTAAGTTTAGCTCTGATCAACAGGCATTATGTGGCGGAAATTTGAATGGTTTAAAAGGAGAAATTATATCTCCTGATCTAGAACGATCTTATTGGTGTGATTGGTATATAAATACAGAAAATAATGTTGATAGTAATGAATATCAGTACAACACTCTTTTCCTGATGTTAAAATTAAATTCTTCTGGCACAGCCTGTAGATTCAGACCACCAAGTTTGTCCATTGAATCTTCATTAAGTGGAGACCTATATTTCAGCCAAGATGATTGCAATAATATCGAAACATCACTAAGAATACCAACTTCAATCTTGCGATTGCAGGCCTTAAAAAGCGAAAGCAGTAGTTTATACTTTGATTTAAAATGGAAAGCCCAACCCTGTGGTGGGACTGTACACGTTGGCGAAGAAGCAATTAACGTTATAAACATTCCATCAAATTATAATAATAGCTTAGATTGTGCGTGGACAATTATAGCTCCCTACAGAGTTGAATTCAAGATGGAAGGAGCATTTCAATATGATTGTGATGATGAATTTATAACAATAAGCGTCGGTACAACTCAAAGAGAGGAAATAAGTAAAATTTGCAAACACTATAATATAAAAAAAAATATATTCGTTTCGAATCCTACGTATTTAACTACTAATTTCCGCTCTATGACCGTTGAATATCATTCAAAAGCATTTAACGGTACCAATATCAAATTAATAATAAAAGAAGAAAAAGCACAGTGCGGTGGTGTTCTTAGTAATGGTCAAAATGTATTTGTTTCACCTAATTACCCTAAAAACTACAATTCAAATCAAGAATGTACTTGGTCTATAACAGCCAGTTTAGGAAGGAGGATATCTTTAGGTTTCATTGATCGCTTTGCCATAGAAGATCATCCTAATTGCTCTAAAGATGCTGTCATTATTTACGACTGGAAAGATTATAGTTTTAATGAAATCGCTAAAGTTTGCGGACGTGAAATAACAAAGCTATATAATTCAACTTATAACAAAATGAAAGTAGTTTTGCGTACCGATAACAAAACAAATTTGGATGGGTTTAAAGCTAAGTGGACTCCTATATGTGGAGGACGATACGAGGCATCAGAAAAAGAGCAAATGCTATACAGCCCAGAATTTCCGCACCGATACCCTTCAAATATGGATTGTTTATACGTTATAACTGCACCAAATGACAAAACACTACTAATACAATTTAAAGAGTTTGAATTAGAACACACGTACCCAGATTGCAAATTTGATAATCTTACTATTTCTGCCAGATCTGACTATAGTTTCCACCAAACTATACATTGTGGAAATGAATTGCCTCCGACGATCACTGATTTTAATAAAGTATCATTAAGGTTTAGGTCAGATCAATCCACTCAAAGTACAGGATTTAAACTGTCGTACATGATTTATAAATGTGGCGGACACGTAAAAGAGCCGACAACCATAACTTCTAACATTCAAGAATACTACAACGCAAATATGAATTGCACTTGGTTCGTCCAAGCGCCTGTTAATAAAACAGTAGTTCTGAAGTTTTTATACTATGATATAGAAAATTATGATTGCAGCAACGACTACGTCTCTGTCTTCGATGGCCTGCTCATAGATAGCGATAAAAGACTAGCTCTTTTATGTGGTCATGATAATTCGACTACCGTAATAAGAAGCCATGGTAACACATTGTTGTTACAATTTATTACAGATCGAATTGCCCATTACAATGGTTTCAAAGTAGAAGTTTTGTTTAGTTATGAAGAATCTGTGGGGTGTGGTGGTAAAGTAAATTTAACTACATCCACCACAAGGCTTTTGAAATCATTTTTACTAGGAAACAATGTTCTATACGAGAGTTACCTCGATTGCCACTGGACAATAATGTCTCCTCCAAACACTATCGTCAAAATACAATTTATTCAGTTTCATATAGCTCCATGTCTAAATCTTACTCCAACAGAAGTTGTAAATAGTAAATGTGATTGTGATTATGTTGAAATAAAAGATGGTATAAATCCAGACAGTTTAACAATAGGTACTTTCTGTGGTCATATTAATCCTCCGATTTTTTATTCGTCCGGAAATCTTTTGAGCATAAGACTTTCTACAGACGGAGAAGTGGAAAGTAGCGGGTTTTATGCTCAATTATCTGCTCAACAATCTATTTGTGGGAAATCTCGATTTTTAATAACGGATCAAATGCAACGCGTAAAATCTCCAGGTTATGATGAAGGTATTATCCCGCGGGGCTTACATTGCGTTTATTATTTTGATTTCGGTGGTAGAACCGATGTTATTCGTATTTCGTTCATCACCATGCAGTTACAAGCCGCTTCAAATCAAGGTACTTTGATGAAATGCAATAAAGATAAAATTGAAATAGTCAACCACGCTCTTCCACAAAATAATTCAGTGGGAAAAGATTATGTTATAAATCATAATAAAGATACGTTCTTCAATAACGATTACTATTACGAGGAAACTCTTCCTCGCCGGATTGAATTATGTGGATCTAACAAACCGTCGGACCTCTATTTATCTGGCAGCACGGCTGTTACATTAAGAACTACCCCAGAGTCAGATTCTAGTACATATAAGGGTTTCGAATTTGAAATAGCTTTCGTTGGATTTTGTGGTAGGAATTACACCGAAACACAAGGTAAAATTCAATCGCCGTACAGATACGGTATGTTTGATAGCAATTTTACGTCTGATTCTTGCTATATACTTATAACAGCACCGGAAAGAAACCAAACTATTTCTGCTTACTTTCTATCTGTTTCACCTAATTATTGGCATGAAAATTGCTACCTAGACATTTATGACGGTAGTGATACATCGTCAACAAAGTTAGTATCAATAAAGAAAGAGTATGATAACGAGTATCCTGTGTTTTCTACTGGTAGATATATGCTCTTGCATAGTCATCAGGAAGATTCCTCTATGTATTATAATATGAATTATGTTACAACCGATAAAGGCCGAGGCTGTGGTGGAAAGTTAATGAATGAAATTGGAAAAGTCACTAGTCCAATGTATCCAAATATATACAGACAGCCATCGACCTGTGAATGGGAATTAGAGACACCATACGGTACTCGCATCAAGTTGCACTTTGCTGTATTTGATTTTGGTAGGATCTGTGACCAAAATTATTTACAACTTGTCGACCGACAAGGCAAAGTTATATCTACATATTGTTCTGAGCCGCCTGCTGATTACACTAGCGATGATAATTTCGTAAAAATTGTGTCCATTACTTCTAATAACAATGGTGGCACAGGTTGGGTGGCGGAATTTATTGGTATACCTGGAAATAACTTGTAAGAAGATCCATTGAATGCAAATGGAATAGATCATGTAAAACATTTTTAATTAGAGGAACCTCACACATCAGCATTGTCTAGGTATATTCAACACTATGTTGATTTTTACAAAAACTGAAAATAATTAATTAAGTGGTTTCAACCTCATACTCTCTTTAGTTTTTACTAAAAACTTATTACAATTTACAATCGGCCTTCTCACCTTTTTTGCATAGGGTTTACCGTAGTACACGCTTATATAAAATAGTAAATTTATTGGTTGTTAGAAAAACACATAGTTATTTATGATTACTTTAGTTTTGACTTTTCAAAAATAAGTTTTGTTGATTCTTATTGCGTACCGATTACCGTATTATTTATTCTGTGGAATTGCACAAAAGCTTGAATTATTTAATGGAGCTTTAATTTAACTTTATTTAAGCTTACATTCAAGAAAGCTTCATTGTTGTTGTTGAGTATTAGAACATTTCCGATATTTCCAAAATTGTATTATTTAAAGTCGTAAAATGTATATCGCTTAATTCTCTGGAAGAGATAGCTCATAGCGATAAGAACGCCCATTATACTTCGCTTTAGTTTTAGTATTTTCATTAAATGTATAATGTTCTATTCTTGTAGTGTAAATCTATAGTACAATAAAGTGTAAATCTATTTATCTATCTATTTTTCCCTATAATATGAGTGGATCATATGTAAATATGTATTAAGTATCCAATCCACCTATTAAATAGTTTGTGTATGTTAGTATACCCTGTATCCGATGTGCAATTTGTTAGTACTACATATAGTTAAGTGTATTTATTAGTAATAAATAAAATAAAAATGATAATAAAATAAAAATGGTATGATAGTAATTGTAAGCTGTCATTTCAATTGAAACAGCCTTACCTTACGTGATCGCTGTTTCATGATATTTAGAGAAACATTACGTCCATGTTGCAATCGTTCATTGTCAAAGATGGTTTCAATTGCAATGCGCTTTTAATTGCAATCGAAGCTACTATGATCGAAAATTGGACAGTTTCAATAAGATATAAATTGAAACCATTGCAACAAAAGTTACATGATCGCCCTGCTGGTCTCAGTAAGGATGTCCTTTTCCCAAAACCGGCTAACAGTACAAATATTTCTAAGCCAACTCACAATACAATATTTCTAAGAATACAATTTTGAACTTCATTTGAAGATCTGCTTTGAGCCATAACTATTTGAAAACACGAAGTTGCTATTTATTTGACAAATCCAGAGAAAAGGGGAATTTACTAACTGAACGTAGAGCGCCTACCCACCAGATGGACCGACGACATTGTTAAGATCGCGGGAAGTCGATGGACGGAAAGGGCTCAAAATCATTCTTCCTGGAAATGTGTAATGGAGGCCTATGTCCAGCAGTGGACTTATTCAAGCTAATGATCATGATGACTAACTAAAATTTGAATATCGGCTTTGAGCTATAACAATTTGAAAACCAAAATTGCTATTTCTTTGACAAATCCAGAGGAATGCGGAATTAACTAACTAAAAATCTACTTTTGCTACTGACGTAGGTACTATACCCAATGAATACCGATAGCGATAAACTTACTACAGAGTTGTCTCTTAGTTTTATTACATTTTTTAGTTAATGATAATGGTTGGCTCTTTTTCAAAATGGTACTTTAGCAGTCATAAATAAGTCTGTTATTTGTTGTTATGAAAGTGGCAAGTGTCTAACATTACGAATGAACACAACCCACAATGACCACACTCGTTTCAAGGAAAACTCTTTAAGTAAACATGCACGTAGGTACTTATAGGAGTTAAATAATAAAATTAAAATGAATTAATTGTCTCCCGGAAAATACAACATAAAATGGCTGATAAGCAAAGCATGACTATATACTACTACGTATCAATAGAAATCTGAATTAATAAGTCATTTCTATCAAAGTTATTTTTGAATTTGACGATTTGGAAATATGTAGGTATGAGTTCAAACACCAAGTTACGAATAAGAAATTTTTTTTGTCCATCTGGCACTATACAATATTTAGAGCAGAAGTTTAACTGCTCTAAATATTGTATAGTGCCAGATGGCCTTAATGCTCAAAGAATCTACAAGTATCATCCAGAAACTGTGATCATGCTATCCACGCAAAGTTTAAGTTCGAAAGAACACCCTTTGGACTCATAAACGCACAACCCAAAATAGTCAACGAAATCACATCCTCACAAGATCACTTACCCCTCCTATCCCTTCCCCGATCCTCATGACCACCGCAGCCATGTAATGCGCATTCGCCATCACAGGGGTGAGCAGAGGAAATATTGAGCAATGTTTTTTTTGTTTAAAACTTCTGCACTGAATATTTAAGTGCTAGGTGGCCTTAATGCTCAAATAATATCTACCAGCAAGATCCAGAAACAATGATCACGCTATCCATGAAAAGTTTGAGTTCGAAAGAACACCTTTTGGACTGATAAACACACGACGCAAAATAGTCAACGAAATCACATCCTCACTAGATCACTTACCCCTCCTATTCCTTCACCGATCCTCATGACCACCGCAGCCATGTAATGCGCATTCGCCATCACAGGGGTGAGCAGAGTGCAGACTATGTTGATAGTAACACTGAAGAACATCACCCATTTTGCTGAAAACAACTCTGCTATTCTTGCACCTAAAACATTTTTTAAAGGTTACTGTTGTGTATCTTCTTGCATAATGGTTAGTGTCGGTCGTCGGTACTTGAATCCTATCGCCAGTCCATCAAAAGTTATTGCCGTTAAAAAGAAACGAAACTAGTTTCATGTGTTCAGGTTCAACTATTTTTCGAATTCTTCAAAACAAAGGCTATCTTTATAATTTGAATTTTATTCTTTGAATTTGCGGTAAGAAACTAAGAACCAAGCCGTAGTTTGTCGCCTGTTCTTCTAGACTTGGTCACATGGAACTGGAACCTAGACTAACCTAGTTATAAGACGTTTCAAAGTGATACAATTTTGAATTTGAATTTTCAATAAATTGCTACAAAAAAGGTGACCCTTTATTCTTGCGATAGAGTGAAATGGCCAATGAAAAATTTCTTACCAGGTATTTGAGAGACGAAGTATCCCCAAAAGTAGCTGCTTAGGACTATGCTCTGAATTTCTGAGGCCCAGATAAAAGGTCCATTCTGTTCCTGAAATTAATAACGAGTATTTTTTTTATTCAGTTCGTGAGTAAGTTATTTAATACCAATTTTAAATTAGCATGGTTTTTTTGAAGTGAAAACTTCTTTAGCGGCGTTGAGCACTTTTTCTGTAATGGGTATAAAATCTTAAACTCGCGTCAGCGCGTCAGGACACGTGACCTGATCGAAAAAGCGTAAGACGGATGGAGAGTAGACAGCTATCCCCTCTCTACGGCGCGGCGAAAATGTATGCCTGGGCCTACTGTTTCGTTTAGGCAGCGCAGGGCGCTTGCGCGAATGTTCGTGTATGTTACAGCGTGCCAAATAACAAACAAGCCCCCCCTAACCATTCCAAAATATCAAACATGCTCAACGTTAATAATCAAGTATTCACTTCTGCCGGCACTCCCGGAGTGCAACCCGTATTTTTTTTATTCAACTAGCTGATCGAAGTAACCATCGCCTTTATCAAAGCATTGCTTGTTCTTCTAGGCTTGGTCGCGTGGAACTGGCACCTAGACTCACTAGCTCTAAGACGTTTCAAAGAGATTCTTAGAATTGAACTGAATAAAGACACTTTTGATTTGATTTGATTGCCTCGTAGGTCACGCACGTCAGGAACGTGCCCTACGATGCACTGCCCTGCGTCCATCAACTTGAGGCATACAGATGTTCAGCCTCACGTCCAGTAATTTCACCGGCACCCACACCCTTCAAACTGAAACACAGCAATGCTGCTTCACGGCAGAAATAGACATGGTGGTGTAAATTGTAGAAGATACACGTATTCGTATATCTGCTATTTATATTCTATCAACATTGTTACAGCAGAAACTGGTTTACATTGTTATCTAACAAACTCAGCTAGGTATAGAATAGACACCCATAGGATAGTCATAGGTGTCGTGGTCGCCTATAATGTTGCTAATACCGAGTAAAGTAAAACTATTTTTTTAACAAGGCCTCCGTCGTCATGACTTTAAAAAATTAATTCGATACTTTATGTTAGCCGTCAGAGTCACCTCTGCGTTCTCACTCCTCTCTTATCAATGTCGTCTTTCACACAGTTCTTCCATATTTTCTTTGGCCTACCTCTCACATATCCATCCACATTCATACTCATCACTCTCCTGGTCTCATGACTTTCATCCCTCCTCATGACATGCCGTACCACGCCAGCTTATTGCTCCTCAATTTTTCTGTCTCTGTCTCAAACTTCCTCTCATCTATACTCATTCCGTATCTGGACTAAATAGTTACTATCAGCTGATTTGGATACTTTTGCTGTCTGGTTATCGCCAGGGTATTTTACAAACATATCTATCTAATATACGAGTGTTATGCTGAACAAAATAAACATGCTAGAGTTAATAAACACATTCATCAAAATCACGATTAAATGACGTGTGCGAAGAACGCGTGACCTAAAAATTAAGGTCAGTGTTGGTTATGAAAATATTTCAATTGAAAAGCCGTAAGATATCATTCAAACTGACATCTTAATTTTTACAGTTTTGGCCTAAATACCCTGAAATATATTTTAAGATCCGTCAAATCAAAACATTGCAAGGATTTATACAGTAAAGGCGATATTCTCCAGAATGGCATCTTGGATCCATTCCAAATAAAATGATCAACACAAAAACGATTGTTTTAATGGCTAAGTATTTTCATTCAACAGTCAGTAGTTTCAAGGCCTTTGTAGTGAGTGAGTACGTAAGTGCATCGTAGTCTCTTATCACCATTTAGAGTTTTAGAAAAAGTTGCATAATTATAATATTAAAATAAATAAAAAAAGTCTGGTATCCATGTATGGTTTCATATTAATAGAATTATTTAGTGAATTATATTTCTTTGTATATCATTCTCCATATTATGTACATAGCACTGTACAATTATTGGTATTACAGAATTTTTGTTAATATTTGTATTACTTAGTATATGCTTTCTTTTGGTATTTAGATGGTACTATATTAATAAATAAAATTTGAACGCAACGGTTATTTTTAGAATTCTTCTACTTACTAAACATAGGTAGTATAGGTACACATGGTTTACTATGAAACTAAATAGTAAACGCGGCTATATCTAGCTCACAATCGTAAAAATTATCTATTGCTTGTCTTGTGTGCCAGTACATGGACGAACGTGTAAATGTGGCATATCAATGCCTATTTGTGGGTGGCCAAGGCTTGTATATAACTTTTATCAAACAATGCGAAGAAATTAAAATTAAGTAAGTACTTGTACTTGAATTCATTTTGTCAAATACAATTACGAAAAACAACTACGTAACAACACAATTTTACCTCGCGTTGTAGTGATTATTTGTTTTTTTTTTTCATTATACAGCATTTAATTATGCAACCCAGTTCGAAATTTAAATGTCTTTTGATAAGTTAACTCCTTGGTTGCCATGTTTTAGAGCAAAAGATCTTTCCGTTTTTAAATTTCACGACATTGAGTTTACAACTTATTTATGTTATTTATCTAGCCGCTAAATAATATTATAGTCATGGATTTGTATACAACTTTTGCCGGCTGCTGCTCGCATGTTCAGCACAGTCGGTACATTTTTAATTTATCTCGAAGAATATTGTCGAAATAATGCTCAAATTGAGCATATTTGACTGACACTGACACATATCACCTAATTTATCATCTCTGATATACTACCCGCCCTTAGACTCTAATTTAAGCATTAATCAGCCACGTTTTTAGAGAGCACTGGTGATCTAGTAATAGCGGCTCCGTCTTCCGATCCTAAGGTCCTGGGTTCAAATCCAGTCAAGTGTACCAATGAGTTTTTCGAAAAAAATTTGTGCACTATGCCAGTACTCTCAAACGGCGGAGGAAAACATTGTGAGGAAACCGACGCAACGTGTCATAGAACCTAAAAAAGTTCGAGCAACACTGTCAAGCGTCACGCAAAAAGGGCCCGCCAGTGGCCTACTTGCGGAAACCAGTATGCACATACAGTGCGGATGATGAATTTGCCGAATTTCAGCCACGTTTTTAGGCATGAACTATGTTTAACTTGATGAAGGGCACTTACTGTGACATTACTAGATCCGGTTGCAGGACACTCGCTTTCCGTATCGTTATCACCAGAGCCATATGCTATTTTGATCCCAGTGTGGTTCAGCATTCCCACCACAGCCACTGACAGGTTCACCTTTAGCCCGTACACTATGGCCATGCCTATAGAGCCTAGGACAGCCAGGATGTACCGTGAAGGGAAGTATTCTGAAAATTAGTGCAACAATTTCATCAGATCCTTGCTGCGGTTTTGGTCCAGTGGCGTCCTCATCAGATATAATTTTTTTCAAGAAAAAATAAGATGATATTATTATAATTATTCATATATATATCTATTATTGTAGAGCTTGTACTTTGGGGACGAAATAGCTGGTATTTTTTCTTATAAATACATACTTAGAATACAATATAACACCAAGACAGAGAACAAACACCTGTGTTCAGCACAAAAATATTTTTCTCGGTGGGGATCGATCGAACCCACGACCTACGGCGCAGAAGGCAGAGCTACTACCAACTGAGCTGAGAGGACAACCAAATTTATTTACCGTGGCTACGTGCTCTACATCGATATGAAAAAGTTCAAAAACAAGGCATGCATGAGATAAGGATAGGGTGGGTCGGCTCTTTCGGCATCCTGTGACCCCGTGTGACCTCCAAAATTCCCAAGGACATGCTTTATCTGAAGGGTGGTTCATTCATCCCTTAGAAGGCAGGTAGGAGTTAAGAGAGAAGGAAAGAGTATTAGAGATGCTAATATATAAATATTGACGCGTTGTATTATGTAGGTAAATAATAATAATACAATTTAACTTAAAAAAAAAAAATTAAGGTTAGCACCTTAGCTTACTACTACCTGTACCTACCTGTACCTACCTATCAGAACCAATAATTATTAATATTTTAATATACTCATACGAAAAGAACGAAATACCTTTGATAATAATGTGTATGAAATAATTACGAAATAAAGTAAAACTTACTTCCCAATACATTTCCTTTGGCGGGAACATCCATTTTCCCTACCAACAAATATTTTGAAAACTTCAAAGCTTATTTCACGATCTCTGCTAGAGTTGACAATAACTCAACACACCCACCACTAACGAACGATTCAAACCGACTGGAGGAAAAATCTTGCCGTTCGTTTGAACAACTGAGATGCAACTGAGTTGAAACATGGTGAAACGGCTGACTCAGTTGTGCTTTTAATAGCTATAAGAAGTTAAATCCTGTAATGGTATTATAAATGACTTACGTAATACTTACATTCGATCGCAATGTGTAACACCGTCAACTAAATATCCTTTGTGGTATAAAAAACCTTTAATTAAGATCATTAAAGAAAAATATAAATTTCATTGTAAATTTAAAAAATATGGCAATTTGTCTGATTACAATTCATTTTTAATTTTAAGAGAGAGAGCAAAAATTATGGAAAGTGAGTTTTATAATTCATACATAGAAAATATTGAAAGCGGCATTAAACATAACCCTCGTGCTTTTTGGGCATACGTTAAAAGTAAAAAACAGTCGAATTCGTATCCCTCTGTGTTTCAGTATGGTAGTCGCTCCTCGGACCGAGGTGAAGATATTGCGAATATGTTTGGGGAATACTTTCATTCAACTTTTCTCAGTGGCTCACCAGGAGTGACTTGTGCGCAACCTACTTCAGCTGACACTGAATTTAGCACGTCATCTTCTGACATAGGGACGGTCGAAGTTTTAGAAGATGAGGTGTTTAAACTATTAAAATCACTTGATTTAAATAAGACCGCTGGACCGGATAGTATACCGGCCATTTTCATAGTGAAATGTGCCAAAAGCTTGAGTCTTCCACTTTCACTTCTCTACCGTCGCTCTCTTACGGAAGGTATAGTACCTGACATTTGGAAAACGGCTTTTATAACACCAATCCACAAGAAGGGACCTAAAAATAATGTAGAAAACTATAGACCGATATCCAAGCTGTGTCTGTTTGCTAAGGTTTTAGAGAAAATCGTACATAGGCAACTGTATTCTGCCATTAGGAATGATATTAGTTTTAACCAACATGGTTTTTTAAGAGGTAGATCAACTACTTCCAACCTTCTTCTACTTACAGATTTTTTAACCCAACACATGTCAGAGCCCTCACAGGTAGACGTCATTTATACCGACTATACAAAGTGCTTCGACAGAATTGATCATGTAATGCTACTTAAAAAGCTTCAACTTATAGGAATTAGAGGTAACTTGTACCGCTGGTTTACGTCTTACGTTCGTAATAGGTGTCAGACTGTGGTTCTGAGTGGTTACTCATCTTCTTCTATGAGTATTCCGTCTGGTGTACCTCAGGGTTCATTGCTTGGACCACTGCTTTTTACTATATTTATTAACGACGTCTCTTCTTGTTTTGAGCACTCCAAAGTTTTACTGTATGCTGATGACACAAAAATTTTTAGTGTGATACGGAATTCAGCAGACGCAATTAACCTACAGTGTGATCTGGATCGTTTCCATTTATACTGTATGCATAATAAATTAGATTTGAATGTGTCAAAGTGTTATGTCTGTTCATACACTCGTAAACCAATTGCCTTTAATTTTAACTACACAATAAATAATAATAGCTTATCTAGAGTAAACCACATTCGTGACTTGGGCGTAACTTTTGATGACAAACTTTTATTTGACCAGCATGTTGACGATATTGTCAAAAAGGCTTCCCGTGCGCTTGGTTTTGTTCGTAGAATGTCATCAGAGTTCTCGAAAATCAAAACTTTTAAAATTCTTTACTGTGCTTATGTTCGGAGCCACTTGGAATATGCCTCACAGGTTTGGAATCCTTGTTATGATGTTTACATTACAAGGATTGAACGCATTCAGAAACGTTTTCTTCGTTATCTTCAATACAGAGCAAAGGTTTATGTCACTGACTATTCCCGTAGATGTAAAAAATTTCATTTTCTTCCTCTTAGGTCTCGTAGAGAAACAGCGGATCTAGGTTATCTCATGAATGTAGCAAATGGTACGGTAGACTGTCCGGAGCTTCTGGAACAGATTGGTTTGCGCACGAACAATGCGGCATTACGTAGGCCTAAGCTTTTACATGAGCCATTGGCTAGAACAAACTATAGAAAAAACTTCTTTGTCAACAGAGCAAGCAGATGTTTTAATGCAATCGCTGTCGGTGGTGCAGATATCGAAATGGAGATTGACATCTTCAATACCGCTGCTAAGCGTATGAAGCGCTTCGTTTGCGACTCTTTTTTCCAGCAGTAGTTTAGTTGGTAGTTTTTATTTTTTCATTTATACATGTCGTGTTTTTTTCCTGTGTAAGTTGCATGCTCTTTTATTTTTAATTATGCTAAATTTCAAACCGTTGTGTAGCGGTTTCTCCGTCTACTTCATTGTTTTACTCAATCCAGTAACTATAAGTGGAAACTTTTAATTAGCCTTATGTATCTATCCTCTTTTTTGTATCCAATTTTTAGCTGTAAGTTTTCCTAAGAAAATAAAAATAAAAAAAAAAAAAAAAAAAAAAAAATAAAATAAATAAATAAGAACGTGATAAATAACATGCACGCACATAATATATTATTCCAAAAATGTGTAAAGCTTTGACGTTCTTGCTCCCAATTTTAGTTTTCGCGCTACTTTGAAGGTGACCTCGCTAATACCATAGACTAAGGAAAACAAGTAGACTGCTAATAGAGAACAAAATTTTGTGACTCAAAAAATGGTAAAATTCCGGGCTATTTCTAGATGGCGCTGGCAAATAGCCTGGAAAGAGCAATATTTTCAATGTTCATATACCTATTGATAGATGGCGTGGCGTAGTGGTATTTTGTAAGGTACATACTAAGTGGTGCTTTTTTAAAATAGATGGCGCTAATGAAAAATTATTTTTCTATTGCAAGTAGACTAACTGCCGCCCTCGACTTTGGTTAGTTTCTTTATTCTAGTAGGATTAAACCTTAAAGCACTTTATAAGACCTCTATAACTATATTTTTCTTAAACATGCGCGGAAATATTGTCATTACTTTAGAATATAGAATACGCGAAGGATCATATTTACGTAGACTGAAAAACCAAAATCACTTCAAAAAAGATACAACAAAAATGAAAGAAAAGTTTTTACTCGGGCAAAAGTTAGCCGCGGACATAGCAGCCTTAGAAAAAAGCGCACGCAAAAGACATAGACCAACGCAGTTATTTATACCAGCCTACAATAACGAGATCAATCGTAAAAATGTAACGAAGAATCGACAAAAATCTGTAGCTGATAAAAAGTGCAAAGTTACAAACATAAACAATAATTCTGCGAGAACTAAGTGCGAGAAAAAGTGATGAACTAAATTTACAAATGAACTGTCTCATTTCGTGTAGTGATAATGTAAAAACAAAGTTATTAATTGGCGAGGACAATTACCATTGCATCGCGCCAATAAAGACAATAATGCTCTGCAAAAATGAACCTTGAGCCACCGTAACACCGCTAGGTTCGTGTGTTCACGGATTCTGTCTTTCGAAGCATCAATGTTTTGAGTGTGCACTGGAACAGCTGAGCTGCTCCCCCGCCCCCGCCTCCAGCTACCTGCCCCACCACGCCTGCTCCCGCGCCGTCACTACCACCTCCCCACTGGTGGCCGCGCGCACAGGTGCCTGCGAGACCACAGCTGATGCGTCGCCCTCACGCACACTCATAAACATTCATAAGAAGATATCAGCATACGAACAAATACCTACGAAATATGGCAAGATTTTTACTGATTGGATTCTACAACTTCAACAGATGAAATATCGGACTAGCATACCAAGATGGTTCCCTTGTTTACAAAAGCAAGTTTTAGGATGCAAAAGTTGTAAAATACAAATCACTTCAAGTTCAAGCGAGAAAAATGATCTGCATTATTTGTTATTATGTAACACATCGCCCGCCGCTTACGCCGCCTATGTCGTCTACTGGCGCGTATACATACCTACAAATCCTGATTCGATTCCTGAGCTACGAGTACATCTACAGGGTGCAGTACGCGCATACTGCCTCAGCGATGGTGTCATACAAAAGAAACACAGATTACAAATAAATATAATTTATTTTTCGATGAATCTTATGAGTGGTATGTACTGGACTACAAATTATTTAGACAAGTTGTGTTACACACATTCAGAAAGAAAATATATGAATTTGAAATTACACAAAGTTTGTCAATGGTCCCGAGATGCTGGTTTCCTGTGTGAAAAAGATGATCCCAGATGGCCCTGGATGACAGCCGCACCTGAAAAAGAAAAATAAATAAATAAAGAAACCTTAGAAATGGTACACGCAACTGAGAGCGTCGACTTAGCTGTTCTGCATTTAGAGAAGTTGTCGTCGCTGCTGCACTGCTGTACTTCTGCTGTTCAAATAGGCGAGTGGGGCATTCTTCGCATTGGCCGAGTAGCACCTACCAAAACCACTTGGCCGAGAGGTACCGCGGATTTACTATTGTCCGGACCCGACAAGTGTATGACGCACTGTGGAAATAAACGCCGAGACTGGAGTTCCGACCTGTTACTCGCTTGGTGCTGCTTCCTGTTGCTAATCAGTGTCCCTGACGTGACACTGGGCGGAGAAAGTAGACAGACGCACCTCACGAACCTGTAATAATATTAAAAAACAATTATTAAATTATAAAGTGTAGGTAGATTTAAAAAAATATAAAATGTACTTACTTTGTTCGTTGAATAAAACTGGAGACTACCCCCGCTTGCGCGCGGACAGCTACAAAAATAGTTGGATTTGAACCTCGGTACTGAGCACTAGCTTGTCCGCGCGTACCCGGCCGGTTTTCTTTTAACTTCCTCAAAAAAGTGTTTTAAATTCCCACGGCATCTCGCCACTCCACGCACCTATCCGTAACAGTAATGTTAATGCAGTCTTTTTCAAAACTTTGGTTTTAGGACTATCATGAACTTTTCCTTCAAAGATACATTATCGTGACAGTCAGACAGTGTTCTTTGGGCAATTGAAGTCCATTTAATAAGCATAGGTTACAGGTAGGCGTAGTCAATCAAGTCCGGTAGGCAAGCAAAGGTAAGTTATTTAAGAGGGTATCGAGCAAACAAGGCGGACGGAAAATAGGTATTTACTGCGGCTCGCTAGTTGTGTGCGTACTCACGCACACAATGATAGGTTCGCTCGACTCCGTTTACACCTAGAATGGTAAAAGTAGGTAACCCATGATTTGAAAAAAAAAATGTTTGGTTGAGTGACTAAGAGAGACGAATATATTTTTAGGTCACTATTTAAACAAGAAAATAATATTCATTACTCGGATATGAAAAATCTGACGTCACGATCATGACCATGGTCATGATCGTGATGTGTTTCATAATTATGTTTTTAATGGACTTTTTGGTGTTTTTCGTTTCATTTTAAACTATATTCCGCCTCGCATTTGCTATTCATTTTTGAATCCAAGATTGAGGATTTTTTTTAATATACAGGGTGTCCCTTAAGTCAACGTCCAGCCGAAAACGGGTGATGCGCCAAGTCATGACAGTAATCAGAAAAATATAAAAAAAAATATTTGTTATGTAACTTTGGAGTTATGAGTATTTAAAAAAAAACAGGAATAACTGACACCCTGTGATGATCTCTTAAGTCCTGTGACTACAAATATTAACTTTTTTCTGCAACGTAAGCACGAATAACCCTTCTGTAAATTACAATTCAAAATTAAGCCATAACTGCCTCAGTTTTCAATGAAATCGTGGAGTTTTGGCTAACATTTCATTTCAGATAATTACATCACCCAACTTTAACTCTGTACTGCTAAAAAAATTTACTACATTATTATGGCAAGTAACTTTAAAAAATGGCGCATTTATTCAGGATTCCAAAATGGTATAATACTTGCTAGAGTAGGTACTCCTTAGTTTTCGAAATAAAAAATGTTTTTTCAAATAAACCGGATTTCCAATCAATTTTATTTCATGAGATAAAATGTTTGTACCCTTTAAATTATGAACTTAAAATGCCTACGCTGTGTTTTTAAGTCGCTCACAATTTACAGGTAAAAGTAAATACCATTTCGACATTGCAAGTAAACAGATAGAGCCACCATCTTGTCGAAAGAGTAATAAACATGGGTGTTCAAGTAATTTGTTAGTTTTAAGTGAAAGTTTGAAATAAAATTCAATCATAGGATTTCTTCAATCGTGATTTTAATTTAACTACATCAAGGATTTACAGCAAATGTTCAAACTGTTGGCCTTCTTACTTACTTACTTGGTGAGCGGACTGTTTTCCGCAAGTAGGCCACAGGTGGGCCCTTTTTGCGTGACGGGTGGTGGTGTTGCTAGCTCAGCCACCCGATGTCCTCCAGGAAGGCCAGCAGCTTGTGGATTCGGGCGCAGGCCTCCCTAGGCGTGTTTGGTGCTCCAAGATGTTGTTCTCGTTGAGGCGCCACGCTGCTGCACTGCAGGAGTACATGCGCGGCAGTTTCCTCTGTGCTAATACACCCTCTGCAAAGAGGACTGTCAGTAACACCCAGCGTATATAAGTGCTTATTTAGCGGGCAGTGCCCTGTGACAATTCCAACGATAAGGCGGAGTTTGTCACGTTTCAGACTGAGGAGCTTTCGGGAGTATCTCGGATTAAGAACCGGGAAGGCCTCCCTTGACTGCCTACAGTCTTGAATACCTGCCCAGTAGTCCTGATGTAATTTGTTTGTTCTATTGCGGATCCAGGAGCGGATTTGGCTGAAAGGGAGTGGTATACTTGGCTCTGGACCTGCTGTCTGCATTTCCGAGCCTCTCCTGGCCAGGGCATCCGCTTCGTCGTTGCCTCTGGATCCGCTGTGCCCCTTTATCCATTGCAGGATGATGCTGTTGGTCTGACTTACCTCCTCCAGCAGCTGGTGGCATTGTAGAGTTAGACCAGAATTGTATTCGTACCTGCTCAGGGATTGTAATATTGCAGCACTGTCTGAAAGTATTCTGATCTTACTGCCAGTTACCTTCCTGCGCAGCACCGCGCTCGCCGCCACTGTTGGCCTTCAGCAGTAATGCAAGCTCTACATTTCCTTAAAAAAATCAGCTGTCTGTAAAGTCAGTTAACTGACGACAGTTGAACGTGACAACGTCATACAGCTGTCCACGCGGACGCATCGCTCACTCAAATAGGAGAGAGACAGATGTCGAACGCTGCCGAACGCGGAGGCCGATTGTTCCTCTTTGTCGCTCGTTTGACATTGTTACGATATGTGTAAACGATACTCATATTCATTTTTTCAGAAAAAAAATGCAGCCGTCAACTTGTGTTCAAAAAATAATGTCAAATTCACAATCAGAGCCCCCAAAAACCTATTAAACGACACCCATATCCATTTTTTAAGAAAAAAAATTATGTCACCATCTTGGATTAAAAAAATAATGTCAAATTCACAATCAGAGCCCCCGAAAACCTATTAAACGATACCCATATCCATTTTTTAAGAAAAAAAATGAAGTCACCATATTGATTTAAAAATAATGTCGAATTCATAATCAGAGTCCCCAAAAACCTATTAAACGATACCCATATCTATTTTTCAAGAAAAAAAATAAAGCCGCCATCTTGGATTAAAAAAAATTGTGTCGAATTCACAATCAGAGCCCCCAAAAACCTATAAACAATATCTACGTTAACAACTATTTAAGAAAAAAAAATTAAACCTTATCCGGAATAGAGCCCCACTTTTCTTCATATTATAATCATCCCACATCTCATATCCCATTTTTCTCTGAAAGCCGAATTTTTCTCTGAAAAATTTGTTCCAAAAAAAAAACTTTGTTTTGACGGTAAAAAGCACAAATAATAATAAAATTGAGTTATCATATTTCACCTGTTCGCAGCTCAATGCGCATACACAAAAGATCGCGTTTGCTGCTCGGCTTGTGTCACTCCGCAACGAGACGTGCTCTCTCTCTCTCTGAGCTTCCGTGGTCGACTGAATTTCCACTGAGTGTGCGTTGCGTATACAGGGTGGAATTTTGTAATGCCACCTTGAGGGAAAGTACTCTTAATACTGCAGATAGAAAATTTTACTCAATGGATACATTCCTTTATTTTTGAATAGAAAGCAAATTGCATTCAAAGATTTTCGAAAATTCTCTTCTTCCACACCCGGGAATCGAACCAGATAAAATCTGAAAAAAATATACCCTGTACTTTTAATGCATCGATCGTTAGGGTCAATTATAAGGATGAAATCTCTCTAACAAACATGATAAATCAAATGAAAGGAAAATCAGGATTTTAGTCATTTTTTGTAAATAATTAAATTAATTTAAGATTTCCTGGTTTTTCTTTCATTTAATTTATCATGTTTGTTAGAGAGATTTCATCCTTATAATTGACCCTAACGATCGATGCAATAAAAGTACAGGATATAATTTTTTCAGATTTTATCCGGTTCGATTCCCGGGTGTGGGAGAAGAGAATTTTCGAAAATCTTTGAATGCAGTTTGCTTTCTATTCAAAAATAAATCTATCTGCAGTATTATGAGTACTTTCCCTCCAGGTGGCATTACAAAATTCCACCCTGTATATTCAACTTCGCACGTCCATAGTAAAAATGTACAGCGGATTTGAGATGCTTTTAAAAAAAACTCATTACTAAATAACCAAGTGACATTTTAAAAATAGAAAACGGACTAATTGTAGACTAAATAAACATTTAAGATTAATTCGAATTAAAGTGTGTTTAAAAAAAATGACTATTTAATATGATATTTCTATTTAACGCTGACATACTATTTTGGCCAATTTTACTTAACTTCGTTTATTTAACTAGACATCAATTAATATTTATGACGATAATTTTATGACGGAATAATTGTAAATACGTTCAGTCTGGTACTTTATACATAGTTTTAGATTCATTATCGCAAGTTTATTTATATCATCGATTTAACCGTGACTATCGTTTTGAACTATTTTGCTTGGTACCCTCTTAAGAAAAACGGAAAAAACTAAAAACAATAAACACGAGGAAAACACGCTAACAACGAAACTCAATTTTCGGGCAATTTAAAAAGCAGCCAAGTGCGAGTCGGACTCGCCCATGAAGGGTTCCGTAGCATCAAGTAACATAATATAAAGGTTTTTGTAGTTCGTCGAAAGGTAAATTGCGGTTTACGATTTATTACGTATAAAAAAAAAACTACTGACTAGATCTCGTTCAAACCAAATATCGTTGAAAGTTTGCATAGTAATGTACAACATATATTTTTTTATCATTCTCTTATTTTAGAAGTTAGAGGGGGGGGGGGGACCAACTTTTTCCCACTTTGGAAGTGTCTCTCGCGCAAAGTATTCAGTTTAGAAAAAAACTATATTAGAAACCTCAACATCATTTTTAAAGACCTATTCATAAATACCCCACACGTATGGGACCGATGAAAAACATTTTTTTGAGTTTCAGTTTCAAGTATGGGGACCCCCAAAATTTATAGTTTTTTTTTTGTGTCAAAATCTTAATGCGGTTCACAGAATACATCTACTCGCCAAGTTTCATCACCCTAGCTCTTACGGTTTTGGAGAAAAATGGCTGTGACATACGGACGGACTGACAGACAGACAGACAAACATGACGAATCTATAAGGGTTCCGTTTTTGCCATATGGCTACGGAACCCTAAAAATGGGTGTGTAAATCATTCAGTTTGTATTGTGTACCTACAATCTACAATGTAGGTATATAGACGGTAGGTTGTTACTAAATGTCATAGTCATCACTCAACTAAAACTCCATGCTAAATCTTTAAACTTATTTGCATACACAACAAAATAAATAACACGTTATTGTGGTGTGCCTTTTTACTTTGCCTAACAACTTACGCATAAGATTTTACAAATAAGTAACAAGTTATTACATAACCCAATGTTTTTAAAAATCCAGGTTGGTCCTGCCTGTCCTGCCTGAGTGTCACTTTGACGCTTCAGCGCAACTTGTTAGCAATTAAGCAATGACCTTAATCCTTGGAACAAACTAAAAACATCAAAATAAAATCTCCGTACACTAGCTGACAACGTCGCGTCACACTCTACCCTGTTTTTGCTCCATCGAAAGCTGGCAACGCCGCAAGTTTAAGTAACGCCACTCAGATTAACGCCATCTCTCTATTTGTTGTCGTACTACAATATCAATTAGTTAGCTAACCTATTGTTGCGAATACTGTAAAAACCATTTCACTCGTTTTTATCAGATTCAAAACCATCAGCGACATCTAGCGTCATTGTAGGCAATCATTTATCGATGCACGTTTTCTTGGATGAGATTGGCAGTCTACTTGTTTTCCTTAGTCTATGCTAATACCTACCCTTACAGAACGTAGGTACTAGGTACCTACCGCAAGATCGATACTGAAATGGAATTGGGGTTTTTTCCATGAATTGCGCTGCAAAAAGCGAATAAATAGTCAAAGATCCATGTTTTGGAGGTCTATACCTACTATTGGGACATCATTGATACATTTTCCTATAAGTATAAATCTAGCTGATGGAACAATCATTCCTAACACCAGCCTGATGGTAAATAGTAACCATCACCCATAACAAAGCACTGCCTCGTAGGTCACGCACGTTCAGAACGTGCCCTACGATGCACTGCCCTGCGTCGATCAACTTGAGGTACTTATACAGATTATTTTACTATTTATTATTATTTTTAATATTTTCAGCCTCACTTCATTTTCAATTTGAACATCATCGGTACCCATGACACAGGTATGTAGTAGTGTAGCAATAGTGTAGGTACCTAACCTAACCTGCTGTAGGTAGATTGGTACCTACTTACTGAACATGAACAAGGAACGTTGCGAAAAAATATTGTTTTTTTTTTCAATTTCCCGCGACATTCTTCAAATCTTTTCAAATAATGTTGCAAGATTCGCAACAACGCAATAGATGTCGCCTGATTGCTACAAACAAAGCCACAAAAAAATCTGGCGTTTCTCAGTAAAATGTCAGCGTCAATTTCAATTGGATGTCAAAGTCAAGTTATATTAATTGTCAATGTCAATTTGTCAATGTCAAAATCAATAGTCTATTTTCAGTTTTACGCGGAAAGCTTTGTTTTTCTATCTGAATTATATGAAAAATACTGGAAATAGGCAAATTGTGAAATAAAGTAAAGCTAAAATCAATTGATTTATCTATTTTTGACTTAATGCAAATGAAATAACTCAGGAGACACAGCTAACTAACATGCATGCCGTCGTGGAATCATGAGAACAGCTGATAGCATTCCACACAAAAAACAAGTTTCTTGCGACTCGAAGCGAAGCCGTGCTGTTCGTTTTGTGTACTTATTCGTGGCTCAGTTCAGTCAGTTAGGTTTAGTCGTGCGTGGCGCTCCCAGGAGGACGTCGCCACCTCATCGCGTTTGAATTCGGAACTCTGTTTCCATTAGCAGTGGTGAAAGTCGGACACCGTCGCGTGCTAAATCATCAAGAAACAAGAAGTGTCCAGTCCACAGCTTGGTATAAGTACCTTGAATAAATTAATCGAATTTCGAAAGTGAGCCATGGTGAAGACTGCTAATTTCTAAATAAATACTTTTTGTGTGAAACTCCTGGAACAATTTATGTGTGAATTGTTTTTGAATTAATTTCTTGGTAAAATGGCTTTGAAAATGGAGCAGAAGAGTACGAATCTTGATTTTATCCTCAAGAACTTACTTGCTGGTGGTAAGTGAAAGCTTAACTAAGTTCCTATGTGCCTATTATTGATAGGGTTTTAAATTATTGTAGTGGAAAAAATATTATATTGTCTTAAAAAACTTATGCTTGGTGATCATAGTTTACATAAAGTTAATGTAACTCTTATGCAGTTCTAAAACCTAAAAAAAAAATATATAGAAATATATAAATCATTTTTTATTAATGTAAAAATCTTTGAAGTAATACTTACAAAATATACAAACTACACAATAAACAGTTGAGCTATCTGCAGACCATTACAAACAATCTAGAGATTGCTCAACTGATCCAAGTCATTGCCAGATCGAAACATCCCCAATACCCTGGCTAAAAATACCTGTAAGTTATAGTTTACTAAGCTACAAACAATTAAGAAATCACTTTGCCTTAACAAAACAATTCCATAGGTGTAGCAGGAATGTGCGCAAAGACTACAGTAGCTCCGCTGGATCGCATCAAAATACTGTTGCAAGCACAATCATCACACTACAAGCAACATGGAGTCTTCGGCGGGCTCCGAGCCATCGTGAAGCAGGAGTCACTCCTGGCATTGTACAAGGGCAATGGAGCACAGATGGTCCGGATATTCCCGTATGCTGCGACACAGTTCACAAGCTTTGAGATCTATAAAAGGGTGAGATATTTTACACTAGATACACTCGATAAAATTTTTATCCTGAAATGATAAAAGAAACAGGAAAAACTCTGAAGCCGTGCGCACATCTAAACACTCTACGGTGACTATTAGTGAAATGCTGTCAAATATGGCATTTCACTGATTGATGATGTACGCACGACTTGAGAGTTTTTCCTGTTTCTGTTATTATTTCAGGATAGTAATTTTCTTCTTCTTCTTAAATTTAAGAGCTTAGCTCTTGTCAGGTTTTGATGCAGTTTTCTCCAATTAAGTCTTTCGAATACGGCCTCCTTGACTTCCTTATACGACATGACAACAACTTTTTATTTTATCTGGCTCATGTAACTAATTCTTGGCCTTCCTCTTCCCGTTTCCCTTCAATGATGTTCTTTATGTAGCTGTCATGTCGTAGAAGATGTCCAAACATTTTTCCTCTTCGATTTTGTAATGTCTCAAGTCTCTTCTCCTTCGCTCTAAAACAAATTAAATTTAAATTTTTGTCTAATCTATATTTGTTCCAAATGTCATCAATCATTGGTCCAATGATAAGGGCGTGATTTACCCACAAACATCCAAACTTACGCATTTATATTAATTAGTAGAATTACTTCGTGTAGCTAAACTAAAAACCACCACAATGCTAAACAAACCCATCAAAGAACTAGTTTCGTAAACCAGTCTGCTCATTATGTATACATAACCAAAACTTGTAGTCAATTGGTTTTGAGGTTTCTTGGCATTTTCAGCGTAATTGAAACAATTAACTTAAGGCCTGCGCACACCTAGGCTGCATGCGACCGCGATCAGTGAAACGCTGTCAAATTTGACAGCGTTTCACTGATCGCGTTCGCCAGCGGCCTAGGTGTGCGCAGGCCTTTAATGTTTGAAATTATTTACTTTATGACCTTTAATGTTAGCCGGTATAGCCGGTTGTACAGGAACAGGACATCATTACTGAAACAGGTCAACGAAAACACATCACTAGGCGGGAGAAGCAAACATAGCGTCATAATGTGAAGTTTTTTTTTCGTATTTAATAGATAAACAGTTCTTACTGTATTCAATTGATTGATTCCACTGTATCAGTAGGTATTTTTGTAAATTTTAAATCTAAATTTAAATAAATCGGAGTTTTTTTTCTATCCTAGTTAGCTGGTTGAAGGTTAGGTGTTCACATATAATTATTGTATTTACCCTCAGTATAAATAGGTAGACGAGTAAATATTTGTCCAATACATAAAGGTATTTACACTACTACTCAAGTAGTATGTCTAGGTATTAAATTAACCTCGAACTTGAGTAGAATTTTAAATGCACACATTCATTTGATCAATGAATTTATCAACTGTCTGCTGTATATTGTGCATTGTGTATAATTTATAGATAGATAGATAGATTAACTCTTAATTGTACGCAAAGAAATACACACAAAAACTATTACAAAAATAATCAGTACAATGGTCGGCCTTATCGCTAAGAGCGATCTCTTCCAGACAACCTTTGGATGGAAAGGATAGATAAAAATCGGATAGACGGCGGTGCACAAAAAGTTATCTGTTCTAATTATTATAAACTCTTGCTTGGTAATGTTATGACAAAACTGCTGATACGATCCTGCCTTCATCGTCAGAAAACCCATAGCTTAATCATCTCTGGACCTATTGACCATGTCTTTCCTGTGGATTAGGCCGGCTAAGCTGTCAGGATGGTATAGGTGCTGGGCAAGCCTATTTCATCTACAAACCTGTCCCAGGCACTATAGCGTCCCGCAAGTCGGGCTTGAGTAATCACCAGTTGCCCCTGACGCTATATAAATCATCTACAACAGACGTAAAGGCCTGTATACTGTTTTTTACCTTACCGTACAAACGGTGAAAACATTGTGAGGAAACGCCGCGGCTTTTTCAGTTGATTCTCGTGGATAGGGCCGACAACGCTACGAAGACTAATAGAATTGCTGACAGAAGTGAAAAAAACTATACTAATGGGTATTTATTTATTTCTTATATCTCTGAGTGAGTACACAATTCCCTCTTCAAAACCCGCGCTAGGCCACTGACCGTGAAGTGGCACACATAACAGCACATCCATCTCCATAATTGTTTGTAGGGTCCTAGCCGCCGTTTATTCACAAATAGTTTTGAGATTGTATTTAGTAGTAGTAGAGCTCTTTGTGTGTGGCTCGTCCGGGGAAGTACTCCACCATGCCTATGTCTGCCGTGAAGCAGTATTGCTGTTTCGGTTTGAAAGGTGTGAGTGCCGGTGAAGTTACTGGTACGTCAGGGATATAGGTTGATGGACGCAGGGCAGTGCATTAGTGCAGGGCGCGTTCCTCACGTGCGTGACCTACGAGGCAATGCTTTGTTTTAGGTGATGGTTGTCCGTCCGTCTGTTACCCGACTGTGTCTCATGAACTGATTGAAATTTTCACAGATTATGGTTTTTTTGTTGCCGCTATAATAAAAGCAAATACTAAAAAACACAATCAAATAAATATTTAAAGGGGCTCCCATACAACAGATGCGATTATTTTGCTCGATTTTGTTAACAGCATACCGAACCCTTTGTGTGCGAGTTCGACTCGCACTTGGCCGGTTTTTATTTGAAATAGCTTTGTTAAAATAAATTGCGTACCAGTAGTATTTTAATATGGTGTATCGCAAGGGTTCCTCCGGGACCTTTATTGTAAATAAGTAGGTACCTACTCTTCATTGCGCTTTCATCGCACTTCCGATAATTTGCCCTTTCTTGATAAGCCAAGTGGATCTCACAAGGGTATCTTGTAAACCACTGCTCTTTAAATTTTAAATGTGACGGCTGATGACTTAGGGCCAAAAGTCATCTTTCAACACTTTTTCGCCAACATTATGTCACCTCTTTTTAATAGCTGTTCTCATGTAGCACCAATGTGGTTTCGTAAGACTATTTCATAGAAATTACTTTTTTTTTCTTTTTGCTTCTTTCGCAGGCTTTAAGTACAAAGTCAGAGAAATTACTTCATACACAGTTGGTAGGAAGCTAAGGAATGTCTATTCTAAGTATTATTGTTATTCTATAGCTCAAAACAGTTTTTCACAAACATGCTCGAAAAGAGCTTTATTTTGACAACCTTCGAGATAAATCAAAATTGCTGTACCAAATACATGCGAGCAGCGGCTGGCAAGAAGTTGTATGAAAATTAATTACTGTTCGTGTTTAGCGGCCAGATAAATAACATCGTAAACTCATATCTGTCGTGTAATTTAAAAATGGAACTATTTTTTACTCCGAAACACGGCAACCACGCACGGAGGTAACTCATCAAAGGTTTTATTTAAATTTAGAACTGGCTTGCAAAATTAAATGCTGTTTATTGGAAGCAAACAAATGAACGCTTCAGCGCGTAATTGTATTCATATTATTTATCCCATCCAAAAAATGCAAGAGTCGCAAGAGGTGTCACTTTGTTTTGGCTATTATAGGTAATATTTTAACAAATTATTTCAAAATGACGAGACACCATAAACCTACATTATAATGTTTTCGCAACGAAACGCTGTGTTCTGTACAATATACAAGGCATTCGCTGATGTTTGCTATGCTCATTACGTGTGCTAAACTGGGTTGGAGAGAAAAACAAACAGTAAAAGACAGTAGGTACATGGTTAATAGCTTAAGTTGCTCAATCGTAATGAAATTAAAATAGCAATGGTTTAAGAGGCCGGTGGAGGGCGAATTTTCATACAAAAGTAATACTTACCAAAATTATTACGAATTTAGGCAGATTTTCACTATATTATTGTAATAATTGTATTTGTATAGTATTTATCTAGGCTCCTGAACAGTTTTTATTTCATAAACACCGTAAATCTTCACATTTTGCAATGACAAAAATGCGATTGGTGTTTATTTTATTTGAGGTAAGTAATTTAAAATAAAAACACTATACCTAACCTAAATAAATACTATACAAATACAATTGTTGCAATAAATAAGATGTGGTATGAATGGTGTGACTCACAGAGCACCAAACACGCTTTTGCTTACGCAAAGGTGTGACTCGTTGAGTAGCAGATAATCACGAAAACATGAAAGGCCGATAAGGCCAAAACATAGATAAACTGCTTACGAAGTCTGCATAATATTATTTGGCACTTGAAAAGATTATGAAGGTTATCGTAATAAATACTCGTGAGAGAGCCTTTTGCGGAAAAAGGATAGATAGATAGATTAATACTTTATTGTACACAAAAGAATACATTTAGAAGAACCATTACAAGTAAAGGTACAATGGGCGGCCTTATCGCTAAGAGCGATCTCTTTAAATTTAACTTATAACTATGAACTTTAAAACCTTGCGCACATCTAGCGCGATGGCGAAAGCGATCTGTGAAATGCTGTAAAATATGACGGCGATATTTGATAGCGTTTTACTGAGCGCCATCGCACTTCATGTTTTCAGTATTCAGTATCTTTATTGCCCTATTATGTATGTGTGTGCTTTTGTAGGTTCCTAAATTGATATCTGTCTTGACTACGCATCATTAGGTTGGATTGGCACCACACCACACACGGTGCTTTATAAAAATACTAGTGATCTGTGGTGCCGGGGTTGAGGGGTGTGGAGGTTTATAATAAAACACGTGTTGACAGGTAGCGCGTCGTATATTGACTAATTGCATTCTCTTACATAGATACCAATATAGTTAGTAGTACATCACCGCAGATCCGCCCCAGCTTCGCACGGGTCGCTAGTTGAAAGAAATATATACAGAATAAATTAAAACGTAACCTACCTACTTCCTTAAGCAAACTGCATTAAAAGCATTTCAGGCTGCATAAAAGCAGTTCGCTGACAGTCAGACTGTCAGCGAACTGCTTTTATGCAGCCTGACACAACTGTTCCGTAGGGACCCGACCACGCGTCTCATTTGCGGTTGTGGAGTTATTTTAAAACGATTATAAGTATGTTCTAAGATTTTATTGAAAAAAATAGGAGGGGAAAAAAATTACCATCAGAGTCTGTTCATTCATTCATTCATTCATTTTTATTTTATTCCAGTAAGATAACATGGTACACTTGGAAATGTAAAAAAAAAATACACTAATATGATAATAAAAACAAACTATTACAAAAAATAGCATCGAAACTAATAACATTAGTACAAAACATTGTAAACCATACATTTATGGAGTGTTTAAATCATCAGCGAGTGCTTCGTCAAGAGTCTGGACTAATCCAGTTTATAGGCATTAGAATTCAGCCTCTCAGCTCAGTTGGTAGTAACTCTGCCTTCTGCGCCGTAGGTCGTGGGTTCGATTCCCACCGAGAACAAATATTTGTGTGGTGATAGATGTTTGTTCTCTGTCTGGGTGTTATATTGTATTCTATGTATGTATTTACAAAAAAAAAAGTATTTAAGTATTATATCAGCTATCTGGTTCCCATAATACAAGCTCTGCTTAGTTTGGGGCTAGATAGTGTTGTGTGGATTGTCCGCATTATTATTTATTTATTTTTTCTTTTTTCCAGTACCTAGCCGGCCTGCACATCCCCTGGGTCCAACACGGCGACAAGTTTGTGGCGGGCGCGGGCGCTGGTCTGACAGCTGTCACTCTGACATATCCCCTTGACACCATACGGGCGCGGCTCGCGTTTCAGATCACCGGCGAGCATCGGTACACGGGGATTGCTCATGCCGCTACCACCATGTATAAAACGGTAAGGTCTGACCGACACATTTTCATCTAATAGCCCCTTCCCACCGGTGCGGTGTGTGATATCGCGCACGAAGGCGGATCAGCTCGCATGACACACCATGGGAACGGTCTCGTGCGCCGAGGTGCGCGGTAGCACAGGAGCCCTTTCTGTGTGCGTTGCCGTGCGTCGTCGTCGGCTGTGCGTGATGATCTGCAGAACCACGCACCGTAGGAAGGCAGCATAAGTAAGCAAGCCTTTGCATCTACAGGTTGGTTTTTTGAGAAGTCTGAAACCATGATAGTTAGGGAAAAGTCGGGAAAAGAGTCATGATGATTAAACATTTTGGTCTGGAATAGCGTGCTCCAACGATTTTGGATGAAATTTGGCACAGTTATAGATATCTGTGCCAAATTTCATTCAAATCCGTTCAGTCGTTTTAGAGTTATTGAGTAACAAACATCCATCCTTACAAACTTTCACATTTTTTAATATTAGTGTGAAGTGTGTTTTTTTTGGTGCGTTCCAGCAGTGGACATCTTCAGGCTGATAATGATGATGATGATTTATTTTATTATTTATTTATTTGGTGCGTTCCAGGAGGGCGGTATCCGCGCGCTATACCGTGGCTTCGTCCCGACCATGGTGGGCATGGTACCTTACGCCGGGTTCAGCTTTTACTGCTTCGAGTCACTCAAGTTCTTCTGCATGAAGTATCTACCCACCTCGCTCTGTCGGAAGTGCGAGAGGAATACTGGTGAGTTATTGTAGTTTTTGTTCGATAAAATATCATGAATCGGCAAACAGAGTATGCCAGTTTTACACAGTTTGCTCGTCCAGGCAAGTACTACCACCATGCCTGTTTCTGCTGTTTGAACTTATTCAAATTACGTTCAAGCCGTACCTACTATTGGAGATTGAATAATATTTAGTAGCATCTCACTAGATGGCGCTACAGACTTCCCTTGGTTCCAAGAATTCCAAGAGAGAACAAGCACCCAATGGTCAGATCAAAAAATCGGTTGTCTGTAAAGTCGGTTTACTAACGATAGTTGAACGTGACAACGTCATACAGCTGTCCACGCGGACGCATCGCTCACTCAAGTAGGAGAGAGACAGATGTCGAACGCGGAGACCGATTGTGCCTCTTTGTCTCTCGTTTCGCGCTCTCGGTTGCATTTCAAGCCTTAAATGGAACGCCTCAGAGCGAGGTAACGCCGCATGAGTCATATTTTTTCGTGCGTGCAGCCGGCTCCATCGAATTATAAGACGTTGCCACGTCAAAATGTTAGCCTTTCCAAATATTGTCCTATCATAGATACTTATTCCTATTTTATGAAAAAAAAAGAATTTTCATAAAATAGGTTTTTTTTTATGTTTTTGCATCAGTCGAGTGTGAATGGAACTGCTGGAAGGGGAAGACCTAGGCGCATGTATCTCGATCAGATCGCAGACGTTTTAGAGAAAGGCCAGGTTAGGAGTACCCTAAACCGACGATTATGTATGAAGAATGTTATGAGAGTGAATGAAGCGAAAGAAGTGTGTCAGGATCGTAGCAAGTGGAAATCCGTGATCTCTGCCTACCCCCATGGGAATAAGGCGTGATTTTATGTATGTATGTATGAAAAAAAAACTACTTTTTACTTTACTTTCACCGATATTATGTTGTATTTCAGGCGGCCTAGTTCTGACAGTGCCCGGCAAGCTAGTGTGCGGCGGACTAGCGGGCGCGGTAGCTCAGTCCGTGTCCTACCCACTCGATGTAACGCGGCGCCGGATGCAGCTCGCCTGCATGGACCCTAAGACTGAGAAATTCGGGTAAAACTTATAATAGTGCCTAAAACACGCGCTTATAAACGAACTCTTCTTCTATCATGGCAATGGTACACACTAGAGCAGGGGTGCTCACACCTATAGTGTCGGCGATCAACCAGATAATATTTTGAAAGCAAGCGATCGACTAAGGCATGACGACTAATTTTCAAAATCTCTTCTATCATATTCAGAAGTATCTATTATGTATAAAATATATCATATTTCTGTAGATAATTAAGGTTTTTGTGCAATAAAAGTACATTTAAATTTAAATTTTCAAATTCACGCCAAAACGCTCGCTGGTGTCATGGCGTCTGTTATTACGTCACGGTTAAGTATATCAACAGTAAACATTGGTGCTTTTGTACTAAATCGGAATGACGTTTACGAAAACGTGACGTAATTCGCTCTGACCGGTGTTTGAGCCATCATGGCGGATTGTTGTATTTTGTAGATTTATTTTAACAAATAAATTATTAATCTCGACATTAATAAGAGAATAAATACATATATCAAAATCTTTGAATCCTTTTTCATTAGATCAGATAAATATTTTGGCGATACTTGATTACTGTCTTCATGCCTATTAGCAATGCTATTGCCGCCAGCGTCTTAGAGACGCTTTCGTCTGGCACTGATTTGGATCAGTCGACCTATCTCTAGATGATCATGCATGCCACTACATTATTATCCGCGTATTTACAGAAATTCTACTGGATACCTATATTAAGAGGGCATCACACAGGCGACTCTCCATACAAACGTAGTCCCCTATTTCCTCCCTGGATAATGCCTCTAGTCTAGAGTAACCATTTTTTCTCATAAAATCCAGATCTGCTATATACGTGCTCGTATGTTTTCCTTTTTTCCAGAAACTTATTGATAAAGAAAATATCACCTCCAATTCATATTTCATATAAATCATATTAGGGTCATATTTTCTTTATGTAATCTGACGATAATTAATAAGGCAACTATTTAATTACACAAAGAAACTTGCAAAGAATACAAGTATTCACAAGATACACAAGAAACAGTTGAGCTATCTGCAGATCGTTACAAACGATCTAGAGATAGCTCAACTGATCCAAATCAGTGCCAGACGGAAGCGTCCCCAAAACGGTGGTGGTATTGCCACGCTGAATATCAATGCTAAAGCGCTGCACCAGATACCCACCAGCCCTTCGGTAGTATCTATAATTATAAATAATTCACTTTTTATATTACTTGTATGTACATTAATATTGTATTTACTTTTATTGCATGTTGCTCTGACGTGGTGTTGGCAACGCTTATAGAAGGTTGGTTATATTATAACTTATTTATGTTTAAGAAGTTACTTATCAATGGGGTATCTAACAACTCTTCCTAATATTGCACATTTTAACAAACTTGATGTGGTTTCAATCTGAATTTTACTGAAGCAGGGCCTCTATTGATTTAAAACTTCTACGAGTAAAATACATTTATTGTTTCTGAATTAAATCCTAGTATGGATTTGTCCTAACTAATGATACGCGTGTTATAGATAGTGCAATCCACGAAGGCGCGCCCCACTATTCCTCCTAACCGTTTATAGTATATGTGTGCAAGCTTCCGTCAATGTTTGAGTGTTATCGGTACACACTAATTACCTATGAGTGCACACGCACACTACAATGAATAGACTACGGTTCGCGACTGCCGCTCGGAGCAAACTCCCCGCACCCCGCGAGGGGCGCGTCTTCGTGAATTGCACTATCTATACTCCATTAGGGCTATTCCTCACTAGGTCGGTGGTGGCGACGCAAGCAGTCGTATTATACGACTTGGTTACGCAACCAAGCGGATACCAGAAGGGCAAGTCTAACTTCATTTACAACATTTCGTCTACGAAATGTTTTCGTTTCGCCTATTTATCTCTCTATTGTATTGAGGAAAGATGAGACAGCAAAAATACGTTACGGAGAAACGATCGAAACGAGCTGTTGTCTTATCAATTTTCCATACAAAAGAGAGAGACACTAGCTCAGACGAAAACAACATTTGGTAGACGAAATGTGGTAACTAAACTGGGGCCTAATTCTCGGGCCGATGTCGATCATTTAGCAATTTTATTTTATTGCTTCTTTTCGAAGAGAGAATGGCAGATTTCTTTAAGTAATTCATCAACGACCTCATCGTACAAGCCTCGACAGCTACGATATACGGAAAACGTAGAAAAAGTGCGGGGCTGTGCATTGTTTAAATACGGACGCAGACTGTAATTTTGTTGTCTCACTAAATTGGAGTGGCACCACACTGGAACTCCACTGCTATTTTTATTTTTGTTTCGTAAAAGGATCGTACAAAAAAAAACGGTAGGAGCCAAGTCGTAGTTTGTTGCCTGTTCTTATAGGCTTGGTCGCGAGGAACTGGCACCGTCTAGGTGTCAACTAGCTTTAAGACGTTTTAAAGTGATCCTTGTGATAGAATAGAACCGAGTTATTTTTTTATTTTGTTGGTGGTGGGACTGATTGCATCGCTACTGGTAGCCTAGTGAGATTTAAGCCCATCACACACGTAGCTATAATATATATTAATATAAATTATAGCAAGGCATTATATATTTTTATGACGTCACCAACTTAAACCGCAATTTATATTATCGCACGGCATATTAATAGCTACGTGTGCGCTGGTCTTTAGGACTAAAGCATCAATAATATAAAACATTCGTTCACAGCATGGGTATGGTCCAAACTCTGACGCTGATTTACCGTGAGAACGGCGTCATGAAGGGTCTCTATCGCGGCATGAGTATCAACTACATCCGTGCTATCCCCATGGTAGCCACCTCCTTCTCTACCTACGAGCTGATGAAGCAACTGTTGCAACTGGACACTGGAATGAAGGTCTCGTGATCTGGTGAAGAATAACATAGAAGTGAAACTCGTGCTACCTACCCTTCATCGGCTTTATCGGGCGGTCTTCCTTGCACTTTTCTGGTTTTCGAGGAGCGAGGGATTTTTTTTCTTTGTGTCTTTTGAGAAATGTCTTATGGAATTCAGTTGCATTGATTACAGGCCTTTTTAATATTGTAGATGATGTATAGAGCGTCAGAGGCAACTGTTTTTTTTTACATAAAGCTCTAATCTCTCTAATTACAAGATTTTTTATGTCGGAACAGGCACGTGTATAATAAATACTTCTTGTCTAAATGCTCATATGTAAGCAATTGAAAATCAGTTTTTTTTACATTTTGACGACGCAGAGAGGTAAAAACATGATAAACTTATAGTAGTTTCTGTTGTGTAGGCTCACGACTGTCTTCTGTTCTGATTTACGTCCTTATGGTAGGAAACAAATATTGCCGAGGGCCGAGGGGAATTTGTTCTAGTACGCGAGTTTCACTTCTACGTAGAGTTATTTAGTAAAGTATATTGTAAGTTGAAAGACAAAACGCAAAGTTCTTGTAAAGACGTTTTTCTCTATTCATTTGTATATTTAGTTATATAAAACAAAAATAAACTTTGCGCTTATTTTAAGACATAGGTATTGAAAAAGACTACACTAGATAATTATTCTTCCAAAGCCACTTAAGTACAATTTTCATGACAAAGTATCTTACTGGTGCAAAATTATTATTTTTATATTTAACCGTGTTAGTATACACTTCTGTGAAGTTTTGTGCAGTATTGAACATCACTTAAACAATCATTAATAATAATTCGCAATTAAGATAGGGAAATTATAAAATATTGAGCATATAATGCACAAATCTACTTATTTTAAGTATTCTTTAGTAATTATCGTGCCTTTATGAAATTAAATTGGAGATTTCTTGTTATATTTTTGTGTAAATAGTTAAGTTGTATACGTATGTACATTACACTAGTTTTATCTATGCTTTTTAGTCACGTGTAGGCAAATGACATTTTTCTTTCCGCACCAAGCGCTTTGCATCAACCCATAAAGCGCGGACAGCCAAAGAGTGGAACTCGTTGCCGGCGTCTGTTTTTCCGAATACCTCTAATATGAATGTTTTCAAGAAAAGTATCTTCTAGATGAGCGCTACAAAAGCGACAGCATCATTAAATATTGAAAACAAAACCAGATAAATTTAGAAACTCCTCCATTTTTTTGAAGTCTGTTGAAAAATTGGCACGTGTGGTAAAACAACTGACGATTGGTATTCGTCCGCGCTGGATCAAAACTGCTCATCTTTCCCATGGCCATTTTGAAGCTAAGAAATACTTGGGCTCAGCGTATACGCTATCTTTTCACATGGTTGTATGTATTTACATACAAAACATAGCAGTCACTTTTAAGTTTTGAGTCAAGTCTTAAATTTGTTAATCCATGCGTTATTTTGAAATTATCTTGTACTTCATATCAATGCTCATTTTCTTATTAGTTACTAGTAGATAATTTCTATCGTTTGGCTCGATATAAAAAATGCACAATGCTTGTGTACTCACGTAGGTCATTCCAAGTTTTTGTCGAATTTAATAAATTAGTGAATTTTTTGTGAGTGTAAGATTTTTATGACTTATTACGCGCTATTATAAAAATTCATTAGGTGAGAATTTTGTTAGCAAAAAAATTGATTATACCTATTTGCACCAATCTATTATATGACTTGATTTAATCAGAATGACTGATAATAGGTACGCTTATATATTTTGCGAAGATTTCAAGGTTAAATTGGCAAGCATGAATAACTGGTTGGTGTGATGGATTATGTGAAAGTATTTCCCTATGATACTACCGTAAGTTCGGTATGCGTCTGTTAGGAGAGGTCTTAGGTATCAAACACCAAAGATACAAACTGTGTAAATATGTTAAACGGTGATGTGTTTAAGTTAAGATCAAAATATTTATTGAAATATATGTTATTTTTCTTACGTTGTTGTTTTATTGGCATACTGACCGAGATTTTTAATACCTACTCATTTAAGTTTAGGGGATCGTTGAAGTAAGCTAATCCAAATTCATCATCATCATCATCTTGCCCTTAACCCACACTATGGTGGGTCGGCACAATATGCTGCCTTCCTACGTTGCGTGGAGAACCACCTACCGATCGGTACTACTGTGCGTGATGGTCTGCAGAAGCAGATCATCACGCACAGCGCACGACGACGCACGGCAACGCACACAGAAATTGCTCCTGTGCTACCGCGCGCCTGGGCGCACGAGACCGTTCCCATGGTGTGTCGTGCGAGCTGATCCCCCTCCGTGTGCGATATCACACACCGGTGGGAAAGGGCTAATAGGTTTTTTCCACTCGCTTCTATCATTCGTCATCTCACTGCTCACTCACTCCCTTCTTTCTCATGTCATCTTTGAGTCTTTTGGTCTACCTCTTGTTCTATAACCACCATCCATTATCCATATCTAACACTTGTCGTAATGTTCCAAATGAAACTACGATGTATTAATTAATTTTATTTAATATCTAATAATTCTATTCGGGCATAGTACATGGGCATGGTTGCAAGAATAAATTATTTTATCAGTATTGTTGTAATACACGTATCATTGCTATTACTTAGCGGTCCAGTCTAGAGGGTTTAAATATTTCAAACAGGCGAAATAACATCTTATTAAGTTTTTACATGAACACTCGCGTACAAAAAATCTTCTCGGAATTACGCCTATGCGGGAAAGCCTTACTTTTAAATTTAACCGCGAGCCTTGTCCGCTTGAAGATACGCCAAAAGCGGAAATACCTTGTAAATTAACCTTTCTAGTTCGCGCGAACGAGGCTCGATACATATCATATATTTTTTTTAACATTTTTCAGTTTATTAATACATAACTTACTTAATACTTAGATCAACGTACGTGTGACTTCAGGTGTTATTGGTGGGTAAGGTCTTGTTATAACACACGTTTTACTTACAATGATTTGGAAAGAAACGATTCCGACTTCTGAATCGGTAGGAAAATGTCACTGACAAAAGGAAAAGAACACTGTTCAATGCAAATGCGCCAGTTCCAACGTGTACGGTTTGCTTTTTATTCTTAAAAGGTCAAACAAACCAGATGATACAACATCATGTTTTTTAGATACAAAACTCGCATACATTAAATTGGAATGCATTTTAGATGCTTACAAGATGGCGGACGGGAAAACCGTACATGAAGAGACTTAGATTTTTAGAACACTGATCTATTACTTTTACCAATAGAAACTAAGAATGTTGAATGAATTACAGTAGAAACCTTAACAAATTCTTAATTTACCTACAATGACATAAAGAATCACTCTTACTTCTTTCAATTCAAGCTTCCGTACTCTTGAATTTACAGGCATTTCAACTGTTACCATCACACAAACTGCACAAAAAATTTAATATGCAGATGGTTTATATATAAAGTTTACATACTTACCTTAAGTGTGAAATGAAGTGTGTACAATTTATGGAAACAACCGCACTAAAACCTATTTTAATGCCGTGATTTATAAGGTTTAGGTATGTACACAATTACCTAAAATAAAAAGTTTATAAAATTAAAGCTCCACCATTGTGAAACAAGAAATGAACGAGTAATTTTGACGAATAAATCTCAAATGCATGAGTGTATATTGTATGACAGAAAGATTGCACTGATTACAATAATCCTAAATTGCCAAGACTCACAGTCAAGTAAATAATATAAAACTCTGCCATAGAATAGAACTAAATGCTTGCCGCTGTACTCAGCGGCTGTTAAATTTTCGATTGTGTACATAAAATTGGCTATAAACTAAAAAAGTTTTCACTTTACAGATTTTGATCAAAGTGCCGAAGAGTAAAGCCTCGTAAGTATTCACGGTAAACATTTGTTTCGCAACAATTGAGCAACATTGTTGATGAACGGCAAGAATGCTGCTGGAAACTTTGTTTAAATCAATATAGGTTATCCACACGCCAGTCTTTGTTTAAATGCCCGAGGAAGTTAGTGTTGTTGTGTTCTCTGTATCTGTATTATTTTATCATTGTTCCACACTACTGCCATGTTTATAAACTGATGCAACAGTTCACAGTTTCACACACGTCAACATTTTTTGCTAAACTGATGTTTACGCTCGTCGCAGATAGTCAAATATAACAAGAGGCAGCTCAAAAAGTAACATTACCATAAATTATGTGGAAACGATACACTACTATTGAAACATTATTGGATACATTCCGTTTCTCGATATATTTTTAACTGGGAAATATTTTTAAATTTTATTTATATTGAGTCTTGCTCAATGGATGTAACATGAGAGGGTCAAAAGTAACGTAAAATGTTACAAAAGCAACATTCTGGCAACGCTGGCTCGTGCGAGATCTATCAACATGCCGTTATCAACTCTGCGACACGCAGTGTTGCCAGCAACTCCGCAACACGTTGATTCAACTTTGTTGCGAAACAAATGTTTACCATGAGTATGAGGCTTAAAACTCGCAAAAGTAACTCGTGTGTTAGCCACACTCACTAAGGATCACTATATTGGTATGTCCATTTAGTGTGAACTATCGAAGGTGAGTTTGTCAAGAGAAATAAAACTACAGTGTTAGCAAATGGAAAGCTTTAATGAGGTCTAAGGTGTCTTTGATACATCGATATATTGGATACAATGAGCCACAGTTAATGAACATACCATCATAGGCGCGGACATGGTCTTATCGGGCAAGAACAAAAACCAAACTAGTCAGTATCCACACTTAAATGCACGCCAGAGCGCTACCGCCGCGCCGCCTCGCAAACTTAAACCTACACTTGCAAAATGCATATTCAAGTGATCGATTTCTTTCTCGCTGTATCAATTCGACTTACACTGACAACTTATCATTTTTAGATTACTTATATATTCATTTTGAAAACCGTTACATTAAAATTATTTTTCGAATCGAATTGATACCTTACCACCGCGTCAACTAATCAGTAAAATACCGCTTTCCATTTTCGACGGTACACGTAGTAGAATCGTAAAAAATGTGTAGTTGAAAAGTGTGTGGGAGTGAAGCAGACAAAATTGTGACCTGGGCGGTTGGGTTTGAATTGAATCGATTAATCGGTCGATGCTAAAAATTTTATACTAGAAAATGCTTGTCGTCTGATTAAAATTAACATAATTTGTAGGGATATGGGTACAGAGCACAACGCGTGAATACCCCGATATTTGAAAATACCAAAATATTTCTGAAGAATAAAACCATTTTTTTACATTGGATCCAAAGTTTATTAGCTTAGATTATCTTTATAAACGCTACCAAAACTACCCCACAACAACATTTAAAATTACTTCCACCTTTCAATTTATTTACGCTTATATGGAAGTGCTTTTTGTCTGACAGAATCATGTTCTTCTCAAACGAAAAGATTGCTTTCTTGGAAAAAAAACCTAACCAACATTTATCATAATTTGAGAAAACTTGAGCCTAAATTACTGATAACACATGCACGACTCAAAGTTCTCTCAATGTACGACCGAAGCCCAGAGTCACATTAGTAACTACCCGCATTTATAAAAAAAATTGTGAACTTAAGTGAATAGTGAAACAGCCACTGCGATAGAGGATGTATAAAGGTTATGTTGTGTAAAGTGTATGTGCGAGGCGGCGAGGCACGCGGGCCCGACTCGTGTGCGCGCGCCCTTATAGCTCCTGCATGATATGCGCCAACGCTGAAACAGACAAGTAATAGTCAGTAATAAAAAAATATTTAAGACTATCCACACAACACTATCTAGCCCCAAATTAAGCCGAGCTTGTACTAGGAAAGCTGATATAATACTAATATATATTTTTTTGTAAATACATACTTAGAATACAATATAACGCCCAGACAGAGGACAAGCATCTGTGTTCACCGTACAAATATTTATTTTCGGTGGGGATCGAACCCACGACCTTCGGCGCAGAAGGCAAAGCTACTACCAACTGAGCTGAGAGGCCAGTCAGGAATGTCAGTCAGTAAGACATCAGCATCGCCTCTGGCTGCTAGAACACCTTACGATGTTTCCTCTACTGCTAGACCAGAGTCTAAACATAGTTTTAGTCTGCTATAGGTAAACCACGACAGTCAATCCACTGCCTTGCGAGCTTTCTCAGGAGCGATATACGCGGAGAGCAAGCGGCAAATACTTTTCTATTTTTTAATGAATATCAGGAAATTAAGTTCGAAAGTTCGATAGCATACGTCGAGTGCACGAAAATACCATCTCGAAGACACACTTAAAATCCTTTCACCACACTCGTTCGAAAGAACTAGTTACATGACAAAAACAAGAATAAAAATCGCCCGCCCGCGACCCTGTAAGCTTCGTAGAGCGTCTCGCCTAGATGGTATACCGATCATTTTTGCGCGCATTTTTTTCGAATAGGACTATTTGTGTACGAACGGATTAAGTGCGCTTCAGAAAGGCTACTTTCTTCCACGTAGTGTCTCGCGAAAGACGGCTGATTTGAACCGAACTTTATGCAAATTCATCATCCGCACTTGGTGTGCGGACTGGTTTCTGCAAGTAGGCCACTGGCGGGTCCCTTTTTGCGTGACGCTTGACACGCGTTCGAACAACAACGAAAAACTAAAAGATTTGAAACGACCGAAGGGATCAGAAGTCAGTGTCACTCACTACAATCCTAAAAGCCTTCGAAAGGCTTCACAAATGCTTAAATTATGTTTCTGGGTCACGCTAGTTTTGTGTATTAAATGTGGAGTCACGTTTTTCGTTAGATAAAATTCTCTTTTTTTGTTTTTTTTTTAGCAGCATACGAGCCACCTGATTGAAAGTAGTCACCGTCGCCTATAGACACCTGCAACACCAGAGGTGGTGCTGATGCGCTGCTGGCCTTTTAAGAAGTGATAGACCCGCTTTTTGAAGGACCCAAATCGAAGCTACACACATCGAAAAAAAAGCTGAAGCTGTCATGTTCGAAATATTTCCGTTTTTGTTTTTGACGAGCCTAAAATAGAGATTAAAATACCGTAATCTAGAGACAGATACCGTGTTAGCCGGTATTGGGAATATCGACGAGCGACGTCACATCACTTATTCGGGATGGAAGATGGCGTCGCAATGCGTAGATGTTTGGTTCACCGTGTTATAAGAGTTCTATCTATTCAATGAAGAGTTTTCGTCGTAACAATTAGCTAGCAAACTTTGTAAAAATAAAAATTGAATTTCCGCGCGGCGAATTCAGGTCGGAGGCAGCCGGGCCAGGTCAGCGGAATCAGGTCAAACCTATATTCAGGCTCGACCTAATTTGCTAAATTGATAACTTTACCGGCTTTCAACTACGATAGTGTGAACTAAACTGTCAAATTTATATCTTTTTATGACAATTAACTTATTTGTAGTTGTAACTATTAGTGTGATCATATTTAATATTTTTTTTAGGGAAAAGGTTGACGCCGGAAGTAGTATGGGCAGGGAAAGGCTTGACGATTAAGAAACAATCAGTCGTATATCATAATCTGAGGATTAGGGCGACTTCCATTCATTATTTTTGACTTATCATCCTTTTTTGTGTTGGTACGTCACCAAGTTCGTTCCCTGGCACATACAGACAGTAATTTAATAGTATATTATGTAACAAGTGAATAAAAGACGGATTTAAATCGAGGGTCATAGATGAATCACGAGCAAGTGAAGGGTTCTAACGAATGAATCACGAGCGTAGCGAGTGATTCAAGTGTTAGAACCCTAAACGACGCGAGTAATTCATGGCCCTCGATACAAATCCGTTTTATTCAAGAGTTGCATACTATACTTTATACCATGACTTCGAGAAAAAGAAAGATTTAAGCGAAAAACGTGCGTCCTGCCCATCCACCCCCATTGATTTTGGTTTTATTTGAAAACAAGGAAACTAACTTAAGGTTAAATTAATGCAAGTTTTCTATTATATTGGCCGACCTTTCTTTCATAAACTAAACAACTCAATTGAACAACAAAACTCACAACTTTTTCATCTCTAGAATGCATTTTCAATCGATTTATTATTACCAAACTTTGTGTTGTATAACCTACGTGCACTGCATTCAAAATAGCTGCAATTTATTGATATTTATGACAATGACAACAAAGAACACAAAACAGTATTTAACCAAGGAGGTTAGCATTGCTTAAACTCCTTGTTAAACATTTCGACCAATCAAGTTAGAGTATTTTTGGCGCAAGGAGTTTGTATCATGGTTGTATAGTATTAATATGTAGGTCGACCCTATTGGTGTGTTCCAAATTCAAACACCAAAATCGTGATTAAAAGAGCTTTTTATTCACGATTTCCCGTGAATAAAATAAGCTTTTTAGAGGGGGTATGGTATAAAGTATATTATACTGAAAGTATACACATGCTAGTCCAAACAATGCATTGTCTCATACTCCTAAATAATATCGCTAGTACAGTCTAAACTTACGTGCAATCTACATGAAGTAATCAGGCGTCCGCCGGGTGACATGCGGCTCGCCACGTCTCGGGGCGGGGTCGAATTGCAAGCTACAAACACACAAACAAACATAAATATACATACAGATATACGTAGACTTATCACGAGAGTGTAAAAAGGTCATAAAACTTAAATATCCACAGATATCTACGTTGTAGATAAAGAAACTGATTCGTGAATCGTGCTTCTGAGTCATCACTTTGCGCTTATAATCATTCCAGATTGTTTTGATTCATTCAATGAGGGTTGGGCTTGTCATCGACAATTCATGACAACTTACACATTCGTGAAAATATAATAAACTAGTGGAATCCCGCGCGACTTCGTTCGCGTTAAGGTTTTTCCATACCAAACTTCAACCCCCGCTGCAGACCTTTAGGGGTTGAGTTTCGGCAATTCCATTCTTAGTGCCCCCCTACCCTACACCAGGAATCTGCCCTCCAAATTACATACTCCTAAGACCATTAGTTTAGGCTGCGCGTTGATTGTCAGTCAGTCAGTAACGTAAGAGTTTTATATATTTAGATATTGTGGACAATCGATTCAACACTATCTAGTCCTAAATTAAGCAGAGCTTGTACTATGGGAATCAGATAGCTGATATAATACATGTTTTTTTTATAAATACATGCTTAGAAACAGTATAACTAATTGATTCAGGCGTGAGTTTGGAATACGGAATTCCATTAATAAACATAACGCCAATCGCAACAAACAACTGTAACAACTTTTTTTTTGTTCTACCTCCTCCTTTTTGATTGGAAGTCGGTTAAAAATAACTTGTACTTACAATGAATACTTGAGAGCATCATCCAATTCCATTATAGCGGCTTGATTTCCACATCTGAAACAAATAACCAATTAGTAGATCCACCACACACTGAGACGAGAACGAGACGTTTCAAAGTGATCATTGTGTTACCATTGAATAAAGAAATATATTAATTTTGAATTGTAATTCCCTGCGAAAATTCATTTTGAACTACAAAGTAACTAGTTACAAGAACGAACGTAACCCACTGTGAAGGAAAAATCAATAGTGGAACCGTTTCCTCTCAATATTCATTTAAATTCGGCAAATTTTATATCATCCGCACTTGATGCGCGGGCTGGTTTTTCCGCAAGTAGGCCGCTGGCGGGCCCTTTTTGCGTGATCCTTGACACGTGTTGCTCGAACTTTTTTAGGTTCTACGACACGCTGGTTTCCTCACGATGTTTTCCGTTTTGAGAGTACTGGCATAGTCCACATAAATTTTTGGAACACGACTGGATTTGAACCCACGACCTTCGGATCGGAAGGCAAGGCCGCTACCGCTACCACTAGACCACCAGTGCTCTCTCAATATTCATGTAAAGTTACAGTTCAATGCATCCAATGACATTGTACTCTATTTTATACAATAGGGCAACGGTCACATTTCGCACACTTGAATAGCCACACAGTTAATCAACCAATAGAGAAAATCACGTCCGATTCCTTGGTTGGCCAAGTACCCAATAGAAAAAAATCTGTGGACAATCCAAACAACACTATCTAGTCCCAAACTAAGCAGAACTTGTATGATGGAAATCAGATAGGTGATATAATACTAGAATATATTTTTTGTAAATAAATGTATGAAGAATGTTATGAGATTGAATGAAGCGAATGAGGTGTGTCAGGATCGTAGCAAGTGGAAATCCGTGATCTCTGCCTACCCCCATCATCACTTAACAGCAGGTGAGATAGCGGTCAAACGCAAACCTATAAATTGTAAAAAAAAAAATGTTTGTATGTATGTATATTTTTTGTAAATACATACTTAGAATACAATAACACACTGAGAACCAACATTTTGGTGTTATTGTATTCTGTGTGGTGAATAATGTATTCACCAAACTGAAATATTTGTTCTAGGTGGGGATCGAATGATCGAACCCACGCTCACCATCGCAGAATTTCATTGAGGATGTCGAAATCCCGAATATGAATAAATTGGACTGGAATTATATTTTTTTTGGTAAAATGTGTGTTGCAAGTAAATATTAGTTAAAATTAACAAATACGCGCATATCATATTTTCAAACTTTACAGGAAAACGACAAATAATCAGCAACAGCGACTACATGAAAAAAATTGTAAATTTGCATTACACCAAGCTAATTTTTATGCCGAAATTCACGGCTTTATACTTTTTGAATTCTTGTAACTTTGACCAACGATTTTTCTTTATGGCCGTAATAAAATTCAATAAAATATTTTTGTTGTCTCTCTTTTCATTTCAAAATGTACCTACACCAAAAATTTGTCGGTGTTCTAAAAGGCTTGTACAACATAACCGGGTTTCGTAATTAGCTACGTAGAAGTATTTTTATTCTTACTTTATAACCAGGTTACCAGTTAATAAAAAAGTTGTCGGTAACGCTATCGAAAATCATAGACGTAGCATTTTTTTTACGTCTGGAAAAAAAACTGGACGCATCACTAGAAGACATGTTGCAAGTACATTGCCGCTGATAGCAAACTGAAAACCAGTTAGACTTTAGTCACGATGTTTCGTACGGCGTTAGCACACGTTACTTTTATTATCTCAGTCGACCTTGCTGGATCAACGTACGTTCTTTGGGTTAGTGTTATTGAACTTCTAATAGAGGTTACGAAACCATAGATTGAGTTTCAATATAGTCTAAGAAACTTCTCATGAGACAGAATGAGACATGTCTGCCCTATGCCTGTCCTTGCCTAGTACAAAGTTAGGAGATAATACCTCCAAGTTATAACAATAAGGCCGTTTGTAAACAACGCTACGAAAATCTTCAATACTCGACGATTTTAGTCTCTTATAAACTCCTACAATACAAATTCATAGAGGTTCGTACGAGCGACGACGCGTGCCAGTGTACTAAGGACCTAACTTTTGAAAAGTCTTAACAAACACGCACGACTGAGCAATGTCAAAAATAAACGCATTATGCTTGAATTATAGATTTTTAGTACAGATAAGTAAAATAAATTCTGGAGCCTTTCCTAGTGATATTTTTAGAGTACAATCTCAAAACATGATTAGTAATATCGGTCCGCTTCTACTGTATTGCAACACCCTTACCGGGTAAATTATGTATTGATTCAAAAACTAGCCATAAGATCTGACACTGTTAAATTTACATGAATAATCATCATCATCGGCCTGAGAAGTCCACTGCTGGACATAGGCCTCCCCTACACATTTCCGGAAGAACGATTCCTTTCCATGCACCAACTTCCTGCGATCTTAATAATGTCGTCAGTCCATCTGGTGGGTGAGCGCCCTACGTTTCGTCATCCGGTTCGTGGTCATGTATGGGTACATGACATGCATAAATAAAAAACTCTGATTTGAGAATAAGTTAAACTCACCTATAACAGTAGTTAGGTGCGGAGAATATAGTGACAACATTTCTGTCGTGACACCAATTGTAGCCCTCCATGACGAGCTGGTGGGCTCGGGAGACGAGCGTCAGGCCGTTGCTATGGTTGAACGTCTCCGAGATATCCTGGCCGAAGGTGTAGCCGGCGCCACGAGGCGATATACCCCATCCACCTCTGAAATACAAGTTCATTATAGTAAACTGGAATAACTGGCACGTGAGGCTGAACCGCGTTTAGGTAAGCGTAGTGTAGGACGGCAAAGTGAGGCGACGATCTGCGAAATGTAGCAAGCACTGGAGGAGAAGAGCCAAAGACCGGGCTCAGTGGCACGTCTTGGTAGAGACCTACGTCCAGCAGTAGACTGATATAGGTTGATGATAATTTAATTGACTTCACAATGGAAATCTAATCTAAAAGTAGCTTTTAATTTATCTATTTTTTCAGACTTCGGCCCGCTTCCACTCCAAATATTGCTATGCCCTGAACATTAGGGCCTGTTATGTATTCACCATTTTTAACTTTAAGACCTCACCATGTAACATAATAATTGCAATAAATAATATGAGTATGATGATGAGGCTAAACCTATGTATGCCTAATGTTGATGGAAGCAAGGCAGTGCATCGTAGGGCACGTTCTTGACCTACGAGGCAATGCTTTGTTGTAGCGGATGGTTAGCACTTAACATCAGGCGAGTGATGCTTGTTCCATCAGCAAGTTGTATAAATTAAACTGTAGTCAGCTCTGATGCGGCCCCTAATCCAGAGTTCCGGAATCGTGGCAGACCCGTGTGTTGCAACGTCGACTGTCTGAGACATTTTGAATAGGGCAGACAGAGACATTGAACCAGTGACGTTTACTCTAGTGTGATGTGATCACCTATACAAAATGTTTGGCTTGATAAGTCCACTGCTGCCCGCATATTTGGGAAAATACATAAAATATTTATATTAGACAAACAAAAGTAATTTGGACAGGAAAACGTGGTACACAATCTCAGTATGACTGTACGTACGAGTACATCTAAGATAACACGAGGAGTTGCTTATCATTAAATTTACTGAAAATTTCCAAATTTTTAGAGCAATTAACTGGAATTCTAAGAGAAACCTGACCAACAATGGGCGATGTAGGTTAAAGTGAGAGACCAAACTGTGCCAATCAATATGGTAACCTACTTAGAAACGATAAAGACGAGTCATAACAAATGCAATTCGTCACTTATCTATCTTTAACTGGTTCAGAGTTTGTGCGCATATGTGTGCAGCGTCCTTGAGAACGAACCTGTTATTGAGTGTGTGTGAGTGAATCTTTAGATGTTACGCTCGAATGACTTGCTATTAAACTTATCACCGAGATCCGTAATGTAATTGATTGATGCATTTGATTTGATCGTATGATGAGCGATAACTTTGTATGATCTTCAGGTTTAATCCGTTTGCAATTCTAACTAGAAACTTTACTTTGAAGTCCCATGAAAATGTTCATTGAGGATTTTTGTGGTTCTCTGTCGTGTTAGCAGGTTCTGGGAATAGGACATCCCTACTGAGACCGAGTGACGAGTGACATCACTAGTCGGGAGGGGGAAGATGGCGACAAAATGCGTAGATGTTTGGTTTGCCGTTTATTAAAGTAAAACTGAGTTCTTGATATATTTAATGAAGAGTTTTCGCCGTAATAGTAGGTGGTGTGCTCAAAGGGCAACATAGATCTAGGTCAAAGGTAACATTGGCCTTTCTTTGTTTCCAATTCACACAAACTATTACGGAATAAAATTATTTTCAACAATCAACATGAATTCATTATGATTTGAATCTGGCGATTACTTTGCTCTTTTAAAGCTTTTATTTGAACACAACACGCAGTCTATTTCAGGCGCAGTAAATTATTACCTCGTTACGGGCCCATAACAGTCATAGTTAAATATTTTCTCGAATTACGTACTGCTTCGGGAATAGGTCATTCCTACTGAGACCGGGCAACGAGACATCACTAGCCGGGGGATAGAAAAGATAGCGTCGGAATGCGCGGATTGTTGTTTTCCGTGTTATAAAGATAAAACAGAGCCCTAAGGGCTAGCGCATATATACAATTTTTAGTTGAACAACTATTTAGTTGTGTTTCCTATGTACACAGCAATATATGAACGTGCGCATATTATCAACTCGATAGTTGATCGACAAAAAAATCAAAAAGCCACATCGATCTGCTTTTGATTAAAAAGTTGTACAACTATCGATCTCACGCTCATTTTGTATTGCAATGTATTGAAGTGCGCATACCATCGACTAAACAGTCGATCCGCGACTGTTCAGTCTCGCATTTGCATTGGAAGCGGCACAACGTTTGTTTTGTTCTCACAATGGCGGGAACCATTACCGACGACACGGAAGAGTTTATAAATAGCGTAGAAAAAAGGCCCGCGCTTTACCTAAAAAGCCTTAAAGAGTATTCCGATATAAATTTTGATATATTGATTATTGATATATTATTGATATATATATATATTGATAATTTTGATATATTGATATATTATAAATTTTCCGATATAAAGATTTGTCAAATCGACTGAAATCGATTGTATTCGCACCTCCGTCGACTCAACAGTTTAGTTGTGTTATGCGCACCTCCGTCGACTCAACAGTTTAGTTGTGTAGAAATCACGACAAGTACACAACTCGACGAAACAGTTTAGTCGATTTAAAAGTTGTATATATGCGCTAGCCCTAACTGTATTCAGTAGGTAGTTTTCACTTTATTAGTTCTTGTTTTTTCTTTGCCTAGACTAAAATTCTCGCTCCTGGATTCTAGCCCTTTTAAATCGCAGTTGGCATATCAATTATATGCTTTACTGGTCCTTATATCTTCGTGGTAATAGTCATAACTCTTTTGTCGCTAAATAAATTTGCCTGGCGATTAGAGCGTTGAACATTGAACGTGTGCATTGGCACATAGTTTATTTTTATTTTATTCCGTAATGGCTGAAGCCGGTTTTGTGCGTCGCCTATTGTAAGCGAAAATACAGAACCTCAGAAAAATATAACTGTAGTAGTACAACTTTTATGAAGTAGTACACTAGTGAAGTGGGGTTTTCGAAAAACAAAGCTAACTGACATCGTCACCAAAATAAGACTACTTAGATGGAGTTGGACAGGTAATATTTGCCGAATAGAAAATTCAAGATGGACCAAAAGAGTATTGGAATGGATCACACAAAAGTAAAAGAGGACGTCCTAAAACACGGGATGACATAATCCACAAGACAAGCGGACCAGACGGGATGAGACAAGCTAGAGATAGAGAGCAATGGAGACACATGGGGGAGGCCTACGCCCGAGAGGCGACTTTTACATCATAGTTAAAAATTACATGACATGATCTTTAGATTGAACTTCTAATACCTAATTTGAATTGAACTATTATTGAGTTTAATGTTTTTCTTTATCAGAATCGTGTTATGTTTATTTTTATGAAGAATTTGTGTACATTTTGTACACAAATTATTAAAGCTATTTTTATTTTTTAGTACACTAGGATGGTCACGAATAGATAAACAAGTGACAAAGTAGTATCTTAAACATGACGATATTGACTGACTTGACAGGAAACGACATAATTCATCATAATGCACCAATAGAGGTCAAGGCTCAGTGAAGTGGAGGTCAGACAAACAATGAATTTCACTTGCATTTTTAAGCGAGCGTCATTTATCAATAAACTAGCTGTGCCCGCGACTTCGTCCGCCTGGAATAGTGATTGGGTAGCATTTATAACTTCCAACGAAAAAAATCTGTATTCGAGTGCATGTGGCACAGTCAGGGTCGGGCAGACGCCGGGTAAGCACAGTTAGGCATATTTCCCCCCCATTTTTTTCTTGTCGCAAGCTTAAATAAAACATTTGAATAAACCTTACATAATATTTCCATGCAAACTTTCAAGAATAGTCTTATTGTTATTTTACACCCTTTGTAATACATTAATTTGTGGGGAAGTAGAAGAGAAGATAAGGAAAAACAGAATAATAACTTTATAATCTTTTGTAAAAAAGTCAAAAAGTACCAACCATAGACGACGACTATTATGAAGAATATTATGACTGAAACGAAAAAGTAAGTCAGATTCATGGGAAATGGTAAATCGTGGTTTCTGCCTCTCTGAGAAACCGGCATTTTGTCTATTTTTGATTCAGAATGACAAAATCTATAAAATAGTTCAAAATTATTAATTTGCCGTTCATAAAAGTGGGTTTCAAACCGTTCGTCGTTATTATTGTTATTTATAGTACGCGCAATCATTATTTTATACCACCCTGAATTTACCCAGCTGTCGAGCATAGAGTTCGTAGGTGGAAACACATAAACACATTAGTATTGCCATGTAAAAGGTTACGAAAAAATGGTCACAGTTGACATATTGACACGTGACAGTGACAGTTTAGCTGCCGACTTTAAAAAACATGTTTCGATGTTTTTTCCTGTTCGATAAATCGAGCTGTACATCGATCTATCTTCTTTATTCTTTCGATGTATCGAATGACAGATTATGAAATGAAATGATGTTATGTTATGATATGTGTAGGTATTTCTGTTGCCGCTATAACAACAAACACCAATAAATAGAATTTACAGGTCACAGAACAGATATTCTACTTCAACTTAGCTTTCATGCAAAATAAGACTCACTCCAACATTTTTCATTGAGATTTCATGAGAAAAATCTTTAATGTACCTACCTAATTTACTTAGAACAAAAAAAACATCCACATGAGCTGAATCTTGAGATCATTAATAAAAATTATAGGGCTCTCATTTAGTCTGCCTACTGGGCTACGTAAGTAAATAAATAGTTTATCTGAAATATAATGGTCAGATTTCACCGTTTTCCAACTCATGAGTTACGATCGTTCCACAGAGAAAAAGAATTAAACTGGTCAAAGTGGAGGTTTTATGAAATTAACTGCTTACAATCGATTCGATATTTTTCTATTTAAAACCGAAAAAGCATCAATACATCGAGTATATCGAAAGCATTTCAAAACATCGGGTCGGTTCGATGTATCGCATTGTAAAGCTGGGAACAAATTAGCGGACGCGGCTGTGACGGACGCGGCTTACAGCCGCGACTGATAGTGTGCACAGTCGAACGGGACCTGGCTTGCCAGATTTCTGTCAGACGTCCGAACGCTCAAGGTTACGTCCGCGGCTTACATCCGATAGTTTGCACACTTCAGTGTATATTCATTATCTAGATATCTATCAGTCGCGGCTATCAGCCGCGTCCGCCTAATATGTTCCCAGCTTAAATATCGATCTTTTCAATCCATCGACGCTTATGACTATCTGCCACTGGCAACACTGGTCGGCAATCAGTCAGTCATAAGGACTTGGCGAAAAGACTTTGCATCCCCGCCAGCACAAAAAAAAAGTCAGACAGCCACTTACACAAACAGAAATTTCTCGATCGAAAGCCGTCGCAATTGTACAAAAAAGTGTAATTCTCATGAAAAACGGTGTTTTCAATAAGTGTTTTGCAATAATAAGTTGCACAAATGTCCTTTCTAATGATTTAACCTATCTGTGTACCAAATTTCATTGCAATTGGTGATGGTGATTGGTGATCGTCGGAGTGTTTTGGTGTCAGAGTGAGACAAAAACATCAATGTGATGCTCTTTTTAGCGTTTTAAAAGGTTTGTAAACCTTTTTTCACAATAAAAAGTAGCCTATGTCCTTCCTCAGGCCCTGAACTATCTGTGTACCAAATTTCATTTCAATAGGTTTAGTAGTTTTGGCGTGAAAGCCAGACAGGAAGACAGACAGACAGACAGACAGACAGAGTTACAAACGCATTTATAATATTAGTATGGATTATGTAAGTGTATAATATTTGTTCGCTGTATGTCGTCACTTTTGTACGTTTTCCTCTGTCGTCAGTTCGTCACACAGGGTAAGCCCGAGCGCCTCGCCTTTATCTGTCGTTTTATTTCTGAATACAAACATTGTAACGTAAAGTACGAGAAAATCACAAGTTATGTGCAATACCTACATAAGTCACTGATGTCACGGAAGACCAGCGTTATAGTGGCACTCGCTACTATAGCATTTGCTGAGGGACACCAATTTTTATGTTATTGTTACTTGTATACCATTCTTGTGTGGCTTAAAATAAATTACTTGATGTGATTTGCAGTCCCCAAAAAAAGTCATAGCAGAATGACGTGTTGGTAGTGTAATAAAAGGAAATAACTAATTAATATTAATTTGTTTTTTTGAAGTGAAAACTTCTTTAGCGGCGTTGAGCACTTTTTCTGTAATGGGTATAAAATCTTAAACTCGCGTCAGCGCGTCAGGACACGTGACCTGATCGAAAAAGCGTAAGACGGATGGAGAGTAGACAGCTATCCCCTCTCTACGGCGCGGCGAAAATGTATGCCTGGGCCTACTGTTTCGTTTAGGCAGCGCAGGGCGCTTGCGCGAATGTTCGTGTATGTTACAGCGTGCCAAATAACAAAAAGCCCCCCCTAACCATTCCAAAATATCAAACATGCTCAACGTTAATAATCAAGTTTTCACTTCTGCCGGCACTCCCGGAGTGCAACCCGTATTTTTGAAGTGAAAACTTCTTTAGCGGCGTTGAGCACTTTCTGTAATGGGTATAAAATCTTAAACTCGCGTCAGGATCACGTGACCTGATCGAAAAAGCGTAAGATGCTACAGATACGCTAGTAGTTACTATGACACGGTAACGTCACAGAATAGATAATAGTTAGTAGCAAGCATACCAAGGCGTTTTTCGTGACTGTAGTAGGTATAGGTACATACCTATTATAGATTTTATGAACTAGCGGCCGCCCGCGGCAGGTAGTAGTGGTCATTGGTACATGATTTTATAGATCTACTGTATTTATTTAGGTATTATGAATAGCGAAAGAAAATGAGTGAGTACTTTATAAGTTTTAATACGAGCGGCAAGTTTTCACTTCTGCCGGCACTCCCGGAGTGCAACCCGTCTTTTTTTACAAAACTACGGCAAAGTTACGTTACATGCAATCAGACATAGATGAAAACACAAAAATAAATAGAGACAGTAGAGATCTCTTCAGATCAATGGACCATTGTGAATAATTGAGGGGCAAATTCAAATTACACAGCAAGTATCTTGAAAAGTTAAACAGTTGTACAAAGGAATAAATAGAGCTAGTAGGGATGAAAGTTATATGACTAGGAGAGTGATGAGTGTGGATGTGGATGGATATGTGAGCAGAGATTGACCAAAGAAAACATGGATAAACTGTGTGAAAGATGGTATGGATAAGAGGAGTGAATGCAGAGATGACGGCTAATAGAGGGAAATGGAGGAGGAAGATAATGTTGTGCCGACCCCACATAAAGTGGAATAAGGGCAGGAAGAAAAAGGGATCTCCACAGATCAAGGTATATATAAACCAGTCTAAAAATGCACGCCCCTCCACCACGTTTTCAGAAGTTGGCTCACAGCAAAGTACTTCAAAATGATATTTGTGATGTAGGTATTATAGAACAATTTACTTTGACTGAATGAAGTAGTGGGACGTGCAGTTTCAGATTGGACGATGTCTACCTATAAAGGGTACATGAAAATACACAGCAAGAACCTGAAAAAGTGTCATACTACAGTAAGATGTGATGACTCACCTATCATCAGGATCACTCCAAAGCAGATCACACATGGGTCCCTCATGCGGCACTTCTTGCAAGCGGTCCAGCGCGCGGATATGGTCCAGGGTATCGATGGACGGACTGAGGCCGCCGTGCAGGCAGAATATCTGGCCGTCGACCAGCGCGGTCAGGGGCAGGAAATCGAAGAGATCCGTAAAGTGTTTCCATACGGAAGCGTTGCCGTACTTGCGGAGGCATTCGTCGTAGAAGCCGTATACTTGAGTGATCTGACGGGACTCGTGGTTACCGCGGAGGATGGTTATTCTCTCGCGGTATCTGACCTACAAATGGAATTTTGGTGTTATTTACATACAGTGAAGGACACAGCAGAGAGAGAGGAAGCGGCAGTAATAGCAGACACGTCTAGTGATTTTGGTTGATCATCAGCCTGAGCCAGCCTCCTAGAAAACATAGGCCTCCGTTATACATTTACAGGAAGAACGATTCTGAGCCCTTTCCATCCAGTATGTTTGATGAAACCATAGCCCACTGTTGGACCACTAGGCCTCCCTGATACATTTCTAGGAAGAACGGTTCTGAGCCCTTTCCATCCACCATCTATTTTGGTTAATCAAACGTTTTAAAATTATACTTTCTGGATATAGGTAAAGAGAGGAGGTAAATGTGAGACTTTCTGGTTGTTTTGTTGGTTTATTCTAGTGCGAACATCGTACAATGTACTACACAAGGATACGCATCAGACTATACACTGCTAGCTCTTATGTCATTGCAGTAATCGTCATTTTTCTTTGTTTTTAGGTAACTTGAGCTGTATACTACTGTACCTACTGTTTCATATAAATGTTCGTAAACTTAAAATCCGTGCCTCGCACGTGTTATGACTCGCGCCCCTCACGGACTAGCATAAATCATCCTTTACTCGTGCTTCAGAGGCACGTTGGAATAGAAATATTTATTTCAGGTCACAATATACACAAGATATAAGTTATATTGGATAACAATTTCAGATTGTGTTGAGAAAAAACTTGTGTACTGACCATACTAATTAGCTAAAGCTATAAACGGACGAACCCATATCATGAGTTTAAATCGTTTTAAAGAAAATTGCCCAGTCTATTCAATTAATAAACTGCATAATTGGATGTCACCACCTGATGCCAAGTAGTAACTATCACCTATAACAAAGCATTGCCTCGTAGGTCACGCACGTCAGGAACGAGCCCTACGATGAAAGCCAACAAAATGTATGTGTCTCAATTCAGTCAAGAGTTGCCACACAGATCTAGCTAGACCGAACACCAAATTCGATGTTTGCGAAACGTAAATTGTTTTCGGTAAACATAACAATAAATTGAGCCATTGTTACAAGTCGCGAAATCACCTACCAAGATTTTGTATTCTTTAGCTTTACTTTCTATTTGATTTGAAATTTCGATATTTTTTTACTTGGAAAATTGTTTTGGGATGTATTGAAGTTAATTTGTTTGTTTGCACGAAAACTCTTCATTGATTATAGCTACAATTCTGTTTTACTTTATTACACGGCTAACAATTATATCACTAGGTATATCGACGCCATCACCCTTCTTCTCCTTCTTTTTCCACAACTAGAGATGTCATTCTTTGCTTGATCCGATTAGGGATGTGCTATTACCAAAACTGGTTAACAGTTTATATTCAAATTATAATTGAAATCGCCTTGACATTCTTCTTCTTATCGTGGCGAAAGGCTTTTAGGTGCGCCTCAGAGATGCTACTTTCGTGCACATGACCCTTTAACCACATGTCGGTTTCCTCACGATGTTTTCCTTTCCCGTTTGAGACTACTGGCATAGTGCACATACATTTTTGGTCAGAATAACTCATTGCTACACGACTGGATTTTAACCCACGACCTTAAGATCGGAAGGCTGCTGCTGCCTGCTAGGTCACAAGAGCTCTCTTTCTCAAAATCGCTTTCATAAAATATTTCCATTCCTTTAAGACGACTTTGGAAACCTTACGCAAAGCCCACTTCCGAGAATTCAAAGCGAAAAGTTATGCATAGCATGGCGGAAATTGATTTTCCCTACGAATACATTTGTAGAAAGCTGTGGTATGTACTTCAAACGTATTAAACCATAGTTGGTCTTGAAATAGTAGGTACCTACTATGAATAAGCCGTAATATGACATGCTAATACCTTCCTGACAGCTTAGTCGGCCTAATCCACAGGAAAGACATGTTCAATACGTGGAGCGGACTAGCCGCGGGTTTCCTCACGATGTTTTCCTTCGCCGTTTGAGACTATCAATAGCATACGTTTTTAATAGTCACTATTACTCATTTAATTCAACAAATAACAATAGGTGTGTAAGGTAGGTACACTTTTTTTGTGCCATAGCTGGCAGACGAATATAGTGGCACACTGTCTAACAATCTAACCATTCTTCTAAGTTTGGTGTACCCATCCATATTAGAGGATGGTTACAGTTGTTTTATTTTATTTCATAGGATCGCCGCCACATAAAAGATGTGGAGGACTATACCTAAGACTGTCTGGGACAATGTGCTACTAACCTAGGATCAACAGTGACCTAGGATAGTTCATTGAACTTTTAGCATTACATTTATATTTGTTTATTTCTGCGTGTACTTTTATAAAATGTCTCTGTCTATTATCTTAATTAATGTTACATGTGCGAGTAGGTTGAATGGATGGCGTAGGCGGCCGATTTCGCAAGAATACAAACGGAATCACACTACAGCGCGAAGGACATGTTTTAGCAACGTGTTAAATTGTATACTGCAATGTTTTCAAGAGTTTAGTGTGTATTTTTGTTTGTATTTGCCTAGGCCTAGGTATGTCCAACCACAGAAAAAATATATTTTTTCTGTGTGTCCGACAGAACTTCAGACTGATGATGACGAACGCAAAATAATGATAAAAAGATCGATTCCCGATTATAAATATCCAAAATGTCTGATAGTATGTTGGTTTGATTTTGTGAAACCACGCGCCCCTTGATAAGGCGAGGTAAACATCGCTATCGAGATATATGAGCGATAAGACTATCTACTTTCACTTAAACTGCTGAAGAATGTTATTTTAGTTTTGTAGGAAAAGGTATTCTCCGACACAGGAAGTATTGATCGTAGTTCATTCATCTCGGCAGTTACGCGACTGAAATAAAGCGGAACTGAGGTCAATGGCCCTGTATTTGATTAAATTGTCTGCCAATTAATCAAATAAGAATTAACATGTTTTTAATACAGCGTGGTCAATCAGCAATGTGCAATCTTGTCCGTGCCAAGTCCAATGTAATTTTGACTAGTTTTAATTTTCCTATGAATTTGTCGTGAGTAATCGTAATAAAAATATTAGCTGAAATAATCACGTAACTTTAACCTTTTTTATTGAACTTCCGTTACTGAAATAAAATGACCAATAGCACGAGTTTTCAGTGTGGCTTGCAACTTCACACAATAGATGAAATCATTTAAAAATTAAAGGATGACTGGTTTTTTGTGACAATGTGCTAAACTCTGATCTTAGTCTGCGCCATAGGTATATCAGACTTAAAGCCCTTCGCTCAATCGAGTCTAATGCCGCCTTCCTACGGTGCGTGATATCACGCACCAGCCCGCACCGCGCACGACGACGCACGGCAACGCACACAGAAAATGCTCCTGTGCTACCGCGCACCTCGGCGCACGAGACCGTTCCCATGGTGTGTCGTGCGTGCTGGTGCGGGCTGGTGCGCGATATTACGCACCTGTGGGAAGGCGGCATGAGAAGCTGTCCTGTTGTGAAGTACCAGTAGAATCTTACCTTGAGGGCAACTAGCAATGTGACAGTTTCAACGCTGTAGTATCCACGGTCCACATAGTCCCCCATGAACAGATAGTTGGTGTCCGGAGAGCGACCTCCAATGCGGAACAACTCCATCAGGTCGTGGAACTGGCCGTGGACATCGCCACAGACCGTCACGGGGCATTTCACCTCTTGGACGTTAGACTCCTTGGTCAGAATCTCCTTTGCCTGCAAAGAGGATTACACTTTACACTCGTTCAACACACGATGCAGTAACAACCATAATCTATGTTGTAACTGTACATCTACATACAATGTGAATTAAATGGTCTTCATCATCATCATCAGCCTTAAGAAGTCCACTGCTGGACATAGACCTCCCCTACACATTACCAGGAAGAACGATTCTGAGCTCTTTCCATCCACCGACTTCCAGCGATCTTAACAATGTCATGTGCCATGTCTTGGTTCATCTGGTGGGCCCTAAATTTCGTCTTCCGATTCGTGGTCGCCATTCGAGAACCATTATTCCCCAACGGTTGTCGGTTCTTCGAGCTATATGACCTATGAATATATGGTAAAATAATTATAAGTTTAAAAAACTTGAGAAACCGACTTCATTGCCAAACGGCTAAACCATTTTAATGAAATTTGTTTGGGACAATCTGGACATCAAAATAACCTTCCAAATAAAAAAATAATTTTCTAAATCGGTTCATAAATGACGGAGGCATGCAGTTACAAACATTAAAAAAATTATTTAAAAAAAATGGCAACACCGATTTTAATAAAATTAAAATGTGACCAATCTGGAAGCAGTACCGTTCAGATAAAAAAATATTTTTTCAAATCGGCTCACAAATGACGAAGTTATGCGGTAACAAACATTAAAAAAAAAAAAAAAAAAAAATACAACCGAATTGAGAACCTCCTCCTTTTTGATTGGAAGTCGGTTAAAAAGAAAACGAATAGACAAATGCAAAATCTTATATCGGCTCTTGGTAGAGTTCTTAGTAAGTGTTAATCCGGGAAGTGCCTAGTGTACCTACCACGATATTTCAGCCGCCATGCAGTAATGTTCGTATTGCTATTTATCGATAGGTGTTGGTGCAATCACAGGGAGGTACATAACAGTGATAGACAATTTGCAATGCCTCTTATGGCATATCCTCGGTGGAGTATGTCTTTTTCGACCTAATAGATCAAGGTATGTACGTAATAATATCAAATAAGCTTCAACATTTCTTACCAAGCTAAGCTAAGACTGGCCTCCAGCTCAGTTGGTAGTAGCTCTGCCTTCTGCGCCGTAGGTCGTGGGTTCGATCCCCACCGACAACAAATATTTGTGAGGTAAACATAAATGTTTGTTCTCTGTCTGGGTGTTATATTGTATTCTAAGTATGTATTTACAAAAAAAAAAATGTATTTAAGTATTATATCAGCTATCTGGTTCCCATATTACAAGCTCTGCTTAGTTTGAGGCTGGGTAGTGTTGTGTGAATTGTCCACAATATTTATTATTATTATTAAGCATCTCGTTAATTAAAAAATCTTTTGCAGCAGCTAATAAAAGTCAATTATAATCAAATTATAATTTTTAGATACAAGGTGACGTAACATTGTGCGAAAAACGCTAACGTGCTAAAAATAGACGAATGAGGTATTTGCATACATATTGGATGAGAAAGCTGTATGGAACCTATCCTTTTAGATTGTTTTACAAGAGAGCACAAATGAAACTGTATTTGATTTTAATTTTATACCAACACAACTATTTATTTAGGTAAACATATTAAAGCCTCTTTAAGGCGTTAGCACTTATTGCATCTAATTCTAACGAATAGAGACAGAACAAGCAAACTAAATATTAATAAATGTCTATGTCTATAATTGTTTAATTAATTTTTTTCCTTGCAAATTTTTTATTAAGGGGGTACGATTTCCATACAAACTTAATTTACACAACTATGGGCGAATAAAGTATTAATGTACACTGAAATAGCTGTAATAGGCTTTTACAGTGGTCCTTATTACCGGCCAGTTATATAAAGTTGGAGTGGTAGCCGTTGGTCATGGCAGACGGGGCTTCAGAAAAATAACTAACAGACTTTTACGACTATTTTGAGACATATATTTTAAGCACATTCACGTATTCAATGCCGAGTACCCGTTAGAAAGAATGACGAAAAAATTTCTTTTTTGGTTTTTTATTAATATTTCTATTATCCTACAGTTTTCTCCAACTTTATATAACTGGCCGGCAATAAAGACCACTGTAAAATTCTATTACAGCTATTTTAGTGTACATTTATACTTTGTTTGCCCATAGTTGTGTAAATTCAGTTTGTATCGGAATCGAACAACCTTAAGGTCAGATATTTGATTGGTCGATTTTAGTCACAAGAACTTCACAACTATTTTTATAAAACTGTAGGAACCAAGCCGTAGTTTTTTGCCTGTCCTTCTAGGCTTAGACGCGTGGAACTGGCACCTAGACTCACCTAGCTTTAGGACAACTAAATAAATAAAACGTTGATTTGATTTGGCCATTAAAGACTCAAACTCTGTTCGATCGGGCGGGGGTTTCAAATACAATCTCATTCAAATGTATCTTATAAGGCATGTCAACAGACCTATTAGAAAACGATGAGTGGAACCATAGGATCCTCTCATGATTTAGTCAGTCGTATCAACATTTAATCCAAACGTAGTAGGTAAATAAAGATAATTGCTGTGAGAACAAGCGAGCAAAAACGCGTAAACATAATACAAAACCTACGACAACCATACCATATACATAGTAAGCTAAAAGTAACCATAATAGCTTTTAGCTAAGAATAGATAAGTATTAGGTTCCTCACAAAAAGATCATGACGTAATTTCATTTCTTAGGTAACTCGACTAGTCTAACTAGGTAAATATGACTAGTAGGTAAATATCTATAGATTAGATAGGTAGATAGATAGATATTACTCTGTTCTAATTCCCTCGCCGATCAAGTTGTGAATGAACTAGAATCTAACCCACATTATCAAGTTACTAGACACCATTTCTGAAAGAAGTCAAGTAAGTTCCTGTATTTCGGTTTGAAGGGAGTGGGTGCCAGTGAAATTACTGGCACGTGAGGCTGAACATCTGTATGCTTCAAGTTGAGGGGAAGTACATCATAAGGCACGTTCCTGACGTGCGTGACTTACGAAGCAATGCCTTGCTATAAGCGATGGTTACCACTTCATCAGGTGGGCCATATCATTGTTCCATCAGCTAGAATGCTAACCAAAAATAAAGTCAATTTACAAGCATAGGTAAAGACTCAAAGTAAATTATGTAGTAAATGTGTTTGATAGGCAGTATAATCTATACTAACATTAACTAGAAAAATATATTTTACTTCCTTTTCAATGGCAAAAAATACGAGAAAGGTTAGAGAGGCCTTTTCACTTTTATCTCAATCCATTTGGTTTGTGATTGTGATAGTTTTATCTCTATGTAGGTACTTATCTTCTATCTGTATTTAGATTCTAGTGATGAAAGATTTACTCAGTCCAAAGCTTTGATGTTTTAAAAGAAATATTTGAAAATGGTGTAGGAAATAACACTTGTCTGGCTGCGATTCCAACTAATGGTTGATTCATATGACATAATATTTGACGGGCATTGCCGATGTAGGGAGCAAAACAGCGAAGCTCAAGTGGGAGTGGGCTGGCCACGCTAGCAGGATGCACCCTGAAAAGTGGGCTAGCATAACGACTCATTGGGTGCCTGAGGTCGGAAGGCGACGGCGTGGCCTGCCAAAAAGACGATGGCGAGACGATTTGGAAGTTTTAGAGAAGGATTGGTGGGAAGTCGCCAAAGATCGTGATAGATGGAGGATTTTGGGGGAGACCTTTGCCCAGTGGTGGAACAGTGCAGGTTAAAAAAAAAAATATTTGGACGAACTTCTGGCTAAATAAAATCCCCCTTAAACATTCCCAAACATTTCAGGCAACAAACTAAATCTTGTTTCCTACCGCTTTATATATAGTATATGTATATAATATATATTTTTTGACAATCCACACAACACTATCTAGCCACAAATTAAGCAGAGCTTGTGTTATGGGAACCAGATAGCTGATATACTACTTATATAAATTTTTTTGTAAAAACATACTTGGAATACAATATAACACCCAGACAGAGAACAAACATCCGTGTTCACCACACAAGTATTTTGTTCTTGGTGGGGATCGAACCCACGACCTATGGCGTAAAGGCAGAGCTACTACCAACTGAGATGAGAGTCAAAATGATCCTTTTACAAATCGAAAATAATAATAATAATACACACTGGCACTTCACTGCTATTATTATTATTTTCGATTTGACACCTCTTTGACACCTCACGACATTGATCCCCAGCCTGGGGATCAATGTCGTGAGGCTGCTACTGACTGCTCCTTGTGCCCCAACACCAAAGAAAGAGCTTGGCAATGGTACAGACAATGCAGTAACAAAGTAGATAATATAATAATAATGCATGTTTGTCTAGTAATAGGTGACGAAAAAGTTATGCGAAGTAGACAGTGTAGACACAGAACAAATAATTGGTGTATAAACCATTTAGGTAAAAATTATAGATTACAAAAAGTAAATTAATGTGATGGACAGTCATCCAGGGTAATGAAGGTCACATCATGAAACAAATCAAGACAGTATAATTCTAGTAATCCTGATAAGTATTTTAATGATTCACAAATCATATCCAATTGTTTTGAGTCATCAAGGCATGCAATTTTTATTTAGTGATGGAGATTTAAAGCCACCCCAAGGCTTATGTCATGGCTTAACAAATTAGAATCACAATGTGTATCCTTATGGGTATTTTAATAGAATAGTGGCATACAGCAATGGGAGTCAGTATGCAACTCAAAAAAAACAGAATAAACAGAGCATCTTAAGAAATCTCTCATGATTCCTTAAGAATCCCAAGTTGATATATAGTGAAGTTAAGGTCATTTAACTAAACTCAGTAAAATACAAGGAGCGCACAGCTCACTACTATCAGCTACCCAAAGAGGCTACGCAGACAACACATCAAAGAACTGGATAGGCAGACATAATGCCCTACGAGAAGTTCTGACCGGGGTGCAGATTCTAAAAGAATGACTACTTACAACAAACCTACTCATAGTCTGAAGACTGATTGCAGATAAGAATAGAACAAAAAAAAAATAATCAACATGTTGTCTTGTTACACAATCATTCCTTGTCCAAGATTAGGCCTACTAGCGGAAAAACCAGCCCGCACATAAGTGTGGATGATGTTTTTGTTTCTATTTGTTTTTTGTTGCAATCATAGCTCAAAATCATGTCAAAACTAACAGATGCAATTAGGATTTGATTGCAACAAAATATACAAAATCACCCTACAAGACTCCACATCAAATCAGAATCTATCAAAGTTTACGCATCAGCAATACCATCTTTTTAGATTCTGTACATACTAGTGCAGAGTGACTGTTTATTATTCATTCACTAAAATAAGGAATAAACCTTTTCATAAACACTTGTGCAGCCCTGAGATAGCGAGACAGCATCGCGGTAGACCACAGACGATGGTGGGACGAGCTGGATGCCTTTGAAAAGGACTGGTAGCACAAGATTGTGAAGAGTGGTGGGAATGGGGGGGAGGCCTTTGCCCAACAATGGGATAATTTGGGCTAAAAGTAGTAAATACTTATCTGAATCAAGACACTGAGAATATCTCAAATTGTGAATCATGGAATACCAGTTATAACCTATATGTTGTGCAACTGTAGGACAGTAAGAGCAGTGAGTTTGTTTACAAATATGCATGTATATTTGTTAGAAAAAAAATGTGTTTACATATTGTTTGAGACATTGTTTTAATAGTTGGGTATAAGAATGTTTCTTCTAAAATATTACTAGCAGAAAATGCTTCATGAAAATTTAGTTTGCTGTTCCTTCTATCAGTCAGAGGTACAGATGAGTTCTAACAGAGCATTCAAAAGTGTGTGTATGTGAACTATATAAACTATGTTTTAATTTCAAGGACATTACTTGTACTTCTGAGTAAGTTGAATTGTCGGAACGACCGCGAAAAACGTTTTCCATGTCATAGCCAACAAATCAATAGTACATAAGAACTCAGGTTTACCTTAATGCCACAGATGTCTTTAGTAAACAAGAAGGTACATGGGGGTACATGGGTCTTTTGCATAGACCCTAAAAATGCTGTTGTATTAGCATGGTTTCCGCGCCTATGCTAAAAATACCCAACTACCACCAATTAGGAATGTATCAACGAAAGAGATTGATAGCTGGGTGTGGTAAACATAGAAAAATACATGCTTGCGATCATTATTCAGCCCATAACGCCACAGAAATGAGGCTCCTACATTTTATAACCGATGTACCTAGCATCTATCGCGTTCCTAACTTGTCAGGTAGGTACATGAATCATACAACTATAACTAATAGATGCACGGGAAATGAGCTCTACACTCCAAGACACGATCCAAGACTACTCAAACTTCATAGAAGAACTAAATTCAAGTGCTCCTTACCTTGTCGCATAGCGTTTTTACTTGATTTTCTGTCAATTGCTTGCATTCATTTAGTTGTTCTATCCATTGATCCAGTTCCTTTAGCGATGTTTTGTCCTCCATACTTTGTGTCTGTAGATTAACGTACAAGACGTTAGTTGGGTTTTTGATTGTTTTTAAGCTCTAAATGTACACAAAACCATGCGAATTGGCTATTTTTTACTATGCCCAGAAAACTGACTACGGCGAACACTTTACAAAATGGCGTTTGTGTGACGTCAATTTTCAAGAAAAGAATTCCACCAAGCGGATTTTCGAGGAACTACACTCATGATGCCAGTTAAAGGTGCGTTCATCACATAATATTTTTTTATTTACAATCTTTGAGGTTCACATAAAATTAATAATTTTGCTTTATTTATATCATATTATGTTCATAAGTATTAGAAATTATGTGCATGATGTTTAAAATCAAATCAAAAATCCACTTTTTCCCGTAACTTATTTGTTGGTATGTCGTATGGTCATGTCGTTTATGGAGGTCAAGGAGGTTGCCCTCAAAAGAAATACCTGGAGGAAAATGCATACATTACGCCGACAAGAGCGTTGCTCTTAAATAAGAAGAAGATTTGTTGGTATGTACCACGGTTTTGTTTTATTCTCTAACGCCGACGAAGGCGGAAACAGGATGGTGGCCAAGGGATGCTCAAAGACCTAGAGGCAGACAACCCGCCTGTTGGTCGAACGACATTCTTGCGAGTGTTGCTGTTGGGAAGAGTGGCGTAATAAAGGCCTATACTCAGCAGTGGGTACAAACGGGCTGCGATGATGATGATGATACCCACCTCAATAGATAATGGAAAACTTACTTTTATGGATCCTGATGGGACAATTTTAGCTTTGGCCATTGGTTGAGGAATCTCCGTAATACATTCCATTCCAAAATTTTCCAAAAACCTCTGTTGCAGCTAAATAGCTGCACAAAAACAATTTTCGAAAAAACTGCAAATATTTTAGAAATATTGCAGTTACAGCAATATTTGGCAAATATTTTTACAATTTACATGTCAGACTTTTCTTTTTGGTTGTCAGTTGTCAGTCAGCCTTATCCATGAAGTCATCTGGCCCGTATTCTGAAACAGTGCTTAGGTCTGAGTGGAGCCTCAAGCACAGATTTTTGACACTTTTCAATGGAGAACTGTCATAAAATCTATGCTTGAGGCTCGACTCAGACTCAAGCGGTGTTTCGGAATACGGGCCTAATTAGACAAACTAGGCAATACAGTGTAAACAGAGAAGAAAACTATTATTGGCCAAGAAGTATTTACACCATGCACTTTAAGAAGGAAATATTTCGAATAAATAATTATAATTATATAATTAACGAAAAAATTTCGATAACGCATTGGATTCAATCTGTAATGTTATTTTATGTGAATGAATAAATAAATAAATTTTCAAGGAGGCTGGAAAGTCTGGAAACCTTTGCAAAGTTGCGAAGCAAAGTAATCAAATCAATCACCGAAACCCCAAAACCCAACCCTAGAACAAACCTTTGATCCAACAACGTTGAAGTTGGTAAAAAGACTGTGTAACTTTGTAAGTTTTGTCATTGTCAAATCAAACTAACGTCAAGTCAATCAAATTGACTGTCTTCCACTTCCATTCCATTTTTGATTGGATTCGATTGGCCTCCGCCGATTCGAAAATCTTTCCTTCTTTCTAGATTGGTTTGCGTCGGGGTCGCGTGTGTGGCACTTTGCGCTCATGCACATAACTGAAGTCATGACTGAAACACTGAAACTCCGAGGCACCCTCTGCGGTCACAATGGCTGGGTTACGCAAATTGCGACAAACCCTAAATACCCTGACATGATTTTGTCTTCTTCCCGAGGTAAGGTTTTTACATACATCCACATTCATCCTCTATTTTGTAGCATCAATCTTTTATTTTACAAGTTTAGTTGCATGTGTTATTACTTTTCTCTCGTTATCTATCCTTATTTTAGCATCTCAATGATGAAACAATACCTTTGCCACGCGATTCCTGAGCGGCAAGCGGATATGGGGCTGATCTCGATAATGCCACATTTCTAACCTCAAATTCAAAGTTAAAGATAAACAGCAAGGTTTCCGTTTCAGACAAAACTCTTATCGTGTGGAAGCTGACAAGGGATGAGACCAACTACGGCGTGCCACAAAAGCGTCTCTACGGTCATTCGCATTTCATCTCTGACGTAGTTCTGTCCAGTGACGGTAACTACGCTCTTTCCGGATCCTGGGACAAAACCCTGCGTCTGTGGGATCTTGCCGCGGGAAAAACTACCAGACGTTTCGAAGACCATACTAAGGTGTGACAGAATTGCATTTTATTAGGGATGTGGTCCCATGTGTTAGAATTAAGCGCCTGTGCGAGGCAGAAGATAAGTGAATTGCGCCTTTACGAGGCAGAAGAAATCGAACTGCAGCTCATGAGGGATCGCTCCGTAGCATCCTTTGGGTATGTAGTTTCTAAAATCTTTAAAATACCTACAAAATCCTAGTAGATGAAAACAAAGCAGGAACATAGCCTAACTTGTGTATTATTTTCTGACATAACTTTTGTGTATGCAGGATGTCCTCTCAGTGGCCTTCTCAGTTGACAACCGTCAGATCGTGTCTGGCTCTCGAGACAAGACAATCAAGCTGTGGAACACACTGGCTGAGTGCAAATACACCATCCAAGATGATGGACACAGTGACTGGGTTTCATGTGTGCGCTTCTCGCCGAACCATGCCAACCCCATCATTGTTTCAGCTGGATGGGACCGCACTGTCAAGGTAATAATATACCTAGTAACACCATCACTTTTCATGCTAAATATTACTATTTTCTTGAACCGTGCTAAATATTGAAACAATGTTTTTTTATCATAGGTCTGGCATCTTACCAACTGCAAGCTGAAGATCAACCACCTGGGTCACTCTGGCTACCTGAACACAGTCACAGTTTCTCCTGATGGCTCTCTTTGTGCGTCTGGGGGCAAGGACATGAAAGCTATGCTCTGGGATTTGAATGATGGCAAACATCTTCACACCTTGGACCACAATGACATCATCACAGCTCTATGCTTCTCCCCCAACAGATACTGGCTCTGTGCTGCATATGGACCTTCTATCAAGATTTGGGTATGTATTTTTTGAGTATTTTATTCCTAAGATTTATCTGCAATCGTTTTTCCAGGATATGTGTAGGGGAGGCCTATGTCCAGCAGTGGACTGCTTCAGGCTGATAATGATGATGATGATCTGCAATCTGTTTGTTAAACTATGAGGAAATCTTTTGTTGTTTCATATCTACCTTAGATAATTAAAATCGCAACTCTGGCGAGCTTAACTAATTTATGATTATTTTTCCAACAGGATCTGGAAAGCAAGGAAATGGTTGAAGAACTGAAGCCTGAAATCATCAACCAGCAAAACACCTCTTCGAAGTCAGACCCCCCTCAGTGCTTGTCTCTTGCGTGGTCCACCGATGGACAGACCTTATTTGCTGGCTACTCTGACAACATTATCCGCGTCTGGCAGGTCTCTGTATCTGCACGATAAGACCAATGGGAAATGGTTTCATTTATTTTTGTTCTGCATTTATGTTAAATATTCAAGGATAAAAATAAATGGAATTGTACGACTATTTATTTTAGCATTTTTATTAAGTCTGATCTCCATGTAAGCTAGTGATAAGTTCTTATGGCAGAAATGCTTTGTATATTGTAATTGTACATACATTATGTATTTTATTTATGTAAATAAATTCTTATTCTTATACTGATTTTTCTTATCTACAATACAATATACCTAGCATCTTCTCTTTGATACCAGGCCAGGTAAGAAATAGGTCAAACAATATGAATCTATTAGGTCTGCTTACTTATGGCTTTCAACATTTAAAAAAAATAAGTATTTTTACAAAATTAATCCCCCAGCACCATTTTTATGGGATCGTACATTAAGAGTTCCTTTATTTACTTTGGTAAACCTGCAGCATTCAAGAGATGAGAACCATCAGTTATTTCTGTGGGCCCATCACCAACTTTGGTATATATCACATAATTCACTTGATCTTTCTGCTTTGGTTCACATAGGGCTTCCAGAACATCAATACTGAGACCATCTCCGGTGGAACTAAGTCCCCTGATAAAGTCTTCTTTAGTAGAGGGGTAGGCATATTTGATGAGAGATATAATTTTTGGAACTTCATCCTCTAGTAGGTACAGGCATGCATTTGGTCCAGCATCAAATGTGTAGGCAACCTTAGGGGAGCCCCAATACTTGTTGTATGCATGTATCAGTTCTACTATGCTGTGTGAAATATCATTCATGTAGACAAATGGAGGATAGGAGTCTTGACACACTGCATGGAACTGATTGCTGTCTTTCATTGTTATCTCGGCAAACTTTGTAAAATCTTGATGCTTGATGGCAATGCAAATCTCTTCGGTTCTTTTAGGCACACAGTGGTCTATTCTGTATTTTAGAAGCTCAGAGGTTTGAGAAGAGATTCTCATTCCATCGGTGGAGCTAGTTTTCTTCTTTGTTTCACCAACAACTAAAACGAGGGCTCTCATCTGTGGCCAGGATGGGGATACTTGAACGGCAACGGAGTCTGCCCCGTGAGGGTCTGTTCCAGCGCACCATCTCACGAAGCCCCCGTAAACACTTCTGCAGGCACTGCCGGATCCAAGTCTTGCCAAGGAACTGACGTCGCTCTTCACCTTGTAGAGTTTGGCGAGTGCCACGACCAGACAGGCATAGCCGGCCGCAGACGACGCCAGTCCTGCTGCCGTTGGAAAGTTATTTTCGGAGCAAACATGCACTTTCCATGAGAGAAAGTTTTTGTCGACCGTGTTTTCGTCAGCAGCTCTCGCTTTCACGCCTTGCAGGCAATTTTGCAATCGCTTGTTGGAAAATGACTCTTTTTTACCGTTCAGCCAGATTTCATCTTCCAGGAACTCGGGACGAGCGCAGACCGAAGTCTTCGCACACATTACACTTGTATCTAAAGTAGCACTTACTGAGTCGTTTAGGGGCAAAATTAGTTCTTCATCTCGTTTGCCCCAATATTTGATTACTGCTATGTTAACAGGAGCAATTACTGTTTTAATATCACTCATGTTTACAAAATAAAGTTTTTTAAACTGAATTCTAACTTAATTTGAGCTGCCCGCCTTCTTTCATTGATACAAAGGATTTGATTGACTATGATTGGTTATACTTTTTCCCTGATGATTGGAGCTTGGTTGGAGCGCGAGCGCGCGTGATAATAACGCCCCGCTCCGGCGTAACTTGGCAACTTGGCAGGCCTGAAGTAAGCTGTTCGTGCAAGAGTGGCCAATGACTGACGGAAGATTTGCCAAACGGCTATCTTCAGGCCTGTCGATTTACGCTGGCCGACTGTATTTTCAAATCGAACTTATTTTGTAAATAAATGATATGCCTGAAGTTAGCCGTTTGATAAATTTTCCATTCGTCATTGGTAATTTACGCACAAGCGCCTAGCTTCAAGCGTATCAAGTTATACTTGTAGCTTTTCTGTGTTATCTGTGCGAGAAATGAACGAATGGGAATAAGTCAAGATGACGTTGATTTATGAAAGCTTTCTGAAGGAAGAAGGAATATTTGATTGATTGTAGCGTCTTTCAGAGACACACAGTGGCTGTAGTGTGAACGAACCTCGAATTGAATGACGTCGATTTATTTGCTACTATCCAGATAAATTGAATTGACCCTCTCTTGTGTGAATGCGGATATCAAAACGAGATTTCTGAATTGAATCGGGTTATTTACAAATTTCAACGCTGCCATTTTCGTTTTGTGGCACGGATAGCGGCTGTGGAAGTGTAAATTGTACTAAAATAACTCGCATTTATTTACGTACGAAGTGCTACAAATATATATAAGTGTATTAACATTACCGTGAAATAATTAAGTTCTTGTTACTGTGTTAACTTCGACGTAATACTTGTATTCATTAAAAAAGTGAAGGAGGTGAGTGGTATTCGTTATTTCCTATTTGGAAGTTTTAGAGAAGTTATTCAGCTTCTACTCTAAAATTGACTAATCTGGACTATAAACCAATGGTTCTGGCAGTTTAATATGGACTGATTTATCAGCTTCCTTCCTCGCACCGCAATGGGGTGACTAAAAGGGCGTTGTGATCATGATTGAAGATTTATCATTACCTAGTACCGACGACGTCGTCACCGGACGATGAGACTTTGTTTGTATAGTCTAGAACTGTTTTACAACGTTCACTTTATCAACTTTGATGAATTTAACATTCAGCAAAAATGTGTCTCACATAATGTTTATTATTTTAGAAATCACTTGGATCTCGGAAATTTTTTCAAATCTCTTTTAACAAAATGTTCTAAATTTGTCTCGAATTAGACCCCATAGTAGCATTGAAAAAAAATAGTTCTTATTAGATCACAATTTGATCCATATTTCACTGCACATTTGTGTTGTTTATTAACCATTACTATTTTGCTACACTCTTGGGAATTACCATTTTTACGTGACCCAAATCAGTATTATTTTATCCTCAAACAACTACAAATTTCTATTACATACCTACCTTTATTTAATATACCAAGCCTATGATTATTATGATCTCTTGAATATAAATCCTGACCCAGGCACTATAGCGCTGCGCATGGTGTCAGTAATCACCAGTTTCCCCTGATGCTATATAAATCATCTAAAATCATCTACAGTAGATGCAAAGGCCTGTTTACTTTACTTTACATTTAATAAAAAAAGCCTTAAATTCATCAAAATGTAAGCAGTAGTTGGGATTTAACTTGCTCCTACTCATTTAACTAAATAATAATAATAAATATTCTAGACAATCCACTCAACACTATCTAGTCCCAAACTAAGCAGAGCTTGTACATCTGTATGCATCAAGTTGATTGGCGCAGGGCAGAGCATCGTAGGGTGCGTTATGACGTGACTGACCTTCAAGGCAATGCTTTGTTGTGGGTTATGGTTACCACTTACCATCAGGCAGGCCATATGCTTGTTCCACCAGCTAGTTGTAGGTATAAAAAAACTCTAGTGTGGAGCCACTCCAACTTATTATTCAAGTAGCTGATGTTTCAAAGTTATTCAATGTTGCCAGTGTTTACCTTAAGATTATTATAAATATACATGTAAATAAAAACAAGCTCTGATAACATTGGACTCATAAGCTCAAAGGTCATTGGTCCCTGCCATTATTCAGCTACCTTTTTGTCTGCGTCCAATGGTAGTTTGATTCAAATTGAACAATCAAATACCTATTTTACGTGGACGTCTGAAAACATGAAAATTCAATAGGGTCTTCAGCATGTGCAAGTAATGTGAATTTGCTGGCGCTATTCAGAAGGCGTGCTTTTGCTGGCGCTTGCAGAATGCAGAGCTACTACCAGCTGGGCTGATAGGCCAGTTGATATCTATCTATACTTAATAAACCCAAAAACTACTGTGCCAATTTCATAAATTCTTTTACCATAGGAAAGCTACATTCACCCTGAGTAACATAGGCTATATTTATGTGGTCAAAAAATAAATGTCCACCGGCGCGAAGCCGGGACAAGCCACTAGTAGTAAATAAAGAAACACAGATTTGACTATCAGTTGATTTAGCTGGCGGGTCTACTTGTTACTACATTGTTGATTCAAGAGGTATGGTTCTAGTAAGAACCATACCTCTTGAATCAACAATGTACCGTTGAATAAATGTCCATAGTTCACATAAGACTGAGCATTACAACACAACACTATGACCTTGAATCAGTGTCTCAACCTTTACTCAATCAATTTTGCTGGCTATTATACAAGTACTCTTGCTTTCAAAGAGTTTTATCAGAAAACCCCCTGCAGGAGATGACAAAAAGGGCTATTGAATTCTGAAGAACATTTTAAGGCGGAGAATCTTTTGGTTTAAATTACCTTCCATAAGAACATCAGTCCTATTAAAGTTATTTCCCTTTTCTATATTTTTTTGTTTGTATTTTAAATTAAGGTGTAATCTAAGGATGACAAGACATCTACTAATGAAACTAGGTGCATATTTTTTATAAAGTAGCTACCTATACCTTATCATCATCATCTCAGCCCGGTATCACCCACTGCTAGGTATAGGCTTTCATTTTCTGCCAGCTTCCTCTGTCCTGTGCGTCTTTTGTCCAGGTGTTTCCTGCGACCTTTACGATGTCGTCGACCTATCGCGACCTACCTAATAAGACTTCCTTTTCGTCCAAGCATAGTAACGCATGCACGTATATGTGTGTGTGTGTGAGTGCACGAAGGCGTAAATACTTAAAGATGTCACACTGTATCCAGACACTATACTCGTAGGTACTTCGTCACTCAAAGTATCCGTGATGCGTGATCAACAACGGACGTAAAAATAGACATCATTTTATAAATTATACGTTGTAGGCAGTTTAATAATGTAGACAGCTACAAATTTCATAATTAGATGTTTTTTTTACCTAGTTCCGTTCGGGGTAGGTTGTTTTCTAGCCAAGTATAATATCTGTATCTCTATCTGTATTCTGTGATCTTGGGTCTGATTGAGTTCGGCGTAGCGTAGCTACAAATGTCAGCTATCCGGACTTCCAAACTATTTTGGTGACTGAAGTACAGATAAAAATTGTTTCTCTCCTTGATTTTTTTCCTCTCTTGTTTACCCGAGAGCTTTCGAGAGATCAAAAGATTTCGTTTCAGTCGATCGCTGCCTTGCACGACTTACGAGTATAATCCCGCTTCAAATCCTCAGGTATCTAAATAAAACAGACCGATTTAACTTCAGCAAGTCGCTTATATTGTACCTAGATATAGGCGACTTAATAAAGAACTCTACAAGGGTTACAAACGAATACCTAAACAAAGTCTTGACAGATTTAATTCATTTCATACTAGCAAATCTTGCATGCAGATCAGATTTACGGTTCATAAGTTGTGCTCCGACAAATATACATACAAACTTACGCGCACAAAATAACGCCGATTTATTTGTTTTTTGCCAAATATCTGCTCGCTTTGCTCGTTCTGTCAATGAAGTCAGTTAGGTAACCAAATTAATATAACGTTATGTCCATTGAGTGTGCGTCACCCATTTTCCGGAGTTGATGATAACATCCAAATTCATTCAATTGGTCAATATTATTTTAGTTTAATTGAATGGTATGTATTGTACTTTGCTGTTCGAAAAGTGATCTTTTACTAACGGATAAAACTCATCATTCTCTTGTCCTTGTCCCACTTTATGTAGGGTCGGCACAACAGGTTCTCTACTCTCCTCTATTACTAACGGATAAAACTACGAAAGAGAAAACCAATCTTCTGTGGACAGCCGAACGATCACAAAGGCGTACTCTTCCCCAGGTGGAGCTCCAGACACCGTAGGCCTTTCAGATCTATTGGTTCTTAGATTACCTGTGTCCTCTTTTCTTTATGGTTAGATATAGGCCTGTCTAGGTATTTCATTTCGGTATACCTACCAGTCGTCTACAAAAAGTCTAGTACAAGAATGATGACTGCAAGCAGATAGAAGTGGTGCCCCAGCCCCTGATAAAGAGAAATCATAAGATATTCATAACGACCACCACCGCTCTGGCAAGAGTGAAGCGACTGAAAATAAGAAGGATACCAGCTGTCGGGTTTAAAGCAGTCTATTTTCACGAAAAAAAAATGTCAATAATATTGGGTCAGTCAATTAATTTATCTTTGGACTAAAATATATTATTTGCTATCATTATCATTTGTAAACATGAGATAATGTTGCGAAGTTGCGATAAAACTTTACGAAGAACCGCAAGCCCCTAAAATATCTATCAAAAGCCTGGATCTATATTTTTATTGAAACTAGATCTAATCTACACTAATAATTATAAGTTTTAGCACATTCTATTTTGTTATCAATAACCTCCCGAACTCCCGAACCAGAACGGGTCTCAGTGACTTCTAACTAAATACAATCTAATGAGTTTTTCTCCAATTTTAGTATTTTGGGTATTGTATAGCGCGTTTTAGCGTGCTGCAGCATAACAGAATTTTCTTATGCAGAATGAATAAAAAACTTGAATGTTAATCTGTGTTGGAGTCGGCTCTGAATCGCCGATCGGATAACTGTGACGGAATTCCATCCGTTAGGTGAAATCTTGAATAAATTCACTTCATAAATCACTTATCCATTGACTCTATCTTGCGTATGAAACGACGAGCATGTATGAAGAATGTTATGAGAGTGAATGAAGCGAAAGAGGTGTGTCAGGATCGTAGCAAGTGGAAATCCGTGATCTCTGCCTACCCCCATGGGAATGAGGCGTGATTTTATATATGTATGTATGTATATCTTGCGTGCTACAATATTTCCCAGCTAGTTTTTAGCTAAACTACCTAAAAGAGATTCAAAGAGATAACGAATGATGACAGCTGTAGTGTAGGCAGCAAGGTTCAATAACATAAGCGATAATACGGTGCTACCAAAGTCGTGTATATTCTGATTAGCTACGCAGGGTTTTAGCGACAATAAAACCGTACTACGGGCAAATCTGAAATTAGTAAGGAGGATCCAGAATCCAATATTTGGGGCGCAAAATGACCTGAATTTTCCCTTTATGGATACCTGTATGGAGTTAATTAAGAATACTCGTAGCTCTGAATAAGAAAAGAAGAGCACGTTAAGTGGTTGATAGAGGTTTTAGCAGCCGTTAAGCCATGATGAAGGTTATAAGCATCGTTATGGCTACTACTAGTTTTTATACCCAACTAAATTTCTTTTGGGTTGCTTAGGTAGGGTACTTGCTGGAGGTTATGACCAAATTACTATGGCCTGCAAGGTATTTCTTGGCAAAATTGAAACCCCGGACTATGGCGTTTTTATGTTCCGAACATCTTTTTTCAAGGAAGGAAGCATAAGTTGTTTGCTGAGCCGTACTCGCACTATGGCTCGTGCCTGTTCACCTATTCCGCGCATTCTCACAACATTCAATGCTCTCCTGGAAACTAGTCCGTTTTTGATCTGCTTGAGGATGGCTGCGGGAACGTTTCGAAATGTTTGAGAGTTTGTGCGTGGCTAGCTGTGTGTGAATTTTTAAAATTAATTGGTATTATAACCGTTATAATTGAAGTAAAATGAACAAATCCAAAAGATAGACCTTCAGGCGGCATAACGAAAACTCCGGTCTTCAAACTAATCATGAAGTTGGCATACCACATGATGAAGCCAAAGTTAATACTTACCCTGCCTGTCATCATTCAGAAGATATTTTTCAGGTTTTTATTCCTCAACATTCTTCTTCAGTTTACTTACACCATCAGTACAATGTAAATGTGCAAATCCGAGTAGACACTAGGCAGGCACCGCTATCGTTCGATTACGAATGCATTAGCACGCCCGGATGTGTCAATTTGTGTTCACCCACTCTCTTGCATCGTGTGTTGACGCCTGTGTGTCTGTGTTACTTTACTGCCGGGTTTAAAAGATATCGTACAATTTTACAGGGAGTTTTATTGTGAATGATGGATCTTGTAAATAAACACCTTATTTCTGTACAAATATTACTAAAACGATTGGGAAACTTACATCGTTAGTGATACTGATAATCTAAAAGCCACCAAATTTCGATGATTGGCTTGCATTCCATTTTACATCAAAATTGGCAGAAGTATAGTTTATTCCATGCTACAAACGTTTACTTCTTATGAAAACTTCGCAGCTCCAAATGGCAGGCAATCTGTTAACAGGCGAGCGAATCAAATTGCAAATACACTTTGGATTATTCGTTTCAAGGTAATGAATGCAATACATACCAGCAAAAGGTCAGTGCAGTAACGTTTGTGAATGTTTTGGTTGCATTGCAGATTTGATATGGCTACGAGAACTATCAACAAAACTAAACACATTACAGATAGGCTATTTTCTGATGATTAATTTTAACTGCTTTCGGAATTCGGATATTATTAATACCTATTTTTATCTGAATTTGATGAATAAAACTCAAGGCAATCCATCCATTTTAAATTCATAGACCTCACGTTAAACTTAATTGCGTAGTCCTGTTTGTTCTCTGAACTGACTAAAAACTATTTTGATCGTAAATTGGGGAACCATTTTATCAGCTATTGTAGCTCTTATTAGCTCTATAACGCTGTCAGGATAATCTTATCACACGTGCGGAAGCTATATTCGTCATCTCCCGATATAGCTCCTAGTTCTGTGTCCGCGTTGACTCTAGTTTAGCGCGCTTGACTTTTTGCAAAACCAGTATTTTATGAGCTAGTATGAAATGATGCGTTCATAGCGGTTTTTACAGACTTCCAAAAAGAGAGTTTCAATTCGGTGTTTTGTGTTTTGGTTTTTTAAAAGTTACTTCTAAGTTGCTAGTCTGATTTCGATGGGGCTTTCATTGATGTGTAAGGAAAGAGAAATAAAAGAGTAACTAAAGAGTCCCATGTAAGTTAACTTTGCAAGAAATTATAAGTTTTTCAATAAAACTATGAAATCACGTACGTGGATATTTTTACTAGAATTTGAAATCTGGTTTTCAAGTTTAAAACTCACATTCACTACCTTAGTGTTTTTCGTTGTTCGTGTTAACCATCTAGGTCTCATTTTAGAGACCTGAGGCATTCGCAATCATTATCCTGCGTAGTTACTTCGTAAAGCTAATAAGTACAGCAACGTGTGGTAATAGCAACAGCTGAAGGGTCCCCTCAAGGGGTCAGCTGGCCAGAAATGCAGTGCCCAAAGACCCTGGTCAAGGAACCTAGGAAAGTTGCCAGAGTAATGCCGGAGAAATTGATAACCAAAACTATAAGAAGTAACTGTAGCTTATAAAATCTAAGATAATAGCTAGAGATTCCTACTTCCACTAAACCAGCATTGCGCGTTACTTTAGCGTGCAGTATCTTACTACAAAATGACGTAACAAATAAGTATGCTAGTGACACAGAATAGTGATGTCAGCCTCTAGACCTCGTCTGTGAGCGAATACTGCATTCTGATGCAGTGGAGAACGTACACGGTATTTAGGGTAGTATTTACCAATACTAGAAACATAAGGTTTTGACGGCACCATGCTGAAACTTAAATGCCATTTTAATTTTTTGTTTCGTAAAAGGATCATGACGGAACCAAGCCGTAGTTTGTTGCCTGTTTTTAACCGACTTCCAATCAAAAAGGAGGAGGTTCTCAATTCGGTTGTATTTTTTTTTTTGTATGTTTTTTTTTTTGTTTTTTAATGTTTGTTACCGCATAACTTCGTCATTTGAGAGCCGATTTGAAAAAATATTTTTTCATCTGAAAGGTACTGCTTCCAGATTGGTCCCATTTTAATTTTATTAAAATCGGTGTTGCCATTTTTTTTTTAATAATTTTTTTAATGTTTGTAACTGCATGCCTCCGTCATTTATGAACCGATTTAGACAATTATTTTTTTATTTGGAAGGTTATTCTTACGTCCAGATTGTCCCAAACAAATTTGATTAAAATCGGTTTAGCCGTTTGACAATGAAGTCGGTTTCTCAAGTTTTTTAAACTTAAAATTATTCTATGTTTAGTCTTGTGCAACTGGCACCTGGACTCGAGACCTTTAAGATATTTCAAAGGACGTTTCAAATCCTTCTAATTCTAAATTCTAATTTGTATTTATTGACTTCTTAAACCCAATGCAAAAATGAGTTTTACAATTTTATTGTGAGACCATGGCTTCTAAACTGATGAACCAATTTCAATGCTTTTGTTCAAGAACCGGTTTAGTGATAATCACTCTTGTCATTCAAGACTGCTAATTCGTCAATTAACTTGTTGACAGTTACTTGCAGGAACCGCCGCCCATTAGAGAGTTGAAGTTCAGAAGATCATTATTTGACATAACAGTCGACACACAAGCATAGAATTTTCGAAAGTTCTCCATTGAAAGATGACAAAAATCTATGCTTGAGGCTCGACTCAGACTCAAGCACTGATTCTGGATACGGGCCTAAGGTTGAGAAAACCATAAAGAGTCGCTACTATAGCACCTATATACGTTACTAGCAGCCCGTCCCGGCTTCGCACGGGGTAGACAATATTGTTGTACATTATTTTGTTCTATCGCTAATAGTTTCGGCAGCGCATTCGACGAAAGACATTTTAAGACTCATTTTTCTACACCTTCGGTTACATTGTTCAAATTTTACCAAGGATCCCTAATTTTATTCAAAATGAAATGTAGCCTATGTCAAATTAGAAGAATGTAGCATTCTATTGGTGAAAGAACTTTTTAAATCGGGCCAGTACTTTTTGAGCCTATTCATTACAAACATACAAACATACAAAAATAGGTACAAATCTTTCCTCTTTATAATATTAGTATAGATATATTTGTCTACACCTGTGAATCCATCACCTACCCCAACAAAATAAGTCAAGTCAGACTTGAATAACACATCCACACGACAAAACGAAAGCAAAAACTGTCAGGAACTCGCTAAATAAATGGAGGCACGAATACGTGTGATATGCCGACCGTAACAACAGCTGTAATAAAAACATGCCAGTTACTTTCAACGGTAAGAACAGATCTAAATTACAATACGTAGTACGTGTCTATTGTTCATCATAACTGGGTATTCTTTCAACGGATTGAAGATAGATTATTGTTTACAACTCGTATAGACAACAATCACACGATGGAGTTCGACGGTGTAGATTTGAAAACACGACATTTTCGCTCTAGTCTTGAAGATACCCAGAATATAGTTACGAGGAAAACCAGACTAAGGTAGTGTTAAATCCCTTGTTCACATAAAGGCGATGTGAAACCGGAACGTTTTGTGCGTGTGTATATTATACACTACTTACGAGTATCTATGCGTGTCATTTATTTTTTCGTATGCCATAGTACAATCGTTCATGTAATATGAAATTTAATTGGATAGCGTCGTTTTCAAGGGTGAACTAGTTTGCCGGGTTTTTTTATTACGGGTATTTAGGTGTATTGTAGACGACAAATCGATTACTGACCTAGTAACTTTATCGTGATCTATGCTCTCAACTCAAAATATTGTTACTATTGCCGAATAACACGGAGGTTTCGTAACCTTGATTGCAACCATGCTATTTGTCTTGTAACTTTTATATGTTAGTTATAGGTCAGTGGCCAATTTGTGTACCGCTGTTGTTACTGAGAAGTAATATGGTTTTAGAGAGAAGCAAAATCGGTACAGGATAGGAGCACAAAAAGTGACACAGATCACTGAATAGGTACCTATTAACTTTCTTATTCTAAGTCACAATACAATAGATCACTGACGCGAATGGCCTAAATTAGTTTTGTCGTGTGACGAACTAGTTTCGAAATTTACATAACGCTAGAGAAGGTTGAAACGATAGCAAACTAAATGTGAATCCATCACCTACCCCAACAAAATAAGTCAAGTCAGACTTGAATAACACATCCACACGACAAAACGAAAGCAAAAACTGTCAGGAACTCGCTAAATAAATGGAGGCACGAATACGTGTGATATGCCGACCGTAACAACAGCTGTAATAAAAACATGCCAGTTACTTTCAACGGTAAGAACAGATCTAAATTACAATACGTAGTACGTGTCTATTGTTCATCATAACTGGGTATTCTTTCAACGGATTGAAGATAGATTATTGTTTACAACTCGTATAGACAACAATCACACGATGGAGTTCGACGGTGTAGATTTGAAAACACGACATTTTCGCTCTAGTCTTGAAGATACCCAGAATATAGTTACGAGGAAAACCAGACTAAGGTAGTGTTAAATCCCTTGTTCACATAAAGGCGATGTGAAACCGGAACGTTTTGTGCGTGTGTATATTATACACTACTTACGAGTATCTATGCGTGTCATTTATTTTTTCGTATGCCATAGTACAATCGTTCATGTAATATGAAATTTAATTGGATAGCGTCGTTTTCAAGGGTGAACTAGTTTGCCGGGTTTTTTTATTACGGGTATTTAGGTGTATTGTAGACGACAAATCGATTACTGACCTAGTAACTTTATCGTGATCTATGCTCTCAACTCAAAATATTGTTACTATTGCCGAATAACACGGAGGTTTCGTAACCTTGATTGCAACCATGCTATTTGTCTTGTAACTTTTATATGTTAGTTATAGGTCAGTGGCCAATTTGTGTACCGCTGTTGTTACTGAGAAGTAATATGGTTTTAGAGAGAAGCAAAATCGGTACAGGATAGGAGCACAAAAAGTGACACAGATCACTGAATAGGTACCTATTAACTTTCTTATTCTAAGTCACAATACAATAGATCACTGACGCGAATGGCCTAAATTAGTTTTGTCGTGTGACGAACTAGTTTCGAAATTTACATAACGCTAGAGAAGGTTGAAACGATAGCAAACTAAATGGTATTTAGTTCAAACGAGCATATTTAATTAGCCTTTTGCTAGTTCTGTTCGGTGTGGTGCCCGCAATTACCTACCTTAGTTTATAGTGTTTGACCCAAATTACACAGACAACTCGGGTTTCATGCCTGCTATAAAATAAATGACTGTTTCACTGGTTTCTTCTCGGTTATGCCAATGATCTGGATGGAAGCTTCAAGGTCAGGTGTTAAAGGAGTTTTAAGTGTCTTAGAGCGCAGTGGGCGATTTCCCCCAGTTGCGTCGCAAAAGAAGTCTCGCGACGAAGGAAATGTTGTGGGAAATATTGGTTCCGATTGTGGGTACCTTCATGCTATTGTGCCTCAAAACTCATTTATAATAAGTGATAATTCAAAAGGTCGAACTCTCGACCGACGGCGCAAAAGGCAGAGATACTACCAACTGAGCTGAGAGTCCATTTCTGATACCCAAAACACAAGCTTCCAACGCTTAGTAGGACGAGTAAAGTTTATGACTGGGTGTTCGTTTCTTCATAATGCATATAAATCAGTCAATAACTAAGTAATAACCAGGACTGCAGAGAAACTGATAACGGAACTGAAACCCAGTTCTCACTTCCACCGTTCACGCATGGTAGACTCACGCCAATTCCGACGGATGGGCAGCTAGTGTAACAAGCGTCAATTATTGAGCGACGGATAGAGCAAAACTGATTTAATGTTTTTTGCAAGATATTTAAATAAGTCAAGAACCTGTGAAAATTACTTTAAATACGTATCATGATATTTGTCTATTGTTGCGTAAACCTTAGGTAGGTACTATAAAATATCGAATATTCTGATCTGATTATCATCGGCACGTAGAAGTCCAATGCTAAACATAGGCCTCCTCTATTCCAGGAAGAACGATATGAGCATTTCATTCACCGATTTTTACAAAGTCGTCTGTTTATTGGGTCGAGAGCGTCCTACGCTTTGTCTTCCGGTTCGTCTTATTCTATTAATTATAGAATGCAGATTACTTATACATATAGATTTCTAGATGATGTAAAAACGATGGAACCAGACTCAAGTCATTCCAAAAAGTATAAATTAAGAAAGATTCAAAGTACATGTTGTAAAGATGTAAACTTCACTACAAAAAATTGCCAGGAGCCTCTTCTTATGTCTTATTTCAATGTATCATCTTTAATCTACACTATAGCTTTAACGGTGTGTCAATACAGAATAAAGTAGACCTATATCGATCAGATACAACTCCGTGTTAGGTAGTATAGGAATGGACCTTCCTTCCTGACTACGGAAATTGTTCCGGCCCCATTTCTGAGCAGATTGCTCCATATTTCAAATGTTACCTTTTAACGAATTTGGATATAGCTACCTATGTTTCACTTTGCTTGAAGCTTTGCGTATAGAGTACATTGAGCATCATTCTATATGCGACAGGTAGAGCTGTAAGGCCTGTAAGTCACATTGGAGATTAATTATTTACGTGTACTCGTGCCTCTAAATTGTTTTTCTCTGCTGTATACGAACAGCGCTGTTTATTAGTGGGTCAGGCAGGAATTAAATTGTTGATAATTATTTATTTGTTTGTTGGGAGAATCATGCCATGCCTGTAACTTTGTTTTTAACAAAGTTGGTTGGCGGATGTTTAGATACAGGCCTTATTTATATTAGTAGCTGAGAGTTCCACTAAAGGCTAGCCGATAAGTTAACATAAAAGCGACGAGAATAATCACAATCGCTAAAAGTGTCAAGGAATATGAGTTAATAATTGCCCTGGTCTTCTAGACTTGGTCGCGTGGAAGTGGCACCTAGACTCACCTAGCTTTGACATTTCGAAATGTTTATTTTATTTGCATACATTACATGATTTAGTTTAGGTACATACATAGTTTTTAGTTGTAAGTCACTAATACAAAAAGTTTACTTATACTAACTTATATTAAAAACTAGTTAAGCAGTGTAGGATAAAACTTAACGAATATAAAAACAGTGCAGAGAGCAAACTACAAGTGAACCGAATTACTGTAAATCGCATCAGTTAAAAATTGAAAAAAATGGCCCTAGTGACAACTGAATAAACATATTTTTGACTTACACATTTGACTGAAGTTTATCGTTGTTCCAGTGATGTATACGAGGTAGCTGACCTGGTCGGCGGTCAGCAATGCCGCTGCCGAAGCGGTGCGTGGAGCCGGTGCACGTGTCGCGGGGCACAGTGCCCGAGCGGCTGGCCGTGCCCTCCGAACTCGAGGCCGTCACCAATGGCACGCTCGCTAACACTGTCAGGTGAGGAAACAAATGAACTGTTCCTCCAGTAATGTATATAAGGTAGCTGACCTGGAGCTTAATTTTCGGACCGACCGAAATTTCCAATGTCCCTTAAATACACATTGGCATTGCACAACCCCGCACTTTTTCTACGTTTTCCGTATATCGTAGCTGTCGAGGCTTCTACGATGAGGTCGTCGATGAATTACTCAAGGAAATCATCCATTCTCTCTTCGAAAAGAAGCAATAAAATAAAATTGCAAAATGATCCGAGATTAGCGAACATTAGGCTCCTGGTCAGAGGTCAGCAATGCCGCTGCAATGCGTCATCATCAGGTACCTACTTCTCTAAGATGAAAAAGCTGATAGAACACTAGTTATTAAGTAGTACCACCTTCGTACGTCGCGCGAGCACAAAAATTCGACATTGTTCTCGTGCTATTAAATTGGAAGAGTAAGCGACTCCCGCCTTCCTGTTGACCCTTATTGACATATATAAGCTAAATTGTAGGAAAATAATTGTATGATTGCTTACCTCATAATTTAATTTGTCATTCATAAATCACGGACAAATATTTTCCTCATTTACAAGGAACTATAATATTGTTGAACTAAACTATTTGATACAAATATTGTAAACAATATATTTATACCAATTTGTCCCCACAAACATCAAAACATCATAATTATTAAGAAGAATGACATCGCTTATGGTTTTTAAAATATTTATTAATAAAAAGGAATTATATATTAAATTTTCCAAGCGACTTAATACTGCTTCTAGAATAATGTTGTTTTATGGATACAAACTTTTTTGTCAACTTCTAACATATTCTTCTGCTGTTTACAGACAGCTGTCGTCTTTATCCAAGCATGCGGAGGACATGTTTGGCGAGCTGACGCGGGAAGCGACGGGACTGGCGGACAGAACTAACGTGCTGCAAGCCAGAATAGACAGACTCGCTATCAAGGTCACGCAGCTCGATTCTGGAGTTGAAGAAGGTAGGATATTCAATGACAGCTGTCGTGTTTATCCAAGAATGCGAAAGAAATATGAAAAGAGTTTTTTGATTGAAATTTAAAAATATATGAAGACTTTAATTCCCAGGCACGCTAGACATAATCACGTCACAGAACACAGACAACCTATCAATATGATCGTAATAGAAAGTGGGTATATTAATCCATACTTTCAAACACGCCTAGGTGGAGTTTTGTAATCGCTAACGTAACTCTATTCTCACCAGAAACATGGAGACTATATAGACCCAAGTTTTTTTACGTATAGTCCAGTAGGGGCAGACATTTAAATGGAAAAAATTCAAGGGAGCGATTTTATTATTTTAAACGTCGGGGGGTGTGTTTGGAAGTATAAATCTCGATTTTCTAACTAACCCCGGTAGAGGGTTCGCCGCCATCTTGTTTTAAAGTTCAATTTTTCTCTTCGGGATTAGTTAGAAAATCGAGATTTATACTTCCAACCACACCCCCAGACGATTAAAAAAAAATCGCTCCCCGGATTTTATTCTATATCAGGGAGTTATAGTTTTATGTCTACCCCGATTGGACTAATATTCTTGGTACAATAATGTAAGAGATACATGCTTATTTTTTATTCTTTATATTCCAGTATCCCTCCAAGACATCCAAATGCGGAAGGCGTTCCGTTCAGCGCGGATATTCCAACAGCAGTTATTCTCCCGCAATTCTATGCCCTCCGCAATGCTATCGACGTACGCGAAATGCGATCGTCCACCTCCGCTTGAGAAACTCAACGAGTTCAGAGACGACGGACGGGACGCGAGAAAGTTTTACACAGATCCTGACTACTTCTTTGAGCTATGGCGCAGGGAAATGCTGCAGGATACTGAGAGGATTCAACATGATCGGGGGAAGAAAGTAAGTTACAGGCGAGGGTTAGACTTGAACTTTAAGGGTGTTATTAATAATCCTGGCGCAACGCTGGAGTAGTTAAATCGTGTTTTGTCACATTTGCTCGAGTTGACAATTGCATGTCAATGCAAGAGACAAAACACGGATCAACTAGTCCAACGCTACGCCAGGATTATTAATAAGACCCAAGGATGTTATATTTACTAGGGATGGATAAATAAATTTCAAAGCGTGTCCGTTTTTTGTTAGTGTTCAGTTGTAGATATGTGTTAGTGTGCGTGACTAGAGAAGTAACGACATTAACTAACCTATCGATGAATTACGACGATTTGACGACCTCTGTGGTGCAGTGGGCGAATGTCCACCTACGACGCAAGAGGTTGCGGGTTCGATTCCCGCCTTAGAACAAATATTTGTACGATCTGCAGGTATTTATTCCGGGTGTTCTGGTCTTTTCTATATAAAAATAAAAAATACCTATACATGTAATGTATTGTATTATGTAGGTATATCAGTTATCTAGCACCCATAACACAAGTTCTGCTTATTCTAGGGCTAGATAATGTTGTGTGAATTGTCCAGCATTATTTATTGAATACCGAAATCAATTAAAAAAAGGCGTCATAATTGGATATAAACTCTTTGATCTGTTCAACTAAATTACAATAATATAATTCAATACACAATGAGGGATTTTCACGGTATGAAAATTTATGAAACGGTTTAAACTTTTAAAATTCTCACTGCTCGCTTGGGTGTTGTAGAAAGGTCTTGTGTTTCCACACCACTTTCTTGCATCTTTTTCCGTCCTGGGGCATTTTGGGAAACTAAAAAAAAATATAAATGAGATAAATAAACGAGGCCGTTAATTACTATTTCAGCCGAGCATTGTATACTTAGTACTATTCTCTAATTTGCGAGGAAACAAAAAACAAATTAATTCTAGAATCAGAAGTTTACTTCTTCAGCTATGTCTCTCAATCGAGTTTTAAATCTTATTCAGCACCCAACGACTAAGTACCTACTTAGTATTTATTAAACAAAATAAAATTGTGATAAACCTAAGAGAACATAACATCCACAGCGCAGAGTAGATAGGTAGGTATCAGATTTTCATTCCCGCCAATTTGACTGTGCGCGGTTTTTTTTAGCATTTAAAAAAAAATATTGTGTACAAAAAAAAACGAAACGAAAGATCTTTCACATTATTATGATTCCACAACATTACAACAGTCACTTCATAATCCTAATATCAAGATATCAAGCTAACTTACCTTAAAACCTCGGCCTGCCTCCATGTTTTCTATACCCATGCAGAGTCCATGTGATACCTAATTACACCTAAAAACGATGCATGCAGAAACTAAACCATGTGTAAAGCAATAAATGTATTGAGTATTGAGTACTTAGTAGTCATGATCCCCCAGTAGGATTACACTAGGATACCCGTATCGTGGGTATCAGGAACTACGAGTGACCCGCTACAAATATTTGCAGATCTTACAAACATTTATCCCGCAGTAAACTCATTCAAAGCATTGTATGTAGCAGTTATATGCATAAAAAACGGAAACTAAAATATTATCGATATAGCCAAATTGGCTGGTGTAGTACATCACTAGCACAGATGCCTAAATCAATACATTTTATTTTACAATAATTAATGGTTTTACACTTAGTTTTCATCAATAACACTTATGAATATATAACTAACATGAAATAAAATTTAATTATTACTGTTTTTCTGGTAAAAAATCTCGCTCTTTTAGCATGTAAAAAGATGAAATATATTGACTATGACTTACGTATTAAATGACTATTCCGGGTCTTTTACACCTCCTTTTGTTGTTCTGGAAGAACAATACACAGCAGAACAACACATTGTTTCACTAGGTGAATTGATTTTGTAGAAACGCTTTATTTTTAACACAATTTATTGAGTTTTCTCAGCACAACAAGACAATGTTTTGTCCAACATGTCGGAAATCAACAGACACGATTTACACAGGAGTAAGGTGTTGCCAAACTTACATCTACTTTCTCTTCTACTCGTAGCTACGTTCCGTGGGATAGACAAAGATAAGATCACTGGTGTAATACACAGCTAAGTAAGAGCGGCAACGCCTTATCGCGGATTCCATTGTGATTCCTGTTCCCTGATAAGACCCTTAATGCTTTTCGTATTGAAAATCATTTTTAATTTCATTTTAAATTGACAATTAACATGGCTGTGAGAAATAATAAATGAAAAGGTTGCTTTAATTTAATTAAATGTGTGCTTTTCTTCAATGTGAATTATGACAAAAATATGAACTCACTCCAAATTCTATAATCTCAAATTCGAATTTTATAATCATACTTCAAATCTCACTACTTCGGGGACTTTCTATCCAATCCCTGCACAATATAACGATAAATAAATAAATATCGTGGACAATGCACACAACGCAATCTAGCCCCAAATTAAGCCGAGCTTGTACTATGATGGCTGATATAATACTTAATATTTTAAATATAAACTTAGAATACATTATATAACACCCAGACAGAGAACAAACATCCATTTTCACCACACAAATATTTGTTCTCGGTGGGGATTGAACCCACGACCTACAGTTCAGAAGGCAGAGCCAATACCAACTGTGCTGAGAGGCTATATTTATTAAAAGTTTACTTGTTTTCCCCAGGTTCGCCAACCCCGCAGCGGTGCCAGTTCCGACGGGCGAGGCGCGCGCCGCGTTAAGCCTCTTCATTCCACCAACGACCGCATGAGAGACGCGGCTGTGCTCAAAGGGGAGCACATTATGGCACCAGCGCAGCTTCGCCAGTACAACATCGAGAACTATAGCAGGCAGCCTGAGCCTCTTTACCGTAAGACAATTTACTACTTTTTTTATATAGGCTTGCGTTTGACCGTGATCTCACCTGCTGTTAAGTTATGATACGGACCCACCTGATTTTAAGTGGCAAACACCGCCTATAACAGTATTGCTTCGTCGTCACGCACGGCAGGAAAGTCCCCTACGATGCAGTGTCCTGCATCCATCAACTTGAGGCATACAGATATTCAGCCTTACATGCTAGTAATTCCACCAGCACCCACCACATCCTTCAAACCGAAACACAGCAATGCTGCTTCACGGCAGAAATAGGCATGGTCTTAGTACTTCCCCGGACGAGCCCTGCACAAAGAGCTCTACTACTACTAATATAACTAGCGGCACATAACTCTAGCGCTGAGTGATACGCGGATGGGATAGCTGCGCATGCGTCGTAGTGTGAGCATGCCGCGCACACTGGATGTGTGGATGTGTGCAGAGTGTCCTATTGGTACGGAGATCGGAGTGCGACTGGAGAGCCAATCAGCGCTACGCACGCCCGCCCTTCATACCGCTAGCCCCCCTCGGGTACCTTATTTTTTATTTCTGCGCAATAATGGTCAATCAATCAATCAATCAATCAAATTATTTATTTTATGCCAGAAAATTACACATATATTACACAAGGATCATTTACAAGGAGATAATGACATAAAAATTGGTCAACGCTAAAGTTATGTGCCGCTACCGCTATACAGTGCAGTGTAATTAAATTATTATTGTAATGCCTACAGAAACAACAGTTACGGACGGCGGCTACCGAGTTGGTCTGAACAGGCCACAATCGACGCAACCCGCGCGACCTAATTCCATCGAGATCGAGAACCAAACACGACAGCCCAGAATCACTGGCAATGGACATGGTATGTTCAATATTTACAAAATACACAAGAAACAGTTGAGCTATCTGCAGACCGTTTCAAACGATCTAGTTAAACTGATCCAAATCAGTGCTAGACGGAAGTGTCCCTATGTTATGCTATTTTTTTTGGCGGTGCTGACCTAAAAGACATTGGCTAGACGATCTTGAAGTTCTGGAGAAGGATTGTTGGGAAGTTGCCAAAGATCGTGATTGTTGCTAATTATTGTAAAGTTTCATTAAAATCCACTCAGTAGTATTTACGTGAAAGAGTTACAAACATCCATATCCATCCATCCATACTTACAAACTTTCGCGTTTATCATATTAGTAGTATTCATAGATATAAGTTGTTGTTTCAGTTCGTAGCGGCGATGAGTCTCCGTACGGGTCCGTGCAAGAGAATATATACGGCGGCAGTCAGGCGGGCACGCCGTCGCGCCGGCCGCGCCCCTCCGTGCCGCCGCCCGCGCCCCCGCCCCTCACGCACTCCCCCGCCGGCACCGTCTCACCACCCAGGTATTACTGATACACAAGAGAACATCTACGGCGGCAGTCAGGCGGCCGCGCCCCCGCCCCTCACACGCTCACCCACCGGCACCGTCTCACCACCCAGGTATTACTGATACCCTGCCTTCTGCGCCGTTGGCCGTGGGTTCAACGTGTGTGTTGGTGGTGGGAGAACAAATATTTGTAAGGTGAACACAGATGTTTGTTCTCTGTCAGGGTGTTATATTGTATTCTAAGTATGTAAAAAAAATGCACTATACTCTCAAACGGTGAAGGTAAACATTGTGAGCGAACCGGCAGATGTCTATGTTGAATGTGCAGAACCCAAAAATTTCAAAATGTGTCGAGCGTCACGCAAAAGAAGCCTGCTAGCGGCCTACTTGTGGAAACGAGTCCGTAAACCAAGTGCGAATTAAAAAATTTGCCGAATTTGTAAGGCTTTTCTAGATGATTCTTATGATTTTTTACTTATAATTTCCAGATCAGCTCTTCCCCCGCCGCCGCCGCCGCCCGAAGTGACCGGCTCCCCGCCGATGATGAACGGCGCGTCGCCGCAACATCGCACCGTACTAGACGCACACCTCGATCAAATGCACGCTGTTATTGGTAAGAATAACCTTATTAAACGTTTTGGTACGAAAATAAGTGAATTTGTTAAGTCCTTGACCAAAATTTAACTTAATGTTACGTGCTTTGTACTAGAAAAAAATGAAATTGCGAAAAATTGGTATACTTAACTTATGGTAATCAGTGACACGATAAGAAGAAGATTGCATGAAATAATCACCAACATTCATTTGAACCGATCCTGTCACGGCACCAATTGTAACTCCCCAGGCATGATGTCATCGGACGAGCCGGAGGCAGTGGTCCCTCCTCCCCCGCCGGCGCCGCTGCCCCCCTCTCCGCCCGCGCCGCCGCCGTCCCCTCCCCCCGCGCCTGCGGACGACCGTCCCCGCGCGCCTTCACCCGGCGCCCTACTTCGCGGTGCCTCACAGCTGAAGCCGCCGCGAGCTCCGCAAGAGCCGCAGCAAGACCCGCGCTCTGATCTGCTGAAGGCGATCCGAGATGGTAACACTATAAACAAATTAGTGTATATTAAAACTTTTGAAACTATCATTGTTTTTAACACTACACTTCAGTTCAACCGTGATCATGATGCATGCGACTTACCGAACAAACATAAAGGTCAAGCTAATAAAAACGTGTAATAAATAAATATATATAATGTTAAATAAATATATTTTCTTTCTTTCTTCTTTCTAATAAATGAATATTGTGGACAATCCAGCTCAGTACCAACTGAAGTAGTTCTGCCTTCTGCGCCGTAGGTCGTGGATTGGATCCCCACCAAGAAAAAACATTTGTGTGGTGGATGCAAATGTTTGTTCTCTGTCTGGGTTTAATATTGTATTTTAAGCATGTATTTACAAAGAAAAACCGTAAAGTATTATATTCTCTATCTGGTTCCCCTATGGGAACCAGCTCTGTTTAATTTGGGACTAGGTAGTGTTGCGTGGATTGTCCACATTCGTTTTTTAATCAATTTGTACTAAGCAACCTGTGTTTCATAGTTACTAACCTATAATTCCTCCCTCCAGGCATAAAGCTCCGCAAGGTGGACAAGCGCGGCGGCGACGACACGTCCGGCCGCTACGACACGCTCCGCGGCGCGCCCGCCTTCCTCGACGTGGCGTCCATCCTCGCGCGCCGCGTCGCCGTCGAGCTCTCCGACAGCAGCACCGCCGACTCCGACTCGGACGACAGCGACCAGTGGACTGAGTCGCGCGCGTGACACCGCGCCTCGCCGCGCCGCCGCCCCCCGCCGCACCCGGACCCCGCGCCGCCCCCCGCCCGCCGCGTCCCGACCAACCCCGGCGCTGACGAGGCCCCGCCCGCTCGCGGCATCGCCACCCTCGACACGCTCCTCATAGCGACCGGCCCACCGCAGCGGCAGAACACGACGCGGCAGAACTCCAGTGACTCCTTCCAGAAGGGGACTTCCAGGCAGAACTCGAGCGAGTCCTTCCAGAAGGGAAGTTCGAAGCAAAACTCGAGCGAGTCCTTCCAGAAGGGGGGTTCGAGGCAGAACTCGACGGAGTCTTTTCAGACGGTCAGGGAGCTACCCGCGGTGCCGGTGAGGCAGAATTCCGATCCGAAAAGCGAACCGAAAGCTAAATCGGATACTAATAAAAAAGAGGAGCTATCTAAAGTACCGGCTAAGGCAGCTTCTCCTCCGAAGAAGGTGGTATCTCAACCGCAACGTATCATAGTCCCGAAGGATTCGACCCCGTCTCCAAAAGTGACGTCACCGCCTGTTCTGATCTCGAAGTTGGCGCGCGTCAATTCCATAGTCGGGGAGAACCCGGTGCAGAAATCGTTCAAGCCAGATGTCGTGGTGCAAGAGGTCGCGAGGATCGAGAAGCCCGCGTTCGTTCCCACGATGCCCCTTCCGGAGATCCCGACCGAGAACGTACCGACGGAGATCGCCGATCTCCCGGCGCCCATTCCAGTCGAGGCGGAGAAGCCTAACCCTGGTGAAGAAAACAACGGGGTCGGGGATAAGATAAAGATATTCGAGAAAGCCGCCGAGAACGCGGCGACAGCCGGTAAATTGTCAAGACCGGGGTCGATGCGGCGTCCGCGTACGGAACGGCTGCCGTCTGATGAGTTGCCTCCTCCCCCTCCGGCCGCCGAGCTAGCGCTTTCCCCCGCCCCGCTCTCCGACCGGCAGCCGAGCGTCACTCGCGCTGAGTTCGGCTCCGCTCGTTGGCCGCGCAGTGACACCGAGAGCGACGAACCCCCGCGTCCACGCCCCGAACCGCAGCGGATCATCCGACCGGAGTTCCGACCGCTAGCTTCCCCCGCCGAGGTTACAATCCGCTCCCCAAGTCTAGGCGCGAAGATTCCCGAGCGCTTTCCTTCTCATGGCACCGCATTCCGGAACGTGGCAGCCACACCGCCCGCACCTGCGACGGTGCTAGTCGAAGACCCCGAGGACCACCACAAGAGTTGTAAAACGAGGGGAAAGTACTCCGTGAGCCGCGGATCCAGCTACTTCACCCGCGGCTCGGAGGAGATCTGGCTCGTCAAGAAAAAAGACATAGAAGAGATCGAGGAGCGCGTGTTGGATTCGTTTCGTCGTTCGGGCGGACCGCCGAGTGGGGCGGCGACTCTGGGCCGGGGACGTCGTCAGTACGTGAGAAGTGAGTCTTTGGAGCCTACAAGCGTGAGTACTAAAGCGCATACACTCAAACGTCAATCGTCAGTTGCCTGTACGTGTGGGCACGATAAAAAAAGCCGAGCGCGCAGTGCTGACGCGAGCGCGCCTCGCGTTCGTTCGCGTTCACACGGCGACGATAACAATCACGCACATGTACTCGATAAGTACGAAACACTCGTCTAGTTCATGCAATATAGTACGGCCGGCTTAACTTGGCGGGGCTGACGTAAGCCGATTGGCCAATTTTCCATTTGCTATTGGCCGTTTTCGCGCAAACGGCTTAGACTTGCCAAGTTACACCGGCCGAATTGTACCTTGCGTAGGGGGCGGGCCGATTTTTAACTTTATGTTTTGTGTGTTATTGAACACAGTTTTGCGCCTATTTCCCAATTTTGTACCTTAATATACGGAATCCTCTTTAATATTATGTACCCTTGCCTCGTCTCCTACGTAAACACACATGATGTGATGATGCTTGATGAAATCCAATCGCTCGTAGTTTTATATTCTTTGTAATCGTGGTCGTGTGAATGGAATTCCCGATTAGTCACATTTTGGCTAGTTTTGAGAAGAAAAATTATGATATAAAACCAAAAAATATACCTTGCATGGAATGGTTGCAAGTAACGTTAGATTAGTGTACCGTAATAATGGTAAGACTTACAGCCGACCTTCCTTAAAGCTAATGTATGTTTCGTCGACGGCCACTTGTCTAGAGACTCTTTCCCTTAATATTTCTTAATATCTATGAATGTAATACTATTCCTGTTTATACAAAATGTCCATCCGATTGATATCGTAGCATAAAATTGGGTTAGGTACTAATATGGCAATGGTTTTTGATCAATAGCGCATAGCACTTGGATGGACATTTAGCTACAGGCCATATTCCAACAGAAAATAATAATTAGATTTCGGAATAAGAGAATTATGTATTAAAATTTTATAATGGTACCCACCTGTGCACAACCGGTATGTATGGTGCTTTGCTTGTTGATATAAATAATTATTACGACGAGGTTGCGCCAATCTTAATGACCGTTCAGGAGTGCATGAATCCAGCGGCCATAAAGTTTGGCGCGAGCTCTGCCTTGCGTGTTTGGTTTTGATAACTGTTTTTAGGAACGGTTGTGAAATTACTTTGAGATTTATTGTAATTGTTTTTTTTTAAGCTTGAATCAGAATTATTGTAAAGTTGCTAGTCTGTATAATTTTTGATTAGATGTGTCACATGATATGAGATGTTATGTATTGTAGTATCTTACTTAATTTGTAACATTCGTAATGTATGAACAATTTATTTAATTCAAGATGTAATGTTTATTAGTAGGAAAAGTAATATTTAGATGACTTAACCCTAAGAATGCAATAAATCTGATATAAATAACTACATTTTGTATTTTCGTAATATTAATGTGACCTGTAACTGATGTAGTGCCAATATAATCCATGTGTATTCAAATGAAGGTAGATTATCCATATTCTATAACTTTCTAATATTGTATGGATTTGTATTTATTGCAATTGGTGTTGATGTCCGTAGGAACGGAATCTCAGAAATTCCTTCTTCAAATTCTGTTCTTCTTTTTATTTCCGATAAATACCTATACATTCCTGTATGTTTGGTTGCTCGGTAATCCCACGCGAATTGTTTAATACCTACATATTTTAATAAAATGAGCAACGAATGTGTACCAAATTATCTAACTAAATAAAGTAGTGTTGTAACCTAGATAGAGTTAAGCTTAATCTGCATTAATGTACCCTTGTCCTGTTTTTTTTATAGATAGGGTAATCATTAAATAAAAAAAATGCTGTTCCACTGTATATTTTTTTGTCATAATGTCTTATGTATAAATTCTTATTTTTGGTACTTTTTTAGTTTATCCACTAATAACAACGTCAATAAATTAACACACGTACGAAGCGATAACCAACATTATAATATTATGTAAGTACCAATAACAAATACTTGTACGTGATTTTATATTTCGTTGCGCAACTTTTTTATGATAGAAGCAATTGTAGACGTGTAGCACAGTAATGTACGTATCGATCACGAATAGTTCTAAGAATGTAATTATTAGTTGTAAGAAAATGCATAAAGCATGTTTTATATTGTATGTTAGATTATGTAAAACGCAACTTTATTTTGTCGTATGACAAACGCTGACTATTTATTTGCATTTTTCTTAAATGTTTGTAATTTTTATTGAATATGAGAGGAGAGTTAGTCCACTATACTATGTTTGTGTTTAATTCATTAATTATGACGTGATAAATTGCAAAAGACAAGAAGCGTTAGTGGCTAAAGCTGGCTTGGCCTAACAAACCGATTGACATAATCAGGCAGCGATCAATGGCATCAAGTATTTCAATTTGTATAAGTGGTAGTGGCATTTTGATCTGAGCGCTTCCGTGCTTCGGAGGGCATGTTTAAGGGCAGACAACCGTCAGACAAATTCTCGTTCGCACATTTTAACATTACTGAAGATATAAAATCAACAAAATGATCAATAACATTGCACGCAAAAATATTATTTTAATCCAAACAAGTTTTCCTATTAAAAATACTGTTTAAATACAAAAAAATAGTAGGACCGGACGGTTGTCGTGCGATATAAGGGATCGTTCAGCCTGATTAAAGGTCTTAGGGCGCAGGCGGCCTAAAACTTTCCTCACTAATCTTGGCCACTATCGGCTAGCTTGTGGCTCTATTTAGCTGGCCACTAACGCACAAAAGACAAATAGAAAAGGTCTTATTTTATTAAATTAAAAATTGCACAACTAATCAACATCGACACATTTCTTATCATGTTATAATTAATGTCGGTAAAAAAAGGAAAGTGCTTAGTATCCCGGACTATTATTGTCTGATAAAGAATATTTTATGAATTGTTTATTTGCTAATACACTAAGTTAAAATAACTATGTGGTTTTCTTTTAAATTGTCCGATCTTTCTAGACATGTTATTTATTGCATGGTACTCATTTTATTAGGTAGGTATTCTAGTAAGGTAACTGGGAAGGTGGGAAGAGGTATCAAAACTATTTTTAGTAGAGTAGCTAGGTACTTGCCAGGTACCAGTTTTTTTGTAAATACATTAACAATGATGGTGAGAGCACTGGTGGTCTAGTGGATTCATGATTTAAGCAAGTAACGAAGATGTTGTGTATTTTCTACAAAACACCCGAAGAAAAGTTTACGCGCCACGCGCCCAAGCACGCGCCAGTCAGTACAATAATAAATAATAGCAGCGTTTTACCTGAAATAAAACGCACATTATATACTTACCTCAATAAAAGCTTTATATTGAGAAGGCGACATCCGTTTCCGGCGAATTACTACCAGTTTTCATACTTTTATACAGTCTACATCCGGTCAAGTGGCGCCACCTGGCGGCCGCGCGCAATTTTACTTCGTAAAACATGCAGCGCCATATTGAACTCATTGGCTTTTTTATTTCACCAGGCAGCAATTAAAGTGAAAGCTTTTATTGAGGTAAGTATATAATGTGCGTTTTATTTCAGGTAAAACGCTGCTATTATATCCTGAACGCTCAATAAAAGCTTTATATTGAGACCTGTTTGTTATCGCCTGGTGACGCCACTTGTAAGATCTGGGTTACTCTAGCGCCAATGTGATATTATATTTTTTACTCATAATGTAGGTAGGTTTGCCTACAATAGTAAATAAAACTGTATTTTAATCAATTACGTACATAATAGTACCCGACTATATTACATTATTAATAATAACATGATTATTTTCATTCTATCAGACATATTTTACAGACATATTTGACATATTTTTTTTTTTTTTTTCGTGTGGGTAGTCTTAGTGACAACAGTAAATATTTTTAGCTCCTTATTTATTTATATTTTAAAATCATTTACTGGACTAACCTTATGTCTACTAGCTGTGATTAGCAGTACATAGTCTCTCCCACACTTGCCAATATCAAAATCTCCTCTCCACTCTCTGAATACACTACCAGACCAAAACAATGGATTTGTATGGAAAACTGTCCTCCAACATGGAAGAGCTGGCTGGCTCTTTTGACTCCAGGATGCGGGAATATGAGAGTAATCTCAAGAAGCTTTCTACCACTGACGCTACCCAGGTACCGCACAAAGATCTTGCTGCACTATCTCGTGAGTTTATCGACTTTAGATCTATCATGTGGAAGACATTACGCTCTATGAGGGTGCAGTTGGAGCTTCTAGTCCAGGGTATGGACCGCCAGGAGACCGCAACACGCAGGAAGGTTCTTCTATTTCATGGGATTGTTGAGTCCGGTGACTCTCCAGTTGAAGACTCAGTCATGGCAATATTACGTGACCAATTCAAGATGAGTGATATCTCTCCCAAACTTTTCGTTGCTTGCCATCGCCTGGGTTCCAACACCAGTAAGCCCAGGCCCGTATTGGTGCGTTTCCTTAGCTACAGTGTCCGTAGCGATGTGTGGAATGCGAAGACTGCACTTAAAGGCTCAGGGATCACTGTCTCTGAGTTTCTAACAAAACCCAGGCACGAAGTATTTCTTGCTGCACGAAAGCACTTTGGGTTGAGGAAGTGCTGGACATCGGAGGGCAAAATTGTTATCATGTTGCCCGACACCAAACACCGCCGCATTGAAACCATGTCGGAGCTGAGGCCGCTTCTAGCGGAGCATCCAGCAGCGGAGTCTGACGCGGAAAAGTCAACCCCGGGGACCTCCCAGGGCAAGGGGAAGACTTCTGCACTCCCGGCAGCGAAAGCAGGGAAGGTGGAACCCAGAACCAGGCGTGCGTTGAAGTGAAGCTCATAATAGTGGTGCATTAGTACATATTCATTGTTTCTACGTTTCCCCATTGGGTACTTCTTAACTTTGCAGTGTTATACTTGCGGTACTTGACACGGTCTTGGTACTTTGGGGTAGAACAATCAGTTTTTCATCATTTTTGAGCAAAAAATGTAAACAAAGCGCTGTCATTTACAGAGCTATGACGACATTATTGTAATCTAAACTCTTCTTCTTTTTTTTATTTTGTGTCATCGTTTCGCCGTCCCGTCAGACACGTTTAAATGTCAATGTCAAACAAAGTGTACATTCATCATGGGCAGATTGGATGGTGAAGTTTTCGTTCAAAAATTGTTAAGTAGCAAGTGCATTGTTTAGCTAAATTATTTTATAAGTTTTTTTAGGGTTTTTTTTATTTCTTTTCTTTTTAACTTTTGTATCTCTAGCCTGTATAGTGTGGTGTTTCTCTTTCAGCAAACCGGCAAGTGTGGAGGCTGGTTTATTTTGCTGTATTTAGCAGTAGATAGTTCGTAGGATAGTTCATTTTATTTAATTATTTATTTATTATAGGTATTTATCTATTTATTGTATTTTATGACTGATGTATTTGACGACAGTTTTTTCTCTTGCTCTTCGTCTTGCTCTTCTGACAAAGATTATGCTAGCGCTTTTAGCGACGACTCACTCCATTTACATGACCAACTTGAAGCAATCTTTTCTGCTTTCCCAGGAAACCTAAATATTGTTCATATAAATGCCCAAAGCATTCCATCCCACTTTGATGATGTCCACTCATCTTTCGATCTTGGAACGCTTGACGCAATACTAGTTTCGGAATCATTCTTGAAACCTGCTATGCCCTCCACTCAATACCCTCTCCCTGGTTTCAAACTCATTAGAAATGACAGAGTGGGTAAGGGTTGCGGTGGGGTTGCCATCTACTTACGTGCCGACATTCCCTCTAAAATTGTGGATCATTCCCCTCCGGAGTATTCTGGGTTTGCTGAACATCTTTTTATTGAGATTATTGTTAATCACTCAAAAATTCTCCTTGGCGTGTACTATCCTCCTTCATGCACTATTGATTACTTCTCCTCTCTTGAGCTTAAACTTGAGTCACTCACCCCTCTATATGATCACACTATTCTCCTTGGAGATTTTAATACATGCCTGCTTAAAGGGGATTCGCGAGCAAATAAACTGACATCTCTAGTCTCATCTGTCAACATGTATACTCTTCCGCTCTCTGCCACTCACCATGCTCCCCATTCTTCTCCCTCTCTCCTCGATCTTATTATAGTTTCCGATCCTAACCGAGTAGTAACTCATGGTCAATTAGCTGCTTCCTTCTCCTACCATGACCTTCTGTATCTGTCCTATAAAATTCGTTGTCACAGGCCTAAGCCTAAATTTCGTCTTATTCGTAGTTTTAAAGATATTGACCTGGATCGCTTGAAACTGGATGCTAATAACATTGACTGGACTCCTGTCATAGATGCAGCTTGCATTGACGACAAAGTTTCTAACTTCAACTCAATCGTCATTGGTCTATATGATATCCACGCCCCGCTAAAACGTGTCAAAGTTAAGCATCCTCCAGCTCCCTGGCTGACGCAGCCTATTAAAAAGGCTATGGCATTGCGGGATAAAGCCAAGAGGTTTTACAAGAAGTGTCCCACTGAGGAAAACTTGGCAGTCTTTAAGAAGTTACGTAACCGATGTACCAAGATGTGTAGGAATGCAAAGAGGCAACATATCCACAATTCAATTAATAATTGCAGTCCTCCTCTCATGTGGAAATTTCTCAACTCTTTAGGTATCGGGAAAAGCTTCGGCGAAACTACAATCTCATTCGACCTTAGTTCTCTTAACACACACTTCTCTAGTTCTCCTATTTCTTTGGATATTAGTACTAAACTCTCCACTATTGATCACTTATCTCGTCTGACTAAACCTAACTGTCCTGATTTCACCCTGTGTGAGGTTGCTGAGGAAGAAGTGTTGAAACTCATTAAATCTATCTCTACGAAAGCTGTTGGTGTAGATGGTATTCATGCCCATATGCTGCAAATCCTTTCCTTTGAGCTCGTTTCTGCAATTACTCATATCATTAACTTTTCTCTTGAAACGGGCTCGTTTCCTTCTATATGGAAGAAAGCTTTTGTGAACCCACTTCCTAAAACATCAAATCCTTCCCATGTATCAGAATTCAGGCCCATATCCATCCTTCCTATCTTATCCAAAATCCTTGAACATGCTGTCCATAAGCAACTATCTCACTTTCTCCACTTAAACAATCTTTTGAGTCCCTTCCAGTCTGGTTTCCGTCCCGGTCACAGTACTGTCAGTGCCTTGATAAAGGTATCTGATGATATCCGATGGGCCATGGACAACCAACTTCTTACGGTCCTGGTGTTACTCGACTTTAGCAGCGCCTTTAATTCAGTTGATTTTGACATACTTCTCTCCATTCTTTCCTCTCTCAACGTTTCTTCTTCTGCAATCTCCTGGTTTCATTCTTATCTTTCAGGTCGTTCGCAGTGTGTACGATCTGAGGAGTCCGTCTCTGAATGGTGTGATATCACTGCGGGCGTACCTCAGGGTGGTGTTCTTTCTCCTCTTCTTTTTTCTGTTTTTATAAATGCTATCACTCAAGTCATCTTCTCTCCTTATCACCTTTATGCTGATGACTTGCAAATTTATAGGCATTTCAAGGTTGATGAGATTTCTGTTGGTATTAACCAAGTTAATACCGATCTTAATAATATTCATTCGTGGGCGAAAGCTTTTGGCCTACTTGTTAACCCATCAAAATCGCAAGCCTTAATCTGTGGTAGCCCCTACATGATGAATAAGGTTCGTAACTCTTCCCCACCTCCTCTGTTTTATGCGAACTCTCTCATAGGCTACTCTGTGACGGCCAAAAATCTGGGTGTTATTTTCGACTCTCAACTGTCGTGGATAAGTCATGTTAATGGTATTAGCAAACGCGTTCATTATTCTTTCCAATCCCTCAAGCGATTTCAAAAGTTTTTACCATTTCAGACCAAAGTCACTCTAGCTCAAACTCTCTTATTACCCCTTCTTGACTATGCTGACTCCTGTTTTTTGGACGCTACTGAGGAAATCTGCAATAAACTGGAACGTCTTCAGAACTTATGCATCCGATTTATTTTTGGCCTGCGTAAGTATGATCACGTCTCAATGTTCAGGGCTCAGTTAAAGTGGCTGCCAATTCGGCGTCGCCGTGATCTGCACATCCTATCTCTCCTGTTTAACATTCTCAATAACCCTCTCTCTCCTTCTTATCTCCGTGAACGTTTCGATTTCCTTGTCCCTCGTGGTGAGCCTTGCAGAACAGCAAAATCTCTTCTTTTAAAAACGCCCACACATTCCACAAGACGTTATAATGGCTCATTCACTGTTCACTCCATGAAATTGTGGAACAGTCTCCCTCATACCATACGTGCTAGTCCGTCGCTAGGTATATTTAAGCAAAAAGTCAAGGAGCATTATCTTTCCTTATAGGTATACATTGGTTTATATATATATATATTATATGTATAGTGTCTTATATATCGTTATTCATGTATGTATATACTTATATATTGTGTGTATGTTTATGTAAATTATGTGTAGGTATATTTAGTTTATTTATTGTGTTATTAATATATTATACTTATATTATATTAATATTTTCAAACCCCCTTCTTGTACACGTACCCACCTCTATTTACACATATATCTTTCCTTAAAGGTTTGCTGGAAGAGAACTCTTTTTAGGGTTAAGCTCGCCTTTGTACATGTCTTAACTTTACATTTTCTAAATGTTGTCTATGTGTGCAATAAAGAATAAAGACATTACTATAATCTTAAATTATATAAGAGGTTGTAAGTAATCTTAAAAAATCTGCTAAGCATGGTAACAGACAAACCGCCCCAAGTTCCTGGCTTAAGTCCAGCTATGGACTTCTTTAGGCTGATCATAATGATGAAATTATCATAATGCCATGTTAATTGAATTTCAAACAAGCCGCGCGATAGGCCTGGTTAAACTCTATACCTAATTGTGTGTACCTACTGGTCGCGTAATTTTGTCAAATGCTATGTAGCTAGTGTAAAGAATGATAGATAGCGACAATGAAGCTCAACCATTATTTACTTCCTGTAGATATCGTCAAGTTATTTTTAAAACAATGCTTAGAACAATAAATCGTAGCTGAAATGCTACCTTGCAGTGCTGTAATAACAGCCTCCTTAATAAACATTTAGATCGTCTGCTATGACGTTGCGCAAAACGAGTTTAGCTTAATATTTTACTGTTTTATTGTAAAAAATAAATTAAAAGGTATGTAAGGCTATGTTACCTAAGTACTCTAATTATAAATTCATGTCAAGAAAATTGTGATCAGTAAATACTGATAATATGTAGTATATAATTATTATTGCATAAATAATAACTGCAGTCAGTTTCTAACTAGGTATACTTGGATAAAATAGTTACTACTTAGTATCTAGATCTAACCCAGAATAAAATCAAATGCTAATAAGATCTGTGGTGAATAAGGACTTATCCTGTAAGGGCCTTTATGAGCTAAGAATATTACTGCAATGTACTACCTATACCTATCAATAGTAGTATATAATAAAGCTTATTCTTTATTCTTATACTTATTCTAGCAGTATCTTAGTGAATTACTTTTGCTAACGTCCCATCGGAAACTCGGTTTTGTCAAAAGTCTAAACCATCATCATTGACTCAAGAATATTCAGGACTTAGAGCATAACAGACAAGACAGTGTCTGCGTTATAACGTAGGAGTACAGATTCATGCGTTAGTGTCGTATTGTATAGAATATACCAAAAGTAAAACACGAAAGACAAAAAGACAGTGTCTGCGTCATAGGAAGTACGAATTTATATGACTGTTAAGATAAGATAAGAAAATTATTTATTGGACAATAAAATGCGAACACACAGCGACACAGGCGAACTTAATGCTTTTTCTGGTTTAAGATATTTATTCTCAAAAAGACATAATACTAGGTCACTTACATGAGAACATTCGTCGTAATTAGCATTAGTGTTGTATTGTATTGAACAAAATACAAAAAGTCGAGCATAAAAAACACAAAGACAGTGTTTGCTTCATAACATAGGAAATATGGATCTATGTGCTACTTGGAGGAATTAGAAATGGAGGCGTCAACGTTTAAATCCACGAACAATATTTTCTGCCAAAATTGACGGGGGACGAGGTAAACACGCATGGCACACGCGCATAGCAAAATCCTATTCATGTAAACACACACATTGACAATCCCGCACACGATCTTAAAATTTGCACACAGATAAAAAATATAACGTAGTTACGCAGTGTCAAGACTCACATTAGGATAATCTCTAGTGATGGGCATTCAGTAAGACCGGTAAATTGAACGATGAATAAAATAATGAATAAAATGGGTTTTTAGGTACAGGTAATAGTGAGTGTTATGAATAAGTTATGCACAACAGGTTTCACATTTTGTAACAGTCAGAAAATAAAAGAACTGAATTTAGTTGTTATGTTTTATTAATGGTTATAAGTTTGAATCAATAGTTCTTAACATGTTATAGCATAGTACACATAAGTTTAGTCTTTTACTGAATATTTGAAAAATATATATAAAGTGAAATCACATTACATCGTCAGCCTTCACACCACAGCGAAGTTTGTAGTTCTGCCTTCTGTGCCGGAGGCGTTGGTTCGATTCCCACCGAGAACAAATATTTGTGTGGTGAACGCAGATGTTTGTTTGCCCGAGTTTGAGAACTTTCTGTAAAATGTTCCGAGCAAATCACACTCGTTCTTGTTGCATGCCAAGTTGTTTTTTGGCCAAAAAGTTTTGTCCACTCTTCAAGCAACAGGGTTTTTTGGAAACCTGCACAGGACGTAAAATAAATATAAAATAAGCAAAAAAAATGTTTTCACTACGCCCACGACTTTATTTTTGAGTATGATGTCATGTCCTATTTTATACATTGATGAGTAGAGGGTTTGATGACTGGTACCTAGGATAACCATATTGTGGGATTTGTGAATAAATGTAATCCGATATTTCGTGGCGGCAGCCATCTCGGACCGATTTTCATCAAAAATAGCTAAGAACACTCCCGACTATTCACCTTTCAAACAAACAAAAAACTAAATTAAAATCGGTTGATTCGTTCGGGAACTACGATGGGACAGACAGACACACACACAGACACCGCAAACTCATAACATCCCGTCGTTTTTACGTCGGGGTATAAAAAGCACCAAATACGTAATTAGACAACACATTATGTGATAATAATTTAACGTTTATTTTATCATTCATTCATTCTTCAATTTCATTCAACTTCTCCCAACACTATGCCTTCTACCAAGGTATAATCTGTCGTAATACTGTCGCTAATCTGTCGCAACCGGTATTTCTTTTGAACTAAAATTCTACAAAATTACAAACACAATTGACAAAATAATACTCCCTTGTGGTAGGAAATACCATGTTCCCGGAAATTTGATGTCTCTGATCGTCTTTTACAAGAAACTACCATGCTATTCACCATTTTCGCGGAGCTCCACTTCGCGACATGAAACGACACACAATGGCTGCAGTTGCGAGTAAAACAGTTTTATTTAAAGGATATGATCGAGGTCGGTATATGACCAGCAGAGGGGAAAGCCCTGTATTGACATCTCCATTTCTAATTCCTCCAAGATGTGCTAGCGCTAATCAAGTGTAAATCACATAGAAAATGTGGTCATCACTATTAGTTGTGACCCCAAAAGTAGCTTTTAGTGCTACACTAAAGATGGTTACGAACCACACGTTATTACATACTTAAGCAAATTTTTATCAAGCAACGGTAACAATTATCAACGCAACGTACCTTTTAAACATCGGTATTGGTCCGTATTCTATTTACTTATATAAAGAAATTATTTCGGCAAACTACAGTTTTTCGCTAGAAAACAATAGCATACACACTTTGGGGAGTGTGTACTTAAGATGGTAGATACATCCACGAGCATGTGTGGGTAGTTTCATAGTATAGTGACCGCGTTGTAAACCTTGACGGTTCCTTACTAAAATAATTGCAGGTAGACCGCAAGTCAACGACTCTCAAAAAATATTTTCTTGACTAAAGACTCCACGTGCGATTTCAGAGACAAACAGGTCAAAAACCGAAGTTCCTTACTTTACAAGCATTATAGTAGCATAAGTTGGCCGCCACATGTAATAGCGAATAAGGCCCCTGCTCGCGCAGATAGACCGGCAGTAATGCATTTTTTGTGCGTGTACCACGCGCCACTAATGACCGGTTTATTAGTGTCAAAAACCAAACGGCAAAGTACAAATAAGGTACAAATTGGTACGACTTTGTCAAATACTGAAACGTCAAAAGACACTCTGTCTTGCTAGGAAAAACATGGTCCTCCTTGGTATCTTTTCTCAATGCGTAAAAATGATCGCATGAAATTGCTTTTTATAAAACATTCATTTCATTTTAATTGTTCCTAAACCCTGATTTTTAACACATCTATTAGAAAAATGATTCGAGAGTTACCTAACTTAGCGATGTGTTTTAAGGCATCCTTAGGTAGGGTAGGTCTTTGCTAGTTTTAATAAATACATAAACATTAATTTAGCACCATGGTGAACTACAAGGCTGGCAAAGTCTAAAAGTCTGAAGCTTTTAAGCGGGTAGGCTTGAAAATGTTTGCAAAGAATGTCTTTGTTTTGTCCCATTCAAGACAAGTGATCGTAGAGATTCACAAAAAATATTTGTTTAAAAAAGCGTGCTTAGCCTGCAAATACTTGCAAAAAAAAAACACAGTACAGTTTAAATCTACGAGTAAGGTTCGGTTTAGGTTAACTCGGAAATTAAGAACTTCCTATCTTTGGCAAATACTTTAAGGGTTGCACTTTTAGGTTTTTTGGGTCCAAAAGCAGACAAGGGTCTAATTACACTATGATAAGGAATACAGTGGATTTATAAGAGCCATTTTTCATTAGATCAAACAAGACTAGGCTTTTGATGTAAAACACTTTATTGGATGGAAGTGTGTAACTGGCTTTCCTTACCTTGAGTATATTTATTTTATTTTAGTATCTATGTACTATATCAGCTATCTGGTTCCCATCGTACAAGCTCTGCTTAGTTTGGGGCTAGATAGTGTTATATTTATTTTTATTTTATATATGCCTAAGCCAGCACTCGAGGTCATTATAATCTTCACTTTCGAGTCGCGACTCGTTACTTACCTTTCCCATTGTAAAAACACAGTTCGTATATTGCACATTCGAGGGTTGACCCCTGTGCGAGTTTCAATGTGGCTAAAATTTTCACCCTGCGAGGCTGTACTTGATACAGGCACATAATTTGAGAGGGCAGGTTTGCTAAAATTGTATCAAATCTGTATGATGGAATACAGTTAAAACACTTAACCCCCGCGAGAGGCAGTTGTATGATTGATTTTCTCTTGTGAGAACCACCACATTTCAGAGACTAGATTCACTTACCTGTAGTTCACAGAGTTCCACGCGATGGAACACATTTTTGCTTTACGCCTAACCCCCGCGAGGGGTGGCTGTTAAGTTGATAGAGGTTCTCTTGCGAGAATCTATTTTATTTAGCGAGAAAGTTTCACTAGAAGTTTAGAGAGTTCAACTCGATAGAACATAGTTTACAAACGCCTAACCCCCGCGAGGGGCGGTCGTTAAGTTGATTGAGTTTCTCTTTTCAGATTTAACAGGAACAGGCCAGTTTCACTGGACGTCTATAGAGTTCCATTCCATAGAACGCAGTTAGTTCACAAACGCCTTACCCCCGCGAGGGGTGGCTGGTAGGTTCTCAAGACCAAAAATACTTTGCTGCTAATAAAGTACGCCATTTTACTTGAAAACTTTATGATAAACCTTCGAGTCGGTGACCAGTAAACTGATTGAAAGCGATGGTGTGATGAACATAGTTTTAAAATAATAAAGTGGGTATTAAGAAAAAAGTTTCTTAAGATTTTTCTAGAAGTAAAAGTATTCGTATAATAAACCCAAGAGAGAATATAACAAATATTATTTCTGCTTTGGGAAGGTAGGCATAATTTTTATCAAAAACAAAATAAAATTTAATATTATTTTTACCATGCAGTAAGCTTAACCGTATAGGTAGGTATGGCCCGATGACGTCAGGTATCATACGTTTTACCCCTCTTTGTTTGTTTCCAAGTCTATGAAACCTGGAGTATAGTAGGGTATAAGACTTTTAGCAAAATGCACTGGATATCAAAATAGCAGTCAACATGAAGCAATGAATGAATGATAATATTCAATTAAGGGTTTAATAAATAACTATTCCTTCTACGATTTTGATTTAACCTCCTCGGAAAAACATTGTAACCTCAGAACAAAGACCCATGTTCATCACACGTATTTCGGTGGGGATCGAACCCACGATCACACAGAAGGCAGAACTACTATGAAAAATAAATATTAGCAAATTGTTTGGAAAACAATTCTAAAAATACGTTCAAACGACGTCCTGCCTATTTGTTCATTTTATAGCTATGGCAGCGGTACCGGCTTTTGCCTCAAAGAACGGCACGTATACCTACCACAGCTTATGTGCACAATAAAATGTACTACTGAAAATGAAACTTAACTATATAAATAAACTGGATTTTTTAAACTATAAGAACGTGATCCAAACGAAAAATTCGTTAAAAAAATTAATCACGTTAATTTTTTATTATTATGAGGGTACTCACGGTTTTCCCTCCTTGCACTGCTCAAAGAAGAACACTTCACTAAATAAAATTAATTATTTATTCACTTTTGTAAGAACAAAGATTTAAAATATTATTAGCAACCACGGTCGTCGCAGAGATAGCTGCTGGACACGTGTTGCTTCGACGGAAAACAAAACGCCAATGAGTTCAATATGGCGCTGCATGTTTTACGAAGTAAAATTGCGCGCGGCCGCCAGGTGGCGCCACTTGACCGGATGTAGACTGTATAAAAGTATGAAAACTGGTAGTAATTCGCCGGAAACGGATGTCGCCTTCTCAATATAAAGCTTTTATTGAGCGTTCAGGATATAATGAATTATTTTTTACATATTTTGGCTATGGCAACGTTACAGTCCGGCAAGTATAACTTGGCGGGTCTGAAGTGAGCTGTTCGATCGTTAATGGCCAATGCGTGGCCAATGAGTCAATGACTGATGGAAGATTGGCCAAACGGCTAGCTTCAGACCCGCCAAGCAGTGTTGCCGTTTTCTATTTTGAGAAAATGCTAGAACTTGCTCCAAATAATGCTAAAAAATGCTATTTTTGTATTTAAAAATGCTAAAAAAGATGCTAAAATCGTAATTTTGTTATTAACCTTAGAAATGTTGTACAATTTTTTGGTAGAACAGTAGCCTAACATGTTATTATAGGCTCTAAAGTATCGTTACGCACCAAATGTTAGCAAAATCCATCATTCATCCGATTCGGCTGACACACATCACACATTTCTGATGTTACTAGGATAAGAAGGGCAGGAAAAAGGACAGGTTAATATTATAGAACATTTTGGTCGTTTAATCATTTTAATTAAAATCAAACAATATTCCTAAATCATCGTCATGTTCGTCGGTTTGGGCTTGTGATGCAAAATATGCAATATGCTAAATGCAAAATTTACATGCTAAAGAGTCATGAAATATGCTAAATTTAGCACTAAAAATGCTAAAACGGCAAAAGTGCCGCCAAGTTATACTTGCCGGACTGTAAACGTTATGGTGCAACCAACCAATTAAAACAAAAAAGAAAATGACGTGGCAAAAGCACCTTGTCTCTTGTCAGTGCCAAAATATTAAAAAAACAAACACAACAATGGATGTTATGAATGAATGAATCAATCAATGCCTGGCATTTAGCAGCCTGTGGAATGATTGTTGAATGAAAACTTGATGAAATGAAAACTAAAATCGTTTTGGTTGGTTTGGTTGAGTGTTTTGTGTTTTACGAAGTTTTCTATTTTAATTTATTGCGAAGTGCTAAATGAAAAGATAAACAGTGTCAATTAGATAAATAATCGAAGGTCGAGTGATTTAACTGTTTATGGATACAATTAGTTTATTTACCAAGTAATATCTAAAATCAACGCGCGCCTTTCGCGTGCGACTTTCATTTTCGCGTCGTTCCAAAATATTATAAAATGACTTCAGCACTCTATCTGGAGCACTACTTGGACAGTCTACAGCACCTTCCGATAGAGCTTCAAAGAAACTTCAAACTAATGAGGGATCTGGACGATCGGGCCCACGGCCTGATGAGAACGATTGACCTTATGGCGGACGAATTATTACCAAATATTCCTAAAATGGATGAGGAAACCAAAAAGGAGAAGGTCAATACTATACAAGGGTTGTTCAACAAAGCGAAAGAATACGGAGATGATAAGGTACAACTCGCAATACAAACTTATGAGTTAGTCGACAAGCACATTCGTCGCCTTGACTCGGACCTTGCGCGTTTTGAATCTGAAATTCAGGAGAAAGCCATGAACGCCCGCGCGGCTCAGCAAGCTGCAGCAGACCAGGAGCCGAGCACCACCACTGTCAAGAAAGGTAGGAAGAAGCACAAAGGTGCTGAAAAGAACGCAGCCAGCACAGGAAAGAAGAAACGCTGCGCCGCCTCGAGCGAGGACGACGCGGTGGCCAGCGGTAGATCAGCCGCTAAAAAGAAAGCTCAGCGCAAAGGAGCATCCGCATCGGCCAACTCTTCCAAGGAGCAAGAAGAAAATGCAGACCTGGACGCAAGCATGGCGCATCCCAGTGATGTGCTTGACATGCCAGTCGACCCTAACGAGCCAACTTACTGCCTGTGCCATCAAGTGTCTTATGGTGAAATGATAGGCTGTGACAACCCAGACTGCCCCATTGAGTGGTTCCACTTTGCTTGTGTTGACCTCAAAATCAAACCCAAAGGAAAGTGGTACTGCCCTAAGTGCACGCAGGATAGAAAGAAAAAATGATCCAAGCTTAAACCCCTACTAAAACTAGTGAACAGGACTAAATCTGTGAAAAAGTCAAATGGTTGCTAGACAGTTTTTAATAATAGTATAAATAAATTGAAAGATAATGTTATTGAAATGTGATATTATAATTATGTATTTGTAAGGTTAATCACATTTTGTCTAATGAAATTTAGAGAAACAATGTTCTTTTACAATATCTATTGTAATACAAGAGCTGTTCCTAATACATAATTAAATTAACTTTATAATACATAGCACAAATTAGATTATCTTAATAGCTAGATTCTATTATTAGACTAGATTATCCGAGCCAAAACTAAATGATATTGTACTTAAATATAAGTAGCACAGTGGTGTTGGTTTGAGGTTGCCTTAAATTCTCTATAACTAATTTAATCTGTGTTTGAACTTTGCTTTACGAACATTATATTTTAGATTTTATGATCTAATTATCATCGGAGGTTCTTAATCAAAATGGCAGCAGAGATTTGAAATTAGTTTAAAAGTAGCAAACTCAAATCAACATACAATATTGACTGTGAAGAAATCTAGTATATTATTAAATTTACTTGGGTAGGTGTTTACCAACACACTAATCATTAATCATCTTAACCATCAGTTAAAATGATATTGAAAAGCAATTAGCTAATTGTTAAACACTGGTTTCGAAAAAGAGACCAGTGAAACTATATGAAGAAGAAATACTGCTGCAATTGCTCGTAATTATTTAATGAACATTGGCCTTTATCTATTGAATAAGTATACATTTTTTATACAAGACAAACCAAATTTGACAGTGTACAAACCAATTGAAGTGCCTAGTGCAAGTACCTACATTATGACATCATGTTTCACATTATTAATCATTAGAAACCTCTAAAATAAATTATGACACCAAAATATATTATTAGAATGTAAGTGAATATTAGTTGTAAAAATTATTAGATTTAGGAGTTTTACTTATTATTGTATGCTTCAGCATTGGAATTGTAGTCTACATGTAAAACAGGACAGTCTTACACTTCAATAAGTAAAAATAACAAGTTAATTTACAATGCCTTGAATAGCTTTTTTTTTACATTTAACTAGCTGATAGAACCAGCATAATGGCCCATCTGATAAAACAAAGCATTGCCTCATAGGTTACGCACGTCAAGAACGTGCCCTACAATGCACTGCTCTGCATCTATCAACATGAGGCATACAGATGTTCAGCCTCACTAGCCAGTAATTTCACCGGCATTCATATCCTTCAAACCGAAACAGTAATGCTGCTGCATTGCAGAAATAGTCAAAGAAGTCAATTAGCCTTCTCAAAGAGCTCTACTACTACTAAAATAGTGTTACTTTACTTGTTACTATCCTAATTGTATTTAGTGCCTATTTTACCATCTCTGAGTAACTATCTGTTGAGTAAAAATAGTTCCATTTTTTTATATGAATCTAAAGTTTGTGACGACGGAAATGTTTTTATCTAACGGATAGGTTACTCAGGTACAATAATATGCCCTAACTTAAATGTTATTGATACCGAGATAAATAAAACGAGGGTAGGTACCACACTCTAAGCCTATTGCTTGTTTTTGTAGTGTAGTATTGAACTGTATTCAATTCTCTTAGTATTTTGAAAGTGTTATGGTGAATGTGGGATTTTAGTGAATAGAACTCCTTTTTACAAATTATTGTTAAGAATTAAGATGCTGAAGCAAATGATGATTTATAAGAGATACTCATACTTACTGGCTCTAAACTTTGACAGCTAAGCTCATGCCTAACTTAACAAATTGCTTAGCGATGATATTGTTCTTCGCTAATTACATAGAGAGTTAGGCATCAGCTTTATTAAGTTTAGTGCAGAGGAATCAGTGTTGGGCCTTTCTCGACAAGTCCAAAGGTTGCTAGCTTTATGACTATTAAGTCAAGGAGCTACCAGTCACTTGTCAGCCCTTTGTGGGAAATGCTCATAGGTACGTTTTTGCTAGATTTTCTTACCTTATATTTAAGTGATAGTCTAAAGCTTTTACAAAATAGTAGTATGTTCGAAAGAGTTTTAATGTGTTAATTTTGAAAACAATTCACTATTTTTATATTTTGTTAACTAATGTTTTCATTTTGGTATTTATCTTAGAATAATTATATTGTATGCCAACTTGAACACCTTTAGTTTTTACAACATATTGTGTACAAACTTTTTTTAAAGATGTAAAATTCTTAAAAGAAATACAAATGTTTTCTAGATGGCGTTAGCGTTGACTAAAGTGCCTTTCGGGTACACAACCTAAGGCCCAAGTCATGGTCCAGTGGCGCCCTCACCAGATCTTAACTATTTAACGGAAAAACAAGATGTTATAGTTAAATATCTATTCAGCGCATTGTAAATCAATAGCCAAAGTATTTTTGGACTACAAAGTTAAGATTTGTAGTTAAAATCTTGTATTTCCTTTAATTAATAACTGGTCGCTCCACTGGCACAAGACTACAACCTTAGTTAAATGCAGTTACTTTCTGTTTTAATTATATCAATGCTCACTACCGCCATCTAAGATGCCTTAGTATCCCTAGAAACAAATATTTTTTTGAAGTGAAGAAAGTTCTAGACCTCATTTTTGAAGTGGGAAAAAAATCGATGATCTACCGTCACCTCTTCGGCAAAGATCGACAAACTTCGCCCAAAGTTCGGCGTCTGTTCCCCGCAGGCATCCAGGGAGGGACATTTTTAAGAATATTATCAATGTAGCACACTATGTTTTATGCCTGCAATATAATTTTAGTGAATCGCTAGAAAATCATTTTTTTTGCTTTATTGTTATTTAAAAGTGGCTAGATTTAGGTTTAATCAAGATTTATTTTGTATATTGAGTTTGGTAATGATTAAGATTGAAGCTAGGGCAGTTTTATGCAATTTAACGCCATCTGCTGGGTTACTATAAAAAATGCTATAAAATTGCTTAGTTACGTACTACTAAAAATCTTAGGTAGTTCAACTTTGTAAGATTTGATAAACGTTACTTAGGTCAAAAGATTTTATATTTTTGAATGAAATAATGGAAAATTTGAACTATGTAAAAGAAAAGGAAAAAGGTAATTTGTGTTGTAAGTTGTCAGTAGTTACACTGCGTGCTTGTTCTAGAACACAATCTCGAAGTATAAAAGAAACCCCCTGATGAAATGATCATCAAATCTATGGGGGGGATCCATGTCGAGCAGTGTCTACTTCAGGCTTAAATGTTTTTTTTTTTATTTTACATCACATTACTTATTTATCCTGTAAGTATATTTTGAAGTCGAATTCTTAAATTGAATTGTAAAGAAATTATGAATTTGGCCAAAGATTTATTAAATTATTTTAGTTTGTCATGCTCATTTCACGCAAAATTTTTCAATACGGTATGGTCTACGAGTCTACGGTTTTTAACAAAGTTTTAAGTGCTGCCATCTATTATTAGATAATGGACTAACTAAAAGACCGTGTATTTCCCATTTTTCACAAAATCTAGTTTTTATTTTACAAAAAAACATTCATGCTGCAGTTTTTTAATTAAAAAAAGAAAATCAAATTATTTTGACAATTGGCAAGTGTTGTAAATAATGTTCTGTGACGAATGAAGCAATAATAATGATGTATTTGAAGGCGCAGGAGGGCCTTGAGGGCCTTCATCAGAACTTATTGTTTACCACAGGGGCCCTATGGCAGGGCACCATAACCGAACACTCAAAATAACAGTTAATTTTACTCCACTGATTTTAATTAACAAGAATAAAACCTCTTATGAAACATTAGTACGTTATTCAACATTAATTTGGTCCAGATTAACTTAGATTGTCCAGATTTATAGCGATTTGTCGCAGATGTGGTGCGCTGGCTCGTTCCTGTATTTCCAAAGTGAAATAACAAAACGGTTGCCCCGCTACCGCCAACACGACGCTCCGCTAGTGACAGTCACTCGTCACTCGTGATGTTGACAAACTAGTAACGCGCCGTCACGGCCGGACTGACATACGACCGTCCTCGGGCGATAATTTGTTTCTGGAACAAAGGGATCTCAATCAACAGGACATCCGCTCGTCCATCCTGCATAAACTAGACTGACTCCATCTTCAACATCTTTCGCTGTATCTCTGGGATTAAGAACATTACTACAGAACCTAGGCCCGGACGAGAGCATCCCTCCAACCAACCCACCGGTATGGCCCGATTCTGTCCCTTCAACCAGATAAACCAACGCAATGCATCTGGACCAAGCAAGTGCATCCCTTCAACCAACCTTTCCAGGTGTGGCCCGGATCAACACTTCTCGACCAGGCTCGACTTCGGAAACCATCTGGACTGAATCAATGAATCCTTCCAGCTATGCAGGATGTCACCATTCTGACCCAGGATTGACTTTGACGGCTAGACTTCAGAAACCATCTGGACTGAATTAGTGAATCCTTCCAGCAATGCAGGATGTCACCATTCTGACCCAGGCTCGACTGCATCTGGACCAAGCAAGTGCATCCCTTCAACCAACCTTTCCAGGTGTGGCCCGGATCGACACTTCTCGACCAGGCTCGACTTCGGAAACCATCTGGACTGAATCAATGAATCCTTCCAGCTATGCAGGATGTCACCATTCTGACCCAGGATCGACTTTGACGGCTAGACTTCAGAAACCATCTGGACTGAATCAGTGAATCCTTCCAGCAATGCAGGATGTCACCATTCTGACCCAGGCTCGACTGCATCTGGACCAAGCAAGTGCATCCCTTCAACCAACCTTTCCAGGTGTGGCCCGGATCGACACTTCTCGACCAGGCTCGACTTCGGAAACCATCTGGACTGAATCAATGAATCCTTCCAGCAATGCAGGATGTCACCATTCTGACCCAGGATCGACTTTGGCGGCAAGACTTTGGAAACCATCTGGACTGAATCAGTGAATCCTTCCAGCAATGCAGGATGTCACTATTTAGACCAGGATCGACTTTGACAAACACAATACACAATAATTTACTAATGGTGTCTATGATCATATATCCCATGGCTCGGAATCTGAGTACACAATGAGAGTGTCTGAAGCAAGTACACACTGAGACTGTCAGCAACTGTTATATTACGGGAGTTCGTGGATAAAGCATCCGAGCATACGGTCAAAGTGTCATTGTCATTATGAGGCAATGTGTCATCTCGTTCAGTCATTGTTACATCCTCATGCTCTACATCATCATCTGGCGCCGTCTCGGCCTCATCATAATTTAAAAGACTAGTCGTCATTTTGATTAAACCATCGATTACCACTAAGCAGTATTCCTTTCGGTCACGCTCGCTAAGCTTGCCCGTAAACTTATTAACTGCACTTTCCAACCAGATGACATAAATAACGTTCAAGAGAACAAAATGGGTACGACTGACCTGATTCTTGCAAAATGCCATCAATTTTGCAGAAGTAATCCCCGCATTAGGCAGCAGCGCTGCCACCGCCACCAATAGCGCATCCAGGTGCACAAGATGCCATGGCGCTGCCTGTTGTTGTGGAGTGCTTTGCAAAGTGGCCTCTCTTTCCGCAGCAGTAGCAGATGACAGCCTTGTTGCTGTCTTTCAGGTTCAACCTTGTTTTTGATTCATGGAATAGGTTTGAACTTTTTGAACCATCTGCCGGCATTTGTAACTGCATTCGTAGCATTTGATGGTAGTTGTAGATTCATTGGAGCTGTTTATTCATCCTCCTTATTCGTCGGACCCTCACTGCTGAGGATCGTGACTTTGTGCAAGAACCTTTCGTACGGTTTTCCTCGACTTGACTCTCTTTTCGGCTTGGTGGAGTGCAACGTTAACGGGCATATCAAGGCCACACCATACCCGAAGAATGCGTAATTATGTCAACGTCAATGGATCATGACAGATGACAGCTCTCTGGGCACTGCCGCCAAAATGACTGTGACTACTCACTACGTCACTACTTGCCTCCCCGTAATGGTCGTAGGTCTCATCAAATATCTTGTGCTTTGTAAATCAATAGTTATTATCCTAATATACGAAGTAAAGTGGTTCTCGGGCTTTTTATTTCATCAATATCCAGGTTGTCTGACACCTGGTCCGACCATCTCTTTGGGGTTCGTCCTTTTAGTCTTTGGCTTTCTATCTTGCCCGTTATGATGAGCCTTGCGAGATTATTTGCACCTCTGCGTGCAATGTGGTCAAATTATTGTTGTACTCGAATTAGGCAGACAGAGGACCAGTGCTGCTGGTTTTCCAGCTGATGTTCATCTAGTACAGATGCATTAGTACGGTGTGCAACCCATGGAATTCTAAAACGCATCCACTCTCTGCCTGTCAGCGGCTTTGAGTGTCCAGGCTTCTAAGCTTGACAGTACCACAACTTGTTTCATACAACTTTCTAATTATGAGCACCAGGTGGTCCGGCACTCCCAATTTATGCAGAACAGCCCATAGCTGTGGCCATCTCACACAATCAAAGGCTTTATGATAGTCCACGAAGGACATCATCAAGGGTGTGTTAAAGTCATGACTTCTCTACATCGTTCTACATGTTTCTTCATACATAGGAATATTCTCGTGGATTCCACCTTTATTCACTTCTTTAATATGAGTACTGTAGGATTCATCCAAGCATGACTTGCCACCACTTGAGTTTGATGTTACTAGTAGTGTTGTTATCGCGGTCGCTAGGCAGACGCCTCACAGTCGCATTGCTTTTGCATCGCTGTCACGTCGTAAGGCTGTAACTTTATTGTCGCATCGCTATCGCATCATTGTTGCATCGCTGACCTCGTGTGCAATCTCTGTAAAGAAAAGCTCGACACAGTATTCTGTTCGGCTATTATGACAACATTTGGAAGCCAGAAACCAGTCTGTTGGCTCATCCTTATCATCATCAAGAAAATATACGCCTGCGTGCAATTTATGAACGACTCATTCATTAAACAAGTACAAACTTCTATTAGAAAATACATCCTTTGGAACACATCGTCGGGACTCATGACTCATCTCACCCACTACTGCAAAATAACAGTAAAACATACTGTCGCCCCAACGACTTATCTCAACGCTCCTTAGGATAACCAAGAAAACATTTTATTGAGCGAGAAAGTAGTCTCGAGTCATCCGCTAATAATTTAGCTGAATCAATAAGTCTAGGGGCTTCTACCGACTAGCTAGTACTCGAATCAGAAAAGGAAAAACAATACAGCTAACCTTTATGTAAACTGTCTCTGAAAGCAATTGCATGCACTCGCTGTGCGCTGCACCGCACCGGAACAGCCATCGTTGCTGTTGCCACTGCCCCCCGTATGGCTGCCACCACTCCTGCACTGAATGGCGAACTGCTGCTTATGTCAATGTCGAATAATCTGCTTGTCGTCTCAAAATCGTTTGGACAAGCCCCACGCCCTACTACATTTTCCATATTTCGATTCCAGTCTCTGATGATCTTGCATCCAAGTCTATTGTCATCAGTTCAACTCTAGCAAATCCATTCGCTTACTTGATTAAGAAGCGTGGTTACTTGCTGTGAAGCTTAATGTTATCACCGTTAGTCTTGTTCCATGGCGTGCGATGAACTAGAGTTTCTAAGGATATGATTTAACATCATTTCGTTGCTTTTGACACTCAGCTGTACGATATCCAGTCAATGCACATTAGTGATATTTTCAGTCAAATTTCTCCTGCGCGTGAAAGCGCTTGGCTTAAGGTGTTTATGCTTCAGCATCCAAACGACTGTCACAAGTTATTCCAAAGATTCGAAACAAATGAGCTCGACTCGTGGCAGTCTATGCATTTAGTTTACGACGAATGTGATTGTCCTTCTGATACAATGCTGATATAGCAAACCCAGTTATGATTTTCATTAGGCATGTTGGTATTCATTCGATTATATTCCCAATCGAAGAGCAGATTCCGATGCCGTATCTTTAGTTCCTGATTTGAATCGTAAGATGCCATCAAGGTAGTCCTGAATAAACATGAGCTTCAAAAACATTACGCCCGCTGGGTTAACTGAGCTCCATGTAATTTCATTCAAATTCAGCTCAGAGACATGAAGCTGAAGCTGCACGAGTTTTTAGTGCACTCGTTAAAGCCACAAGTAAATAAGTCCGTCCAGACCTTTATTCTACACTATTACTTCCGTTACGTCACACCAATATCGATATCCGAATCCGGCTCATCCGAATCAAACTTCAACTTAGCTGTTGGTTGTAATACTACTCCATGTGGGCGTTTGTTGAACAGCATAAATGTGATATCCAGAGCCTTTCATTTTGCCGCTCGTTCGATCCCACTTCTGATGAAGGCGCAGGAGGGCCTTGAGGGCCTTCATCAGTGTTGATATTTAGGATCTTTGAACGCACTCTAGTATATAGTTATGTCACTGTCAGGGTGTCTATGACAGATAACTGTATTGCTGTCTCGCTCTCTCTTCTGTACCCTGCTCTCGCTTGACGACACGTATTTCACTGTATAATTAAATCTTATTTTATTTAACTAATCTTATAAACTAATTGACGAACATTAAGTGTCTTGTTTTTGTGAATAAAAACAGCTTCAATGGACCCTGCGTATTTTCATTGACTTTCCGGCTAGAATCAAGTTCCCGAAGGTTTTAAGTACCTATAGTGTCGAATTCCACTGACCAACCTCTAATAGGTTTTGGAAGCCCAGACGGCACAAGAAATCTTATTAACGACAACCGGGATATTCAAGAGATTCTTTCAAAAGCCGAAAGCATCGCAGGGTCGGAGACCGTGTGCATTTTGTATTGCGTGCGCGTGCCTCGTGCTGCTCGTCATGGCGACGTCTACACCGCCGACCGCAGGCGTGAGTATTGCTGCTGCTACTATGTCCACTGGCGGCTCCAACAACAACAATTCAGTGAATACTAGCTACAATGTTGATAAGCTCGAGGGTATGAGCAACTATAACACATGGAAATTTTGCATGAAAATGACATTAACCCTAGAAAATGTATGGTCTTGCACTCAAGGCATAGATGTTGAAGAATGGAAAGATCAGCGAGCCCTTGCCAGAATCTGCCTAGCAGTGAAACCACACTGTTATCAGTATGTTCATAACGCTAAAACGAGTCGAGAAGCATGGACGAACTTAGCCAAAGTTTTTGAAGACAAGGGCCTGTATCGTCGAGTTCTACTTCTACGACAACTGCATCGAGTCGAGTTATCTAAGTTTACATCGGTCACTGAGTATGTGGATGCAGTTATGACACTCGTTCAGCAGCTGGCAGATATTGGAAAAGAAACCGAAGATGGTGAGATCGCAGAACTACTCCTCAGCGGACTACCAGAGAATTATGATCATCTTGTTTCCAGTCTTGAGACGGTGTGTTTAACAGGAAGTCTATCAAGTGAATTAGTACGATCCAGATTATTGCAAGAAGAATTCAGAAAGTCTGATTCAGGTACATCTGCAACAGCCTTTGTTTCGAGACAACAAATTAAAACCTGTACTTATTGTAAGAAGAAAGGCCATTTGAAGGCAAAGTGCTTCAAACTTCGGCGCGACAAGAAGAACAAAGAAGATGATGGAGAGAAATCTTTTGTCGCAACTGCTTTTCTTGCTAAGGACCAGGACTGGGTGATCGATTCAGGCTGTTCAAAGCACATGTGCAATAATAAAAGTTGGTTATCAAATTTTAAAGACTGTAAAAGTGAGATACAAATAGCAAACAATGAACAAATATCATGTTTGGGATCGGGTGAAGTATTATTGGAAACAGATGATATGGTTAGGAATATTGAAAATGTTTCTTTTGTACCTGAGTTATCAATTAACTTGCTGAGTGTTAGTAGGTTATGTGAGAAGGGTTTTACTGTAACATTTAACAACAAGGGTTGTCATATCTATGAAAATTGTGTTATCTCTGGCAATTCAATTTGTAAAGCCTATAGCAAAAATGGCATCTACAAATTATCTGGTAAAGCCCGTGTTCCAAGTTCATCGTCTACGTGCGGTTTGGTGGCGCATTCTTCGGCGCTCCTGCCTAAGCAGGAGGCAAAGAGTGCTAACGTGGCTGAGGTGCCGATTTATGTCTGGCACAGGAGGCTAGGCCATCTTGGAGTTGAAGGTATGCTAGCATTGAAGAATGGTGTGGCTAATAGTGTGTTGTTTCAGTTCAATCACAAGCAAGAGTTGCAAGACTGCATACCATGCATGGAAGGGAAAATGGCAGCTAAGCCGTTTCCAACCAAAAGTGATCACCGAGCAAGCCAGCCTTTGGAACTCATACACTCGGATGTCTGCGGCCCCATGCCTGTTGCAAGTTGGGGTGGCGCTAGATATCTGGTAACCTTCACGGACGACTTTACTAGGAAAAGCTTTGGCTACCTGCTTCAGAGGAAAAATGAGGTATTCTCTACTTTTATTGATTTTAAGTCACAAGTAGAAAAACAATTGGGTATTCCAATAAAAATACTACGTTCCGATAATGGGGGAGAATATTGTAATAGCAATTTTTCTGATTACTTCAAAAAGGAAGGGATTGTCCATCAGACCACTATTCCATATTGTCCTCAGGGAAATGGTGTTTCAGAGCGCCTTAATAGGACTCTCTTAGAAAAAGCGAGATGCATGCTACGAGGGGCAGGCCTGGAGGAGCGTTTTTGGGGTGAAGCAGTAATGACTGCTATTTATTTAAAAAATAGGTCCCCAACTACATCTTTATCTGGCCTTACTCCACAGGAGAAATGGACTGGATCAAGGCCAGATCTTAGTCATCTCCGTATATTCGGCTGTATTGCTTATTCACTTATCCCTGAGCAAAGAAGGAACAAGCTGGGTGCTAAAAGCAAAATGTATTTATTTGTGGGCTATAGCGAGACCTCTAAGGGCTATAGACTTGCAGACCCCGCTAACCCTACTAAGGTTATTATATCTAGGAATGTAGCATTTATAGAAAATAAATTCTATGAGACTGACAAAGATATTAATTCTAATAATTTTATGTTTTATGAATTGAATAATAATAATAAGTCTAGTCATCAGAATGAACTTAGTTCTAATATAAGTATTATAGATTCTAGTACCAATGTTGAACTGAATGATGGTCAGCCACATTCTAGTAACGATAGAGAAATAAATCCAAATATTATTGTATTAGATACTGAAACAAATAAATCTGTGATTTCAGATCAGGATGAGTACTACTGCACTGGCAGCGAGAACGAGGCTGGCTCTCCGTGTTCGCCGATCGTAGACGTACCCTGTGAGCGGGTGACGTCGCCGCATCTAGTGGCACCTCAAGGGGAAGCAGCTGTAGCCCCAGAGCCTTCGCCTTCGCGCTCTTCTGCTCGACCTGCTCGGTATACTCGTTCTAAGCGTCCATTGAGGTATGAAGAATATGAAACTGATTTCTCTCTCATGGCACATCATGCACTTCCAGGCGATCCTCACACGTATGAGGAAGCCGTGTCTTGTGCTGAGGGTCAACATTGGCAATCTGCCATGCAATGCGAATATAATTCGCTCATTGCAAACAATGTGTGGGAAATAGTCGACAGGCCACCGAATAGAAAAGTCATCAAATGTAAATGGGTCTATAAACGTAAACATGATGCCTCAGGCAAGTTCGATAGATTTAAGGCTCGATTGGTCGCCAGAGGTTTCACACAAGTTAGAGGCATAGATTACAATGAAACCTTCTCTCCTGTAGTTAGACATAGCACTATGAGAATATTATTTAGTTTGGCTAATGAGCTAGATTTAAGCATAGATCATGTGGATGTAACTACTGCATTTCTTAATGGAAAATTGGATGAAACCATCTATATGGAACAACCTCCAGGTTTTTCCAATAATGATATTAGTAAAGTTTGTCTTTTATCAAAAGGCATTTATGGCCTTAAACAAGCAAGCAGAATATGGAATGAAAAAGTTCATACATTATTATCTGAAAATGGTTATAAACAGAGTAAATGTGAGCCATGTGTTTATATTAAGAAAGAAGGTAATAATCTCATAATTATAGCTTTGTATGTCGACGATTTCTACATATTTTATAGCTGTGATAAAAACGAATTATTGCCTATACTAGAAAATAGTTTTAGTATTAAAAACCTAGGTTCAGTTACAAACTGTTTAGGTATGAATGTACATAGAGACAGGATTAAGCATGTCATAAAACTTGACCAGTCCGAATATATTAATAAATTGTTAATTAAATTTGGCATGGATAAATGTAAACCAGTGTCTACTCCCATGGTACCTAATTGTAAATTAGAAGTAAGTGAGAGTGAACACCCTGATGACTATATGTATAGCTATAGAGAACTTCTTGGTAGCTTAATGTATCTATCTGTGTGCACTAGACCTGATATTGCTTTTTTTCATGTAGTCAACTAAGCCAGTTAAGCAACAATTTTAATAGGACTCATTGGTTAGCTTTGAAGCGCATCCTGAGATATTTAGGAGGCACAATAAATTATTGTCTATGTTTTAATAGGTCTAATAATTTAAGTATAACGGCCTTCTCTGATGCTGATTGGGCTAACGACCTAGTGGATCGTAAGTCTTATACGGGGTTTGTAGTCAAACTTGGTTGCAATAATGTCAGTTGGGAATCTCGTAAACAGCGTTGTGTAGCTTTATCAAGTACAGAAGCTGAGTATCTATCTATTTCTGATGTATGTAAAGATCTCTGTTTTATTAGGAATTTTTTGTCAGAAATTGTAACTAAAGATATTCCAATAACATTGTTTAATGACAATCAAAGTGCACACAAGCTTCTTGAATGTAAAGAATATTGTCACAAGAGAACGAAGCACATTGATCTTCGTTATCACTATGTCAAAGATCTGGTTAGGAAGAATTTCTTAATTGTTAAATATCTACCTTCTGATCAAATGATAGCTGATGTACTAACAAAAGCGTTAGGTGGATGTAAACATAAATTGTTTACACATGAAATGAATGTGATCCCTAAGTAGACGTAGGTGTTACCTTTTATATTATATTCATGTAATTCTGTTTGTTCTGTATCCACCTACTACCGACATACTATATTAATATAGCTCTGCATAATAATTGCTGAAAAATGTATGTAGAGTCTAAAAATTGCATGTTGCACGTAGAGTCGTAGAGCATGAATTGTATTGTTATGGTAGAGTCTCAAATTAAGATTTCTTGTGAAATGTATTCTGTTTGAGTCGCTCAAAGTCCTAAGGGGAAGTGTTGATATTTAGGATCTTTGAACGCACTCTAGTATATAGTTATGTCACTGTCAGGGTGTCTATGACAGATAACTGTATTGCTGTCTCGCTCTCTCTTCTGTACCCTGCTCTCGCTTGACGACACGTATTTCACTGTATAATTAAATCTTATTTTATTTAACTAATCTTATAAACTAATTGACGAACATTAAGTGTCTTGTTTTTGTGAATAAAAACAGCTTCAATGGACCCTGCGTATTTTCATTGACTTTCCGGCTAGAATCAAGTTCCCGAAGGTTTTAAGTACCTATAGTGTCGAATTCCACTGACCAACCTCTAATAATCAGAACTTATTGTTTACCACAGGGGCCCTATGGCAGGGCACCATAACCGAACACTCAAAATAACAGTTAATTTTACTCCACTGATTTTAATTAACAAGAATAAAACCTCTTATGAAACATTAGTACGTTATTCAACATTAATTTGGTCCAGATTAACTTAGATTGTCCAGATTTATAGCGATTTGTCGCAGATGTGGTGCGCTGGCTCGTTCCTGTATTTCCAAAGTGAAATAACAAAACGGTTGCCCCGCTACCGCCAACACGACGCTCCGCTAGTGACAGTCACTCGTCACTCGTGATGTTGACAAACTAGTAACGCGCTGTCATATTTATAAAAATAAAGACTTATGATAGTTATGTTGTAAGTTGATTTCTATGAAAATGTTATAAATTATGTTGCCAAGTTAAATAAAATGATTTAAGAAACAATGTTTATTTTTATTTACTTTCTTTATTGTGTTAAGTTTATAACCGTAATTAGCCGTACCTAAGGCCATTGTAATGCCCCAGCGGGGCTCATGTTCTGGACGTTATCCCCCTAAGACCAATAAAACGCATGAAGCAATGAATAAATGAATATAACTCTATGGGTAACGTTACATACGTAGGTACAGAGTAGGTACTTCGCTACTAAGGTAGCATGTAAGTACCTTGGTTCCTATAAAATATAATCGAAACTTTGTAAGTAGGTACACCAATCTAGGTAGAGAAAAATCTGCCTAAACTAGTTAATAATTTTGGTATTACGTTTGTATGAAAATTCACCCTCCGCCGGCCTCTTAAAAGCTCAAAGTAATTTGCGGTTTTGAGTGGTAGGTTTACAACGCAATAGGCGTGACGACAGTATCAAAGAATCAAAGATTTTATGATCTTAGGTGATAAAACATACTTTAGGGATTTAAAATACTGATTTATTTTTATAATAAAAAATGAGATTAATAAGATTTTTGATAAATTAAAAGATTAAAATACTACAGTTGGCCATTTTGAGAGAAACACCAATCACAGCGCATGACGTCACGTTGATGTAAGCATCATCTGTGATCACCGTGTTTTGTTGTGCCCTCGAGCTAATTACGCATTTTAATTGACTTTTATTAGTAAACGCATAGTATACGTGGTATATGTGTGATTTATTGACTCTACAGCACGACTCTATAACAATGGAACCAGGCTACAATAAGGCAAACACCTCTAATTTGCCCAGGATTGATTTACTGATGTTGGGCGATTTCCTTGCAAATAATAAAGAATTTTGCTCGTCTGAGTTTAGAAACGTGAAAACCTCTTTGTAAGTACATTTGTATTTATATTTAGCACTAGATACAACTAATTTAGATACCTATAATCGAACTCGTAGGAGATTATATGTTATTTTACTTTCAGGTTATTTTTACAATAAACTTGTCATTGTTTATTTTGAGGCTAGCTCCCTCGCAGCTTCAAAGTTGATACTGGTAGTTGACCTGCAAAACATCTATGTACTACTATTTTTCCTCATAGTAGGCACATCATACTGATAATCCCCAAGTCAGTATGAATGTAGGTATTTGTCTTTAATAATTTTCAATTATTTCAGGTCTTCAAGACCATCATATGGGGATGATGCAATCAGCTATGTGCAACTAAAACGGGAAGGAAACACTTGTACAGTAAAATGCAAGATTTGCCCAGAGCATAAAGTTCATGCAAAACTATATGCCGTTACATTGAAGGTTGATGAAGATGAAGAAAAAGTAACATCAATCGAATGTCATGATTGTGTTGCTGCTCAGGGTGGATGTAAGCATGCCATAGCGCTGCTTATGTGGGTCCATAGGCGAAGCGAAGAACCTTCATGCACAGAAGTTCAATGTTACTGGCGGAAATCAAAGCTATCAAGGGTTGGCACTACCTTAAAATATATATCTGCAAAAGATTTATCTAAAGGTAGCCCTTTGCTGCCTTCTAACTCTGCAGTTCTTGAAAAATTTTTAGAAGAAGGAAAAAAGAGAAAAGTTGACAACTGTGAGCTACTAAAACACCAGCAGGATTTTATTTGTGATGAACTACATAGCGTCTCAATGCACCAACTTGTGCTTACATACAAAGAAGAGTGCTGTGACTCATTTTTAAGTAAAGTGAGTTTGCCGATTTCACTTATTAACAAAATTGAAAATGAAACCAGGGACCAGTACAAAAATAACCTTTGGTATGAACTGAGGTACGGCAGGGTTACAGCTTCCAGGGCTTATGAAGTGAGTCGGTGCCAGACCAATGATGGGACTCTGATTGCTACTATCATGGGGGGGAAGATACCGGACACACCAGCAATGAAACGGGGCAGATATTTAGAAAATGAAGTACGAGAAATAGTTAGCAAGAAACTGGGAAAAAAAATCAAGAACAGTGGATTGTTCATATCCCAAATATACCCAATGCTAGCAGGTTCCCCTGATGGAATATGTCAAGATAGCATTGTGGAAATAAAATGTCCTCTAAGCGACAAAACTTTTCTCAATTATATAAAAAATGGCAAACCCAGCAATAAATGCTTTGCCCAGATGCAAATGCAAATGTATTTAAGTGGTCTAAAAAAGTGTTACTTTTGTGTTGCAGACCCAGATTTTTCAACGAATAAAAATGTAGAAATTGTATGCATAACCTTTGATGATCAATATATGTCAAGCTTTCTTGAAAGTGTCATAAAATTTTGGAAATCCCACGTGTATCCATTGTTATATAGAAGTATAGAATAGAAAATAAAAATACAGAAATTTCATAATGTGTTTTATTTAATAAGAGAATCTTGTAAATTAATCAAACCACAAGCTATAGTTATAACATCATCAAGAACTTTAACCAAATTCAAGTTAAGACAGGCATGTGGTTTTAACATGTTGAACTCACGTAACCGTCTTATCACCCGCTCAACGTGGATTCGTAAGCTAGCTATTTGTTTAGTTTCTTTTGCTTCAGCTTTCGTTAACTTAGCTCCAGATACAACACTTGGAGGCCGGACTAGAAGCACACCCATTTTTCGTAAATATACTTCTACATGTTTAAATCCTCTATCTGCCATGACCCACATATTGGGTTGCAAACATTTTGAGAAGTCAGAAGTTTCAACAATGCATGTGTCTGTTATTCGGCCTCCATAACCATTTGAAATATAATTTATCAAACCATTAGGAGTACAAGATATAAGGTACTTAATTGTGTTGGCCTTCTTGTAATCAGACCAGGAAAGAGCTTGATTTAAAGCATTTGAAGGCTTTTGTACTTCAATCTCTAAACAATCTATTATACAAGTCACCTTATTGTATTTATGCCTGAAAGCCATTATGTAATTTTTTTTATGCATAGTAAAATATGGTTTAACGGTATATTTGTCTGTTCTTGAATCAGATTAATTAAGTAATAACAACTTATAGGAATGCCAATATAAAAACGGGGGTTTTTTTTAATTTTCTTCAAGGTAAACTCTAAAGCATTTAAATTTTCTCTTTTTTTGTCATCCTCTATCATCTCGCTACAGTTGGATGTAGACTCCATTTGAAGAGATTTTACGGATATCGATGATTCTGTATGAGTTATAGAGGGAGTATAAGAAGTATCACTATCTGATTGTTCCATTTTCCTAACTAATTTACTCAAAACATTTACACTTGGTCTTGATGGGTTACTATGACCGCCTTGCTTGACTTTGAATGGTGATGTTGAGACAGAATGTAGAAATGGCTTCAATGGTGATGTCATCTGATTTATCGAACAGACTTTTGTTTGGTTAGCTTTACTTCTGAATGTATTACTTATGTGTACTTGAATTGATTTATCCAAGACTCTAGGTGTTGATTGGAGAGCTTCATCAACATTTTGCTGAACTGAAAAAAAAATGTTTTGTTAATATATTATAGTACAAACTTATAGGATAAGGTCAAGAAAAAATCTAGTTATGTACCTACTTAGTTTTGAGTGTACCAACAATAAAATTAAGTTTATCAATGCTAATAAATAAGTTAACAAAATGTATACCTGAACTACTGGCGATTTCTTGAGAACTTGATTGTTCTGTAACTATACTTTTTTCTTCGATTTGCTTTTCACACTCTTGAAGAATCATCATCCTTCGTTTTTAGGGTTCCGTAGCCAAATGGCAAAAACGGAACCCTTATAGATTCGTCATGTCTGTCTGTCTGTCTGTCTGTCTGTCTGTCTGTCTGTCTGTCTGTCTGTCTGTCCGGCCGTGTCACAGCCATTTTTCTCCGAAACCATAAAAGCTAGACTGATGAAACTTGGTGAGTAGATGTATTCTGTGAACCGCATTAAGGTTTTTACACAAAAATAGAAAAAAATCTATAAATTTTGGGGGTCCCCATACATGAAACTGAAACTCAAAAAATTTTTTTTCATCGAACCCATACGTGTGGGGTATCTATGGATAGGTCTTCAAAAATTATGTTGAGGTTTCTAATATCGTTTTTTTTTAAACTATAAATTTGGGGGTCCCCATACTTGAAACTGAAACTCAAAATTTTTTTTTTCATCAAACCCATACGTGTGGGGTATCTATGGATAGGTCTTCAAAAATGATGTTGAGGTTTCTAATATCGTTTTTTTCTAAACTGAATAGTTTGCGCGCGAGACACTTCCAAAGTAGAAAAAAGTTGGTCCCCCCCCCTCTAACTTCTAAAATAAGAGAATGATAAATCCAAAAAAAATATATGTTGTACATTATTATGTAAACTTCCAACGATATTTGGTTTGAACGAGATCTAGTCAGTAGTTTTTTTTTTTATACGTCATAAATCGTAAACCGCAATTTACCTTTCGACGAACTACAAAAACCTTAATATTATGTTAATTGATGCTACGGAACCCTTCATGGGCGAGTCCAACTCGCACTTGGCTGCTTTTTTTTAACTATGTAGGGTCGCTCTGTTGTGTCAGATGTTTGTGTTCTTCTATCTGGTTGGCATATAAATTTTTTGGGCATACATCCTGGCTTCATACGTACTTGTGATACCGACCCCATCACATGATACTCCATATAATTATCCATATCATTAGGTAACTGAAAAAATAAAAGTCAACAATTAGAAATGATAAACCAAGACCAAAACAAACATAACCTCACTGAATTTGTTATTCTTTATCCTCAATATTTCAACTACTTCAAGTCAAACAAACATTTTAAGTATAAAACACGTTTATAACCTATCAATCTATGATATCAAACTCACATCAAAGTGGTCTTCACAGAAATAAATTGGCGAATTTGTGGCTACGTCTTTCGGGTTTCGCCGTGCAAGCTTTAACCACTTATTTCTTATTATTTTCTTGTTTGGAACATGTACAAACACCTTGTTGGGTGTTTTTATTGTTGTATTTTTACACTGAGGTACTGCACACCACTTATAAACTTTGGAATTCATTTAAAACACACTTTTTTCTTCGCTGCTCATAGACGAAATGACCATTTTACGTAAACGTGACGTCAGAGCCGACGCCATGACACCTGCGGGCTGTTTTTGCGCACTATTCAAATATTATTAGAAAAATAGCTCTAAACTTTGTTAATCTTTAGTTTATTACTGAAATAAAGGATTTTTCGTAAATAGTAAATGTGTATCCACATTACAGAAGAGGATTTCAAAATCTTTCGTCATGCCTATTGTATGTAGGCACTTGCATCGATCGTGAAACCTGTAGCCAGAGAATATTGCATAGTTGATACCTGAGATGGAAAAGCTCTGTATTGCGTCAGGCTCCATCAACATGATGGATGAAATTGAGCGTTTGCATCAGACGGTGGATCGAAAGGTATGTAGCTTTTTAGGACTTTTTACATTTGTTATACTCGCGTACAGGCAAGAGCACAATGAGCTTTGCAAGCTAAAAAATGTATGTGCACTATATGCCAGTAGGTACCTACTCTCAAAAGGTGAAAGAAAACATCGTGAAAAATTGTAGCAAATAAAAAGATCGAAAAATGTGTCAACATAATGTCCTTAAGGAGGCTCTTTGAGGCGCACTTTACAAAAATCCTTTTACCACACTACGAAGGAACCAGGGACACAATAAAAAGAGCGCAGCGCAGTGTAAAGTACAGCGCAGTCTGACAGGGCCATATTTATCTTTTTTGTGTGATCAGAAGACTCCACATTAGTCCACATACTTAGGTACATAGATAGGTAAATAAAAAAATATATTAAACTTTTATTGCTATAATTATATTGATGTTTATAAAAGCTATATAAGCTTATTTATGCATGCTTACAAGATTACTCGTACGTAGGCACTTACAAAGTTTTTTTGCATTTTAAAAAACTAATTACAATTGATAAACTTAGGTACCTACTAATGACGGGCAACATAAGTACCTACCGCCGAATTGAGAACTTCCTTTCTTGAAGAGTACATCATTATAATATGTACGAAAATCGAAATAAGTGAGGTAAAAACCGCCTGACAACGAAGGTCATGCATGAGTCCGACTGTACCTTATCTCGTTTTCCCTCCACAGCTTCCGAATCGTATTCAGAGGGTTGAGATGAGCAGCGGCGTCTTTACCTATTGTGCAGGGTGTGCGGTGCACACGGGCGCAGCGTCCTAGGGGGCGCCGAGCGCCGCCGCGGCGGCGCTCGGGCACTCAGCAGGCGCGTTGGCCGGACGCCATACTTTCAATGACCAACGTAAAAAGCGCTCCGCTCTGCGTTCGGCGCCCCCTAGGACCGCTACGGAGCTCAACTTGGCGGGCGCGTTGGCCAGATGCCGCCCTTTCAATGACCAACGTAAAAAGCGCTCCGCTTTGCGTTCGGCGCCCCCTAGGACCGCTACGGAGCTCAACTTGGCGGGCGCGTTGGCCGGGCGCCGCACTTTCAATGACCAACGTAAAAAGCGCTCCGCTCTGCGTTCGGCGCCCCCTAGGACCGCTACGGAGCTCAACTTGGCGGGCGCGTTGGCCGGATGCCGCACTTTCAATGACCAACGTAAAAAGCACTCCACTTTGCGTTCGGCGCCCCCTAGGACCGCTACGGAGCTCAACTTGGCAGGCGCGTTGGCCGGGCGCCGCACTTTCAATGACAAACGTAAAAAGTGCTCCACTCTGCGTTCGGCGCCCCCTAGGACCGCTACGGAGCTCAACTTGGCGGGCGTGTTGGCCGGGTGCCGCACTTTCAATGACCAACGTAAAAAGTGCTCCGCTCTGCGTTCGGCGCCCCCTAGGACCACTACGGAGCTCAACTCGGCGGGCGCGTTGGCCGGGCGCCGCACTTTCAATGACCAACGTAAAAAGCGCTCCGCTCTGCGTTCGGCGCCCCCTAGGACCGCTATGGAGCTCAACTTGGCGGGCGCGTTGGCCGGACGCCATACTTTCAATGACCAACGTAAAAAGCGCTCCGCTCTGCATAGATTTTGTATAGCATCTTGAGCTCTTCTAATATGAATAACGTCATAGGGGCCGACGAGCGCTACTGGCACTCGGCACCCTCCCCCCCCCCTTTTTTTCTCCTCATAAAGAAAAAATTTTCAAATTTTATTTCTAAATGCATTTCTAAGCTATAAAAGAAACACACCCTCCAAGTTTCATGCTTCTAAAACTTACGGTTTAGGCTGTGCGTTGTTTTTTTTTAAACCATTTTTCCCCTTTTTCTCATCCTATGGAGAGAATTTTCCAATTTCCTTTCTTAGTGCACCTCTACGCTATAAAAGAAACACACCCTCCAAGTTTCAAGCTTCTAGGACTAATGGTTTAGGCTATCCGTTGATTGTCAGTCAGTCAGTCAGTCAGTAACGTAAGAGTTTTATATATTTAGAAGAAGAAGAAGAAAAAAGAAGCAGAAGATAGTCATGTCAATATCATAATCATGGATACGTTTTGGCTTGTTAGGGTAAACACCAGAACACCTTGCATAATAATAATTCTAAATATAGTCAACAGGACATTGTGGTAACCAAACTGAAAAATTTCTTCTTAAAAATCTCCAAACAATAGAGTTAATTACCCATTGGGGAAATTTGACAGTTTGTTGTAACTTGATGTGCTGTTATTTGTACTTTGTATCCATTTCATTTTGAACGCGCACTTACTAGGGGGCGCTTGGGTAATGTTTGCACACGGGCGCTACATGGGCTAGAGACGCCTCTGGAGATGAGTGCGCTGCCAGTGTACGGGAATCATTGCGCGGGAAAAGTTGTCCACAGACTGTAAACGGTTTATTTCTTTTTTATCGAAAGTTCAAGATGACTACATTGCTGCGTAAAATGTGGAAAAACCATTCGAAGCACAAAAGTGAGTAAATTCGTTATCTGTTTATGTAAATTTGATTTAAATAAATAATTTATAATTACAGGATCTAAAGTAATAAAAATATGAATGATGTTATTGAAAAAAATGTTTATTTACTAGAGATTTTTTATGATCATAATTTAATGATTAATTATTATTTTATTATTGCGTTTACTGGTCGCATTATCCGCCAATTTTTATTAGTTAATTTAATAGCAGCGATGGGCCTATACAACCTGTCACGATATGGAAAGCTATGTACTTCAAAATGGGTGAAAAATATGTAGGTACATAATTATGTATATTCTACCCATCCACCTTTGACTAACCCAATTAAGTAATGAAATGCTTTGTTATAGGCGATAGTTACCACTTAACATCAGGTGGACCTTAGGCTTGTTCCATCAGCTAGTTGTATATCTATATATAAACAAAGTTTCTTGAATGGGTATGTACCTACCTATACTTATCTATAATTATATATCTTCAAAGTTTCTTGAATGGCTAGTAGCTAGCACTAAGTGATCAGGGGGCTAATTCTCGGGCCGATTTCGATCATTTTAAAATTTTATTTTATTGCTTCTTTTCACAACCCCGCACTTTTTGTACGTTTTCTGTATATCGTAGTTGTCAAGGCTTTTACGAAGAGGTCGTTGATGAATTACTCAAGGAAATCATCTATTCTCTCTTCGGAAAGGCATAAAAAATAAAATTTCAAAATGATCGAGATCGGCCCGAGAATTAGCCTGAAGAGATGTCAACCCTGCCTTCGTGAGTCTTTTTTTATTTCAATATGTAACATTTTGTTTCTATCGATGATGCATTTTGGTTACCTATACTAATTAATAAACTCTTAAATCAGGATAATTTAAAACTAGGTACTTATAACCTCCCAAATTAACACCAAAACAAGTTAGATAAGTACATAGAGGTACAATACCATGGATTAATAAAATAATAATTTGTACGTGTAGGTAATTCAAGGGGTATGAAAATATTTCGAACACAAATAAAAGCTTTTAAATTTAGGCTAAATCTGCAATCAGTAAATAAGTGTTGCCCTCCTCCAGAAATCAAGTAGGTACAATGTTTCACTACGTAGATTGTCGTAGATGCTATTTTGATTGGGTTATTCCCACCAATGCCACGCTTTTTTCCCCACTCACCGTTAGGTACATATGTACCTACCTAATAATAATCTATAACCTAGGTTTCAATGTTGACTGTCTACAACTCTTTTACTACTTATTACTAGTAGTACTACTACCTTCGTGCTCCCCGTCATTAAAGGTTCCAAGTTCGGTATAGTTCACTTCTATAAGGCCACGTTCACATGTCCGGGTGCTAGTTTCTCTCTAATTACTCAGGAATTAGGAGATCTCGCTAAGACCTCATTGCAAAGTCCATCAGACGGCATTTACACAGAAAGCAGGCACGTGCCGGTCAGTTTGACATGAAGAACATACCAACCCGAACGCTAGAATTTCATATTCATTTCATCAAATTAAGTTATTTTTATGCAGAAATAATGGTAAGAATTGAAGATACTTACATAACCTACGCGCAACGGATCATTATCCCAGCACTACAAAGCGATTATTCATGGTGGAAAACATTTGATCTCAGGCGCAGTTTATGGTTAGGTATTTTTCTCCATCAGCGTCCAATATTATATTGTATTGTCGTTCTCTCGTACGCACAGCCGGTAGACCGGTCATACTTCACCGAGGTGTAAACCTAATTACCTAAGCATATTCATGACACCGCTTTCAATTTGTTATTTCTTTTCATGCCATAATTGCCTGGATAAGATTGCTCTCAGCGATAAGGTCGCCATTGTTTACTTTTATGTCCTGTACTGTATTTTTGAACAATAAAGAGTTATATATCTATGGATAGTGCAATTCACGAAGACGCGCCCCTCGCGGGGTGCGGGGAGTTTGCTCCGAGCGGCAGTCGCCAACCGTAGTCTATTCATTGTTGTGTGCGTGTGCACTCATAGGTATTTAGTGTGTACCGATATCACTCAAACATTGACGGAAGCTTGCACACATATGTATACTATAATATAAACGGTTAGGAGGAATAGTGGGGCGCGCCTTCGTGAATTGCACTATCTAGATCTAATAAGTGAAGGTAAACTTCAGCGCTAAGTTCAAAGCACAATGTAAGCAACTGCTTTCATTGTGAATGCGGCTGTCTATCAGACAGTAGAAAAAGTTGCCGGGCAAGTCGACGTTGTCATCTGTGGTTTATAGCTCAGTTACACAGCTTAGGTGCAGCTTTTGATTAGCTTGTCCCATTCTACAATTCAGAGAATGTATCTCTAACCTTAGCTATGCACGCTATTTGAAAGCTTCTATTTGACCTAATTTATTTTGGGACTTTCACAATCTTTATTTCCGCTTGCACATAATAATATGTTTTTTCTCCGTCTGGGTGTAAGGTAATAAGTAAATATTGTATTATAATTAGGTATGTATTTACGAAAATCTGGTTCGGCTATCTAGTTTCCATCGAACAAGCTTAGTTTGGGGCTAGATAGTGCTGTGTGAAATGTCGGGTTAGTGTCAAAATCCCCTTTAGATATCCCCTTCAAATCAAGATCCCCTTCGAATCAGGATTTTGGTGCTATTATTCTCATAATCCTCTTTAAAGCCACAAGTTCAGGTTACAGGGGATTTTGACGCTAGGAGTCTCAAAACCCCCTTCCACAATATTTATTTATTTAGGTATACCACGCTGAAGGATTAGAGCCTATTTTGCATTTTTAATCACTCTTCTAAAATAGAATTGTTTCCCTAGCCAGCGTACAGACATAAATATAAAAGAATTCCATAGGGAAAATGGACCCGGAAAGTTTTACAAAAACAACTCTATCTCAAAATTGTATGACGACGGACGACTGAAATAAGTGAATACCTATAGTCATAGACATAGACAAACATTTAATTGCTTCATCAGCACAAATAACATTAAGAAAAAAAATGATAAAGACACCACAATATCAACAAAAACATACAAAAGAAATGTAAGATGAGAAAGATAAATAATAACATATATTATTATAAACAACAAAAAGAGATTAGTGTATGCGTGCTACTGTAACAAATTGGCTCTGGCTCGGTTCTGCTTCACCACCAACCACCATCGTACCTATAGGTATTGTTTTTTTTAGTTTGGGTTTTAAATTGCCTGGCACTTTATGTTCGGGAGTTGAAACTAAGTAAGTAGGTAATTTTTGTTTGTAATGTTTTCGTCTCGATAGAGCGCTACTACCAAGGAATTTCCTTAGGCTACCTAGCACGCTTTTTCGATTTGCTTAGTTTGGGGCTGGATGGCGCTGATAGCTAGATAGAACATTCTTGATTACACGTACTGTGCTCAGGCGAGCTTAACGCTGGATAGTATTATCTACAGGGTAACCTTTGTGGGTGTTTGGGTTTGGTTGGTTTTGGTATGGTTTGGCCTATGTTCAAACTAATTTTCAATGTTTGTTTACCCACTTATTCCAAAGATACAGAATAGCCTAACCTTCACCTAAGTTTTCAATATCATGTTTATTTTTATCTTGTTTGTTATTAAACAATACTTCCTACTAATCACAGTCCTAAAATTAAGTACATACATAGTAGAGTAAGCTATTGACTTTTCCAAAATTACGAAATTTATGATTCTGAAAAATTCATAACTAATAATCACTCTCTGTAACCATATCACGTTACCTACAGCGCAGAAGCTACGTAGGTTACGTTACAGTTACGTACTACCAACTGGGCTTTGATGCCTGTCAAAGTATGGAAACTTCATACTTTTCCTAAAAGGAATTTATATTTAAATCCTTGAAGGCAAGATCAAAATCCTTGATGGAGCAGAAAACGAACCGAACGATTTCTACGTAGAGCTACACGCTTTCTGCTACGTCAAAGAAGAGCTCTACGAATTCTTATCAAAATTCATCCAAACTCCCTCCAAACCTCTGGGTAGAAAACGAACCTGCTATTCCTACGTAGCGCGCTACACGCTCTCTGCTACGCCGTAGACGAGGTTCTACGAGTTTTTATCAAATTCACCCAAACGCCTAAACTCGGAAAGAAACTAAAAGTCAAGATTCGTTTAAAATCTCATTGTGGTCACTCGCGACTTGATCTGTGTTGGATAAAAATACTGTGAAGCATATAACCGCAATACCTACGTAAAAAGTTTCCAGTTTCCTGCTTATTTGGTTTCTGGGCTCGAAATGAGCAGGAAGACAAGACAACAGTTTAAAAGTTAATATTAAAACTTCGGGTCTATTCCCCGTAGAAAACTGACAGCAGATTCAGCGACCGCCAGAATGATATCTGTAGGCGTACCATGAGCACTATGCTCTATCTGGCTGTGTCTCTGGTTCTGGTTTGGAGTCTGTGTGATCGATAAATCCTACGTCAAAACGTCACACACAGTATAATGCATTGGTGAGCACTCACACAGACTCAAAACCAGAGCCAAAGACAGAGCTCATGGTAGGCCTACAGTTGCTAGAATTGCACTACAGTACAGGCAGCAACCATTCGTCAAACATCCTTTTAAAATTCGAAAGATCCTGCATTTTCTGCATCAAACCAGATAAAACCGGCTGTGTGCCGTCAAACGTCGTGTTTTACGTAGTACTTATTCGTTTTATGTGTTTTATCGACGGCGTAATCGAGATCTTTCAACGTTATTGCGCCTAATACTGACCTATGCCCTAGTTGGACTATCGTTGTGTCTGGCCTAGATAGTACGCGATATCTCCGGCGGGCTCGGCATTAACTTTATAATTAAACTGATCAGCCCGGAAATAGTACAGTATCCGATGATAACATAATTATTTAAATAAAGAAAAAACACAAACATAAAAATAGCGGCATCTTTAACTTCTACCTACTTCTTCTCATCGTATCACTGATTATGACCGTAAAAAAGATCTACTTAGGTATGTTATATTTTTTTTATAAATTAAAAAGTTACTTAGCATTCGTATATTATGTACCTAATAAACTTACCATTGAATTAGAGTAAATCGGTAAGATAATTCAGTAAAAACTTTTGATTTAGAACCAAGACTTAATTTCTTCCAAGGTTGCAATGAATTTATTTTGACCAAATATACACGATTTTAAAAACAAATATTTTTCATGCGTTTTCTTGTTTCCTATTGTGCTGCGCTTTACGTCTGTATCTTTCTATCTATTGCGGTCAAAACGATAAAATACTCCCCGAGTATTTTAAGTCTGTTCCTCAACTCATACTGATTGCTATGAAGCATTCAACAAGGAGTAATACGTGAAACTGGCACGTAGACTCACCTAGCTGATACTATTGTTTAAATACGTATATATTTTTTGATTATTTTAGCATGCATTTTTTGATTATTTTAGCGTTTTTCATTGAGTGTGAGTGAGCTCGAAATTTTCTCAACTAAGTACATAGATCTTCAGAAAAAGAATAAAATATCAATACAGTTAAGTATCACATGAATCAAATTGAGACGTTTAAAAGTTAGGTGTAAGAGTGAGCCCTATCATGGCACTGTTTTGTAAATGTTAAGCTCTAGCTAAGAATACGTAGTTTTATTTGCAAACACCGAGACCTTGGGTATTTGACGTATTTCATAGATAGTGTTGTAAACAAAAGCTTTGTTTGATACTAACTTGATTGCGTTTGATTCATGTTTGTTAACACTTGGCTTTTGCACTTGACCTCCACTCCTCACCATGAATGCAAACTTTTTAGAATAGGTCAAATTAAATATTCCTCTTTTATGGTAAATAAATATTTGTTTATTTATTAGGATCACCAAGAAATAATACACAAAAATTTAAATTAGGTCGAGCAAAAAAATATTCTTCCCCGTGCTTATCCACTGAAGGAAACCACAAAATAGGTCACAATATTATGATTTAATTTAATGCGTCTTATTTGTGGAGTGTATAGTATTGTGGAGTGTCACCGTTTGCTGTTAGGCCGATTAAACGGAGAGGTGCCGGTTCGATTCCACAATCATTTATTGTCTTTTTGAATCACATCAAAAAGACAATAAATTATATCGACACTATAAGAAAATCTGAGAAAAAGTATAAGTTCTGGTTAATTACACTATTTGACGGACTCATGTTCAAATCTTCATACAAATACTTAGTGAGGCTTTTAACTCGAAAATGTGTTTGTTTTTTGCAACGTACACACATTTTTTTTATAAATTTAAATAAATATTATTATGATCGTATTTTGAGTATTTTACTACTGAATATTTCAACATGGTAGCACATTTCAACAGAGGGCCGACATGCCAGTTTCATTCAAACTGCGCAGTACGTTTCAAACTAGACCGCAGTTAACTTCCTTTCCGATATAATTCGCTTATCCTAGATTTGGAGCAATTTGCATGACAGATATCCTTCATCAAGAGCGTTGCGAAACTGTTGCCTTCCTCAGAAGGTACCCATTAGCTGTATGCCTAGTTTTAATCCAGTTCTAGACAACCTTTTCAACTTTCGAACACATTACTCACGATACCTGCATTTACTATGGTACATGAGAAATAATGGATAAGGGTTAGTACTTTAAGCGTAGCGTCATTGAAACTTTTGCTTTTGTATTATTGCATACTTCTCACTAAGTGAAGTGGCAACACACTAGAGCTTCACTACTTTATTTATTATTATTTATTTACTTTTTTTTTTTTTTTTTTAATTTGTGTAAGGATCATATAAAAAAAGCTAGGAACCAAGCCGTAGTTTGTTGCCTGTTCTTCTAGGCTTGGTCACGTGGAACTGGCACCTAGACTCACCTAGCGATCCTTGCGATTCTACTGAATAAATACACTTTTGATTGATTTGATTTATACAAATAGCTGATATAACAAGCATATGGCCCACCTGATATTAAGTTTAGTAACCATCGCCTATAACAAAGCATTGCCTAGGTAAACATAGTTTCGTATTTAAGATTGAGTTACGCTACGTGGCATGGATGGGAGTGACAACTGAAGTGTAAATTCGACTTTGGTTTCATAGAAATAGCTTTCATGAGGTCAAAAATAATGCACACGAAAAAATTTGGAGCCATAGGAAGTTATCATCATTTTCTGGTGCTTTTTGCCCTTGTCCCATGTCCCTCATGTATTAAGGTACGGTACGGTGTACGATATTTTCTTCACTTTACTGTATCATCTGTCGTCTTCAAAAAAATATGTCATAATAAAAGTAATATGGTGTAAAATCGAATCGAAAAAACACATGGTGAAAGAGGTTTCACCATGTATTTATTTTCCAATTTCGACTCCTATTTCCATTTACATTTATATCTACGTCTAAGAAGTGAAGTGACTCTTCTAAGAAGTAACTGTTATGTTATCTGTTGCCTTAGGTTGACTACATCTGGCTCAAGTTAATACACCGGGCTAAGAAATTGACTCTCCAAGTTAGGTATGGAATTATCAGTGAACGGCGACAACGTTCGTTTAACGAGTATGTAGGTAGGTCTATCACTCAGGTCGCTAACAGTGTAACACACTTTTTTATCAAGACACTTACTTGTACATAAATATTATAAACATTTTGTGTAGATTGAATAAGCACGGTCTTACCGTTCTTCATTGTTATACCATCATGATCAGTTCGTAAGAAACCTAAAACATAGTCCGTAAAGTATTCGACTGAATATGCAATTTATAGAAGCTCGTTGGCAAGTACTCATCCGGGTGTTTAGTTCAAATCGAAACGAGCGCCCGCAAAAGATACAAATGTAAAAACAGTTCCGATAAACTTGAACCCATATTCCAAAACGTGTATAGAAATACTCAAGATAAAGAGACACGTTTTAAGAGTCTCTTGCTGTTTCGTCTCCATGTTGACAGACACTTTGTCGGTTAATATATAATCGGATCATTTTGTTAGTACTTACAACTTATAAATCTATTGTTAGTACTTAATTTACCTATACACATATTTGAAGAGAACCCCATCTCACACATACATATACACATCAACATGTCTAGGGTCATTGAATATTCAACACTTTGTTGATTTTTACAAAAACTGAAAATTATTTCTTTAAAAAACTAGGTATAGGTATGGCAAGAATCTGTATTTTGTGTTGTTTATTAATAATAATAAAATACAGCGGTTTGTTATTATTTATTAATAAAAATTAAAGTAGGCACAAAATCTCGGAAAATCAGAAAATTAATTCGAAATGGAATATATCCCTTGTTGATGAGTGTACATCTCTGGTGATAGCAATAAGCATATTTTTTTGTAATTTCCAGAACTGTGCGAAGAATGGGCGCTGGCGGAATGCGACGGAGAGAGCTGGTGGCACGAGTCCCGCGTGTCCTCCAATATGCAGGTGGACGTGCGGTATGCAGGCGCCGCGCCCGTGGAGCGTGCCGCATCAGCGCCGGCCACCGCCATAGCTGTCAGATCCGCTCTACACTCAGCCAAAAGTACGTGTGATATATAGTGAGAAGAGGTGGTGGCATGAGTCCCGTGTATCCTCCAACATGCAGGTGGACGTGCGATATGCTGGTGCTGCGCCTGTTGAGCGTGCCGCCTCCGCGCCAGCCACCGCCATAGCTGTCAGATCCGCTCTGCACTCAGCCAAAAGTACGTGTGATATATTAGTGAGGAGAGAGCTGCTGGCACGAGCCCCGCGTGTCCTCCAATATGCAGGTGGACGTGCGGTATGCAAGCGCCACGCCGCCGGCCACCGCCATAGCTGTTAGATCCGCTCTGCATCCGGCTAAAAGTACGTGTGATGTCATAGTGAATACGAAAGAGCTGTAGGGTATTGCGTATACCTTTTTTTGCAATCAAAACCTAGTCGCATTTGTCAATTTTGACATTATTTTGAGCTTCGATTGCAATAATACGCTACCAAGCCGAGAAAACAGGCAACAAACTACGGTTTTTTTTTATATGATACTTTTACAAATCAAAAATTAAACTAATAGCAGTGAAGTTCCAGTGTGGTGCCACTTAACTTAGTGAGACGTATGCAATAATATAAAAGCAAAAGTTTCAAAGACAGCACACGCTACGCTTCAATGTAATAATAAAGTAGTACCTACCTACACAGCGTTTAGAAGACTCAAAACTTATCTTTGACAAGGAACGATTGCAACAAGACTGAATGTTGACGTAATCCACATGAGATAGCGAATAGGAGCTTAAGGTCGAAAAATGATGGCAACAAAATAATTTATCGCTGTTCCTTGTTAGTATCAAACTTTTGGTTGCAACAGCCCAGCCCACACAATAGCCCAGGTGGTGGCACGCGACCCGCTTGTCCTCCAAAATGCAGATGGACGTGCTATTCACGGGCGTGGCGCTACAAGATAACTCAAACTCAAACAAACTCAATAAAATTTCATTTAATAAAATTACAAGAATCACTTTGAATCGTCGTCTAGGTGCCAGTTCCACGCGACCAAGCCTACCAAGCCTAGAAAAACAGGCAACGAACTACGGCTCGGTTCCTACCGATAGACCTGTAGGACAGCCTATAGCGCTTAATCGATCACACTTAGGTACACTTTCGCTTTATAAATTGCTATTTATTATTTTGCGTGGCTACAACACCAATTATGTTAGGTTATAGGCTTCTTGGAACGCACTTAAGGTGGTTGGTTCACCTGACGCACATTAAGACTATAACTAGGTGTGTTCCGTAGTTTACATAATCAAACATTGACCCAGCTAGACAATTTTAAATTACCGATAATGAGTGGCTTAGGTATTCTTAAGTAGTCAGGGGTCTAATTGTCTAAAGGCCTGCGCACACCTAGGTCGCTGGCGATAGCGATCAGTGAAACGCTGTCAAATATAGCTGTCAAATTTGACAGCGGTATTCGACAGGGCAGGCCTGCAGTGTCAAGTCGTAATAAACAACGGCTTCATTTTTGACATTTGAAACCTAGCCTAGACTTTAACTGTCACTTTCGTATTTTATAACTATCTGACGTAAGCAATACCACCACCACCACCGAAATTCAAACCTAGTGAATGAATGGAACTTGATGAAAATTCGTATTTTTGAATTGCGTAATGCCGAAATGAACTTCAGTTTGATACCCTAGCCTAGACAATACCAAGAAAATTATGACTGGGTCGACCAGTGACAATCAGCTTAAAGTTCACTGATGATGTATTTCAAGTTAGACAAAAAGGCTGCCGAACGGAAATAGGCATGGTGGTAGTACTTCCCCGGACGAGCCCATTACAAAGAGCTCTACTACTGCTACAAAGAATTCATAAAATAACATTGACAATTGACATATTTTTTCAGCACTAAACAAGAAACTTCAGAGGGTGCATTTGGACATCAGCGCTAAAGGCATCATCGTTACTGACGCAGACTCACAAGACAACGTGCTCAGCGTGTCTATATACAAGTAAGATACGTCAAAGTCAAAGTATATTTATTGCTTGAAATAAAAGTCGAAAAGATTTCCAATTATAATAGGTAATGTCCAAAGTATTCTGCTTATGTCTAGACATAAGCAGAATACTACTTTAAAAATATTGGATGCCTTACAACGTGTGATTACATGAAAATCTATAAATTAATTAAGAAAATGAAAAATATAAACATTTATAAAAATTTAGGGCTAATAAATAAAAAAAGAATAGCAGTGAAGGCCTGCGCACACCTAGGCCGCTGGCGACCGCGATCAATGAAACGCTGTCAAATATCGCTGTCAATTTTGACAGCGTTTCACTGATCGCGGTCGCCAGCGGCCTAAGTGTGCGCAGAATGTCAAAAAAAAAATGAAGATAAGAAAGTCAGAGGTACATCATCAATTAAATATAAAATTAGGTAAGTCATACCTACAATAAACAATACGCTACCCCTAGAACACGTTTGACAACCTTGTATCATACCTTTATTGTTGTCAGAGGGTATCAAAGTTAACACGTGCCTAACTGCCTACTCTATAAAATTGGCAAATTCATCATCCGCTCTTGGTGTGCGGACTGGTTTCCGCAACTTTTTGCGTGACACTTGACACGTGTTGTTCGAACTTTTTTATGTTCTACGACTCGACGGTTTCCTCACGATGTTTTCGTTCACCGTTTGAGAGTACGGCCAAGTGCACATACATTTTTCGACAAAAAAACTCATTGGTACACAACTGGATTCAAACCCACGACCTTGATGGGAAACAGAAGGCGGCGAGGGGATACATAAAAGGAGGCAGGAGGAGTCACTTGCAATAATATTATTGATTCTCCATTAAAACAAATATAAAAACAGTCACTTGTCATTATAAAATGCGATAAAAAATGAATTATTGCTCATTGATTGATTCAAATGCAGAAAAAATAGAATATACACAGTCAACGACTTGTTAAGCCTCCGCTATACGCTGGTCTAAAAACAAAACACGACCGGAAAGTTGGAAAAAATTAAAATAAAGATGGCGTTGCCTGACCTGAGCTGTGAATTCATGTATTTGATACCAACTATTACTTATTCTGTGCTTGGGTCTGACATTTGTCACGACATTACAATGTGTTGACTAGAATACGCTTCGTTATACAAAAACACAGACAGATATTCAGTAAATAAATATAACCCAATTGTTATGTTAGCTGATTCCCGTCGCAGAGTTTCCATTGCATATTTTTCATCCAGGATTGGTGATAACAATGGCAAGCTGTGCGGTATTTTTTAAACTACCACGAACGCTACATTTTAAATCTAACTTATATAGTAGTGTAGTAGTAGTAGTCTAATTTATATAGTATAACAAGCAAATAGCCCCAGATTTAATAAAAGAAACCTTCCACCAAGAGAGATTTTCCTCATATTATGCAAAACCAGAGTGAGTTGCAAGTTCATAAATGTCGGTAGTCGGTGAATGAACACTTGTATTTTTTAAAGGTAAAAAACGGAACCCTTATAAATTCGTCATGTCTGTCTGTCTGTCCATCCGTATGTCACAGTCACTTTTTTTCAAAAAAATGAAATGAAATGAAAAGAAATAATTTATTTGCTTGAAGTATGGTACTTACAAAACTGTAAAAGCTATATGTACTGATGAAACTTGGTAAATAGATGTATTCTGTAAACCGCATTATGATTTTTATACTTAGAACTGACACTCAAAAAATATTTTTTCATAAAACTTATGAGTTTTCTTAACATTAAGTAAAAGATTATTAAACCAGTTAAGTATTTACGACAGAGATGCGTTAACGTCATCGTAATTAGCCTTCTATCTATCGACTTTAAAAATTAATGAGGTATCGTCAGCAAATAGTACTGTTTCACATAGTTTTTTAACCAAAAAAGGAAGGTCATTTACGTGCACTAGAAACAAGAAAGGACCTAATATCGAACCTTGTGGCACCCCTATGTCAATAACTGACCCAAAAGATCTCTCACCGCCCACATCAACTTTAAGGATTCTATCAGTCAAGTACGATTGTAATAAGTCAATGGAGCGATTTAGAATACCGTAATGTTTAAGTTTAGATATTAAGAGGGTGACGGACGCAGCTCGCAACTTCAATTCGAGGCGCGGGCAAAAATTGCTCCGAATATAGCTATCTCTATTCATTTGATGCGGGCGCCACGGAATATATAATAGTAGTATACACACACAGGCGCTCGTGTGACGCGCTACTTCTATACGTGAATCCAACCATAGTGCCGCGCTTGTGCGTGTGCGTCAGCCACTGCTAACGATTTTTATGCATTGCCTAATTTCGTCAACGTTACTAAGCGTCAGATAGGCTAGTGGCTAGGGCGTGCGGATTCACACTGAGAGGACGAGGTGGGCGGGAGTTCAAATCTGGTCAAAGAGAGTTGACTTTTTGCACCCTACAATTTTATGTTTTTATTTTTTGTGGCTGCATTACCTGACTAACCCTCTAAGCTTATTGCTTGCTTGTTTCGCTTTTCTAGTATTCAATAAGCAAGGATTGGTCATGCTCTGAATGCAAGAATAAAGTGAAAAAAAAAACAACATTCCTGAACCGATAAAGAACCTTCAGAGTAGCTATTTACGCACTTAGAAAAGACACCAGGAAATTCTCTAACATGATACGAGTGAGTTTATTCATTGAAGAAGAGTAAAGAGAGTTTTATTTTTCTGGAGCTCAAGAAATAAGAGCTCAAGAAATAGTTTATTTCTTGAGCTCCAGAAAAATAAAACAGAAATATGTTGTTCAAATTTTTACAAGTCTTTTTATCAATATTTCTACCTGACGTTGAGTGGTATCAGTTTTCTTAAGCCCCAGATAAATAAAGAATAAAAATATTTTGCAGCCATTTTTCTTAGTCCTTTTTTCAATATTATAACCTGACGTTGAGCGGTAGTCGGTTGTTTGAGATTCAGATAAATAAAGAAAAAAATATTTTGCTGAAATTTTTCCAAGTCTTTTTATCAATATTTCCACCTGACGTTGAGTGGTAGCAGTTTTTTTAAGCCCCAGATAAATAAAGACTAAAAATATTTTGTGGCAATTTTTCTTAGTCCTTTCATCAATCTTTCCACCTGACGTTGAGCGGTAGTCGGTTTTTTGAGATCCAGATAAATAAAGAAAAAAAATATTTTGCTGAAATTTTTCCAAGTCTTTTTATCAATATTTCCACCAGACGTTGAGCGGTACTCTGTTTATTGAGCTCCAGTTATATAAAAAAAAAACTATTTTGTTCAAGTATTTCTCAGTCCTTTTATCAATATTTCCACCGGACGTTGAGTGGTAGCAGTTTTTTGAACTACAAATAAATAAAGAAAAAAAATAATTTGTTGTAATTTTTCTTAGACCTTTTATCAATACTTCATATACAGGGTGGAATTTTGTAATGCCACCTGGAGGGAAAGTTCTCTTAATACTCCAGATAGAAAATTTTACTCACAGGAAACATTCCTTTATTTTTGAATAGAAAGCAAACTGCATTCAAAGTTTTTCGAAAATTCTCTCACACCCGGGAATTGAACCGGCTAAAATCAGAAAAATTATACCTTGTACTTTTATTGCATCGATCGTTAGTCAATTATAAGGATGAAATCTCTCTAACAAACATGATAAATTAAATGAAAGAAAAACCAGGAAATCTTAAATTAATTTAATTATTTACAAAAAATGGATAACTAACTAGTTACTTGAAATTAGTTGCTTGAAATGGGCTCCATTCTCTTGGATACACAAATTTATTCTTTTAACGAATTCATTTCTTTAAAAGAATAAATTTATTCCTTTCAAAAAAAAAAATTAATTTAAAAATTATTTTATTTTTAATTTTAGAAATTGCTTTCTATCCAAAAATAAAGGAATGTTTCCTTTGAGTAAAATTTTCTATCTGCAGTATTAAGAGTACTTTCCCTCCAGGTGGCATTACAAAATTCCACCCTGTATAGAAATTAATGGTTCATAATTTGTTTTAGTCGAAATGTTGGCTTTTTTCGAAATTTCGGCAGACTTTTTGACCTAGTGCTGCACCTTGATTTCGTTTACCCAACCTACAACCTACCTAGGTACTTAGTATTTCCCATCTTCACTTAGTACCCTTCCTAAACTAACAATTATCAAATATCTAAGCATTATGTTTTATGCCAGTGTAGGTATTTAACTAGTCCGAAGTCCGAGCGATTCACACACACAACCGAAGTGTCCCGTGTGCTTCAAGCGTTTCCTCCCCCTGCACCCCGCCACCCGCACCGTGCGTGCGCGATAGCAATAGTAGCCGTTCGAAAATGCCATGAATTTGATCGTGTTCCGTAATACCAAAAATGATGACTGAAAACTTTTTGTATTCTTTACATAGTATTGTTATTCTGTAACTAGACAATATAAACTAGGTTCCTTAACAAAAAACACGTAAGATATTGTTGTTTTTAGTACGAAACCAATAGGTAGAAAACTTGATAAGTTTAGCATAAAAATGTGCAAAATGCGATTGGTGTTTATTTCATTTTAGGTAAGTAATTTGAAATAAAAACTGTTGAGGAACCTAGATAAATACTATGCAAATACAATTATTACAATAATATAGTGTAAATCTGTCTAAATTAGAAATCATTTTGGTATTCCGTTTGTATGAAAATTTTCCATACGTCAGCCCCTTAACTAGTTTTTTCGTGTGCGCGAGCTGCAAGCAGCTCGCGTGTCGGTGTGCTACTCCCAGTTTTACATTACACTTGCACTTGTAAAACCCCAAAAAGTAGTAAAGAAAGTCCTAAGTAACCCTAAAAGTCGATCAGTGAATCAAGTTCCTCAGTGTAGTAAAACCCCAATCAAAGTCCTAAAGAACCCTAAAATTGTTTACATAATCAAGGTCCTAAGTGAAGTAAAATTCCAATTAAAGGCCTAAGGAACCCTAAAAGTTGTTTATTTTATCAAGTTCCTCAATGTAGTAAAACCCCAATCAAAGTCCTAAGGAACCCTAAAAATGTTAACATTATCAAGCTCCTAAGTGTAGTTGAAACTCCAATCAAAGTCCTAAGGAACCCTAAAAGTCGAACACTTAATCAAATTGCTCAATGTAGTAAAACCCCAATCAAAACCTTATACGGAACCCTAAATTGTACGTCAAGCCAAAACCCTTAACGGGTCGAAACCGCTGGAAGGAACCCAAACGTTGACTACCGGGTCGCGTGCATCGCGAGCTGCAAGCAGCTCGCGTCCTCAATGCATTCCCACAGGGGCGGAACCCTAAACCAAGTGAAGATCCAATCAAACACCTTAAAAAACCTAAAATTCAATCTCCAATCATAGTCCTCAGTCGAATGAACCGTTTGAACGACCTTAATCGGACGATTTTTGCAAAACCGGAAGTGGCACAGCCGCCATTTTGAATTTTGAACTCAGTCTAGTGAACATTTTTTCACACCCCTAAGACACCCTAAATTTCAGTAGGAGGGGGTTCTAAATTTCAGTAGGGTGGGCGTGGTCGCGTGGCGGCTCGCTTCGCTCGCCGCAACGTTCCCCCCGGGTTCAGGAGGAGGGGGTTCTGGGGGCTTGAGGGGGGGGTCACAGCACGGCTCGCTTCGCTCGCCGCGACCCTCCCCCCGGGTTCAGGAGGAGGGGGTTCTGGGGGGCTTAGGGGGGGGGGGGGGGGGGGGTCACAGCAGGCTCGCTTTGCTCGCCGCACTGTTCCCCATGGTTGCATGGCGGCTCGCTTCGCTCGCCGCAATGCTCCACTCGAAAAAAAGGGTCAAAAATAATAAAGGGGTCTAGAGGGGGGAGGGGGGCAAAATTTATTTTGCTTTCAAAATAATCTCACCTTCCCTACATGACCCAAAAAAAAAAGTCTTGCAAGTCACTCCGCTTGGAAGATACGAAAGGGGGGGGTGAAAAAAGGGGCAAGAGGGGGGTGTTTTTTTTGTTTTTTCAATTCAGGAAGAAACCCTCTATACGAAACCCCAATCGAAAACCCCCTATCTCGACGGCATCCGGTAGCACTCACAAAAGGGGGGGTCCTGGGGGGCAAGGGGGGCAATTTTTTTTGTACAATAATATTCTTATCTTTTTTCTTCTCTTTCGTCTTCTCCCTTTTAATCTTTTTTTTTCTGAAAAGTAATATTTCATCAAAATCGGCTTAGCCGTTTTGTTTTATTGTTTGTTACTGCATACCTTCGTCATTTAATTTTATGATCCAATTTAGTAATTTTTTCTTTTATCTAAAAGGTTATACTTCCAGATCTGTATGTAAATCTAGTAAGTATAACTTAGTGCATAGAATTCATGCCTATGGAAATAAATAATAATAATAATGCTGGACAATTCACACAACATGATCTAGCCCCAAGCTAAGCAAAGCTTGTGTTATGGGTGCTAGATAACTGATATACATAATACAATACATTACATGCATAGATAATTTTCATTTCAATTCATAAATGAATTGAAATGGAAATTATTTATGGGTGGCTTTAAGCTTTGCACTCATTTAGGCCTTCGGTGCTCATTGCGGTGGAGATCAGTGAAGCATTGTGAAATAACACTGTCTATTCGACTTATATTATTGTATTTTATCGGCATTTTAAAATATTAGGTATACCAAAGAGTTTCGACAACCCCAACTGACTCTTCAAAGTTCTGTCAAACGCAAAATCTTGGGAAACTCCTTGCTGCGTGTATAGAAATAGGCACATGTATTTTGGTATTTGGGTATTTGAGCGCACCGTGCATGAAGCCTTTGACAGAAAGTTCCAGAATTCGGGACATTACAGACACCTCCAGATTTAAAAGACGGCAATCAAAAATACTCTAAACCCATGATATTATTGTTATGACTGGGCTCTCAGCTCATTTATTAGTAGCTCTGCCTTCTGCGCCATAGGTCGTGGGTTCGATCCCCACCGAGAACAAATATTTGTGTGGTGATCATAGATATTTGTTCTCCATCTGGATGTTATATTGTTTTCCAAGTACCTATGTATTTACAAACAAAATGTATTTAAGTATTACATCAGCTATCTGGTTCCCATAATACTAACTCTGCTTAGTTTAGGGCTAGATAGTGTAGTGTAGATTGTCCATAATATATATATATATACTTCCTTTTCATTGTAATGGGCTCCCAAACTCTTTGCAAAATCGACACTATTTTTATAAAGGCCTAAAATCGGCTACATAGTTTTTGAGTCTTCTTCTTGTCATGTCAATAGAAAATTAAAGCTGGTGTGGTGGATTATGAATGTGCCTCAAAAGTTTTGCTACTTCACGTTGGTTTCATTTATTGTTTTCCTTCACCGTTAGAGTGTACTGACATAGTGCACATAGGTTTTTTGGCAGATAAACTAATTTGTGCATGACGGGGTTTGAACACACGCCTTTAGAATCAAAAAGCGGGTCGCTACGACAATATAACCGGTGCTAAGCAACCAGAGCGCCCCTCCACCTAATGGACCGATGACATTCTAAAGATCGTGGGAAATCGGCAAATTGTTTTTTCATGGAAATGTATAAAGGAGGTCTATATCTAGCAGTGGACTTCTACTTACTGATGATGATGACGGAAAGCACTGGGTAGATAGGAAGATAGCTACTTATGCAACTACAAAAATGGAGGTAGTTAACAAAAGCATTGCGCTTCGCTGGTCACGCACGATAGGAACGTGCCCTAGAATATACTAGATAAGTTATATGCTACATAAAATATATACTTCTACAGGCTGATGATGATGTGAATACAGGTTATCGATCATAATGTATGATGAAGATGGCATTATGTCATTTCGTTATACTGTGACAATTTGTTTTATGTTACACTGTGGCAAATTTATAGTACCAGTAGTAGCTATGATTTAATCTAGGGTATATTTTACGTAGTCAGAGATGAAATGTCATGTCGCGAAATTTGACATAGACCTCACCTCGTCGGCCGCGCAGGCTGTACTGAGAGAAGTAGCTAGGAAATCCTACCTATATATATTTTTGAAAATTTTATTTTTTTATAAAAACTACGGCAACTAAGAAAAGTGCAATAACATCAGGTTTTTACGTATTTATTTAGGTATACGGGAACAAAACTTTCATTGCAATGGCTCTAACAGCAACGGAAAAAAACCATTTCAAATCTAAAAAAATTGAGAGTTTTTGGCAAACTTTGCGTTCAATTTTATCGAACCCAGTGAGTTTAAGAGAATTTCTAGCCGGAACATAATTTTTTTACACCATTTAATTGTTATATTTTACAAAAAAATTAAATGGATTCGTCCATACAACGAAAAAAAATGCTACTTTACATTTTCGGTTTCACCTGATGTAGGCCCTTAAGATTAATAACTTATTTCTAGAGCTATTTACATCACTGTCTTGTGAATGAAAGTGTCATGTCAAAAATATAGGTCAAGCCTTGCGCACCGCAAGCGTTCTGCGGTGGCGATCAGTGAATCGCTGTCAAATATGACAGCGTATATTTGACAAGGACAATATGGACAATATTTGATAAGACTTCAGAAATAACCTATTTTTTATCCCCCTTTCCTAATAACTTACAGCGTGTATTTTTGTATTTTTAAATGTTATGACAACTGACAAGACAGAAAGACAGTTCCTAGGAGAATACCTACTTGCGAGCTAGGAAGATTGATAAAAACTTGCAAATACATATAAATAGAGTAGTAACTAGTAGTAGTAAATAGGTACAGATTTTTCCGCCTGCAGACCGTTACAAACGATCTAATGATAACTCAACTGATAATCAGTACCAGATGGTGTTCCCAAGACGCTGGTGGCAATGCTGCGCTGAATAGCAATGCGATTACAAAACGATTAAAAATACATTTAGATTTTTTTGAAAATTTCAGAATCTCGTACTGCTCAGCCGATGCCTCCAATGCACGCGTCTTCGCAGTAGTGGAAGGCAAGAATGAGAGCCAGGCGATGGAGTCGCATGTAGTCCACGTGTTCGTTTGTTCTCGGCGGAAGCACGCACAGGAACTGGCCCTTTCCTTGGCACACGCCTTCAATGATGCTTTTCAGGTAAGAAACTCAAACTCAAAATTGTCTTTATTCAGTTAAATTGCAAGAATCACTTTGCCAGGTTTCACTATTATTTCGTTTATTATTTGTAAATTAGGCGTTCCCATATAAACGGCGCATGATCGCCTTTCTCCTCTTTTTTGTATTCTGTGAAGACCTAAGTCTAGCAGTAAATTTCTCAGGCCATTTGCCATCTCTGTTTGTCATCACTGATTAGTAAGAGATGGCATCAGTTCAAGCACTCTTCATCCTTCAATATAATAATGGTAATCCTTTTCTTGTTGGCTCCAGGCATGGCAATCAAATCAGCCAAGTTCACTCTCTTCAAGCGGGAAACGAGAAGCGCCATGGGTAAGTTTACTGAAATATGCGGACAATTCACACAACACTACCTAGCCCCAAACTAAGCAGAGCTTGTACTATGGGAACCAGATAGCTGATACAATACTTGAATACATTTTTTTTGTAAATACATACTTATAATACAATATAACACCCAGACAGAGAACAAACACCTGCGTTCACCACAAAAATATTTGTTCTCGGTGGGGATCGAACCCACGACCTACGGCGCAGAAGGCAGAGCTACTACCAGCTGAGCTGAGAGGCCAGTCAGTTACTGTCATACTGACAGCTTAATCGGCGTAATCCTTTTGGATAAAGAAAGACATGGTCAATAAGTGCGGAGCTGACTAAGCCATGCGTTTCCTCACGATGTTTCCCTTCACCCTTTGAGAACACTAGCATTGTGTACATAAATTTTCGATTAGTATTTATCAAGTAAATGTTGGATTTCTGGTGGGTTTCATTGTTTTATGTAATAAAGCAAACTAATAAATTTTACTGAACAAAATTTTAATTTGAAGGCGGAGAGTATGTGACCTATAACTTTTTCGAACGGTAACAGAAACGTATTGTTTTCTACAATAAATATTTCAATTATACTTGTTGCTATAAATAATTCTTCTTCTTCAATTATTTAATTGGTAGAAATAAACATAACTAAAAATAAACTCTATACAAAAGATATCAACGCGCTTCGTAGAGGGCCTACGCGGTATTATTTTGAAGTAAATACTTGAAAAACGACAGTGTGCGTTTGCACTTTAGAGACAAGCCAATAACCCAGCTGATATCGAGTGTTTTTTTCTGCCTTTATCAATTGTATTTGCAATACCTTGCAGTCCACGCAGTTTATTTAATATTATTTGATATCCCTTATTTTGGCTGTGGTTTTGTTTCTGTGTGTGACGTTTCGACATAAGATTTATTTAGTCAACACTCACACTGACTCCAGAGCCGGAGACAGAGCCAGACAGGACTTGTGGTAGGTCTACAGCCCTTACTTAGATAAATAAAATTATATATATAAAATGATATAAACCTAGCCGCAGTTTTTTTGCCTGTTCTTCTAGGATTGGTTCAACTGGCACCCAGACTCACATAGTTAAGAGCGGGTCGTGCGAAAATTTGAGATGCGTTTTTAAAAAAATCATAGCTAAGTGACATTTTAAAAATCGCAAAAGGACTAATTGTAGACTATACATTTGAGTTTTTTAAAATGTCACTTAGTTATTTAGTTATGAATTTTTTAAAATCGCATCTCAAATTTTGGCACGACCTGCTCTTAAAAAATCTTTACTCAATTGCGCTCAAAAGCGCTTGTGGTAAGCCTCTACTGATGGTTTAAACTTCCTCACCAATTAATTTTGACATTCTTATGTATAATAATTCTTCACAGGTTCAGTTCCCCGACGAATCCGAGGAGGAAATCGAGGAGGATTGGCATTCTCCCGCGCCCCTCGTCACTTTCGCCTGAAAGCAGCTTGTCCGTCTGAGCAAACCTTGCTGTATAATGCTCAAACATAATGTATAATTATTTCTAATCTTAAATAAGCTTATAATTTAAACATAAACTAACTTATAAGCGTTTCTTAAAAGATAATCAATGTTAAAGCGTCCGGGAAGTACTACCACCATGCCTATTTCTTGCGTGAAGCAGCATTGCTGTGTTTCGGTTTGAAGGGTGTTGATACCGGTGAAATTACTGACACGTGAGGCTGAATATATGTATGCCTCAAGTTGATGGACGCAGTGCATCGTAGGGCACGTTCCTGACGTGCGTGACCTACGAGGCAAAGCTTTGTTATAGGCTATGGTTACTCCTTAATTTCCGGTGGGCCATATGCTTGTTCTATTAGCTATATGTATAAAAAAAAAAACATACATACAGCCGAACATAGAACCTCCTCCTTTTTGGAAGTCGGTTAAAAATAAAACACACCTAAGTAATGCTTGTAAGTAAGGCCAAAATAGGCTAAAAGGCTATGAATAGAAGTTTAAGCTATATAGATCGGTAAGTAGGTACATATACCTATTTACTTTTGTATGTAAAGGTTCTTAGGTAATTAATCCACTGGTCTACTCTCTTATATCATTTTGGTTAGTTAGTAATGTTTATTGAGCATCAGAAGTTGATGCATTTTTATCAGTTCAAAATGGCTTGTCTTTTATCGATACTTTTTCATCATTATTTTTTTTTGTTCTGCTCATAACAATCAAAGTTGAAAAAAAAAGTTGTTGGCATCAATAAGCCATCAGCAACTTTTGATGCTAACTGTGTAAAATAAAAAACCCAGTGTTAAAAAAACTTAATTTTAATGTTAACTAGCGCTAAGTTTGTAAGTAGTTGTAAATTAAAATAATAATCTCGTTCTATTGTTTTAATAATTTTGATATGACTGATGTTACGGACTAAAAATAAATATGTTACACAAAATATTTCGTTTATTATTTAATTTAAAATACTAAGTGGAAAGTCGGAGTTTGCACGCGAGCTATGGAGCGCAGTATTCCGAAACATTGCTTGAGTCGGAAAAATTTCAAAAATCTCTCGTCTCAGACTCAAACACTGTTTCGGAATACGGGCCTTAAGCTTCCCATCGCCAGCCTATTAAACTACAATAATGCATGGCTTTTGTATGGCAACCATTTATTCTGCTAAACGTATGGACTGTTCTAATATTTTTATAGGAGTAAATCACAGAAAAATTATGTTCATGGCACTTAGCTAATGGACGCCTTTGCAACTAACCAATAGTCATCATTAAATTAGTAACAAAGATAAAAGTTATCAGCTCTAAGAATTTTATCCTCTAAGAATACAGATAAAGAAATATTGTGGACGTTCCACTCAGCGCTCTCTTACCCCAAAGTAAGCAGAAATTGTATATAGTATGGGGACCAGATAGCTGATATAATACTACTTATATACACTTCTTTGTAATACAATTGAGACAAATAACACCCAGACAGAGAATAAACATCTAACACACAAATATTTGTTGCCCGTAGCACACCTCCTCTGCGGAACCGTAGCGTTACAGCAGCGGTACCGCAGTAATTTCGTCATGCCTTGTCCCTTGTAGGAGATGCAGAATACTAGCGAAACTGCCTGTTCTAACGCGTAGATACTATATTCCATCTTTTTCATTTCATTTTATTTCATACGTTTATTTGCTTAGAAAACTGGTGGAAAGTACATAGATTTCAAGTGTTTAAAGTGTATCACATATTTTTACCATTTCGGTGTGTTAAAATTCTAATTTAGAGAAGTTTCTTCGCACGGTTTCGTCGACCTGCGCCGACGCCAGCCACACCTCTGCGTTTTGGCCACCATTAGGTTGCGGTGCCGTTTTCGCACGTGTGAAATTAACAAAGCACAAGGTTCTGATACCCATTCCGCTAATCAAACTACACTTGACCGGAGCGAAATTCATCTAGTGGTGTCGCTTTAACGGTTCCTAGAGGTGTGCTACAGGCGTGATCATCCCTGCAGGTGATCTAGATGTCCGCAAGGTCTGACGTAATGGTATCTTAAAATCGGCATTGTTGGAATGTGTTCAGCCACCGTTTGCCGTGGTCTGTGAGGGCCAGTGACCCGGAGCATGCTCGGCCGCCGTGGTAGTTGATCATCATGTAGTCGAAGCAGTCGGTGACACCGTCTTCGTTGCAATCCTGGAAGAAGAAAAAAGCTTAGCTTTTCCCTAGCGACTATAGTATGGGGTACTTCAAAAAGGGCGTTTTAAATATTTAAAGGGTCAGCAACACGCGAGCGCTGCCTTTGCTTTTGCAAGCGTCCATAATAGGCTATCCATAGGCTCCATAGGCTTTTGTCATCTATGTTTGTTGGGGTGAAAGGGAAATGACAAGCGACTTTTAGCGATGCTAAAAAGTGACATAACTGGCGTTAAGAATGAGGGGATCAAGTACCCACTTATGTGTGAAGGGGGAATAAAAAGCCTAAAGAACACAAAAAGTGGTTACTTATGACTGGAAGATTTACTGGAATTACGGTTCGTTTTTCATATGAATGAAAATGGAATATGTTCTCCCCTATCATCCCGGCATGATACATCTCACAAAATGTATTGTAACTTGCTTTACGGGAACTACTAGGATTTACTCACCCGTCCATACTTCATCATGTAGTTTTTGACTATTCTGATCGAGCAATGGTAGTCTCTAGCGCAGTCTTCGAACGCTGTAAAAGATGCAATAAAGATAATTTGAGTTCTTTCTCTATTTTAAAACGAGAGGTCTTTCTCCTCTCCTATTGCCTTACTCTACGGAATTTTGGAAACTAATAGAGCCTAGATCAGAAATTGTGCAGAAGGGTATCGCTAAAAGAAACTAAGTATATTTGAAAATTCACATCCCAAATGGGCACATCTAGCGCGATGGCGATGGCGATCAGTGAAACGCTGTCAAATATGGATGTGCGCAGTCAAAGTATGGAAATACCTTCATGCGATTAAACCATGAAAAATCCCATAAAAGGTTCTAAAGGTTATCCTAGAAAATTTTGGGTTAGTCGTACAAATACCATAAAAAAAAATTCATTGATTCCCAACCAATGCCATGTATTCGAACATTCCTTTTTCAAAAATGTTCTAATAAGGCTTCTTGAAAAAGTTTGAAATCCTCTTTACGACCTCATTGCAAAAAAATGATACCTTCTTTCCGCTCCGGATCATCCTCAGGCAGCGTGGGCTTCCCTGCGTCAACCCAGTACACCCGGGAGATGTAGAAAGGTCCGCAGTACCCCTCGCTGCAGCCATGAGATGTGTCACAGCCAGCGACGTGGCAGAGGCACCTTACGCAAGTGTCGTTCAGATTGGTCACGTGGATCTCTGAATAATAATAACTAATAACAGTGCCTGTACCGACTTCAAATAAAAAAGGAGGAGGTTCTCAATTCGGTATTTTTTTTATTTTTTTAATAGGTATCTTCGTCATCTATAAACCGATTTGAAAAAATAATTTTTTGGTTGACAGGTTGCTTCCAGATTAATCTCTTAAATTCGTCGCGTCAGCGTTAGCGCCGGGCGTCAGCTAATCGCCAACGCAGAATACTTAGATGTACACAAAAAAAAATTCTACAACTTGTGCAGCCAATTTTTGTGGTGAGGAAAAGTAGCTCGAAGGCCTGTAAGAAAATATAGGTGTGGGTTCGACTTACTTCGGCACAAACTGCAACTATATTTTTTTCACTTTCGAGTGTACCATGCTTATTTCTATTCTACATAATTTTACCTTTTTTTTAGTACTTTATGTATCGGTGCACGACTTTTACAATAAACATTATTTTGTAACTCACCAGAAAAAGCACTCGTTGACAGTCCGATGATTAAAAACATCACGCACATTGATTTGGCCATCATTTTTCCAAATCAACAACAAAACAAAACTTATAATAAACACATAGTCCACTCCGATAAAGTATTGTTGCACTTCAAATTGATAACCTCACGATAAAGAACGATCGCTTTAAATAAAAACAAAAGCAGACTATAAATAATAAACTTCCTGTTTTTTGTTACAATTTGAAACAAACTGTTAACTCTGTAATTTTGTAAATAAGTTGTAATTTCTCTTTGCTTTTTTATTGAACGAGTAATATATACTGATCGTGATCTAAGTCACTTCTATACTGACTTCTAAGTTGTGGATTGACATCATCTACGTGGGATTGAGATCGCAAAAAACGTGATAAAAAATAGAGGATTGAACGATTCTAGCTAAACAATACCGCTTATGCTAATATAAGATTTAGTGCGAAACATGTGAAGAAAACTTATTGCGACATAATTTTGCCATCATATATTTTTTCTATTATTAGGTATTATGTACCTGTACTTTTATACTTAAAACTATTTGCCTCATACAATGGGCGGCCTTATCGCTAAATAGCGATCTCTAACAGACAACCTTTGGATGGAATGCATTTTTATATACTACTAAGTAATAAAAACTAAGTTTTTATTCACTATGTGCGCGTTTTTCGGACAAATGGTTTTTTCTTTTTCTTTTTTTCTATTTAAATTGCGTTTAAAGTATCTTAGGTAGTTTCTTTTTAATAAAACACACAAAAACACTAAGAAAAAAAAGGTGATTCATTAAATCTTTTCAAAATTCATTCAGTACTTAGCTATTGTTATTCTAAGTAGCTCAGAAAGTAGAAGTAAAAAAGTAACACAAATCTTTGCATGACTTGCATGAGTCACATTTATCTGGAATTTAGCTACATCCGTGAACAATATCCTGATCTATAAATAAGTGAGCTAACAAGACACAATGTCGAGACCATTGTAGGTATCTACCTAATCTACCTATTAACTACCTACTCAACGACGAAGCGTAGGGCACCCACCCACCAGATGGACCGACAACATTGTTAAGATCGCGGGAAGTCGATGGATGGAAAGGGCTCAGAATCGTTCTTCCTGGAAATGTGTAGGGGAGGCCTATGTCCAGCAGTGGTTTTCTTCGGGCTGATGATGATGATGATGACTACCTGACCTGACCTATTCAATCGTTATCTTCTAGCTGTCTCTAGTTCTTTCAATCCAGTGTGGAGAAAGGATTTTAAGCTTGGCACAAGTTATCGAACTTAATTTCCTGATTTTCATTCAATTTATTTTTAGCTACGATAACCTCTAAAAGATTAAACTCTTAAGATTTTTAGCCGTTTAAGGCATGCGCACATCTAGGCGATGGCGATGGCGATCAGATGGTTTCAGCTGATCGCCAACGCTTAGACTTGCGCAGGTCTTTATAACGATCACTGCCGTAATTTTGGGTCAGACATTGACTGTAGTGACTGCAGAAATAAAACCACACGAAATTATGATGCCCGAAAATATAATTAAAAAGCGTTTACAAAATCGAATTGAAAATAGACTGGAGTGCCCTCCTCCCCTCTGATTGGTTGTAACCAGCTTACTGGGACCTCCATATTATGGCTATGCAGGGGTCTGTTAGGATACATTTTCAGCTGGTGTGAACACAGAGTGGATCTTATATCCCCTTCTTACAAACCCACGTACAGAGAGAAGGAGGTATACCATCAGAATTAACAATATTCAAGCAATTCTTTAAGTGGGCAATGTCTCTCACAGCACTCAAAGCTGCCGAGGGTCTCTCTTGTTCCCTTGTAGTCTTGATGATCTGTAAAAGCATAAATTACTTAAATCGATGTCCATTCTACATTTCTTCCGTTTCCCCCCCCCAATACTCAAAAAGTATGGACCGGAGGACAAAGTTTGTATTGACTAAATGTAGAGGATTAAATAAATTAGAAAGAAAGAAAGAAAGAAAATACATTTATTTGACATAAGTAAGACAAATAAAACAAAACACACAGAACACACTATTACGATCATACTATCAAGAAAACTGGGTCCCAACCATGTCCCGTCCTGTGCTGAATGGTTAAAAAGATTATTATGTCAAATAGGCCCTGACTCAGCTTTTTGCTGCTTGATATGGTAGTAGCTACCATATCAAGCAACGCTGGTTTTCAAGCAGTGCCAAAAAGGGTGACATCACACATAATTGATAAATATAAATAAAAATACAACCAAAGCTGAATATTTACATACTTTAAGGAATTTATTTATGGAGGGAATATTATGATAGATTCATTTATGAAAAATACAAGTAATTTACGTACATAGAAGACATAATATATACTATAAAATTAGTAAACACAATAATATGCTATTACAATAATACCATGTCTGTGCATTTCACGCAAATAACAAGCTCCTTTAAATAATAAAGAATTATGAAGTCTGTGTCGATTACTTATCTGTGCTGTGGTAAACAATCATCATCATCATCATTTCAGCCCGGTATCACCCACTGCTGGGTATAGGCCTCCTTCATATTTTGCCAGCCTCCCCTGTCCTGCGCGTCTCTTGTCCAGGTGTTTCCTGCGACCTTCACGATGTCGTCGACCCATCGCGCTTTCGGACGTCCAAGATTTCTTCGGCCCGACTTCGGCCACCATTCGGTCAAGGCCTTACTCCACCGACCATCACCACGTCTAGCAAGGTGTCCTGCCTAACTCCACTTGAGATTTACCGCCCTGTCTCCGACGTCGTAAACTTTTGTACGACGTCGGATTTCAGTGTTAGATGCGACAGATAGACACCATTGATGTTGATTCCACTTTGATCCCAATTAAGAGTTTTACAACATCTTCGAGAACGGCTGTAAAGAGTTTGGGGGAAATGGTGTCTCCCTGTCGCACGCCCCTTTTGATAGAAATAGGACTAGTAAGATCATGCATTTTGACCTGCATTGTTGCTGCAGCATATAGCTCTCGGAGCACGTCCACATATTGAGCGTCGATCTGGCAGCGATGAAGAGAGTTAAACAATAGCAAACAGCAAACCAAAACAACACAAAGCAAACAAGGAGAAAAATCAGAAAAGTTGAATTAGAAAAGTAAAAATTAAGGCTACCTGTTGGAAAATGAAGCGAAATAATATGTTGCTAGCTGAAAGCCAGCCCGGAGATTTTATTTAGGAGACAGTGAAAGTAGGTTGGAGAAGAAAATGTAGTGTTGTTATACATAATGGCGAGACTCCCCTGAAATATTGATCGTGCGCGGTAAGTGAGTTGTTGTAATTATAGGATAATTTGAGAAAATAGAAGCAGTTTTTTGTACCTAATTCGGAACGTACTCAATGCTTTTAGGGTATGGACTGGAGGGGGCAAGTCATTCTAGCACCGAGACGCTGCAAATCTGAACGAACCATGCATGGAAAGCGACCAACTTATGCCTCGGCGTAACAAAAACGTGAGTACAGTCCCTTTTAGCATAGCGAGAGAGCTCTTGTACCCTCTCCAACTTCTGAAATAGATAGCAAGGAATTTTATGATTGACTATTCCAAACAGTAAGGTAGCCAGGTGAAGTTTCCTTCGCGCTTTCATTTTCAGAAGGTTAGATGAATTCAGGAAAAGGGTCAGGTGTGTACGAGGTAGAATGTGAAAGCAAAAACGTGCGCAGGTGTTTTGTACCCGTTGCACCAATTTTTCAGTCCTAGCCAACAAGCAAGACCCATAGACCACATCGCAATAATTAAACTTAGAGAGAACCAGGGATTCACATAGTGTGATACGGATTCCTTCGCTTAGGTATGGACGGATTTTATAAAGAGATATCAACCTATAAAAACAGTAACTCACACATTCTGCAATGTGGTCTTCGAACCGAAGGTGCTTATCCAGTGTTAACCCAAGACTCCTCACTTTAGAAACACATTCAACATCCACACCTCCCACTTGAATGTTGAAATGAGCACCTGTAAACCTTTCAAGCCTAGCTTTTGAGCCCACCAGTATGTATTTAGACTTCTTAGGGTTGAGCACAAGGGAAATGGACTCTGACCAGTGCAGAACTTGATCTAAATCATAATTTATCTTATTTACAGTGTCAAAAACGTCATGTGGCAAGAAAAAATGGTACAACTGCACATCATCTGCATAGAGGTGTAATTTACAGTGTGAAATAGACTGGATAATATCAGCACTGTAGAGAATAAAAAGGATTGGCCCAAGAATAGATCCTTGAGGCACTCCCCGTGGAACCGGTTGCAAAGAGGACCTCAGGATGCCTCCATTGGGCTGCTTGAGTTCTACACACTGCTTTTTCTGATCCAGGTAACTAGAGAACCAGTTTTATAGAATGCATATCAAATCCATAGAAAGCCAGTTTAGAAAGAAGAAGAGGAACGCTGATAGAGTCGAAGGCACACGAAAAGTCAAGGAGCACTAAGATACTATACATACCCCTGTACTGAGCCGCTAACTGATTATCCAGCTCATCTAGTAGAGCGGTCCCGGTGCTATCTTCTCTGAGGAAACCGGATTGAAGCTCTGGAAGAATGATATGGTCTTCAAGATATTAAGTCAACTGAAGGCAAACTACTTAAATTACTATTTCAGACCTTGTGATTTCAAATGATTTTGAGAAACCAATAGGTTACAAATGGCTGAGATATTGAGAAGAGAATATTGACCCCTTTCTTTTGATCGGATGACAAAGTTTGTAGAATTAAGAAAAAAGAAGTAAGATGGCGGCGAAAACACCGTTTGAGCTTGAATTTATTTGCCGCCATTTTGAAGTTAGCGAAAAAATGTTTACAGGGTTATTTTGATTGCCCGCCGACTAGACTAGATGAAAAGACTCGGGCTTTTGGACTCATAGACGTGAATCATTGTCTTTTGATTACTAAAGCTTCGCGCATATCTAGATGATCTGCGATGGCGACAGCGATCATTTTCAGCATACGGTTTTGCATAATATACCTATATCCGCACACATCACCGCGAACTTTGACAGTGCGATATTCGATAGCGATACATGATCGATACACTGGCAATCTAAATGTGCGCAAAGCTTTAGCATATATTATACTAATCTTAATAGCATTCGTCCTTATTTAGATACCCTAAAGGCCTGCGCACATAGGTGATGAAATATCGCTGTCATATTTGACTGCGTTCCAGCTGATAGCCATCGCCATCACCTTGATATGCGCAGGCCTTATGTTGGAAGCCCTGACGTTGTTACTTACTTCCGTCAGTGTCAACATCGTTATATCCAGCCATGCAGAGAATGCTAAGAGTTTTTAACAGTCTTCGGCAGTAATGGTCTTCGGCCTTTTCTGGAGGAGGGTAGCCCTTCACAGAGTACAGCACTGCTGTCATCAGGACCAGAAAGCAGAAAAGCCTCATGTTTTCTGAAAGAGAATATATTTTTTTTAATTTTCAGAAAATATTTATTTACACAAAGACACTTACATTCAACAAATATTTATAAAATGTACAAAATACACAAGAAACAGTTGAGCTATCTGTAGACCGTTACAAAAGATTTAGAGATAGCTCAACTGATCCAAATCAGTACCAGACCGAGGCGTCCTTAAGACACTGGCGGCATTGCCACGCTGAAAAGCAATGCGCTGCGCCAGATACCCACCCGCCCTTGGGTAACGCGTCGCTTCGATCGGTCATAATAATTAATGTAACACAATAATTGCAATATGAGTATGAAATAACCTAAGCACTTACCTAAAATCTGGTTCTTACCGTCAAAATGTGAATTACAAAACTTTTTATTTAAAAATTCTAGTATAGTCAGTTCAGACTCACCGAATCCACTGTGCGGGATGCGTAGAATGTCTAACGAAGTAAACAATATAACATACCTATACTTCGAAATCAAGCTCTCAACAACAACTGATTATAACATTATCTAAATATTTTAGTATATGTATAGCTAAATATAGGAACGGAGTGCTAACTCTACTTCTAAATTTTGAGGTTAAAAGATAGCGGCACGTGTCGCTAAATAGTAGTAAATAGTAGTAGTGTGTTAAATAGTAGTACTTATTATAAGTACTACTATTTTTTAATCGTTACGCTTTTATAAATGGTTTTCAGATTGAGGACATAATCTGAAAACCATTTATGTAAGCGTAATAATGAGTGCTGATTTGTTTACAGTTTCAGTTTGATTCTTTATGTTTATTAGGCACTAAGTAGGTACTTTTAGTGGAAATACCCAAGTGCTTAATTTACCGCCTATGTTTGTATCAGTACATATCTGACAAGGGTTAGAAAGTCAATCGATAAGGGGTCACAATAGTACAAGTACTAATCTCATCTCACTGCTCTTGTGCGTGACATGACCTACTCCATCTTTTCGGACTTTTGAACTTCCAACAATAAATTCAACTTCGTAGTGAGAATTTCTAAGTGGGGTAGTCTAAGGGAACCTCGGTTGTTAGGTGTTTATGGTTAACGGTGACTGCTTTCCATGGTGCTTTGTTGGTCAGTTATGACATAAATAAATTTGAGATTTTTTAACTATATTTTTTTTTACTTTTGTTTTTTTTTTTTCATATTATTGCATTGTCATTGATCTTTGACAGGTGTGCAAAGTTTTAATCAAATCTGATCGTTCAAAGTAGGGCAAAATCGAGCTCAAAGGGGTCGGTTACATACAAGCTTACATACAAACATACAGGTGAAGCTAATAAAAGCGTTATAAAAAGCGACTTCCTCAACAAATCTTGAGTTGATTCATTTTTCAAATAGCAGTTCCTGTTTGCAAGAAGCTAGAATTGCTAGCTTGCTAGCTTACTATCACTATCTTGACTTACAAAACTAGCCTCGTGTATCCCGGGCAATACAAGAGTTGTGCCTCAAATCAAAATCGTGTAGCTCTGTTTTCGGAGTGCGTACTTTTTTATTAATTCAAAGTGTCATTTCGATTATTGTTTTGATGATAGGTCCCCCCCCATAAGACACCCAAGACTTTTCCTCTCTTTGTGTCCTAAATTTTCAAAGTTCGGGTACTCAGAATAGAGATTCCTAGTCCTCAGTAGATTTGAATACAGGGATCATTTTAATGAAACAGCAGATAGGTACAGTAAACATTTTACTATTCAGTCAGTTATTCTTAACCTACATTACAGTACTAGAATGTATCTGACTTTAATGAGTTATTTTATGCGGCGTGATTACAGACAAGACGTCCATTCATGGATAAAAGATACCTATTTGAAGTATCTGGTACTATACTACCAATTCAATTCTTATAAGTCTAATAGCCCCTTCCCACCGGTGCGTGATATCGCGCACTAGCCCGCAACAGCTCGCACGACACACCATGGGAACGGTTTCGTGCGCCGAGGTGCGCGGTAGCACAGGAGCCTTTTCTGTGTGCGTTGCCGTGCGTCGTCGTGCGCGGTGCGTGATGATCTGCAGAACCACGCACCGTAGGAAGGCAGCATAACAAAAGTGCGAAGCATTTCCCTTTACAAGTTCATTTCGTTAAGGCCTGAGCACATCTAGCGCATTATGGCAGCGATATTTGACAGCATTTCACTGATCTTCATCTTCATCGCGCTAGATGTACCTACGCAGGCCTTTAGGCGTTTGAGAATGATTGGTAGGATAGGACTAGATCTGTTTTGTATCTTTCTTCAACTCTATCTTGTATCTCTGTTCAACTCTAGCCTAGATGCTACAAAAACTATGTATCTGGATTTTTATAAAATTCTTCAAAACGAATTAGCTGTTAGCAATAACTAACTCGTAGCTGAAATACATATCATTGATTTGTACAATCTATATCTACGGCATTTATAAGTAGTCATGGTTTCCTAAGCGGTGAACAGCCATCAAATATATTTTTTATCAAAGCAAAAACCGTTAGTGCAAGTTTGATTGTTTTCAAATTTTCAGCGCAGTTTTTATTTTAGTAAAACTGATGTTCAGTGCCATATTAAACAATTATATGACACCGCACGCTTAGGAGACCATAATGTAAGTAAGTAGCCTAGAACACGTTTACCGGTCACACGTTTGCTTTAGCAATTAGACTCGCACATTATAATCTTCTTTTGCTGACAAACCCTCTCATTATTTGTCGCTGAGCGTTCCAATAAAAAAAACCTAAAAAGCCTAAAGAGCCTAAATGGCCGCTAACGTTGCCATCTCTTTTTGTTGACATGAAAGTGATTTCATTTTACAGAGCCGCTATAAAGTGTCAGAGAAATATGAGGGTTAGCTGTCAAAATTCCATCGCTTTTACAAAATGGCCGCCCCAGCGTCCACCATCTTGGATTTTGGCAAGTCTACGAGTAACCGACATCTAGAAGATTTAAATTCTCTGAAAGCCAGCGGCGCCGGTATGGGCGGCGACAGCAGCAATGCATTGGTTGAAGACGTTTACGTAGTTGAATGGTAGTTCAGCGGTGCACCCATATCCTCCCAGCTTGTGGATAGCCATGTAGTCGTAGCAGTTGATCACTCCATCTCCGTTACAGTCCTAGAAATTAAAAAATCTATATTTAGTAACATATTCAATAAAATGTTACATTCAATAATTTAATTTATTAAAAACGTATGCAAGTATGGTTTAGTTGTAATGGGATATTTCATCTTTTGCACAACTCGCAACCAATACTTTACAGTAACCTTGCTATCTGGGAATCCTAGAATCAGTACAAAATGACAGTCAAACGCTTACTGCGGTAGGCTTGACGATGCAGAACCTAAGGTACTCTAGAAGATCGTAACCTGTGATTTATCTTGGATCTTGCCATTGTTTGTGTTATGCAGGTAAGTATGTCAAGGAATCGGATTGTAGATCCATTTACGTATGTATTATTTATTTCAATCTATTATGCTAGTAAACCTGTCAAAAGAATGCACGAAGCATTAGTAAATTATGAACGTTCTGAAAGTTGTTTGAGAGATTGGGCTCGCGTCGCTCCCTCGTTTATATGGATTTTGTTGTGCCAAATATAATTAAGGCATGCCTTTGTATTCTTTTTTTTTTTCTCTGGAAGCATCGATTATCTTTAATGCTAAAATACTGGGATTTTTGAACGTGCGTAGGAATAGCCGAAAAGTATCACCAAAATGCATGACCGAACAAGAAATCAAGCGACAAGTTTAAACAAAGGGATAATTTTCTTTATATCCTCCTTCCTTTTTTTTATTAATCTTTTTTTTATATATAAATAAACAGGGCAAATTTAACTGGCGACAGCGGCACCCGTATAAGCAGATCATGCTGCATTCTATGGATCCACAATTCGATTCCGGTATGCAAAGGCTGGTATTAATTTGGGTGATGTCACTGCATGCGACACGATATGCAAATTGTAAACTCAATGTCACATTTACATCTAGTAAGTACATGTCCGAGTATCACACCCACAAAAAGGTCTTTGGAATATTTGCTGTGATAAAAAGCTTACTTTATCGAATGGCAAAACTTTATTTTATATTTTCTTAAAAATCGCCCAAAAACATCAAAAAAGCAGCCAAGTGTGAGTCGGACTCGCCCATGAAGGGTTCCGTAGCACCAAGTAACATAATTTATAGGTTCTTGTAGTTCGTCGAAAGGTAAATTGCGGTTTACGATTTATGACGTATAATAAAAAAACTACTGACTAGATCTCGTTCAAACCAAATATCGTTGAAAGTTTGCATAGTAATGTACAACATATATTTTTTCTAGTTTTATCATTCTCTTATTTTAGAAGTTAGAGGGGGGGGGACCAACTTTTTTCCACTTTGGAAGTGTCTCTCGCGCAAACTATTAAGTTTAGAAAAAAACTATATTAGAAACTTCAACATCATTTTTGAAGACCTATTCATAGATACCCCACACGTATGGGTTCGATGAAAAAAACTTTTTTGAGTTTCAGTTTTAAGTATGGGGACCCCCAAAATTTACAGTTTTTTTTCAATTTTTGTGTAAAAATCTTAATGCGGTTTACAGAATACATCTACTCGCCAAGTTTCATCAGTCTAGCTGTTATGGTTTCGGAGAAAAATGGCTGTGACATACGGACGGACAGACAGACAGACAGACAGACAGACAGACATGACGAATCTATAAGGGTTCCGTTTTTGCCATTTGGCTACGGAACCCTAAAAAGGAGGAGGTTCACTATTCAGTTGTTTTTTTTATGTTTGTTAAGCATGACTTAGATAGATAGATAGATAAATCATTTATTTGCCAAGACAGTAAACACACACAAAATAAATAACAGGGAAAATAGATCAAAAGCATAATTAAAACTAAAAATACAACTAAGTACAATATAAAGTAAAAAATAAATGAAATGGTGTCCGTGTTACAGCTAGGCAAAATGGGAATAGCTCAGCGCATAAGCTTTGCTCGAGAGCAAAACGCTGATTTTCATCTATTACCATATTATGAGCAGACAAGTTGAGCAGATACCAAACAACGGAAACGACAGAATAATAGTGTTTGTGAGTTACTGAAAGGGTGTGTGAATGTGTGTCGTGGGTGGGCCTCCATGATTCTCCCAGTCTCATAACTTCGTCATTTATGAGCTGATATTAACAATTCTTTTTTATCTGAAAGGTAAATAAAAGGTAAAATATCCAGATTGGTTCCATAGAAATATCATCAAAATCGATTCAGCAGTTTAGCCATGAAGTCGGTTTCTCAAGTTTTTTATACTTAATTATTGCTTGAAAACTTTGAGATGGATAACTGACGAACATTAGATTGGTCGGTTAGTCAATCGATGCAACCGGACCTAAGTGTACCTAAATATATACTACATACCTAACAGCTTTTTAATGGCTTTCTATTTTTAGATTATGTAGAACGTCATTAAATATTTTAGATAGGAACTCTGTTCATCTTATTCTTTGGACAACAGGTTCTATATTACGCGTCATTAAAACCTAGGGGTCTTATTAATAATATAATAATAATAATAATAAATATCTTTATTTCAGACACAAGTTCCATATTTTTCTTACAACTAACACAAAAATACAAAAAAAAAATATAACAAGCACAACAAACAAGCAGGTACTTAAACATTATAAATAGGTAGGTACCTAATAATGTTAGGTGGCAATATTCACCCAACGCTCATACACTTTGGTTTGCATAAGCCTTTCCGCCAGACTCCTGATAATACTATTGCCACACGAGTCAACTCTGGACATAAAAGACGCTATCCTCTTTCGTTGGATAGCATTGAAAGAGTCGATCCGGGCATCAGCGTACATTTCTGAGGCGCTACAGAAGCGCCTCAGGCCCATCAGGTGCCTAAAGGTATTGTTGTAAGCAACCCGTATCCTATCGTGCGTCTTTTTAGTGTAGTTAGTCCAGAGTTGACACGTGTAGAATGTCTGGCAGAAAGACCTAAACAACGTTAGTTTCACGTCAGGCGATGACTTGTGGAATCTCCGGGCAACCATGTTACCAACGACACATAGTGCTCTTCGTTGACGTTCCACATCTGCGTCATCATGTAAATTTGACGTCACGATGTGGCCAAGGTACTTAAAGCTATCCACTACTTTAACAGGCTGCCCTTTGAGGAATACATCTGGTATGTTATCAGGACCCTTTCCCGATCTGAATACCACCATTTCCGTTTTTTTCACGTTATAAACAAGATCATGATTCTGCGCATATCTCTCACAGATGGCGGTGAGTTTTCTCAAACCTTAATAATCCTGGCGTACCGTTGGACTAGTTAATCCGTGTTTTGTCACATTTGTTCGAGTTGACAATTGCATGTCAATGCAAGAGACAAAACACGAATTAACAAGTCCAACGCTACGCCAGGATTATTAATAAGGCCCTAAAGGTTTCGGACAAAAAGTGAATATTGTAAAATTGGAATAAATAGGCTTCTTTATTTTATTTACCTGGCCGAATTTCTTCATGTAGCCCTGAACGGTCAATGCGGCGCAGTATGGGTCGTTGGTACAAGTTGCGTATGCTGAAAACAATAAAAACACATTTTGGCGGAGATTCGTAGCAAAAAGAATCTAAATAAATAGTGATGGGGAACCAGATAGCTGATATACAGGGTTATTCATTATTAACTGCAAATACTCAGGAATTAGGTTCAACAAATAGAATAAAAAATATTTATGAAATTATTTTTTTAAAATTTGATCAAAAATTTTTTCTAGTTTTTGTATCAAAATTTTATTTTTATTAATTTCTTTACGGCTATTGCTTATTGATTGCCACGGAGAACAGGACGATGACCCACCCAGGCGGTGACTGAACGCAGAGTGTCACTCACGGCGCGCGGGCGCGGATCAAAGGTCAAAATAGGTCAGGCACCAATGATTCCTTTATCGATTTTCTCGGGATTTTCATAACAAAACTTAAAAAAAATCATTTCATAAATATTTTTTATTTTATTTGTTGAACCTAATTCCTGAGTATTTGCAGCTAATAATGAATAACCCTGTATATTATCATACTTGAATACATTTTTTTTTGTAAATACATACTTAGAATACCAAATGACACCCAGACAGAGAACAAACTCTGTGTTCACCAAGCAAATATTTGTTCTCGGTATAGGGATCGAACCCACGGCCTACGGCGAGAACCAACTGAGCCGTGACGCCTGTCACAATAGATTTCTTTGGCGGATGTTTGGGTTATATTAAAATATTAGGCATTCTAGAAATAGATGGCATTTTATTTGTATTCTGTGGATTATTACCAATCAAGGTCAAGATCAACATTTTTAAGATAAAATCTAGTTTTGTGTTTCCGACAAATTCCAAGCAGAGAAATGAATGTGAGTTTGATTCGACCTTGTCAAATAAGTAAGCTATTTACAAAAAAGTCACATAGTAGTCACCGACAAAATTATTATTTCATCAGTTGAAATTTGGTGCTGGGCCCCGTGCTGTACAACATTTTCACATCAGACCTGCCTGAAACGCCAGGGGTAACAACTGCCACTTTTGCGGACGACACTGCCATTCTTGCTAGTAATAAGGATCCCAACGAAGCTTCAAGATCTCTTCAAACTGGACTAGACAGAATTGAGCAGTGGCTTACGAAATGGAGGATCAGAGCCATTGCGTCTAAGTCAGTCCACGCAACCTTTGCACTTCGCAGAGGTGATTGCCCGCCTGTCAGCCTAGGAGCACACGCGCTACCACATAATGAGTCGGTCAAATATCTCGGGATGCACCTGGACCGCAGATTGACCTGGAAGACCCACCTACAGAAGAAAAGAGACGAACTGAACTTCCGATACAGAAGCCTACAATGGTTATTAGGCAGAAATTCAGTTCTCAGCTTCCACAACAAACTCTTGGTATACCAGGTGGTTCTGAAGCCTATATGGACTTACGGCATACAGCTTTGGGGATCAGCTTGCAAATCTAATATCGATATAGTCCAAAGAGCACAAAATGGTATACTCAGAAACATATCCAATGCACCATGGTTCATAAAGATTGATGAGCTCCACAACGAATTAGAAACTAACACCGTCAGCGATGAAATAAAGCGGTTCTCAACCAAATACAAGCAGCGATTAAGCAACCACCCTAATCACCTGGCATCCCAGCTGACCACCATAAACTACCCTAAGAGACTAAAAAGACAACACATCATAGAACTCAACATATGATTTCCAAAGAATGGGGAAATGATCACTGGAGAAATTCCCTAACATGTCCAGCGCTTACAGCAAACCTGCTTATAGTCAGAGGACTGATCGCAGATAACACCCAGAAAAAAAAAAAAAAAAAAAAAATCAGTTGAAATCATCTTTTTTTTTATTTATACTCGTAGTAACTGATGGAGCAAGCATATTATGGCAGCAAAGCATTGCCTCGTTGGTCACACGCATCAGGAACGTGCCCTACGATGCACTCCCCCGCGTCCATCAACTTGAGGCATAGAGATGTTCAGCCTCACGTGCCAGTTATTACACCGGCACCCATCAAACCGAAACACAGCAATGCTGCTTCACGGCAGAGATAGGCATGGAAGTACTTCCCCGGACGAGTCCTTCACAAAGAGCTACTCTCTAAAACTCTCTTTTACTCTTTATTTGATTTTTTTGTACGACTTTATCTTATATCACGAAAGTTTATCTTATACAATATTATGTACTAAATGTACTTTAGGACGAGTAATAGATACAAGCTTATTGCTATTCCAATATGACCCTTACCATCAGGAGCATCAGGTGACTGGCCATTAAGGGTATGCTTGCCAGCGTCAGCCCAGTACGCCCACGTGATACGGAACAGACCGCAGTGGTCTCCCTCGCACTTGAGGCCTTGCTGGCAGCCGGAGACAGCCTGGCACAGGCAGCCGAGGCACACCTCCGTCACTGGAGCAGCTGAGGTGACCCCTTGGAGCTCCGCTAGAAAAATAAAAGATTACCGTTATCATTCCTGCCCATAACCATAAAAGGCCTATTTTACAGTCGCTGCGTAACGTTGTAGGTACTTCATATCAAAATATTTCTTTCTCTATTCTACGAGTATAAGTACTCGTACCCATCAAAAATAAAGATGGCGACATTTATACGTCCGGATATTGTTAATCAGAAATGGTGAAATAGGCAAGTTATTTATATTTTATGCATATAAACTGTGGCTATACCTAACTGCGTCAGGTAGTTTAGCTGTTAATAGAATGTGATTTGTGGTTAGAATTTATTTACACAAAGAAACTTACAATTAATCAAATATTTACAAAATGTACTAAATACACAAGAAACAGTTGAGCTATCTGCAGATCGCTACAAACGAGCTAGAGATAGCTCAACTGATCCAAATCTGTGCCAGACGGAAGCGTCCCCAAGACGCTGGCGGCATTGCCACGCTGAATAGCAATGCTTATACGCTGCGCCAGATACCCACCAGCTCTTGGGTCACGCGTTGCCTCGATCAGTCGCCTAGACAAAATTTTGAAGACCCGTGAGGCCTCGGTTCCCCACGGACCCAGAGTCTCAACCCCAAGAGGTTAGTAATTAAAGCTAACGGCGTAATTAATAACAGATTTGGCAGACGGATGTTCAACTAATTATTCTCGTTTTTGTCACCTTGAGTTTTGTCTTGAACTCTTGTCGTTTAGTTAATTCGATGTCCAATTTACCGGAAGGTAGGTACAGGATATTAATGAACTAAAGAGCAATGAAATTATTATATATTAGTATAATATTTGCTATAGGTTAGTTAAACGGTGTAAAACTTCTACATAGACTAAGAAAGAAAATGTTCACTACACTTGATGTCACGATAAGAAAAAAATTGAAAATTATGCCCCGTAAGAAGTCCACTGCTGGACATAGGCCTCCCCTACACATTTCCAGGAAGAACGATTCTGAGCCCTTTCCATCCATCGACTTCCCGCGATCTTATTAACAATAGCGTCGGTCCATCTGGTGGGTGGGCGCCCTACGCTTCGTCTTCCGGTTCGTGGTCGCCATTCGAGAACCTTTATTCCCTAACGGTTGTCGGTTCTTCGAGCTTTATGGCCTGCCAATTGCCACTTCAAATTACTAACTCTACGAGCTATGTCGGTGACCTTGGTTCTTCTCCGAATATTCTCATTTCTGATTCTATCACGTAGTGAAACTCCCAGCATAGCTCTCTCCATAGCTCGTTGCGCGACTTTGAGCTTATGCACGAGGCCAATAGTCATCATCGCGAGCCTATAAAGTTTTGTAATTATAAGTACTTCTCTGGAATTCAGTAACGCAACAATTTATTTAAATAAAATGTGGAAATGTTTACCGCGTATGTAAATATTCTCGATACTCGTCCTACGTGTATTGCATGTAGGGGTCAAGGCACTAGGCTGGCGGTCAAGCCTTTGCCTTCTCAGACTGGTAAGGTAATGCCTCGCCCTACCAATTACGCGTGAATCTCCATTTTGAAGATCATAACGCGCTACCTAGGCCCAAATTATCACCTAGTCACAGAACATCGGAGGTTGGGATTGAATCCGTCCGCGACCAGTCCAAGATAAAACGATGCCATCTTTATGCTTAGCTTTTGGCGCAAATAAAAAGTTTTTATAGCGTTAAAGATTTATTTTAAATCATTAGGAATCATTCCATTCTTGAAGTAATCCGTGCTATTATTATTCTGAAATAACGATTTCATTTAATTCAATTTTTATTTTTTACTTTTGTGTGAATTTTTATATGTTGGTCTCCGACGAAGTACCTATGTGATCCAGTTTTGTTACATAAATATATATAGGACCTAATTGTTCCATACCTCTTGCAAATGAATATACAGGTAGGTATTCCATTTCATTTAGTCTATAGGTAGGTATCCTCTATCTCAGTCAGGTTTTTACATTGTTGAGGGTATTGTAATACACAAACTATAACTTTATCTTGTTTTCAACGAGAGGTATGTTACTTGATTTGAACGCCGAGCGCAAAGACTTGGAACTCATATTTTTCAATACTTCACACGAAAATTTTCGCAGCTCGCTCGCTTCTGGCCAGTGTGTTTTCTGGTTTCTACTTTGCTTGTTCTTATGTTTGATCCAGAAGTTGTTGGATTTTGTGATAAAGTAGCTTCCGTTTCAAAATGTATTGTTTAAGTAGGTACAAAGTACAGTTAGTTACAAAAAATAATTATAAGACAATTTGTAGATCGCTGACCGACGTCATATTGGCTCATACTCAGAATAATGCCGACTCATACGTAGTTAAAGTGTATTTTTTGTAAAAGATTATCGTGCATCTTTTTGATAGTTACAATAAAAGTTCAAGGATTATTGGGATTATCAGTGCATTGTTCAACTAACAAGTTTCTAGATTATTTTGGTACATAATAGTCACACGGTATTTCGGTCTAATGTCAGACTTCTCTATAACCTCATCACTTTTTTTTACTTTTAATTGCTCTAAAACTTTTAGACTTTTACGGCCTTACTTATAAAAATATGTCAAAAGATAAACAGTGGTTAAACTATTGCCATCTCTTACCACTGGGTAATGACAAACAGTGACAGGGCTATAACTTTAAGCAATGATTAAATTTAAATTGCGTTTATAAGTAGGGCTGTTAGACTTTAAAGACTAAGGCCCGTATTCTGAAACAGTGCTTTCTTTAATTCTTTCTTTAATTCTTTAATGCACACAGAAATATTTACAAAAAAAGTAATAACAAAGGACATGTACATAGGCGAACTAAACCCTAAAAGACACAAAAAAAAAAAAAAAAGTAAAGTAAAAGTAAAGTGCTTAAGTCTGAGTCGAGCCTCAAACACAGATTTTTGACACTTTTTAATGGAGAACTGTCATAAAATCTATGCTTGAGGCCCGACTCAGACTCAAGCGCTGTTTCGGAATACGGGCCTTAGATCAGAGAGCTCTTCCCAAAACATCTGAAAACCTCTTTTGTGTCTTTACCTTCTTGTTAAGTATTTATAAACCTGCGTACATAAATACCTTACTTAACAATAAATAAGCACTACGCGGAAGTTATTGAATGAATTTATGTGTTCTTTGTTTATAAATCAGTGATTTACTTACATACGTATCAACTTGCCGGTGCCTTATTTACAAGGAAACTTACAATTATTACAAGTACCTACCTATTTAGTAACAAATACACACGAAACATTTGAGCTCTCCGTAGCTAGGAGGATAAGCAAATAAATCAGAGAGTGAATCTAGCTAGAGCGTAGCGAGGGACCCTCAGAACCCGTTTCTTTTTTTAAAGTAGATCTTATTTGAAGTTCAGGATGGAAAAATGGATGAAAAGTTAACTGAGCTAAAATCAAAATTTACTTAAATTTCATTCAAATTGGTGTTACCAATGCAGCATAACAATACACTTTGCTGGTACCTATTTTAATAATGGTATGGTTATCTCATAGTAAAGTACTCTGCATCTGTATTTTAAGACATGATATACTCTGTGGCCCATTTATGGAAGGTAGTCTAGGACATCGGGACAAGTCGCCAAACTAGTCCCAACCCAACTCTTCAGGGCTCATTACCATTGCATATAAGTACTAGACTACATACTTAGGCATACCAACTTATGAGGACCGGTCTTCATCCGGATTTCTACCTGCCTTGTGACATGAATTACACCTACGTACACTGTTTATGAATAAAATGCTTCTTAATTCAAAATCAATTTGCTACAAGCTCGTTTTTGGTGCTCGTAAATCAATTAATTATCAATTTGAATATTTTTTATCTTCACTACCTAATCAAGTTTGTTATCTCCTAGGAAACAAAACAATACAAAAGTAATTTAACAAGTAATTAAAAAAAAAAAATTAAAACTAATTCCTTTACAATATGGAGTAGGTACTTACAAGTAAGCAGAAGAGTGTCAAACCCTTGGACTTGAGAAAAAAAAAGGTGGCAGCCATATTGGATTTGAAATTTGTCAGTGTATAAATATTCTACTACATAGATAGGCACGCCCAAAAGGCATAGTCCATACTATGCTTAAAATTCTATGCTTAAAAAAATAATGGTAAAAATAAGCAAGATTAAATCAAATCCACAAGAAAGAAGTCACGAGGTAAAGCAAATAATTAAGATATCACTGACAATAAAAACAATTATATAGAGACAGAGAAGTTTTCAATTAATTTCTAATAGATTACAATTCAATTGAGCCTTTGTACTCAGTTGCTAGGAATGCCGTATATTATGGTTTATTGACATCATAATATGCGGAAGAAATTACGATAACAATCTAACAGGTAAAGTTAAAAAAAAATGAGAAACACGCCTTCATGGTTAAACTGCTTTTTATAAAATTTATATGGGACCAATCTGGAAGTGTCACCTTGCAAGTAAAAAAACAAATCGGTTCAAAAGTTATGCGATAACAAAATACAACCCAATTGAAAATCTCAAATTAGCACATTTTTTGCACTTCCCAGTGTTTATCATCTTTAGGCAGATGTTCAACCTTACATGCCAGTAATTTTACCGGCACCTAAACCATCAAACTGAAACACAGCGATGCTGCTTCACGGCAGAAATAGGCATGGTGGTACTTCCCCGAACGAGCCCTTCACAAAGAGCTACTATACTTCTACTAAAACGCTGTTGATACGTCAATAGACAAAGGCTTAAAATCGTTATTTCTAAAACCACTGTTCATATGTAAAATTATGTAAAAAACTTCGATTCATATTGTTTTTATTTTTTTTAACTAAGTTTGTAGGTACTGACAAGAATGACGATTCTATACTTGTAACTAAAATAACTAGGCTATTATGCTCTAGACTAGAACAACGATAGATTGTGCATCATATATTATGAAGAACGGCTACTTTGTACGCTAACTACATAATTAGGTACAGGCAGCAAGATAGATAGATGAACATTTGTTATAACTAATTTGAAGATATACCTACCTATTCTGTGCCCATGGCTAGCTAATAGAACTGAAGTTTGATTTGCTGCATATTATCACACATACACTGATTTATTTTTGTTGTTTTGTAAGTACGTTGTTACCAATGTATTTTTTTACTCTTACGTTATGTTTCTTTATTATGTTTTTGTAATATTGTAAGTTATCTTTCTTTGTTTTTTTTATTTCTTAATTTAATAGTGTGTATTATGCATGCTGAAGCAGCAAATAAATACATGTCTATGTCTATGTTACCTTTTATTTACTGAAGTAGTTCTCAATAAGTAAAAAAATAAAAAATAAATAAGTAATCTAATCTTGCAAATTTGAGCACACACGGCTCAAATCTGGTCCGCACGTAAAGCTTCACCCTGGAATAACAATTAATTTTAATGAAAAGCTGCTTTGCGGTAGTGGGGAATCCCCACTGAACTCTGAACTGAAATCGTCATGCATTTTTGTAGCTAACTGTACAAGCTATACTTAAAGATAAATAAGTCACTAGGACGTGATTTGTGTCTCACGATCCTTATAAATGTATCTAGTTAATTTAAAATAATGTATCTAGATAATAGCGTAATTTTGTGTTTAAGTCATTATGGTTTAAGTCCGTAAACAGGCCTTTGCATCTAATGTAGATGATTAATATAGCGGTGGGGGCAACTGGTGTTTACTCATGCCCCTACTTACGGGACGCTATAGTGCCTGGAATAGGATTTTAAGGGCCTCGGACAGGATTTTAGATGGAATAGGCTTGCCCAGCACCTATACCATCCAGACAGCTTGTCAACCTGAACCACAGGAAAGACATGGTCAATACCTGCGGAGCTGACTGAGCCGAGGTTTTTTTTCACCGTTTGAGAGCACTAGGGTTGTGTTAATGCATTTTCTGAACAGAAAAATCCGTAGGTATAAGTGAACCCGTGTCGAATCTTATTAAGTTTTTTATTTCTTGTGGTATAATTGTTGTGTGTACCTTATTTCGCTTTGTATTTGACACTTGTCTGTACGGGCTGTTTAAAACCAGCTTAGTCTTACAACTGGGCTGTTGAGTCTGTTTGCCACTTGTCTGTACGGGCTGTTTAAAACCAGCTTAGTCTTTCAACTGGGCTATAAGAAGTCTTCGCGGCACACAAGTCTACATTAAATTAACTTACTTAGATTAGGTTAACGGATTAGTACTATATATTTATTGTTCTACTTAATTTATGTTTATAAGTGAACCCACAATTTGGCATAAGTCATGTAACGTAGGTTTGGTCACAGATAAGATAATACTAAACTAGGTATGGTGTAGATCACCACTTGGAATAACAGTTTTTAATCATAGAGTAAGTTAGCAGCGATAGAGAAGTAGGGTTTTACAATGCGTGAAAAACTATGGAAGTAACATTTAATAGTTCTATTGCTGTTACGAAAAAACAGATACTAAGTACGTGAAAAAGCAACTTACAAAAGTCGTTTATAAAAAAAGTGTAAGCCTAAAGCTTGTTAGAAAATTTAAGCCGTTAGTCACATCTCTAGCATAATTTACTCTCATAGATTGCTGCTAAACATGATTGTGTTCGTGTGCAATATTCTTAAATCAAATCAAATTCAGTTTATTTTAATCATAAGCACTAAATAATATAGGTAAATATCCAGTAAACAATTTGTTGTGTTTATATTGTGAATTGTACAACACCCACGGTCCTTAGATACTTGTACTAGGCTTTATTTTCATTGTTTATGTTCTTTAAGTATGGTTGTGTCATCGCCCTTGACATTAAGAGCATGTCCTGTGTTGGATTTGGAATGGAACTTATGGATAAGGATACTTTGTAGACATGCAGTTTATGATACACAAGATATGATTCACAATAATGCGTTGCAGATAGAAAATTCCATATTTGATAGCGTTGAGTACACACAAACGTAGTCATCTGTTTCCTCTCGGATAATGACATACATACATACATACATAAAATCACGCCTTATTCCCATGGGGGAAAATGACACTAAAGAAAATTATACCATACAACCTTTAAGTACCACTGCATGTCCCTATGTTGCAGTTTTCCCTGAATTTTTTTTTTTAGAACCTTCAAAATATGTCACATATTACCGCCTTTTTGAAATGTCGATTAAATAAATTAGACGAGTACCTATAAACAATAAAATAAAAACCTGCACACATGAAGTCCCTTCTTAATATTATTTTAAAGTAGGAAAACGTGTAGGATTTATATAGGATCACAGTTGTTTTTTTTTGCTAAACTCTGTTAGCCCTATTAATAAGAATATGTCAAAAGATAAGCTGTGCTTAAACTATTGCCATCTCTTACCACTGGGTAATGACAAAAAGTGACAGGGCTTACTTTAAGCCATGACTCGCGTGTGTGGATAGTTGCTCGCGATTTTCGATGAGTAAGTTCAGTGATTATAAATCTTTCAAAGGGTCTAAATGTGCGAGTGAGAAGTATTATCGCCGGCCGGTTGTTTTCGCAATTGTTAATAATTTAGCTTTGTAGTTTTTGTTGTATTTATCCTGCGAGCCCAACTCAATGACCTCTACGTAAACTTCAATAGTGTCTTCTCTTTTTTTACAGGATGCGCTTTTAATTATGGAGAACTCTTTACATATGATGATATTTTTTCTTATGTGGAAAAAAACTAGAGTACCTATGCCACTTTAGTGGCATACTCTATTGACGTAGTTTTTGGGCCACCCATAGCTTGACCCCAGAAAGAGCCTGCACTTTTGTGATGCTGATGATATCATTTTGACTTTTTTGCTGTCAAAAAAGTATTGTCTTGAAAAAGTTTGCATCTAAAAATAACAGAACTTAGCTTAGGCCTACACTACACTAATAGGACTTAGGACAGAACTTAACGGTTGTAGGTAGCAAATAAATAGAAAAGTAAAATACTAACAAACATCAGCAGCACAGACTGAGAACAGCAGGAACATCGCACAAAACTGAATAACAGACGCCATAGTCACGGAAATAAATTAAAAATAAACAAAAAACGTCTTCTCCACTCGAGCACTATACACGACTGGCATTGAACATGGCCTTAGACTCGCTTATATGGTCGGAACCTGAATCACAGGGTTCCGCGAATAAGTATACCATTTGATGTATTTGTTTGTTCATCACTATGGGCAATTAGCAATGATATTTAAGGTTTTATCGATCAAGGGGGATGTGGTTTACTATAGTTAGTTAGTGCCAATCAAGCGGATTTTCCGGTTTCAACTTTGAACTTTTGAAACGGACATTGTTGAGTCAAATTGACTTTTTTACCGTTTGCGCCCAGAAATGGCGTTTTTTTTCAATTGAAGACAAGAGTTGAAACAATAATTATTATTAGCATGAAGGCTCTCTGCGGCGCACTTCAAATTCTTTTACCACACTGAGTGGTTTGAAAGAGCCAGAGAAGATAGTAATAATTGATAAGACACCTTTATTTTTAACCGACTTCCAATCAAAAAGGAGGAGGTTCTCAATTCGGTTGTATGTTTTTTTTTTTTTTTTTTTTTTTTTTAATGTTTGTTACCGCATAACTTCGTCATTTGTGAGCCGATTTGAAAAAATATTTTTTTATCTGAAAGGTACTGCTTCCAGATTGGTCCCATTTTAATTTTATTAAAATCGGTGTTGCCATTTTTTTTAAATATTTTTTTTAATGTTTGTAACTGCATGCTTCCGTCATTTATGAACCGATTTAGAAAATTGCTTTTTTATTTGGAAGGTTATTTTTACGTCCAGACTGTCCCAAACAAATTTCATTAAAATCGGTTTAGCCGTTTGGCAATGAAGTCGGTTTCTCAAGTTTTTTAAACTTATAATTATAATTTCAACAGTCACACGTCTTCACCATCACTCTGACTGAATAGGTCCTAAGTTGCAATTTACCATAGTCACCAAGCTTGGTAGGTACCTACCTAAGTGGATTGGTGACCGCAGTGTTGGTGAACGTATAGACGTCAAAATAATGTTGGTCCATCCCTTACTGGCCCATTACGAAATCTCCAAGGAGTTTGGAAGGTTTTATTCTATGACAGGACATAACCATATAACAGTAAACTAGGGTATTTGGATTAACCGGTCCAAATACCCTAGTTTACTGGCCTGGATATATCAGAACGGCGTTTTTTGACCCCAAACAAATAAAGCCAACAAACAGGGTAATTAATCCTAATAATGGAGCTGACGTTTTTATGTCCTAAGATTTTACGACTGGTTAAAACTTTACAGCAAGGAGAAGTTGCATGACGGGCTCTCTTCAGTATACAGTCGGCTACACCAGAATGTATACAAATACCGCAGATACATTCTTGAAAACAAATATAACAGGTGACTTGATATTTTAGGCGCCACCATTTTTTCAAGACACATGACAGCTGACCTAATTATTGTTTGACGCATGAATGAAATTAAGAGAAAACGCGGGTGAGATAGAGAGCGCTAAAAACATCTACACAGCACAGCCTGATTTTACATATTGAAATTGCTATTTCGTATTCCTCTGTTTCTTTCTCCAAAAATGGATCGATTTTCATATATTTTTTTAATAATATAGCTTTGTTATAATTGGTAAATTAAGGTTCCTAGTTCTTATAGTGTAACTTTATTTTTAGGAAAAACGCAATCTATAGAGGCCAAAACTTTCGTACATACTTACCCAAAGATTGTATTTACGGAAAAAAATATTTTCTCTAGTCGCTATAACTAGAAGAAACAGGGGAATTTGTTTGTATGGACTCATCGCGCGTATTCCCTTTTAAAACATTTTAGCGGCTATAATAACCGCTTACAGGGTATGTCACGGCTACATCGAGGACAAGTAGGCTACTTAAAATATTGAAGTTACCAAGAAATGTAAAAACGTAAAACGATACTTTCCTTATTTTTTTTTAAGAACTTTGCCTGCCAATGCGTGCATTCAAAGAATTTACAAGGTCGGTTTACAAGACGGGTCTATAACGTTCTAATTAGAGAAAAAAAATCTGAATTTTTATGATACCTGCATAGTTTTTGTTTACACATACATTACTACATAGTTTACATAGTTAATTATAATTTTACATACCTACCTACTATGACATTGCAGTGCCCAACAGGGTGCATTTACTTGACGTAAGCTACATAATAGAACTAAGTTAGTTATAACCTACATGTTAGCAAATAATACATGAATGATTTTTTTTATACTTGAGAAACCGACCGACTTCATTGCCAAACTGCCGAACCGATTTTGATGAAATTTCAATGGGACCACTGAGAATATTACTTTTCAGATAAAAAAAGATTTTTATAAATCGGCTCTTAGATGACGATGTTATGCGATAACAAAGATAAAATTAATATTATTATATAAGATTACTCAAAATAATTAGAATAGCAATATTGTACGCCCAAAATGGGTAGACTGTTGGAACAAAATTGCATAATGTACCTAAGATCTTCTTACACAGCCTTACAATAAATTATTCTTATTTCTTAAAAAAAATACTGAATACCTTCTTTTTTATTTGAAGTCGGTTGAAATACCTAGATAAATTCCTTCTCATTAGCTAAGTTCAGATACTATTCTCTATTTCAGATACTTATTTAAAAATATACCTACTCATAATATAGCACTTGGCACTGTGGCGGGTTTGAATCCAGTCGTGTCGTGTAACTATGGATTTTTTTGTTGGAAAAGTTATGAACACCAAATTAGTGCTCTCAATCGGTGAAAGAAAACATCGTGAGGAAACCCATGGATTAGTCAACTCCGCACGTATTGACCATGTCTTTCCTGTGGATTAGGCCGGCTAAGCTGTCTGGATGGGCAAGCCTACTCCATCTAAAATCCTGTCCCAGGCACCATAGCGTCCCGTAGCTAGTGGCATGTGAAATCTATAGTTGCCCTTGCTGAGTCTATAAATCATCTACGATAGATGCAAAGGCCGTTTACTTTTTTTTAAACACAAGGAAGTAAAAAGAACCCATAGCGAAAATAATGTTTTCAAAGTTTGGGATTCGAGACGAGCACAATACCTACTTTTACCAATTTCCGGCAATTCGATGCGCCTTCATGTTTTTTGCATGCGGAAATCATTTTGGTAAGATTTATAGAGCCGAATGCCATGCCTGCCTATTTAGGTCTACTTAGGTAGATACCCTAGGTAACTACCCTACCTACCGACCCGATTAACGATTCAAATTAAAAAATTCTTAAACTTCAGTTGTATCCAATGTATCAGTGGCTGTTCGATCTCCGCTGAGAACAGTAGCGTCTCGCGTTCGCGCGTAGGTACCTACAGTGCAAAGTGCAAGCGCATCACAAAAACGTCACCGCGGACGTGCTGCCGACTGTGACAATGACCCCGTTCTTTGTCGCGTAAGGCATGTGCATCGACGACGAATTATATTGTTAAGGTGACACCATTTATTGCCTTTACAATGGATACGCCATCAAAGGTACGCTTTACCCTGCATACAGAGCTGGAGCATACTTTGTATGACCACTACAATGACGCAGTCCGTCTTTTTAAAGAAGAAAGGCAAGAGCGTGAAAAGCTTCAGGGCCTTGTTGGGAACTTGAAGAACCAAATTGAAGTTCTTCAAGAGCAGCTGAAATGCGTTGCGCAATCAACAAACATGCCATCAACATCAAGCATGGAAACTTCCTCGGTACAGGTGGAATATGTTACGGACGAGGAAGAGCTAGCAAAAGAGACAGAGTGGATAAGAGCGAAATCCAGGAAAAAGCGGAAAATGAACACCTCGCCCACTGTCTCACCACAAGGAAATGCCAATACTCCAGCAAAAGAAAAACAAAAAAAAATTCCTTCCCCACCTCCGATCATAGTAGACGGGGTGAATAATTACCAAAATTTTTACGACTCCTTGTCTGTAAAACAGCCCGCTGGTACCTTTAAAATCAAGATACTAAGCGGTGAGAGTGTTAAAGTGAATGCCATCAATGATGATGCATACAGAGCCTTAACAAAAATTCTAAGCGAAAGCGAGTGCCCCTGGCACTCCTATGAAAACAAACAAGAGAGACCGATAAGAGTTATGGTCAAGAAATTGCCTTCCTCGTGTAAACCTGACCGAATTATCGAAGACCTAAATGGAAGAGGCTACAAGATTGAAGAAGTTGTGAACAAACTAAGTTGGAAAACTAAGGAACCACTAAACATGTTCATGGCCACCTTCAGCAACGAAGAAGATGTAAAAAAAATATATGAAATAAAACATATTTTGGGGTGCGTGGTCGAGATTCAACCACTAAGATCCACCAAACTTATCCCACAGTGCAAGAAATGCCAAGTATATGGTCATACACAAAAGTACTGCTCCAAAGAACCAAGATGTGTTAAATGCACAGGTAAGCACCTTACAAAGGACTGCAAAAAACCTGCAGAAGAAAAACCAAAGTGTGTGCACTGTGGGGAAGCACACCCAGCAAACTACCGAGGCTGCATGGTAGCTAAAGAAATGCAGAAGATGCGGACCAAAAGTATAAATAAAACTCAGGCTACACAGCAAAACACCAGCAGCAAACAGCAGGTAGCTCCTCCAGGCTCTAACGTAAGAACTCCTTCAGTTAGCACCACTCACAAATCTGTGTCATATGCCCAGGCAACTGCCAAAAACACACCAACCATACAACGCAAAGAGCCAAGCAACGATAACAAGCTAGATGTCATTCTGAAGCTCATGACATCCTTTGATGAGAGATTGAAAATAATAGAAAATAGCACCAAACAAGCTATTCCTAAGAGTAAAAAATGATTTGTACACTAAAAATCATGGCTTGGAACTGCAATGGGCTACTTAATCATCAAAACGAACTGCAAGTAGTCCTAGACATAGAAAATGTCGATCTGTGTCTCGTATCTGAAACGCATTTCAATAAACAGTCACACATCACTTTCAAAGGCTATAAAACCTACCATGCACTACACCCAGACAACAAAGGAAGGGGGGGTAGTGCTGTTATCGTGAAAGAAAACATAAAGCACTATGAAGTAAGTAAATGTGAAGAGCCAGATATCCAGTCCGTAGCTATTTGCATTAATACAAAGCGGTATTCTCTTACGGTAGCAGCCATATACTGCCCACCGCGCCATACGATACATGAACACAACTACTCAAGATTTTTACAAACCCTTGGTGAAAGATTTGTACTTGGAGGTGACTTCAATGCAAAGAATACGTACTGGGGATCCAGACTAACGAATACAAAGGGCAGAAACTTATTGAATGCCATTAAACATATAAAAGGTGACGTTATATCTACTGGTTCACCAACATACTGGCCAACTGACCAAAACAAAATTCCAGACCTGATAGACTTCTTCATCTACAAAAATCTATCGAGTAACTACCTACGAATGAAGCAAAGTTATGATATGAACTCTGACCATTCTCCAATATACCTAGAAATAAGTGAACAAGTTTCACAAATAGAAAACGCTCTGACCCTGGTAAATAAGTATACTGATTGGGAGAGTTTTAAAATAGAATTAGATTTTAATATAGACCTAAAAGTTCCTCTGAAAGCCCCGGAGCAACTTAACCTAGAAATAGACAATTTTACTAAAATCATACAACAGGTTGCCTGGAATAATACACCAGTAAACAAAAAAAGAGGCGCAAGAAACCACTACCCTCGGGATATTTTGCAACTCATAAATGAAAAAAGAAAACAGAGAAACGTTTGGCACCAAACTAGATTTCCACAAGACAAAACTAAATTAAATAATCTCACAAAACTGCTTAAAAGAAAAATTCAAGCTTTTAATGACGAGTCAACTAACAGCTATCTCCAGAACCTCACCAGTGATCGCAGTACAAACTACTCACTCTGGAAGGCAACTAAACATATGAAACGACCCATTACCCAAATTCCTCCGATTAATATAGGGTCTGGAAAATGGGCCGTTAGTAACGAACAGAAAGCCAAAAGATTTGCAGAACATCTTGAAGAAATATTTACACCTAACGAAGGCCAAACAAACCAAGTACCTATGATTAACGAAGTTTGTGACGAAACACTTTCGATAAAGCTGGTAACACCCAGAGAAGTCTGGAGCGAAATAAAACACCGTATAAACCCAAAGAAATCTCCTGGATTCGACCTTATCTCGGGAGAAATACTACACCATCTTCCACGAAAAGCACTAGTGAAACTGACGACCCTTATAAACGCAGCATTCAGACTAAAGGTTGTACCAGATTTATGGAAGGTTGCCGAAGTCATTATGATAGCAAAGCCAGGAAAACCACCTCATGAGACCTCATCTTATAGACCAATTTCTCTGCTACCTATCATGTCAAAATTATTTGAAAAACTGTTACTGAAAAGACTTAAGCCACTTATAGAAAGTAAAAACATCATACCAGATCACCAATTTGGATTCCGAGAACAGCATTCAACAATAGATCAAGTTCATAGAATTACAGATGTTATTGAGAGGACTCTCGAAGAAAAAAAAGTCTGCTCCACTATCTTTTTGGACGTGGCACAGGCATTCGATAAGGTATGGCATGAGGGCCTATTACTGAAATTAAGAAAAGTATTACCTCCTGAATTTACAGATGTAATAGAATCCTACTTATCTGATAGAACTTTTAGAATAAGGCAAGAAGACGTCTTCTCTGAACTTAAGAAAATAAGAGCTGGGGTACCACAAGGAAGCGTACTAGGTCCGGTCCTTTACCTTCTTTATACAAGTGATATTCCCGTCCTAGCCAATAATACCATTGCAACCTTTGCTGATGACACTGCCATAATGGCTGTCGGAGGCACTCATGCAGAAGCAGCTGAAAAGGTACAAGTAGCTGTTAATGAAATCCATGATTGGACTAGAAAATGGAGAATAAAACTAAATGAATCCAAATCGGTTCACATCAACTTTACTAACAAGAAAGATCAATACTGTGCGGTATTCATTAACAATAAAATCATTCCATATGGAAACACAGCTAAATACCTTGGTATGACTCTTGACGCAAAGCTGCGCTGGAAAGCACACGTCAAGAAGAAAAAAGAAGAGCTAGAGTTACGCTACAAGAGGATGTACTGGCTGCTTGGAAGGCAATCTACTCTTTCAGTGCCTAACAAACTTTTGTTGTACAAACAAGTCCTAATGCCGATATGGACTTATGGTATACAGCTGTGGGGCTGTACCTGTAAAAGTAATACTGCAATAATTCAACGATTCCAGAATAAAGTGTTAAGGGGCATTGTTAATGCACCATGGTACGTGAGAGACGAAGATCTGCACCGGGACCTCCAGATCGAATTCGTTGATAAATTAATTAAGAAATTCGCAGAAGCTCACGAGAAAAGACTTCATCACCACGTGAATGTCGAGGCCATCCAGCTCCTCGATAACACAGACAAAGTGAGAAGGCTCAAAAGAATCAAACCTTTTGAGTTAGTGTAATGTTAAGTTATTGTGCAGTAATAATAGTGCTACTTTTAATGAACACAAGAACAAAGTGTCACCACAAAGTGTAGAGACTGTAAGAAAAGTGCCGATGGACACATTCTTAGTAATATTTTCTTCTATAAAAATAAGTTAAAGCAAAATTGCTCATTAGCCTACTTGGCTAGATTGTAATGTTATTAGGGTACCGCATCAAAGGGGTATACTAATTTAATGAAAAAAAAAAAAAAAAAAAAAAAAAGTTGTATCCAAGGATCACTTGTGAGGGTAGCCCAAGATCATAGTGAATGGCAAGAGCAATGAGAGGCACAGCAGTGAACTTCAGGTTGATGATGATGATAGGTACCTCATCATCATCATCAACCTGAAGTTCACAGCTCTCAAATGGTAAAAACATCAAGGAAATCACATATTGCTGGACTAACCATCAGATATCTGCAAAATTACATGAGCATGTGACAAATGTAATGTTTGGACTAGACGTGCCACTGAATAAAATACCCACCCATTTTGACCAAAGGGTACAGTTATGGAGGAAGTTTTGACGTGATTACCTTCTATGCTTCTCGCGGGACGCGGGAGAGCGAGAGAATGTAAAACTACGGGTGCGTTCGTTGTGTTGATTGATCGATCTCAGCAAAAGCAAGCAAAAGGACTAGGTGCTCGGCATAAAACTTTTTTTTGGTTCTGGCAACACCTTTTGTCAAATGTCATGTGATGACGTGCTGGCTTTCAATGCGTTTTTAATTACCAGCAAACGTCGTTCTGACACCTAAACGAAATACGAGCTTCTTATTGGTCGTAATGGAAACATTTTGTACTGGCAACCAATCCCTGCAAGCCATGAATTTATGAAATACTTCTGAATAATAGAAATCGAACTTGTCCATTAATTCAGAAATCTAGGTGAAGTGAGGTTGAATATTTTTGTAGATTTCTTGTAATTTCTAAGTGAATGAAGTGTTTTAATTATTAATGAAAGGAAGCCTTAAAACGCAGGTACTTATTGCATTATTCTATAATGTAAGAAGCTGTACAAATGCAGAGTTAAAAATGCTGTGTCAGTGTCGCGAATGTAATTTAATATTTTCGTACCCAATTATTTATAGAAAGCCTTGATTAAGAGCAACAGGGATAATACAACTGTATTATCACAGTGACAGTTTAATACATTTATCTTTTCTTGATTCACAACGTAAAATACGTTACAGCAATTGAAAGAAAATAAATGAGATATCTATAGAATCTGCTTATTAAGCATTTTAATGCCTGAGAAGCCTTATGCATATTTAAACAAGCATAACTAAAGCCTTGTGGTTTATTTGTGATAAGATTATATTTTCACTTACCTTCACTACCAAATGGTGAGTAGTATGAGAGAGAGACGTAAGTATGTATCTATAGTGCACTCATACTAAAATCTAGCCAGAGGAACAGTCTGTAGAACTTAATTTAATCTAATTAATAAACTGAATTACTATTTCCCCCGCCACAGTACCTATGGGATTGGACGAGGTAGGATTTGATATCATAGGGCTCAAATCGGCATTACACACATCAGGATTGTGTGAGCCCATCAACTTGAGGCATCCAGATGTTCAGCCAGCCAATTTTACTGACCCACACCCTTCAAACCGAAACACAGTGATGCTTCTTTACAGCAGAAATAGGCATAATAACTTGTGTTTCATAATATTATGTTGTCTTCCAGAACAATGCGTTTACTAATACCACTAGCTCTAGTGCTATGCAGTGCTGCCTTCTCACTAGCATATGAAGACAGTAACTTGGAAGATGACGATTTCGCCGAGTTTGAGCAGTTTGATGCTGATGATGAGGCAACGGTAACTGGTATGTATTTAATTTCCTGGAAACATAAATTCATCTGGAGTTTAAACGAGTTGCAAGTAGAGAAGGCTTCATTTTGATCTTCTAGAGGCTTAAGATCAGAAGTAACAGTTCAGGCTGATAGCAGAACTGATGTGTATCAGCTTTCTGGTTTATAAGTTTTTTTGTAAATACCTACTTGGAATACAAAATAGCACCCAGATAAAAAACAAATATCTTTGTTCACCACACAAATATTTGTTCTTGGTAGGGATTGAACCCATGACCTACGGCGCTGGGCGGTCAAGCTAGCTGCAGAAAACTGCTTGATTTTAGGAATTCACAAAGACATTGAAGAAAACAAGTTGTGAACAAGCAAAGTTAAATTAACATAAGCCGAATAAGAATTGAATTCAAAGTGTGTAAATTTAAGGTACATTTTCGTAACCGCAGCCGTTTCGTCATTTTGTGAATAATCATTCATATAATCATATTCACCATAGTTTTAATTCTACATATAATAAAAAAAATGCTCTGGGCTATTTTTAGGGTTCCGTAGCCAAATGGCAAAAACGGAACCCTTATAGATTCGTCATGTCTGTCTGTCTGTCTGTCTGTCTGTCTGTCTGTCTGTCTGTCTGTCTGTTCGGCCGAGTCACAGCCATTTTTCTCCGAAACCATAAGAGCTAGACTGATGAAACTTGGTGAGTAGATGTATTCTGTGAACCGCATTTAGGTTTTTACACAAAAATAGAAAAAAAACTATAAATTTTGGGGGTACTTGAAACTGAAACTCAAAAATGTTTTTTTCATCGAACCCATACGTGTGGGGTATCTATGGATAGGTCTTTAAAAGTTATGTTGAGGTTTCTAATATCGTTTTTTTCTAAAACTATAAATTTTGGGGGTCCCCATACTTGAAACTGAAACTCAAAAATTTTTTTTTCATCTAACCCATACGTGTGGGGTATCTATGGATAGGTCTTCAAAAATGATGTTGAGGTTTCTAATATAGTTTTTTTCTAAACTGAATAGTTTGCGCGAGAGACACTTCCAAAGTGGAAAAAAGTTGGTCCCCCCCCCTCTAACTTCTAAAATAAGAGAATGATAAATCCAAAAAAAATATATGTTGTACATTACTATGCAAACTTCCAACGATATTTGGTTTGAACGAGATCTACTCAGTAGTTTTTTTTTTATACGTCATAAATCGTAAACCGCAATTTACCTTTCGACGAACTACAAAAACCTTTATATTATGTTAATTGATGTTACGGAACCCTTCATGGGCGAGTCCGACTCGCACTTGGCTGCTTTTTTATATTTCTTTTAAAGGAAGAATAATATAGATCATAATATATTGTAAGTCCCGAAACAAAATAAACCATGGACAATACAAACTTTGTTTCTTTCTTCTTTGACTGGCCTCTCAGCTTAGTTGGCAGTTAGAAGCCAGATAGTGTTGTAAAAAAAATTTTTTAAGCTTGTTTTTTTCCATTATGGTTTCCCATAACAATTTCATCAAAATCGGTTCAGCATTTTGGCCATGAACTCTGTTTCTCAAGTTTTTTAAACTTCACTTAACGTTTAAGAATAATTTCAGATTTCAGTGAAGAAGTGAAAGTGCCAGTGAAATCGAAAACAGTGTACAAAGAAGCAGCCGCTGATGTTGAGATCGAGGATGACATCATTGCAGAGGTCAGTAAAGAACACTTAAAAGTCTGACTCTAATTAAATTCTAAAGCCCGCTCCACATTGTGCATAGTCCCCCTGCTAACCTCACCCCAGCCTGCCCAACTCCTTAATGCTTTGCGCAAAAAATCCACGCATCCAAGCTTTTCTGCATTCAAATTTTTACAAAACGCAGTTGTTAAAGTGGCAACCACGGTCGTCAAATCTATGAAGAAAACGAAACAGCTTCACGACTTTGATCCCTACTGTTAGCCGGTTTTGGGAATAGGACATCCCTATTGTGGCCGGGCGACGTGACACATCACTAGTCGAGGGAGAAAGATGGCGTCGGAATGCGTAGATGTTTGGTTTGAGGTGTAATAAAGTAAAACAGATGCTAGCTATATTCAATGAAGAGTTTTCGCCGTAACCCTAGGCATGAATAAAGCTTCTTATAAAATCCTTAAATTGAAATTAATGTAATTGTTACAGGATGATGAAGACAATGAATTTGAGCACTTCCAAGATCCAGAGGAGTTTGAAGGCTTCCAGGATAGCTTGCCGCGTTCCGCTGAGCAGCCAAAAATCACTATTTCTAATGTACGTCTTCTTTTTCCTCCTGCTCTTATCCAATGTTATGTGGGGTCGGCACAACATGTTGGCTGTTGTGTGTGGTGTTGTTGTTGTTGTGTGTTGTTGACTGGCCTCTCAGCTCAGTTGGTAGTAGCTCTGCCTGCTGCGCCGTAGGTCGTGGGTTCGATCATCACCGAGAACAAATATTTATGTGGTGAACGCAGATGTATGTTCTCTGTTTGGGTGTTATATTGTATTCTATGTACAGTCGCGGTATGTAAAAGGTTCGTCACCTTACAGTCGGTTTTCGCTTGCACCAGTGCCTTGATCATGGACACATTTTGACATAATTTGTGACGTTAACTTATCGGTGTATTCTGTCTATTCAATTTCAAAAGGTAGTATGTGATTGTGATATGTTGAACAAATCAAGTGGAAAATTGACGAACATTTCATACCGCCACTATACATACTATTTACAAAAAATTTGGGGCTAGATAGTGTTGTGTGAAGTGCCCACAATACTGATATATTTTTTTATTCTAAAACTTGTATTTCTTACAGGTTCCTATAACGATTCGTCCCCGATGGGACGCGTACTGGCTGGAAGGCATCCTCTGCTGTCTTCTAGTGGCGTATGCCATGGCCTATGCGGTAGGACGGGCTAAGAACACCTCTATTGCCACCAACTTCTTGAAGCTACACAAACCGCTTTTAGACGATAACTTCACGTTAGTTGGTAAGTGAATTGATACAGAAACCGGTTTCTTGCAAAAACTATGTCAGGGGATATTATCTTCGTGTCACTGGTTCTTTCGAACCAAGTGTGGTGAAAGGATTTTAAGTGCGCCTCAAAGGCTCCTTTCGTGCACTATGCAGTAATTTCTCCTGCACCCACAAACTAAACACAGCAATGGTGCTTCACGGCAGAAATAGGAGGAGCCCCAAATATAAGTATGAGGTACCTATTATGAATCTATCAATATTTTTTTTATTCTACTAGCTGATGGAATATGCGTATGATCCACCTGATGTTAAGTGGAACCATCACCTATAATAAAGCATTGCCTCGTAGGTCACGTACGTTAGGAACGTGCCCTACGATGCCCTGCGTCCATCAACTTGAGACATACATATGTTCAGCCTCACGTGCCAGTAATTTCACCGGCACCCACACCCTTCAAACTGAAACACAGAATTGCTGCTTCACGGCAGAAATAGGACGAGCCCCAAATGGTGGTCCTTGGTAGCATGGTGTGGAAAATGTCCGCCAATATTGTTTTCATTTACGTGTTCCAAAGACAACGTCTTAAATTCGATGGAGCTGGCTGCACGCACGAAAAAACATGACGCATGCGGCGTTACCACGCTCTGAGGCGTTCCATTTAAGGCTTGAAGTGCAAGCGAGAGCGCGGAACGAGCGACAAAGAGGCACGATCGGCCTCCGCGTTCGGCAGCGTTCGACATCTGTCTCTCTCCTAGTTGAGTGAGCGATGCGTCCGCGTGGGCAGCTGCTATACAATAATACATTTACATGTTTTCGTCAAGTATGAAGCGCAGTGAAAAGTGAATGTGGTGTCAATTGTTTATAGCAACGATAATTGCGGCTTATATATGACGTTGTCACGTTCAACTATCGTCAGTAAACCGACTTTACAGACAAGTAGTTCCGTAGCCAAATGGCAAAAACGGAACCCTTATAGATTCGTCATGTCTGTCTGTCTGTCTGTCTGTCCGTCCGTGTCACAGCCATTTTTCTCCGAAACCGTAAAAGCTAGACTGATGAAACTTGGCGAGTAGATGTATTCTGTGAACCGCATTAAGGTTTTTACACAAAAATAGAAAAAAAACTATAAATTTTGGGGGTCCCCATACTTGAAACTGAAACTCAAAAAAAATTTTTTCATCGAACCCATACGTGTGGGGTATCTATGAAGAGGTCTTCAAAAATGATGTTGAGGTTTCTAATATCGTTTTTTTCTAAACTTAATAGTTTGCGCGAGAGACACTTCCAAAGTGGAAAAAAGTTGGTCCCCCCCCTCTAACTTCTAAAATAAGAGAAAGATAAAACTAAAAAAAATATATGTTGTACATTACTATGCAAACTTTCAACGATATTTGGTTTGAACGAGATCTAGTCAGTAGTTTTTTTTTTTATACTTCATAAATCGTAAACCGCAACTTATATACCTTTCGACGAACTACAAGAACCTTTATATTATGTTACTTGATGCTACGGAACCCTTCATAGGCGAGTCCGACTCGCACTTGGCCGCTTTTTTTTCTTTGGATTAAAGAAGTCTGCTATGCTGTTCCCAGGTGATTCAGCATCAGACGTGTCTAACAACGATGAGTACGGCTGGCATCGTGAGGCGGAACATTGCTTCACCATGTGGTGCAGCGGAAGGCAATGCTGTGAAGGCATGCTACTCACACTCAAACTCATCAAGGTATTATAGTATAACTTTTGAAACTATCATGGTTTAACTGTGTGTTTATTTTTGTTTAGTATTTACATAAGCCCTCATCTTATAAGTGCACTACCCAACCTATATTCTTATTACCCAAAGGTTAGCAGGTAGATAATGCTATCTAGCATTAATTTCGCCTGTGTACAGTACTTTTTAATTTGTGCAATAAAGAATTTTCTATCTTTCTATCTATCTTAAGGAAAATCACAAAGATTTTTATAATGTCCCAAAAGCTAAGAGCCGAGCGGGATTTGAACCCGCGACCTTCCCCTTGGTACGGGGCTGCGCTGACCTCTTTGCCATCGGATCCTAATCACACTATGAATTTGCCACATTCTGTTCACTTGGTTGTTCCCTGTTCAATCAATTCTATGATTTTTGTTATCAGCGTCAAGATCTGGTTCACCTCATAATGGGCGCGGTACGTCCTGCTACGGACACGTTGCTAATTCGAGTGGAACTTGGCAAAGACGACGGCGATCCATTTGTGTTGTGTGTGGCGCAGAAGAAATATGCCACGCGGCTGGCTAAGGAGATGCACGACCTTGTGAGTACTATACAATTATTGTTTCGCCGTAAGCCGTGGGTTCGATCCCATATTTGTGTGGTGAACACAAATTTTTGTTCTCTGTCTGGGTGGTAAAAAAATCAAAATAGCAAAGTTATGCAATAACAAACATAAAAAAAATTACAGGAATTGATTGTTAGAAAAATTGTCTGTAAAGTCGGTTTACTGACGATAGTTGAACGTGACAACGTCGTTAGCCGCAATTATCGTTGCTATAAACAATTGACACCACATTCACTTTTCACTGCGCTTCATACTTGACGAAAACATGTAAATGTATTATTGTATAGCAGCTGCCCACGCGGACGCATCGCTCACTCAAGTAGGAGAGAGACAGATGTCGAACGCTGCCGAACGCGGAGGCCGATTGTGCCTCTTTGTCGCTCGTTCCGCGCTCTCGCTTGCACTTCAAGCCTTAAATGGAACGCCTCAGAGTGAGGTAACGCCGCATGCGTCATGTTTTTTCGTGCGTGCAGCCGGCTCCACGGAATTATAAGGCGTTGTCACGTCAAAAAATACAACCTTCTGTACAGCAAGGACATCCTAGGGATCACGATCTTCAGTCATGAAGTGCCGACCACAGAGAGTAATAAAAAACTTGAGAGGTGTCAAGGGACACCCGGATGGAACGAAGTTTCTTTATTATTATTTACAAAAAACCTGTATACACTCAACAAAAATAATCGTCGCGACACCACACTGAACAATGCGAAATAGTAATGAAAATATCTGGCTTGCTTTCTATAAGAGAGAGAGACAGACAGAGAAACATGCGCACGCCCCGCCCAGCTTACAAATAGCTTACTATAGCAAAAAGTGTCGGGACAACTTTTCGTAAGAATTTTTTCCGTCTAGCCCCCTTTTCACAACGCGCTATAAGAGGGCATCACACAGGCGACTCGCCATACAAACGTAGTCCTCTATTTCCTCCCTGGATAATGCCTTTAGATTAACCATTTTATCTCATAAAATCCAGATCTGCTATATACGTGAAATGTTTTCCTCTTTTTCAGAAACTTATTGATAAAGAAAATACGACCCTAATATGATTTATATGTAATATGAATTGGAGGTGATATTTGAGAGTCGCCGGTGTGATTCCCTCTTAAGGAACTTCGTTCCAAAAATGAATGTGGTGTGGTGTTCCAGAGCGTGTTCTGTCCGGAGAAGCGTCCGGGCACGGCGCACGGGCTGCCCGGCGCGCTCAGCGTGCTGTCCGAGTGCGCGGAGGCGGCGGCCGGCGTGCTGGACGCGCGAGCCTGCGCCGCGCTCACGGCCCTGCACGCGCGCCTGCATTACATACACATCTCCGACAGATACGCGGGCGTCAACCAACAAGAGTTAGTACCCCATGCAGCGGCGTCTTTACCTATTGTGCAGGGTGTGCGAAGCACACGGGCGCAGCGTCCTAGGGGGCGCCGAGCGCCGCTTGGCGCCCCCTAGGACCGCTTCGAAAGCTCCGAAGAGCTCCGGTCTGCATAGATTTTGTATAGCGCTCGGCGCCCACTCGGCCACTCGGTGGGCGCGTTGGCCGGGCGCCGCACTTTCAATGACCAACGTAAAAAGAGCTCCACTCTGCATAGATTTTGTATAGCGCTCGGCGCCCCCTAGCCCTACTCGGCCACTCAGTGGGCGCGTTGGCCGGGCGCCACACTTTCAATCACCAACGTAAAAAGACCTCCGCTCTGCATAGATTTTGTATAGCATCTTGCGCTCGGAGCCCCCTAGCCCCACTCGGCCACTCGGCGGGCGAGTTGGCCAGTCGCCGCACTTTCAATGACCAACGTAAAAAGAGCTCTGCTCTGCATAGATTTTATATAGCATCGTGCGCTCGGCGCCCCCTAGCCCCACTTGGCCACTACGTGGGCGCGTTGGTCGGGCACCGCACTTTCAATGACCAACGTAAAAAGCGCTCCGCTCTGCATAGATTTTGTATAGCATCTTGAGCTCTTCTAATCTTTGATGAATAACATCATAGCATTTTTCTCCTCTAAGGGAAAGAATTTTTCCAATTTTCTTTCTAAATGCATTCCTAAGCTATAAAAGAAACATACCCTCTAAGTTTCAGAACGCGCGCTTACTAGGGGGCGCTTGGGTAATGTTTGCACACGGGCGCTACATGGGCTAGAGACGCCTCTGACCCCATGTATAGCCGAGCGGCGCGCGGCGGCCGGCGTGCTGGACGCGCGAGCCTGAGCCTCTAGTATCAGACAATTGCTAAAAACTTTTTAATGATTTTATAGTGTTTACTACACTTACAAGATCGCTGTCATGTCGTATAGGGAGGTCAAGGAGGTTGCCCTCAAAATAAATACCTGGTGAGAAATGCATACATTACGCCGACAAGAGCGTTGCTCTTAAATAAGAAGAAGTAGGCTACACTTGAGGAAATCCCAAAAAATGTAAATCCTGCTCGGCTCTTAATTTTTGGGACATTCTAAAAATCTTTGTAACTGCTAAAAACTGTCAAGCATTTAGGGTGAATCTTTCGATCGATTTTTAAATTAAATTTTTGTTTATGTAGAAAAGTTTTTTTTTTTAAGTTGTTGATATGTTTGCAGAGATGGAACGGCCACTAAGCCGCCGGACACAGAGAAGGTGATGCTAGTCAGTATGGCGCTGGGCCCGGACGGCGACGGAGAGGATGTAAGGCCTCTTCTACTGCTGGTCTTCCATCTGCTGGACAAGATCAAACGAGTGCGGTTAAGCAAGGAGGTATTATCATTTATCATACTTCTCTTCTTAAATTTAAGAGCTTAGCTCTTGACGGGGTTTTGATGCAGTTTTCTCCAATTAAGTCTTTCGAATGCCTTCCTTGACTTCCTTATACGACATGACAGCGACTTTTTCTTTTATCTGGCTCATGTACGAGTAACTTATTCTTGGCCTTCCTCTTCTCCGTTTTCCTTCAACCTTTCCATCAATGATGTTTTTTATGTAGTTTTCATGTCGTAGCATTTTTCATACTGGTTTATCCAATTTTGTTAAATTTTTTCTTTAGTGCATAGGTGGCCTAGTAACCCTGCCTTCTGATGCTAAACGCACGGGTTCGAATCCAGTCGTGTAACTATGGATTGTTCTGTTTGGAAAACTTGTGTATACAATACCGACTTACTATATCACTTCTCAATATAGTTTCTTTAATTATTCCCTAGTTAAATAAATGAATAAATATGGTAGACAATTCACACACCACTACCTTGCCCCAAACTAAGCAGAGCTTGTACTATGGGAACCAGATAGCTGATATATTACTTCTATAATTTTTTTTTATACTTCTTATCGTGTCACTGATTCTTTCGAACCATGTGTTTTGAACTTTTTAGGTTCTACGATATGTCGGTTTCCTCACGATGTTTTCCTTCACTGTTTGAGAGCACTGGCATAGTGTACAAACATTTTAAGGCAGAGAACTCATTGGTACAGGACTGGATTTGATCCCACGACCTTAGGATCGGAAGGCGGGGACCACTACGCCACCAGCGCTCTCTTTGTTAACTTAGAATACAATATAACATAAAAGAATAGATATAATATTATTATTATTATTCAGACGTTTTTGTCCCACTGCAGGGCAAAGGCCTCCCTTCCCTCTTTCCACTCTTCACGACTTAACGCAGTGACAGCGGCCACGATCTAAGGTGGGAGTCAAGTTCGTCCCGCCATCTCATTCTTGGTCTTCCACGTCGCTGCCTATTATAATATAATAGTTATTATTTTATTAATTTTTTTCAGGCACTAGTTAAATGCGAAAAGCGCAGACAGAAAGTAGCCGAGGCTTGGCTGAGAGGCGCTCACGCAGCCAGGCAGGAACAAGCGGCTGTACGACGGGAGGAGAAAAGGAAACAGGAGAAAGAACGGATTCTAGCAGTAAGTTGGCCTTGCATCTATTATTGTCATCATCATTGGCCTCTTACATCTATTGCAGATGATTTAGTGGCGTCAGTTAGGTCACATAGAACTGTACTCGAAGTCGGGAGTTTTGCTACCACATTTCGTTTATCAAATGTTGTTTTCGTGTGAGCACGTGTCTCTTGTATGGGAATTGATGAGACAACTACATTCTCATCTTTTCTCCAAACAATAGAGAGAGACAAGTACTTCTTCTTATCGTGACACTGATTCTTTCGAACCAAGTGTGGTGAAAGGATTTTAAGTGCGCCTCAAAGAGGCTCTTTTCCTGACACATATTTTCGAACTTTTTAGGTTCTACGATATGCCGGTTCCCTCACGATGTTTTCCTTCACCGTTTGGAGACGATTTATATAGCGTCTGGGACTTGCCTATTTCTACCGTAAAGCAGCATTGCTGTGTTCGGTTTGAAGGTTGTGGGTGCCGGTGAAATTACTGAACAAGGCTGAACATCTGTATGCCTCAAGTTGATGGACCCAGGGCAGTGCATCGTAGGGCACTGACGTGCGTCACCTACGAGCCAATGCTTTGTTACAGGCGATGATTACCACTTAACATCAGCTGGGCCATATTTTGACTGGCCTCTAGCTCAGTTGGTAGTAGCTCTGCCTTCTGCGCCGTAGGTCGTGGGTTTGATCCCCACCGAGAACAAATATTTGTGTGGTAAACATAAATGCTTGTTCTCTGTCTGGGTGTTGTATTGTATTCTAAGTATGTATTTACAAAAAAAATGTATTCTAGTATTATATCAGCTAGTAGCTGGTTCCCATATTACAAGCTCTGCTTAGTTTGGGGCTGGGTAGTGTTGTGTGAATTGTCCACAATATTTATATTTATTTTATATGCTTGTTTCATCAGCTAGTGGTATATGTCGTTATGTGGTAAAGTTCTTAAATATTTTTTTATTTAAGTAATTCAAATATAAGAAGTTAACATTTCTTTACAGGAGGATGACCCAGAAAAACAACGGCGCTGGGAAATAAAAGAGCAGAAGCGCCAAGCTAAAAGAAAAACTCCAAAAATGAAACAGCTCAAAGTAAAGGCTCTATAAATCATGCTGAGAACTACAGACGTCACTTTAAAAGCCGGTTTTATAAATTTCTGTTAGTAAAATTTTCCAAATTCGGTAAATTTGATCTTTATTGTCAAATTTTCCGTCCTAAACCATTTAATTTCAATAATTTTTGTGCATTTTTCAATTTCAAGTTCAAGTTTCGTTTCACTTACAGACAGTTAAAATGCATTTATAATGCTACTATCACTTCTTATCGTGTCACTGATTCTGTTTTAAACCAGTGTGATGAAAGGAAAAATCCTTTCATCACACTGGTGTCTAGAGAGAGACCGGTTTCCTTACGATGTTTTCCTTCACCGTTTGAGAGTACTGGCATAGTGCACTTTCATTTTTCAACAGAAAAACTCATTTCACTACAATAATACACGATAAAATATACTATAACTGTAATTTACATTGTTTATAAAACCGACTCTTATTGGTTCCAAATAAATCTATTGTGAGACTGAAAGTACACAGCTTAAACCATCATCATGGAGGAATTCACTGCTGGACATAAGCCTCTCTTATATTCTCTCCATTTCTTAGAAGAACGATTCTGAGGCCTCTCCATCCCTCGATCTTTACAATGCCTACATTGTAGGCCTAAGTTTCGTCTTCCGGTTCCTAGTCGCCAATCGAACCTTGGATTCTAGAACTAAGACGGGAATTTTCTTTGCAATGTTCCTTGTAGATAAAGGTAGCGGCACATAACTCTACCGCTGACCGTTATTGTGCAGAAGTCTAAAATAAGGTACCTGAGGGGGGCTCACGGTATGAAGGGCGGCTGATTGGTTCTCCAGTCGCACTCCGCTCTCTGTACCAATAGGACACTCTGCAAACATCCACACATCCAGTGTGCGCGACATGGCACATTACGACGCATGCGCAGCGCGTTTCGCTCACCGCTAAAGTTATGTGCCGCTAGTTATACTATAATACCTCTGAATGCCTTAAAGAAAATCTGTCAAAGCAATAATAAATATATCGATGCGTAAGTATATACAGACAAGGTTTTAGCATTGTTTACATTTAGGTTACATTTTTAAGGCTGCCTTGGTTCAGTGCCGCCTTAATCAGAGATCAATATTTTGAAGGAAAAAAAGACTTATTCAAAATCTGTTAAGCACTTTTTTTAATCAATACATACACGAAGTATAATTTAAATGTTGTACTCTCTTCTGTGTGTCATTTTTTATCTATATAATCCCAGTTTTACGAATGACTAATCGCCCAATTATTATTTTAGAATTGTTTATTTTTACTTGCGTAATTTGAGATAAATAACTGTCAAATATATAATTAAACGATTAATCCGTGAAGTCGTGACATTGGCAAAAGCGGCCACTTTTTCCATAATTTTCAAAAGTACTTTATTTGATCTAGATTTGGTTTTTGGATATGGATTTTTTTTGTTAGACTATGCACTGAATATTTGAAACTGAATTTTTTTATTAGCATATTATCCTTTAAATAATTAGTACCTCTTTTGTGACCGTAAGTAGGGGCATGAATAAACACCAGTTGCCCCTGACGTTAGTATAAATCATCTTTATTAGATGCAAAGACTTATTATTTATTCTGATGAGGGCGCCACTGGACCGAAACATGGGGGTTAAAGTGAGCAATTGTTGTATTACACCACGAACAAAGTCGCAGTCAACTTCACTAGTTTAATATAATGTATATTGGCGGAATGAAAATGTTCGTCGATTTTCAACTTGATTTGTTCAACGTATCACAATCACATACTACTTTTTGAAACTGAATAGACAGAATACACCGATAAGTTAACGTCACAAATTATGTCAAAATGTGTTCATGATCAAGGCACTGGTGCAAGCGAAAATCGACTCTAAGGTGACGAACATTTTCATACCGCAACTGTACTTACATAAGTTCTATCAATCATTTGGGCCATTAATTTGAAAGACTTCTGATACAGTTCCATATCAATGCAATGCAATATTTAATTTTGTTATTTACATCTAAGTGTTACTCGAAACGCGAATAAATGTATTTTTAAGTTACCGTATAGTGTTGTTTAATTTGTGTCACCCATTTTCTACAAGTAAAATACTCTATGCGTATTTTATAGACCCTAATATAAATAATAAATATTCTAGAACAATCATATTCATTTATTCCAAAATAACAAAATACATTTGTGTGCGGAATTTAAACTAAAACTAAAATTTGAAATCCACACAATACTAGCTTTTTTTTTACAACAAGGGGATGGAACAAGCCAAATGTTAACCATCGCCTATAACAAAGCATTGCCTCGTAGGTCACGCACGTCAGGAACGTGCCCTACGATGCACTGCCCTGCGCCCATCAACTTGAGGCATATAGATGTTCAGCCTCATCATCAGCCTGAAGAAGTCCATTGCTGGACATAGGCCTCCCCTACACATTTCCAGGAAGAACGATTCTGAGCCCTTTCCATCCACCGACTTCCTGCGATCTTAACAATGTCGTCGGTCCATTTGGTGGGTGGGCGCCCTACGCTTCGTCTTCTGGTTTGTGGTCGCCATTCGAGAACCTTTATTCCCCAACGGTTGTCGGTTCTTCGAGCTATATGGCCTGCCCATTGCCACTTGAACCCACTGCCTATTCATATTTTTTTATGTAAATGTGAAATGTCTGAACTTTGTGAATGAATGAAAATGTTGTGGATTGAATGTCCTAGTAGAAAATAAAGAAAGAAAATACATTTTTAGAAAAGAAAGAAAGAAAAGAATTATTTACACATCTGGCCATAGATATACTTTGGTCATCTGCACAGACCTTTTTTGATTATGTTCATTTGCTGAAATAATATTGTGCTCGTATCATGTATAATGGTGGCTCTTATATAAACGCGATATCTCAGGAATGGTACCTAACTCTTAAAAATTACGTAGGCCATTTTTGTAAAGAATTTTAAGATCTACCACATTGGTTTGAGGTTATTTTTAATAAAACTTACTGTTTTCGAGGAAAATCAAATAAAACCTGATTTTTTTTACCTTTGAGCCGAATAAATTTGTCGCACACATAGGATCCAGAGAAATACCAGAATATTTAATCAAAGCAATATTTATTTCAAATATTTTTTTGTTAAATTATTATGAACAAAATAACAAATATGTTAACAAACATAAGTATCTATTTCTAAGTCACAAAAGCATTTTGTATTTAAAACATCTTTTAATACTAAAGATAGTTTCTTTTTTAAATTAAAATAATGGAAATGAGATCTTCATGCAGTCTTATAAAAATACTGCATAATAATTTCCTTTTATAAACAAATTATGTAAATAAAATGAATAATAATTATTAAAAATCACATGAGGATGAATGAACATGAATGTTGCCTGTGACTTAGGTAAAACAAAACAATTTGTTCTCTGCTATCTCTTATGTGCATAATTTGTAAGGTAACCATAAAAATATTAAATTCTCACAGTTCATATCTTACCTAAAACAATTTCACTAATTATTACATAAATCATTTTCCTATCATCCAATTTTGCAACTCAAAATAACTTTGAGCAATTTGCTTTTTACACACAAATCAGCTGCATGAAAATTATTTAGAATCAAGTGACACGAGACATGCATAAATTAATTCAATTACACCAAGTACTAGGAACATTGACATACAGCAACTATCATTTTACATCCTGGCTATCAATACTAATACACTGAAAATGTGTTACAACATCCAATAATTCACTTACTACATTCTAATCGCTTCCATGCATTACATCAACTTAATTTGTAATCCAGAATGAATACTGACAGGTGAATTAAAAGTCAAGCACGATTCAGTTTACACTCATTCTGGTATACAAAGCAAAGTTAGAGTAAAAGAGAAGTCACTCAAGATCTAGTCGGTGGATGGCTGTCATTCATTGACATGCATCTTCTGAATCTGCGTGGAAACTCGATCCATTTCTGGTGATATTTCTGGCCCTGTCGGAGCGTCGACAGTCAAATTAAGGTTCTCGAGGGATTGGCATCGCTTGGCGGTGTTCTCGCGGAAGTAGCCGCTTGTAGAAGGCTCCATTAAACTGCTTTTTTGTTTTGAATCGCTTGCTCCGTCGCTACTCACATCACTAGAGATCGCGTCAGAGTTCTCACTCTTAGTTCGGTGTCGAATGGGCAGTACGTACGGACAGAGTCGGTTTTTGTTTGGTGCCCTTTTCATACAATAGCCGACCGTGACGTTAGAGACGTAGCGCGTATTAAAACGCATCACGCTGTAGTTAGTCTTGGTCTTGCGAAGGTACTCACGGCACAATGCTTTATCCAAATCGTCCAAATTCATGTGGAGAGGATTCTGTAAACAACGCAATTACGGATTAGCGCTAGCCGCAGAGATCACTGATTCCCGTTGTGTTTCAGATCAATCGTGTTACATACACTATTTTCGAACTCATTGCATTTCATCCTGAACTAAAACAGAGCGAAATTCACGAAATATGCATGGAAAACAGTGAAAATAAACATCACAAAAAAGTCATAATACCGAAGGACGTGCGGGCGAATGACAGACAGCGTAGCGTACGTATTGACAAACAACCAACAACCGTGCAAAACAAAAATTCAGTGCTGCCAGATACATTTAAAGATTTTTTAAGCCGAACCGAGTCTTTTGACCATGGAAGAATAATTTTGACCTCATATTTTTAAAGTATTTGAACCATGTTTGATTGGATTAAGTTACGTAGAAGAAGGTACGTCGCTCGAGGAGCTCAATAGGGAATTTCGGTAGCCACTAGAGCGCGTCAGGTAACAACAGGTGGGATTCCTAGCACCATGTTATGTACTCCTCCTCCTGAAGTTAGCTTAGAGGAGTCATTATTAGGAGTGAAAATGCAAACCCCCTCATTCATAATTCCAGACACTTTTTAACGGCTCGCTAAAAGCCTCTTGTCGCTGTCACTTTCATATCAATTTAGAGATGACAAATTGGCAAGAGACCTTTCGGTCGGTTAAGCTAAACGACTTCTGTAGGACCATTATAATAATAATAATAATAAACATCTATGTATAAATATCTATTCTCCACACAAATATTTGTTCTCGGTGGGGATCGAACCCACGCCCTCCAGCGCAGAAAGCAGAGCTACAACCAAGTCAACCAACTGAGCTGTGAAGGCAGTCAAAAAAATAGGAATATATCTACAAAGCGGTGCAAGAGGTAAGTACGTAACCCAGCAGTGCTGCCCGCGGCACTTCTGCCGAGCTCGGAATGTAATGTCTATAGATTTAATTATATATATATATAATTAAATCTATAGAGAATGTATGGGGGTACCAGTAGGGCTGCCCCGGCTGCCCCAGCCCTGCTTTGGCCATTCCTTTTGATTATATTTAAGATTGTTAAAAAGGAGTTAGCATTACTTTTCTTAAAAAGGCAAGTTGATCGGTACCTCATCCAAACCTGTTGTTGTCACCTGTCCTGTCAGCGTTATAGAATATCAAAGATAAAGTAAATAGTAGAATATACTCATTGTGTCCTGTAGCGTAGTGTTTTACATCTTAGCGTAGCGTTATACAGGGTGTAATCGTTAAGTGTGCACAGGCGATTATTCCGTAACTATTGCAGATATCAAAAAACTTTAAACTGATATCGAAAGTACTTTACCTAATGAGTAAAATGACAATAATAACTTTTTAAAAATAAAACGAGAAATATCCAAAATATTACATTAATCACTCCCATACATTTTATTTCTTAGTAAGTACAAAATTTTGTGTTCAAAGCATATGTTCGAAGTGACGTCCTCCTTGTGCAATACAATGACGAGCTCTATTTACAGTTTCTAAATGAACTTTCCTTAACATTTGCGGAGTAATTAAAGCAATTTCACGACGTACACGATTCTGTAACTCTTCTAGGCTGTGTACTCTCTCAGCGTACACGTGGTCTTTGACAAATCCCCATAGGAAGAAATCACAAGGCGTGAGATCCGGATCTACTTGAAATTCATTAATACCTTCATATCGTACATAATTATAAAATGACAAGGGTAAAATGAGTAGGTACTATTCCACTTAAAATAAGGAAACTAAAACCTTTCTACTATCTCATACTAAATGTATGGGAGTGATTAATGTATTTTTTTTGGATATTTCTCGTTTTATTTTTAAAAAGTTATTAATGTCATTTTACTCATTAGGTAAAGTACTTTCGATATCAGTTTAAAGTTTTTTGATATCTGCAATAGTTACGGAATAATCGCCTGTGCACACTTAACGATTACACCCTGTATACTCATTGTTTTACATACTCATTAGTCCTGTCCTGCGGCAGGTCTGTCTTTGCAATATTTCAATGTAATTTTTAATTTAGTTTTCCGCAGTAGCCAAAAAAGAAGAAGTGAAGTGAAGTGAAGTAATTTAGTTTTCGAAAAAAATGGCAGAAATATTAAAAGAGTGGTTGACTGAACGATTGCAACGTCCAATAACATGGGAAGCAGAGGAATTTGGAGAAATGATGAAAAATGGATATGTTATAGCAAGCGTGCTCTTAAGCTATCATGTTATAAATGAAGAGCAACATTTTCTGATTAGATCAAGCAATGCGCGTGAAGATATGAAAAATAACTGGAGTCATTTGTCGGCATGGTTAGGCGAGTTGGATATAAATGTACCAGACACGGAACTGGTCAATGTCATGGAAGGCAAGGGCTCCAGTTTGTTACGCCTATTTTACCAACTCTTTCTCCATTTGGATAAAAAGGATCGAACGGATTTCATTAAGCGAGAACGAAAAATGGCTTCAAGGTTGGTAGAAAAAATGGATCATAGATTTAAAGTTGATAAGGTTGAAGAAGAAAAGGAATCTTTTGTAGAGGATCTCTCGCGTCCGTTACTCAATGAAAAACATTTTATTGATTGGCAGAGAAAGAAAGCTGATCAGGTTAAAGCAACGTATGACTACGTAAGACACAAGTATTCTAAAATGCTTACCAAAATAGAAAATTCTAATATACCTACGCAGCCCGGAGACGCTATACCCAAAAAACTATCTGGAAAAGAAAAAGAAGACATGGAAAAATTTGCTTTGCGACATCCTTGTCAGTATAAAAACTACACTTATGAGCAGTTGCTAGGCTTAGAAGAAGAATCCCTAGAGCGAAAAAAATCTATTATTGATGCAGACTGGGCTAACAATTACATGGACAATCTTTATACAAAAATCCACAAGAAAACTGACTCTGAAGAGTTTCAGAAGCAAATCAGGAATGTGATTAGTGGATCGTTATGGGATCTTTCGGTGGCCGAAGAAGAGTCCAAATTTGACACGGGGCTTGCAAAAAAAGTTATGAAGCTGTCGCAGTTCGAAAAACAAATGTGCACACAAATTATGGAAACAAAACAGCAAGCCCGCAATTTGGCACAAAATAGAATCCAAGGTGAAAAAGAATTTACTGAGCAGAGAACACAACAGTTCAACCAATTCCTAGATAATGTCAAGGAACAAATACATTTAGAAGTGGTCGAAATCGATTTTGAAAAACAAAGACAGAACATGCTTCACAAGAAATTATACGCAGAGAAAATGAAAAGGAAACGACAGCATTACTACGAAATTTGCTACGAGACGATGCTATCTATAGTTGATTACGCCACAAGATATGCGTATTTCACAAAACTGATCGGAAATGATGTACCGGATCACTTTATTCATGAATGGAAATCTTTGTATTTCAAACATCAACCTATTTTTGATATCCTAGATCCAATGGAAGGCCTTTTAAAAGAAACACCTTTGGAAGAAGAAACAGCACCGGAAGAAGAAGCGATCATAAGACTGGAGCTGGATCGCCAAGAAGCTTTGAATGATAGCGAGTTCATGGAGTATCATAACTACTCATATCCTTGGACATTAGATTTGTTAATTCCAAATTATGATCAGGAGTCAGAAGAAAGGAAGTATGAGTATCTGGGAACTCGCGTGCTTGGCCATGTCGTCTACACCCTTTTAGAAATCAAATACCCATATCCCCCGCCACGCCCACCAGCAGATCTCCCTGACTTTTCGGCCAAAGTTTTATTACGAGGCCTTCCAGATCGGTCTATAGCACTTCCAATGCAGGTTTTATTGAATTTGCGTAAGATAGCTATTGTTCGCTTAGAGTCTTCGATAAATTTTTGCCTGAGAAAATTCAAAACTGAAATGATTGGATGCACTGATATTGAATTATCATTTGACAAATTTCTTGCCGTAGCCCAAGAAGAAGAACCAAAAGAACTAATAAAAAACATGAAAATTGAAGACGATATTATTAGCAAAAGTAGCGATGCCAATGTGTCTGCTATGTTAGGAATTACACCACCCAATACAAAACAAACTCAAACTCCTAAAGCAATACCAGAAAAAGAAATCACCCTGTCTGCTGCCGCAGAACTTGGGAAATATGCGTATGAATCGCTGAGTTTTGGCGAATCGCTGACTGACCATCTCCTTGCAGCCATGATAGTAGAATACATAAAGGATCAAGACAACATAAATGGATTCTGTATTATAAACTATCCTAACACTTACAGAGAAGCTCAAATACTTGAAGAAACATTTTCAGGTCGTGAACCACCTGATCAAGAAACGTTAGAAGACACAAATGATATTTATTTAGAAAACAGTATTGCTAAACACCGCAAAAAGGAAAAAGATCAATATAAACACGTACGAGTATCAAAGCTTGTGAATGATCCACATAAGAAAAGGATCGAGAAACCATTTGAAAGTTATTTTACATGTTATATTCACCTCAGAGAAACCGAAGATATTCTTCAAGAACAAGTAATATGGGATTTGAATGAAGAAAATTCAGAGCTTATCGACAGATTTTATGCAGTGCTTGGTATAAATTACAGCATGTATTATGAGATCATCGAAAAGGACTTTTTAGCTCAACTATGCAAATACATTATTGGGGACTACTTAATGCCCTTAAAGTCATGTGACAGATTATTTGGAGAGAATGTTTTGAGCCAGCTTGATTTTCCGTCATCAGATGATAAACGAACAAAGTCAAAAATTGTTAAACCAGAAGTTAGTAACGGAAAGTCAAAGGAGCGTTTACGCCGGGGATCGAAAACGAGCAAGTCTACAATGAGCACCGAGTTGGAAGTAGTAAAAGAATCTGGATCTTCTGAAGAAGCGGTAGATGAAATGGTACCTATTTTAGAAGAAATAACAGAAGAAGAAGATAATGTGACTAAATCAATAATTAGTGCAGAAGATGTAATGGTATTAGCAGGAGAAGAAGATTATGATTATGGAGACATTCCTATCGCTGAGATAATAGGCGTTGCTTTAGCGACTTGCTGGGAAGAAATTGAAAAGATCTACATTCGTGATATGCAACAACTGTTTTTTGCTAAGCGATTACAAATGAATTGTTTAATTCCTTATGCTAGATTTATCAAGGATAAAATGGAACAAATAATAACCACGCCTCCACCGAAGCAAGATTTAGTGTGTCGTTTTCAAAAAGAGTATAATGATTTTGAGAATGATTGGCGCGACTGTAATTTGACGAAAAATGAATGGCATTGTCGGGTAAAAGAGTTACAGAACAGATTGTATCATATTTGTGATGAAAGGAAGTTACATGCCGAGCAACAGAGACAGGCTCTAATTTGTGAAAATTGGGCTATGGAGGAATTGACCACTATGGTAAACACCTACATATCCTGCATGCAGACTGAACTTAACAGGCAAGTTTTTTCGTTCTTCACATCATTATTATACTTAACTAGTTGTAAAATAAAATCCTGCTCTTCTCACATCCTGAATTTATATTATTTTCCAGGGCTATACTAACATTTCAATCTCTCCATGATTTTTTCTTTGCCATGATCAAACGAATGCCACCCAACGACAGGCTCACATCGAAAGATTTGACAAAGATATTCAAAGAATCGGATGATACATCTGGCAGTAAGAAAGGTGGTGAAGATAAAGTTTATAGGCAGCTAAAAGCCGCTTTTCAAGATCTCCAGCTAAAGAATATTGAGATAGACTTTAGCAATAATCCGTTTAATCTTGTTATTGAGAATAATGTAAAGTTTGCTTTAAAAGTCATAAAGGATACGAATGATAGTTACCGATCAATGATAAGTCGAGAATATAGTGAAATTGCTAAAATTGTGATTACATCTAAAAAAAAAGAAGAGAACAGTTCGGAGGAATCTATTAATGCTGAAGAAATATTTAAAGTAAATGCTCTGAAATGTATCGATGAGTGGACAATGGGCATTAATGGAGAGATGTTCCGTGCAAGTCTACGTATTCTCGCTCTGCAGTACAAATGCTACTATGACATGAAATTGTTTAATAATCACATTTACAAAACATTTATGGAGATACAAAACGATATAAACTCTTACTACATGAACGAAATAAAGTCCGGTGACAGGCTTTGCAAGTATCTTCAAATGGCTGTGGAAGATGGTAGAAAAATAACTGAAACATTGGTTCTAGAACATGATACGTTCGTCATCGATCCTAACCTTCTCCAATTTGCACCACCTGCACCTCCAGTAGACACTGGAGAGATTCTAGAAGTCGCTACGGATATAGAGTTCAAGGTCGGACAGTTGGCTAGATTGCGCGAACAGTTGAAAATTGTAGCTCCTGATGGTATTGCTTTACAACAGTCGTTTATTTATATTTTGCAAGACTTTATTTTCTTTGGCAAAGAGTCATGTGAAGGGCCGCTATTTCCAGAAGCATGGTGTCGAGTGGATCCTGAGCAGGTTCCTAAGTTAGTATTCCTGCTTTTTGGTGAGACAGCATACATTGATTGGCGAGATTTTCTTATTTACTGCCTCAATTTGAAATTCCCGACCGTAGAAGAACTATTAGAATTGCGCAAATACTTTAGGTGTTGCGATCATGAATCAACGGAACTTGTTTCTCGAGATGACTTCATCAATGAAGACCATTGGTTTGATTCAGAATTTGACTCAGATGACAAACATTCAATGCTTAGAAAAGTTTTAATCAAGCATTTTTTGTTTGAGCTGTACGAAGTTGCTGAAGATATGATGAATTACTCTGCATTTTTGCTTGCGTTCTGTAAAAGCTTGAATCCTATCGAAGGCTTTGCCATGGCCATTTCAATGGCCGTTGGCAAAAAAACATGTTACGTATTCGAAGATTGTGAAGAAGTTGTGTGCAAGTTAATAAAAGATAAGAAGTATAGAGATGATTGCTTAGCATGCGCTAATAAATGTACCCAGCAGTTTTTAGATAGATTAATCGTGAATGTAATCAACACATGTGAGGGCGTTTCGATAACTGAGATCGCATACGTTGAGCCTCTGCTCGATGAGAAGAAAGGAAAGAAAGGCAAAGGTGTGTCAGCGTCTAAAAGTAAGAAGCTAGATGTTTCTCAAAGCGCAAGAATGCCAAAAGCTCAAAAAAGTATGATAAGTAGCAGTAAAATGGTACAGTCTGCAACAGATGTAAAGACGACATTTATTTGCCGACCGTGTGAAGAGGAAGAGGTTGTTGAAGAAAAGCCTGCAGAGAAAGAGCAAGTTGAAGAAGAGCAAAAGACGGAACCACAGGCAGATCCTGAGCTAGCGTATGCGGTCAGTCAGACCGTGATTTGGAATGTTTTGAAGATCTGTCTCCCGTGGCACTTTGTACTTGTCCCAGAAGAGAAGGTAACTCCTTACATAGACCAGGTATCAGCTGCAATGAAACGTTTGGAAGTTGATACTGACAATGGTGATATTTACGTCTGCAAGTTTGTCAATGATCAAAATGTTTGCAAACTTTTGCACAAAACGAAGAAATTTACTGCGCTAAATTTGAATGAAGAGGTGCGTAAAATTTTCTATTAAGTTTTCATCGTTCTTATTAAAATTGTTATTTTGTTAATAATAAAGTATTTGAATAAAAGTATTGTGTACGCTTTGGCAGTGGTTAAATATCAGCTACGATTCATTGATTGATTTGGCTCGACTTTGTAATCTTCTCCTTAGGTTAGACCTACTTCTCTGAGACGGCTTTTGTTCTGTTATCGTCTTACTAATGTTTCGAAGAAAGAAACGAAATTAAAGCAATTGAATTGAAGACACGAGATCCCAACTTCTAAGATAACACAGCTGGCAGCCGCCTTTGAAAATGCACCATTTAAATTCTAACTGTATCGCTAAATGCCCTTATAAATGCACGCGGTGTCTGCCTAAACGGCGCGGCCTATATTATGCTATATCGTACAATATTGTCCATGATAGAGATGGTTCAACTAGTACCTTTGAGTAGTAGTAGGGTCAATTTTGTTCCCAAAACATTTAAATCTTTTGCAAAACTTCCTAACTTTATGTCTCAAATAAATATTATTTATTATTTGATTTGAAAACGAATGCAATACTTACGGAAGACTGGAGGAGGACCGACGATTTAAAAACATGGGATAAGTAAAGTATTTAATTTAATTAATTTCTGTTTTTCTAGAGCAAATGTTATTACAAACCTAGCACTAAGACCTTTCAAAGTACCAGGGGGCTAATTCTCGGATCGATCTCGATCATTTTGCAATTTTATTTTATTGCTTCTTTTCACTACCCCGCACTTTTTCTACGTTTTCCGTATATCGTAGCTGTCGAGGCTTTTACAAAGAGGTCGTTGATGAATTACTCAAAGAAATCATCCATTCTCTCTTCGAAAAGAAGCAATAAAATAAAATTGCAAAATGATCGAGATCGGCGCGAGAATTAGCCCCCTGATTCTAGTAACTTTATCGAATAAAATATTTTTGACATTGACTTTGGTTGTGGCCTGACCAAAGTCAAAAGCCACTGTTATATTCTAGAAAAATTGTTGCTCGGTCTACTACCGATACCGTTAAGGCCATTTTAGATGTCAGCCGTGTGCATGTGAGCATTCACTAATAGTCTTGCAACAGCGGCGTTGAGTTCCGAATGCCTGGATTCCCTATTTCCCTATTTCCGGGGAATATGGCTCTCACTCCAGATGCCTTATTCCAACTTCCCAAGTGCTCTCATAAGCTTCAAAAATCATTTGCTGCAGTATTAATGTAACACTAATGCATCATTTGAAATTTCAGGCACGCTTTCGCATGAAATTATTTTTTGACGCTCCTTTTCATTAGAAGTTCACTAGAAGTCTGAAAATAGAAGCGTCCGACGTCTAGTAATACAATGCTGTCAGCGTCGTGGACCGCAGATGGATAGCGTAGCCCAAGATCGTGTGCAAATAAATAAATAGTGTGGACAATCCAAACAACACTATCTAGTCCCAAATTAAGCAGAGCATGTAATAGCCCCTTCCCACGGTTTGTGATATCGCGCCCTCCGTGATGTTTCGTGCGAACGACATACCATGGGAACGGTCTGGTGCGCCGAGGTGCGCGGTAAGGAGCCCTGTCTGTGTGCGTTGCCGTGCGTCGTCGTCGGCTGTGCGTGATGATCTGCAGAACCACGCACCGTAGGAAGGCAGCATAATAAGGGAGCCCGATAGCTGTAGGCCTACCACAAGCACTGTCTGGCTCTGGTTTTGAGTCTGTGTGAGTGCCCATCCAGTGTATTTATTTTATACTGGGTGTGTACGTTTTGACGTAGGATTTATTTATTCAACACTCACACAGTCTCAAAACCAGAGCCAGAAACAGAGCCAGACATAGCTTGTGGTAGGCCAACTGATATAATAGCTATAAACTTAATTTTTTTTCGTAAATGCATACTTATAAAACAATATAACACCCAGACAGAGAACAAACATCTGTGGTTAGCACACAAATATTTGTTCTCAGTGACGCAAAAGGCAGATCTGCCAACTGAGCTGAGAGGCCAGTCGCCGTCGCAAAGAGAGGGTTATACCCAGCAGTGGGTTTCGTCGTGGCTGTGGATGAACTTATACCTAATAATAAATATTGGAGCGCACTTGAGAACGGACCAGACTCGCTAAATATACGGAATTAAGGCCGGTAACAATCAGACCGGTATAATACCCGTGATAACTTGCGCGAAGCTTGAGCGAAGCGCGAAGCTTGAGACAAAGCGATTTGTAGTTTTGCTCCGAACGCTTACGTGCTCCCAACATTCCTTCCAAGACGTAGTTTGTAGTTTTAAGTTTGTAATCATCGTCATTATAAGCATGATTATGTCCACTGCAGGACACAGCTAGGCCTCCCATAAATACATTTCGACGAAGAAGCAAAAAATAATGTCATGTCTGCATTCCTCGTTATTTTCAAAGTCGATGGATTTCAAGATTTTCTTTCCATGTTCTGTGGATAGTCATCACCTCGAGTCCTCTCCATCAATCGACTTCCCGCGATCTTTAAAATGTCGCCAGTCCTCTTGTCCTACATTTTTTACTAGTTTTTTATAAAAGGACACAAACAATTCGGGGATGCTCAATTCTACGCATCTCTCTCTTGTACATTTGTACGAGGGGTTGGTTTTCAGTCTGCTTATTTGGTTTTGGTAATTTCTAGCTTATCTAACCTCATACACAGACCTTTAACACTGTGTAGGTACTTATCATCTCAGAGCCTTTCTAAGACTGCCTTTCATTCGAACTGAAAGAGACCCAGACCCAGACATAGACCCAGCAGTGGCTGAAGGCGTGGATGTTACCACTGGATAAGACACAATTAGTGACAAAAATATACTAACAATTTCAGTTGGATACAGTTATGCATAGTGAGTCCAAGCGCCATTTTCAGTTTTTTGGGAAATTACATAAACGCGTTTTTATTGGTAGAAGATTTGCATTTGCATCGTCAGAAAGTAAATCTATATACATCAAAGCTTATATTTGTAAGTTAACATGTTACAAGAAAAAAACACAAAAAAAGTTTTTATTTTGGAATATATCGTTAAAAATGCACTTGGACTCCTAATAAATATGATGTTCTCATTTTGCAAAACGAGTCCAAGAGACAAAATAATTATTTATTCTGGAAGATTAGCTTTAAGTGCACGTGGAAACGAATTAATATGATGTACTCATTTTGCAAAATGAGTATAAGTATAACATAAAAATGTTTCCTGGACTATTTTCCTATCGTTTAATAAAAAACCCTTGAATTTCCGTATTTACTCAGCATCTTATATTAGATGTTACAGAGGATTGATAAAAGTAAATAAAAAACTATTAAAATGGCACTGATAGTATGTCCAGAAAATAAAACAATATAATTATCTAAAAAATATATTTAATAAACAATAATAATTTAAAACAAGATAAGGACTATCTCAGACATATCTTCAGCTTTCAGACAGACAGAAAAATGATTGATGATATTATTGGTCAACACCAACCCCAAACCCAGAACATATCGGGTAGGATGTAGAATGGAGTAGGTAAATAATATATAAATCTACTCTTCTTCAATAAGTTCCGGATCAAAAACCTAAATGGCCATCAACACCTTCAACAACAATATCATCTTCAATCGTGTCATCAGAAATCAAATCTTTGTCAAATGCTATAGCGTTGTTTGGGATATTATGAAACAGTGATTTTAAATCTTTTAGTTTTTTCTCTGAAACATTTTGTCCTTTCCTACCCTTTCTTTTCTTTACATCAATTTCTAAGCTTTCTTCCTCTTCTACTGCTCCTGCCTTGACATAATGAGGCAATGGATGATTTTAGGTTTGCTTTATCTGGTTTATTCTTAACCAATTATTATTGACCTTCTCGCCCACTGTTATCTTTTTTCTGTTGACAATAGCTTTTTCCTTTTCTTCAGTATTTGTGATTCTTTGTTCTGTAGCTTGCCATAACTTTCTTGTAGTCTTGTGTATAAAGTATTAATTGCAGTTTCAGAAATATAGGGTGCTTTACGAGGAGAGATCATCAGGTCTATTTTTATACTTTTTTGCTATATTGTACGCCCGAAATAGGTAAGCTGTTGGAACATAATTACTTTTAAGATCTTTTATACACAGTTTTACAATAAAATATTTTAATCTTTATCTTTATACGTGTATTCTGGCCTTTATTTTTTTTATTCTGTTCTCCGCAACAATTAAGTTGACCAAAGAATTAAGTTTTTGACTTTGGTAAACTAGTATAATATGTGCTTCCATAAACATGACTTGGGTTCTTCTGCCAGCCTCTCCTTCCACCCAAACAAAGATTACGTTCAGAAGTTACAAACAACTGTCGCGTAGACTACTGATGCGTAACACTACGTCGTTTGGACTAGTAATGTTTAATGGAAATGTACTTTTTCATCATAAAATTTGGTTGTTAGTTTTAAATTGGTTGTTGGACTTGTATTGCATTTCAAAATACTTAGTTTGCTATAGAAGGCGCTTGGACTGGGTATCAAAAAATACCACTTAGAGTGAAGCTGGCTGCAAGAGTGTTTTTTCTATGGCTTAATTATGCCCTAGTGATTACGAAAATGCGAAAAAATCAAAAAATGAAATTTGGCGCTTGGACTCCTTATGCATAACTGTATCCAGTTATTCAATGTCATCTTTCGGGAATGTTCCAGGCCACCTACTCGTAATTTCTCGTATCTTCACACTCATAACGAACCCATATCAAAGACTATGGAAAACCCTTAGTCTATGCCCATATACACAGATAACAGAGAATTCTAGTGTGGGGGGCGTGAAGTCATGATTACGTGAAAGTATTTATGTGGGTGATATGAGTTGTACTGTGATTAATTTTCTCTCTCGGTATCTCACAAAGTTATCATTTTCGCCCCTTGTTTTTCAGCAAGGTATGTACAACATCCTGTAAGCCTACCACAAGCTCTATCTGGCTATGGCTGTGGCTCTGGTTTTGAGTCTGTGTGAGTGATGACTTTTTTTATGCTACTAGCTGATGGAACTAGCATATGGCCCACCTGATATTGAGCGGTAACCATCGCCCATAACAAAGCATTGCCTCGTAGGTCACGCACGTCAGAACGTGCCCTACGATGCAATGCCCTGCGTCCATCAACTTGAGATGTTTCGCCTCACGTGCCTGTAATTACACCGGCACCCACACCCTTCAAATCGAAACACAGTGATGCTGTTACACGGCGGAAATAGGCATGGTGATAGTACTTCCCCGGACGAGCCCTTCACAAGGAGCTCTACTGCTACTAAACGAAATAAATCCTACGTCGAAACGTCAGACGCACAGAATAATACACTGGTGAGCTCACACACACTCAAAGCCAGAGCCAGACAAGAGCTTGTGCTAGTCCTACTGTTGGTTGTCTACACAGGTTTGATTATTTGATACATTGTACCGCCTCACCTCACTTTGCAATGTTTCCATTGTTACCGTTTCGGCGAATAAAGGTTTTATTATCGAGTAATGGAACGAAAAGTAAGTGTTTTTTATGTAATAAAATTTTACGTGTTTTTTGCTTTTATTACGTGGGTTTGGGTACATAGCAACGCAGCGCAGGTAAGTCCTATTAAAGTTTTATAGCACAAATAGAGAATGCTTCTTAAATTTCATTGTAGAAGAAAGGAGCAAGTCCAGAGACAACTCGAAGCATTCACTTTAAGAAATGCCCGCGTTTTATAGAGTATTTAGTAGCAAGGTGACATCTCTCGTCGATTCAACTGAATGCAACTTCGGTTATCGAGCAGGTTAGTTGACTATAACGTCAAAACTGTAGATGGAGCCACGGTCGCGTTAGTGCCGAACAGTCCCTTAGGAGTTATTCGTCGAGTGTGATTAGGATCCGATGGCGCAGTGGTCAACGCAGCCCCGTACCGAGGGGAAGGTCGCGGGTTCAAATCCCGCTCGGCTCTTAACTTTTGGGACATTATAAAAATCTTTATTTAGTAGAAGTAGTAGTGGCAATGGGCATAGCTCGAAAACCGACAACCGCTGGGGAATAAAGGTTCTCGAATGGCGGACATGAGCCGGAAGACAAAACGTAGGGCGCCCACCCACCAGATGGACCGACTACATTGTTAAGATCGCGGGAAGTCTATGGATGGAAAGGGCTCAGAATCGTTCTTCCTAGAAATGTGTAGGGGAGGCCTATGTCCAGCAGTAGACTTCTTCAGGCTGATGTTGATGTGCCGTAGAGCTCTTTATGAAGGGCTCGGCCGGGGAAGTACTACCACCATGTCTTTTTCTGTCGTGAAGCAGCATTGCTCTGTTTCGGATTGAAGGGTACGTATGGGTGCCGGTGAAATTACTGCCACGTGAGACAGAATATGCCTCAAGTTGATGGACGCAGAGCAATGCAACGAAGGGCACGTTCCTGACGTGCGTGACCTACGAGGCAATGGTTGTTCCACCAGCTACTTGTATACAAAAACACACTCCCGCGAACTGTCATTGATGGCCGTTGTTTCTGTTGTTGGTTTGGTCGGTATTGGTATTGACCAATGTCTAAGTAAGGACACAGATAATGTTTTACCTACATTTTCTACCTGCCCGTTCTGTGTGTTTTGATGTATTTGTGCCTAAATGTGTATTCTTTCTTTCCTTCCTTATCGCTGCATCCTAAATATCTATCCTCCTGCTTTCTTTCAGGACGAGATCGAACTCCTCAATCTCTACAAGACTGTTTAGAAAGACCTGCCCAGAAGAAAAGCGGTCTTTGGAAGATAATCCTCTCAGCGTGGCTTCTAGGAGCAGTTCTATACTATCTGTTCTGGAACCAGGCGGTGAAGGTACCAACCGTGCCTTACTTTGAAGTGTTTCCTGAGGATGGAGTCAAGGCTGTGACAGGTGTGTTCTAGGTTATTTGTCATTCGATACTAATTATATTTGGGCTTGGTCGTGTGGAACTACCTCCTAGACCCTAGCTATAAGTCGTTTCAAAGTGATCTTTGTGATACAACTGAATAAACGATAAGATTTGAATCAAAATCATGCGTTCATAATTGGAATCGAATTTGGTAGATTCTTTAAGGCTGAAACGACTGATTTTATAGTAAGGAAATCACAAAGATTTTTATAATGTCCCAAAAGTTACGAGCCGAGCGGGATTTGAACCCGCGACCTTCCCCTCAGTACGGGGCTGCGCTGACCACTGCGCCATCGGATCCTAATCACACTCGACGAATTACTCTCGTCGAGTGTGATTCGATTCGTCGCGGGTTCAAATCCCGCTCGGCTTCGTCGGAATCGTAACTTTTGGGACATTATAAAAATCATTGTGAAACGACTGACTCGAAAAAAATATCATATGATACTGTAGAGTTTGCAATCCTCTAATATAGTTTATTATCCATCACTTCTTCCAACCTTTACTTCTCCGGCAAAGGATAAGTTATCTCACAGTCCTTCATAGTTTGCTTTTGCGTTGGGAATATAATGATTTACTTCACAGAACAAGTGACAATGACTGATGTGTTCACTTACGAGGAAGATCCACATAAGGTGAAGTCGAGTTTGGGGCAAACGCAGAGGAGTTCATCAGCTACTTCTATGAACGGTAACTTTTGGAAATATATAATTAAGATTAATCTCTAATCGTGAAGGATTCATCGACAGTGGATAATGGTGTCGATTCTGCTAATATAATACTGTTGCTACTACTACAAAAAAATCACCTGATAAAGAATTTGTCAGGGTTAAAATTATAGAAGATTTTTAAGAAGTGTTCAAAAAGGATGAGAGTGGATTGCTTGTGATTATCAAACACTTCTAATCTCACTTTAGTGCATATTTTTATGAATTTCGGTAATTGTTTATCTTTTGTATAAATGAAGTATTTATTTAAGTGCTCTCTTACAGACGCCATAGCAATATCGCAAATCCTAGAACAACGGAAAAAGCTGCCTTTGTGCGTGTCACAGGTAGAGATCCGAAATGGTAAGTGTTTTTAATCGTACATGTCCTCTCAATTTTTTCTAATTTCTTAAGTAACACAGGCATAAATATACCTCTTAAAATAAAACAAAAACAAACAGCTTTAAACTTTGAAAATTACTAATAAGACATAGTCTACAATTCGGCGGGCCTTCGGAACCGAATGGTCTGTTGCGTGACGATGGTAAGCGGCCTGACGGTATGACGCTTGTTCCTTGGGAGTTGGGGAGGCCACTTGTGTGAGATGCTACGTGTGTCGACACACTTGCGCCTTCTCATCTGCCAAGGACATCCGTTGTGGCGGGCGCGGCGGCAGATCTGGCCGAGGATCTCAAGAGGCGCAAATATGCAGGTCTCGACAGAGCCTACTTATTTGCTCCTCTTGGGGTTGAGACTCTGGGTCCGTGGGGAACCGAGGCCTCGCGGGTCTTCAAAATTTTGTCTAGGCGACTGATCGAAGCGACGCGTGACCAGCCAGCGTCTTGGGGACGCTTCCGTCTGGCACTGATTTGGATCAGTTGAGCTATCTCTAGATCGTTTGTAACGATAGCTCAACTGTTTCTTGTGTATTTTGTACATTTTGTAAATATTTGTTTAATTGTAAGTTTCTTTGTGTAAATAAATGTTAACGTCTACAATAAGATTTGGAGTCAATAACTTTGTATTTTATGTGGGTACAGGTAACAGACACTGCTAGTTAAAAACCGAAGTCTCAATGAAAAATATATAAAAAAAAACACATTTTCAGTGACCATCTACAGGCAGAAAATAAAAGAGATGGATAGGAAGCTCGACTTGATTACTATGGGCGGATATTACGCGCCTATGGACTGTCGCGCGCGGCACAAAATTGGCATACTTGTGCCTTACCGGTGCGGTGAGCTTATATGTATAGGTAAACCACTATTTTGTAACTACCAATAAAAAAAATAGGGTAATGTAGTAGGGGTAGAACATTATGAATGTGCAATCAGAATTTTTAGTTTCGATAAAATGCCAAAGTTCGGTGCCAAACGCTGTTCGGTTCCGCTTGGTATTTAGCGTTTATGAATGAAATGATTTTTGCTTGTTAAATCATTTCTCAATATTTGACAAAAAATTTTGGTTATTTAAAAAATTTTTTGAGACAAAAAAAATTTTTTTTCGTGTATGTGTTCAGTAATCAGGATTTTTTTTTTGGTAATTACAAAATAGTGGTGTATATAGTACATTCATTGTAGCATTTGTTTCGGAACTACAAAGCCACCGACAGACAGACAAACAGGCAGGCACGCACAGCAAGGCCTCAAGGCCGGGGGTTATACGAAATAGAGTTTTTATGAAAACAAACTACAATCTTAGATTAGATTCTACGTAAACTCGCTACGAGCGTAGCAGCGTAGCCGAATTGAGACCGAAATACAAATTGAAATATTCGAAGCGAATTTTCGTAGCACACACACAATTATAAAATAAAATAAAATAAAATTATAAGTCTCACATGACCACATCCGAAACTCATACATATGAGACACACGTGATTACACATGAAACTCACACAGTTGACCACATTATGAGATAGTACTTTTTAAACTTTCGCGATCATAACGCATACTGAATCTATTACACGGCCTAAAATCCCGCCGCGTGGTCTGCCTGCGACCACGGCTATTGCAACATAGCCGAGACGTCGCTCGGAAAAATAAATAGATTCAGTACACATATTTATGAGATTCACAAAACTACACATAAGACATATGTACATACATAATGAGACTCACAAGACCACATATAAGACTCACAATGTGTTGGTTGCACCGACACTGTTAACCACGGATTACATATCTATCTTACTTATTACTTTAGGCCTACCTTGAGCTCTGTCTGGCTCTGTCTCTGGTTCTGGTTTTGAGTCTGTGTGTGTTGTCGAAATAAACTCTACGCCAAAACGCCACACACAGTATAATGCACTGGTGAGCACTCACACAGACTCAAAACCAGAGCCAGAGACAGAGCCAGACAGAGCTTATGGTAGGCCTACTTATTGTTTTACTAGTACATAGTAGTTCAAGTAACTGGCTTTTAATTTGATTGCTTGAATGACTTTCCATGCTGATTACAGTGACCGAGAGGAGAACCTGGCGATATTCCTGTACAATATCCACCCGTTCCTGATGCAGCAGAACTTGGAGTATCGAATATTTGTTATTGAGCAATATGGTACAGTAGTAGGCAACAAATATAGCACATCGGCTAATTTCGGCTTCAAAGAGCGTAGTGTACGTCAGAAAGAGATAGCGCTCTACATAGCCGAGAAGCAGATGTGCAATATTTATTGTCCATAACCGTAGGTTACGGACTTACGGCTCATTCTTATTCCGTCATTGACGATTTTCCAAGAATTTTGTATGAGATATGACGTATACGTACGTATGTCATGTGTCACGGGAGTACGGATGCCGTGTGAATAAGCCTTCTTCTTCTTGCTGCCCTTATCCCACTCTATGTGGGGACGCGGACGGCACAACATGAACACATTTTTTTTTTAATTTTTTTATTTAGGTTCTGAAAACTGGACGTTACACTATGGGTACAGTAATATTATGGTACGTGGCTAGAAAAGACATAGGCGAGTGTACACCACGAAATTATTACGTAAGCAAAAGCGTGTTTGCTGCTCTGTGGTGTACCTACATTACACATGCGAATATGTATAACTTGCTAAAAGAAAAAGTATATAATATATTATGGCCATGTTTAGTGGTAACCATCGCCTAGAACAGAGAAATGTTTAGTAGGTCAGTCACACTCGCAACAAGTGAACCAAAAAAAAATCAAAATATTTATTGGGGAAACAAGTAACACAGGGGAGTATAAACAGAAAGATGCGATGATAGCCACAATAGTTATAAAAACTGTGACGCAGCTATCAACGCCCACCTCATAGACCTGAATATTGTTTGTCATAAACTATTAGGTATTTCACAATTAGATAAAAACATAGAACTAAGAAGAACTATGAATAATAAAAATAAAACTACAGAGGAGCTACTAAATACTCGTAGGGATTTGGAGTAACGGAGAGCTAAGACACCCCAGTAGAATAAAAAAACTCCTTGCCTCCAATACTAATATTATTTTAATTTTCCCAATATTTATTTTATTTGTACAGTACTCACACTCAATTGACTTTTATGTAATGAATATTATCAGATTGTCCAGCAGAGGACTTTTTAGGATAATGATGATGATAACCGTCGACCGCATCATCACTTAACAGCAGGTGAGATAGCGGTCAAACGCAAAACTATAAATTGTAAAAAAAAGATAAGAATTTGACCTTTAGTTACTGTGGTACCTGAATTTAATAATCAATTCTAGCTGACTTCATTGCACTTTACACTAGAAACATCGCGTGTTTGCAGTTATTATTTACCTACTCTACCTACTCAATAATGTTTCCCGACATTATTTTATACAAAATAATCTAAGTTTGGTTTGAGCGTGCAATGTCATAGTAAATAGTGAGGTTCGTGCTAAGAAACACTCAACACTCCGAGATGATTATAAAACTTTAATAAACGGGAAAGGTACAGGGAGTATCAAAAGTTAGGTGATCAGACAAAGTTGCAAAAGAGTTTTGTGAAGTTAAGTTTTTTGCATACTCAACGGTACTAATAAAGCTTCAACCCTCTTACTTACCCTGAACTCTAAAAACTAGAAGAAATAACAGCACAAAATAAAGTTGCTTCCCGCTGTCTGTCTGTCCTTAATATGCTTAGATCTTTATAACTATGCAACGGATTTTGATGCGGTTTTCATAAATAGAATGATTCAAGAGAAAGGTTTATATGTTTAATACGTACCTAAGTGTAATTATTAAAGAAACACTGATAATTTTAGTTTCTATGTGATGTCGTAAATAAGAGGCAATGCTTTGTTATAGGCGATGGTTACCACTTAACATCAGGTGGGCCATTTGCTTGTTCCATCAGCTAGTTGTGTAAAAAAAACTTTTTTTTTTCTTTTTTCTTTACATTGCAAACGCTGGCAGATAGATCATTAATTTTAGCATCAGCATTGCTCTCGTGCGAAGCCGGGGTGAGTCGCTAGTTTCTACTATTCCTCAAGTTTGATACCCCTAGGACTTTTGTGGTTTATGCTATTTATTTCTTGCTGGTCTTGGCTATGGTCTATCGTGCCTGAAATAAACAACTTTTATTTATTTATTATTTATGCTTTGATTAGATCAAAAAATATAAAATCAGTCAGTCACTTAAAAAACTGCAATGTGACCAATTAACCAATTAAATATTTAATGCCTGTAATAAACGACTTCCTTTGTTATAAGAACAAGGATATTCGAAAATTTAGGCACTGATTTTTTTTTCTAAGGGCATAAAACTACACCTTTTCAAAAAAGTTTTCGAAAGTAGTATTTTGGCACTCATTTTTTTTCTTTTTTTTTGTGGCGCAATAAAACCTCTAAATAGAGGGCACATAGACTACACCTTTTCAGAAAAGATTAAGCAAAATAAAATGTATTTCTGTCCATAGGCACAAACCTATTCAACCGCGGGCGGCTCTTCAACGCTGGTTTCCACGAGCTAGAGAAGATGGGCGATTGGCCGTGCGTGATTTTCCATGACGTAGACCTTCTGCCAACTGACGATAGGATCATTTACTCCTGTCCTAACATCCCGCGGCATATGTGCGCTACTGTGGTGCAGGGCTCGGAAAAACTGCAAGTACCTTTTTTAAACAACCAGCTGATGGAATAAGTGCATGGTGCAACTGATGTGAAGTGGTAACCATCGCCCTTATAAACGACGCTTTGCTATACGAGGCAATGCTTCAAAACATTACCTCGTAGGTCACGCACGTCTGACGTGCCCTACGATGGACTGCCCTTCACAAATAAATTCATAAATAAATAATAAATAATCAATATTTTGGACAATCTACACAACTCCCCATATTTAGCAGAGCTTGTATACTACCTACTATGGGAAGGCTTATTTTATTTATTTTATTTTATTATGTAACTTACTATGGGAACCTCGTACTTACATAGTTTCTTTTTGTAAATACATATTTGGAATATAATATAACACCCAGACAGAGAACAAACATTCACGACACAAATATTTGTGAGCTGATAGGCCAACTGAGCTGAGAGGCCAGTAAAAATAAGGGCTTGTAATATTTTTGTATGGATCCTGGTCTAAATAGGGCCAAAAAGTAGGTAACTAAGCGTTACCCTTACTATCTTCTACAGTCCGAGTTACCGCAGTTTATTTGGAGGAGTGGCAGCCATGACAGCCGGACAGTTCAAGAAAGTCAACGGGTATTCCAACTTGTACTGGGGGTGGGGCGGTGAAGACAACGACATGTTTTGGAGGTAAAAATACCTGCTTATATTTTTAGCTGCAAGAATACAGGGCCTTTGCGAATATTTTATCATCATTTTTAATAGTAAACGTCATGCCACGCTACTTTGAAAGATAAGAATTGTATACATTCTAGTGCAGCTGACTGTACATGTGCACTATTGAATTACAGGCTAAAAATAACGGGACTCGGCGTCACTCGATACTCAAAGAAAATCGCGCGGTACGCGGCACTGGCCCACAAATCTGATTCTGTCAACCAAAATAGGTAAGACACAAATCTGCAATAAACCGAATTCAAATCGGAGCGTCCGCTACAGGATAATAAGCAACTTAGACACACAATAACATACTGTGGCGTTTCTGAACGCAACCGCGCTCTGTTGAAACGATTTAGTCAACGAGAGAGGCGAGGAACTGGCCGGAAGAGCCCTGGTGGCCACGAACCCAGGGGCCCGATGCAACCCTTTTTCGAATATTTCTGTTTCATTTCTTTCATAATGTATAAACGAACGAGGTAAAATAGTATCAAAAGCTGCCGGCTGCGAAACGATATATTTAATTAATGTTTCAGATTCGAAATGCTAAAAAACGGAATGAATCGCTACAAATACGACGGACTCTCAAGTGTGCAGTATGTGGTTGTTTCCTACCAAATAAGGCCGCTGTACACTCATATTCTCGTCGATATAAACCCTTGGAATGAAAATATTACGAATCTGGGCATGTCTTTCAATATGAAAAATTAAAAATACCTGAATATTAATCACACTAATTTATTTACAGCACTGTGAATACTTATTTATCTATTTTGTCTGTAATGTTGGCCAAAAAACTTATTTTGGTAGATCAAGTATTTTTAACATTTGTGTAGGTATACTTAATATTTTTAACCGACTTCCAATCAAAAAGGAGGAGGTTCTCAATTCGGTTGTATGTTTTTTTTTTTTTTTTTTTTAATGTTTGTTACCGCATAACTTCGTCATTTGTGAGCCGATTTGAAAAAATATTTTTTTATCTGAAAGGTACTGCTTCCAGATTGGTCCCATTTTAATTTTATTAAAATCGGTGTTGCCATTTTTTTTAAATAATTTTTTTAATGTTTGTAACTGCATGCCTCCGTCATTTATGAACCGATTTAGAAAATTATTTTTTTATTTGGAAGGTTATTCTTACGTCCAGATTGTCCCAAACAAATTTCATTAAAATCGGTTTAGCCGTTTGGCAATGAAGTCGGTTTCTCAAGTTTTTTAAACTTATAATTATTACCTACAAATTATTAGTAAAGAGGAAGTTGAATCTGCCTGTAAAGGAACGTAATCTGCAAAGGGTTCAACTACAAATGGTTACCCCATGTTGTGGGAAAAAGTTTTTCTACGTGGGTGTGTATCATGCTTAATATTTTCTGGTACCTAATCGGATCATCAACGTATTTTCTTATTTTTTTTTAACTAAAACAATATTTTGGGGTATTTTTTGTAGACTTTTCAAACTCCTTGCTGCAGCAGGTAAGACAGGGTGTGACGCATTTTTAAATGTGCCACGCAGCGGCGTCTTTACCTATTGTGCAGGGTGTGCGGTGCACACGGGCGCAGCGTCCTAGGGGGCGCCGAGCACTGCGTTCGGCGCCCCCTAGGATGCTGCGACCACCCTATGACCACCACGGGGCCCCACTTGGCGGGCACGATGGCCAGGCGCCGCACTTTCAATGACCACCTTGAAAGCGCTCCACTCTGCATAGATTTTGAATAGCATCTTGAGGTCTTCTAATATTTGATAAATTACAGCATAGCTCCCTAACCCCACTCGACCATTCGGCGGGTGCGATGGCCGGGCGCCGCACTTTCAATGACCACCGTAAAAAGCGCTCCGCTCTGCATAGATTTTGAATAGCATCTTGAGCTCTTCTAATATTTGATAAATTACAGCATAGCTCCCTAGCCCCACTCGGCCATTCGGCGGGTGCGTTGGCCGGGTGCCGCACTTTCAATGACCATCGTAAAAAGCGCTCCGCTCTGCATAGATTTTGAGTAGCATCTTGAGCTCTACTAATATTTGATGAATAACATAAAAGCGGGCGAGGTGCCGTGGCGCCCAAAAGGAGGGCGCCGAGCGCCGTGGCCTTTGGCGCCCCCCTTCTTAAAAAGAAGATTGGAAATAATTTTCGAATCTTCTTTCTAAATGCATTTCTAAGCTATAAAATAAACACACCCTTCAAGTTCCATGCTTCTAGAACTAACGGCTTAGGCTGTGCGTTGGTTTTTCTTAAAACCATTTTCCCCCTTTTTCTCCTCTTAAGGAAATAATTTTCCGATTTCCTTTCTTAATGCACCTCTACGCTATAAAAGGAACACACCCTCCAAGTTTCATGCTTCTAGGACTAACTTAGGCTGTGCGTTGATTGTCAGTCAGTCAGTAACGTAAGAGTTTTATTTATTTAGAAGAAAGAAGAAGATAGTCATGTCAACATCATAATCATGGATACGTTTTGGCTTGTTATAGAAAACACCAGAACACCTTGTATAGTTCTAAATACATTCAACAGCACATCGTGGTAACCAAACTGAAAAATTTCTTCTTAAAAATCTCAAAACAAGTTTATTTCCCATTGGGGAAATTTGACAGTTTGTGGTAACTTGATGTGCTGTTACTTGTACTTTGTATCTATTCCATTTTGAACGCGCGCTTACTAGGGGGCGCTTGGGTAATTTTTGCACACGGGCGCTACATGGGCTAGAGACGCCTCTGACTGCCACGTATGCTGGAACTAAGTGTCAAAAACCTATGAGATTTGAAAGAAAGAGCTTGAACTTAGTGTCAAAAACCTATGAAGGCTATGAACTTGGGTATTTTCAATTCGACTAGAACTAGTAGTAAAGTGTGATACTGAGCTGGCAGCATCGTTTTTCGCTGACAGTTACATCAAAATCAAACAACCAGACGTCAGTTCAGTCAGTTCATGCGGTTTGTTTGCAGCAGATGGTAATAGCGCTCGGTGATTTACGCATTACAATTTTTGTAATTTTGCGCACTTTCACCTGTTTACCGTGTTAAATATTGTGTAACAAGTTACGTTCACGTGCTAAGACTAACCTAGAGTGGTTTTAATACTGGTTTTATTGATTATAGATTAAAAACTATCATTGAAATACTGTACTTTTCGAGATACGACTTGTTTTGTGATCATTTTGACCCAGTGTTTTGTGTGTCTTCATTGGAGCTTTTCTCTTCGACTGATAAAAGGTTAGTACATCAATTACTAAGTTTTGCAAGACGTATTCCATAAAATCTAGGCAACTATGAAGTTATTACTGTTGTTCTAATTTTAGAACCTAGTCTTCAGCGTTGGTTATTTTATGATAGACATATTTATCTACCTACTAAATTTATAACTAAAATTGTCAATGTTTTGTAAGTTTCATGTATCAATAGTAACTACCTTGCCTACTTAATTCTTTTTGAAAATATTGTAAATAAATATATTTTCTAACAGAAATATTTATTTAGATAAATAAGTTCAAATACCAAACAGTTTGTATATCTATCTAAATCATCATACAATAAATTATATATTTTTAATAAATTACATTTCTGCACAAACAAATTTTGTAGTACAGGTCGAAGTATAAATACCTTTAATGTTTTTCATTCCTTGTGTTAACTGTATTTTTAATTAGTCTTGGTACTCTGTATAGTGTTGCTATTCAAACCCGTACTGTTATCATATCACCTTGTGTCATAAAGTACATTGTTACCAACGGCCATACAATTTTCTTATTAGATTGACCTCCAAGGAGTCTAAGGAACCATTGAGGTGACAATACATTATCTATAACTACATCGAATATGAACATAAACTGGATAACTCTGTTTACAATCTACATAGATAAGGTTTGTTACAATAAGGTATAATAACATAAAATCACTGTTTACTGATAAGATATGTCATTGCTATTGTCAAATGCCAGCTATTTTTAATGGTAGGCCAAAAGGACAGATGCCATTCATTAAAAAGAAGAAGAAGAAAAAAATAAAAATCATTTTTAGTTGGAAATGTATCGAGGAAGTTTGTCCAGCTGTGGACTTATAGGCTGATGATGATGATGATGATGAGTTTTTTTTTTAATCAATTTACCTGTAATCAAAAGTTAATAAGTACAGTACAATTAGCAACAGAAGAAAATTAACATTTATTGATTTTAAAATCTTGATTAACCTGTTAACTCATTATCAATTTATGCTAATGGTTTTGTTAATGCTCAATAGTTTTTAATGCATAATAAATAAATACAAAAACAAATTATTTTTAACCAAAAAAACATGCATAGAGGCCAAACTTTTTTTAATAGTTTAAACTGTCAGTATAATTGTATATCTCTAAAATATACAAATATTGTGAATAATCCAAACAACACTAACTAGCCCTAAATTAAGCAGAGCTTGTACTATGGGAACCAGATAGATATACTTACCTAAATTTTTTTGTAAATACTTACTTAAAGTACAATAGAACACACAGAGAACAAACATCTGTGTTCACCACACAAATATTTATTCTCAGTGGGGATCGAACCCACGACCGACGCCGCAGAAGGCAGAACTACTACCAACTGAGCTGAGAGACCAGTCAATCTAGGTCAGTATGTCTCAGGGGATATCTTCCATGCCTGGATACCACCATAAATAAAGTATAGTTAAAAAACTAAAAAAACACGCTTTTATAACTAATTGAACTAAAAAGTTAAAAATAAAACTGTAATAATCAATTGAGACTATAATATTATTATTTTTTTCGTATTATTGCATTGTCATCGACCTTTGACAGGTGTGCAAAGTTTGAATCAAATCTGATATCTCAAAGGGGTCGGTTAATACAAGCAAGCAAACAAACTTACATACAGGTGTAGCTAATAAAAGCGTTATAAAAACATTTATCACTGGTATGTATGATATATTTCATGTCAACGAAGATAAGAAATGAGACCTATACGAGTCAAATGTCCCTAATCTATGACACAATGTTCAAATCCTGCCACAATTTATTCCCTTGATTTCATATTTCTCCGATCAGATAAATTAAATAAAAATTGGTCAACGTTTCACACATTCTAGCCCCAAACATAGCAAAGCAAACCAGATGCTAAAGTACTGCCAATAATATACGGTTTAGGCTTAGTTATAAGATGTAATGTTCTAGACCTAATTTTATCCTTGTCCTTAGTCTAACCCCCGAATACTGAAACGCAACTCAGATTTAACAGGTTAGCTGTCCCGAAGCAAGTTTCGATCTTCTTTGTACACGTCCTCATAGTAAATAATGACATATCTACATCATTGGCCATGAGGCACATATGCCTCATGGACGTACCAGTGCAATCACCCATGAGGCACATGTGCCTCATCGGACAGCTAACCTGTTAAGCACGTCTCAAGCGACGAATATTTGACAGATTTTCATTGAAAACTATAAAATAAAGCAATTTGTGACGTGCTCAAAATCATTATATTTATTAAGTTGCGTTTCAGTATTCGGGGGTAAGTGAGAGAAATAAATACAATACATAGGTGACACTTCTGACGTCATTATTCATGCAACTTAATGCTGCATCCATACTGCCGATTATTACCTGAGGGTCTATAGCTAGCTAGTGCAAAAAATATTAACTATGATGGTTATTGGAAATTTATTTTTCTGATATTTAACATATGTATATTTTTCTTTCCAGTTACCCATCCTGCCTTTCCTACCTGTCCTCAAGAAATCAAGAAACCCTTTCCATACCATGGCCTACAAACCCTACATCAATACAATACCTTTGTGTCAGTGTCAATAACTTATATTTTCTGTTGACCATAGAACTCTATGGCATAGATAGAGTAGGTAATAAATAATATCAACATTCTCTGTTATCATTATCAGTTTGAAGAAGTCTGGACCTGGAACTGAACTGAACTTCACAAAGATTTTTATAATGTCCCAAAAGTTAAGAGCCGAGCGGGATTCGAACCCGCGACCTTTCCCTTGGTACGGGGCTGCGCTGACCGCGGCGCCATCGGATCCTAATCACACTCGGCGAATAACTCTTAGGACTCTTGGACTGAACTTCTTGGAAATGGGTAGGGGGTATCTTGGAAATGTATAGAGAAGGCTCAGAATCCCTACACATTTCCAGGAAGAACCCTGGAAATGTGTAGGGATTCTGAGCCTTCTCCATTCACCGACTTCCTGCGATTTCAACAATGTCGTTGGTCCATCGGGTGGGCGCAAGGATTTTTGTGGGCGTCATTCTATTTTGTTGCCAGTAGGAATTATCCTTATTTCACAATTTTGCGATGGTGGTGTTCTCATTTGAAGAGATAAGTGGTTGGCACTACTGTGATATACAACTAGTGTGCATGTCTATGTCATGTATTTAAATGTATCTGATTGGTTAATTAAAATCATCTGTTTGCGTTGGGCAATGTGTTTGCTTATTGATAATTCAGTGTGTTTTATTGCTGCGTTTTTTGTTTCAGTCCGAGGTTTTTAGATTAGTAGAGTTAGAAATAGATAGACAATGTTATATTGCAAAAAATATAAATAAGTACCTACCTCCGAGTATGTTACGTATAACAGACGTTCTTAGGCTAAACAACGATTATATCAGACCCTATTTATGCATACCTACCAACTAGGTACCACCCTTTCAGTCTTTGCGTAAGCAAAAGCGTGTTTGCTGCTCTGTGCTTTCAGTTCAGCATTGTCGGCCTTATCCACAGACAAGATATTTTTATTTATTAATATTGAATAATTAGAACGGAATAAAATAGGTATTCCAATTACACAAATTAATTATTAACTACTAGGTATACATACCTACACACCCTTATAATGCGTAACTGACTAAATTATTTTGCAAAGCTTTTATTGTGTACAATGTTGCACACATAATAACACGCTAATGTAATTATAATAATAATGTGTAATTTAATTACTAATAAAAGGCTAATGCTTCTAGACACCAGTGCTCTGGTACCAATTTCCGAACCTTGCAGAGGTACTAGGAACCTACCTTACCTTGGTAAGTAGGTACAGGTAGTTATTCTGTGATGTGGATTTGGAAGGTTAGAAGAAGACCCTATACCTACTTATTATATTCTATCTATCAGTAGTGGTTACCTACGTAGATTAGATACCACGTTCGAGACTTCGCATGAAACGTGTAAAGACATAGGCAAGACCCTTTTACTTAGTAATCAATCGCTGAAGTGGTAAAACGTGATTGCAATCGTTATCTAAACTTATACCCAAAGTCTCCTACTACATTAAGCGCAATATATGTACATATAAATTTATTTCAATAGGTAGACCTTTGACTACTATAACTGGTGATAAGTAGGTGTATGCTCGTAGGTAGCTGAAAATCGAGTGAAATGGCAAAAGCAAAAAGACCTATGCCCAGCAGTCGGGCTTCTCACCGCTATCACTAATGGCTGGCATTGCCGTGATCGATTTTAGACTGGCTCCATAGAGTTGTCCTATAAAAAAGAGTGGCTCTGTCGGATAAATGAGTTTTTAATCAACAAGTATTTAACGACTCGATTTTACTAGCTTGTTTTTAGAAAATAGCTTCGTTAGCTGTTCGTTGGGATTTCCTTTTCAGTGTTGCCAGCTACATTTTGCAGATTGTCGCAGATTGCCGGAATCACAGAAGAATTAATAGTTACTATGCCAGATTACGTCTATAAACATTCGGGATTAGTATTCTACGTTCATTCATACCTTGGCCGAAATTGGAGCTGACGAATTGATTGGGTAAATGTTCGGGGATGAGATCATACCTACTTCCATATACGCACGTTTTTAAGGAACGACGTGAAGTCAGAAAATGAACATTATATCTTTTATACCTTGGGAACATTCAAAGATTTGGCTTATTGACTTCCGTTGTAGTTCAGTAATCTATTAAAGATATAGACTTATACCAGCATTCACGCTGACTATACGACGCGCGACGTACAGTGGGATACAGCTCAAGTTACCTAAAAATAAATTATAGTTTAAAAAACTAAAAAAACGCTTTTATAACAAATTGAACTAAAAAGTTAAAAATAAAACTGTAATAATCAATTGAAAAATTTATATTATTGACAAAAAGCGTGGGGTGCTTTTTATAATAACTTCAGATATAATAAACTATTGATAAAATATTTACAACAATCAAAATCAAGCCCCCCACGCTTTTTGTACAATAATATAAATTTTCAATTGATTATTACAGTTTTATTTTTAACTTTTTAGTTCAATTTGTTATAAAAGCGTTTTTTTAGTTTTTTAAACTATAATTTATTTTTTACTTTTTAGTTTTTTTATTTTTTTTTCATATATTTTTTCATATATTTTTTTTCATATTATTGCATTGTCATCGACCTTCGACAGGTGTGCAAAGTTTGAATCAAATCTGATCGTTCAAAGTAGGTTTTTTTTTTATTTTTTTTATTTCTTTTCATTTTTTTTATTTTTTTTTTTCATATTATTGCATTGTCAACGACCTTTGACAGGTGTGCAAAGTTTGAATCAAATCTGATCGTTCAAAGTGTGGTTCTTTTTATTTTTTTTATTTCTTTTCATTTTTTTTTTCATATTATTGCATTGTCATCGACCTTTGACAGGTGTGCAAAGTTTGAATCAAATCTGATCGTTCAAAGTAGGACAAATTGAGCTCAAAGGGGTCGGTTACATACATACATACATACATACATACATACATACATACAGGTGAAGCTAATAAAAGCGTTATAACAAATAAAAATGACTCTTACTACAAGGAAATAAGAGCTAGCAGTGTATAGTCTGATGTGTATCCTTGTGTACCAATTTAGGCACAGTGCATTAAAAGGTGAGCACCTAGGTATCCTACGACTACCTACCTACAATAAGTCGTAGTATTTTAATGATTCATTCAGTATTGTTTTGCTCAAATCGGTTACGTGTATCAACATTAAGCTATGCATTCGAAGATGATCAATGGGTGAGGTAACCTTGAGGCTATACGTAATCTTTTTTCACCGCATGAAAATAAATATGAACATTCCTAAGACCCACACCGTGTACCGCGCGGTGCTAATGCTTTATTTTATTTTATTGGAACAACAATCAGTTGATACACCACGAATCATCTTACTTACATAATACTAGGGTTTATGTGAGTAAATGTATACAACGGGATTGGTCGTTAAGTTGGTAAAATACAAAATGATAAATGGAGGTTTAAGCAGTTCAACAGAATGGCGGCAGACTAAGAATAGAACAGCTGTGATTGACTGGCAAGTAATTACATTTAGATTGCGAGGAAAACTTATTGTGTTTCTTGGAATTATTCATTTTCCTTCGACCCTATTCGTTTCTTAGTGGGAACTTGTGTTGCTAGTAATTCTATTAATATGACTAGAAGTCTGAATAAACACGCATTTTAAAAGTAGGTTAACCTTGGAGATAAGCGGCATATTAAAGTAGGCAAGTAATACCGAGATAAACCAGTTAATTATGGCGTAATCAAGGTAGACAATCTACTTAAAAAACATACCGGCGGTGTTGGCAACACCAAAATTAGCTTTAGGTAGGCACCACGAAATTGCAAGTTTTCAAGACCGAGTTTTAGGCAAATTCAGCCAAAGCCCCGCTTCGTAAGTTAATTTGGTTAACATGACATCCCAAGTTAAGCAATTTGGAAGCAGCTTATCATGAGATAGCTACTTTTCTTAAATTATTCTATGTAGGTAAGCTACCTACCGAAACTACGTGAAACGCAGAAAACTTAATGAAAAAATCGGTTGTCTGTAAAGTCGGTTTACTGACGATAGTTGAACGTGATAACGTCATAAGAAAATACTTGCGGACTCGCGGATTCGCGGACTCGCAGACTCGGACTCGGACTTGGACTCGGGCTCGGGCTCGGACTCGGACTCGAACTCTCGGACCCGGACCCGGAACCCGACCGAACCCTTACCCTCATTTACCCTTACCCATTACCCGACCCGGGCTCGGGCTCAGGTAAATGGAACGACGAAACGACGTAACGACGCATGAGTCATGTTTTTTCGTGCGTGCAGCCGGCTCCATCGATTTATAAGACGTTATCACGTCAAAAAAACGCGTCGACTTGAAAACCCCGCCGGTTTTTCGTCGGTATAAATTATGATTCTTTCTTGCAACCATTCTTTCACAGAACGCCAAATATTTGAATAACAGTCCTTATTAATAAATACTTACAGGTTTAGACTAAACTAAATACTTACTTAATATATTTTAAGAAATATTTATTTGTATTTCTTCTACTATTGACTTATCAGATTAGAATATAGACTAACCTGACCTAAGACAATATTTATCGGAAAAATAGTAGCCTATTTGTTATCTCGCTGAGGATATACCTACCTACACTTGAAAGAAGATTATCGCTAATTCAATATGCTTAGCTAAAAGTAGTGGTGTCTATATCCGGCAGGTAGATTACGGTTCTTATCAGGGAACGGTAAACTAGATTCATATTGACATTTTGGTTTCCAATGCGCGTACACGACAAATATAACTCGATTATAGATACTGTACCTAGTCGCGTTGTCGCGCAGTGTAACATAAAGTGTAAAGCCGGGTCCAGACGAGTGTAACGTGTAATGTAATCCACCGTGTAATGTAACACGAATTCTACGTGTGGACGGCACTACGAGCGTTACATGTAATGCTCGTAGTGCCGTCCACACGTAGAATTCGTGTTACATTACACGTAACTTACATTACACGTTACACTCGTCTGGACCCGGCTTAAGAAACTACGTTTATCGTTTTGTATATAGGGTAATAGTTTGGATAGGTTTTTATAAATTCATTTAGTACCTACCGACTTTAAAACGAGTATGGTAACCAATCCTTTTTCCCTTCAGATTTTTTTTTTCAAATCGGTGCATCAATGTCGAAGTTATGCAACCTCAAACAAAATACAGCCGAATTGAGGTCGTCCTACTTTTTCATTTACTTACCTAAAGAAGGAAGTATCAGATGTAAATGTAAATTTAATCCAAACTACAAATAGGCAAGTTACGCTAACAAGCGTTACATACTGTAGGTGTAATAAAGATTGTTTATTTAGATACTAGTATACTTAACAAGGTTTACATTGGAACGTCATAAGGCAGTTTCTTAGAACAATCTAGATTAGGAAATGGGGCAAGGACTATTATTCCCTTCTTATACATTGTAGATCAGTGTGGTGATTGCGCATCTTTTGTTGCAATTTCTCATCATCTTTCAATTTGACAAGAAGGAACGATTGCAACAAGAACATTTTTGAATTACATACACATTGATACCTTACACATATTAGATCCTAAAGTCTACAATCGGTTCCAGTTCTGTGTGATGTCGTTAGTGCTCTATTGTGCAGATAAGATGGAACAACTTACAAAGTTTCTTTTGAGGAAATCTTTTATCCTTGTTCCCGATATCAATGATTAGGGTTGCCACATGCATAGACCAGCTGCCCTGCTCGCGACTTCGTCCGCTCATTTAAAGTAGGTTAGGGATTTGTATTAGTGTAGTTCCCCCCGGCTGAAATTCCCGGTTTATTTTTCACAACCTCTTCCTTTGGTAATTGAACTCAGCGAATTCCTTTCTTATAGTACGCACACCCCTACATTGCAAGGAAGCTGTCATTGATTTTCATGCTTTATTTATAGAATCTAATTAACGTAACCATTTTTATCTGCGTCGCCCTCTCCATCAGAAATTGCCTTATAATTTAAAACTAAGTTTAACTCTACATTCTTGAATCTACCTGGATTCAAAGAAAAATTAAAGCGTTAAGTACTTATATTGTTGTTTATTTACTCTCAGGAATCGAGACTGAAATTTTGAGAGTACATTAAAAGGAATAAACTATGCTACTAGAGTATCCATAAATCAAGTTCTTGTAGGTAGGCAAGTGTTTGGCTTTTTCTTCTAAGGCCCCGGTAACGATCCTCAACCGTTTACTTATCCTCGAACCGCGACCGACTGAGGAAGAGGGGAGGATTGTTTCTTTGAGGTACATAAACTAACCCCTTTGAATTTACTCTTGTATATTTACACAGACACATACAACGTACAGACATTATTAAAGTAAGGTTGAAATGTTTATAAGAGGCAGCCCTAACAACTGACGATTCCCTGTCGGAACAAACAAGGCAGAGAGTTGAACGGAATGTTGTGGATTAACAGATTTCCGACATTATTGTTACATTATTGCGGAGAGAAGTGGGCAATTCTTGTAAAAAAACAATGCAATAAGAGTGTACCTTATAAGAGCACAGGCATTTTTTGAATGATGCGAGTCATGTATGCAGAAGCAAAAGTGTTAATCATGGAACATGTCCCTGCTTTCAATGCAATATTGCATGATAGTACCTATTCTGATAACTATAACACAGTAAAATAGCTTGGATTTTGCTGCATTTGCTTCTTGACTCATATGACACAGTTTCGTAATAAGAAATTTTGAAGTGCTCTCAGTCGCCCGCCTCACACAATCAATGTGTTGTTGTATATTTCAATACTTATTATTATTACCAAGTGGAGAGTTATTAATCGGTTAGATCTTGCGAAACAGAACCTGTTTTATTTAGCCATGAAGTAGTGATTTACGATGAAAATAGGATGCCCGCTGCTAAAGTTTGAGGTGCGCTGGTTTGAATAATGTTTTCCCGGAGTGCTGGAGATATTCACTATGAACTGGACGTAGTTGGGAAGCCAAGATAATAATATGACAGGAAAAAAGTCTTCTGAAATTAGATAAGCTGTGGAACTGGGACGTGGTCCCTAACTAGTGCTATGGAAGTTATGGTAGAAGTTTCACTGCGTGATAGGATCAGAAATCCGTTGAACAAAGTTCACATAAGTACTTACATGCATCGTAGAATTAACAACTGGAAGTAGCAATGGTCAAACTATCGCTGGCAAATAAAGATTCTAGAATACGCGGCTACGAAGTATCATCATGTATCGCAAATGGTATTGAGGAAGTACTTGAACGTTAAATAATTAGCTCACTATACTAATGAAGTGTCTAATTAATAATTACAAAAGTTCGCTGAACTAAAGACAAGCTTATTAAAAACTGACGCACTTTGGATTGGATGGTGAAATTCTGGATACATCCCTGCTACAACTAGTTTGCCTAGGGAAATACGCGGGAACAAAATGTCAAAGAAAAAGAAAAGTTTTGATTTATGTATTGTCTCTGATATTGTGTGGCGAGCTACTCTATGGGCGGCGGTCGGAGGTATCTTCCGTTTCCTTTCTCCATGAATTTCAATGAGTTTTCTTCCGTCCTTTGTATTTTTGTTCCCTCTACATAACCTCACCTAACGTACGATTTTTGATAAATATGTTTGTGACTTGCTTGTGGTGAATTATTTAAAAACTGAATTCGATAGTTAGGGAGGTATAGGTATCGAGCTAAATTCTACTTTTATTATCGAAAAAATCAAGCTGCGAATGGAAACTAGTTGGTAATAAAATAAATTAACTATTGGATCGCCTCGTGTGAAAAACTAACGGACTTCCTTCTACCATAAAATTACATTAGCCCATTGGGCACAGTAGGTAGGGTACTGAAAGAGTTAGAATCCTTCCTCACTCCACTCACTTCCTCAAAATAAATGCCAGACTTTAATAAAATACAACTTCAACCTCGGTTCACTGCTGTATAAGGTCTCTCCCATCCCATGGCGCTTCCAGTACCAACTATCTTCACCATCTTACCTTTTACTAAACGCGGTCTCCACTCCGGAATTCGTTTACGGTTTTCGATTCTTCGGCAGTCATGACGGCCAACCGCTAGCCATCCTATAGTACACTCCTGCTTGACTATAGTTCTTTGGGATGTGCTAACTTCTTTCGATGACCTCATTTCTGAACTTGTCTACAGATAGCATATAAAAGATATGAGCCATCAATTATAGTACAAACTACGTCAAAAATTGTGGCTACTTGCCAAAAATGTGCAGGCACATGTTTGCTGGAATCAGAATACATACCTATAGTTTCCATATTACTCAGTTTACATTGTGTGTATGGAATAGCAGAGCAGACCACATGTGTTCAGCGCTCGCCTGTTATTATGTGGATAAGTTTACCGAATATCTCTGTCTGTCTATGCTATGGCATTTCACTATGGATCAGTTAGTTACCTTTTCATCTTAGATAGTTTAACAATTAAACAAATAACGAGACTAGACGTAAGACAAGCAACGGACATTTTGACTATGGTTGCATTTTCGTTTAAGCGCCATTCTACCTTCAGAGAGGATAACCAAGCGGATGGGGAGATTGCGTTTTCATCGTAACTTTTACGTAATTCGGTCGACGACGACGTCGGTTCAGGTCAGAAAAATAACCATCATATACAAAGAATAATAATTTGTTAAAAAACCGGTTAGTCAAAATTTCCCAAAAGTGCACGAAGGTGTCAGCGAAAATTTTTTTGCCCTTATCATCCCATCTTTAAATCATTAGGGCAATGACCATAATGTATGTAATGCGAAAATCTCTGTTTTAATCAGCACACGTGGGCGTATCTCAAACGTCATTTCCCTACCTAGTGCTAGTATTGATAGGTGCTGTTCCAACGTCCAACGTGCTGTTTCGCTGCATCCCCCTTTTCATCGGTCATTAAAAGCTGCGCTACGCGTGCATAAACGAGGCCATTCAAAACGCCTGAATCAGCCGCTCGAATGCAAGTAGACTCGACTTCAAAAGCTTTGAAACGTTCGATCCAAACCATGCTAGAGCCGGGAAAAAAGAACATTTGGATAACGACTTCCCCCTGATCACGTATGTCGCGACAGGTCTGCGGCCAAAATGGGGCAATTATCTCATTCAGATACTGCGTATGCGTATCAGCTGCAGAGAATTTTACCGTCTGTCTGATAGTCTCAGCTGAAATTTGTTCAGTACCAAAGCACGTCTTAAAAATATTTATGCTTGCTTCTAGGTTTTTTTAACTGTTTCGGTGCTCTCGCTATTGCTACTGCTTTACTTTGCGTGATCAATCAAGGTTGATCGTGTGAACCCTCGTATTAGAAAACAGCGCAGAGTTCTAAAGTGCGGTGCGAGCTCTTTAAATTTCTTTTTTACAGAAAATGTTGTCCTCTCCTTCATTTTATTTTCTTAGACGCCATTTTCTGTTTACTCTCGGTCCATACAGCTTTATATAGTCTTCTAGTCTCGTCTCGTGTACAAACAATCTAGGAAGTATTACAATCTATTGGCAAAAGGAAAAGGCAACGTGTTTCGCCGTCGCTACGGGGCGCACGCAAAGATGTAATCTTCTCTGAGTGCTTGCAAACAGTAAGATTGAAATGTAGCTAGGTAAACTTATCGATAAGTTTGGGTATGTTTGAGCAAATGTAGTAAAATAATTTATTACTTAGGTAGGTACGTCTAAAAGCAAAAACAAAATGTTGAAAGGAAAGAATTGGTGGGAAATCACCAATAGGTGGAAGTAAGACCTCCGAAGCTACTAAAATATGATAAAATACTATCTAACAGGTACCTATGTGGGTTATATATATACCCTGCATTATTATTGTAATAATTATTTCGAATATATTTTTTTAAACAAAGTCTTACGAAACTCCTTGTTGCGGATGGGTTTCCATTTCCAACCTCCTTGGGGTTTTCGCCAAACCATAATTATTATATTCTGTGGCTAAACGAATTCACAGAATTCTAAATTCGAATCCTGTCTGAATTCCGTTGATTGGTTCACGTTGGTAGCTGACAGTTTCCAATTTCAACTTACAAAAGTTCAAAATTAGAGAATTTACTGTTTGCGAATTGGTTTCAATTCACTTGTTTTGTTAACTTCATGACGTCTAAGTTACAAGTCTGATTAACTTTAGTCAAATTGGCGTTTATTACTACCTAAGCTGTAAAATAATGTACGATAACATAATTATCTAATTTAAGAAATAATATATTTTTAATCTAATATTCTAAGCTGCCTTTTCACATCCACACAATAATATCCGCCTGTCTGTCAAACTGTCTGTCAAACTTTGGCTAATTTATTAAGTAAGTAGGTGGTAGGCTAAGATTAGATTGCTGAGATAGTACCTTCATTTCATATAACGTTTGAAAGTTTATGATAAAAGAACAAACCAATCAAAGCTTTACTTTTTAACATAATTTAGAAAAAATATCACCATTTATAAGATATTATAATTGTGTAGTAACTATGATCTTTTTAAATCATGCGCACAACTAGGTGTTCTACGGTACCCAGCGATCAGTGCTCAAATATATCAGCGATATTTGACAGCGTTTCATCGATCTCCACCGTAGAACGCTTTATATGTATTCTAGCACTTGAGAATGGAATATTTTCACACATTATTATTATTGTAATAATTATTTCGAATATATTTTTTTAAACAAAGTCTTACGAAACTCCTTGTTGCGGATGGGTTTCCATTTCCAACCTCCTTGGGGTTTTCGCCAAACCATAATTATTATATTCTGTGGCTAAACGAATTCACAGAATTCTAAATTCGAATCCTGTCTGAATTCCGTTGATTGGTTCACGTTGGTAGCTGACAGTTTCCAATTTCAACTTACAAAAGTTCAAAATTAGAGAATTTACTGTTTGCGAATTGGTTTCAATTCACTTGTTTTGTTAACTTCATGACGTCTAAGTTACAAGTCTGATTAACTTTAGTCAAATTGGCGTTTATTACTACCTAAGCTGTAAAATAATGTACGATAACATAATTATCTAATTTAAGAAATAATATATTTTTAATCTAATATTCTAAGCTGCCTTTTCACATCCACACAATAATATCCGCCTGTCTGTCAAACTGTCTGTCAAACTTTGGCTAATTTATTAAGTAAGTAGGTGGTAGGCTAAGATTAGATTGCTGAGATAGTACCTTCATTTCATATAACGTTTGAAAGTTTATGATAAAAGAACAAACCAATCAAAGCTTTACTTTTTAACATAATTTAGAAAAAATATCACCATTTATAAGATATTATAATTGTGTAGTAACTATGATCTTTTTAAATCATGCGCACAACTAGGTGTTCTACGGTACCCAGCGATCAGTGCTCAAATATATCAGCGATATTTGACAGCGTTTCATCGATCTCCACCGTAGAACGCTTTATATGTATTCTAGCACTTGAGAATGGAATATTTTCACACATTAGCAGCGTAAGGACTTTGCATAGCGTTGTCGTAAATCTATGTACTGCGTCATGTAATCCCATTATACCGGTATGAGTGATTACCTACTACTGGTACCGCACTGGCACATTTGTAGTCTATGTACAATCGCCTGCAGTAGGTACCTACTTCTTTAATTTAGCTCTGCTCTTGTTTGGGTTCTGATTCAGTTTCCACCAATTAAGTATTTCGAATGCGGCCTCCTTGTCTTCTTTAATACTTACGACATGACAGAAACCTATTCTTTTCTTTTTTCTTGTTCTTCTTATCTTGTCACCGATTCTTTAGTAAAAGTGTGGTGAAAGGATTATAAGTGTGCCTCGAAGGGAAAATATATTTATTGTCTATGAACCTAGGTACAAAAGTGTGGTGTTAGTATAGTAAATAAATGTATCTTGGTCTCACTAGGTCAGCCTAAAGGCATATAAACATTTGTACACAAAAAAAAACATTAAAATAACATAATTATGAACATCTTCTGCAGTGACGATCGGTGAAACGCTGTCTAATATGACAGCGATATTTGACAGCGTTTTACTGATCGTCACCGTTTCATTAAAGTTATAATATTACATTACATGTGTGTAGTGTAATGTTTACAAAACTAATGCCAGAATCTACAAGTCGTGCAGTCATAAGCGACCACACCGGTCAAACATGGACTGTTTCACAAGTTTTATGGCCGCTAATGCAGGTTACATGAAGATTGCGTCATAGCTTATTTTTCACGCTTACAAAACATAATACACTCATCAACATTGTCTCGGGATATTCAACATTCTGTTGATTTTATTTACAAAAGCTGAAAATATAAACTAGGCATGGCAAGAATCTTTATTTTGTGTTGTTTATTAATAATAATAAAATGCAACTGTTTGGGATTATTTAATAATTAAATTTTTTCGAGAAATCTTGAAAAATCAGAAAATCTATTCGAATTGGAATATCCCTAGACAATGTTTTTTTTTTTTTTTATGTAACTAGCTGATGGAACAAGCATATGACCCACCTGATGTATGTTGGTATAACCCGTGTTATTAAAATAATCATATGCGGTGGTTGCTAATAGTAGTGTAGTGATGGTATCGAGCCACTGACTCATCACTGAAGACATGTCATGTCGTATGTGAACTAGTTCGGGACCCTTATAAGGGCGCTTGTACACGCTAAGAAAAAACGCCGGGTCTACCCAAGAATTCGTGTCGTAACTAGAAAATAACTGTGTACACTGCTCGCAGCGGTGCACGAAAAAAATCTTATCTGCGCAAGACACGACGCGGCGAACGTTGTTGCGTTTTCGTGTGTGGAAAAGACAAAATTCTTGTCTTGCGCAGATAAGATTTTTTTCGTGCACCGCTGCGAGCAGTGTACACAGTAATTTTCTTGTTACGACACGAATTCTTGGGTAGGCCCGGCGTTTTTTCTTAGCGTGTACAAGCGCCCTAAGCCTTGCGCACATCTGAACGCTGTCAAATATGACAGTGATATTTGACAGCGTTTCAGGTGATCTCTATCGCCTAGATTTGTGCAGGCCTTTAATATTCTAAATTGTACTGTAACAAACTTGTAGTGTGCATGCTTATGCCAATATAATCTATTTGTATTCTACTGGATGAAAGATTGAACCTCCTTTATAAGCCAACGACAAGTCGACGAACGACATTGACAAAATGATGGTAAAACTCAGAACTCAGCCTACAGTACCCGAAGTCGGAGTTTTGCTACCATATTTCGTCGACCAAATGTTGTTTTCGTGTGAGCACGTGTCTCTTTTATATGGAACTAGTTTCGATCGTTTCTATGTAACGTATTTTTGCTGTCTCATCTTTTCTCCATACAATAGAGAGAAAAAATATAGGTGAAACGAAAACAACATTTGGTAGACGAAATGTGGTAGCAAAACTCCGACTTCGGGTACAGGTGAGGTTGTGGTCAAACCAAACGAAAGCCTTAAAGAAATCACACGTATTTTAGTTAAATTAAATCTGTGAGGATCAGAGGAGGTTAAACTCGTAGTTGTAACATTTTTTCAATAAATCGTGGGAATGCTATATTCGGTTGCCAAATCGTTTCGGGACGGGAGAAACAGACAAATCGGCAATTTCGATAAATTGCGTGAAAATCTACGAGTGATGCAATGCGGAGGATTTCATTGTAAAAGCTGTAATGTGCAGTTCCCGCCTTCCGATACTAAGGTCGTGGGTTCAAATCCAGTCGTACGCGCACAATGCCTGTAGGTACTTTCAAATCAAATATCCTTTTGAAATCCAGAGTATTTTTTTTACCCTTTTTAGACTCCAATAATCCCAACTATATAAGTATTCCAAACTCTTATCCGATTTAACCCAAATAGAATATAGAATATCATAATATTTACTCACTTTAGATTATAATATACCTTATCGACATCCCAAATTTCATGCAAATCGGATCAACCAATATCATTTTGAAAGTATAATTCATTCGCTCGATCCACAAAACAGAAGTCTTATATGTGTTCTTTGGCGATCGCCTTTTCATACTTTATTATTTTGCTTAAACTGAGAATTTCAAAATCCATTCTTCCTCCAAGCGATTTTACTTATACATATATTCACAAAGAATTATTTTAGTCAAGCTGTCTACTTATTACTTACCACAGGAAATGACGTCGTTGAGGTAAACCAATTAAGATGAAATCTCGCTAATTACAGTAACTTTGCTCGCTTTGTTCTGCTATCTGTAATGATAAATTAGATTTGTTATTTTTTTTAATAAAAGGAGGCGTAAGCGAGGCTTTGTAGAAAACCACCTGAGTCAAATTGATAAAACAAACAATTTATTTGTGGCTGTGTGTAGTGCGTGCTGAATAGGAAATTAGGAGCTTTGGTTACAGTCGCGGCACTAGAATGTAAACAATTTAAAAATGTCATGGCTGAGTCGCAAATTGACATGTATGTAACTGAATTGGCATTATAAGGTCGCTTATTTTTGAGTAAATACTCAAATACAATGTTTACATATTATTGCAATGATACGTACCGTATATAGATAGTGCAATCCACGAAGGCGCGCCCCACTATTCCTCCTAACTCCCCGCACCCCGCGAGGGGCGCGTCTTCGTGAATTGCACTATCTATACCTAGCATACAAATCTTCTTCTTCTTAATTAATGGCTTCTGCCCATTCCGACAATTTTGCCAATGGCATGGCTTGAAAAAGCTATACAGCTTCCTACAATGACAGAAAACGACAGACAATTCGATTGTATCTCCTCTATTGATTGACGCGTACGTATTTTAAAATTCTTATCTATCTTTTGAAAAATTAAAGAGAGAAATCTAAAATACCTAAGTATTACTAAAATATCTGATAAAGTTTTAAGTAAGCAATTTGTTTCCTTTGACTTTATTTACATATTTAATGAAGCAATTTAATTACGCCATTAAAAGTTATCGATGGATTAATTGAAAACGTAAATTAGTTTTTTTCAAAGTCCTGTTTTCAGAGAAAATGCAAAAAAAGAAGTTTATTTTTGTTGTTAAACACTCTTTGATGACAAAACTAATTTACTTTGCGATGCTTATAATATTCTTTTGGATCTTTTTATACAATTCATCTTCATCACAGATAACAAAGTATTAATAAAAACAAAAAAAAACTTTTAATCGCCCTGCTGTTTGTTTCGACTTCAAATAAATAAAGAGGAGGTTCTTAATTTGTTTTTTTTTATCGGCTCCGATATGAAAAATTATAAATAAATAAATAGTAAATAAATATTGAGGACAATTCACACAACACTATCTAGACCCAAACTAAGCAGAGCTTGTATGATGGGAACCAAATAGCTGATATAATACATAAATATATTTTTTTGTAAATACATACCTAAAATACAATATAACACCCAGACAGAAAGCAAACATCTGTGTTTACCACACAAATATTTGTTCTCGGTGGGGATCGAACCCACGACCTACGGCGCTGAAGACAGAGCTAATACCAACTGAGCTGAGAGGCCAGTCAATTATCAAAATCGGTTTAGCCAGTTTGGCCATAAAGTCGGTTTCTCAAGTTTTTTAAGTTTCACTTGTTATTAGGTAATCACCCTGCTGCATTCTGTTTTAAATTAAATGAAATTCCGACAAAGGAAAATTAGTTAAATCATCATGCACACACTTTTGCTTGTTCTCAGCAAAACCCCTGCTGATTTTGGCGGCAGTGTTTATCGAAATACAGCAAGAATCTATAAAAACACAGCTTGTCTCAATCATCCTTGCAACTCTTGCAAGCTCATTATAGTTAGGGAGGCGAATAGGGGAATTTTCGGAAATACTCGAGCGTGGCAGTTTAAGATATGAGAGATACCTTAGACCTAATAGAAAAACCTTGTAAAGTATTTAGCTCTATATGTAGTGACGCGCGCCTAGGATAGACGATCAGATTAGTAAAAAAAAATGGATAGTCTGAAATACTCGAGCGCGTCAGATTTAGATATTGGGGGTCGATTTTAGTGTTTAAAGACTAAATTTAACTAATCTGACGATAAGTCCTTGACGCCGCCGAGTTATAGGGTCGCGAACTTGTAAAAAAAAAACGTTAATCCGGCATTCTCGAGCGCGATTTATTTTTTTTTATTTTGAAGAATATAATCTAAAACTTACTAAAAATACAAAATCTGCCGTTTTCCGCATGACCGGAAGTGTGGAGGAGCCATTTCGTCTTCCTAGGAACGCGTTACGGCATATAAGTCGCGAACGATACATTTTACAAAAAAAAAGTTTAAACGTTGGTTGTATTTATCGCTTTATTGTCATTCTTAAATTCCCCATTTTATCAAGGAGAAAGAAAGGAAAAAAAAGAAACCAAAAAACCTTTTTCGGTCAGATTAAGAGAACCCACCCACATTTTTGTCAGATTAAAAAAATATGCTTTCAGGATACCGAGATAAACCTCCCCTATGAAAATCTGACGCGCTCGAGTATTTCAAAAAAAACTTTTTTTTTTGCATTTTCAAAAATTCATCGTAACTTATCGTCACGCCGAAATCGTCAGTTTTTTTAAAGGGAGCTTCCTTGGGGCCTACTTAACACCCCTTCCGAAAATCTGACGCGCTCGAGTAAATTTTTTTTTTTGCATTTTTACTACTTTATATTCCTACACCCACCACGCAAACCGGCAGATTAGTATACCATTGTTATCAGAGGTACTCGGGGTATACGTAGAATGAATATCTGACGCGCTCGAGAATGCCCAAGTAACTGTTTTTTTTAACATTTTTGAAAAACCGTACACGCCAAACCCACCGCTAAAATGGTTTTTGCCATAAGAGCTTTTCTTTTCGAAATTACTTTATCTTTCGATTTTGATAGGTCTCGACGGCGCCGTTGAATTACGCCATTTAGCTACCTCGCCTCCCTAACTATTAGCCAAAGAAACAGCTTAGACAATCGACGGCAGTTTTTCCTTTTCTTTGTTACCGATTGTCGTTTGTTTACAAAGCCTGCTAATGTACTAGATTTCCCCAACTTTGTCTCATGGTCTTTCGGATTCGTACCAAAACTCGCGTAAAATAAAAAGAATGTTTCTTCGCTCTATTTGCTTCGAAAACTTTTATTTTATGGAGCTTGTTTAAATCGCTGTTGGAAAGTTTAAATCGAAAAGTGAGTTCTCGTCTTCTTTGTCTCGATATACCACATCTAAAATACGCAACACCTAAACTGATATTGGATTTGGGAACGGCTAAAACTATTAAAACTTCAATTTAAAAATTATCATACCATTAGTTTCAGACTACTACTAAGCTGAGATTGTGGTCAAATAAAGTTTGAATGTCTTTTCATCACACTGAGTAAAAAGGTTGAATAATAAAAAAAAACATTCTTAAAAAAACGAGAACCTCGTTTTACCGTCAGCAAGGGAAGTTGATTGTTGAATTCCGACCTTATTCCAAAATTAAATTTAAATTGTCGATAGTTCTAGGATTGACCCAGCACGGGACAAATATCATAAAAACAATCCTGTTTGAATACGAAGACCACTACCGCCATCTAGGTTGCCTAATGGAAACTTTTTCATGTAGGTACTCTTTTTTGAAACATCAATCACCTCTTTAATTCGTGAAACACATCGCAAACAATACAAACGCTGCCAACGTTTAACCACACTTTGTGTTTTCTATACCACACTGGCTTGTTATAAAATGTAATCGTCACTCAGGAAATTGGTATCTGCTTCCAACATTATTATCACATAACAGTTATCCGGTTGGTCAATTTAACTATAGATAATAAGTTTTTCCATTAATAATACATATAATATGTAAGTACATAATAATATACACGATCAGGTTGTATACATGTTTTTAACCGACTTCATATAAAAAAGCAGCCAAGTGCGAGTTGGACTCGCCCATGAAGGGTTCCGTAGCATCAATTAACATAATGTAAAGGTTTTTGTAGTTCGTCGAAAGGTAAATTGCGGTTTACGATTTATGACGTATAAAAAAAAAACTACTGACTAGATCTCGTTCAAACCAAATATCGTTGGAAGTTTCCATTGTAATGTACAACATATCGTCGCCGTAGAGCGAAAAGTCATTAAGTAGCTTTTTGGCCTTTTGAGATATGAAGCTTTAAAGTTTTCAAAAAGAAAAAAAATCATAACTTCCTTATGGTTTACGCTATGGCCAATTTTATGGTTTCATCTCTTAGAAAATGTACAAAAGATTAAGCTTACGTTATGAAAATAAAGAGAAAATGGTTTTTTTTCAGAGATAATGATGAAAAACCATGTTAGTTACTTTTGCCCCTCCCATTACTTAACCTAAGTTCTAGTTATTGATTTGTAAAATGGAGATAGTGATTTTTCGCCCACGTTCTGATTCTTTTAAAATATATTAACTTCATTTAGTTAGAATGGAACTAGTTTTTAGAAATTCAAAAGGTGTTTCAGCTAATTTACCTGACTTATTATTTTCCAATTTTTTGATTTTTTATTAGATTATCAAGACGATTAAGTGGGTATTTAAAAACAGTAGGTATTTCTAATATTTATTAAGAAAAACATAGAGTAGCTTATAAAACAGACCAACATAAAGCACACAACATCACACGCAAAACTTCTGACGTGGTGTTTAGAGAAAAAAAACAGTAGTAAATGCAAAAAAATAAAAATCCTAATCAATTGCCTCACACACACACGCACATTTGCACACATTCTAAACCATTCAATAGTCTAAATTATGCATCTTCATTTTGCTCTGTAACATCTGGCACCAACAGCCTATCTATCACATCTTTGCTGGTTGGTAGAGACTCATACCAAGCATGCAGTTCTTGAGGAATAATCCCTTTGCGGCAAAGACCAATTAGGTCTTTTTTCTTGGCTTCTGAAATCGGAAGAGGAGCGGAGTAGGCCTTGGGGATATCAAAAGATTTTAGTTGAGATATCAAGTCCCTTTTCCGTCCTTCAGAGTAACTCTCTCCTATTTCATGCCCTTCTTGGAGTCTTTTTCGTGTTCGAGTTCGAGGAACCACTTTCTCATTTGTTTGAAACACATCAAATTCGGAGTAAGGCCCTTCGTGAGTGTAGCGGAATTTAACTGTACCTGGAAGTTGCTTTTCAAACCTAAGGCATTTTATTTTCAGCCAATTAATCTTTTTTCCGTCTTTATCCTTGCTTGTGTTCTTGATAAACTTTTCATTTATAGCTCTAACATCAAGCATTTCATCATAGTTTAATTCCTTAACAACATAAGGAGGTGCTGATTCTCGGTGTCTCTTCGATCGAGCACGACACATGATTGACTTCCAGTCAATCATCGAGTAAACCGGGGTATGTCTTTGCTGTCTTTCGATAGCGCTGTGCATCGAATCTACTTCCATGTGAGTGTGACCACTCTCTAAGTATTTTTGCTCCAATACATCGAGATGTACGTCGGGTTTTTGGATCAGATGAATCAAAAACGCAGTTAAAAACTGATTTCGATTTTGCCCTGCACAAGTGTCACTATAAATAGTGATTTCATTTATAGTCGATGGCACCTGACTGATCCACCAGTTTATTGCACTTGCTATTTCTACACTACCTCTTTTGCCATTTACTTCGTTCCAGGTTATGCAGAATGCTTCATTGGGTGGTTTTGCTGTATGAATTGTGTAGTTCTGAACATTCAACTTTCGTGTGTAGTATAGGATTCCCACACCACAAACCGGTATGTGCAAAGTTGATTGCATGTCGGCTGTAACAACCAAATAAGTTTCGTCGTTAATAGACCGCTGTTTGTCAAGTGCTTTAGCAGCTTGTGCTGCATTTTTTCTTGCAATATGTGCATCATATTCTTCTTTAAGATGTTCCGGACGACCTGAGCTATCAAAACGAGTGCATACCATGCACAAATCTTTCTTTGGTGTGAAAAATGACAAGTTGAATTTGGATCCAAATATTCTCTTGTAAACATAAAAAGAACACGGCTTATCGACAGTTGATGCAAATCCCTCCTTGTACAATTCGTACATTTTTGTAATGCTTAGTTTGCTGTCCAGGTATTGTCTTTTGGTTGTTTTTCTGCAATAATGGGATTCCATCCGAGGAAAAGAGTTGATGTGGTTGATTATTGTTTGCTCGACTTCCGGACTGGTTTTATTAACGGGATCACGAGAACCACGTCCGTCTCTACCTGCGAAATTTCCAAATTCGTTCCTATTTTTCAGAGCTTCATTAACGGGTCCATTTGAAATGCACAAGGTTTTGAGAAAAAACTCTTTACACACTCTTACGTTAGTGCCGTTTTTGGTGAAGTAGTATTCGTAAGTGGCACATCGATGTTTATTATTCGGAATACCAGCCTTCAATGTTTTTGGCGACTTAGAAATAATCAGATGTAGTAAAAATTGTTTCTGTGCCACGTAGTTCTTGATCATCCAGTAGTCTTCGCAGAGCTTAGTTCTATCTTCTTCTGGAAAGCTACTTAAACAAAGGTAACGGCATTTAAAGTCACATTTCACTGGTCTAGGCTTCTTTGCTGGCATGGTATTTCCCTTTTTCCCTTGGTAAGGTAAACAGTTTTGCTTATCAGTTTTAGCTTGATTTTTTTTCCATTTACTGGGGTCGCTTTTTTTCCACCGCTTAGGTTCAGTCTTATTATATGCCATGGTAGCATTGGATTCTAATGTGGAGTTTTGCTGTACATTAGATTCTTCAGTTTCTATAGCTGCATGATGGTCTTTGTTCTCTGAGCTGGTTGTGACTGTAGAGTGATGGTTGCCGTCGCATTTTTCGATCGGATGGGTGGCTATAGAGTTACTAGAAATATTAGTATCGTAATGTTCCTTGGACTGGCCTGGCTGATCTGAACTCACCAGCTGGTTCTTTTTACTGTTGTTTTTTTTTTTTCGTTTTGCATAGGCCAAATCGTTGCTATCACTGCTATCACTTGAAGATGATCTAATCACCTGTCTTTTCTTCTTCAAACAACGTTTCTCGTCACTATCTGGATACCAAGAAACGCTAGAATCAGAGAAATCACGAACAGGAGAACTGGCTACTGGTTCGATACCGCTTATATTAGAATACGGACTCTTTAATACAGCATCATTTTCTTCATTAGTGGTCAGCTGGTCATCGATTTCCATAGCTATAGAGTGTGCTGACGAGACAACCGGTGTGAGTTTTGAATACAGTTTCTTAGCTGAAGCATAATTTTCTTGGAACAAGTGTTCAACAGTGATGAAATTATCATCACTGATGTCCATAACCATGGGAACGGATAGTGGTGGCTTGATAGCTGATGAACCAATATATTTTGGGCTGAATACGACGGATTGTGGAGCAGATTCACAACAGTCCACGTTTCGAAAAAGATCTTCAACTTCAAAACTGTGTCCTCCTTCATTTTGACGTAGTGTTTCCTGAAATCAAAAGATCAAAATAGTACGAGACAAACAATTCCAGCTGCATGAAATAAATGGGTTGCATTTCACACAGACGAGTTATCGGTGTTGGGATAAGATTGGTATCAAGTAGGTACCCGATTTAAAAGCAAGGGCAGCAATGGGCATTCATTGTTAAAGTAATTGGTTAGGTAGGTGCGGCTCTTTATTATTGGTACCTATTAATAAGATACAATGATTGCGTTAAAAAATTAGTAGGTAGGTAGGTAAAGCCAGGCCCATGTGCAGTAGTGGACTTCTATTGGATGATACCTAAGAGATACGACCAGTGACATCCTAAAGTGAACATAGGTATTTTTATCGCGCTCGCCATATAGGTAGGTACTACGCATGTGACTACATGCCTAATATCTCAGTAGATAATCTACTGAGGTATTTAATAAAAACATTTACCTAACACTTTCCGATGTCACTGCCTGTACCTTCATTTACCGACCAATGGAGAAGAAACATTATTTTACATGACAAACACAGCAGGTAAGTATGGAAAGGCAATCAAATCATCAGGCGAACAAAGCTCTTAGTTAGTAGGTAGGCCGTTTAGCCAGGCAGTTTTACAAAATAAGTCATGCCATCACAAACCAACAAACAAAAACACCAAAGCTGAATACCACACCCAAAAAAAAACAGCATAGGTAGTACCTAGAGTTTCTGAAATCCTTGCTTTCGTGACATTGTCATCTCAGTGAGTAAGTACCTAGAAATGGCATCAAAACGTTGAGTAAGAGTAGGTAGAGTAACAGTAAAACTTTTACCGCTATGAAACATTATGCTTACCTGAACAGCAACATCTTCTTTATTTAATAGATCCAAAATTAACTGTGCACGACTCATTGTTAAGTTCGCATTTATTTGAAAATGATAAAAATTAAACACTGACGCGAGCGCTGCAGTCAGCGTGCGCGCCGCGAATAAAAGTCACCAGTCGCTCAGGTGGCGAAATCAAAGACATAAAACTCATTAATTGGCGCGCAAAAATCACTTAGCGATGACAAACGTACGGAGATGTTCTGCGAATAATCATCAAAATATGACACCGACAATTCGAAACATAGCTTTGCGTTCCTGGTAATAGAAAAATAATAATTAAATAGTGTTAATGACTTATCGCTCACAGCTTCTATAGACTAAACTATTGGAAACGTCGATCGAGTAGTTACTAAGTGGACTTAGTTAGTTTTCGCTTTCTTATTTTGTGTCGAACTATTCATTCTAAAACTAATCAAGTTACTTTAGTTATTTTGAGAATAGATAAAGGATTAGCTATGGGCTGTTATTTAAAAGAGGAAAAGTAATTAAGCCGATTTAGGTATAGATTCGTAAATATTTCTATGATGAAAAAAATACGTAAGTAACTTAGGTAATTTTCTTCTTACTTGTGTGATTCAAAACATAAAATTAACGATTTTTTGCACATTCTAAAATAAAAACTATCATAGCTATGGCCATGATAATAAGACTGAAAATTGCAGAAAAAATTGGCGATCTTGATGGCATATTTAACTAAATTTGGACATTTTCCGACTTAATGACTTTTCGCTCTACGGCGACGATATATTTTTTTTGGATTTATCATTCTCTTATTTTAGAAGTTAGAGGGGGGGACTAACTTTTTTCCACTTTGGAAGTGTCTCTATTCAGTTTAGAAAAAAACTATATTAGAAACCTCAACATCATTTTTGAAGACCTATCCATAGATAATAGATACCCCACACGTATGGGTATGAAAAAAAATTTTTTTGAGTTTCAGTTTCAAGTATTTAGGGACCCCTAAATTTATAGTTTTTTTTTCTATTTTTGTGTAAAAACCTTAATGCGGTTCACAGAATACATCTACTCACCAAGTTTCATCAGTCTAGCTCTTATGGTTTCGGAGAAAAATGGCTGTGACACGGCCGGACAGACAGACAGACAGACATGACGAATCTATAAGGGTTCCGTTTTTGCCATTTGGCTACGGAACCCTAAAAAGAGGATGTTCTCAATTCGGTTAATTTTTTATTATAATATTTGATACTGCATAAGGTTTACCTTTTTGATCTAAAAGGTAATATTTCCAGTTTGGTCCCTTCTAATTCTAATTCTAATTGTGTTGGGGGAATAAGATCTGCACTGACGTCCCGCGACGGGGTGTATTGTGCATTGTCCCCCTGCTAACCCCAGCCAGCCCAACTCCTTAAAATAGCGGAGAAGGACTTTGGGTTGGTGGCAGCAATGTTCAAGATGACCCAATGGTGACTCAGATGTGGATGTGGAAGGACAAGACTCAATCAGTTCCCTGAGCCCTGTCTTGCACCTCGCTTCTTCCGTTGCGGGGCAGTGCAGTACTACATGCTCCACAGTTTCTTTTTCCTGCAGGCAGCCGCGACATAAGTCGCTATCTGTTGCTCCAGTCTTCAGTAAGTGGTAGTTTAGGTCACAATGGCCCGTAATGATTCCTACCATCAATTTTAGATCTTCCCTTTTCATCCTAAGTAGGTTAGTTGTGATGTGCTTGTCCATCACTGGAAGCATCGTTTTTGTGTGTTTGCAGTCTGATCTGCGTTCCCATTGCTTTTGGTGCTCCTTCTGGGAGTGCATCTTCAGTCAATTTCTTATTTCTGCCGATGGGGGCTTGCAGAGACCTAGGTCGTTCGTTGTAGGTGTCTGTTTCGCACCCGCTCTTGCTAGGGAGTCGGCTTCATTGTTTCCTGAACACGAGCCGTGACTCTTTGTCCATTTTATTTTGACTGTATGTATTTTTGCTAGTTCTTGAAGCGCAGTGTGGCATTGTGCGACTGATTCTGATCTTGTGTCAGATCTGCCCAGTGCGTTAATGAGTGCTGCGCTGTCTGTTGTGAAGATTAGTAGTTTAAGATTAGTAGATTATTAGTGTCCTTGCGATTGCTGTATCCGCGCTCGTTTTAGACTCTAAGTATGAGAGCATCTCTGCAGCGGCCAGGAAGAGCCCGAGGGTTTCTGCCTGGAACGCAGTTGTTGCCTTGCTAAGGGGTTGCACGCGTGATAGCCCTGTTTCGGGGCAGTAGAAACCACAGCCTGCTCCTACTTTTTGTTTAGAACCATCAGTGTAGACGTGAAGGATGTCGGAGGCCGAGATAGGATCTTCCGTTCCTTCTTGGCTGTCTATCTGGTACTTTTTGTCAGTTAGGTATTTTGTGGCTATTCTGTCGGTGCCCTTCATGGCTTCCGGGATGGCTTGTATGGCCTTGTCCAGAATTCTTGAGTGGTTTGTTGGTTTGCCACTACTTTTCCACTGGTTCGTGGATCTTATCCTTAACGCCGCCGCCATCGCTTCCTGTTGTATGTGGTCCCTTTCATCTAAATCGGTTCAACAGTTTGGCCATGAAATCGATTTCTCATGTTTTTTAAACTACCTACGCTTGTGTATATCAGAAAAAAAAACAAATAATATAAACCCAAAAATATAGAAATAACCATACATACCTATATATACATATGTATATATAGGTATGTATGGTTATTTCTATGGCTGTCAAATTGTGTATAGATTGGCTGATCCACACATTCATTTCTTTTTGGGTTTTAATGTGTTGACACAATTTTGACAGCCATAACCATAACCATATGAAGCTCACGGTAGGCCAGCTGTATTCATATTTCTGATATTATATTATCCGCAATCCCACTTATATCATAAATGTAAAACTTTAGATGGATGTATCTCAATAACGACAGAACGGATCTGGATAAAATTTAGCACAGAGATAGATTATAGTCTGCAATAATACATAGGCTACTTTTTATCCCGTTAAAATGTATGGTTCCCGTGTGCTTATAACAATATTTTCCTTTATGAGTGTACACTCTTAGAGGAAAATATTGTTATTAGCAGCATTATGCATAAGGAACTTCTCCTACATTACCATCGATCGATGTCATGTTTCTATTCTCTTCAAGGCTGGCATTTTCCTAATGACTTCGAACGACTTGTGAATCGAAGTCTGTGATTAATATTATATTATTTCGTGTTAGTTGTAATCAATAGATAAGGTACCTTTAATATAAGTTATCGTAGTAAGCAAGTAAATGCCTTTTAATATGTAAGGATAGGTCATTTTGCGTTGTCATAACGCAAAATGACCTATCCTTCCACTCAGAATGAGCCTTTTGGTCTTCCGTGACAACACTAATACTACGTATAATCGCTTTTGGCAAAGATATTCTTAAGGCCGGGTGGGCAACATCAGACAACGTCTAACAGAAAATTTCAAATCCAATCACGGGCGTCGGACGGACAATTTTCGTGATTGGATTAGAAGTTTTCTGTTACGACGTTTTCTGATGTATATGCGCCCGGCCTAAACTGTAGGCCTACCATGAGCTCTGTCTGGCTCTGTCTCTGGTTTTGAGTCGGTGTGAGTACTCACCAGTGCATTATACTTACTGTGTGTGTGACATTTGACGAAGGATTTATTTAGTCAACACTCACACAGACTCAAAACCAGAACCAGAGACAGAGACAGAGTCATACAGAGCTCATGGTAGGCCTACTGAAGCAAAATAGCTCTAAATATCTCGTCTCGTAGCTATCTGTCTACGCAATTTCGCTGAACATCGTTTCTATTCGATCGAGTTTCGTCTCATCACATCGCCACTCGAGTTATTCTAGATGAAACATTTTGACGAGCACGTACACAATCAAATCGGCACGTGCGTCTCAACTGTTTCGTCAGCATAAAGGGACACGAGACAGATACATATAACACTGTAAACAGAGGTATGGTGTACATTCACCTTTATTCAATAAAACCACATAGATTACTCAAAAACTTTTTTTAAGCTTAGTTTAATCTAGGTGCCAGTTTTGCGCGACCAAACCTAAAAGAAAAGGCAAATAGTCCTGTCTTCTTCTTCTTATCGTGTCACTGATTCTTTCGAACCAAGTGTGGCGAAAGGATTTTATGTGCGCCTCGAAGAGGCTCCTTTCGTGCACTTGACACATATTTTCGAACTTTTTTAGGTTCTACGATATGCCGGTTTCCTCACGATGTTTTCCTTCACCGTTTGAGAGCACTGGCATAGTGTACATAAATTTTTGGGCAGAAAAACTCATTGGTACACGACTGGATTCGAACCCACGACCTTAGGATCGGAAGGCGGGGCCGCTACCACTAGGCCACCAGCGCTCTAATAGTCCTGTAGTAGTCCAAGTCGGTTGCCATCTTTATTTGTTGACATTAAAGTGACAGTGACAACAGATTTTTAGCGAGTCGCTAAAAGTGTCAGACATTATGAATTCAAAATTAACAGTAGGCTCATTCTGAGTTTTAATATTATTTTGTCGTTAGTTTAACGCAAATTGCGTGAACTCCGCGCGCTGTCAAAACGATGAGCCAATGAGAGAGGCGAGGAGTTTTGACAGTTCATTATAGAGAAAAACTAGGAGAAACTTAGGTTGTCTCACGACGGTTGGAGAAAAACACTAAAGCTCCTCCATGGTAGATTCTCCACAACCTCTAGAGTCAGAATACTCGACGCCTGGCAGATTACCTTAGGTGTAGAACAAGTTGTTTTGTTTATACTTATACTTTAGTGAAACAACTGTGTTTGTGATACATCTAACCTGCTCCTATCCTCCACCGGGTCTTATAAACTGTATTATTATGTATCACGTCCTTTTATCCATCAAGTAAAATGTTAACACTTACTTAGCAGCCTTTACCTATCAGCTTTATAATATGAGTAGTCTTTAAAGAAAATTTATATAAAAGTAGGTACCTAAAAGCACTTATTAGGTACCTAAATCACTAAGGTTCCGACTTTCAAAGTGTTTTGTGACGTGCGCCTACGCTGTTTGAAATCGTTTGGATTAATTAATTGCGTTATAACTTTTTATGGTACGAATAGTCCCCTCAATCTTGCTAATAATGTTAAAATAACTTTTCTCGTTATGAAGTCAGCGGAAACCTTTGATAAAATTGTTGGGAAAGAAATGATTGATGAGAGGGCTAACGCTTCGTGATTAGAGTTTTTTGGAAAATTATACGCTTTTAGGTAACTAGGTACTTACTAATATTTTAATATTCTAATCATCATCTCCACAGCTCAAATGGGATTGAGCCAGCCTTGTTTGCCTCATGTCTGACGATCTTTGGCCTAGGACCTCATTGACCTCAGCATTGGTTGGGTGCCCAATGCTAAAAAAAAGCAGCCAAGTGCGAGTCGGACTCGCCCATGAAGGGTTCCGTAGCAACAAGTAACATAATAAAAAGGTTCTTGTAGTTCGTCGAAAGGTAAATTGCGGTTTACGATTTATGACGTATAAAAAAAACTACTCACTAGATCTCGTTCAAACCAAATATCGTTGGAAGTTTGCATAGTTTTGTACGCTCTACAAAGACGAAAATCCATGTGCAATATTTATTGCCTACAACCGTATCGTACTTTGCATACGAGATTCACAGGTGAACATACAAAGTAGGTAGGTATTACGTATACAAATGGAAAACAGCTAATTCCATAAAGCAAGCAAGTTTAATTAAAGATAATGTTTGTTTGTTTAAATTATCTTGGATTGAGTTCGTCGTAGCGTACCTACGTTAGCACAGCTGTAGATATCTCGGTTCATCGTTTTAATTAAAATATTTTAATTAAATAATGAATATTTGCATACATTTCACACCACCAAAACGAAGCAAACACACGTGCAATAATACAGATCGATATCATAAATCATAATTTTCTTCTTCTTCTTCTTAATTAATGGCATCTGTCCATCTTGGATAAATTTTGCCAGTTCGAGTTCGAGGGATATAAAATGAAATAGTTTTTAGTCAAGTCAAGTCAGTCAATTGACAAGTCGGCCCTAATTAGCTTTGAAAACAAATGGTGGCCATTTTTTTAGGGTTCCGTAGCCAAATGGCAAAAACGGAACCCTTATAGATTCGTCATGTCTGTCTGTCTGTCTGTCCGTCCGTATGTCACAGCCATTTTTCTCCGAAACCGTAAGAGCTAGACTGATGAAACTTAGCAAGTAGATGTATTCTGTGAACCGCATTAAGATTTTTACATAAAAATAAAAAAAAACTATAAATTTCGGGGGTCCCAATACTTGAAACTGAAACTCAAAATTTTTTTTTCATCGAACCCATACGTGTGGGGTATCTATGAATAGGTCTTTAAAAATAATGTTGAGGTTTCTAATATTGTTTTTTTCTAAACTGAATAGTTTGCGCGAGAGACACTTCCAAAGTGGAAAAAAGTTGGTCCCCCCCCTCTAACTTCTTAAGTAAGAGAATGATAATACTTAAAAAAAATATATGTTGTGCATTACTATGCAAACTTTCAACGATATTTAGTTTGAACGAGATCTAGTCAGTAGTTTTTTTTATACGTCATAAACCGTAAACCGCAATTTACCTTTCGACGAACTACAATAACCTTATTATGTTACATCAAGTAACATAATATAAAGGTTCTTGTAGTTCGTCGTGCTACGGAACCCTTCATGGGCGAGTCCGACTCGCACTTGGCTGCTTTTTATATTATAATACCATCAGAAACATTTTCGATCAAATCAAAATATCATATTATTATAATACACTTTCATTCCAACTGTTAATACTTTGAGCTAAGACCTCAAGTAATGTTGGTTAAATACCACCGAAATTAGTCAACACAACTCAAAATAACACTAGAAAAACAATTAAAATGAAAAAGCTATGTGACTTCCCAAAATGACAGAATCCGAGTCCGAATCTAATAGGTACAGTTCGATATAGGTAATAGTTTTCAAAATAATGCTACTATTATTTATTTGACTTTGACTTTGCTCTTGTCGGTCGGGACTTCGGTAGTTAAATATTACAACCACAAAAATACCCATTTCCCATTTCGGTTTCGCGGTAAAACGCCCGGTTTGTAAAGTTAAATGAAAAAGGTTCGTTAAATTTCAACCTGATGTGAAAATATACATTATTTCACGTCATTTACATTGTGGAAGTTAAAATAGGATAATGAGAAGAATAAAACCGACCTGCTTAACTGTCATACAAAGAAAAAGCTGCTTTGTTTCGTTCCCACTGAGTTAGTTACTGGCGTCAGTCAGTACTGCCCTTATTAACATAATTATGTGCTAATATTTGTTCTGTTATTTCCAATTACGTAACTAAACTGACTTGAAACCAGAGACAACTATTCTTTTTATATTATAAAATAAAATAAAAAGGATAGATAGATAGAAAATTCTTAATTGCACTAAAAGAAAAATTGCATTGTACATAGGCGAACTTAATGCTAGAGAGCATTCTCTTCCAGTTAACCTTTGTGTAATTCGGACATTCCTAACGGGTAGGAGACTGTAATAAAATGCTGTCACACAGTTTTTCGAATCTAGATCCTCAGAGTTCTATCGTAAGGGCATAAATGAAAGCATCTAAGATTAACCATAAATATTTTGATTCAATAAATATACTATATATCTTAGAAAAAATATAATTTCAATTTTCCAGTACAAATCGTCAATTTCATAATTTTATCTCTAATATTTTTACTCTTCTTGAGCCCACGGTGCTTTTGCCTAATTAGGAATATTGTGAAATTCAGTGAAATTATATAGCAAGCAACGAGTTTATTACAATGCCTGCAGTTATTCCTCTTTTTAACCGGCTTCCAAAAAGGAGGAGCTTCTATGTTCGGCCGTATGTATGTATTTTTTTTTTTTTTTTTTAAGCTGATAGGCTCCCCTCTACCAGACAGATGATGTTTTGAGAAGAAAAAGGCTTACCTACTCATTTTTGTTGACTTGTGATAAAATCACGATAAAATATGTTTTGATTTCAAATAACTCATATCAGTAACAACCACTTGACGGCTGAGTTCATACTCGTATCTCGTCCGATAAACAGTCCAAATGTTTGGCACACACAAACAAACATACAAACTACTATTCTTCCTTTTTAGGGTTCCGTAGCCAAATGGCAAAAACGGAACCCTTATAGATTCGTCATGTCTGTCTGTCTGTCTGTCTGTCTGTCTGTCTGTCCGGCCGTGTCACAGCCATTTTTCTCCGAAACCATAAAAGCTAGACTGATGAAAGTTGGTGAGTAGATGTAATCTGTGAATCGCATTAAGGTTTTTACACAAAAATAGAAAAAAAACTATAAATTTTGGGGGTCCCCATACTTGAAACTGAAACTCAAAAAAAAATTTTTCATCGAACCCATACGTGTGGGGTATTTATGAATAGGTCTTCAAAAATGATGTTGAGGTTTCTAATATAGTTTTATTCTAAACTGAATAGTTTGCGCGAGAGACACTTCCAAAGTGGAAAAAAGTTGGTCCCCCCCCTCTAACTTCTAAAGTAAGAGAATGATAATACTCAAAAAAATATATGTTGTACATTACTATGTAAACTTTCAACGATATTTGGTTTGAACGAGTTCTAGTCAGTAGTTTTTTTTTTATACGTCATAAACGGAAACTCAAAAATTTTTTTTTCATCGAACCCATACGTGTGGGGTATCTATGAATAGGTCTTTAAAAATGATGTTGAGGTTTCTAATATAGTTTTTTTCTAAACTGAATAGTTTGCGCGAGAGACACTTCCAAAGTGGAAAAAAGTTGGTCCCCCCCCCTCTAACTTCTAAAGTAAGAGAATGATAATACTAAAAAAAATATATGTTGTACATTACTATGTAAACTTTCAACGATATTTGGTTTGAACGAGATCTAGTCAGTAGTTTTTTTTTTATACGTCATAAACCGTAAACCGCAATTTACCTTTCAACGAACTACAGGAACCTTATTATGTTACATCAAGTAACATATATAAAGGTTCTTGTAGTTCGTCATGCTACGGAACCCTTCATGGGCGAGTCCGACTCGCACTTGGCTGCTTTTTTTTTATCTTGCATCGTTCATTAGTAATCGACGTTTATTTACTAAACCGCGCCGTAAAACAACCGATTAGATAAATTTATATCTCCATTATAGATTTCGGTAGAGATTATGTGTGACATAATGTGAGATTACGGATAATCTTATCCCTAACTACCTAACCTAACCACCTAACTTATACCGAACTACCTGTCCAAGCATATTTATGTTTATTTCTATATCTTCCTTTTAGTTTTTAGTTGTTTTTTTCTTATTGTTACCAATTAAAATAATATAATAGAATTAGAATATAACTTTAAAGTTCTATAAACCGACTTTATTGTACACCAAAAATTAATAGGTAAAACATGGTCTAAAAGAATACTTAAAACTAGAGGTACAATGGGTGGTCTTATCGCTAATAGCGATTTTTCCAGACAACCTTTCATTTATTTATTTATTTATTTAAAAACAAAGAACCTTACAAATTGCATATACATGGTTTAGTCTAAGTATACATACATAGTTCTTAGTTGTAAGTTAATATCTTTCTAAGATGTTTACTTATTTACGGAAACCAGTTAAGCCGTTTAGGATAAAACTTAAGGGTTATAAAAACAGAGCAGAGAGCAAAAAACAAGTGAACTGAATTACTGTAAATCGCATTAGTTAAAAACTGTGTCGCGATTTACAGCAAAACCTTTGAATAGAAATAAACATTATAGTACGAGTATGGGCATACATAATAAAATAAAATTAATAATAATTTGTCAAACGTGTTTGTGGGTTCAATAAACGAGTTTTTTTTCTTTCTTTCTGTATACACTAAAAATCTCTTATATTGTCAATCCGTGCGAGTTACTACCCAAATGTAAACAAACATTACATGAATTATGTAAAAAGGTAGGGCCCATTTGAAATATATGTCCCTTTTATAAAGAGCTACCTTTGGCTATGTACATTATACAGGGGAAACTGTTATATGTATAAATATGCAAAAACAATACATTACGTGACTGACTGACGCCAGAACAGTGGAGAATCACTGTCATATATGACAGCGTTTCACTGATTGCCATCTCAGAAAGCTTAGAGATGCGCTAAGCTTAGGTAAATGTTATTGAGAGATATTAAATTTGCCTGACTCACTTCGTAATAGTAGGTGAAGACTTGAATGCCTCTATCATAAATTAATCAATACTCTAATCAGTTGTTCACTAGTGATATCTATATTGGGTACTTCAGAACTCAAGTGTTATTTAATATGTTCGATATCTTATCAAAAACAACTTGTAGGTAAATATTGTATGGTTGATAAACCTTAATCACTGATTGCTTTAGTGTTTTCCTTCACCGTTGGACCGATTGGAGGAGGAGTTAAAAAAGCAGCCAAGTGCGAGTCGGACTCGTCCATGAAGGGTTCCGTAGCATCAAGTAACATTAAAGGTTCTTGTAAGTAGTTCGTCGAAAAGTAAATTGCGGTTTACGATTTATGACGTATAAAAAAAAACTACCGACTAGATCTCGTTCAAACCAAATATCGTTGAAAGTTTGCATGTAATGTACAACATATATTTTTTTTAGTTTTATCATTCATATTTTATGTTTGTGAGAAAATCTTAATGCGGTTCACAAAATACATCTACTTACCAAGTTTAATCAGTGTAGCTCTTATAGTTTCGGAGAAAAGTGGCTGTGACACGGATGGACAGACAGACAGACTGACGAATCTATAAGGGTTCCGTTTTTGCCATTTGGCTACGGAACCCTAAAACAGTAGCAGAGTGATGGATGACGGGATTTTTTCAGATCGAAACTCTTTCAACCTGTGTGTCTTTTTATGTTCTATGTTTTGTGTAGGTACTGTTTTTATTTGCTGTGTTGCTGTTTGTGTTGTTATTCATTAATGAATGTTTCTCCTTTCCAGGTACCTAAAGAATCGGCTACGTCACTATGATTTTGGTAAAATATTATACCGTAAGTGAAAACTAGTTTCATCTAGGCGATGGCGATCAGCTGAAACGCTGTCAAACATGTCAGCGATATTTGACAGCGTTTCAGCTGATCACCATCACCATCGCCTAGATGTGCGCAGGCCTTAAGTTGAATACTCAAAATGAATTAATTATAGGAGATGACGTCATATTCCGGATATAAAAAGATTTTCTACATGGTTAAGTAAAGCAATGACAGCCGTATATTGTACATTTTTAAAGTCATCTTTTCTTTTGTCATTAGTCGAGCGTATCCGAAGCGGCACTTGTCACTTGACTCAAATACCACAGATTACAGAAAAGAGTAGAAAGGTGATCGATGAAGAAGAGTAGAAAGCAAAGCGCCATTTGTATGGGAACAGTTTTCGCCATTTTTAAATTTTCACTATTCTAAAATTAAAATATCGCTATCTTCTAAATATATAAAACTCTTTCGTTACTGACTGACTGACTGACTGACTGACTGACAATCAACGCGCAGCCTAAACCGTTAGTCCTAGAAGCATGAAACTTGGAGGGTATGTTCCTCTTATAACGTAGAGGTGTACTAAGAAAGGAAATTGGAAAATTATTTCCCGAAAAGGAGAAAAAGGGGAAAAATGGTTTAAAGAAAAATCAACGCACAGCCTAAACCATTAGTCCTAGAAGCATGAAACTTGGAGGGTATGTTCCTCTTATAACGTAGAGGTGTAGTAAGAAAGGAAATTGGAAAATTATTTCCCGAAGAGGAGAAAAAGGGGAAAAATGGTTTAAAGAAAAATCAACGCACAGCCTAAACCATTAGTCCTAGAAGCATGAAACTTGGAAGATGTGTTGCTCTTATAGAGCAAAGATGCATTAAGAAAGAAAATCGGAAAATTATTTCCCTAAAAGAAGAAAAAAAAGGAAAAAAGTTTCATGAAAATTCACAAAAAAATTGCTTTACAAAATACGCAAAAAAACAGTAAAAAAAATCTGCTACCGCAGCATCTGTCACCAAATCTGAATACACACAAAAGTTTACATAAACCCCACTGTAACCACTAAGACAAAATCGCGGAAAACACCTATCATACCGAAACTAAACACCGCACCGCTTCAAAAACGGCTAAAGTACATGCTCAAAACTATGGTAACCAGCTGGTCATGTCAAATTAAAAAAATCTGATTTGATTATACACCAACACGCATAAGAAACCCTAAATTAGCCACTAATATAACATAAAATCACAAGAAATTGCTTTACAAAATACGCAAAAAAAACCATTAAAAAAATTTCAGCTACCGCAGCATCTGTCACCAGGTTTGAATACACGCAAAGGTTTACAAAAAAACCAATGATAACCACTTAGACAAAATTGCGGGAATCATCTATCATATTTAAACTAAACACCGCTGAAAAAAATCGGCTACAACAGCACCTGCCTTCAAATTCAAATACACTCTAAAGTACATGCTCAAAACTATGGTAACCAGCAGTTGGTCATGTCAAATTAAAAATCTGATTCGATTATACACCAACACGCATACGAAACCCCAAATTAGCCACTAATATAACATAAAATCACAAAAAATAGCTTTACAAAATACGCAAAAAAAAAACATAAAAAAATTTTCAGCTACCGCAGCATTTGTCACCAGGTATTAATACACACAAATGTTTACAAAAAAAACCGATGATAACCACCAAGACAAATCGCGGGAATCATCTATCATACTTAAACAAAATGGTTTAAAGAAAAATCAACGCACAGCCTAAGCCATTAGTCCTAGAAGCATGAAACTTGGAAGATGTGTTGGTCTTATAGAGCAAAGGTGCACTATGAAAGAAAATAGGAAAATTCTTTCCCCAAAAGAAGAAAATAGGGAAAAACGGTTTGAAAAAAAATCATTCTTTCACAAAAAAACCAATGATAACCACCAAGACAAAATCGCGGGAATCATCTATCATACTTAAACTAAACACCGCTGAAAAAAATCGGCTACAACAGCACTCGCCTTCAAATTCAAATACACTCTAAAGTACAAGCTAAAAACAATGGTAACTTGCATTATATCATGTCAAACTAAAAAAAAACCAGATTCGATTATACACCAACGAATACGATAGCCCAAATTAGCCACTAAAACAAAATCACGAAAAAGAGCTTTAAAAAAAACGCAAAAAAAACATAAAAAAAATTTCAGCTACCGCAGCATGTGTCCGCAGGTTTTAATACACACAAATGTTTACAAAAAAAACCGATGATAACCACTACGACAAAATAGCGGGAAATATCTATCATACTTAAACTAAACACTGTTGAAAAAAATCGGCTCCAACAGCACTCACCTTAAAACTCAAATACACTCTAAAGTACAAGCTAAAATCTATGGTAACTAGCAGTTGGTCATATCAAACTAAAAAAAACGAACTCAAATATCCACGCGGACGAAGTCGCGGGTATCAGCTAGTAAATATATAAAACTATGAAAAGAAGGAGAAAGGAGCAAGTGCTCATGTATTTTGACGATACTTTTCTGGCCACATATAGTTCTACTATGTTCTTTGTATAATAAATACATCGAATAGCTTAAGATAAACAATATTGTAACTGTGAGTCTAAGATTAAATAAATAAACAAATAAACAAATAAATACATTGTGACAATGTATTGAAAATATTTTCTGATTATTTTCAGTTTTTTTTTAATAAAACTGCACAAAGTAACAAAAGGAGCACTAGTATTTTCTCCATCTCATCACTAGTTTACTTCTTAATTAGTTATTTAAATTCTTCAGCTGCCACGAAGAGATGTACAAAAAAGAGTGTCCGTGTGTGAACATAGCCTACTTATGTCACCTCCAGAGAAACACTCCAGCTCGTTAGGCGTCTTACGAAGGCGAATGAAGTGAAACATTTCTTACACCCGTACTTCATTCTCTGCTTTAAAGAGATGCTTCTACAAAAAACTTACTACACACTAGACGAGTTCTTTATCGACGAACGAAAAGAATAACGTTAATTAAATAACCCTTTTATCATTTTATGCTAAACCTGCTTACAATCTGCGTGATTATAATCATATCGGCCCGCTTCTACAGTATTGCAACACCCTTACAGGGTAAATTATGTATTGATTCAAAAACTAGTTTTAAGATCTGACACTGTTAAATTTACATATCTTATACCTTTAAACGAGAAAATCTTGTATATATATATGTATATATATATATATTTAGGATCTCGGAAATTGAGCCAACGATTTCCATGAAATTAAGTATACAGAGGGTTTCGGGGGCGATAAATCGATCTAGCTAGGTTTCATTTTCAGAAAAGACTCGGGTTAAAAGTTATTTTAATAATAAAAAAAATTAGTGCCATCTCTTGCCGAGTAGTCGAATTCACGAATTAGTGTCACGGAGAACGCCATCTATTGAACTTCTACGTAAACACTCGACACAAAAGTTCCGGAGATTTTCATGAAAATTAGTATACAGAAGGTTTCGGGCGCGATTAATCGATTAATATAGCTGGGATAATTTTTTAGAAAATCTTTTTTTATTGTTTTTAATAATCAACTTAATCTATTTATCAACTTATACATAAACCTATTTTAGTTATTCCAGCAGATGGCGCTGGTAGTAAGATCGAAAAATATTATTAAAAAAACCGAGCAAAGCTCGGGCATACCAGCTCGTAGGTACATAATAAGGCAATAAATTAATATAGATAAAGGCAATGAATGCTGGATACTTTCCTCAACTTTTTCAACACTATATTGTTGTTATTATTAGGTCGTTTTCCGTTTTCGATTTCCGAATTCGGCCGAACTTATACGAGCCTAGACTGGACTAGCCTACCACAAGCTCTGTCTGGCTCTGGTTTTAATGGTGGTCTCTCATGTTAAATCCTTCTAAATCTCTGATTTTCGTACATCCTATATTTACTGCGTGTACAAGTGCGCGAAAATTAAGTCTGCGCGTGTTAGATGGCGAAAAACGAAAAAAATAGGCTGGAAATATATCTTCCGATCATAAAAAATAATGGAGAACTTGCATTGCGTTTAATGCTAGTTCATGTTTTTGATTGGGAGATTATTTTCAATCAGTTTTTTTAATTTTCCGGTTTACTATGGTTGATTGACAGTTTAAAGCCGAAAAAGACTGCGATCGGCCTATAAGCTCAAAATAGCTTACCAAGGGTTTTGTAGTCTATTCATAAGCAAACTCTTGAGTGAGGCTGAGTGTTCGAGGAGAATACCGATGTTAGACGCAGACAATAGCTCGAGGATCTTGTAACCGGGTCAAGACAGGTTCACACGTCTGACTTGCACGAAGCGAGTGGGCTGAAACATTCGAGGGAGACTTGTCTTGGCCTAAAAATTGTTCTTGAATGTCGGAAAGGCCAATGGAAATTAGGCCTTATGAATATAAAGGCTATTTTGTTTTTAAGAATACATAGGCTGTTTTGAATCTGCCCTTGCATAACTAGAATTTTTAAGTTCCGAGTAAAATTTAAATAAAAACTTGAATTCATCAAAAATGATCAGTAGATAGATAATTTTTTATTGTTCACCACACAAAAGATACAGTACAGGACATAAAAAAATAAAATAACAATTAGGTAAAACAATGGGCGACCTTATCGCTGAGAGCGATCTCTTCCAGGCAACCTTTGCATGGAAAGAAATAACGAATAGAAAGGCGGTGTAGTCACATAGTAATACGGAAAATTGAAAAAAGTGTAGATCTACAATACCTACGCCTATATCCAGCAGTGGACTTCTTCAGGCTGATGACGATGACACGTAAATAATCAAAGCCAATAAGTACACCCACAGGGTACACCAATACCTATTCAAACCAATTCAAATGATGATCACGATGATGCTTATCTTTTGATCTTGAGGGTTGATTCGTCACGGCTCTACCGCTTGTAAATTCAATATCTTCGGCATTAGTGACACTTTGTAAGTCGCACGTGCCGGTTTTCGGTTTTATCACTAAGCGCTAATTCGCCAGATAACAATATATCCGCTTCTGCTTTGAATTATTATTAATCAAAGACAGTTATTTTGCCTGACGAATTGCGTTACTCAGACTTCAGAGGTGCTAACAAAGCCTGCCTGACGACCTGTGTTAGATACATAAATATAAACATGTAGGTACAGTACGCGCACCGATCTTTATTCCTTTATAACTAATTAGCTGGTAGTAGCTGCGTAGTACTTATTTTTGGTACATATTGTATCCACAGTACAATCGTTTCTAGTGCCTCACTTTAAAAGGAGATCCGTACTCCATTTCGTAATTTAATAAAATTAGCGTTAAGACTGCCTCTTGTACTTCTCTATAAGTACCTTAATACTTGACTGGTGATTATCAAAAGATCTTATTTAAAATAATTCGCACTCATTCCCCACATTATACTGAGATGCTAATTTGTAGGTATTGGTTTGTAAGATTTGGGCAGCAATACAGTAGGCCTACCAGAAGCTCTGTCTAGCTCTGTCTCTGGTTTTGAGTCTGTGTGAGTGTTAACCAGAGCATTATACTGTGTGTGTGACGTTTCGACACTCACACAGACTCAAAACCAGAGCCAGAGACAGAGCCAGACAGAGCTTGTTGTATGCTTACAGATTGTCTATCTATATCCGTTGCCGTAATGTATTCTCGTAATATATCAGAGTCGATTTGAGCGAGTGTTCTTTAGAGCTGACTCGGGCCACGGGAGTAACTAGAAATTCATGTCGCGACTAAAATGAAGCTTCGATAAGTGTGAGTGAAAATAGAAGCCTCCCCAGGGGCTGAAATCTCGTCGCCAACATTTTATAGATGTATTTTAAAATAGAAATTTATTTCGTACTGCTCGCTCCAGAATACCTATTTCGGTAGAGTGTAAGAAGCGTAGCTAGGAGGTTTTCAGTTGGGTATTACGTCGGTCCAATTTCACGTAATGTTTTCTAAGCTGAAAACTTTTACTCGTTCAATAAATTGTTTGATATGTTTTTTTCAGCGGCGCTGCGGTATAAAAATAGTAAATACTTATTTTGGAGACACGTACAATATTTATTGTGCGGGTAATGGTTATATTTAGAAAGGTGTACTATAAAAACTTACAACACACTAGACGAGATCTTTAACGACGAACAAAAGGAATAACGATACTTATAAATACACTTTTTTATCATTTTATACTAAACCTTCTTACAATCTGCGTGATTATAATCATATCGGTGCGCTTCTATGCTGTATTGCAACATTTGCAACCCTTACAGGGTAAATTATGTTTTGATTCAAAAACTAGTTCTAAGATCTGACACTGTTAAATTTATATACCTACATATACGTATTATGGCAATAAATATACTGAATACAGATTTTTTTTCACTAAGTTGGGTTCCTTTTTTTAAACTCAATTTCTATATTCCTAGAAATACGAGTACTATACAAATTCATAATTTTACCTAAACCTTGACGACCCCAGTATCCATATAACTCTTTTGAAACCTTGCTCCTCAAATTAAATCATTCGGATGCTTTGATGTAATAAAGAAACCCAACCTAATAAAATACACACAAAAATGCGCACGAAAAACCTAACCCTTCTCTTGTCGCGTAAAGAATTTTCCTATTTGTTTTTATCATTTTTATAGACATCGCCGCAACATGTGGCAAGTAAATTCATTGTACACGCATAAAATCAAACAAAATCTTAGTTCGATGATACTAAATCTAAGTTACACTGTAACTAAATCTTAGTTCGATTTACGAACGAACTTTAAGTCATCGTCGCAACACGTATATTAGCTAACAAAATTGATTGTACACGCGTAAAATCAAACTAAATCTTAGTTCGATGTTACTAAATCTTAGTTACACTGTAACTAAATCTTAGTTCGATTTACGAACAAACTTTAACATTTCAAGCGTAACATAGAACCAAGATTTAGTACCTACCTTCCTTATATTTTAAAGCGAGTTCCCACTCCTCTGGGATATTAAAAAGAGCACGTGCAATACTGCTTCGACTTACATACGTAACGTAATGCTTTGCGCTTCGCACTGAGAACTGCAGTTTGCAGGCGATGTAAGAATATATTTGCATTTTTATTACCACCTGTGCTCTCTAGCTTCGTAGCTTCTGTGATTGGGATTTTCCCAATTTTATTGTTTAAAAAAATGAGGACAACGAACAAAAATAATCACGTTTGCTGTATGGGAGCTTTAAATATTTGTTTTATTTTTATTCGTATTTATTTTGAAAGTGAATAACTCAATATTCTGTGAATATTTCAAGCGTCTGTTGCCGTTATCAATATCGAGAAAAAACGAGGCAGAAAATCATGTTTGTGTAATATTTATTTTATTTATATTAGTTAGTTGTTATAGCGGCAACAGAAACTGTCACTCATGAGATGCATGTTTTTCTTCAATCGTGTCAAAGGAACACCCTAGGCAATTTTTAAGTGTATTTTGTCACCTCTACTGCATTGCCTGTGGCGTTGGCAAGACCGTCCCTTGTGTAGATGTGACATGAATTGAATCTGAGCTCCGCAGTCACAGCCAGTCAAGGGTCCCTCATTCCTCACTTGCAGAGGTTCTCTCTACAGCGGCCGACTTGGCTCCGGAGTCGATTGATGGACTTCCAGAACGGCCACCGGGTGTCAGACAGACAGATAGACGAACGGACAGCGGAGTCTTAGTAATAGGTTCCCGTTTTCCCTGTGGGCACGGAACCCTTAAAACGTGTGACAAAATATGTTTGTTACCAATTTCACAAATGTCTGTGTTTGCCTATTGGAATATCGATTATCAGTGGCAATGGGCAGGCCGTATAGCTCGAAGAACCGACAACCGTTGGGGAATAATGGTTCTCGAATGGCGACCACGAACCGGAAGACGAAGCGTAGGGCGCCCACCCACCAGATGGACCGACGACATTGTTAAGATCGTGGGAAGTCGATGGATGGAAAGGGCTCAGAATCGTTCTTCCTGGAAATGTGTAGGGGAGGCCTATGTCCCGCAGTGGACTTCTTCAGGCTGATGATGATGATGATGATATCGATTACTTAAGATTTACATACATTATTCATAGTCTGCACAAATTGCGTCACACAATTCGCTGTACACGCGTATTTACTCCAACAATTTTCATGAAAGAGAATCGCATTATTTAAATATTATGTAAATGTACCTGTAAGTATGGTTTAAATGGTTTTTCGAAAGAGATTTACATGATAATTATCTTTTTGGTACGTGAAAACTGTATACAATACAGTTCTCTTATTGTGTCACTGGTACAGGTGTGGTGAAAGGATTTGAAGTGCGCCTTAGAGGACTCTTTTTGAAAAAAAAAATACAATACAAATTAAGACAGTATAAATCTATCCTAATATTATAAAGAGGAAAGATTTGTACCTATTTTTGTATGTTTGTAATGAATAGGCTCAAAAAGTACTGGGCCGATTTTAAAAATTCTTTCACCAATAGAATGCAACATTCTTCCAATTTGACATAGGCTACATTTCTTTTTGAAAAAAAATAGGGATCCTTGGTAAAATTTGAACAATGTAACCGAAGGTGTAGAAAAATGAGTCTAAAAAGTCTTTCGTCGAATGCGCTGCCGAAACTATTAGCGATATAACAAAAATAATGTACAACAATATTGTCTACCCCGTGTGAAGCCGGGACGGGCTGCTAGTATAGTAATACAATAAAAAATACATCGTATGGTGCATTTATTTAGTTTTATCGTAGTACCTAGTAATATTTCTGGGGGGATAGTGTAAAGGAATGTTTTTTTTATATAACTAGCTGATGGAACAAGCATATATCCCACCTCATGTTAAGTGGTAACCATCGCCTGTAACAAAGCATTGCCTCGTAGGTCACGTACTTCAGGAACGTGCCCTGCGTCCATCAGCTTGAGCCATACAGATGTCCAGCCTCACGTGCCAGTAATTTCACCGGCACCCACAGCCCACACCCTTCAAACCGAAACAGCAATGCTGCTTCACGGCAAAAGTAGGGATGCTGGTAGTACTTCCCCGGACGAGCCCTTCACAAAGAGCTCTATTACTAGTAGAGGTAAAATAAATTTTACTTGTTGTCCAGTTTATTCATCTCCATAGCTTTTTCCATTTATGCCTTGCACACGTGTATAAGCAATTTATTTATTCCCTATTATTTCCTGAAATTGAATTGTAGAATGGTTTTCACAATTATAATTGGAAATCCTTTCAACACTATCGATTCCTATTTTTTTTTATTTAATTAATTAGAACGGCCTGGGAACCAATTACACTAATTAATAGGTAAATTACATTTTGTCATTCTAATTACTTAATTGATTTTACATTAAAACATAGTTACAAGAAGTTAAACATGTCAAATTAGGTAGGTCTATCTTTCGTCGAATAAAATAATACTAATAACAAAAAAAAAACATAACATACACATACAACCTATACATTTCTCTGCACTTTTTTGCTTACGTACAGGCAGCAGAAGTTTATTCGCAGTTTATGATTTTAAATCTCGAATAACTGCTAAAACAGCATGATCTAAAATTTCCTCCATTTAATTACACAAAGATAACAAATATTTACAAAATACTCAAGAAACAGTTGAGCTATCCGCAGACCGTTATAAATTTTCCTTATATTTGAACATTTGTGTTGTAAGTAAACAGATCTTTGCATATATTGTAGATGATTTATATAGCGTCAGGGGCAACTGGTGATTTCACAAGCCCTACTTGCAAGACGCTTAAGTGCCTGGGACAGGATATTATGTTGTTTTTTGTGTTTGGTTATAGAACAATTTTCCCAAATAACGCAAATAAAAAGTGTCAAAAAGTAAAGCGTCTTCATTACTTATGCCCTCATGTTATATGTGCACTACCCAACCTATCTCCATATTAGCCAAAGGTTAGCTGGTTGATAATGCTATCTAGCATTAAGCTCGCCTGTGAACTTTACGTTTTACTTGTGCAGTAAAGAATTTTCTATCTATCTAACTAAAAAAAATGTTATATGCCACAAATCTTTCGTTATGACAGCTTTTTTTATACAGCTAAGTGGACAAACAAGCATACGGCCCACCTGATGGGAAGAGGTTACCGTAGCCTATGGTCGCCTGCAATACCAGAGGCATCACAAGCGCGTTGCCAACCCTTTAAAACTTTTAGAACGCCTTTTTTGAAGAACCCCATGCTATAGTCCTTAGAGAAAACCTCAGGGAGATCATTCCACAGCCTGAGTGTACCAACATTTTTTATATTTCTGAAATTACAAAAAGGTTAACAAAATTCAACTTTTCATGGAGGATGATACTTCACTTTACTATCCTTTTTGCGCTTACATTCAGAGATTTTCAAGTGGAAACCACACAATAGCATCATATTGCTATTTCAGGATTTTATGATAAAATCCTTGTTTCATTCAGTAACTGAGTTCTTTTCAACGTCAGTCCTTGTATGAATTTTAAAGTCGGTGAAGCTCGCATACCGACACTGTTGCCAGCTGCTTGGCTACTGCGGCTAGATTATTTTAAATAATTAAGTAAAGCTTTTGAACGGCGGCGGCGGCTTTTATATCTCACTTTAACATCTCGTTTTCATTTGTTTTTTTTTTAATATTGCAGACAATCCACACAAAAAGCCCATATACGAGTTTAAATTGATTTTTAAATTCAAATAATGTCTTCTTTCAGTCAATACAAAATAAAATAAAAAATTCAGTCAATGCCCTGTATTAATATGCAGGGCATTTGTAGCACGTTTGACATAATATTAGCAGTGCAAAAGTATGCTAGAAATAAGTAAGCTAGGTGTGTTACAGTGAATCTGTCAATGCAATAAAACATTACCACATAAATTGACAGTTACTTACCCGATGTTTCCCAAACATTAAAGCTATAACACAGAGCTTCACAAAAACCTCGCCACATCTATCAAAAAGTTGCTAGTTCTGGCCTAAAACCGGCTATACTGGCAACACAGCGGAGTACTGACTGTAGTTCCCGCAAACAATAGATAAGAGGGCTATGGCCCGGGGCATGAGCTCATTCATCAACCCCCTCCTCACTCCTCTACCCTCCCCCTCTCTTGGATGCACCCTTTGGTTCAAACCAGCGGTAGTTTTGTTGCGTTTTTATGCGTTATCGGCTTGAAACGGGTAGTTCTGTCTTTGTCGAGTCGCGATTGAATCAGTGTGGTTAGAGGATTTTAAGTGCGCATCAAAGAGGCTAATTTCCTCCACTTGACATGTTTTTTGGAACTGTTTAGGTTCTACGCCATTTCTGACGATATTTTCCTTCATCGTTTAAGAGTACTAGTGGTTTAGGTAGCACCTTCCAATCCTAAGGCCGTGGTTTCAAATGCAGTCGTTTACCAATGAGTTTTTCTGTTGAAAATGTATGTACGCTATGCCAATACTCTCAAACGGTGAAGGAAAACATCGTAAAGTAAAATAAAAGAAGTAAGTAGTAGAATCTAAAAGGTTCGATAATCATGTGCCGAACGAACGAAAGGAGCCTCTCTGAGGCGCACTTGTAATCCTATCACCACACTCTGCATAGTAGGGCACGTTCTTGGCGTGCGTGACCTACGAGGCAATGCTTTGTTATAGGCGATATTTACCAGTAAACATCAGGCGGGCCATAATCTTGTTCCATCAGCTAGTGTACTTATAAATAAATAAAAAATCGGTTGTCTGTAAAGTCGGTTTACTGACGATAGTTGAACGTGACAACGTCATACAGCTGTCCACGTGAACGCATCGCTCACTCAAGTAGGAGAGAGACAGATGTCGAACGCTGCCGAACGCGGAGGCCGTGCGTGCCTCTTTGTCGCTCGTTCCGCGCTCTCGCTTGCACTTCAAGCCTTAAATAGAACGCCTCAAAGCGAGGTAACGCCTCATGAGTCATGATGTTTCGTGCGTGCAGTCGGCTCCATCGATTCATAAGACGTTGTCACGTCAAAAACTATTCATCTACACCACACACGAGATTACGAATTACAACGTACCTAATATCTAGCGTCATAACTTTTTTATCAGTTTGCAAACAAATTAAACTATCACGTTTCCTTTTGTTATTTAAATAAACGCGACCTTCACTCTTATTAAAGCTATGTACTTGTATCTAACAGAAAGGCTATAAATACAATATATATTAGCGCAAATACAATACAATATATAACAATATATAAAAGTGAGGATGCAGCCTAAGATGGAGCATGCTCCTCTTTGCGATTATGACAGCGGACCACTGATCGCCATCGCAGATCGCAGCTGTTCGCCTAGATCTTAGATGTACGCAAGGCTTAATATCAAGATCGCGATCTAAAGTACGAACAGCCTAAACGAAACATCGCCATTTTCAAGCGTCATACCGCTTCCGAATTTGAATTCAAGGTTGCTAGAAAACAAAAGATTGTGCAAATTTATAGCTATAGAACAATAACTGACAGGATACGGTGACAATGGCTACACATTTTTTGTTTCGGTTGGTAAACATGATCAGTGAACAATATATGGGATTCGTTTTCTGTCATTTCGGGAAGGAACATAGCTTTTTGATTTTAATTGTTTTTCTGGTGTTATTTTGAGTTCTGTTGTGTAATTTCGGTGGTATTTTAACCAACATTACTTGAGGTCTTAGCTCAAAGTGTTAGCAATTGGAATTAAAGTGTAGTAAGTGATAATCTGATTTGATCGAAAATGTTTCAGATGGATTTGGAAGAAACTGCCATCTTTCTTTCAAAGACAATTAGGTTAGGGCCGACCTGACAGACGACTGACGGAAAAGTATTTTATCTATGTAATATATTATCATTACATCATTCTCATTAAACTACTCGACACTGGCAAAATTGATCCGAAAAGGACAGATGCCATTCATTAAGAAGAAGAAGAAGAACAATATATGTAAAAGTCTGCGCACACCTAGGTCGCTGGCGATGGCGATCAGCGAAACGCTGTCAAATATCGCTGTCAAATTTGTTTCACTGATCGCCAACGCCTAGGTGTGCACAGGCCTTAATAAGATTTGGGTGGAAAACAAATAGAGTTTTACGTTAAATTTCGAATTCATGATTTACAAAATACGTATTCGTAGTGCTCGATGTTATCATAACTTTATGTTAATGTTATTTAATATTGCCAACCACATTGTCTGCGGTCAGTGATCTGAACTCTGTTTTCATCCTGTTAACCCAAACTAGTATTTTTGTACATTTTTGTGTTTTTGTACTAACATTATTATTAGTTATTTAGTTATTTTAGGTATAAACGCGAACTCAATGTCAAATTATCAACACTTCCCCAATATAGAACCTGATATTAAGTCAGTTGAGATCAGAATCATAAAATATGTATGCGCCAAGCTCGTGAACAGAAGGGTTACGTCACAGGACTTACAGGCGACGACAACGGGACGCCCACAGACGTGACACAGACCAGATAATGTAGCTGGTTCCAGTGTGGTGCTACTACGTTGTTCCTGTATAGTCCTCTTCTGTGGTCCTGGTGTAATTCCGATAAATTTTATTTGAACAAGTGGTGCAGCTGTTTCCAAAAGGCTGTGTAATGAATATGCATGAAAACGGCTACTCATATAAGATAGTATCTCTTTTGAACAGGATATGCGAATATCGCTGGTATTGTTGGCAAGAAAATATATAAATATGTTTATTTTCTTACATAAACCGCTAAGAATATGTAGCAAAATATATTTGTTACGTTTTGTTAGAAGTTTACGATAGTTTTGTCTACGAGGTTAAGAAGAAAAATGTCCTTAAAGAATACTTTTCTCTCTGTATTTTCTCAGAATAAAATACGTTTTAGTATGGGTCTCGGGCATAAGAAAAGATTAAATAAAATTAGTACTTTGCTCGGCAGTGCGTGGAGCGAAGGTTAGACAAGGGCTAAGTTTATGTTGGACTAAACAAAATGACACGTCAACTAAAATGTCTTCCAAATATCTAAATAAAGTTCCAGAAGTACATTATAATATAAAAAATCTTTTATGATTAGTCCCATTTATTACTCCTTAAATCCTTTTGAAGAATTACCTAAATCGTTTCTTAATTGTGACTAACTTAACTTTATAATTTACGTTTCATGAACTTCGGCTAATAACTCTAACTTTTCTCAAATAAATTACTTTTGTTTTATCTTGCCTACCCTCAAAAAGATACGCGACCTGTTTTTTGTGTTCTGGGTAATATTTTTCGCTAAATTGCACTGTACCCGTAGATTACAAGTAACTAATGAGTTTCTGCCTTCCCCAAGCAGTTTCTAACTTGTAACAGTTTCTGGATAGCTGGGTCACTTTCGCTTCGAACGATGAGTTCAGTATTCTTTATTTATTTTTTGATTATTCATGTCTAGTTTTATACTTATCTAGGTATAATGAAGAATTGAAAACATTGAAAATTTAACCACAGAAAAAGGTATAAGTAAGCCTACTACTAGTCAAAAAAACAAAATGAAAAACGTTTTAAGAGTTTATAAGCTTCAAAACCTGATTTAAAAACCAAACAACTGCATTTATTTTTATAAATAAAAAAAAAAACAAATACTGCCGAAACGAGATTATCATCTTTTTTTAAGGTGAGGAAAAAGGTTTTATTTAGATCGGCACAATTTAAAAACTGCAACAGCCGTTCTACTCTAAGCTGTGGTCGGGTGCTGCTAGGCTAGACCATTATGAACAGAGTTTTTCTGTAGAAGACCTAGAAAGTAAGAAAAATTGCTTTGAGAACTACAAAATAAAGTCAACTTTATCACAACGTGAACCGTCAAAATCTTGTCTTCTTCTTCTTCTTAATGAATGGCATCTGTTTTTTTCGGATCTATTTCCCCAGAGTCTAGTAGTTTAATGAGAATGAGATTAATGATAATATATTACATAGATAAAATACTTTTCCGTCAAGTCGAGTCAGTCAAATTCGAGTCGGCCCTACTTGGCTTTGAAATCAAAATGATGGTCTTTTGTTTTCAAATCCCATCAGAAACCTTTTCGATCAAATCAGAATATCACACAATGCACTTTTATTCCAACTGCTAACACTTTAAGCTTAGACATCAAGTAATGTTGGTTAAAATGCCACCGAAATTACACAACAGAACTCAGAATAACACCAGTAAAACAATTAAAATAAAAATGCTATGTGACTTCCAAAATGACAGAAAACGAATTCTCCAAAATCTTGTCAAAATGCAAGTTATACTACCTTGTACTGCCGTTATACTACAACGTAATTTAATAACCTACTTGAATATGCAAGGTTTTAATATTCTACGAGTGTGCATGAACCGAATGAAAAAAAACCTTCATTTACCGATTTAAAGAGCTGTCATTGCTCATTTTTTTTGGAGAAAATTCCACTGCCGTGTTTCCAGATTTGACTCTTACCAACCGAACAAATCAAAAAATCTAAGGAAAAAACTAACATTCTACTTGTCATTACGACACGACAGTTTGATAGTTAAAAATATTTTTGGACTTTTCTACCAATGGCTTGTAGCTTGTAGTAAAAAAAACAAAAGTAGAATGTAACTTTGGAACGCTGAAGTTGCGTGGTTTATGTGAAACAACAGATGGTGGTTTTTATTTTAAATCGATATTGCTTCGAAACTTTTATACAGAATGGAAAGATATTGTGTCACAGCTGTGGACTTAGGGCTAGTTTCACGGATTGCTAATCGACAAATTAAACACTGATAACGGTTTAACTAGAATATTTGCAAAGCAAAAATCTGAGTTAAACAGCTGTTAGTGTTTAATTTGTCGATTAGCAATCCGCGAAACCACCCCTTAAAAATTGAAAGTCTTTATTTTCTTCATAATTAATCACTACAGCACACAGCAACAATATCGGAGTCGTCTCTCTGATTTTTCGATCAACAAGTGAAGTTTAAAAAACTTGAGAAACTGACTTCAGGGCCAAACTCCTGAGCTGATTTGTATAAAATTTCTATGGAACTACAAAATGTTATAAATGACGAATATATATGAGATAACAAAAAATACGCAATGAGAACCTACTCCTTTTCTCTACTACTACTACTCTTTTTATTTGAAGTCTGTTGAAAATAAACGGTACGCTATTGGTAAGAAAAAGTGTTTGACATTATCTGTCACAATTATAGGCAAGATGAAATCGTTCATTCCATTTGAAAAATAATGGTAGAGTCTGCACAGAGTTGGGGCCTAATTCTCGGGCCGACCGAGATTTTCTAAGCGATTATTTTATTTTTGGCATTGCACAACCCCGCACTTTTTCTACGTTTTCCGTATATCGTAGCTGTCGAGGCTTCTACGATGAGGTCGTTGATGAATTACTCAAGGAAATCTGCCATTCTCCCTTCGAAAGAAGCAAAAAAATAAAATTGCAAAATGATCGAGATCGGCCCGAGAATTAGGCCCTTGATCTTTGTGACTTTATTAAAGATATTTTATGGTTACTTTGTTATTCAAAATTATTTAAGATTCACGTCTGCTAGATCTGATTTGTATTCACTTCTGATCATAAATAAGTAATGACTGATCTTGACGTAAAAGACTAAAGACGAAATTATTTATGCATTTGTATCATAAGGATCACTTTGGAACGTTGCTTCTTGTGTCATTAGTTACAATGGAATATAAAACAGGAAACTGTACAATAATAACATGTGTACGGAATCCTAACGAATCGAGTGTGACGACCCCCAATATAGTAATGAAGATTAATTGCTGACCTCTACCCTATACCCTCGGTACCCGATGGCCACTTCTCGTCCTAAATAAACCTGTTTTAATGGCTTCGGCAAACGGTTATCAATACTCTACATCTGGGATAGCACTTGTGATTAGATGGTGAAATACACTTGGGTGCAATAAAGTCGCACACTAGCTACAATTTTTTTATGCCATAACTGGCAGATGAGTAGACGGGCCACCTGATGGAAAGTAGTCACCGTCGCCCATGCCTGCAACTCCAGAAGTGGTGCTGATGCGCTGCCGGCCTTTCAAGAAGTGATAGACCCGCCTTTTGTCCGACGCAATGTCGAAGCTCCGAAGAAAAATCGCAGAAAGCAGATCATTTCACAACTTACTCGTTTAATTTGAGATTGCGGCAAATGCGGCCTCCTTGACTTCCTTATACGATCTTTAATTTTTCCGCTAAAAACCTAATAAATACATAAATAACTCTGGCCAGAAATCTGTTTATTTAGGTCTATCCACCGTTCATAATCTCACCCTAATCCTTCACGTCGGCTCCTTTTTGGGAGAATTTCATTTTAACTAAATAAAGCGGGCTGGTTTTCAACGGCGGCTTCATAAAACACAGATTCAGCTGTTTTTAAGGGAACTTTAAAATTAATCTTGCGAAAACAACGTTCGAATCAGAGATTTTGACAAATGAAATATGCTCACTGGGGCTGCAAAGTACGATTTTAGCTCAACGCCACACTGGTCAATTTAACTCGAAACAATACTTATGTAAATTTGACTTGCACCTGTGCCAATTTATTTCCTAAGAATACGGTTCCTTCATCTCCCAAATCCTCAATTCAGCCGAATTGCTCAGGCGTTAATTCCTCCCAAGAAAATCCAATTTATAGAACAAACTGTGCATTCCTAACGAACCTTCCTTTTATCTGTTCTCCACTTTATCTCGGCCCCCAGCCGTGTGTAATCCGCCTTATATGACGTCATCCGTGAACGGCTCTTAGGAATCATCTCCACTGTCAAAGTCTTTATTGAAAGGTTCTTTATGAGAGGAATTTAGGTAGCGTTAGCTGTTTTAAATTCTTAAGACGATGACAACCGTCAGGCAACCTCGCTTTCGTACATTTTGTCATTTTGAAGACATATCAGTCACTAATTATAAGCTTAACGTGTTAGGGCGTGAAGCTTCGCCTACGAAACTTATTTTTCTCTCTTTGTTTAAGACCATATCGTAGACCTCGTAGGCATCGTAGGGGTCTTCGTAGACCCTCTACGACACAACGGTCCGGCTTTTACGAGTATAGTTATTTACCAAACAGTAATATAAATCCATATTGTCCATTTGTATAAAATATATCGCAATCATCATTCAAAAGACGTCCACTACTGGACATAGAAATAAAAAATAAATCTAATCAAAAAATTTGTAAAAAAGTTATTATTGAGAAATCGCTGCATAACTTTTTCATTGAATGTCGATATCGGAAGGTAAATCTTTTAATGATGAAATGCAATATAAAATTCAATTATGAAACCCTCCCCTTGAATTCAGCGTTTCATTAAACTGGAATCATCCCTTAAAGCGGCGTAAAGCTTTCAGATATGATTTTCCCTCCATTTTCGATATTACAGAGGGTGTAATAACCGCGACGCTGTCAGCTGACGGTAAGGTATTATCCAGGTACTTTACAGGTATTTTACATGTTTTATAAGTGAAAAGGCCTATTATTTTTTCAGGACTTCATTTTTAACGTAAAATTGTAACTGACTTGAACGAGGTTTTTGATAAAATGCTGTAAATTTCGAGTATTTTTTCTGTAATTTTCAGTACATTAAATCATACTTTATGTCTTCATAGCTTAAACTGTAAACTGTGATGTCAGATTACAGAAATTTTAACATTTTTGTCAGAAATTGTAACATTTTCTTAAAATTGGCTTGATCATTTTTGACGTGACAACGTCTTAAAATTCGATAGAGCCGGCTGCACGCACGAAAAGCATGACTCATGCGGCGTTACCTCGCTCCGAGGCGTTCCATTTAAGGCTTGAAGTGCAAGCGAGAGCGCGGAACGAGCGACAAAAAGGCACAATCGGCCTCCGCGTTCGGCAGCGTTCGACATCTGTCTCTCTCCTACTTGAGTGAGCGATGCGTCCGGCGTGGACAGCTGTATGACGTTGGCACTTTCAACTATAGTCAGTAAACCGACTTTACAGGCAACCGATTTTTTTGTCATCAACAGCCATTCCTGAGATAGCAATGGTCATCACTTATCTTGACAGATTTAAATATACAACAAGATTCCGAAAAAAACAAACTTCAAGAAAGGTACAACATTTTTGAAAACAACCTTGAAAAGATGCTGAGCTACGTAAATTATTTTTCAGTTCTTTAACGATGAAAGAAAAACAGTTGTTATCTTTTTATATTAACCTGCTTACAATCTGCATGGTTATTATATTATTATCGGTCCACTTCTACTGTATTGCAATACCCTTAAGGCCTGCGCACACCTAGGCCGCTGGCGAACGCGATCAGTGAAACGCTGTCAAATTTGACAGCGATATTTGACAGCGTTTCATTGATCGCGTTCGCCAGCGGCCTAGGTGTGCGCAGGCCTTTACAGGGTAAATTATGTATAGATTTAAAAAACTATAGTCCTTAGATCAGACAATATTAAAACATGCATAATAAGGCAATACACAAACTGAATGCAGATTTTTACATAAACCTCATGACGTCTTATAGTGACCGTTCTCGTAAATTAAATAAATTAAAAATACTTTTGCAAATAATGAAACGATTAGTAAATCTCATTCCAATACCTACAGTGTTAGATGCATCGCGCCAGCTACCCAAACGATCCCATTACGATGTGTAGTGAAGCTTGAACTTGCTAGATTGCTTTTCAAATTGCTCGATTCTTCAATGCCTATGAGTTCTTCAAGACACGAGCCACTTATAGAAAATTGAAATTGAATATTTATCGAAAGTTTCAGATGCACATAATTAGTTGTCTAGAGCTCATTTAGTTTAATAGCTGTTCCCAATATTCTATGGCTGATATGACTTCTATGAGAGCACTGGGGGCCTAGTGGTAGCACCCCGCCTATCCAGTCGTGTACTAATTAGTTTTCTTCTCCAAAAATGTATGTCCTAGTACTCCCAAATTGTGTAAGAAAATATAGTGAAAATATAGTGAATGCGGCATGACGAAGGACCTAAAAAAGCTCGAAAATAAGTGTTAGGTCCGCGAAAAGAGCCTTTTAATGCCTGCGCACATCTAGCGCGATGGCGATGGTAATTAGTGAAACGCTGTCAAATATCGCTGTCATCTTTGACAGCGTTTCACTGATCGCCTTCAAAAATCTATTCTCCACAACTGGCTTGAAAGAACCAGTGACACGATAAGAAGCAGAATATTCTCTTTTTTGGGGTCTAATACTTAGATACTTAGTCAAACGATAAAACAAAGTTACACATATGTACACACACACCGTACATGCCGTGATTTTGAGTTACGAGTACTAGGCAGAGTGTAACTTGAAATACGAAACTTCGTTGGAGTAGTAGTAGAGCTCTTTGTGAAGGGCTCGTCCGGGGAAGTACTACCACCATGCCTATTTCTGCCGTGGAGCAGCATTGCTGTGTTTCGGTTTGAAGGGTGTTTGCCGGTGAAATTACTGGCTCGTCAGGAACATCTGTATGCCTCAAGTTGATGGACGCAGGACAGTGCATCGTAAGGCACGTTCCTTCACTTCTTCTTTTGATGTGCGTGACCAACGAGGCTATACTTTCTTATAGACGATGATTACTACTTAACATCAGGTGGGCCATATACATACTTGTTCCATCAGCTAGTTGTATAAAAAAAACTTCGTTGATCGTTTTGAAGAGTACTCTGACCCTTGTATTTGAGTGTAAATAAAACATGGCGCGGCTTGTAGGGTCACTTTATGTTTATTGAGAGAAGGCATTCGCTAAAAGGGTCTCCACGAGCTGAGAGGGTCTTAAGGGCGCTGGAGATGTTGCTTTAAGGACACAATTCTAATGAGCAAAGGAACGTAACGAAGTTTCAAAAGACAGTTTTTTTGTCATTCCCTTTTGTGTCGATAAGTTCTTTGAATTTAAACGTGCTTGAGGGTCTGCTAAGCCTTGCAGGCCTACCATGAGCTCTGTCTAGCTCTGTCTCTGGCACTGGTTTTGAGTCAGTTTGAGTGTTGACTAAATAAATCCTACGTCGAAACGTCACACACACACAGTATAATGCACTGGTGAGCACTCACACAAGCTCAAAATCAGAGCCAGAAACAGAGCTTGGTGTAGGCCTACTGAAAGTATAAAATGCTATAGCTGGCTTCGGTAGATGTTAAAGGGCAGGGCAAGTATTCTCTACTTTTGTCTTCTCAGTAGATGCGAGAGTATAATATTCCTTGGTAGATGCGGCATACTTGGAGAGAATTGGGCTGTGAACGTATCTGCATTGATTAAGATGAATCGAATGGGTGCGTGACTCTCTAAGCACGATATCCTAGATATGCCTCTCAGTGTCCGTCGCTAAGGCATATTTATTACATCACTCGAAAAGTTCCTTAGCAAATTTTTACGTGTTTTTTTCTCGGCCTTTTTCAACTCGACCCCCCCTTAGCAAGTCTTCACGGCCCCCAGGGGCGCGCACTCCACAGTTTGATACCGGCTGGTTTAGAGATTTGTTTAGAATGCTAGCCTTTGGAGGTTTAGGCACAGTAACGTCAAGCTAGTGGTAGCTACCAACCTCTAAACTCAGAACTAATTAAAAACGTATTCAAAGTGACATGTGAAAACATATGTTAGGCTTACTTTAGACTTACATGAATATGAACATTGAACAGCGGTAGATTTAGCATGTGAACCTCAGAATTCCAAGTGAACAATTACTTTGACATCTGCATACCGTAGATTGAACTAAGACCTCCCTAGCTCCTAGGGTTGTCAAGCTATAATAGTACATTATAATATAAGTGCGGTAGGTTGAAAATTACAGCCGAGGCGTTATTGCAAGCCCGAGCCGTAGGCGATTCCATTTCCATTTCATTCCAATTTATCCCGTTTTAATCAGTTTCATTCAATTTCATTCAGTCTCACTCAGTCTCACTCAGCCTCACTCAGCCTCACTCGGTCTCATTCGGTCTCATTGAGTCTCATTGAGTCTCATTCAGACTCAGTCAGTCTCATTCAGTCTCATTCAGTCTCATTCAGTCTCATTCAGTCTCATTCAGTCTCATTCAGTCTCATTCAGTCTCATTCAGTCTCATTCAGTCTCATTCAGTCTCATTCAGTCTCATTCAGTCTCGTTCAGTCAGCAAATGTGTTATAAAACGTATTTAATAAAAGCGACCAATTTTTTCGGATTTTACACGATTCATTTTGTTAGACCTCTTAGTTTTATACTTACTTTTTTCCCGTTTTTGCAATATTTAGAATTGATTCTCTGTTCCTATTAGTCGTAGCGTAATTTTATATAGCCTATAGCCAACTCAAAAATAAATTTTCAATTCGGACCAGTAAGTCTGTCTGGCTCTGGTTTAGAGTATGAGTGAGTTTTAACAAAACAAAATCCTACGTCGAAACATACACACAGTATAATACACTCACTGAGTGTGCCATCGCACGAACCACTTTACGATGGCATTTAGTTTTTTGTCATTCTATAATTCTTATCATTTCTAAAACCATAACATTGATTTTCCTGTTACTCGTAATCGGATATTTGTTTAATGGTACACAAGGATACGCATCAGACTATACACTGCTAGCTCTTATGTCCTTACAGTAAGCGTCATTTTTCTTTGTTTTAAGGTAACTTGAGCTGTATCCCACTGTACTAATGAAATTTGGGTGAACTCATAAGCGGCAACCCTAAGACAAGTTCTATTTAAGTTTCGACATTCGGAAGTTGGCAACTCAAATAGTAGTTGCCAGTATGTACGACAAACGGAATAATTTACCCCAAATGTGTGTGTGCAGGTAGTAATAATCTTACAGAGTTGTTACAGTTACTGTACTGAGGCCTAACATCGTGAGGCAACCCATGGTTTAGTCAGCTCTGCACGTATTGACCATGTCATTCCTGTGGTTTTTTTTCGTTAAAAAAAAACGGTTAATCTACGAGTGCTTCAGAACAGCGCTTCATTAAGACAAGGGTCGCCGTAAACTCACCTTTCACGGAAAGTGCTACTCATACATTTTAAAATCCCTCATTTATTAGCTATTTTAAGCAATTATCAACATTACAGCCGGTAGAAGCCTTCTGGACTGCCTTCCTAACACATTTCCAGAAATGTCATTTTTGAATTTTGAAGCACAAACCTTAGTCGTTTTTAAGATGCTATTTTTAACAAACAAATGTAATATAAATAGGTTAAAATGGTAAATAAATTAAAAAATAATTATTATAATGATAACATTTTTGAGCTTTGTCTATCCACTGACTTCCCGAATTTGAGGGGCGATTTTATTTATTGAAAAAACCATAGCATCTATAGATAGTGCAATTCACGAAGACGCGCCCCTCGCGGGATGCGGGGAGTTTGCTCCGAGTGGCAGTCGCGAACCGTAGTCTATTCATTGTAGTGTGCGTGTGCACTCATAGGTAATTAGTGCGTACCGATAACACCCAAACATTGACGGAAGCTTGCACACATGTATATGTGTCATCATAAACGGTTAGGAGGAATAGTGGGGCGCGCCTTCGTGGATTGCACTATCTATAGTTTAATTTTATACATTTGACACATATTGTGTTTACTAACGCTGTCATGTCAATGTTCAATATTCGATTCAGTTAATTTCGAATTGATTGTCAGATAAACACGTGAATTATCCTTTCGTTCAATGTCGTATATTGAATGGCGCCCCACGCTCTGTCCATTCTTGGAATACAATAAAATAGTACTTGATATACTACTGGCTGATTGATTTCGCCTGTAAGTGGCTATAGAATACATGACTAACACACTACTACATGAATAAAAATTAATTGTTATTTTCTATTTACATTTTTGTTTACTTATGTACATAATAGTGTGGGGTCAAGACTATGTATATGGGTGCCGGTTATTATTTGATATCAGATTTTGTGTCCAATGTATTCTAGTCTCTGCCTTCAATGTCTACACCTTAGTTTATGTTACAAGTATTATGTATTTAGTCTTAATTTTACTTGTATGTCATTTGTTTACAAATAAATAAATAAACAAAAATAAAAATAAAAATATTTTCATATAGTGAATAGTATGTCAATTAGATTGTATTATTATTTTTAATGTATGAATTTAATTTGAATGTGTGATTTGTACCTGCTCTGTACGTACTTACATTATGAATTTAATTTTTGTGTCCTGTAGTGTATAATTTTTTTGTATGAATAAAATGATTTATGATTCATGTCATGTAGGCCTACCACAAGCTCTGTCTGGCTCTGTCTTTGGCTTAGAGTCTGTGTGAGTGTTGACTAAATAAAACCTACGTCGAAACGTCACAAACACAGTATAATACACTTGAACAAAACTCAGCGGCGTCTTTACCTATTGTGCAGGGTGTGCGGTGCACACGGGCGCAGCGTTCCTAGGGGGCGCCGAGCGCCGCGGCGGGGCGCTCGGCGCCCAACTTGGCGGGCGCGTTGGCCAGGCGCCGCACTTTCAATGACCAACATAAAAAGCGCTCCGCTCTGCGTTCGGCGCCCCTTAGGACCGCTAAGGAGCTCAACTTGGCGGGCGCGTTGGCCGGGCGCCGCACTTTCAATGACCAACGTAAAAAAAGCTCCGCTCTGCATAGATGTGATGATTTTGTATAGCATCTTGAGTTCTTCTAATATTTGATGAATAACATCATAGGGGCCGACGAGCGCCGCTGGCACTCGGCGCCCTCCCCCCCCCCCTTTTTTTCTCCTCATAAAGAAAGAATTTTCAAATTTTCTTTCTAAATGCATTTCTAAGCTATAATAGAAACACACCCTCCAAGTTTCATGCTTCTAGAACTTACGGTTTAGGCTGTGCGTTGATTTTTTTTAAACCATTTTCCCCCTTTTTCTCTAAGTTCTTTTTCGATAAGTTTTGGCTTGTTAGGGTTTACACCAGAACACCTTGCATAATAATTCTAAATATAGTCAACAGGACATTGTGGTAACCAAACTGCATTTCTTCTTAAAAATCTCCAAGCAATAGAGTTAATTACCCATTGGGGAAATTTGACAGTTTGTTGTAACTTGATGTGCTGTTACTTGTACTTTGTATCCATTCCATTTTGAACGCGCACTTACTAGGGGGCGCTTGGGTAATGTTTGCACACGGGCGCTACATGGGCTAGAGACGCCTCTGACAAAACTGTAGGCCTACCATGAGCTCTGTCTGGCTCTGTCTCTGATTCTGGTTTTGAGTCTGTGTGAGTGCTCACTAGTGCATTATACTGTGTGTGTGTCGTTATGACGTAGGATTTATTAAGTCGACACTCACACAGACTCAAAACCAGAACCAGAGACAGAGCCAGACAGAACTCATGGTAGGCCTACCTGTACAGCAAAGCAATAGATTGAATATTGGAATGAGCCATTATTAGATAGTATTTAAAGTAGGTATATTCGTTTTTCTGTTATTAACTATGTCATTTTTCTTTCAGGTATAAACCGCGTTTGGATCTAGAACTTATCTGCACGGTGAGAACAACAATTAAAACCTACTTGTTTACTTGTCCAATTTTTTTAAGTGATAACATTATACTGTAAAGAACCGTAATGAATGAGTAGTGGTTTACCTACCAAAACCTAGTTTACAACCTTTACCTACCAAAAATGCCGAAAACTGTGCATGCATGTTTAATTTATGTAAACAGGTATTGTGGAATGCGTTAGGGCTACGAATAAATCTATTTATTATTAAAATTATATTTCCATTACACAAAAATTAGTTGATAATGCTATTTAGTATTAGATTCGTCTATATACAATGGCAAATCTTGGCGTCGCGCGTCGGAAGTCGCTCAAAATTGTGATAGTTGTGTTAATAATTCAAATGGTCTATCAAAATCGATGTTAAAAATAAATATTGTAAAAATAGAGAAGAAAGATGGGCAGCACTAAACGCAGCCATGTTGAATTCTCGAGGAGGTCGGCAGAATAAGATCGGCCAGGAGAGAGATGTATGGTTGATGGTTTTCCTGTAATTTGCTTTGTAAAAGGATGATGTAATTACACAAAAATTATTAATTATTGTATTCATCAAGCTGGTGTTGTTTATCTGATTTAACAGTTGGATGATTTTGAGGGAGATCTTTGCCCAGCAGTGGGCCAATGACAAAAAAACTTACATTTTTCTGAGTAGTGTAATAAATAATTTATTATCAAACGTACCAACTTACGAAGGTCGGCGTGTAATACGGGTTCTATCATTTGTTTACCTACCAACGTTTACGTCATGCTAGCTGGCTTCGTAGGTCGATAGACCACTATGCCTACCACAAGCTCTACCTGGCTCTGTTTCTGGCTCTGGTTATGAGTCTGTGTGAATGTTGACTAAATAAATCCTACGTCGAAACGTCACATATACAATACACTGGTGAGCACTCACACAGACTCTAAACCAGAGACAGAGCCAGGCAGAGAGTGTGGTAGGCCTACTGTATACCCCTATAAAAGCCTAATACATCGCATAAGGTTAAAAGATACAAACCTTCATTTCGTGAATAGCTCAGGAGTGGAACTCATTACCGTCGTCGGATTTTCCTGATCATTTTTTGGGTTTCTTCAAGAGGAAATAGGCGTCTTCTAGACTGTCCTGCGTCTATTTCATTTACCATATTAAGTGACAAATGAAATGAAATATATTTATTTGCAAGAAGTATGGTACAATTAGAACCGACAACCGTTGGGGAATAAAGGTTCTCGAATGGCGACCACAAACCGGAAGACGAAACGTAGGGCGCCCACCCACCAGATGGACTGACGACATTGTTAAGATCGCGGGAAGTTTATAGATGGAAAGGGCTCAGAATCGTTCTTCCTGGAAATGTGTAGGGGAGGCCTATGTCCAGCAGTGGACTTCTTCAGGCTGATGATGATGATGGTACAATTAGATCACATTAGCTATGTAAAAAAGTGGCAAAGTTATCTAAAAGTGAATACTTGAAAATTGATCCTATAGAAATTCCATCAAAATCGGTTCAGCAGTTTTGGCAGATCGCTTTCTCAGTTTTTTTAAACTTATGTTATAATTTATCCAAAAACTTGTGGACTCCAATTCTATCGTGTTAAGAATAACAAGCAGTGAAAGGGGAATTAAGTCGCTATTTAGTTCGTGGTTTTACCAAATATATCTTTCCACTTGCTAGCTGAAAGCAGCTTTCAGTAGTCTTACCACAAGCACTGTCTGGCTCTGACTCTGGTTTTGAGTCTGTGAGAGTGTTGACTAAATAAATCCTACGTCAAAACACCACACACACAGTATAATACACTGGTGAGCACTCACACAGACTTAAAACCAGAGTCAGAGCCAGACAGAGCTTGTGGTAGGCCTACAGAAGGTGCCAACTAACTTTAATTAAACTCAAGTCTAAAATTATACTCCATGTGAAATTCTCCGCTAGAGGTTATTTGGCTAAAATATCTGACCCAGACTGCGGGTATTCCCACATGTTTGAAGTATAGTCGGCTTCACTAGCATAAATTAAAAATAAAATAAATAATCCGGACCATCCACACAACACTATCTAGCTCCAAACTAAGCAGAGCTTGTACTGTGGGAACCAGATAGCTCCAGATGGCAGCTACAATAAAAGTACAGGGTATAATTTTTTGAGATTTTTGCCGGTTCGATTCCCGGGTGTGGGAGAAGAGAATTTTTGAAAATCTTTGAATGCAGTTTGCTTTCTATTCAAAAATAAAGGAATGTTTCCTTTGAGTAAAATTTTCTATCTGCAGTATTAAGAGTACTTTCCCTCCAGGTGGCATTACAAAATTCCACCCTGTATATTAGATATTGATCGATTTTGTGTGTTGAATCGTGTTTTGAATCTATCTAGATAGATACTTAGTTGGTGTTTCTTAGTTTGTAATGTAATTTAGGTTTTGATTTGAAATTTAATTTGCCTGCATATGCCACCTACATGAAGACAACTGTTTGATTGTGCAACCAGTTGCTTATTGTGATAAAAATAAGGTTCAAATTCATTAGATAATTAAAAAGCACTAAACGAATAGTGCTAGTCATTGTGGGTCTTATTAATAATTTAATAATACTGGCGTAGCGTTGGACTAGTTAATCCGTGTTTTGTCTCTTGCATTGACATGCAATTGTCAACTCGAGCAAATGTGACAAAACACGGATTAACTAGTCCAACGCTACGCCAGGATTATAAATAAGACCCTGTCGGTGTTATTAATAATCCTGGCGTAGCGTTGGACTAGTTAATCCGTGTTTTGTCACATTTGCTCGAGTTGACAATTGCATGTCAATGCAAGAGACAAAACACGGATTAACTAGTCCAACGTTACGCCAGGATTATTAATAACGCCCCGTAAGTTTATTAAAGGCCTGCGCACACCTAGGTCGTTGGCGATGGCGATCAATGAAACACTGTCAAATATCGCTGTCAAATTTAACAGCGTGTCACTGATCGGCATCGCCAGTGACCTAGGTGTGCCCAGGCCTTTAGTTACTTAAATCAAAATGTATGCTTATTTTAATACTTGTCGTCAAAACGCCCATCTTTAGTAATATCTATAACCATATGGAGCTCTTGCATATCGAAATACTAGTTAGCGCAAGAACTTCAAACTACCCCCTACCAACAGTATTCTCAACAAAGTTGGCATATTTGCGCTCTCAAATTAAGGGCATCCAAAACCGCAGGTCCAATATATGCTGGTTTACAAACTACGGACTAGGATTTGCATGTCAATAGAAATTGCCGACTAACGGTACCGTGATAAATTGTTGGCTGAAACTTTCTATTCGAAGTACAATCGCACGACCGCACAAAAAAATACTGGTGTTGTTAGCAGGGGCTGGTTTCAAAATGTTGTCTGTAGTTTTTAGTCTTACCATCGCTCGGATTATTATTTTGGTGGGATATGCTAAATAGCAAAAACAAGATGTCTATTATTATTCTTCAGTTATTTTTTTTATTAAAAATCCCTGTTACTTTAGTGTTTGCGAACGATGCGTTTCTATTCTACCTATTCACTGTGGGTTTAATTTGCCAAGCCCATTTTACTAGTATTTATTTTAAAAAATTAATACACCATTATACAAATAAACAATCCATAGATTAGTAGATTCAGGATTAGTAGAATTGCTCACAGTTCTGGTCGCACTCTAGAAACATCGAGTCTTCTTCTAATTTATGTATCAATCTTTTTTTCTTGCCCCCAATTTTTGCCATGCCTGTCGTTGGCACAGTAGAGCAAACATCGAGTCTTCTAATTTATGCATCCATCTTTTTTCCTAGTGCTAGTTTTAGTCATGTCTGGCTCAGGCCGTCCACGAACTGAAATGCGCCAATCTTCCATATTTGCCGAACACCCACTGGAAAAGCCGGTGCGGCAAAAAACCCTTTAGCGTTTAAAACCCCGACGTTGGACATTACAAAGCGCGCAGGAAATTCGAGGTAAAGTTCTGCCTCATGTTTACTGAAAACTGCATATTCACGTGAAAAAGGTATTTCGTGGCATGACTTAAATATTTAGAACCACGTCTGCAAACATGTTCACATTCAAAATACTTCAAAGCAAAATAAATTCAAAATTCTACTTGAAAATCCTTATGCTGTCAGTTATATCCCTCAATCTTTATAAGGTGCGCGAAGTAACTTCTACCCTTTAATTTAAACCCTTGCGAGGTTTCATTTGGACCCTCCCGTATCTTAAACTTAGCCTTTTTCTATTCTGGCCAAAATAAACCATTGAATACGCTGTTCCGTGTGTGAGTGTAACATGCTGCGAACGATATTGAATCTGCAGTCAGAGTAAATTTTCCTTTAAACTGGAATTTCCAGGGCTGAAATTAAATAAGGCTGACTTTCTCGACCTCGTTCCTAAATAACAAGAGACCCATGTAACATTTGTTATCTATGAGCTCGTTGACCCTTTGTTTAACATTTATTTGCATGTGAAGAGTTTTGACTGCGAGGGTTTGGAGAGGCTGGTATGAATTTAAAGTAGATCTGAACCTAAACTGTGATCAGACTAAGCTCTGTTAATCCTGGGCTTCGACCCGCACTTGTCGGATTAATTAGTGACCGTTTATCCGAACTTCTCTGATTACGAAACCTTATAATACGACAAGACTAAAAAACTTTATTGGTTCTCGAATTTCATGATCTGTTTTCTCTGTCTATTTTATGAAAGCATTCAAATACTAATTCCAAAACTAGACTATTCGTAAAAGTAGCTAATAGATAGAAAAGTTTAGTGTTTTGGTTCGTATTACATGTGTTACTATTCTGCTCTCAAATACCCCTATTGTACTGTAACGGAAGTCGAGCAACATGAAATTCGTCGACAACCTGTCCAACTCAGATATAACACAAAGCGGCTCACAGCCTCACATTTGAAAACAGTACACTGCACACTTCTCAAAGCGATCCTTATTCAAATAGAGCCAACTCCATATCTCTTCTAAAGCGCTGAGTGAACTTTCAAGTGCCCTTCCCACAGTTCAAAACTAACCGGGCTCGTGTGCTCGTTGGATGAAAATACGAGATGCAGCAAGTTAGCTAGATTATGACATTCGTAAAACTTTTGAATGCTTTTTTACGAAGGTTCAATTGCGCTTTAATTCGAGATCTTTTTTACCAACATAAAAACAGAAGGTTGGTATTAAATGTTAGGTAATATGAAAGTTTCAAGGTAATCAGGTGAAAGGCTTTTTGTTATGGTTATAAAACAGAAACACACAATTACACAGAATAAATATATTTCAGCACAATAAAGAAAAGCGTTAACCAAATCCTTTTCAAGTCACTTGGCATTTTGAAAAGTCCTTGCATAAAACTAAGGTAAACCAGGGTAAACCGTTATCCCTCTGTCAAGAAAACGTCGGTGAAATAAATGGTTCCGTGGTGACATTTCAACTGGTTTTGAAATGTTGGCTAAGAACCGTGGTTCATACGCCCCATGAAACAGCCGAGATTTTATGTATGTTTGTGTTACAGCCGGCACACTCTGATTTATTATGGGGTTTTGTAACGGCAAGGCTCGGGCTAGATAAGCGACAAAGCTTAAGGCCCGCGACTGTTACAAATCGGAACGCAAAATGAAATTGGCGCCCAACGTGGTACGCTTTCATAATAATTATTTTTGGAATATCTTTCAAACTTGAATGGTTTTGAAATACTTGTACATAGCAAGTCCTGGTATTTCTCTTGAATCTGATCTTGAGGCTAGACATTTGATACTTGCATGCATAACACTGTTATAAATTAAAACGTAGCGTGCTTTGTAAAACTGGCGCCCACCATGGGGCTCTTTGCCAGACATATTTTTCTCAGTGCTAAATGTTTGCGCTTTTGACAGTTGTGAATGTTTTCAAGACTCCGTATAAAAGTTTTAAATTTGAGTTTGAATTATACAAGCGTAAAATATAACTACAATTTTGCTTTAGATTTCTGATACATATTGGATTTAAACTCGGGTCCATAACAATAAAATCGCAATAAAATGGAGATTTATATCGTTTGTTTTAAAAGTCGCTGAGTAGCCGTAAAAGCCTTTTGGTATGTTCGAGGCTTTATAATCTTCGGTCTGATAAATCTTTTATTCCTTGAATGTAAGGAGCTGAAGATTCTATAGGAACTGATAGGATGTATTTAGAGCTTAATGCAGGAAATCTGTAACTTAAAAGTAAGGGTTTAGTAGTAGTAGAGATCTTTGTTAAGGGCTCATCCGGGGGAGTACTACCATCATGCCTATTTCTGCCGTGAAGCAGCATTGCTTTGATTGAAGGGAGGCTGAAAATCTGTATGGGAAATGCATTGTAGGGCACGTTCTTGACGTGCGTGACCTACGAGGCAATGTTTCGTTATAGGCGATGGTTATCACTTAACATAAAATAGTCCAAATTTTTGTTCCATCAGCTATTTGTATAAAAAAGTTTAACATGAAAGTGTTCGTAACCATAGCCAACTTAAGCAATAAAAAAACAAGGGCATTTTGGCAAAGTATTTTCAGTATAACTTTTGGATACCTCTCGAACTTATAACAGTTGACCTTTTCCGTTGAAATAGCAGCTATTTATAACAGAATATCACGCCAATTCTCACATGTCAGTGATAAATACGAAATATTGGGTCGGTCTGACCTCCAAATCTTATTGGTTTTCGCAAGTGAACTATCTGTTTTGACAGCTTCTGAAATGGTTACATTAATCTTTTATTCTCTGAAACCTGATTCTCAATTCTGCATTCTAAATTAACAACTGCAAAACAGTGCTATAAAATCCACAATTATTCGAACCGTCCCCATTAATTAACATAAGGCTCCCCAGAGCAATGAGCATGTATTAAAGTTACATGCAAATAAATATGGCGGGCAAATATCGGCGGTTCACCCTTAGGGGGGTTTAATGATTAACTGGTTTTGATTTCAAACAAAGTTATTGTATTCCATTTTTATGTATAACAAAAAATACCTTGAAATGGGTACTTTCGATTCTCTAATCATCATCATCATCCTGAAAAATCGCGGTTTTGAGCTTTGCCCTTCATCGATTTTAGTAATATGGTCCATCCATCAGGTCGATGGGAGACTGCCTACGGTTTTTCTTTTTTTGTAAAATTGCTTCAGTTATTATTCTGAGAATAAACTTGCACCTCTCATTCCTAAACCAGCCAATCACAGACCAGCGCCATAAGTAGGTACTCGGTAACGCACTGTCGACCACAATGATTATAAATTAAGATACGGGGGTAGTTCTACATTTATACGACAAACAAGTCACTGGCTCCTGGAGAAGCGAGCTCTGTTTGATGTTTTCCAAGTCCTATCTAATAACACGGTACAGAGCACATCGCTATTTGTACAGTCAATATCACAAGTTGATGACTTATTCAGTATTTCATAATTGCATGCTCCTGTAGTATCAGATTTTTATCACAAACACTTATTACTTTTAATTAAATATTTTACTTATCTATCAGAGCTTAGAATAGAATTGGAAGAAGATATTTATTTTATTAACAAATTACACCTATGGAACATTAATAAAAACAATGACTTATGTCTGTAAAAGTGCCTTTAAAGATATTTCAATATTAATGATATTTTTTAATTCGCATACTCATTCACTTTTGATGTTGCCTGTACATGCACATGTACAATTCTCGCCACGTTTTTCGTACATGGACAAACTTAGGATAGGGATCGACAAACAGAAGCCAAAAAAGCTTATTGAAAATTTGCCCTTTTGGCATGCATTGTCAAATACGCGAGGGTTTCCAATATTTTGTATTTTGTTGCATTTTTTTCACCTTTTTGGTTAAGTATTCTGCAATTTATATATTTAATCGTAACTGATACTATTGGACGTACCGCTGATTACATTCTTCAGAAACCCCAAAAATATATATCAATAAAAGAGATTTGATCTACTACGCTTGAGGATAACATTGGTCCTTTGATATTAGAGATAGAAAGTTGATCTACAGTTGAGGATAGAATCTCATTTAGACATTTTTGCCCATCTCCCGTGCCATAAACTAAATAACTCATATTTGCGGCATAAAGAATCTCGTAGACATTACTGATTCGAATCGCGTTCCCGCCAATAGTTACTTCCGTTTCCGGACCGGGCGCCTTACAAATATCTTCACTGGAAGTGTTTTCGCAGTGGCTGGAACTAGATTACATCATAAGGAACGTCGTTTCGAGCTGCCGGAACGATGGTTTACTGGCTATATTTTACTTTTTATAAAAACAAAAGAACTTCTGGTTTTTTGGGTTTGTTCAGACCAAGGAGCTTACAAACCTATTACGAGGTGTTTAAAAAGTTTATGGATCAGACGAAAAATACGACAGGCCAGTTTTTTTATTAAAAAAAACACTCATTGTTTTGTGTGTTTGTTCAGACCAAGGAGGTTGGAAACCCGTTACAAGGAGTTTATAAAAGTCTATGCATCAGACGGCGAATACTACAGGCCAGTTTCATTCCCCGTACCCCGTAATAAAATAGCGGCGTTGTCAATTATTTGGGCTTTATTCCTAGGGCGTTTTTTTTTTTTTTTTTGGCGTCGCATGGGTTTATGCATTTGCCATTATTATTTTCTTGGTTCGATTCAGTTTTTGACAGCACTTTGACATACAACTTTTAGCTATACACGGATGGTTTTGACTTGTCTATGACAGACATGACTTGATAAAAAAGCATTTTATTTATGTATAATCTTCACTCGTCCCTGGCAAAATTGGTGCAAAATGGATTAACTAAGATGAATAAAATGTGGTTCAATTCAACTTTTTAGTGCAATTTTCCATTTATGAGCGTGCTTATTTATCTAAATCACTTAATTAATTAATGGAAAATTTAATATTTCCGGTTCACTGGACCAACTCATTACCAATATCAAATGCAAAATTCATTTTCATAGGTATTTGCCGTATTAGAATAAAATTAATCTCACTAATATGTGAAAATTTTGATGGATGGATGGATAGATCTTGGTTACTCAATCACCAGAACTGCTGGCAACTTTTTATCACGCCTATACTAATGATAGCCTACCACAGGCAAATGAAACACATGGTTTAGCAGTGTTATCTTTTTATTTTACTCAACTTATTCCCCAGGCAAACATTATTCACCCTGGGGCACGTTCATAAAGTGACGTTTTCCTTTTTCTTTTTGGTTGACATTTCATCGACGGCCTGTGCCTCAAAAACAATAATACTCTTTAGAGCAAACATAAAACCTTCTTTAAGCAATGTACCTAACACTTAATCATAGTAAAACATCGATTGTCAATCGCTTGTGAAGAATAATATAATTATCGACACCATATAAATAATCTCCATAAACATGTTATCCGGTAAACTTGGGAACACGATGTTACCAGCAATTCTGTTTAGAACGGAAACTACGTTGAAGCAGCACTTATTGTGTTTTGGCACTCCATTTGCGTCAGAAAGGGTAATATATCTTAGGGCCAGGCTACACAACACGTTTCGGTATACCGATACCGGCGGGGCGGCGCGGTGCGTCAGAGCCAACACTTGAGCGGTAGTTCTACTGTGTCCAACATAATCTTTCTATGCCTGTAGCCAAGTGGTACTCTTTATTCTATGACGTGAGTACTATGAGTAGTAGACTTCAACTAACGTTATAGTTACGTTAGTAGTATAGTTAAGTTCATATTTCTCTGAAGGACACTTAAAGTCCTTTTACCATCCTGGTTTGAAAGAGCCAGTAGGTATATGCATTTCTATTTCATGAAATACATGAACAGTCAAACTTAGTGCTAAGCTTCATAACTTAATTTGGATTTTGCCTCAAAACTATAATTTCTACTAAAGAAATAGAAACACTTAGAAATACGCACGGTGTGCTTTGACAGACGTCGCGTTGGACGTAATTTGGGATACCACCAGCAAGAACCAAGCAAATCTTACGGGGCCATGAGATAGACTTTAGTTGATACCTACATTTTGTGCGCATCAATAACTGAAGGAACACCTCCATGTCGTAATCATAGGGGACGATCCGATGACGCACCGCAACGTGTAAACTGTCCCTAAGGTCTGGAGGAAAAAGCGTACTTTGAAGCGTGCATCGAGTATACTGAAAGCCTTGGACTGCCTGCGTATTGCCAAGTGATTTATTGCTAGATGTCTTTACACGAAGTAAACAGTTGGAAATAAAGTGTATTGTTATATCCTGTTTTGATCGTTTCCTAGATAGAAAACCGATAGGTAGTCTAAGATTAGTTAGATCGTGGCAGCAAACTTGACTGACTTGCCTTCCAGGGCTCTTCTATAATTGGGCGTAATGATTTCCGGCACTGTTCACCGTCTCTTCTTCTTAAATTTAAGAGCTTATCTCTTGTCGGGGTTTTGATAAAGCTTTCTCCAATGAGTTGTTTGAATGCGGCCTCCTTGACTTCCTTATACGACTTGACAGCGACCTTTTCTTTTATCTGGCTCACGTAACTTGTTCTTTGCCTTCCTCTTCCCCGTTTTTTTTCAACCTGTACTTCAATGATGATCTTTATGTAGCTGTCATGTCGTAGAAGATGTCCAAACGTCCCCCAACTCAAACTTTCAAACTGTTTACCCTAATTTCTACTAAATTAAAATATCTACTAAGGATAAAAAACTTTAACCGTTGCAAGCTCTATGCTAAGAAGCTTATAATATACAAAACGCGAATGGATGCCCTGCTGTGAGTGTCGACCTTAGCCGCGCTACCACGAAACGCCCAGCTTAGCGAAACTTAGCGTTGTTGCGGCCGAATCGCTCGGATGCCTTTGTCGATACTGTTTGCTAACCGCAGTTGAACTGTTGCTTTGTCAGAATTGGGATAAATTATGTCTGTTGCATATCAGAAGCAGTTTGCGAAGTTTGGAAGTTAGCTCGTTGGCTTTGTCAAGGATCTGTACCCAAAGACGGAGTTTTGCTAACACATTTCGTCTAACAAATGCTGTTTTCGTGTGAGGACGTGGCGTTCTCTTTTGTATGGAAAATTGATGACTCGTTTCGAGTGTTTCTACGTAACGTATTTTTGCTATCTGCTGTCTCATCTTTTCTCTATACAATAGAGAGAGACAAATAGGCGAAAAGAAAACAACATTTCGTAGTAAAGTGTTGTAAATGAAGTGAGACTTGCCCTTCTGTTCAACAATCGAATATCTTTTGTCAAGTTAACTTTAGCCAGTTAACTTTTTAAGGCTGTAAAATTAAGTGGCAAATAAATGTTCTTTTATAAAACGTACTGTTATAAAACAAAATAAATGTGCAATTGATACAAGTACTTACAAAATGTACTTACACATGTTATGCTATCAGCAGACCGTTACAAATATACAATTAAATAATATTATTGTGAGTGGGCTATCCGTTTTCATAATCGTCAATTCCAACAAAAAATCGAGAAAAGTAAAAAAATATATACTTAAACTACAAACGATTAAAAATTAAAACGAATTAAGGTAGATTACAAAAAAACTGTCGAAAGTAAAAATAAACGTTGGCTAATATCGTAAGCGAAAGCGTTTAAAAACGAATAGCAACACCACTAACGACAAAATTATGGTGGTTACGTGACAAACGCCAAATTTGGGTCTAATGTGACTTGGAAAGGCCCAAAGTGGGTCCACAACTTGGTAACACAAGCCTGTAGCTAATGGCATGTACTTTGACTTATTATCCTTACTAATATTATAAATGCGAAAGTAACTCTGTCTGTCACGCTCTAAACCAAAATTAAACCGATTTAAATGAAATTTGGCACAAAGAGAGTTTAGAGCCTGAGACATAGGGGATCAAAAGTTGAATAGAAGTATCATCATTTTTAGAGCTAGAAACTTGAAACTTATTATTTAGAATGTTGGTTTTATGAAATGAATTGAAATGAAATAATTTATTTTCTTGAAGCATGGTACATTTTGGATCTTAAATATATAGGCAAATACAGATTCACACACTTCGCCAGAAAAACCCAGCATGCAAACGCAACTTAAGTTATGTAAATAACATAACTTCAAATTTTGTAAAAGATTGAAAAAACACTAAAAATACACTATTCCAGGCAGACGAAGTCGTGGGCACAGCAAGTATTATTATCACAAGACCACTGAGATGAAAGCCCGGGCCAATCGTGCTTGAACGATTATTTAGGCCACTCTGCTTATCGTGTCACTCGAATCAAGAGTGGGGGAATGGATTATAAATGCGCCTCAAAAAGGCTCCTTCGTGCACTTGACACATTTTTTCGATTTTTTTAGGTTCTACGTTATGCCAGTTTCCTTACAATTTTTTCCTTTATCGTATGGAAATACTTTTTTATACAACTAACTGATGGAACAAACATAATGGCCCATCTGTGGGCCTACCACAAGCTCTGTCTGGCTCTGTCTCTAGCCAGAGCTATTTATTTGACTAAATAAATCCTACGTCGAAACGTCGCGTCACAAACGTAGTATATAATAATACACTGGTGAGCACTTACACAGACTCAAAACCAGAACCAGAGACAGAGCCAGATAGAGCTTCTGGTAGGACTACTGATGTCAAGTAAGTGGTAACCATTATTTTATTCATTTTCCCGTTTCGGCTATGTTGCAATAACCGTGGTCGCGGGCAGACTGGAGAATTGCATTAGCCGTGTTAATAGTTCCAGTATGTATTGTGTTATGATCGAAAAAGTTTAAAAAGTATTATTATTTTGAGTTTAACCTGTTTTGAGCTGTGACCTCATTACCTCGTAGACTTCAAAGTTTCTTGACAATTCTTCGCGGAGTTTGTATTTTGAATATCCAATAGAATCACAAAGATACGAACGAGAAATATTCATGAATACGATGAATACCTTTCAACTTTGAGCAGGTTATATTTTAAGGAGTATTTTCGTCTTTCTACATCTAATTCCCGTCCCGGAGAATGACAATGTTTTTTTAGGAATGTTATTCGAGTATTTTCTTTGAATTTTTATACTTGAGCAGGTAATAATAATATTCAGTTCGTAAAGATCAATTTACTTCTGGGGAATGAGGGTTCTCGAATGGCGACCACGAACCAGAAGACGAAACGTAGGGCGCCCACCCACCAGATGGACTAACGACATTGTTAAGATCGCGGGAAGTCGATAGATGGAAAGCGTTCAGAATCGTTCTTCCTGGAAATGTTTAAGGGAGACCTATGTCCAGCAGTGGACTTCTTCAGGCTGATAATGTAGGTAGATGAAAGATGAATTTATCTCTAATTTTATTATTTGAATTCGGTTTGAAATATGTAGCTAAATAAATAAACAGCTTTTTAGTAGTAGTAGGTAGGGCACAGGCTTGAAGAATTAGACTAAGACATTAACAGACCCGGCGCTAAAATCACAACCATGAATTAATAATGGAGACCCAAAGGTCTATCCCCACACGTACGTGTCGTGTCAGGGACGGGACCGGGCCGTAGCGGTGCCGTCGATTGAATTTGAACTCTATATCTGTGTAAATTGAGTGGAATTCTCGTATTTGGCTCCGATCCGGCCAGAGCTCGGCCGACGGGATATTGTTTTATATAAATTCAACTCGTTGTGTGGACAGAATAGGGTTCAAATTCAATCGATGGCTTCAAAACATACTACACACTGGACAAGTTACTAAATCTGCTTACAATCTGCGTGATTATAATCATATCGGTCTGCTTCTACTGTATTGCAACACCCTTACAGGGTATATTATGTATTGATTCAAAAAAGAGTTCTAAGATTACTGTTTTTACATACATATTATGGCAATAAACATACTGAATACTGAAAAAAAAATACTGGCTTCTCCTAAATTTACATACATAATAAGGCAATAAACATACTGAATACTGAAAAAAACTGGTTTCTTATCCACGACCCTGCCTCGTCCCTGACACGCCACGGATGTGTGAGGATAGACCTATAGGGCGCCCCATAAACTTACCAGAACGGTTATGGCAGAACTACGAGTAAGTTTTATTTGTCATCACCTACACAGCAGATCTGCTGCCAAATCCTCAGAATCTGGCATCATTCCATGTCCAGAATGGCTTCATTTCCTCCCGAACAGATTGTATATTATACAATACAATCCTGAATCTTTGTTGTAATTACAATAGAACTCATCAAGTATAATCAGTCATCCAGTAGGCCTACCACAAGCTCTGTCTGGCTCTGTCTCTGGCTCTGTCTCTGGTTTTGAGTCTGTGCGACTGCTCAGCTGCTCACCCGTGTATACTGTGTGAGTGATGTTTCGGCGTAGGATTTATTTAGACAGCACTCACATCAGACTCAAAACCAGAGCCAGACAGAGCTTGTGGCAGCCCTAAAGATCCTAACAGGATACAAAAAAGATGACTTAACAGTTTTGTAATACTGAAATGTTATGAAACTCATGCTGGGTGTATTTAACTTAGTTTGGGGCTAGACGGCGCTGTCTGGGATATCTGAAAGATCCACCAAAACAGTTACCAACCTCATCCTAGTTTTATTGATTTTATAATGTTTATTAAATCACATTTTTCTATCGTCCCTAAAGTTAAAAGCCTAGCAGGTGAGTTGGCTGTAATGTCAAGCCTGTAACGGTTGCGTTGGTGCCGTAATTCCTAAAAGTTATTCGTCGACTGTGATAAAGATCTGATGGCGCAGCGGTCAGCCCAGCCAGGTTCCAAGGGTAAGGTCGCGGGTTCAAATCCCTTTCGGCTCTTAACTTTTGGGACATTATAAAAATCTTTATTCTGGCTGTATAAAGTTGGCTTAGTTGGAGACTAGGTTCCAAATACCCGCCGATATCAAACACCATTTTAATTTACTAAGTAGGTAAGCAGCTGCTTTCCGCTTCTGGGTAAAATAAATCGTTTACAATGATGATCGATCACCCCCTGGCACGTCACAAACAGGTTTTTTGAGAGGGAGCATCCCTTATCACCCGCTTCACTTATAAAGGGGGAATAAGGGTGAACCAGCGAATTATTTGATGCAAAAGGTGCTGGTTCGGTTACCAAGGTCAGACTAATGTTTGTAATCAACTTCCTGCCATCTTTATTTACCGAGTATAAAATGTATGTATGTAATTATTATTTTAAAATGTATGTATGTATATTATTTGACTGGCCTCTCAGCTCAGTTGGCAGTAGCTCTGCCTTCCGTAGGTCGTGGGATCGATCCCCACCGAGAACAAATATTTGTGTGGTGAATATAGATATTTGTTCTCTGTCTGGGTGTTATATTGTATTCTATGTATGTATATTAACAAAAAAAGTATTAATTATTATATCAGCTATCTGGTTTCCATAGTACAAGCTCTGCTTAGTTTGGGGCTAGATAGTGTTGTGTGGATTGTCCGCATTAATTATAAATTATAAGTAATAGATACTCGAAATCTACTTATATTATTATAATGCTGTGTATCTAACGAATAAACTCAAACACTGCTGGAATGATTTCAAATATTATTTCACCATTATAATGCTAAATGATGTCTACGTAACACAGGCTATTTACTAGCAACCCTACTACTACTATCCTATATAGATCCTATCCTATCTATAGATAGATCCTAGGATGTAAAACTATAATAACTAAAAATGTTTCCTAGTTGAAAATAGGGATCTTTGTTGACGAATAGAAGCGCTGGAGGTGGTTTAACTCTACATCCATTTTTAGGTGCCCAATAATAGTGCTAGCATGTATATTTATACTAATTTGTTGGTATCAAATGTAAAATCCGATATTTGATACCAACAAAGAAATAAATGGCTTATTTATTTATTTGTTGGTACCAAATATAACCCAGGGTTGCGGTTCTAAATCGGATGGAACAAACTAACTATAACTATCACTCGATTGAAGCAATATCGCGCCATAATGTCATTAGTTCGAAACTCCGATGAAGAACGTTAACGGCATATCGCGCGAACTAGTTCGAGAGTTTAGTTCGAAACCTACTAAACTTCCCTTTTCATACCCGCTGAGAATTCTAATAATGCCTGTCTTCTGAAAGCTTTTTAATTAGTTCATGGAAAGTCGTGTGGAATACGATAGTTTTAATTGAATTGAACTCTAGTTACAAGTTAAACATGTTAGCCGCACTTACGACAAGCCGGCTAAGCTTTAAATTGTGTACATAGTAGCTACGGGTGGTCCCCTATATCATCTTACATCTACGTATTTTATGCGGTTTCCTCAACCTACACTTAATTTAATTATGAGTGCAAATCAAAGGTTAATAAGCGCCGCCATTTTGGATTCGTTTTTTTATTTGCGAAATTTTATTTTTATTTTTGTATGTTGGTAGAGATAAGTCACTGCGCTGTTTGAAGATTGAAAGATGACGTTGACGGAAAATAAGTGATTACGGAGATGGCGGCTAATAAAAACGGGAGAAAAAACATGTTTTCACAAACTGAAGTGGGACAAGGATAAGAATAATCACTGAAGTGCCTATATTTATCAGAATGTATTCAGTTTGACTCACCGTACTCTTACAAAATACAAAAGACAGAAGGGGAAAAATTTGTATGTACGCTCAATGCATTTTAAAATTGGGCTTTGAACCCACATTCTCTTGATACGAGGTATTAAATCCTTTTAATTCCCCAAATGTGGAAAAATTATAAACAGATGAATAGCAACATGTTTTTCAAAGCAAGGTTATGAATAGGTAAATGTTTCCACCTTAACAATACAAAATTGTGTATCACAGGCCGCTCAACCGTCCTCAGGCAATTCAACCGTCATTTTCGCTTTGTTTATTAAAATGTCAACTGACCTACCTGACCCAGGCCCAAATCCTGCCGAAACCGACCTTTTACTGAATAATCTGTTGCAAACTTTTAACTTACACACGAAACATTTTGGAAAGGGATTTGGTAATCATGTTTTTGTTTGGAATAACACGATAATCTGTTTTGTTCAACTTAAAATAAGGATTGAATTTAAAATGGCGCCCTGAATCCTTACCTCTCACTCACACAACGTTGTTAACAATAGTCACCTCTCATGATTTTTCGCCCATGGTTTCTTTCGCGTGGTAGGTTTCCGTCAAATATTATTCTAGGTCACGATCTATATCAACTCCATTCATTCCCCATTCTAAGATACCTTCCTCAAGATTGGGAATATTCGTTAAGTTGGGTTCACTGAGAAAGCCATTTCCGTAATTGCAAATGTAGCTAGGGAGAGTCTAGTAATTCGATTCGTTCATACGTCTGAAGATTTAGAAGTTAAATTTTGCTAAAGTCTTTCTGTACCGTCTTGCGTCTGCGTCGATCTTTAATTCAATAAATAAATATTGTGGACTATTCACACAATACTATCAAGCCCCAAACTAAGTAGAGCTTGTACTATGGAAACCTGATAGCTGATATAATACTTATGTCCATGTTTTTGTTTTGTAAATACATACTTAGAATACAATATAACACCCAGACAGGGAACAAACATCTGCGTTCACCATACAAATATTTGTTCTCGGTGGGGATCGAACCACGGCCTACGGCGCAGAAGGCAGAGCTACTACCAATTGAGCTGAGAGACCTGTCAATTCAACTGTATCTTTATTGCAGCAATACATCTGCATAAACAGCTTAAAAGTTGCCAAAAACAAAGCGCAAAGCTTTAGTATTCCATCAAATATGCATCACATTTCGGTTACACTGAGAATTTCCGTCAACTTGGTCCGAAAACTATGCAGTGATGTTGTTTGTGGTGCAAGCTATAAAATCAAACGACGATACAAAACGTATGATAAAACTACTCTCCAAAAACTTCTACAAAACCAACCATATTGTAAAATACCATGATTGAATGTTGTTATATTATCTATCATCTCATTCCCGATATTTGATGATTAACCTACCAATCTTCATTTATAAACGCAAAATCCATTCACTTACTGACACACACACTCACTCATTACCAAAATACGGTGTCTTGGGATCTGAAAAGCTCTTATCGAACGGTATAGACAGGCGCTCACTAGAAACGAATCTAAAATGGCGTCCTTAATCGTTGCATGATTAGTGAAAAAAAAGTGCAGGAAAGGAGCATCTTTGGGGCGCAATTAAAACCCTTTTACAATACCTTTTTGGCTGGCAGTTCAGTTGTTAGTAGCTCTGCCTTCTGCGCCGTAGATCATGAGTTCGATCCCCACCGATAAAAAATATTTGTGTGGTGAACACGGATGTTTGTTGTCTGGGGTGTTATATTGTATACTACATATTAAATGCATTTTGGTATTATATCACCCAAAGTACAACCCCTGCATAATTTGGAGCAATATTAGCACGGTTCGAAAGAGCAAGTGACACGACAAAAAAAATGTTTAAAAAACTGAGTTTTAAGTCTACCAAGCAAATACTCATTGTTACTCAATCGCTCGAATCGTATAACACGGACCGATACACTTTTGTGATTTGAATCTCAAACGAAGCGGCCGACGATTTCGACAATGTCCCACTCTAGTCGAAGTAATTGCATTTATCTAATAAAACGGCGAAATGTGGCCAAATTGGGTGAGTGTGGCAAACGTGAGCAATTGTACTTAATGTGAGTGGATTTGGCCATCGCTTCCACTTACGTACCTACCTAAAGAGCAAATATTTGCGATGACGTCCGTGGTATAGTAGGCACTAAATAAACGTGCGATTGCTATAGACATGCGTAGCTTTTTGTGCGACCAATGCTTTCGGACGAAGTTCGAAAGATTTTGTATGACTTTGCATGATTTTTGTATGATTTTGCATCGTCCGTGACATTACTCGCCCTAGGCCCGGCAGAATACCAGTGTTGCACTGAGTGGGGTGACCTACACAGTGCAACAAATACTGAGCCGGGGCCTAATTGACCTGTAGTGTCTAAAGACAGCTGCCTACCTGCCTATCCTTTAATGATTATTTTCTTTTTATAATTTTGTATGTGATTTTCCCCCGAATACTGAAACGCAACTCAGATTTAAGCACGTCTCAAGCGACGAATATTTGACAGTTTTCAATGAAAATCTGTCAAATATTCGTCGCTTGAGACGTGCTTAAATCTGAGTTGCGTTTCAGTATTCGGGGGTTTATGTTTTATTTTTTTAAGTAGGTAGGTATTCCTGTGTATATGAGTAGGTCAATAAAATGCTTTTCTTTCTTTCTTTCTTTCTATGAATAAAAAACTAGAATTATGTACGTAATATAAGCATAAATCAAATGAAGAAAAATGATTCAAATGAATGTCCTTGTGATTTGAATGATTTGAGCTAGGTGATTTTGTAGCTTCCCTTCGCCCAAAACTGAGATTCGGGAGTCTATAGGAGGGTCTAGCTTGAAGACATCATACAACGTTTAACAATAGGGAATTCATGTCATACTAGTTTTTTAAATTACATTATTTCTGTCAATATTGTAAGGAGATGATGAAACTACTGAACTATTATTTAACCCGCACATCATATTAACAAGTCATTTTAACATAACATTAAATTCGGGGAAATTCATTTTCATGATGAAATCCTACTCCTAAAGGGATTGGGAGTTTACATGAAACACAATCACGAATATTTCTCCACGTTCTAAAGTCGAAAATCTAAGATATTTGAATCTACAGATTCCACAGTTCACTTTGATTTGCAGATGAATGGTTCTGAACTCTCTTTGTATTTGCTGAGTGAAGTGGATGGAGATATCAGAATACGCCTCGCGTTTGAGTGAAATAGGATTCCTTAGCTGTGCTCTTTCTTAAATTACTTTGATCTCATTTTTTAAAGGGGCACTGATGTTTTTTTAATTCTTCTTGATTTTGAATTTTCGAATGCGGTCCGACCGTATTTTTCCATTTTCTATGCGCAATGTTGATGTGTGCTGTGCAATGCTAGTGATCTCTAAAGGCCTACGCACATCTAGGCGATGGCGATATATCGCTGTCATATTTCACAGCGTTTCACTGATCGCTATCGTAGATCGCTTAGATGTGCGCAAAGCTTAACGGTGACGGAAAACATCTTTAAGAATCCAGTTACTATTTTTACAGCGGCGATTGGCTTGTAACCTTTCAAGTAGGAAATATGAATGGGAAAGCAAAATGTAATGATTTGGATTAATTAAATTAAAAAAATTGCCTTGTGTGTGAGGACATTTACCAATTTTTGCCTATTTCTACCGTGAAGCAGCATTGCTGTGTTTCAGTTCAAAGGGTGTGGGTGCTGGTGAATTACTGGCACGTGAGTCTGAACATCTAGAAGCCTCAAGTTGATCTATTAGGCAATGCTTTATTATAGGCGATGGTTACCGCTTAACATCAGGTGGGCCATATGCTTGTTCCATCTGCTAGTTGTATAAAAAAAATCTACATCACCGAAGAACACTTTTCTGCGCGGAAGGAATTAAAAAAAAAACTGTTTGATTTGCGCGAAGGAATTTCAAAGGTAAATATAGCATGTAAATAAACCAACCCCTTAATCCATTCACACAATATCATCCCTTTCCAAAAATAATAATGCCAAAATACCCCGAACATGATTAGATACTTCTAAAGATACTCATGTTACGCTTTGATAACCAAAATATCTTTTTTCAAAATATATTCGCAAATTCCATATTGTCGGCCCTTTCTTCATGATCCTTCTGGATCACTGGCGCTATGTATACGATCATTATTCTCGTCCCTTCGATATAATACGTCGTGTTTATACAACCGTAAACAACCAGAATAGGTATTGTAACGCAACTTCTGAAATTGGTAGTGTTATGTGTTGGTAATCTACTTGTTATCTACTCATGCAGGGTGAGTCAGACAAAAAAGCGGCCAAGTGCGAGTCGGACTCGCCCATGAAGGGTTCCGTAGCAGTAAGTAATATAACATAGAAGTTCTAGTAGTTCGTCGAAAGGTAAATTGCGGTTTACGATTTAAGACGTATATAAAAAAAACTGCTGACTAGATCTCGTTCAAACCAAATATCGTTGGAAGTTTCCATAGTAATGTACAACATATATTTTTTTTAGCTTTATCAGTCACTTATTTTAGAAGTTAGAGGGGGGGGGACCAACTTTTTTCCACTTTGGAAGTGTCTCTCGCGCAAACTATTCAGTTTAGAAAAAAACAATATTAGAAACCTCAACATCATTTTTGAAGACCTATTCATAGATACCCCACACGTATGGGTTTGATGAAAAAAAATTTTTTGAGTTTCAGTTTCAAGTATGGGGACCCCCAAAATTTATAGATTTTTTTCTATTTTTGTGTAAAAATCTTAATGCGGTTTACAGAATACATCTACTCGCCAAGTTTCATCAGTCTAGCTCTTACGGTTTCGGAGAAAAATGGCTGTGACATACGGACGAACAGACAGACAGACAGACAGACAGACATGGCGAATCTATAAGGGTTCCGTTTTTGCCATTTGGCTACGGAACCCTAAAAAGAGAAATATTATCATTGGGGGTAATTTTTTACCGACGAATATACGGAGGAGGTTATCAAATTGACGTCATCTAACCCCAAACTAAGCAAACTTTTAGGATGGGTAACAAAAAGTTATGCAATGAAAAACATTTTTAATGTTTTCAATTATAAATTATGCCAAGTAAATAAATACAGGCCTTTTTCATAATATTTTGTAGATGATTTATGCATTGAAATAAATACGATAAGCAATAGATCAAATTCTAAAATATTTGATAGCAAACACCAGATCAATTCCAAAAAAAAAACGTTAGATAAATAAATATTGTGGACAAATCCACACACTATTAAGCCCCAAATTAAGCAGAGCATGTACTATGGGAACCAAATAAATGACATAAACTTATATTATGAAAGCGCAGGAGGGCCTTCATCAGAACTCATTGTTTACCACAGGGGCCCTATGGCAGGGCACCAAAACCGAACACTCAAAATAACAGTTAATTTTACTCCACTGATTTTAATTAACAAGAATAAAGCCTTTTATAAAACACTAGTACGTAATATATTTTTATTTGTAACTACGTACTTAAATACAATTATCACCCAGACAGAGAACAAATATCTGTGTTCTCCACACAAATATTGGTTCTCGGTGGGGATCAAACCCATGACCTACGGCGCAGCAGGCAGAGCTACTACCAACTCAGCTGAGAGGCCGGTCTATATAAATAGTATCTAGATAGTACGGAGAACCACAGACTGAACAAACCAACCCCCAATATGGGGAAGTTGTCAAGACCACGGGCAACGACGGCGTCTTTGATAGAGACATTTAATTAAGCGGCTTCGATTACGTACTAGGGTTGTCACACACTGGCTGAATTGGTAATTTAAAAGCCCTTATGCCAAAACAATGCTTGACTCTGGACGTCTACACTATTACACAGAAATACGAAGCTTCGCGTTGCTTCGTACCTAATCGATGTGTCACTGCCTTGTAGGGCCACGCAGAGTGACATAAAACATTAGTAGGTAAGTTTAGCTACTGTTTTGCAAAGAAAAACCCAGAGTCGAGCCTCAACCATAGATTAAAGTCATTGACTTTGACATTGACAGTAGAAAATTGAAGGATTTCTTTTAATAATGCGTCAACGCACAGCCCTGGCTTAATCCTGAATAAAGAGCCTCAAGATCCGTCCAATCAGAATCGCAAATAAGACGGTATTTTTGCGACGTCTCATGACGAATGTTTATTATTCTGAAAGCCTGCGCATAATCTGTGGTGGCTTAGCTACTAAGAAGAGCTTTATTTTCACAGAAAATACGAATTCTCAAAGAGTTTGTAACAATAATATTGTGTTATATAAACAATAACATTGTGCCAAACCACACAACACTATCTAGCCCCAAACTAAACAGAGCTTGTGTATGATGGGAAACAGATGATAGCTGATATGGAATACTTGTACACATTTTTTTCGTAAATACATGATACTAGACAAAACAATTAATGCAATACAGTTTGACACCCAAATCATTCATTTCATTTCATTCATTCATTCATTTCATTTCATACGAGTATTAGTTCATGCGTAGACAGATACTATCTGTCTACGAGTTCATGCAATTGTATTAGCTGACCTAACGTTAATGTTTGTGGTAGCTAATGAAGCATGTTGTGTGTTTATGAGCATCAATCGACATTAATAGCGCATTATGTTCGCATTATTCAAACGCTCAATATATTAGCAAAAAATATTGATACATTTCAATGTTCTTTGAGCGAACTCATAAAAGCTTCGCTATCTTATGTAATGGTAAAAGTTTTTTGTGTAATGGTAAAAGTATGGTTAGGGCTTAGACCTTTAAACTCTTTGCTATAGGTCTTATGTAGGTGTACAACCTCCTTGGGCCTACCTAGGAGTTCAACACGCAAGAAGCAGAAGAAGAGCTATACTACTTTTGAAAAAGGTTGATTAATAAGGTAGTCTGTCCCCAAGGAGTTTATATTGGTATTAAGTCTGTCCCTACGAGATATGCGTGTGTTGTTGCTATTCCAAAGGCAGAACTGTTAATTTATTGGATATGTAGTTCCCCAGACAGCCAATCCGTATGAGCCAATATTGGTTCGAGCTTATCTCTTGGGAACCCTCTCCCCCCATGTCTGAATCGTTCGAACACAAACCCATTCCGTTTGAATAACAAAGTTATAACCTACCGCGGTTTAATCTCAAATAATAAACAGACAATGCAAATATATTGGAACTAGTTGGATTTCGACAATCTAGCTAGTCCTTATGTTACGGCTAATACCCGAAGTGCGGCTACACCTAGTTTTAGCCGGTTAGAATTTAAACCTAGTACGAGCCGATTGTTTTCGGGTACTACCATGCACTATTCTTGAAATTAAGTAGGTATAAAAAAAAAAAAAACTGCAATGGCTCAGCCAGAACACTCGCGAGGAGCCCTACACCTAGTTCTAACCGGCTAAAACTAGGTGTAGCCGCACTTCGGGTATTAGCCGTAACACTTATATTGGCGAGTTTTGCAACACATGATAAAACTATTTCCGTCTATTTTAAATAAGTTTAAACTAGAAACGGAAAGCCTGTCCAGTGTCCAGACTTCTTATTTTTAATTAATGGCATCTGTCCGTTCGGTCAATTTTGCCAGTATCAAGTGAGGATATATTACATAGATAAAATAGTTTTAGCCAAGGCAAGTCAATAGACAAGTTGGCTGTCATTGACTTTAAAGAAAATGGCGGCGGTTTTCTTCAATGGCATCGGAAACATTTTCGTTCAAATAAGCTCATACTTTGTGCTAAAACTTCAAGTAATGTTGGTTATCATACCACCGAAATTACACAACAGAACTCAAAATAACAACAGAAAAAAAGCTATTTGACTTCCAAAATGACGGAAAACGAATCGTCAGGATTTCACGGATTACTAATCAGCCAGTCAGCAGATAAACATACAGTTGCTTAACACAAATTTCGAGATAAACAACTGTCAAATATTTGATTGGTCAGTCATCCGTGAAGTCCCTAAGTCCTAACAAATTGTAGATATAAGCGTTCGATTGAGGGCAGATACTGTTCTAAAGGCATGCCATACTCTCCTCTACTCTACAAATACCTACAGTTACTTAAAATACCTGCAGCTAATAGCTGTCTCAAATGAAATTACTTCATAATTACCTTAAGCATTAAATTTTAATTAAAAGACCCTAAGATGAATACCTATTAATATACAATTGTTTGAAACACGAAAACATTTGGATAGTGTTGTGTGGATTGTCCGCAATATAAATTTATTTATTGATAATTGTTCTTTAATTTGTATAAGTAATAATATTTTTTTAACGTTTGCTGGGTGATTCTATCAAAATTTATAGATTATCGATGCACTACCTGGTCCACCTTCCCTATCTACTGTAATAAAACTCCCACTGTTGTCCAATCAAACTATATTGTTCACTTCCTTCTACGTTACAATCTCTCTAGTACTTCACAAATTACCAACTCTAAGCCACGTGGTTTTACAAAGTAGCTTGCATTGCATGCGACCAACTCTTCCGAGCGCTCGTTCCAGAATGGCGATCGAGCAGTCGAGCCCGACCGCCATCTTTATCGCCGGAAGCGTTGCCAGTATGCAGTGCAGACATTTTGAATCAATCACCATTAATAATACTTTTACATAAACTAAACAAACAAACTAGTTCTTAAAACAGTTATCATGATTAATGACAATTAAAATCATTATTTATTTACAAACAAATTATTCAGATCCACAGACATATTTTAAATCAATCGATTCAACTGACTAACCATACATAATTGCCAGCGGCATTTTCCATGAAGTTGACAGACTACTTTACAAACAAATATGACAAGTGTCATCAAATATCATAATAGTAATTTCTATTAAACCATTAAAATTAGAACCATTATTGAAATTCATCACATTCGGCCATCCGATATTGTGCTTACTCTGGAAGCACATGCTAAGTGCACAATATAATATGATAACTTAATAAACAAAGCTTGAATTTAAAACCAATAATGAGAAAAGATGACCATTCAAATACAATCTAAAAAAAATCTAATGTCTATCAAATTCGGCCATCCGACAGTGTGCTTACTCTGGAAGCACATGCTGAGAGCATAATGATAACATGATAACTATGTATATGTATGAATAAACAAAACTTGAAACTTGAATGACTACCAAAATTCAAACAACTAATAAGAACAAATTAAGACAAATCCAAAATTACAATATTAAACTCGTAAACAAAATGAAATTATTAAGTAGAAGATACGAAGACACCCAAATAAATCTTAGTCATTTCTTAGAATAAACAGATATTAAAAATATAATTCTATCTAAAAATAACTAAAGTTAAATATCCCGTTTACCATATTCAAAGCCTGTATGCAAAAAAAATTTAACTAAATGAAATTTCTCGTTAGATAATAATAACAGTTTTGTATGAGAAAAGTCTTCGCATCCCAGCCATAAACAATCCATTCGGGTAAAATATTATTTAAATTAAATATTCCAATAACATAAATTATACTCAGATTGTGATAGGAAAACATGTACATGGTTAAAAATACAGTCAAACAGTTAATTGTTTTAAAAGTCAAATAGTAATTTGGTCTCCCTACTACAATAATATTCACGTTGACCGGATTGAGAGGGTCCAGAAAAAGTTTCTGAATATAACTATACTGCAAAGCTCCATCATTTTCATTTAATGTTATTAGAAAATCATCGCAAATATCATGATCTACTGTATCTTTTCAAAATTATCCACTCGCATATCGACTCTCCTTGCTTACTTTATCTTATTAATCTAAATATAAAGCCTAGACCTCGGCAACCCTTTCAGAACACTTTCGCCCTACAAGTCCATTCAAACAACACTTCTTATTATAACCCCGTTGTCAGAATGTGTCGCCTATTTAACGATTTATTGATTAAATACAGTGATAAAATTGATATCTTTAACAATAATCAAAATAAATTCAAGAATGCAGCTTTGGCCACTCTTTCATTAGAGTGTGCCGAAAACTCTTATTAGTTAGTTCATTAATTCTGCACTCTCTTCGAGTCTTAACTCGAAGTGACTTACTGTAATAAAATAATTGTATGAGTACACCTAAGTTCCAAGTAAATGTTAACTTTAATCACCTACTACTAGTTAAGCCTGGTTACACGCTATCTACATAACTTTCCTGTTCAATGCATTCTGTGTACGCATGTTTTGGGGTACTGTCTAGCTCATAATTTAATAGTATTTATGCCTGTAAATTATCGATTGTACTCTGTTTTGTGTACCTAATAAACAAATAAAATAAAATATAAAACAAAATGAAATTGTGGTAATAAACTACATAATTCTTCTCCTTAATACGGAACTCAGCCTGTTACTGCGGCACCTTCAGAGGCGCGTCATGGCTCAAGCTGCTGATGTGGTGCCTTCCATGGCGCATCACGGCTCAGATCACTGATGCGGCGCCTTCCGTGGCGCATCACGACTCAGGCCGCTGGTGCGGCGCCTTCTATGGCGCATCCCGACTCAGGCCGCTGCGCTGGTGCGGCGCCTCCCGTGACGCATCACTGCTCATGCTGCTGATGCGGTGCGTCACGGCTGTGTCCTGTGGCACCTTCTGCGGTGCATCGCTACTAACTTTGCCTGGAGTTTTAAGGATCTGAAACTCGTCATAAAATTTACAGATCTGCAAGCACACTGTGAATAAATCTATTATCATTCATCTGCTTTATATCTAGTTGAAATGAATAGGTTTTCCAATTGTGAAATAATTAAAAAGTAACAATGTATTCCAAAAATATAAAACACTAAATGTACACTATCCACGGCATTTGGACGAGTTCTCTGTACTTAGTCTTGCGCTTTAAATACTACAAAAGATACGTTTAACTTAGCTCAGTAAATGCATGAAAACGCCATCATAAATTCTGACAGCGAAGAACTTATTTACTTGAATTCCTCCATGCCATGCCCTGCCATGGTACTGCAGGCACGAACATGATTGTACTGTCATATTCTCATTGTTTTTGCTGAAATGTAAACATCTTATCGACAGAGACTGTTTCGGTGCGTAACCAATCTAATGGTTCAGGTTTATGACGTATTAACTTAATTTGGAATCTTGGTTCAATTTTTATTTTTTTATTGAAAACTGATTCAGTTGTAAAGCTGAACTGTAAAATTGTAATTGAACTCCTATAACTGCAATTCATCTTTAGTTAATCTTAAGTTAATATTTTATAAATGTTTTATAAATCGCTAATCTTTAATTTATAATTAGTTCACATTTATTGTATCTTTAATTTATATTTAATTCATATTTAATTCATCTTAAATTCATCTTAAATTCATCTTAAATTCATCTAAAATTCATCTAAAATTCATCTAAAATTCATCTTAAATTCATCTTAAATTCATCTTAAATTCATCTTAAATTCATCTTAAATTAATCTTAAATTCGTCTTAAATTCATCTTAAATTCATCTTAAATTCATCTTAAATTCGTCTTAAATTCATCTTAAATTCATCTTAAATTCATCTTAAATTCATCTTAAATTCATCTGTAATTCATCTGTAATTCATCATTATTTCATTTGTAATTCATAATTAATTCATCGTTTTTTCATCTTTTATTATAATATCCTCACTCGACACTGGCAATACTGAACGAATTTGTATACTTGGAATCCAAAACATTAATTTTAAACTCAAATAACTTTAACTCTAATCCAGCTTAACTTTTACTCATATCCAAAAACTTGTATAATCTTAACCCAAAATCTTTACTTTTAATCCAAATCCAAAAAATGATCTTCAGCTTTTCAAACATTTTTTCTTTTAAACTTTTTGATCAATTTGAACTTTTTGAACATTTTGAACTTTTTGAACATTTTGAACTTTTTGAACATTTTGAACTTTTTGAACATTTTGAACATTTTGAACATTTTGAACATTTTGAACATTTTGAACATTTTGAACATTTTGAACATTTTGAACATTTTGAACATATTGAACATTTTGAACATTTTGAACATTTTGAACATTTTGAACATTTTGAACATTTTGAACATTTTGAACATTTTGAACATTTTGAACATTTTGAACATTTTGAACATTTTGAACATTTTGAACATTTTGAACATTTTGAACATTTTGAACATTTTGAACATTTTGAACATTTTGAACATTTTGAACATTTTGAACATTTTGAACATTTTGAACATTTTGAACATTTTGAACATTTTGAACATTTTGAACATTTTGAACATTTTGAACATTTTGAACATTTTGAACATTTTGAACATTTTGAACATTTTGAACATTTTGAACATTTTGAACATTTTGAACATTTTGAACATTTTGAACATTTTGAACATTTTGAACATTTTGAACATTTTGAACATTTTGAACTTTTTGAACTTTTTGAACTTTGACCAAACAGATCTCGCATGGTTCCAAACATAATTTCAACTTCTAAGGCGTACATAGTCAAACTGAACTCGCTTGGTTTCAAAATCAATTTCAACTTCTAAGGCGTACATAGTCAAACTGAACTCGCTTGGTTTCAAAATCAATTTCAACTTCTAAGGCGTACATAGTCAAACTGAACTCGCTTGGTTTCAAAATCAATTTCAACTTCTAAGGCGTACATAGTCAAACTGAACTCGCTTGGTTTCAAAATCAATTTCAACTTCTAAGGCGTACATAGTCAAACTGAACTCGCTTGGTTTCAAAATCAATTTCAACTTCTAAGGCGTACATAGTCAAACTGAACTCGCTTGGTTTCAAAATCAATTTCAACTTCTAAGGCGTACATAGTCAACTGAACTCACTTGGTTTCAAAATCAATTTCATCTTCTAAGGCGTACCTACATAGCCAAACTGAACTCACTTGGTTCCAAAATCAATTTCATCTTCTTAGGTGAAAATAGCCAAACTGTACTCACTTGGTTCCAAAATTAATCTTTACTTCTATGGCGTACATAGCCAAACACAGATCCCAAAACACTTTCTTTAGTCGAGCAGTAATTACGTTCAATGGCCTGGTTAACGTCCCCAAACTAGATCTGTTTGCTCAAAACCACCAAGAATTGCTACTAACATTTTGTCAAAATGCTGTTTCGAGGAGACTCCCCAGGTTCCATATGCTTTTTTTTTTTTTCTTATTGTACTTTTTGTTTTTCTGTTTTAATTGTAATTTCTTAAAAAAATTGTATCTTCATTTTATAGTTTGTCTACCTTAGTCTCTCATTACTTAATATCATTTTATTTTTTTTTTAAGCTCCAATAGTCTCACTATGTGAAACCTGTTTAATGGACCCTAGTTGTCGTTTTAAATTATCAATTAGATTATAAGTATCTGCTGATTGTTTACCTAAGAAATAAAAATAAATAAATAGTCTACAATTTTGATAGCATTAGCTCACTTTGCTTCAAAAACTCGCTTCGGTAGGCTTGATCATGATCATTAACTTGCTTATTTTAAATCCAGCATGGTTAGACATTTGCAGTTAGAGGCTACTCAAACTTTACTGAGCTGCTATGGTATTAGCAGTACATGAATAGTTTTAGCACTATCGGATAGCCCCTATATCAAATTTATGGTTAGGCCCGGTCCATGACAAAGACCGTACCGGCTTTTATGAAATTCAAGATTGTGCTCGGTCTTTGCTATTTACGGCCACTTTATTATGAAACTTTATTCAATCACTCATTTTTGATGTTAAGTAAATTATAAGAAATAAATATTTCCAGAAACCTACCAAATAATAATTTCAACATAACCCAGCCAATAACACCCTGCTTATGCCAACAGAGATTCTAATTTATTTAAGGGTATTTATTTAATTTTGTACATAGGCTACATCGGCACAATGGCGACTATTAGCATGGACATAAAAATGTTTGTTTATGGTTCTAGACAGGAAAGTAGGCCTTGCCTAAGTACCCAACAGTTCTGCATATCAAAAAGTAACAAGAATGCTACAGAGGACTGACTTGCGTTTAACACTCAAGCTTGTTTTTTACACTCAAGTACCTTCACTTAATTTCATACACGGTAACACGAGTCATGTGTTATCAGAGGCTAACCAATAAAATGATCATCGTAATGCATAATAATGTAAAACTATTTGCTGTTATTAAGTTCGTTAATATTTTTAAAATATCTTTCGTTAAACTTAGCGTATATTCCAAAAATTAAGTGAATGTCAATTGATTGAAATGGAACAGCTTAACTAAGTAGTCAAAGTCGTTAAATATTAGGTGCAGGCCATTTCATGTTCGGATGAGCGGCTAATATCAAATTTCATATGATTCCACACACATTTTAGGGTAGGCATAACCTAATAAATAAATTTAAAAGAAAAGACCGATAATCTAAGAATAATGTTAGATTGTGGGTATCTCGTAAACGGTGCGTCGTAGCACAAAAATGACGAAAATTTCATCCCCCTATGAAACCCCACAACACATGGTAACAATGCTTCAGAGCAAGTTTTTTTTTTTGTTTGAGTACCCTCTTTAAATTTTCTCAAGAAAAATTTAAATATTTTATCAAAGATCCATTAATTCAATTAAGTTTAATTACACATTATCCATCATGCAATAAACGTCATCAGAACAATAAAATTGGGCGTGTACTTACCACTTCGGAGATGTAATAAAACTCCCACTGTTGTCCAATCAAACTATATTGTTCACTTCCTTCTACGTTACAATCTCTCTAGTACTTCACAAATTACCAACTCTAAGCCACGTGGTTTTACAAAGTAGCTTGCATTGCATGCGACCAACTCTTCCGAGCGCTCGTTCCAGAATGGCGATCGAGCAGTCGAGCCCGACCGCCATCTTTATCGCCGGAAGCGTTGCCAGTATGCAGTGCAGACATTTTGAATCAATCACCATTAATAATACTTTTACATAAACTAAACAAACAAACTAGTTCTTAAAACAGTTATCATGATTAATGACAATTAAAATCATTATTTATTTACAAACAAATTATTCAGATCCACAGACATATTTTAAATCAATCGATTCAACTGACTAACCATACATAATTGCCAGCGGCATTTTCCATGAAGTTGACAGACTACTTTACAAACAAATATGACAAGTGTCATCAAATATCATAATAGTAATTTCTATTAAACCATTAAAATTAGAACCATTATTGAAATTCATCACACTACTAACATCACAATTTTATTCTCTCACACTAATGCCCCTAACTTATAACTAAGTAGGTATATATATTTACATATTTTTCCCTTGTTGTACGTAGACTTAATTTTACTATTAATTTTACTATTGTTACGGAAGTGGGTACAGGGATTGGAAGGAAACGACTGATTTCACCGAAAGTAGCGGTTTATTCGCACAACGAACACGTAACACTGCACTGAACGCGTAGCACTGCACGAAACGCGTAGCACTGTTCGACACTGTCCCCGCGCACTATGCGTTACACGGTCCAACGCTGTGCTCCGAACACTAACAGTCCACTGGGAGCACTTCACCACTTTGCACTTTCACTTTTCACTGTTCACTGTTCACTTTTCACTTTCACTGTTCACTTTTTCCACTTTTCCACTTTTTCTTCTTGTTCCTTTCTTCAGATCACTTTCCACTGAACTGCCCGTAGACGCGCTTGCAGCTCCTTATATACCCGGAATTTCGATTGTCATTTATTGGATTTCGTTCGTCATTTATTGAATTTCGTTAGTCTTTTCGTTTTCTTCTGTTGGATTCCGATCGTCTTTTCCTTCTTACATCATTTCTTGTTTTAGTCCAGAACTTTCGGTTCTTTATTTGAATTCCTTAAAGAAGGCACTCGCCGCTACTAGAATTTTCTGGTAACATTAAAATGTCGAACAAAAATCTTCATAGCTGGACCGGGCTCGAACTCGCGTACGTCTGCTTTGCAGTCGTAGCTCTGACAGCCCGGCCGTTGTGACAATGACGATGTTTGCCAAAAACTTCACTGCCTTGCACGCTTACGTAGTTACGTCAGCACGGCGTCACACTACCCCCTCCTTAGACGTGCTCGTCCCGAGCATCGTTAGAGCCGTAGTACCGTGCCAACCTGTCCACATGAACCACTTTCGCTGGACTTCTTGGCGTTTTCCGAATTCTATATGTGACATCATTGATCCTCGTAATTACTTGAAAAGGGCCTTCCCAACTCGGTTGTAGTTTTGGAGATTTTCCTTTCCTTCGAACGGGGTTGTGAAGCCAAACAGCAGAACCTTCTTCAAAGGACTTGGAGTTGACGCTTCTGTCGTATCGCGTTTTCATTCGCTCACTAGCACGCAGATTCTCTTCCCTCATATGCCCGTGAACTTCCTCCATTTTCCTTCTCAAATCTTCCGCGTATTCCGAAATACAGCTAGGCGTATCTGGAGGACAACCCGCGAGAAGATCCGCTGGAAGTCGAAGCTCTCTACCAAAGTTCGCTCGGGCCGGTGTAGTAGAGGTACTCTCATGAACCGCAGTTCTATACGACAGAAGGAACAGAGAAATGTACTCGTCCCAATTGTTCTGATGGCTTTCAACAACTTTTGCCAGATGCCGCTCTAGAGTTTGGTTGAACCTCTCCACCATTCCATCAGATTGCGGATGATACGGCGTAGTCCGAGTTTTGTGTATCCCCATAATCTTGCATGTTTCCTGAAAGACTTGCGACTCGAAATTCCTGCCTTGGTCACTATGGATTTCAAGGGGTAGCCCAAATCGGCAGAAAACTTCATTCACCAGTTTGCTAGCCACAGTAACAGCTTCTTGATTTGGTAATGCAAACGCTTCTGGCCACTTTGTGAAGTAATCCATTATTACCAAAATGTAACGATTTCCACTATTCGTCATTGGAAACGGCCCGGCCACATCCAAAGCTATTCGTTCCCAAGGAGCGCCCACGTTGTATAACTTCAACGCTCCCCGACTTCTTGTTTGTGGTCCTTTGACAGAGGAACAACTCGTACATTTCTTGCACCAGTCTTCAACATCTTCCTTGCAGTGCAACCAGTAATAACGTTGACGAATTTTCACCAAAGTTCTCTTCACGCCGAGATGACCGCCTGATGTTCCGTCGTGATACGCTCGCAGTATATCAGAAATCTTTGACTTCGGCACAACTGTCTGAAGATGATTGTCCTGTCCTGATGCACCCTCCCATTTTCGACATAAAAGACCATTGTGTAAGAGCAGGCTATTCCATTGTGCCCAATAGCTCTTCGTTCCTGCTCTCATTCCAGCAACTTCATTCCATCCTGGGCGTGCGGATCCATCTCTCACCCAATTGAGTATTGGTCTAAGGTCTTCATCTTCTTCTTGTAGTTTACGCATGGCATCGCTGCTCCAATCATCATTTACTGTATCAGTTCTTATAACTCGGACCATAGATTTTTCTTTATCTTCCTGTTTCACACAGTGCTTGCAGTCTTCAGAACACGGCCGTCTTGACAAAGCATCAGCATTCCCATGAGACTTTCCACTGCGATGCTCTACTACAAAGTCGTACTCCTGTAGTTGTTCAATCCATCGCGCAACTTGTCCTTCAGGATTCTTGAACTGCAGTAGCCACTTCAAGGCTGCATGATCTGTTCTGACTAGAAATTTTCGACCCAATAAATACTTCTTAAAATGCTGAAGTGTTTTGACAACTGCAAGTAGCTCCCTTCGAGTGACACAATAATTCCGCTCTGGCTTTGACAGGGATTTACTGTAATAAGCTATCACAACTTCTTGATCTTCTTTTCTTTGTGAGAGTGTTCCTCCTATCCCTGTATTACTTGCGTCCGTGTCAACTACAAACTCATTGCACTGATCCGGATATCCGAGTACCGGTGTTTCACATAACCGGCTCTTTAGTTCCTCGAAAGCCACCTGGCATTGTTGGTCCCAAACGAAAGGTCGTTTTTCTTCTGTGAGTCTATGCAATGGCTTCGCTATATCCGAAAAACTCTTGACAAAACGACGGTAATAAGAGCAAAGTCCCATAAACGCCCGTACTTGTGTTTTGTCCGCAGGCACAGGCCAATCTTTAACCGCCGAAATTTTCGATGGATCCGTTTCGACGCCGCTTTCCGAAATAACGTGTCCCAAATAGTTCACCTGCCGTTTGAAGAATGAGCACTTCTTCTGGCTTAGTTTCAGATTTGCACTTCTCAACTTGTTGAATACGGATTCCAGCTTCTTCAAAATGGTCATCAAATTCTCGCCCCACTATTATAATGTCATCGAGATACACCAAGCAGGTTTCTCCCAGCAACCCAGCAAGGACACGTTCCATTAACCTCTCGAAAGTAGCCGGGGCGTTGCACAGCCCAAACGGCATCACTCTGAACTGCCAGAGGCCCTTTCCTGTGGAGAACGCGGTCTTCTCCTTATCCTTAGGATCCAACTCCACCTGCCAATAGCCACTTTTTAGGTCCAGCGTAGAAAACCATTTCATGCCGTTGAGAGTATTCAAGGTGTCGTCTATCCTTGGTAATGGATAACTGTCCTTTTTGGTCACGTCGTTTAGGCGGCGATAGTCAATACAGAACCTCGTTGACCCATCCTTCTTCTTTACCAAAACCACTGGTGAGCACCACGGACTGGACGATGGTTCGATTACTTCATTATCCTTCATGTCTTGAATCATGTCGTCCACCTCCTTTTCTCTGGCAAAAGGAATTCGGCGGGGTCGTTGTCGTATAGGTTGTTCATTTCCAGTATTGATTTTATGCTGAACCATGCTCGTCCTTCCGATATCACCATCATTCTTCGAAAATATATCGGAGAACCGACGTAGCAAATTCTTCGCCTTGAGCAATTCAATAGTTGTCAAATCGTGCTTACATTCTTCCAGTATACTGTTAACGTCGATTGAACTTGCATCCGTCTTTTTGGTTTCTTGACAATTCCGCAACCACACGATTTCTTCGCTCCGCCCTATTAGGGTACCCTTCTTTAACACCTGTTCCTCATTGCTCAAATTTAACACAGGTACCACTGTTTCTGCGGATGAATTTATGACCGTACGTGCTGGCAGCCACGATGACTCGTTATCCACTTTTTCTAGTATTGTCCACCGTCGCTGTTTCAAACTTTTACTTCCAGGAAAAATTACTGGAACTAGCGTCTGTGATCTAGGCAATAGTTTAGTGTTCTTAATGCAGTACACCTTGCCTTCGCCACCACCTCTCATAGGTATTTCGTCTTCTCCACACTTCAAGACGCCGGAGTGAATGTCGAGCTTGCACCGATGGTCCTTCAAAAAGTCCAGGCCAATAATGCAGTCATCCACGATGTCAGCTATTACCGCTTGTTGCCAGTAAAGTTTATCACCAATCTTGATAGCCACTTTCTGTTCACCTGATACTGGTATGCGCTGGCCGGTAGCCGTTGTTAGCTGGTAAGCTCCCTTCCGAACGTTGATCTTTCCGCTTCTTCTTATCAGCTGTGTTCCAATTACCGTACGCGACGCTCCAGTATCCAAAGTTAATGAGCACGGAATTCCATTTACTGATCCATTAACAGTCAAGCTGTTGCCATCTGTGCTCTGATGAACCTTGATTTTCGGGGCTCCATGTCTACCGGCCAGCGCCCACCCCTCAGCTCTGGCTGGAATTAGTTTTCCTGGTTCACCGACGCTTGTACACAAGCATCGGTCCCTCGTCTCTCTGTAACCCGATTCGGGCAGCCGCTTCTCAGATGTCCCCGTTCCCCACAGTTGTAGCATCTAGGGACGAAAGCTCTGCGTTGGTTAACCCGCTCCACTTCCGTTGAATTAATCTCCCTCAGACGTCCACTCCTCGGGTCTCGTCGGACGGCTTCTACTTCGAGCGCATGCGCGACGGCTTCCTTGATGTGACCGTGATGACCCAAACGCACGGCAGCTCTTACTTCCGCGTCGAAAATACCGTCGACAAACGACTGCAAAAGCATGCTGTCAATGACCGATGCCGGCGATGTTTGGTACGCCTTCCGGACCAACTTTTCTACCTCCAGGGACCACTGTTGCAATGACTCGCTCGCTCGTTGGCATCGATCACGGAGTTGAGCGCGGAAAACATGCTCCAGGTGCGAGTCCCCGTAGCGCGATTCCAAGGCTTCCAGCAATTGCTCGTAGGTTGCATCGCTCCCCAAGGCCTCCAGCACGGTCAAAGCCTTGTCTCGTAGTCCCAAAGTAAGCGCGGTTTTAGCCTGGTTCTTGGTCCACCCATTCAGGTTCATCACAGCCTCAAACTGTAGCTTGTAAGCCGCCCAGGAAGAGGTTCCATCGAAAGGCGGGACTTTGAAATTTCCGCCTGCAGTCGATGCACTTACTATGGTTGCTGAGCCCGGGATACCATTTGTTTTGAGCTTCCTGACGTCTTCCTCGACGGAGGAGAGGCGGTTCCCGTATTGTTGTACAGTTTTGACACCTTCCTCAATGGAACAGAGGCGAGTCCCATGTTGCTGTACAGTTTCCTCCACCGCTTCTACCCTGCGCATACTGTCGGTGATAGCGGTCAAAAGATTCTTCTGCAATGCGCACATCTGTTCCTCTTGCCGGTGGGCCTGCTCTTCCTGGATGGCGCGCAGCTGCTCCTCCTGCCGGCGGGCTTGCTCCTCCTGCCGGCGGGCTTGCTTCTCCTGCCGGCGGGCTTGCTCCTCCTGCCGGCGGGCATCCTCTTCTTGGCGGCGTGCCTGCTCCTCCTGGATGGCACGCAGCTGCTCCTCCTGCCGCCGGGCTTGTTCCTCCTGGATGGCGCGCAGCTGCTCCTCCTGCCGCCGGGCTTGTTCCTCCTGCATGGCGCGCAGCTGCTCAAACAAGGCGCCCAGGTCTGGTCCAACCTGGGTTCTTGTCGGCGCACTTACGGTTGTTGCCCCACCGGAGTTGTCTTGGCGTCCAGGGGTTTCTTCCTCGGAAGCCTCGGCGCCAGAGCCACTGGCTTGCTGCGAAGCAGTCTTGGCGCGCGTATTCACGCCTTCTCTCGGCATGACAGGCATTTTACCTTCCAATCCCACTTCTGACACCAAATGTTACGGAAGTGGGTACAGGGATTGGAAGGAAACGACTGATTTCACCGAAAGTAGCGGTTTATTCGCACAACGAACACGTAACACTGCACTGAACGCGTAGCACTGCACGAAACGCGTAGCACTGTTCGACACTGTCCCCGCGCACTATGCGTTACACGGTCCAACGCTGTGCTCCGAACACTAACAGTCCACTGGGAGCACTTCACCACTTTGCACTTTCACTTTTCACTGTTCACTGTTCACTTTTCACTTTCACTGTTCACTTTTTCCACTTTTCCACTTTTCCACTTTTTCTTCTTGTTCCTTTCTTCAGATCACTTTCCACTGAACTGCCCGTAGACGCGCTTGCAGCTCCTTATATACCCGGAATTTCGATTGTCATTTATTGGATTTCGTTCGTCATTTATTGAATTTCGTTAGTCTTTTCGTTTTCTTCTGTTGGATTCCGATCGTCTTTTCCTTCTTACATCATTTCTTGTTTTAGTCCAGAACTTTCGGTTCTTTATTTGAATTCCTTAAAGAAGGCACTCGCCGCTACTAGAATTTTCTGGTAACATTAAAATGTCGAACAAAAATCTTCATAGCTGGACCGGGCTCGAACTCGCGTACGTCTGCTTTGCAGTCGTAGCTCTGACAGCCCGGCCGTTGTGACAATGACGATGTTTGCCAAAAACTTCACTGCCTTGCACGCTTACGTAGTTACGTCAGCACGGCGTCACACTATTATTTAAACCTAAACTTACCTTTTGAATTATTTTCGTTGTTTTAGCTTGTGGAAAGAGCATTATAAAGTAGTTGAACGATTTCATTTATGCAATATTTTTTTTTATTTTCAATTTAATAATACTTACCAAAACTTAAATATCAAGAACGTAGCCTTTACATAATTAATAATGTAACGTTTGTTATTTTTTTTTCTTTATTATTATTACTGTTTTTTTTTCCTAAGTACCAAATCAATTTTTTTTTGTCTGACATAATTTCTGTAAAATTAAGGGAGAAGCCACTGGTTCCTGAAACACAGTTTTTACTAGTTCGGGAACCTATGGATTCAATCATCTAAACTGTTCCATGTTTATGTCAATAAAGTTATTTTTGTATTTGTATTTGATTAACTACGCGGTAAAATACGAGGAAATCCGTATAACCTTGAATATTGAAACAGCTCATAATAATAAATAGGAATTGTAAATGGCAATGGACAGGCCATGTAGCTCGTAGAACTGAAAACCGCTTGGGAATAAAAGTTTTCGAATCACGACCTCAGATCCGCAGCCTTACCGCCAAGTTTGGTAAAGTTCCGAGCAAAGACAACTCATGATTCTAACCAAACAACTAGACTCGCCTAGCTTTAAGACGTTTCAAAGTGATCCTTGTGAAACTATTGAATAAATATATATTTGACTTTTAAACTCTCTCAAGTTTGCAGCCGACTGGTTGGAATAAGGTTGGTAAATTCTTCAAAGCCAATTAGGGTTGAGCCGACTTGTCTATTGACTGACTTGACTAAAAACTATTTTATTTATGTAATATATCCAAACACACCAAACACTGGCAACATTGATTCAAAATGGACAGATGCCATTAATTAAGAAGAAGAAGACTTTTACTTTGAACCTCTGCGGCCAAGCTGACAGCCGATTGGTAGGATAATGTTAGTAAGGCTAGAAGCGTAGGAAGGATAGAAAAGCGTAGGCGCCCCTCATTCCCACATGTGTGGGCGTTCTACGCTTTTCCGACGATCGATTGAATACAGTAAAGATCGCGGCCCGATAGGTGGAATGGCTCGTTATCGTTCTCCCTAGACAATGTATGTGTGAATTTCTTATGGCAAGATAATGAATAATTTCTTAGCAATATACACTCTACCTTGGTCTCTTCTAATACAATACCTACACTAAAAGTTAAAATAAGAATAGCATGATTACAAATAATAAAAAAGTAGTAATATTGATGTATAAATAGAAATGTAGTAGCAGTGGTATACCCACTTATAAATAAGCTACATAACTATGTGAAAATGTACTTCATTCATTGGATAAATAAAAAGCTATAATAATAAGAGAGCACTGGTGGTCTAGTGGTAGTGGCCCCGCCTTCCGATCCGAAGGTCGTGGTTTCAAATCCACTCGTGTACCAATGAGTTTTTCTGTCGAAAAATTTATGTGCACTATGCCAGTACTCTCAAAACGGTGAAGGAAAACATCGTGAGGAAACCGGCGTGTTGTAGAACCTCAAAAAGTTCGAGCAACACGTGTCAAGGGTCACGCAAAAAGGGCCCACTAGCGGCCTACTTGCGGAAAAAACCTGCCCGCACATCAAGTGCGGATGATAAAAACTTGCCAAGCTATAATAATAAAAAAAACTCTACCTATTTCGATTAGATATGATGTGTTGCTACCTGTCAAAAACAAATCGCTCTGGCGGATAAAGTTAGTTGTTAGAGGAAAAACCGGAAAAAAACTATTTTAATAATAAACGTGTAAGCGGATAATCGCACAGGAAAACTTGGGTTGACAAAGCGAGTTTTTCCAGTTTTAGTGACTGAAAATATCACGTTTTCCAGTTGTGAGTTATTGCGCTGGGGTCACGACAAGTTGGTTTGTGTTGTTAAGCTAAAGAATTTCGGTTTATCATGCTTTTCTAGTGACAGAGCAATTTAAATGTGGCAAAGGCTGTGGAGAATAGAAAATATTAATAAAGCGGGTAGTTTCGTTATAATACCTTTTTGTCTGACTGTGTTTTTGACTGATTTGCTTTTCAGCTCAGTTGGTAGTAGCTCTGCCTTCTGCGCCGTAGGTCGTGGTTACGATCCCCAGTGAGAACAAATATTTGTATGGTGGACGCAGATGTTTGTTCTCTGTCTGGGTGTTATATTGTATTCTAGTAAGCACTTAACATAAGGTGGGCCAAATGCAGTACATAACGCTTTCGCTGACTTTATCGCCTCCGTCCGACAGACTTCTACAAACTTATACTTACATAATTCGGGCCAGTATTAGGTGCTTTGATTAGCTAAAATAAAAAAATATCAAAAAATTTATGTAAAAAAAAAACAAAATTAATTTTTTGAAGTAATGATCAATTATAGTTTTTAAATTATCGATTCGCGGTAATACTCGATTAGCGAGTTATTTCTATAAATAGCTCGCTAACCGAGTTGTCGGTGTTTCGTCTATTAGGTATGCAAGGTATGCAATATCTATGCATACATGCATGCAATCCGATTGTCTGTCCGGCTTCCTGAAATGCCACTGCATCATGTTACAGCAGTGTTACAGCTGTTCTACATGCAAAGGTTATTACGGTTAACCGTAGGACCGTAGGATATTCAAATATAGGTTAACCTACATTTGAATATCCTACGTCATATTAATAAAACTATATAATTCATTACAATATCAAGCTATGCAAACCTCCTTGGTGAAACGATCTCTTTTCTTCTAGAATGATTAGAAAACTTTTTACTGAAAAAATATAATTGCAACACAGAAGGTGTGTGCGTCTATTTTAGCAGATACCGGCGCAAATATTTACTATTAATTTTAACAATTAATTATTTTTCTCATATTAAAATTACTTTTTGTCATACCCATATAAATGTTTTATTTACGTCGCATGAGTGGTGTAAAGTAGAATTCTTACCTCCGTTGAAAGTATAGCTATTGCACCCTCGAACTATAAACGCCAAATAGGATCTTATTCACAATAGCTCACTTACTGCCCTGCCCTTGTGTAACAATCTACTGTAAAATATCATAAGTATTAGGAATTACTTGGATCAATTGAGCTTACGTCAAAGACAGAACTACTGGGATTTTATACCCATTAGTTCTGTCCGCAAAACAAATTGAAATACAATTCTCGGTTGTTCTATTTACTCCAACTTGTTCTGTTGACAGAACAACTGGTAATTTATCCTGGCCTTCGCATTGGTCTGTAGGTCCTCAAGTTTCCGTGTCAGTAAAGATAAGGGTGATTAAACCGAATGGTGACGTAAAACATGCCATTTTCCATATTTATGAGTCGCCTGGCGTAGGGTAAGAATAATATTCAGCCATTACGAACAAATCTTTATGTTTTTTAGGGTTCCGTTCCCTATCACTAAGAGAGAGTCATCATCATCATCAGCCTAAAGAAGTCCACTGCTGGACATAGGCCTCCCCTACACATTTCCAGGAAGAACGATTCTGAGCCCTTTCCATCCACCGACTTCCTGCGATCTTAACAATGTCGTCAGTCCATCTGTGGGTGGGCGCCCTACGCTTCGTCTTCCGGTTCGTGGTCGTGGTCTAAGAGAGAGTGCTATATAGATATGAATGTGCGGATGGATATAGAAGTAGAGGTAGGCCAAATAAAAGATGGATGGATTGTGTGAAGGATGACATTGATAAGAAATATGAATACAGAGATGACGGCTGATAAAGGAGAATGGAAGAGAACATGTTTGACAACAGGGGCCTAATTCTCGGGCCGATCTCGATCATTTTGGAAGTTTATTTTATTGCTTCTTTTCACAACCCCGCACTTTTTCACCGTTTTCCGTATATCGTAGCTGTCGAAGCTTTTACGATGAGGTCGTTGATGAATTACTCAAGGAAATCTGCCATTCTCTCTTCAAAAAGAAGCAATAAAATAAAATTGCAAAATGATCGAGATATGCCTGAAAATTAGGCCCCAGATCTGCTGTGTGGGTGATGACAAATAAAACTTACTACGTAGTTCTGCCATAACCGTTCTGGTAAGTTTATGGGGCGCCCTATACGTCTATCCTCACACATCCGTGGCGTGTAAGGGACGAGGCAGGGTCGTGGAGGAGAAGCCAGTATTTTTTTTTTCATTATTCAGTATATTTATTGTCTTATTATGGATGCAAAATTTAACAGTGTCAAATCTTAGAACTAGTTTATAAATCAATCCATAATCCAAAACTAGAACCAGAGACAAGGCCAGACAGAGCTTGTGGTGTGTATTACTTTTTTCGATTTCTCACTTATTAGACCCTCCAAAAGGGCATGAAGTAAGTTCGCAGGGTCTAAGCTATTCGTATAATGTTTCGGATTCTACCCGAAACAGGGTGTTAGCTGGATTAACCCGCATTTTTTGCTCTAAATCTTTTTAAAGTCTTGGATCTTTGACGCTGTTTTGCACCAAGTTTGGGTTTATATCCATTTTGACTTTTTAAACAGCCACATAATGTAACAAGCCTATGGGCCACCTGATGTTAAGTGGTAACCATCGCCTTTAACGAAGCATTGCCTTGTAGGTCAAACACGTCAGGCACGTGCCCTACGATGCACTTCCCTGCGTCCATCAATTTGTGAGGCACACAGATGTTCAGCCTGAATAGCAATGTTTTAGTTAGCCGACTTCAAATCAAAAAGGAGGAGGTTCTCAATTCGGTTATTTTTGATTGCAGTAACTTCGTCATTTATGAGCCGATTTGAAAAAAGCCTATTTTTCTGATGTTAATACTTCCAGATCGGTCCAATAGAAACATCAAAATCGGTTCTGCCGTTTGGCTGTAAAAGCAGATTTGAGTCGTCAGGCTGTTCCTTTTTATACTTTAAAAATTTTTGGAGAACATTATACAGTACTTACTAAAATTCAAAATAACACTGCGGCAATTTTCCTTTTCAGAAACGAAATAGTTAATGAAGCTAAGTTTAAATTGTATTATGTAGTTTAATTTGATAGTTTCCTTCATCAAAGTTTACTGTAGACTTATATTTTTGGAAAATAAAACTTCTTTCGTAATATGGAACGAAGGCAACTCCCAGTTCCAAGCAGCCAATAACGAAAGTAAATAACGATCTTGGAAGCCAGTTCTACGGCTTTAGCTACGAGGCTTGTCGTCTAAAAATAGGTTTATTCTTACTGTAACTTTCTGCAAAATTTCTTATTTCACTGAGAAAAAAAATTCAAAAAATTATTAGGTATACTTTTTTCTTGAAAACAAAAAATATTTTGGGGCAGAATTATAGCTCCAATCGCAGTAGACATCTCCTAAGTTATCTTTGGTGCTCAGATACTTTTGTGTTTTTTTTTGTCGCAGTATGTCATAATTTTCTCTCCGGACCGAAGCAACGCTGTTTGGCGGCAGAAATAGGCATGGCAGTAGTTTTATTAATCCTAATAAAGAAATTGATTGATTTTTTTTTTCTATAAGTATTTATGAATCTAAACCCTTGCGTATTTTTAGTAAATAAAAATCCTAAGGTCGTGGGTTCAGTTCCAGTCGTGTACCTAAGAGTTTTTCTGGCCAAAAATGTATGTATACACTATGCCAGTGCTCACAAACGGTGAAGGAAAACATCGTGAGGAAACCGGCATATCGTAGAACCTAAAAAGTTTGAAAATATGTGTCAAGTGCACGAAAGGATCCTCTTTGAGGTGCACTGAAAATCCTGTCACCACACTTGGTTCGAAAGAATCAGTGACTCGATAAGAAAAAGAAGTAAAAAAAAAAAAAAGCCGGACAATTCCTTCACACAGTGACCTACTAATTATTGTGGTTGTGTGCTCCTGCTTTATAAGTGGATTACGAACCTACCAGATTTCCCATTCGCTAAATTAAAATATGTACACTTTTCCAATGCTATTTGGCTGCCAGCGTAATCCTCCGAGGTACTCGCACTACCCAACTATATTTAGTACGATCACCAATTTTCGTTTTTAATCCTTTCGTTAGGTTGAAAGGCTTTTGTTCTCTCAAGTTGTAAATTCGGGTAAAAATGTGGTGGCTTTGTCGACACAATTTTGTAGATTTTATTTCGTCCTCAAAAGTAGACTAATGGAGGGGATTTGAGTTGGTAGTCTGACTAATTTTGTTATTATGCATTATGGTACAGAAAAACGTAGCATTGGGTTGGTTGTGTGACATTGTATCATCATCATCATAATTGTGGTGGTGTTTGACCTCTCAGCTCATTTGTTAGTAGCTCTGCCTTCTGCGGTCGTGGGTTCGATCCCCACCGAGAACAAATATTTGTGTGGTGAACGTAGTTGTTTATTCTCTGTCTGGGTGTTGTATTGTGTTCAAAGTATGTATTTACAAAAAATATGAATTTAAGTATTATATCAGCTTAATTTGGGGCTAGATAGTGTTGTGTGGTTTGCCTACAATATTTATTTATTTTATTTTTATCATAATAGTTTGTCATAACGAAACACTCAATACAGTTTTTCAGAGAAACACAGAGCCTAACTATTGCTCCTCTTGGGGTTGAGACTCTGGGTCCGTGGGGAACCGAGGCCTTGCGGTTCGAAATTTTGTTTCGGCGACTGATCGAAGCGACGCGTGACCTAAGGGGTATCTGGCGCAGCGCATTAGCATTGCTATTCAGTGTGGCAATGCTGTCAGCGTCTTAGGGACGCTTCCGTCTGCCACTGATTTGGATTGAGCTATCCCTAGATCGTTTGTAACGGTCTGCAGATAGCTCAACTGTTTCTAGCGTATTTTGTACATTTTGTAAATACTTGTATTATTTGTGTAAATAAATGTTTATTACTTACATTTAAAAAGACTTAGACTCACGGATATTTTCCTGTAGTTTGATTCTGTTCAAAAATAGCGAGTTAAGCCCAAAGTAATAAATCATTTTTCAAAATGAACCGCGTCATAATTTATAAGTAACGAGAAACTTTTACTACAATCTCTGAAATATCCTCTAAAGGATAAAGATAACCTTTATTAAAAGGGTGTTCAATTTCATGTTACTTGTCCCGGGTGTAACACCGGCGAGGAAGTAAGCCGTACCGTACGACGTAGGTACGTATAATAAAACGGATAGCCGAAATAGTGCCAATAACTCATTTTATGATAGAATAACAACAAGGGGCCAGCGGAGGGAAAATTTTCATACAAACGGAATACCAAAATAATTTCTAATTAAGACAGATTTACACTATATTATTGTAATAATTGTATTTGTATAGTATTTATCTAGGTTCCTCAACAGTTTTTATTTCAAATTACTTACCTAAAATGAAATAAACACCAATCGCATTTTACACATTTTTTTTCATTGTAAAATGTGATTGGCGTTAATTTCATTTGAGGTAACTAATTTAAAATAAAAACTGCCCAGGAACCTAGATAAATACAATAAAAATACAATTATTACAATAATGTAGTGAAAATCTGCTTAAATTAGTAATCATTTTGGTATTACGTTTGTATGAAAATTTGCCCTCCGCCGGCCCCTTAAGCTGTTTTTAAGACACTGGCTGGCTGGCATAGCTAGTTACAAAAATATTTGTTCTCAATAAAAAAAAATTCGAAGCCGATCGCGTTTGATAGCGGCATGATACTGTTCGTATACCCTTCGATGCCTGAGTGATTTTCTTATTTATAACAGCCGGCTGAACTTCGGAGATATAACGAGGTACCTAACCTGATTTATAGGTGACGGGACTCGCGGTTTACGAGAATTTAAACTGAAGATTTTATCAACACTTTGTTGTCTGAGCGATTTTCAAACGGCCCCTATAAAACTTTTAAAAATTAAAAAAGAAAGTAAAACCTGATTTTTTTGACCAACGAGAGCAGCAACGTACCAAAAACATGGCGGACCGACATGACATGGACATGACGTGAAGTAGTAGAAATGTCATTTCATAGCTAAGGCTGTCAAATGGCATGACATTGACGCTTATTTGTGTCAGTCACTGCTCTCACGTACAGACACACGCTAGACAAAATAAATATTCGTCATTACTTTTCTGATCATGACATTTGTTTGTTACAGGTGAGGATCCGGGTCTGACAACAAGGTAAACTTTGACAAAAGCGCGGTGGCGATCAGTCAAACGCCGTCAAAAATTGCAGCGATATTTGACAGCGTTTCACTGATCATCGCCATCGCCTAGATGTGCGCAGATCTTATACTAACATAGGTATTTGTGAGCGAGGCTTGGATATGGGAAATTCAGCGGTATGTGCAGGGTTCTGTAGACAGATGATGAAACCTTTTATTTTTTAAAAGGATAGTTCATAAATCGGTTGTTGCCTGTTCTCCTAAGTTTGGTTGCTTGGAACTGACACCTAAACTAACTAAAATAATTGATTTTGACTTCTTTCGTAGGGTGTCGTGATACAGCAGAGTATATAAGTAAAAAATGGTAGTACAGGCAGTTAATTTAGTTTTTTTATAAATACATGTAGTACAATCTAGATTATCTGGATAGGTAACGATAGAACATAATTATACACAACGGAACCTTCTCAAAATATAGCGCGATACACTCTTGGCCATTCAGTATCACCTCGTGGGCTCTGCTTAAGCGACACATTATAGCAGGATTACGGTAATCACTCGGGATAACATTATAGCGGGTTCGGAGCCCGCTTGGGTGCACTTTATGGCTCTAATGGCTTATCAAGTCGTTGTGAGTAAGCTGTTGGTAAAATCATTTTTTATCGTTTGAAAAATGTATTGGAAAAACGTTTCACTTTACTTCTATACTTATTTTGTCTATGGATTTCCCTCATAGCCACTTCAACAGTATTATTTGGGATTTTAACATAGACAGTTCAGTCTACGCGTGATTTATAATTAACTAGTGGCCGCCCGCGGCTTCGCTCGCCAGTTCCCGTAACACCCCGATCCCGTTGCTTTTTCGGGATAAAAAGTATCCTATGTCCTTCTCCCGGTTCTAAGCTACCTCCCTACTAATTTTCTGCCAAATCGGTTCCGCCGTTCTTGAATTATAAATAGTGTAATTAACACGACTTTCTTTTATAAATATAGATTGTAATAAGTACAGCTGTTCCCATTTTTTTTACTTTTTCTAATTCGTCCCACTGCTGGACAAAAGTATCCTCAAAAGACTTCCACCTATCTCTCTCTCGAGCAATCTTTCCATCTCCATCTCTCTCTCACACCATCTTCTCTCAAAAGAGTCGATATCATCCCCACAACGCTTTTTGGTGCGACCCCAAAAAATTTTACACGATAAAATTGCAACCAAAGTTTTAATAACGAATTATTTTTTTACTACATTCCGGTATGCTGCCATGTTTTACTTGCATTTACTATTAATAAGACGAAAACTCTTCATTGATTATAGCTACAACTCTGTTAAACTTTATTACACTGCAGATAATACAACTCTATGTAACGACGCCATATCTCTTCTTTTTTTTTCTCCAGTAGAGACGTAACTTCTTGCTTGATCCGAATAGTGATGTCCTATTGCCAAAACCGGGTAACACTACCTACTTTAAAAGGAACTCATCGAAATAATATTAAAACTTACCAATAAGTATAACAAAGTTATATTTTATTTAGCGGTAGGTTTATCTACCACAATACATGAACTATTTTTATTTAGCGGTACAAGGATGCATTATATACCTTTTTACTGCTAAAATAACTTAAAAATAAAGCTATTTCAAAACGGGAGAACATTACCCTTGACGGCAAGCCCCGTTTGGCGAGTGTGCCAACTGCAAGTACAAGGTGCCTCAAAAGTACTCAGCATTAAAAAAAAATTCGCTGAATAGTGCTAAAATCTAACTACTAAATTTACCAGTAGTAATTTACTAACATATTCATATTCATTTATTCCAAAATAACAAAATCCATTTGTGTGCGGAATTTAAGCTAAAACTAAAATTTAAATTAAAAAATAATCACAATTATTGCATACAACAAACTAATTATTTAATACTTATCCATTACAAGTTTCTACTAGCTAACTTAGTCGTATACTATGCCTTAATACAATTAAAAGTTGTTTCATAACATTGTGTATGTCCTACTTAATAAAAATATGTCAAAAATATAAGAAGTAACAGCAGAAATCCCAGTCGTAGCTACAATTATCCTATTTTGCAGAAAGCAGCATTATCTGCATTAGAGTTCATCTAGCGAATAGAGGCATTTATCTAGTAAGAAAGACTATCGCATAACAGAGATATCGCATTATCACTTATTATGATAATCTTATACCAAAATATGCGGTTTTTATTTTTCTTGTGGAGTTTACTCATATTGTTCTGATACAATTGTGAAAATACTACGTTCTACTACGAGCCTACGTCTCTCTAAGTTGGAGTGGCACCACACTGGAACTTCCGCAAGAAGGCGCAGGTTACTTCGCGATGTTTTCTTTCACCGTTCCAATCCTGGAACATTAGGACTTGCGCCGACCAAAATAGTTCAAAACACACCACGGTTAATTCGATATTATGATTATACGTGCAATAATAAATATCAAAACTATGTAAAAAGTTCAAGAATTTACGTATTTTACAATGATTCCGTTACAAAACTATACATTTTTGCTTAGATAAATAAACAAAATAAAGTTAAGTAGAACAAACTGTATGTCAGCGTTAAGTTGAAATGTCATATTAAACTGTAATTTTTTTTCACAAACTTCAATTTGAACTAATCTCAAATGTTTAGTCTATAATAATTCCTTTTGACATTTTTTAAATTTCGCTTAGTTATACAGATTTGTATTTTTTTAAATCATCTTTAATCAAGGGTAGAATAGGTTCAAAATGATTGTAATTAATTTATTGTGTCAGAAAGTGTTTGAACAAAATAATTATTACTTTGAGCGAGAAATTTTGCATCACCCTGTAATGCAGTCGCTTCTGTCCTTAATTGCTACAGTTATTCACGAAATATTGTTAGAGCTAACAATGTGAAGGCTTTTCAGTGAGCACGAACAAAAGCCTACACTCCTATAGTCTCTTTCTTTGAAAACCGTTACTTATATCCTCCTCGCGTCGTGCTCCTCACTGCTGAGGGTCGTGACCTAATATTACCAAAGAATAATAAAAAACATTCTTAATTCTTTATTGCAGACAATTTAAAACATAGGAAAATAACAGAAATACATGCACAAAGGCGAGCAGAGTTTTCTTAAGGCCTGCGCACACCTAGGTCGCTGGCGATAGCGATCAGTGAAACGCTATCAAATATCGTTGTCAAATTTGACAGCGTTTAACTGATCGCCGACGCCAGCGACCTAGGTGTGTGCAGGCCTCTACAGCAAACTTTTGAGGCTAGAGAGAGGTGACTATATAGGCAGGTTTAATCTTTGCTAATTAATATAGTTTTATTTTGTCAGTGCATAGTCACATACATATGAATTATGAAATACATACCTTAGTAGACGATTTCAATGAGTGAATATATGTTTACAGGCAGAGGTAACAGTAATTTATAACTAAAGAATGGCTGAACCGATTAAGCTGAAACTGGGGAGGTAGCTTAGAACCAGGAGACAGACATATGATACTTTTTATCTCGAAAAAGTAACGGGAAAGAGGCGAGCTAAGCCGCGCGTGGCCGCTTGTCTATACTTCTATACTAATATTATTTTGTGTGTAGTTTGTAATGAATAAACTCAAAAACTACTGTGCCAATTTGAAAAATTCTTTCACCATTAGAAAGCTACATTCATCCTGAGTAGCATTGGCTATATTTATGCGTTTAAAAAATAAATGTCTACCCGTGCGAAGCGGGGACAGACCACTAGTGTTCAATAAAACCACAAGGTCACTCTTCTTCTTATCGTGTCACTGGTTCTTTCGAAGGATCTTTCCTTCAAATCTTTAAAAGAAGTGAAGAAATGAGTGCAGGAAGGAAGGAAGTGCACCTCAAAGAAGCTATAAATCGGAGTATAACAAAACGAGACCAAAGACAAGCAGAAGATTTATAAACGTAACAAATGCCCCACCTTTGCAGACAATTTTTCACACATTCAACTTTGAAACTGTTGAACTTTATTTTGAAGTGTCGAGCTCCAACCTTCAGCCCGGAAGTTCTAAATAGCTGGAAGACGGGAATTTATTGCGTGAAAGTTCTACCTGCGTTGCACAGTTGAAGGAATAAATATGCAACTTTACAAAACAAGATCATGGAGATGAAGAATATAAAGTCTGCTTTCGAAATGATCCCTATGATACTGAATAAAAAGCTAAAGTGGAGCATTATAATACTAACAAAAATATCAATAAAGACAGTTTGATTTCTATTTTAACGGAAACACGCCTGGGACGTTTGTTACTTTTATCTCCTCAAATGTTGAAATATGAAATAATTTATCTGCTTGAAACATGGTAAATTTTGGAACTCATATGTAGGAAAATATAGATTCTCACACTTCGGGAGAAACCCATCATGCGAAAAAAGAAGGTTACTACTTACTTACAGAAAACTGGTAAGAAGGTACATGTTTTCTTTATCGTGTGTGTGTTGGTAGAGAGAATGGCTAAAGAAGATATTCAGAAACGTACAAATATATATTTTTAAAATATATAAGTAACTATATTTGGACGTTTCTATATGTATGTATACAAGGTGTATCTAAATATGTGTACTATGCGAAGGTGGGGGGTTTCAGACCACAATGGTGATCAGTTGTGGGGGGGAGATAATTAAAAATTCCTATTTTCAGTTTCCCATACAAAAATATTTAATTTCATAATGCCTAAATAAATTGACAACCCTATCCTTGTAACCCCTTGACCCCTTGACCTATGAGGCTTCCGTCGACCCGGACCGGTAGGTACTCGGACCGCAGTCCCACTCGCCGGAGTAATTTAATTTTATTATTTTTCTTCCGGCGACTCGGACCACTTTTGAATATTACCTCTGTAGGTCTACTACTACTACCTACTACCTCTGTAGCTGAGTTTAGGGTTGTCACTTTGTATAAAGTCAGCTGTTCATGTTGAAACTTCGTTGCAGTTTTTTTCAGAGATACCAATCGAAGTTCGAAAAGTCGTTGAACAAAAGTTGTTCCCCGGGGGGTGGAAATTCACCCCCCTTCAGGATAGTACACATATTTTGATACACGTTGTATATAACGGATATGGACAAAGGGCTTCCTTTTTCCCACACTTCTCGATCTCGACTGCAGTGGCCCAATCATTCAAATGACAATCAAGATCGTTCTGCCACCTTTTTAAGGTCTCCCTCGACACTGAACTTATGGGACCTAATCGGTCGTTATTTTGACCCAAAGATCGTCTGGTATTCGGGCCATGCCCGGCCCTACCCCATTTAATATTGGCTGCTTTGAGGGTGATATTTATTGAGATACCTACCTTAGATAAAAGCGTAGGAAGATAAGCTTAACAAGGAATTTATTCTTAATTCTTCATTGCACACAATACAAAACATATTAAAAGGACAAAAAAAGACATGTACAAAGGCGAGCTTAACCCTGAGCAGAGTTTTCTTACAGCAAATCTAAGCTAAAGAGAGATTCGTGTACAATATAAAGAAAAAGTAAAAATATAACAAGAAATACTTACTATTTATTATTATGCCCTCCGGGTCCTACTTCTTCTTCTTAAAATAATTATTTGATAAATAAATTTAATCATAATATTTTTTTTTTTATAAATATTATAATTATTTGGGCCCTACTAATTATTATTATTATGTGCCCTCTGGGTCCCACTGCTGGGCAAAAGCCTCCCCCATTCCCTCCAGACATCGCGATCCTTGGCCACGCCGTTGTCCAGTGTCGTGTGTCTAGTCCGTCAGGAAACCATCAAGCTCGTCTCGCCATCTCCGTTTTGGTCTGCCGCGTCGCCTTTTCGCTGGGTCAGGATGCAAATCGGTGACTGTCTTTGCCCACAGCTCATGACCAGCTCATACAGCAGACATGACCAGCCCAGTTCCTTACTTAGTAGCATGAATTAATTTTAATAACATGCAAAATACGAGTAACTATCTAGATATTGCAGCGTTAAACCTTTAAGTTTGTTACATGTGAGAAGGCACACGCAACAATACATTTTTTCGACATAAAATCGAACGCTGTTGAAATATATTGCTTTCAAGCTGAATTCTGGATTTACTTATTCTGAAGAATGTTCAATTTCGATTGTCGATGTGAGCTATCGTCCTCGTTTATTTTACTGACACATTAACAGCGAACAACCAAAACCAATGAGAAATATTCACGCAGCAAGGACTTTCAAAGTCTATATGCCCGCCAGCCGCAGTAACTATTATGATTAGCCTGAAGAAGTACTGAATTAAAAATTTCCAGAGAAGAAGAAAGGAAATCAGTGGGTGGACAAGGAGTTTTTGACCTTGTCCACCCACTGATTTCCTTCACGTAGCAAGGGTCTAAATGCCTGCCAGTCGCAGGAACTATCATGATAAGCCTGAAATAGTAGACTGCTAAATTAGGCCTCCAGATTAGGCTAAAATTTCCAGGTAGAACGTTTTTTGACCTTCACCATCCACTGACTTCCCGCAATGTTGACTGCCTTCACAGCCTTGGTAGTAGTTCTGCGTCCTAGGTCGTGGTTTCGATCCCCACTTCGAACAAATACTTGTGTGGCGAACATAGATGTTTGTTTTCTGTCTGGGTGTTATATTATAATCTAAGTATTTACAAAACAAATGTACAAAATTATTATATCAGCTATCTGGTTCCCATAGTTCAAGCTCTGCTCAGTTTGGGGCTAGATAGTGTTATGTGGATTGTCCGCATTATTATTTATTTTATTTTATTTTTACAAAGTCACGCTTAAGCAGATTTTTTTTATTGGTGCGAATTAGTACAGCTTAATTCAGAGTTCAAGTCATCGAACAATTGATTAAATTAATAACTTGATCTCATTAATATCCACTGCCACACATTATTACACTTTGTGGAAATATAAATTAATTACTTCGGTAACTCGATAATCATTACTCCGGTTCATTCTTCCCATACGTGTAACATGGTTCATTACTCCACAGCGGAACACAACTCGGGAACTTCGTCTGAGGAAATATTCTAATCTTCTTTTATTGCTTTTGTTTGTGCGTTTGGTATGTTTAATTTGTTGCAATTATGAATATACCGAGCAAATACTGAGTAATCCTCTGGAATATTACCACAAAGTGCATAGCGTAACTGTTCTTCTTCTTGTCATGTCACCAGTTCCTTCCAGCCAGAGACAGAGCCAGACAGAGCTTGTGGTAGGCCTATAGTGGCTTTCACTCCACTCTCCTCTATCACAGCACACATTCCTACTATACTACGTATCTTTCTTATATTATTTATTTGTGAACGTAAAAGTTAAAAATCATTTTTTTTGATAAAACTGTGGAAACAAGTCAGGAACCGTTTCCAGTGTTCTCGCAGTGCAAACTTATCCCCAAAAGGGGTGCAGCGAAGCTTAAAATAACATGTAAACGAAGCCGTGCGGGTGTCACTAGTTTAACGTGCAGAAAAAATAGCAGCACTGGTCGTATGTTGCAGGAAACGAAATCCGAACAATACACGAATAAACCATCCATATTTATGCCACAACAAATGGCTCCGCATAACTCCTCAAGTACCTCACAAATCAAGATAACTTTTGTACCGACTACCGTTTATTCTGCTTCAGCTTAGGAACAAATGTAATTATTGCTGGCGTGCAGCCAACAGCTTACTATCCTCAGTTCCGTAGCTACCTTGGTCTTGGAGGCTGTACTTTGACGAGCCTTCAATCAGGAATTTGGCACGGAAACCCAATTTTCGTTGAGCTTGGTACAGCGTCCAAATGTCCAAGTATTCTCGGGCACGGGAACGTCTGTTTATATTTTCGATGATGACTAATGACACCTGCGGATCGTAATAGCAAAAACGCAAAAGTAGCGTTGCTAACAGTAAATACGTCACCTGCAAAACAAGTCTTTTAGGCCCTTAAAAAATACCTAATTAAAACAAACATTACATTAGGTAGAATAAATAAAATAAACAGTACAGTGCAGTGAAATACTTTACGCAGCGCACGGATCAACTTCTTCAGAAAGTACAATAAACCTCGGTCAAACTTCCTTCTTAATCTGTATAAATTAAACTTTAAGCAAACTCGATTGTCTACTCTCTCCATCCCATCCCTGGAGTTCAAAAACTGTATCGAATACGATCAATTTATCGGCAAAAGTTGGGGTGGCAGATGTCTTCGAGTTTATGAAGTTTGAATTTTCAACTAGGTGCCCGCGTGGGGCTATTGAGTAATTCACGATAAGGTACATTATATATAATAGCAGTAGAGCTCTTTGTGAAAGGCTCGTCCGGGGAAGTCTCTCTGATCTGCTATGGCGCAACGACTCAATTTTGCGGTAGATCTTCCTTCTTGCGGTTGATGGACGCAGGGTAGTGCATCGTAAGGCACGTTCCTGACGTGCGTGACGAGCACTGGTGGTCTAGTGGTAGTGGCCCCGCCTTCCGATCCGAAGGTCGTGGGTTCAAATCCACTCGTGTACCAATGAGTTTTTCTGTCGAAAAATGTATGTGCACTATGCCAGTACTCTCAAAACGGTGAAGGAAAACATCGTGAGGAAACCGGCGTGTTGTAGAACCTAAAAAAGTTCGAGCAACACGTGTCAAGGGTCACGCAAAAAGGGCCCACTAGCGGCCTACTTGCGGAAAAACCTGCCCGCACATCAAGTGCGCATGATAAAACTTGCCAAAAACTTGCCGACGTGCGTGACCTGCGAGGCAGGTCACGTTATGGACGATGGTATAATATGCTTGTTCAATCAGCTAGTTGTATAAAAAAAAGACACAATATAATATATCTCTCTTCTGTATTCCGTGTTTATGATGCTATCAAAACTTCTATTTCTTCTTTGTTGGTCAAAGGAGGACGCAGTTATCGTTATCGCACTACTCGTAATAAAGCAACATAGAACAGCTAGCTCTACGCAATATTTGCACCTCGGAAAGTCTTTAATATTATCTCAAAAAAATTATAGTTTAAAAAACAAAAAAAAACGCTTTTATAACTAATTGAACTAAAAAGTTAAAAATAAAACTGTAATAATCAATTGTACAAAAAGCGTGGGGTGCTTTTTATAATAACTTGAGATATAATAAACTATGAACTTATATTTATTTACACAAAGAAACTTACAATTAAACAAATATTTACAAAATGTACAAAATACACAAGAAACAGTTGAGCTATCTGGAGATCGTTACAAACGATCTAGAGATAGCTCAACTGATCCAAATCAGTGCCAGACGGAAGCGTCCCCAAGACGCTGGCGGCATTGCCACGCTGAATAGCAATGCTTATGCGCTGCGCCAGATACCCACCAGCTCTTGGGTCACGCGTCGCCTCGATCAGTCGCCTAGACAAAATTTTTTTTTTTTTTTTTTATAAACTATTGATAAAATATTTACAACAATCAAAATCAAGCCCCCCACGCTTTTTGTACAATAATATAAATTTTCAATTGATTATTACAGTTTTATTTTTAACTTTTTAGTTCAATTAGTTATAAAAGCGTTTTTTTTTAGTTTTTTAACCTATAATTTATTTTTTACTTTTTAGGTTTTATTTTTTCATATTTTTTTTTCATATTATTGCATTGTCATCGACCTTTGACAGGTGTGTAAAGTTTGAATCAAATCTGATCGCTCAAAGTAGGTTTATTTTATTTCTTTTAATTTTTTTTTTTTTTTTTTTTCATATTATTGCATTGTCATCGACCTTTGACAGGTGTGCAAAGTTTGAATCAAATCTGATGATTCAAAGTAGGTTTTTTTTTTATTTTTTTTATTTGTTTTCATTTTTTTATTTTTTTTTTCATATTATTGCATTGTCATCGACCTTTGACAGGTGTGCAAAGTTTGAATCAAATCTGATCGTTCAAAGTAGGTTTTTTTTTTATTTTTTTTATATATTTTCATTTTTTTTTTTTTTTTTTATATTATTGCATTGTCATCGACCTTTGACAGGTGTGCAAAGTTTGAATCAAATCTGATCGTTCAAAGTAGGACAAAATCGAGCTCAAAGGGGTCGGTTACATACATCTTCTATAAATATATAAAACTCTTTCGTTACATTTCGTCAGTCGCGCGCGCGCATTGTTCTCGGACGGGCGTGTGCGTATCGATCACGAAGGCTCGTTTTTACCGTTTAAAAATGGCCTCCACTGTGAAGTGTATTGCGTGTAATATAGTAATAGACGAGTTGTTAGCATATGTGCAAAACAAAATATCGATCGTGGATGAAGATAGTTTGACAAGAATTTGTGTGTCGTCGTTCAAAAGTGACGAAATCAAGCAATCTAAGACGTTGCTTTTTGAATCTTTACCTACGGACAAGCGTAAAGTTACACGTAAAAATAAAGGAAAAGAAAGTCGTGATGTTGAAGATATCATATCTCTTATGAAGGCAACAGATCCTGAGTTGATACCAGTCTTTGTTGCACGAAGCCTGGAAAAACTTCCTCCGGTTCTTTTCGAGCACTTTGACTGCACAAAAATGCTCAAGGATATGATGGTTTTACAAGCTGAATTAAAAGAAATAAAATCAAAATACGTCACGACAAAACAGCTGGAGGAGTTACGAATGGAGATGAAGGAGGCAGTCTCTAAACCATTCCAGTCAACGCCAAATAAGTATCGGAATATACGAATAAATACACGAAGAGGTGCGTGTCGGTATGATGACCCCATCAGCCTTTCACATCTTGATATGACGCTAGCCGGCTGCATTAGTAGTGCATCGATTTCACCTAAGGAAGATAGTGTTCGTGTTTCTGAAAACTACCCTCAAACGCCACAGCCGCTGAGCGGTACACAAGTCGTTGAGTCTGCGTCAGCGACGTTGCCGCGGACGGTGAAGGGGGCGGCGGGAGGCGCGGTAGCTCCACTGGTGCCGGCCGCTCCAACCGGTTTGCTATCTGAGGGCGGGTCGGTCGTCGTGCACCAAGCTACTACGGTTAAGCGTACGACAAGTAAAGGCCAAGCGGCCGGAACCCAACCATCAGCGAAATCCTTTGCGGAGATCATGAATAATGACGGAGAATGGAAAGTTGTTCAGCGACGTAAAAAACCGATGCCTTATCGTTATCTCGGTACTACGGGTGTTTCTCAAGACAGCCAGGAAAAGTTTAAAGCAGCTGATATGAAAGTGCCAATTTTTATTACTGTAATAAAACTCCCGCTGTTGTTTCAATCAATTATATTCCTCACTTTTTCCTACGTCACAATCTCTTAGCACCTTACGGATTATCAACTCTAAACCACGTGGTTTTTAAAAAGTAGCTTGCGTGCGACCAACTCTTCCGAGCGCTCGTTCCAGAATGGCGTTCGAGCAGTCGAGCCCGACCGCCATCTTTCTCGCCGGAAGCGATGCTAGTATGCAATGCAGACATTTTGAATCAATCACCATGAACAATACTTTTACATAAACTAAACAAACAAATAAGTTTCTAAAATAGCTATCATGATTGATGACAATTAAAATCATTATTTATTTACAAATAAATTATTCAGATCCACAGACATATTTTAAATCGGTTAGTCAGTCGAGTCAATCGACTGACTAACCGTACATAATTACTTTTAACTTAATAAATTCAAAGCATGGTTCCTAAAATCATGATTTATTAACGATTAATCTTAAACTTATTTACTAAATCAGGTAACGCTAACACTCGTCCATCCTGATGACGTGCATGTCCTCATACACGTATCATATAAAACACTAAGGCTAATCTCATGGCCCATTATGTCTACGACTAAATAATTATTCAGTTTGGGGAGATCGTAAAACCATCCATTCTTTACGAACTACACTAAACCTGTGACTCTGCGAACCCATCCATTCTCGCAAAATCATCAGGAAGATGGATCACTTGGCATCGGCGCATGAACCCATCCATTCTCATGTCCGAATGACAACCAATCCATCTCTTTGGCTGTACGTGAACCCATCCATTCTCACATACAGCTTGCAATTAACTTTTCGAAGCCATCGTACCGTAAACCATCCATTCTCACGGCGATGGCTCCAAAATCATTTAATTCATCTTTAACAAATCGGTTTTAATCATATTCACATAAACAAAACATCAATAAGCAAAAGTCACTTCTCTCTTAATTAGCTCTTATAATTATTTTAACCCATATTCTAATTCCGTCGGAATTTATTTAACATTCTTCAAGATTGCTATTCACAGGATTTTCATCATCCGAGTTACCCTCATTAAGTTCTAATGCGGCCACATGAACCCATGGTCGCATTCTATTAGCAGCTACAGTTGTCTTACGTTTATTTTTACTCCTGCTTAGCCCAGGAATTGCGGCAAGCTCATATCGATCGTTACCCAACACAGACACTACACGATAAGGACCAATGTAAGACGGTAAGAGTTTTCTACTTTGACCGTCGTTAGAAAACGCAGTTTTTGTTATTTTAACTAGTTCACCCTCTGAGTATTTCAACGCGGGACGCCTATTTTTGTCGAAGTTCTCCTTCTGCTTAACTTGCTCTTCATCTATTCTATCTTTAACCTGTTCTCTAATGATATGAGTCTCAGTTTGATCTCTTGTCGCTTGTCTCACCTCATTTAGTCTCGGATCTACCTCACTTATCATTTGTGTGCCAAACATAATTTCCGCTGGAGCCCTACCTGTAGTCTTTTGGATACTATTGTTAAGACCCCATTGGATACGGCCGACCTGTGTATCCCAATCCTTCTCATTACTACTCAAGTTCTGTGCAGTTAGGGAATCAAGGATTGTGCGGTTGTATCGCTCCACTTGTCCATTAGACTGTGGACTTGCAACTGCATTAAGCACGTGCTTGATGCCTTTATCTGCACAAAACCTTTTAAACAAGTGAGATGTGAAGCATGTACCCCTATCACTGATAATACGGTCTGGGAACCGAAAAGTGTCAAAGATGTTTTCTAGGACGTTGATAGCTGTCAGTGATTTGGTGTTTTTCACTGGTTTGACAAAAATAAATTTTGTAAACGCATCAATTACGACCAACAAGTAAGAGTTCCCCTTCTTAGATTTCACAAAGGGTCCAAGGTGGTCAATGTGTAGCGTGTGGAATGGCACCTCAATTTTTGGTATGGGATTCAACAATCCTTCAGACGCGTGATTACCTTTTTTTGAATAAGCACACTCAATGCATGCTCCTACGTATTTTTTTACAAATTTAGCCATTCGCGGGAACCAGTAAGTCTTCTTGATTCGCTCCAAGGTCTTTTCAACCCCAAGATGACCTATTTCATCGTGATTTAAGCGACACAGCTGCCATCTTGCACCCTTTGGAACAGCCCACCTAATGTTGGTTTTATCACCTTCAAGACACTTATATAGCCCGTTGTCTTTAATAATATAATTATCTTTTATGTATTTCAAACCCTCTGGATCTAAATTGGAGCTAACAATGTCTCTAATCCTATTAAGTTCAGAATCGCCTAACTGCAACGTGTGCAACCAATCGTCTTGAGTTATTGACATAATCATTGGATATTGATCCACTCGAATCTGTTCGTCATTTGAAACCGGGTTTCTGGACAGCGCATCTACATGTAGCATCTTGGTTCCAGGGCGATATTCTATGGAACAGTGAAATTCCTGCAACATCAACCACCACCTTGCGATGCGAGGGATCAAATCCCGCTTAGCAAAAGTAGTACGTAATGCGCTACAGTCCGAAACGACTTTGAAGTCTTGGCCTAACAAATAAACTCGAAATTTCTTCAAGGAACAGATTACGGCAAGAGTTTCCAGCTCGTAGGAGTGGAAATTTTTCTCTTCTGGGGATGTCTGTCGACTGTAAAAGGCCACAGGACGAAAAGGTTCGTTACTAGAGGAACGCTGCATTAGAATACCACCGATGCCAATCCTACTCGCATCAGTATGCAATTCTGTCTCAGCCTCAGGAGAGGGATCATAAATTGCTAACACTGGCCTCTCAACTAACTTCTGCTGCAAGGTCCTAAAAGCTTCTTCTTGCTCGCTGTCCCAAGACCAAGCCACATCTTTCTTGAGAAGTTTGCTAAGGGGATGTGCTATTTGGGCAAAATTTTGAATAAACTTACGGAAGTAGCTCGCTAGTCCAAGGAATTGGCGCACACCGTGTACATTAATGGGGCGGGGAAAATCCAAGACTGATTCAATTTTTTTAATACCTGGTCTTACCCCAGCAGCGCTTATCTCGTAGCCTAGATAATCGATTTTGTCTTTGAGGAAATCGCATTTATCGAGGTTTAAGGTCAAATTAGCCTGCTCTAGTAACTTTAGGATGTCTTCTAACTTCATGAGACAATCGTCAATGTTTTCCCCGTATATAAGAAGATCATCTATGTACGCAGTGGCCTTGGAAAATCTAGCGGAACCTAGTACCCTGTTCATCATACGCTGGAAAACGGCAGGGGCATTAGCTAAACCGAACGGCATGCGGTTAAACTCATATTGGCCGTCCGGTGTAACAAAAGAGGTTAGGGGCTTTGAGCTCTCGGATATGGGTACCTGATAATAACCAGACGCGAGGTCCAGAGATATGAAACATGCCTGGCCAGACAACCTAGCAATCTCGTCTTCTATTATTGGCATAGGATAGCGTTCTTTGACCGTAACTGAATTGAGCATTCGATAGTCTATGCACAGCCTAAGGTTGCCATCCTTCTTGCGTACAAGGATAATAGGGCTCGCGTATTCCGATACCGATTCCCTAACCACCCCAGCTTCCATCATGTCATCTACCATGTCGCGGACTTTAAGACGTTCGTTTGGAGATAGCCGGTACGGACGGTATACGACAGGATTCTTATTATTTACTTCTATGCTCATTTCGCAGACGTCCGTACAACCTAAGTCCTTTAGTGATGCTGCAAAGCAATGCCTATATTTTTTCAGTATGCTAATCAGCCTATCTTTGTCAGCATTACTGACGGAAGACCCGACACGAACCCGACTAAAATCAACACTTTCCGAAGACTCTGTGGATATTTCCGAAAATGGCGAAATTATTCGATTTACAACTTTGACAATGGAAGCACGCGCTATGGTGGCACCATCCTGTATGATACATGATTGAGATACCGGTGTCAAGCAGATCTTGATCACACCATCCTTGACTGGATATACGCCGCCTGTCACTACACATTGTTCATTAGGTCTACCGACTACCCCGCTATTCAACAATATGAAACCATTACGAGCTGGTTCAACAGACGCTCTAATTGTTGCTTTCCCGCTCAGGTTCACATTGCTTGTTGTTTTGACGCATACTGCATTGTCATCACTATCAACATCATCTTCTTGCGAAAATGGGATTTCATTATTAATGTCAATGAACTTAAGTTCAGTGGCAGTTTTATACGTAACAATGTGAACCTGTTCAGTATAAGACTGACCAATTAGCATAGGCACCTCCAAAAACATATCATCAACGACGCAGCAACGGACCTTAGCACAAACGCCGTCTACACAAAGGTTAACATCTACTTTACCATTGGACTGTACTAACTTGTTCCCGAAACCCTTTAGTACAGTTGTGACACTATCGTGGTCAAGTCCTAATTTTGGGAGCAAGGATTCCCTCAACAGCGAGACCTCGCTACCGAAATCTACAAATGCGTCTACTGTCAAATCGTTGATCAAAGCTTTCTTATTAAATTTTGAGTTTGGCTCCGCCGCCGATATGCACATAGTCTTGTTGATGGTCACATTCGTTTTGTTGCCTACCTCTGGTTTAGAAAAACAGCTCTCCGAAGTATGACCTACTTTATTACATTTTGAGCATATTGTCAAGGGCTTAGGGCATCTCAAGAAAGGGTGCCCTTTTACTTTACAGTTAAAGCAAAATAGGCCACTGCTGCTTGGTCTGCTCGGAGGTCCGTTAGTACCAGCGGTGGCAACAAAATCGGACTTTTGTCTAGGATTATTAGTTCGCTGTTCGGGGAATACTGTGCTTTCCTTATTGCTCATCAGGAATTTCAACAATTCATCAGGATGATCACAACGCAACGCGAGGGCGCTAGATTTAGTGGTCTTATCGGTAATGCCGTGTATTATGCACTCAGTTGCTCGCTTACCAGTTATGTCGCATTGATTTAACAGGCCTAACTTTTCATAGAAGTATGCTTCAATGGGTTCATTGTACTTGCTCTTTCTCCTAAGCATATCCTCCAAGGATTGGCCATAATTTTGCTCGAAAGGAAACGCACTTAACAATTTCTCCTGCCATTCAGGCCACGTGAACAATATAGTATGCAGACTCTCGTACCAAGTTTTGGCCAACCCTTGCAGTTTTTGCATAGCAAAATGCACAACAGTTTTGTCGTCCCAGCCATAAACAGACGAGCATTCATTAACCTTTTTTAACCATATGTCCACTCGTTGATTCTTAAGGGATGGATTAAATTCCGGTAATATATTTTTATGGTCACTGCGTCTAAATTCAGATCCGGTTGTCGTTGATGGCTGAGACGTCAAATCTTTAATAGTGCTTAACATATTCATCAAGTCTTTAGCAGAAAATTCTATATTAGAGCCTATTGGTTGTGACGGTCGGGATTTATCGGTCAGATCAGCCATAACGTCCTTACGAGCCTTCTTTTGACCGTGACTCTGTGATGGCGAAGGATCTCGATGGAACGATGCATGGCGAGAACGACTATCGCGTACAAGTCGGTTTGGTGAAAACAAGCTACCAGCCCCGAGTACCTCATTTTCCAATAGACGCAATTGCTCGCGCTCTCGTTCTAGTTCCTTCTTCTGCGCTAGGAGACTTCTAAAGCTTCGTTCTCGAGACCGGCCTCGGCTGCGTCGCTGGCTGCGTTCCTGGCTGCGACTGCGGCTGCGTCGCTGGCCGTGGCTGATCCACTGGATGTGGCTGCGGCTGCGGCTGCGTTGCTGGCCGCGGCTGATCCGCTGGCCGTGGCTGCAGCTGCGGCTGCGTCGCTGGCGGCGGCTGATCCGCTGGCTGCGGCTGATCTGCTGGCCGCGGCTGCGGCTGCGCCGTTGACTGCGGCTCCGGCTGCGTCGCTGGCTGCGGCTGCGACGCTGGCTGCGGCTGTGGCTGCGGCTGTGGCTGCGTCGCTGGCTGCGGCGGCGACGCTGGCTGCGGCTGCGCCGGCGACGCTGGCTGCGGCTGTGGCTGCGTCGCTGGCTGCGGCGGCGACGCTGGCTGCGGCTGCGCCGGCGACTTTCTCTCGGTGTACCTCCTCTCGATGCCTCTTCTATGCGACGCGACTGACTCCGTGGAGTAGGCGTCTGCAGGCGTCGAGGGTCATCATTGCGGAGAGGCATTACCTGGAACTCAGAGACATAAACGTTAATGCTACTCAACCTAATAAATAAAAAATTAAAAGAAAAACCGTCTAAGAAAAATGTAAGATTGAGGGTATCTCGTAAACGGTGCGTCGTAGCACAAAAATGACGAAAATTTCATCCCCCTATGAAACCCCGCAACCCATGGTAACAATGCTTTAGAGCAATTTTTTTTTTTTTTTTTTTTGAGTACCTTCTTAAAATTTTCTCAAGAAAAATTAAAATATCCATTAATTAAATTAAGTTTCATTACACATGATCGATCATGCAATAAACGACATCAGAACAATAAATTTGGGCGTGTACTTACCACTTCGGATATGTAATAAAACTCCCGCTGTTGTTTCAATCAATTATATTCCTCACTTTTTCCTACGTCACAATCTCTTAGCACCTTACGGATTATCAACTCTAAACCACGTGGTTTTTAAAAAGTAGCTTGCGTGCGACCAACTCTTCCGAGCGCTCGTTCCAGAATGGCGTTCGAGCAGTCGAGCCCGACCGCCATCTTTCTCGCCGGAAGCGATGCTAGTATGCAATGCAGACATTTTGAATCAATCACCATGAACAATACTTTTACATAAACTAAACAAACAAATAAGTTTCTAAAATAGCTATCATGATTGATGACAATTAAAATCATTATTTATTTACAAATAAATTATTCAGATCCACAGACATATTTTAAATCGGTTAGTCAGTCGAGTCAATCGACTGACTAACCGTACATAATTACTTTTAACTTAATAAATTCAAAGCATGGTTCCTAAAATCATGATTTATTAACGATTAATCTTAAACTTATTTACTAAATCAGGTAACGCTAACATTACCAAAGTGCACAAGGAAACAACTGAATCCGACATAACTCAATATGTTTATAGAAAAACGCAGGAAAATATAGTGTTGGAAAAAGTCGCACTAAGGAGAGAAAAAGGACATCAAGCATTCAAGTTTTTTGTGTCTGAACAAAAGTTATCGTTGTTTTTGAATGAACAATTATGGCCCCAGGGCATAATTTTCAGGCGCTTTGTGCACTTCAAGCCAAAGATTGCAAATAGTGCTGATACTGTGGGTGGCCCGCTATCTAAACATAATGTATAGTAGCTCATTATGCAGATTAGTTAGCTTCAATTGTAAGAGTGTAAAACGCTCCGCTGACCATATAAGAAGTCTCTGCCGGACATCGGACATAATAGCCCTACAAGAGACGTGGCTGTTACCAGATGATATCCAGTTCCTGAGTAGCATTGATCACGGGTTCGGTTCTACGGGTACGTCGGCGGTGGATACGTCAGCTGGTATGCTTATTGGCCGCCCTTTCGGGGGAGTGGCGTTGCTTTGGAACAAAAGCATTTTCCAAAATGTGTCTATTGTGCAGTGCGATAACCCGCGAATTTGTGCTATAAAAATAACTTTGGGCCAGAGGTCGTTCTTAGTGTTCAGCGTTTATATGCCTACGGATAAAGTGATTAACCTGGCGGAGTTTACGGATTGTCTCGGCTTGGTGAGTGCTATAATAAGAAATGACAATACTGAGTGCGTTTATATACTTGGTGACTTTAATGCCCACCCCAATACACAATTCTTTAACGAACTAAAAAGTTTTTGTTGTGAGGAGAACTGGTTATGTGCGGATGTGGAGTTATTGGGACTGAACTCCGACACGTATAGTTTTATAAGCGAAGCTAGCGGGTCTAGACGATGGCTAGACCACTGTGTGCTCACTGAATCAGCTGTTCAGTCTATTTCGAACATTTCAATTAAATATGACGTCATGTGGTCGGATCACTACCCATTAATTTTAGAATGTAACTTTGACACAATTAAACCTAAATCAGTAATACTTGACCAAAATAATGTAATTAATAATGTACTATGGAGAGAGAGAACCCCAGAATAAATATCCCACTTTAATCAAATATGTCATGAAAAATTTAGAAATATACATTTTCCTAGTGAATTAAGATACTGTGCTGACTTTAGATGTAATAATTTTGACCATAGACATGTTATTGACAGGATGTATTTTTCAATTATAAATGCTTTGAGCAGTGCCGCCGCTGATAGTCGTGTTTTAAGTGTAAGTCGAAAGACGAAGAGAAAACCAATAGTAGGTTGGAATAGGCATGTGGGCGATGCGCACAGGGAGGCTAGGTGTAAGTACAAGTTATGGCTAGATTATGGAAAGCCTACTTCAGGGCGTCTCTATAACGAAATGTATGAGAGCAGACGGATTTTTAAGTCACGCTTAAGATGGTGTCAAAATCATAGCGATCAACTTAAAATGGACATCTTAACGTCACAACATGCTCAACAGGACTTTAAAAACTTCTGGAAGTCTACAAATAAGCTAAATAGCAAGCCTAGCCTTCCTGTGAGTGTAGCTGGCATCAATGACCACAAGAATATAGCTGACATGTTCAAAGAACACTTTACTGTATGTTCACCATTGGGTCCATCACAGTCCGTAATCGATGATGGGTCCAGTGCTCAGGAGTTGGGTACTAGATTTATAGCTGCAGATGTCAAAAGAGCTATAAAATCTATGTCACGCGGCAAATCTCCTGGCCACGACGGACTCAGTATCGAACATCTGAAGAACGCAGGCCCTCACTTACCGAGAGTACTCGCTATGTTCTATACCCTATGCTTAGGGCACTCATACCTACCTGTTGAGATGATGAAGACTGTGGTGGTACCAATTGTGAAAAACAAAACCGGTGACATAAGTGATAAGTCTAATTATAGGCCTATCTCGCTGGCCACTATTGTTGTGAAAGTGCTGGACAGTTTGCTTAATACTCAATTAGACCGTTATCTTGAAATACATGACAATCAATTCGGTTTTAGGCCTGGGCTTTCTACAGATATGGCTATTTTGAGTTTAAAGCAGACTGTCAAGTACTACACAGACCGGCGGACGCCCGTTTATGCCTGTTTTCTCGACCTCTCAAAGGCATTTGACCTGGTTAATTATGACATCTTATGGCAGAAGCTAAAAGATATTGACCTGCCACCAGAATTAAATAACATCTTTAAGTTTTGGTATAAAAACCAGATCAATGTAGTGAGATGGTCGGGAGCTTATTCTGAGCCGTACAGGTTGGAGTGTGGGGTGAGGCAGGGGGGGTTGACCTCTCCCAAGCTCTTTAACCTGTACGTTAACGCACTGATAGATGAGCTCAGCAGCACTTATGTTGGCTGCCACATTGACGATACCTGTGTCAATAACATTAGCTACGCAGATGACATGGTGTTGCTGAGTGCATCAGCCTGTGGACTGAGGAGGCTTTTAGGCATCTGTGAGGGCTACGCTCATAGCCATGGCCTTAAATATAACGTGAAGAAGAGTGAGTGCATGGTCTTTCAGGCCAGAGGAAAATGTCCGTCGTACATACCACCGATAAAATTGTATGGAACGCCGCTAAATAGAGTGGAACAATTTAGATATCTCGGACATTTAGTAACCTCCGACCTGAAAGACGATGTGGATATAGAGAGAGAACGGAGGGCGCTGTCTGTTAGAGCGAACATGATCGCCCGCAGGTTTGCTCGTTGCTCCACTGATGTAAAAATTACACTTTTCCGAGCCTACTGTACTAGTTTCTACACGAGCAGCCTGTGGGCGAACTATACTCAAAAGCAGTACAGTGCCCTTCGCGTGCAATATAATAACGCGTTCAGGGTGCTGGTGGGGCTGCCTCGCTTCTGCAGCGCATCCGGGATGTTTGCAGAAGCGCGAGTAGACTGTTTCTACGCGAGCATGCGCAAGCGCTGCACGTCCCTGGTGCGCAGAGTGCGGGCCAGCTCCAACACCATCCTGAGCGTGTTTGCCAGTAGGTTTGATTGTCATTACATGAACCATTGCGATATGGTTCATTTAATGACAAGCAAAACTACAATTAGATAGGTTACACACTGCGGGGTTCTCTCCATATAAATGTATGTGTATAGGTTAATTAAGTACTACACTAGATACAATAGATTTAAGTTTTACTAACAAAATGATCCATGTTGACCGAAATAAATAATTATGAATGAATGTTACTGACTGACTGACTGACTGACTCACTGACTGACTGACAATCAACGCACAGCCTAAACCGTTAGTCCTAGAAGCATGAAACTTGGAGGGTATGTTCCTCTTATAGCGTAGAGGTGTACTAAGAAAGGAAATTGGAAAATTCTTTCCCGAAGAGGAGAAAAAGGGGAAAAAAGGTTTAAAGAAAAATCAACACACAGCCTAAACCATTAGTCCTAGAAGCATGAAACTTGGAAGATGTGTTCCTCTTATAGAGCAAAGGTGCACTAAGAAAGAAAATAGGAAAATTATTTCCCTAAAAGAAGAAAAAAGGGAAAAATAGTTTAAAGAAAAATCACAAAAAATTGCTTTACAAAATACGCAAAAAAACAGTAAAAAAAACCTGCTACCGCAGCTTCTGTCACCAAATTTGAATACACACAAAAGTTTACATAAACCCCACCGTAACCACTAAGACAAAATCGCGGAAAACACCTATCAAACCGAAACTAAACACCGCACCGCTTCAAAAAATGGCTAAAGAACATGCTCAAACTATGGTAACCAGCTGGTCATGTCAAATTAAAAAAATCTGATTCGATTATACACCAACACGCATACGAAACCCTAAATTAGCCACTAATACAACATAAAATCACAAAAAATTGCTTTACAAAATACGAAAAAAAAACCATTAAAAAATTTTCAGCTACCGCAGCATCTGTCACCAGGTTTTAATACACACAAAGGTTTACAAAAAAAACAATGATAATCACTTAGACAAAATTGCGGGAATCATCTATCATACTTAAGCTAAACACCGCTGAATAAAATCGGCTACAACAGCACTCGCCTTCAAATTCAAATAAACTCTAAAGTACATGCTCAAAACTATGGTAACCAGCAGTTGGTCATGTCAAATTAAAAAAACTGATTCGATTATACACCAACATGCATACGAAACCCCAAATAAGCCACTAATATAACATAAAATCACAAAAAATAGCTTTACAAAATACGCAAAAAAACATTAAAAAAAATTCAGCTACCGCAGCATTTGTCACCACGTTTTAATACACACAAATGTTTACAAAAAAACCGATGATAACCACCAAGACAAAATCGCGGGAATCATCTATCATACTTAAACTAAACACCGCTGAAAAAAAACGGCTACAACCGCACTCACCTCCAAATTTAAATACACTCTAAAGTACAAGCTCAAAACGATGGTAACTTGCATTTGATCATGTCAAACTAAAAAAACAAGATTCAATTATACACCAACGAATACGATAGCCCAAATTAGCCACTAAAACAAAATCACGAAAAAGAGCTTTACAAAATACGCAAAAAAACATTAAAAAAAATTCAGCTACCGCAGCATGTAACGGGTCAAAACGTTACAACGCCACCTAGTGGCTTTTTGTACAATTAAAACGTGTACTTCGATTTTAGTCTAATGGTTGGCAATCTAGTTCCGGGCATTTCACCTAGATGGCAGCACGAGGGTTTGTGTCTGTCTCTTTTGTTTCTTTTAGCGTCATAGGGGTGGCAACATTTGCGGATGGTGACAGCTGTCAGATCCACTGACTGTCATTGGATAGTAGTGTCACGCGGGGTATGTCACGTGACGTGGTCTTTTGCTCGTCTAATGGCGGCGATCGGTCTCACGGTTCAGCCCTGTAAATTTTGATTGGAATTTTTTATTTTGAAATAGCCCTATGCTAGGGGGACCTTCTTTGTGGAAGAAGTGACAAGTGGACGCATCTGGGAGTACAGAAAGTGGTAAGTTACCTCTGGACAATTGTGATTGTACAGTGAGAAGCGGCGAGTGAAATGTCGGGAACTAAATGTTCGTTTATTCTTGTTTTAGGATTATTGGGTGCGTGTATGCATCTCTGTTGAAGTAAAATGTTTGAGAGAGGCGGCGAACTGCGGCACTGGTTTGGGTCGGAAGGCGTCCGTTCCGTGCTATCGATCCCAGAGAAAAATCACCACGCTCCGAGCAGAAGGTAAGCTTGGCTGCTAATCTGAAGTTATCTATCAGATCACGTATAGCTTCATACTCTGTTGGACTCAAACATGTGCAGAGGAATCCCCGCCTCGGTTTCAGAACAACAATTTTAGGTTGTCGTTTAAGTTGTATGGATATTGATTTTTTTTTATGACGCGTTTCAGAAAGCTGCTCGGCTCATGGGAGGGGCAGGTCCCACACGCCAATGCCAGTAGATCGGGGTTTGTCTGGTCCTATCAACTCATCCGTGCTTGGGGAAAAGGCCATGATTCGTGGTTCGGCCTTCCTACGCTGCCATACTAATCAGGTGATTGCGTTCCATATATATTGACAGTGGTCTCATGGTAATCTTCGGTGCCCCCTTGATGTTAGTATGCTTCTCATCTTCATAACTCAGTGAGAGTACAGTGCAAGTGACAAGGTTAGGTTTTAGGTTATGTATTAGGGCCTTTTGGCAGACTTATTTCAAGTGAGGAAGGGACCGTTGTAGCCGATAGTCTCGGTGTTAAATGTAGATTTATTAGTAGGTATTCAAGTACGTTTTCCCCTCAATTGTATAGGCCTTAGTGCTTTAGAGGGCTAAGTTGGCTTCACCATCGTTGAATATTGTAGCATTAATCAAATTATAAATATCTTTAAGAAAGTAGCCTCTCGGCTCATTTTAGTAACTTCAAATCTTTGTCTCTTGTAATATCAGCAGGGCATTTAAAATACATATCCCATAACTCCTAGGTGTACTAACATAGTTATATAATAGAGAGCTTGCATGTTTAGTTATAAGTAGGTAGGGAATTAGGTAGGTACTAACAGAGATAGATCCTTAGGTGTGTGGAGGATGTAAGGATATGTATGCCCGTATAAAAACAGTCAATTAGTCAATTCAACTATTGTAATCAACTTTCTTTGAATAGGTATTTCTTGGTTGTCCCAGGATAAAGAAAACACATTGTTAATAATTAAAATAAACTCCTTTTCCTTGGTCGTCTCAGGACGTTTGTGAATAACTTTAGACAAATTAATTTTAGACATATTTGTGTAAGAAATAAAATTATTCCAATGTACCACAATCTGCTTCGTCTTCTTTAATAAAAATATTATCATCGCTGGACACTCAGGCTCTTGTCCAAATTAAAGTTTAGAGCCTGTGGCGCCCTCCAATCTTCCTGTAGCCTCAAATTAGAACAGAACCCCAAGCTAGCTAGGCATACCATCTACCAAAACCGCAGAGGTCACTTTGACTGGTAACAAGCATTTGTCACCAGGTTTTAATACACACAAATGTTTACAAAAAAACCGATGATAACCACCAAGACAAAATCGCGGGAAGCACCTATCATACCAAAACTAAACACAGCTGAAAAAAATCGGCTACAACAGCAGTTACCATCTTTCGAACACACTTTATATAGTTTTGAATGCAAACTCAAAACTAAGGTAACCAGAACTTGGTCATGTAAAACCAACGCATACATAACCCAACTTAGCCAATAAGGCAAATTCACGAAAAATAACTCTCAAAATATAAGCAAAAAACAGTGAAAACATAACAATAGTTGTCCGCTTTCCATCAAGAAATAGTTTCTTTTAAACAAACTCAAACTATGACTTTATACTAACCACGCGGACGAAGTCGCGGGTGTCAGCTAGTACATACATACATACATACAGGTAAAGCGTTATAAAAACCTGGCCACATCCATTCCCAATATACCGACTCACGTGCGTAGCCTAAAAGGTTGTGCTTTATAATCCCTGATACCGATTGACCGTAAATAATCTAAACCGCTTGAATTTGAAAAAGCGCTTTTACGTTAAAGTTCACGATGATCGATCGACTCACCTGCTGAACTTTGCAGCGCTATTTTCAGCTCTTTGATGAATTTATTTATAGCTACCGCGTTCAATTATTACTCGTGCTCTTTCTTGGGTCCCGGAAAATGTTGTAAATAATTAAACAAGTCTAAAAGTCGTGAAAGGTTTACATCGGGTGTTCTTTGTGGGAGATTATTGAAACGCGTAGCACAGAATTGGCGAGTTGATGTGGCAATGGGCAGGCCATATATAGCTCTTAGACTGCGTAGATCCCATACCCGCTGGGGTATAAATAAAAGAATGTTAAGACGATGAACACCGTGAAACAACTTGTCGCTTGCTCAACCCTTTGAAAGATATAAAATCACATCTATCTTGTGTGCAACCCATCTTTTGTTTAGAATACATAGTGTACATAAATTTTTCGTACTAAATATTTTTCTATTCGGATTTTCGCTTTCCAACCAGTGAGTAACATAATAATGCTCTTTACTAATAACATTTTTAATCAGTCAGTCCATTAAAATAACGATCCATTTTCGTAATATTATATTCTTTTTCAACACAGCATATTATTAATCTCCAAATTCCAATTGATCTCTATCCCTTTATGGTAAAGCTGATAATGGATTGTTCATATAATATTTGTTCATTGTTGAAAGTAAAAAAGAGCGTGCTGGAAGATTTATGAACGTGGGCATTTTACCAATTGTTATATATTATTTTCACCGAAGCGTTTCAAAAAGGTTTATCAAATAGATCGTTCCTAATCTTCTACTAATACCTTTTAATTCGGACGGTTTAATGTACTACTAATCGAGTGTTTTCTTACAAAGCTGAAGGTATTCAGGTTAGTAAATGAAGCGAGCGAGCAACTGAAGGTACTTTCTGAAGCAGGTACGTTTATTATTAATTATAAACCAGTAGATTTATTTCTGTTGCACTGTGTTGCAACTTGCTAAAATAATTAGTCAAAATTAAAAACAAAAGGGCTTAGAGTTTATCTATAAATAAATATAACAAAATCAAAACATAAAAAAAAAATTCTTTGTAAATTGAAAAAGTATAATATAGCTGTCGCTTTTAGGCCCGTATTCAGAACCAGTGCTTGAGTCTGAGTCGAGCCTCAAGCACTCTCAAGCAGATTTTTCTTACTGTATGTGTGTGTGAATTCTAACTGTAGAAAATGGTGTTACATCAGCTAAGAATATATTATACAAATAAATTTAAATGAAAAAGATATGGCTGGTACTAAAATGTCGTTTTACACTCGCTGTAATGGTTCATTTTATATGAAACATGGCAACAATATCATCATTGACACAGGTCGTAAGCTCAAAGGTCGTTTGGTGAATTTATCGCCCAGTGTTGCCATAAATTGCCGTGTTTCTGGTTGCTTTAATTACCGGCGTGTCGTAGCCAAATACCGGATCTTTGCGGCAGAAATTAATGTTATAATTAGCTACGATTAGTGTTGCCCTTTAAGAAAATAAAGCCGGGAAATGGTAAATAATTCACGAAAATTTAGCACTTTAAATAACAAAGGCGGAAAATTGAGAATAATTTATAATCAATTTACAATAGAAAGATAAAACCATTTTCTGAATTCCAAATATTATTAATGTCCAAGTATTTTATTTTTCAGTTTCGTGTGTTTATTTAAGCAACCGGGTATTTGAGAAATGGAAATTGTGTTAGAAACATGATTATCGATGTAATTTGACAGCCTTCACAGCTCACATGGTAGTAGCTCTGCCTTCTGTGCTGGAAGGCGTGGGTTCAATCCCTACTAAGAACAAATTTTTGTGTTGGCATCGATGTTTGTTCTCTGTCTGGGTGTTATATAGTATTCTATGTATTCATAAAAAAATGCATCAACGTATTATATCAACTGTTTGTTTTGATATTTTGGTTCGTAGTAAAGCTCTGCTTAATTTGGGTCCACAATATTTATTTATTATAATTGATTTCATTTTTCATAAATTTATTCAATGGTACCATAAAATAAAGAGTCGGCGGTCAAACAACACTAGTTTAACCACCCAGCGTTGAATTATAATTTCGACTGTATTTTAATAGGGTTTATTCGGGCCTAGTTTATATTTGAATTGGGCTGATCGTTTAAATTAATTTTCGTTTGGTATACAATATTCTATGTCTTCCATACAGGCCAGTGTGAATGGAACTGCTGGAAGGGGAAGACCTCGGCGCACGTATCTCGGATCAGATAGCAGACGTTTTAGAGAAAGGCCAGGTTAGGAGTACCCCAAAAAGGACGAGCATGTATGAAGAATGTTATGAGAGTGAATCCTGACATACCTCTTTCGCTTCGAAAGAGGTATGTCAGAATCGCAGCAAGTAGAAATTCGTATTCTCTGTCTACTCCTATGAAAAGAGGCATGTTTTTATGTACCTAATTGTACAATATTACGATTAGAAATTTATTTTAAGCTCCGATTTTTTTTAATAACTTTAAACTAATAAAAACATGTATTAACTAGGTATAGCCAACAGAGTCAGATAGATGTAAAATATTGTTCAAAGAAATTAATACAATATGACTTGAGAGCGAATAAAATCGCAATCACAATACGTTTGCAATCAAAACATAGGTAACCTACATAACCGCTTATCATTAATTAGAATGAAAGCCATAATAGTTTCAGCTAATCGATCATTCGAAATCACTCCATTCAACGCAGTCATTGGATATCTCGATTCGTTACGACTGCATTCAACGGTCAAAGCAATAATCGCTCGTACCGAGTCTGAATAGACCGTCATCTATCAAGTTTAAACAGACCGAATAAAACTAGGGTTGAGCCGAATATCGAACGAAATGAGGCCGAAAATTAAAAAATCATGTAACTAAGAGATGGAAAAATTTCTTCAAAATGTTTTTCATAGATAAACTGAAATTCAGTGCCAGTAGCCCTACATATTTTTGCTTAAATATGTAGGGCTATAATGTAGGGTTATAAATAATGTAGGGTATATATTTTTAATGAGCTTACATGCTGCTATGAGTATAAGGTTATCGCAGGAATAACAATTACAACTAGACTTAAACGAAGCAACGCTTTGAAGCATAATGCCTTGTTCTCATTATCAAGATTATTCATCCAGCTTGCTTTAAGTATGTACTTAAAAGGTCTAACGTTTTTTAAAGTTATTGTTATAGGCGATGGTTACCACTTAACATAAGTAAGGCCATACACTTTTTACATCAACAAGTTGTATAAAAAAAATGCCACATTCGGGCTAATAACAAAATGCCGAAAAGTGCCCGCAACCCTTCGCTATTCGGTCACTATCAGAGCTGTTCAAAGGCAATCCATTAGTGACCTAAGATATCGATTTCAGATCCAATATCCTTACTTCCTTACTAATATTATAAATGCGAAAGTAACTCTGTCTTTACGTCCCGCTTTCACGCCGAAACTACTCAACCGATGTAAATGAAATTTAGTACACATGGATATAATATAATATCATGGGATAATATATATTTATATTTATTTATTATACAGAAAGTTACAATTAACAGTGAACAGTGGTTTAAGAGCGCATCGTGCGAAAATTTGAGATTTAAAAAAAAAAATTCATAACTAAATAACTAAGTGACATTTTAAAAATCGCAAAAGGACTAATTGTAGACTATACATTTGAGATTAATTCGAATTTAAGTGAGTTAAAAAAGTATACTATTTAACATTACATTCTATTTAACGCTGACATACGATTTTCATTAGGTTTGTCTTACCACTGGGTTCTCTATATCAATACACTTATAAATAATAACTTACACAATAGATATAATATCATGGGCTATCATAATATTTTCAAAACCAGAAGCGTTATTCTCGATTCAGTAGGTAGGTACAGTTCCGTAATGGAGGATTCCAAACTCAAACAAAACCACCAGAATTTAATTAATAACCAGCTAAATCTACCATAAACCTAAAAGCAAAATAATTTTATGCACAAAGTAATTTATTTATGCTTGAAATGTTTCTGATATTCAGCTTTACCAAATCGTTCAATTTTATTAACGGCAACGCTGGGCCGGACTTGAACGAAAATATCGTTTTGACATTCAATTGACGTTGAATTGACATTGACATTGAATGACGTGAACCTAAACATAGTGATAAAATATATATGATGGTTTAAAATGAGGCGATCTTAATGTCGTCAGTCTATCGAGTGGCCGACATTTCCATTTCCTGTTTGTAGATTCTATTTTGAATTTTCGTACAAATTTTTATCCTTTAGAAGAATTTTTCTAGACATTCGATTAAAAATAACAACTTTAAATTCCTGCTTGGTACGCTATACTGTAATACTCCGGGCTTTAAAAGTTAATTGCGTGTAATTTTATTCTGATAATGTTTTTCAGTCTCTTTGTTTTTTCGATTTGCAACACTAAAACGACTCTGGGGCCGTATTTGGTCGTACCTATCTTTTTAAATTACCCAATTTCAAGATTGGGTGATTTCTTCCCATACTATACTTGTACCTACCTTCCGGAACAAAACAAACTCGTACCACGACGCAGTATCATGACGGCGTAGCAAATGCCGTAGCACATTGGCAGAATTTGCTACGCCGTATCACAAATTGGAGAGAGCTACAACCCTTTCTGCTTGTATTAAAAACAACAAAAGGTCCGTTAAGTTAAGTAAGCGTTGCGCCAGGATTATTAATAACACCCAAGAGCGTTGTCGTTGTGTTGGCCACATTTTTCTTGAAGCTGTTCATGTTATAAGCTAACTATTCCACAATTTATGGGTATGAGGTCTTTATTTTTAAGAACCTTTGTTTTTTTATATGCCTAAAAACGAGGACTGAAATAAAGTTTCATATTATAATTATTTAATAGTTTAATCCGACCCTGTTTAGGTTTTTATTTCATTCTTTGATCCCGCACAGAATTTTAATAATAATGCCGCTCCGCTTTGTCGACACATTCGTGTTTTTTTAATTGGTTTTCGTAAGCCTCAGGCTATGGGTTTACGGCAGGTACTTTGTTTAATATCTACAAGGTTATGCCTGTTAACTCAAAAAATTGTACACGCGTAGGTAAAACCGCAGATTGAAAAGAAAAAAAATAAATCAATTAATTAAAAAATTCAAGCTAGGTGGAGTAGTGTCAGTTCCACGCGACCAAGCGTTATTAATAGATTATAATATTAGTATAGACTAGCAGTTGGTAACCGAGCTTTCGCTCGGAATTTTTTTCGTTAATTTGTATTTTAAAAAAATCATAGTAGTCATAATTATTATCATCTTTTCTGGTTTATTCTTACTGAACAATGCCATCTGGTGGACATGCTTGCAGTTAGTTGCTCACAATCATCAATAGATGGCAGGAGCAGTCACATATTCAGTTTATGTTTAATTATTGCACTCGTAAAGAAATAATCATTTTCTTAAAATGAATCCTAGCTAGATCAATTTATCGCCCCCGAAAACCCCTGTATACTAAATTTCGTGAAAATCGTCCGAGATCCTAAATATATATATATACAAGATTTTCTCGTTTAAAGGTATAAGATTATTAGATAAATAAATATAAATATTGTTGACAATCCACACAACACTAGTAGTTCACGAAAGAAGCTTCTTTGAGGCGCAATTAATATCCGTTCACTACATTGGTACGAAAGAACTATGAATAACAACAAAGTGATGCGATAATAAGATAAACATAAACATAACATGGTACACGACTGGATTTGAACCCAAGACCACCAAGGATCGGAAAGCGGGGCCGCAACCACTAGGCCACCAGTGCTCTCAGTGTAATAAAACACTAATATCAAAGAAGTATTTTTTTCCAGTCATACATTATTAGATTATTGGCAAAGAGTGTTTCTGGTAAACCTAAATACCCCCAACCCCCATATAGCCTGTAAATAAAACATGGAGGCTTGGTCCCATCAAACCTTCATGGCCTTTTTATAGGTCGTATCGTTTATGAGAGTCCCATTTACGACTATACTACCTCGGCTTTATATACAGGGTATAAAACGACAATTAACTTCCCCAAAAAAATCTAAAGCGACCTATTGACCCCATCCAGTTTAAATGGATGTAAATCTGGTTATGCTCCTGCGAATTTGTTTAGTTTTATATTCATCATCATCTGCCTGAAAAAGCCCACTGCTGGACATAGGCTTCCACAGGCTTCCACTATACATTTCTAGGAAAAAAGATTCTGAGCCTTCTCCATCCTCTGTCTATAGTTTTATATTATTAGATTTTTTTGCAATAATTAATTTATCAATTGATAACCAGACCAATTTTACCAATTCAAATATTTATTGTGTGTTTTCTGTAAATTCTAATAATTGATATTATATCTGAAATTAATAACTTCATAGTAATATTTAGCTCTTATAACTAGGTACTCTCAAAAACTTAAGACTGTCATTTGAACTAATACGGAACACTCCAACGTGCTTTCCAGTGGGTGGTCTTGACTTGAGAACTTTTTTTACACACCTACAGCTTTTTGACATTTTTTACATCCTGGATACGTTTTCAGGAGTAGTCGTACTCTAGAATAGAATAATAATTTGTTTGCGAAACAAGCACTTACACTAATTTTATTAACCTAAAAAAGAAATCCTAATACTCCATTTGTGTGAAGCTTGTGCGTCGCAAAACGGTCTCTGACTCAGCTACTACACCCTGTATAACGGCTATGCAAAGCTGTGATCTACGTTTGGATGTGGAGTAGCTTTTATTGTACAATTTTATGGTTTTCACGGTGATGTATTGGTATTATACCATTGGGGTTCATAATGAAGTAACCATATTCATACAACGATGGTATTACATTGTATAATTAATGGTCTTATTTGGAAGTACCCTTTTTTATTTAATTAGAACAAAATGTAGGTGATTATGATTACCAATAATAAAAGTAATCATAATAAATATTGTCTTCCACAAGACTTTATCTGTGGAAGCAAAGAGGTCAAGCAATGAGGTTGTAATGTTACTAGCACCTTTTAGGTATTTATGTAATATAGCCTCAAAACTCGACACAAAATTTATCCAAAATGGACAGATGCCATTAATTAAGAAGAAGATTCTCTGACATTGACAATCAAAAATTTAAAAAGGCGCTAATCGACCATTTAAAAGCAAGTTTTTTTTTTAGCCAGGTCTGTCCCACTGCTGGGCAAAGGCCTACTCCCTTTCGTTCCACTCATCTTGTTTTTGACCTAAACTGTGTATAATCATGTATGGCTTAATTTTTCACATGCAACAGGCCTACCATGAGCATGAGTTTTGAGTCTGTGTGAGTGTTCACCGGTGCATTATACTGTGTGTGTGACGTTTTGACGTAGGATTTATTTAGACTCACACAGACTCAAAACCAGAACCAGACACAGAGTCAGACAGAGCTCATGGTAGGCCTACAGGACGGTGATCTTGGTGCAATCAAAGACTCGCTTACCAATATTAGTTAGTTGTTTAAAAGCCGCTCTTAATGTATCTCGTATTAATCCACGTTTAGCATACAAGCAGTTAAACCAAATTGAATAATCAATTGCGAATCAATCAATCCAATCTGCATTAAAGTTAGCAAGCGAACAAGCAATTTCAAAGTTAAACTGTCGTTATAGGCTGTAGGCACATAAAATAGCGGCAAGCAGCCGCCATAAAAATAACCTTAAATCCGCTATAAAAATCCCATTGAATCCTCTATAGTAATTTTTCAGCAAAAAGATTCATACCTGCGGAGATTTATTCATGAGTTTGTTCGTGAGAATATTCGGTTAAATATTTTAGGTTGACGCTTAATTAAATAGGCGTCTGAAAATCCATGCTATGTTACTTCTTGTTCTGTATGTAACACACTATATATTTATAATTCTGTGTGTACCACTCTACTGTGTTCCTAAATGTTGAGGATTATTACAAACACAGTCTGTCTGTGTCACTGGTTCTTTCGAACCAAGTGTGGTGAAAGGCTTTAGGGTTCTTTTTGTCTCGGAAAAAACTAAAAACCGCATGTGAACCGGAGCGCAGGGCGCACTTATTTCACCAATAGACAAAGATTTGGCGACGCGCCTTGACAGAAAGGTCATTAATCTCCCAAGGCTGATAATGATGGTATATAGTCAGAATGGCAGGGATCAGCGCTGCGGTAGAAACAGACCGCATATTGCACACGTCTCGCACCTGCAACACTGGAGTGCGGCCAAAACTAATCCGCGGTTGTGAGATACAGACACTGGATAGACCTATAATTTGTAAGCCAAGGAGGAAGGACCAAATTGAAAGAACGAAACCTTTGATGCGATTTTCACTTTTTATGTCTATGCAGGAACACCATACAAACCTAAATAACTGCAACCTCGCAGTTGTGTGAAATAAAAACTAGATAAAAAATATCCTACCTCTGATACTTTACCCAATACGGGATCCATGTGATACTGACACATAAGATCTATGATTGTATGTACCTAAACTAAACCATGTGTATGCAATAAATATATTGAGTATATTTTTTTTATTTTATATTTCTTTGCAGTTCAATAATTCAGTTTATTTATTGTTTCAGGTTTGTTCCAGTTAGATAAACATTCTGCGCCATCCCATTAAGTTTAAGTAAGACCTCCCACACTTTTACCATGCCAATATAATATTTATTTACAAAGAAATTTGTACAAAATACATATGAAACAGTTGACCTATCTGCAGATGTCAATATTGTACATTAATAATCAAGAATCCGAAAATGAAAAGGGTTGTAAACAATCAAATATTCAAAAAGGTTTCCGTCAACCCTTTTACAAATATTGAGACAAACATTTGTTTTAGCAAAAGAAAATCGGAATCAGGTAAGTACTTATATAGATTTAATACGGTTGTAGCCAATACGGTTGCAGCTTTTCTGCTTTCGTAGAGCGCTATCTCTTTCTGACGCAAACTACGCTCTATGAAGCCGAAATTAGCCGATGTGTAATATTTTTTTGCATACTACTATACCTACTAGTGCAAATCTATATATATACATATCTTTAATCTTATCTTTAAACGAGAAAATCTTGTATATATATATACGAGCTGGTGTGCCCGAGCTTTGCTCGGTTTTTTAATAATATTTTTGTATACTAATTTTCATGAAAATTTCCGGAACTTTTGTGTCGAGTGTTTACGTAGAAGTTCAATAGATGGCGTTCTCCGTGACACTAATTCGTGATTTCGACTACTCGACAAGAGATGGCGCTAAATTTTTTTATTATTAAAATAACTTTTAACCCGGGTCTTTTCTGAAAATGAAACCTAGCTAGATCGATTTATCGCCCCCGAAAACCCCCGTATACTTAATTTCATGAAAATTGTTAGCTCAGTTTCCGAGATCCTAAATATATATATATATATACAAGGTAAAAATATATATATATATATATAACAATTCTCGTTTAAAGGTATAAGATATATATATATTTAGGATCTCGGAAACTGCGCCAACGATTTTAGCCATATATATACACGCGTTACGTTGCGTTGGTTTGTGTACTTTTCAAAAACTCAAAAAGTTCTGCACCGATCGAGCTGAAATTTTAGCATGATATATAATCCGCATCAAGGATTGTTTTTATTTTCAATGTGGCAGAGTACAGCAATTGACAAATATACCTATTTTACAGTGTACCTAGGTTGGTAGGTATTGAAAGCGACCGAGACTTTATAAGCACATATTTTAATTTCCTTACGATTTATCGGATTTGTTGTTTTAAGTTTCTAAGTGATTCGCGGGCTTTTGTAGAATCCCTTTGACTTTGAGTCAGCATAATTTTACCTAATTTCACACATGACAATCACGCAAATGTTTTAATGAATGGGTAGTAGGAGGCCACCGACGTGGAATAATGAGTGTTTCACCGCCAAAGTAAAGTGGGGTGCAATTTGTCGAGGTGATTACTTAATATATGTTACCGCGGGGTACTAGGGCGTTGAATACATGTCAGGTTTGTCATATATGAGTCTAGTTTATTTATTTATGAAAGTCACTAGCATCGCACCAATCACACCAATACACCAATCTTAAAAAAAAAAAAAAAAAACATGCCAGTCTATCGTTACCGTTTTTTTTTTCGTAATCAATGTCAAATACGCAATGCCAGCAAGACGTGTTCCAAATTCAAAATACCTAGCGTAAATACAATAAAAGACTGGTGTACCCACAGGGTGTACCTAATGCGTAGAAGGACATCGTATTCAGAAACAGTGTTTGAGCCTGAGTTGAGCCTCCACCATTATATTTTTGACAGTTCTTCATTGAAAAGTATCAAAAATGTATGCTTGAGGCTCGACTAAAACTCAAGAATTGTTTCTGGATACGGGACTTAGTCAAAATCAAATCAAAATCAAAAAATATTTATTTTATGCCACAAGTAATATAGAAGGATCTTTAACAAGTAACGATGACATAAAAATTGGTTGCCACTCAGCATAAATGTTATAGTAGTGAGTGCCACTATAACGCTGGTCTTCCGTGACACCAGTAGAGTGCGACACAACGCAGCAATTGTTATGTCTTTATATGCAACGCTGTCAAAAAATCGCGCACGTTCCGTCCGACATCACAAAAAAAAAACACATCCTACAATATTAGGTAGTAGATTCAATGATCACGTTATATTACGCGCGACTGGACGGTTTTAACGAGGGCCTTTGTGTGACGTGTCTTTGTAAGGTTGTAGTGGTCTTGAAAAATCGTTCGCGCGAATGTATTTTCAATCCTGGCTTTATGACGTAACAGAGTTTTTGAATCTTAAGAGTCACTGGTTTAATTTGAATTATTATACAATTTACTAGTCTATCTATCAATTTTTTTTTTTTGTAAATAATACTTAGAATACAGTAGAGCATCTGGACAGAGAACAAACATCTGCGTTCCACACACAAATATTTGTACACGGAGGAATCGAACTCACGACCTACGGCGCAGAAAGCAGAGTTACTGCCAACTGAGCTAGAGGCCACTCAAAATGTTGTGTGTAGTGGTTATGATGTAACAGAGAGATTTTTTACCTTATGAGTTACTGACTTAATTTGAATTTTTATACAATCTAATAGCTGCTGTTAGTATAGTGTCGTTCTTGAGGTAGTAGTGATTGCAAACATCAAAATTTAGGAAAATAAGTAGATTTATAGACTCATCCAGCATCTCTAAGCGTGTGTCGAGCCGCGATTACCTGCAATGCGTCCTGCATAAGTCCTATACTTCATGAAAATTGACCGTACAACGGCTTTTTTTCATTGTCTGTTATGGAAAATAGGATTTTTTAGTTTTATTGTTTTTTTAAAATCTGTTAAGCGAGATACATAAGCGGTTTTTTTTGAGTGTTTCTTGAGATGATTTCATATTATTTATGGTAAATACAGTTTTTACTTATTTTATAGTGTTAAATAACAAAGACTTTGATAATATCCCAAAAGTTAAGAGCCGATCGGGATTTGAAAACGCGGCCTGGCCTGGTACGGGGCTACGCTGACGTTGCGCCATCGGATCCTAATCACACTCAACGAAAAACTAATGGGACTTTTAATACGCTAACGCGACTATGGCTCCATCTACAGGTTTGAAATTACAGTCAACTTTTTCTTTACTCTTTAATTTAGGGACATTATAAAATTTTTGAAAAAACATGTTATTTACAGTTTTTGGAAACCTGTCGCTAGTTAGGTAATAAGGAGGCCGGTATCCACTTAACGTGCTCAATGCCAACGACTTAAACAATCTTACCGTAAGGCTCGGCGCACATGTGCCACCGGCCACAGCCGCTGGTGGCTGTCGCGCTGCCCCGCCATTTTTGCAGCAGCAGTGTCAGCCACTGGTGACTAATTTATGACCTGCCATGCAGTCACATAGGCCTCCCATAAACATTTATAGAAGATTAAAGATTCTGATCCCTCTCTATTCACCGACTGCCCACGATCTGTACAATTTGGTCGATGATGGTCGACTTCGTGAATTGCGAGAATTGCGGGAATTCAAGCAAAACTTAAACATCCATGGAAGAAGCGTGTGCCGGCGTTTCATGTGACCCGTGGCCCGGCGAGTCGTAGACACCGCTGAGTATCTACTCCGACTTGTGGTCACGGTGACTAGAACGGTAGCCGTTTTATCGAGCTCGCATTTCACCAGTCTTATGTCAGTTACCCTGGGTGCCTAAGTTGAAATATACACTTGTTAGCGAGTGGCTACAACCAACCACTCATGTTTGGCGAGTCCCTACAATATGTGTCAGTGGCTGTAGCCAGTGGTACCTTTGCGCGGAGCCTAAACGGTAACTCGAAACTTATTAATTTAGAAATGCCTGTTCGAAAGATGGATCCGACTTGACGGGCTTAGAGCAAAGTTTCTGAAAACAAACCTTTTACCTCTGGCCTATTTGAATATTTAAATGAGAAGTATAATTACGAATCAAGCTTCAAATAAAAGTTATGATAATGTTGCATACATAATTTAAATTTTCCCAAAATACGTGTCGTATATGAAAAAGGAATGAGCACTAAGATGACAAATGATAGAGGTGAGTAGAAGAAGAAAAACTGTTGTGCCAACCCCACTTATCGTGGGATAAGAGCAGGGAGATAAATATTTTTGGACTTGCCTCTGACTACACCTCTAACCCCAGAGCTACGTTCGTTAAAAGGTAATTTGACATTATTTCCAGTTAAATAGCGCCATTCAAGAACTTTTCCATTCAACTTCATTTTTCCCGAAAACGATATGAAATGATCCGTGAATAACGATCCATAAAATGTTCGCCTCAAATATGAATAAAGCTACAATCGATTTCTACGGAATTATTTATGCTTCTCATGAAATATTATTGAGACTCATTAAATCTATTTTGTGGTGTTGGCATATTCTGTCAACTGATTTCTACCCTCATGATTCTGAAATAGAACGAGTATTTTGTAATGTGCCTCTATCGATATTCTATTCAGGCTAAATATGTTATCATATTCATGGATAAAACAACGAAACTTTCTGTGGTTCACGTTTTATTTTTATTAGGGACAGACAGGAAACTTTTGTTTTTTTCTGTCAGTAAAACTTTTTTCTGACAGAACTTTATAAATCTACAATAGTTTCATCTGTCCGGGTCATTGCTAAATGGGGACAAATCGATATTTTTTCTCACGTGTCCCCAAAAAGGACCGTGCTAGGAGATAGATGGGAATAATCTGACTTTTCGACAAAAATTCACTGAGTCTTGCTACTGTGAACGAATGCGTGTTGTATGTGCTTTGGAGTCAGCGCATGACGCTGACACAGCCAAGATTTAATTAAACCCCTTTGTTGCTGAAAGCGCTTTAATGACATGCTGTGAAGCGCTTTTCAAACCGTTGCTCGCTAAATATGATTATGAAATAGTGTTTGTTATGCAACAAATTCAATTAGTAGTATTAAAGTAGAAGTAAAACTTTCGTACCTATACTAGTACCAACTCTAAGACATTGATGTTAAGGGTTAATGAGCCTATTTTGAGGATCGGTCAGATAGATTGGCAACCGTTTGTATTATCAAAAATGTATTAAATTTTAGTGCCCTTTAGGGTGCACTTAAAATCCTTTCACCACAGTGGTTCGCAAGATCACGAAGAAGAAGAAGAAGTTAAATTTAAGTTATTTTCTATGATGTAAAATTAAGCTTTATTTGAGGCATAACATATTTATTGCCAAAAAATATTATTATCATAATTTTTAGCTTATTTTAAATAAGCTTAAAATAAGAAAAAAAGATGAATGTTTTTTGAATAAGTAATGCATTTATGTAAGTATTTACTTTTGCGGCTGAGTGTACAAAGACAAAGAGAGGCTTCTTGTGCGTCTCGTAAACAGCTCAGTATGCTAGCACACAACCTACGGACAGGTTAACTTGAGAACGCAGGTTAAACATTGCTGTCACGTGCCTACCGCCATTATGGCGAGGGGTTTTTCATTAGTGAGTTACGCAAGGCGCTGCTGCTAAGTGTTTTAAACTTTAGTGGAAGAGAATAGTTAGTGACAAGGTAGTAGTAAGCTTGTACTAACCATGGTGCATGGTGTTAGTAACAAAAACAGGAAAAGTAGGTTAGTAACTTATAATAATAACCAATAACATTTATTTGGTAAGCATATTACAAGTCAAAAAGGATTCAGTATAGGTATTACCTAATACACATTACATAGTCACATATACAAAATAATAGTTATAATACAAATAGTCCTAATTCAATTTAATCCAATAATAAAATGGAATAAAAAAAAAAAGTAAAGAAAATTAATACATTATCGGTACCTATATACAATATAAAGTTAAGTCTTGTTGATGAATTCTTCGTAACTATATAACTTATAACAAGTAACGATTTAATCCTCTGGATGAGTTTCCATACCAGAGGACAATGACACGAAAATATCAGCGAAAATTACAGAAACACCAATCTCACATACAAACTTTAATTACAAGAAAAAAATAAAAAACTACAAGAATACGTTCTTAGCTGTTATTCAAACTGCTACAAAACAGCTGGCGTTAATAGTTAGTCTGAGAGCAGCTGGCAACACATAATCCTGCTAAGCATAACGAAGTGGACACTTTATTAGAAAAATATGAACGCTTGCTGGCTTACTGGCTTACTGGCTCGTTACTCTTGAAGCAAGCGTTTTATGATTTAATACAAGAGAAAAATTTTATGAACTTAGCTTAGTTTTTTATTATACAACTGGCTGTACAAGCATATGGCCCACCTGTATCATGAGCTCTGTCTGGCTCTGTTTCTGGTTTTGAGTCTGTGTGAGTGTTGACTAAATAAATCCTACGTCAAAACGTCACACACACAGTATAATGCACTGGTGAGCACTCGCACAGACTCAAAACCAGAACCATAGACAGAGCCAGGCAGAGCTCATGGTAGGCCTACTGATGTTAAGTGGTAGCTATCGCCTATAAAAAAGCAATGCCTCTTAAGTCACGCTCGTCAGGAACGTGCCCTACGATGCACTGCCCTGCGTCCATCAACTGGAGATTTCTGGACCTGACGTGCCAGAAATTTCCCACACCCTTCGAACCGAAACACAGCAATGCTGCTTCTCGGCAGAAATAGGCGTGGTGGTAGTACTTCCCCGGACGAGCCACACACAAATCGCTTTACTACTACTAAACTACTTATTTTACCAAAGCAAGAGAAAAGATGAAGCCCAAGTGAAATTACGAAATATCGAAGTCATGCAGTATTATTTCACAACCCAATTCTTTCTTAGATCCCATCCTTTATAAGGACAAAGTATAGCCCATCGGTAAGAAATAAGTCCAATAAGCTCGCATTTCGGACAACTAGCGTCCAAAATTACCCGCAGTGGAACTTCTCAGAACAATTTATTTGGATTTAAACCATTCCCTGAGGGAAAAATACGCTTATTTTGTTACTTTTCTAGAGAAAATCATATTACCTTCAAAGGATATTTAAATCTACCCGTGCTACGTCTCATCAGACTTTATTGCTCGTAGAAGGCTCGTAGACGGAGTGCTACGCGGCTACGGAGAGGTGCTACGCCGTAGTTTAATTTCGTTGTACTTGCTATGAATATTCTAAAAGATTGGTTTATAAAGCGTAGGTATTATGTATACAAAAATGTAAGTTTGTACGCACCTCTGACTACTCCCCTAAGATGAGGTACTAAAAGGGGATATCTACCATGTCTGGTGACTGTCAAGCTTTTTTTTCGTTTCATTTTATGAATACATACTAGAGTCTGAAATTGTACAGTCAATCAAACATGCGAGCTAATTAAAATTGACAAACTGCCAACGAGTATAATTATGATCGCATTATGTAGAAAATTTATGTGACATGACGCCCACCCCGAGCATATTTAATGCGTTTTAATCATATTTCGTCCGTATTCATATAAAACCTATCCACGTCTCATATTATTCCTCCCACTTATATTATAAATGCCAAAGTTGTATGGATGGATGTTTGTTGCTCAATTACGCCAGAACGGCTTATTGGATCTGTATGAAATTTGGCACAAAGATAGATTATAGTCCGGAATAGCACATAGGATACTTTTTATACCGAAAAAGTAACAGGCCCATAACGGAAAAAGTAGAAGGCAGGTAAAGGGGCGGAACGGTAACGGGGCGAGCGAAGCCGCAGGCCGCCTCTGGTTTTTATATACTATATTTGCAAGTTTCCAAAAAGAGAGTGAATAGGTATCTTCTAGGTAAGCTCGTTACACCGTCGTCCGCATCATCTTTTAACATCAGGTGATATTGCGTCAAGCGTTAGCCTATAAAACTGTAAAAAAAACATCTGTTTTGTTTAAACCGATACGAACCAACATTATTCTATTTAATAATACTGCGCAAGATCTAGGTACAGTTAATAAACTAAAAATACAGCAAATATAAACAATTGAGTAATTAATAATTATATTAAACCATATTTTAGTGACCAAAAGCTTTATTTTATGTATTTACCTATCTAACCTTAAAATATAAACTTTAATTACACAAATAAACTAACAATGAATACAAGTGTTTACATAATGTACAAAATACACAAGAAACAGTTGAGCTATCTGCAGGCCGTTACAAACGATCTAGAGATCAACTAATCCAAATTAGTGGCATACGGAAGCGTTCCCAAGACGCTTGCGGCGTTGCCACGCTGAAGACCAACTCTTAAATAAAGAAATTAATTTAGTAATAACTTTCAGTAGGCCTACCACAAGCTCTATCTGGCTCTGGTTTTGAGTCTGTGTGAATGCTCACCAGTGTATTATACTGTGAGTGTTGACTAAATAAGTCCTACTTCAAAACGACACACACACAGTATAATGCACTGGTGAGCACTCACACAGACTCAAAACCAGAACTAGAGACAGAGCCAGACAGAGCTCATGGTAGGCCTACAGTACCTGTGATTTGTGTATCCGTGAAAAAGTTTGCATAAACGTCATTTTAAAGTTGGCAGGTTTTTTGCTTTGGCTGTTTCCAACAATGCTCGGCCGTCCAATTAAATTTGTGCCAGCGATAACTTCATTTGAGTGGTTCTTTAAGGGGGTTGGGGGGGAAAGAGGTTGCGGATTCTAGAAATAGTAAAACGTTAAATAATACCTGCAAAATGTTAAATACAGAAAATCAAAAATGAAACACCTATTTGACCTATTATTTCATTGCTGTGTTTCGGTTTGAAGAGTGTGGGTGCCGGTGAAATTACTGGCACGTGAGGCTGAACATCTGTATGCCTTAAGTTCATGGAAGTTTACTGACACTCCTGTAAGCCATCTTCAATGGAAAAAAGGCGCATGACTGGTTTTGAACCTACGACATAATGATCGGAAGGGGGTGCACGGCGGGGCTGCCACTACAAGAATACTTTTATATGGTAAAAAAAGCCACCGCCAAATAATTACCGTCGTGTCTGCCGTCGTGACAACGGTCACCTTTTAAGCAGAAACAAGGGCTTAAGAAATTTGCATTAAGCACCCGGAGGACGGTTTTTACGAATCTCAATTTGTTAAAAGGTATATTTCTTTACTCCTGCAATTTAAGCTGGCTTCGTAATTTATTGCAGGTACTTTATTATAAAACTTTGGTGATATTTGTAAAAAAACGCAAATTTACGATGAGAAACACTTTTGTGTTTTTTAAATAAAACCGTCTTGAAAATTTATATTTTTAATTCGGAAATTAACCGACGTTACCTCTAACTCAAAGAGGGCGCTTTTGTCGCGTAGAAATAGTGACCAAAACTCTGCTTTGCTCACACCACGTGGAAGTGATTTGAATTTCTGTGCCTCCTGTGATGAGTGATGTATCTCGAGTTGTACCCTTTTTGAGATTTTTACATAGAAATGATCAGAAAAAAATGTTGAATTTTTGGGTCTAACTCACGTTCTTCTATCTGCTATAGGTTCGGAGATAATTTGGTGCAAAGTGATATAACTGACAGGATTTTGGCAAATAAATTGTGAATATAGATATATGTCAAGTTGTAACCCCGTTAAGTAATGCCTCCACGCGTTGTTTTTCGTGCTTCGTGGTACAAGAGCGATTATATTCATTTGCACAATTATTTTTTCCGGATATGTATCGTGAATTTCGATATAGGTAGAGTCATATCATTTTGAACCGATTTTTTTCAATACTGATTAGGGTACAATTCAACATGTACCTACAAATCCAAATCTAAATGTGTGTCTAACTAATGTGATAAGTGATATATCTCGACTTACATCATTCTACACAAATACATTTTTAACTGTGAGTTAATATAATATGAATAGTATCTAAACCTCAAACCAAATCATCATATTTTTATATATAAAAAGATGTGCTAAATGATACAAGTGCTCACATGACAAAGTAATGCGGGGTTGTAGATATAGATGGGTGTTTAAACGAATAGCAGTTAATTAAACAGACTGTTTAAGTTAAGCTGATAAACAAACTTACAAAGACAACCACTTTTCGTTTAGTGATTTTCACGAAATTTAACCCAATTTTTATCACAGTAACCGTGCTTACTGGTTGCACAATCAAAAAGTTTATGACCAAACCAAATTACTGCTGATAAAAAGTTAAAAGTTTTGTTAGTTAAAAAAGCAGATAAGTTTAGAAGCAATTTACAAAAGTCGCTTATAAAAATAAGCTTAAGCATAAAGTTAGCAAAAAAAGTTAAGCCGTTATTCATATATCTTTAGCGAAGATGCACGGGCGTTAGTGTCGCAGCAGCCTTGAGGGAATTTGTTCACGTCTGAACTCGCCATAGATCGACGCATACAAGTGACAGCTTTTGGACCTTCAATTTGACCATACATCACTACAATTACAATCTATTTAACATAAATTTCTAGTGGGTACGACAAATTTACGATTAAGTATGACAGTCATACTCACATGGAGGCTGACAAACACCAAGAGTTAGTTGAAAGAAAAATTGAGGGTAAGAAGAAGCACACAAGTATTATATTCACTTGCCAAGAGATTGGTACCAGCTAGTGCAGACAGCTGCAAAATTTACTGTTATCGAGATTAGCCATGATATGTTTTTATGTTTAATTTTTTTAAAAACAATTGTTACAAAAAACAATACAGACAATGAAAAGTTTCTGTGGTGCAATGTTTGATCTGTTTTGTATGTCAAAGAAAACATATCCCGTTTATCTTTTAAAAAATAATTCAAGAATGTTTAGTACATGAGAATAGATTGTTCTAAGCGGGATAAAGCTTGCGATATGATAACAATAAATAAGTAAGTACCGAAAGCCTACCACTTCAAGATTATAATTTCAATCCAAAAGTAGAAGGATCTATTAGATTTACTGTGCTTTATTTATGAGTATTATGAGCGCTCTCATAAATAAAGCACAGAAGTCTGTGCCACAAGAATGATGTCAAAGACTCTGCTCCGGACAATGATGATGATTCTGAGTATGAGTAATTTTAAGATCTACTATAAGGATTTTGCTATTTTATCTCATTGTTAAAACTATGTTATAATATATCTTTAGTCCATCTACTGATCAGTATATTTTTCAGGACATACATACTTTTTTATTCTCTTTAATTTTTTCGACGATTTGCCCATCTTATAGATTAGAATTACCTTTAATGTGTTTAAGTAAAAACTGCCTCAAGTGTGTGTTTTATAATTTTGTTATGATTGATTCTTTTTGATTTTTTAGGATTCACACAGTGGTTGTGATCTTATGTTTTGTACTGAGTAGGTTTACATTGCTTATTGTGATACCTGCGTAAAATTGATCTCTGCCATTTTTTAGTAGTCAAGTTCACAGCTTCTTGCATTCAAAAAGATCTCAATTTACTTCTGTTCATAATTTTGGATATCGGTGCCTTATTTACAAGTAAATTCATAATTTTGAAAAAGTTTTATAAACCTTAATTATTTTTCTAATACTTGTATTCATTTACACAATGAATTGGTATTTTAATGAAGGGTTTAACTTGACTTGTATCATTTAACACATCTATAAAAAGGCTAGAATTTTAGCTAACTGATACAATTCAAGTAAATTATCAAAATAAGGCACTGAGAAGTAAATCAATCTAATCTTTGGGGTAGTATTTTTATCATTTGTTTGAGCAACATTGTGTTTGAAACATATTCTGACGAGTTATTCAATTGTTTCACTTCTTGTATATCTGTTTACACAAAGACCACATTTTATTAATATTATAGGTGCAACATGATTTAACTGTACTTGTATCATTTAACACGTTATTTTCACATATTTATAAATGATTAAAGGTACATCTCACAGGTTTTTAATAAATTACTTCAAAACTATAATATTTACCCCGAAAATTAAAATGCACAATGAAAGTGAATATATTTATCTACAAAAGAAAGTACTTAAGTGTAACCTAGGCTACTTAGTCAATGAACTAGAATTTTTTAAACCTTGTTTTTGCTCTCCTGTAAAATGTCAATTTTTGACTTGTATCACCTATCACAGGAGGCACAGATTTAGAATGCTGCAAGCAAGGAGAATCTGAATCTGAATGTGAATTTGAGGTGGTCTGGTGTTTGGACTTAAGCCTGCCGATAAGTGAGGGACGAAAAAAAAATTGCGGGAATAGCAGGAATAAATAACAATTTGTTAGGAGTATGTTTCAAATAAATTGATTGAATTCTTAGATTTTTTTTTTTTTTCAAATCAAGATGTCTTTATTTGGAACAAAAACAAGGGTTTTAAAATAAATGAAAACGTTGACACTGCAAAAGTTAAAAACTGAGTAGCAGTGCAATAATTAATGTCATTGGTAATTATTATTGTAAATGCATGCACTTTTTTGTTAAATCTTGCCACCATTATATTTTACCCGGCGCCGGCGGCGCCAAGCAAGATGAACGATTTAGTCAAAGTCGCGGGGTTTGATGTGGCACGGGATCGAGGTAAACACAAAGTAAGGGAGTCTTGTACCCAGCAGTGGGTGAGGTCGGGTCGTAGATGATGATGATGATGTTCCATAATATTTGCCATAGTTTTAAGAGGGAATCACACAGGCGACTCTCCATACAAACGTAGTCCCCAATTTCCTCCCTGTATAATGCCTCTAGAGTAACCATTTTGTCTCATAAAATCCAGATCTGCTATATACGTGCTCGTATGTTTTCCTTTTTTTCAGAAACTTATTGATAAGGAAAATATGACCCTCATATTATTTATATGAAATATGAATTGGATTATCCAGGGAGGAAATAGGGGACTTCGTTTGTATGGAGAGTCGCCTGTGTGATTCCTTCTGTACCTTAGGGGCAGCATATTTTTCCTTTTGTGCAACTTCACTAAACAATCGGCCGCTATAAACGAAGACATCAATTCCCTCCATCAGATTAAGAAACCCCTCATTGCCTCGATTTTTCCACGGAAAGGGAAGGTTGATCAGATATGGGTCGAGCCTGTCTGCCATTCTGGATTACGTATACGAGCTCGGGTTGGCTTTGTATTGCCTTTATAAATGCACTCAGTGCCGTAGTAGCCACGGCATAAAACAAATTAAAAAAAAATGCGGATAATCCACACAACACTATCTGACCCCAAACTAAGCTGAGCTTGTACTATGGGAACAGATAGCTGATACAATACTTAACTACTTTTTTTTGTAAATGCATAGAATACAATATAACACCCAGACAGAGAACAAACATCTATGTTTACCACACAAATATTTGTTTACGGTGGGGATCGAATCTACGGACTATGGCGTAGAAGGCAGGGTTACCACCAACTAAGCTGTGACAACAGTAAAGTTTTCAAATTATGTTAGCTTGACCGCCATTTTTTCCGTCAATAATGCAGTTACCAATCCGCCACACCAAAATAGTCATATTATATCTTGCAACCATGAAATAATAGGAGAAACAAAAAAAATATTTGTTTTGTGTTTCATTGGTTCTGTGTGCATAAAATATATTAGACTAGCGGCCTCCCACGGCTTCGCTCGCCTCGTCTCGCCTCGTCTCGGGACAAAAAGCATCCTATGTCCGTTTCCTGGATCTAAACTACCTCCCCACCAGTTTTCAAGTAAAGGCCTGCGCACACATAGGCCGCTGGTGATAGCGTCAGTGAAACGCTGTCAAATATCGCTGTCAAATATCACTGTCAAATTTAACCGACTTTGAAAATTAAATAAAACGTTTATACAAAACCATGTGTATGTGAAAGGGCAACAACTGTCTTTGTTATAGTCTAAATTACCCCTTAATTGGGGTATTATGGGAGCGAACAGGGGATTAGCAGTTCTGGGTTGAAAAGTGAATACGTAATATTTTGTGGAATATTTAAGCTTTAGCTTCATTAGTAGGATGGAAATTAAAGAATAGCGAAAAGGCTTTGTAAAGCGAAAAATTGCAAAGCGGTTGTGGGTTGCTTAATTGTTCCTGAAGCATGGTTTACACAAGCCGAGTGACTGGATCCAATGTCTCATTTTTATACAGTCACTTGGAATTGTGTAGACACGACTCATTTATAAAGTAGGTTTATGATTATAACGAACTAGTATCTGTTAATAGAAACAAAACTCTTCATCCATTTTTCGTTAACTAGTAGTCACTTTCGTTTATTCCCAGTTGTTCTGTTAAACAGTACTGCTGTCAGTTAACCCAATGAGATAAGTACGAGGTTATTTGAGGTCTCGTATGTTTTTAACCGACTTCTAATAAAAAGAGGAGGTTCACAATTTGGTTGTATTTTTTTGAATGTTCTTTATCACATAATGTTTGTTATCGAATTATTTCGTCATATAAGAACCGATTAATTTTTTTTCACTGAAAGGTTATATACTTCCAGATTGGTCCCATAAATTTTTTATCAAAATCGGTTCAGCAGTTGGCCTTGAAGTCGGTTTCTCAAGTAACTACACTTCACCTGTATTATTATCACCTTGAGATAAAACAAATCTTACGCCACAAAATTGAATTAAAATCTCCTAAAACCCAGTCTTTCAGAAGGAAAAGAATAAGGCATATGAGATCAACATTACTGTATGGTGATCAAAATAGATGTGATCTGTAGTAGAATTAAATTATTGTAATGAGTTATCCGTTAGAACAGCCTTTATTCTTGGGGCGGGATATATTTTCCGATAATCTAATTTAGAACCCCTGGTGTCAACCCTACCTCTCGTGATTACGGGTGGACTAGCTTTTAAAGCAAGCTTCAGCAACGCTTAAAAGCGCGGTTCGTTGCGACGTCAATTTTTTTCGGCTCGTTGCGAAGTTAAAAAATTTGCGCAAACGACGAATTAAAACAGAAACAGCGAACAGACTTTTACCCTCAAACACAGTACTTATTTATAACTTTTTCCAGCAGTGGGATGATATAGGTTAAGAAAAAAACAGTGGCACTGGGAGTGCCAACAGTAGTGAAAACTTGAACATTTTTCACGTGATATACTTAATTATTGCACTATAATTGTGCAGCTTTGTAAAAGTGTGCAATACTCGTGCAGTCGTGCAGTTTTGAGTTTTTGATTATGAACTCTATTATCTTATACCTAGAGCTGTAAAAAATGGTAACATTGCAGCATAACAGTTCAGTCTTCTTTTGAAATTACGCGCTCTATCTCTTATTGTCCATACAGCTGTACTAACTAACTACTTTGTGTAGTATTAGAGCTATTTATGAATGGCTCGTCCGCGCGTTTGGGGAAGTACTACTACCATTCATTTTTCTGCCGTGAAGCAGCATTGCTGTGTTTCAGTTTGAAAGGTGTGGGTGCCGTTGAAATTACTGGCACGTGAGGCTGAATATCTGTATGCCTCCAGTTGATGGACGCAGGGCAGTGCATCGTAGGGCGCGTTCCAGACGTGCGTGACCTACGAGACAATGGTTTGTTATAGGCGTTGGTTATCACTTAACACTTACACTTATGTAGCTGTGTTGAAACGCACCTACAGTGTAGTTTAACCACGAAACCCTTTGCATTATTACAGGCCTAGCATCAACGTATCGGATGTTGGTTTTACCTCTAAAATTGAATTGGACATGGGTCGGATCTTTCAGCATTCAATATGTTTACACGTTATATACTTTTGCAGACAGCAAAGCCTCAAGACGTGTTGTTAGTGATGACCTGATGACTTAAGGCATGCGCACATCTAGGCGATTACGATGGCGATCAGCTGAAACGCTGTCAAATATGAGAGCGATATTCGACAGCGTTTCAGCTAATCGCCATCGCCATCGCCTAGATGTGCGTAGGTTTTTATGGTACCTGCTTATTCTGATTTTTAATATAATTTATTAACTAGCTTTTTTTTTATTATTTATTTGCAACGCACAAGAAAAGCTTAAAAACTTGAGACACTGATTGCATGGCCAAATTGCCGTATCTATTTTGATGAAATTTATACAGGTTTATACACCTATGGCCTTACTTATAAAAATATGTCAAAAGATAAACAGTGCTTAAACTATTGCCATCTCTTACCACTGGGTAACGGCAAACAGTGACAGGGCTAAAGTTAAGCATTGATTAAATTTAAATTGCGTCTATAAGTATGGCGCTTAGTATACCTTCCTTACCTAGGTAATTAAGTAGCTACATCGTTGGTAGACTTACTGTGGTGGATGCCGGCTGGCGTATCCTAAGAATCAAAAAGGTCCTCATCATCATCAGCCTGAAGAAGTCCACTGCTGGACATTGGCCTCCCCTACACTTTTCTAGGAATAATGATTCTGAGCCTTTTCCATCCATCGATTTCCCGCGGTCTTACAATGTCATCGGTCAATCTGGTAGGTGGCCTACGTTACGTCTTCAGAGCTAGTGTTGACGTAGTGCTATCATCATCATCATTATTCATCACATTAATTATTGTCCTCAAGCTACAGTTTCCCAGATTTTCCGATAATGCTATAAATAACCCAATAACTCAATAGTAATACTTTTCCTTACACAGCATAAAGACAGATGGTTCTATTTCGTATCGGTGCTTATTTCGCTAATCAATTCCGTGCCCTTAGCACCAGTTTTTGACATAATATAATCGCTATCGAGGCCGTCGCAAGTGAGGTGTACAATCTGAATCAAAAGTACACTTATTATTATTTATTATTATTATTATTATTTATTATTACACTTACATTAAATAAAATGGTGGCTGTTGTAACTAAAGATGTGAAAATTTTTAAGAAGTTTTTTTTTTTATAAAATGACTTTGTGGGTTGTTTATTCACTTATCTGCTTTTTGTATTACAGCAATAACATTAGCTTTCTTTCTATTTACAAAATATATAACTTTTCTCACTTTTTAAAATTAAAAAGCAGATTATAAGTTTTTATCCATAGGTTTAGTATACATTATTGACATTATGTTGTCCTCGTTTACTTTGGTTAGATTTTTTTTTTATTGTGCATCCAGTATGCTTTCTTACGGCGATAAAAATAAGGTTCAATTTCATCAGATAATTGAAAAGCACTTATACCTACGAAAAGTGCAATAATAAGTGAAGATTGTATGTTTTTTAGTTGCTTAGCTAAAAATGTCTTGATAGCTTACAAAAAGTATACCTACTCTCTTGCTTGCTTGTGTGTTTCTGATAAAAACCAGTGCTACATACGAGTCTAATTCATAAATCAACGTGACGCACTCATTCCACCCTCGAATCAGATCAAAGAATGCTATAATTTATCCGTTTCCTAGCGTATTGTTGCTTTTAGTAGGTTAGCTATAGTTAGCTAATATCCCGGCGGACACGACTTTTGGTCGCTTTTTCCATTTTCTAAGGGTCATATAGACATGAAGGGAGGGGGCATACTCAAGCCTTGCGTAGCGATAAGTGTTTCGCGGTTAAATATCGCACTGTCAAAGGCGGCAGTGTGTGCACATGAATGCAAAACCCTATGCTGAAACTGATGTGTTTGCATGATGAAATGTGTAGCGAAGTTTGCTTCAAAACTGAACTTGCGACCAACGGGAAGTCGCGTCTTCACTAAATGAAGAAGAAAAGAATAATGAAGAATGAGGAAGAAGTGATGAATGGAAAAGATGGATGAACAGTGTGAAGGATGACATGGATCTTCTTATCCATGTTCTCCTCTTCCATTCTCTATGTAATCACTTCTTTGATTACAGAGAGAGTGGAAGAGGAGAACATGTTGTGCCAACCCCACATAAAGTGGGATAAGGGCAGGAAGAAGAGTGAAATCGCGTCTTCATAAAGCATTTTATACCAAAATGTCTTTAGTTTGATTTTGTTTGCGTCTCCAATACCTCAAATGCCTACGGAATTCTTCAGTAGAACCTTTGACATGCGATAGCGTGGCTGCCTAATTAAATTGCTCCTGATTGTAGAGTTTAGAGGTGTGGTTGCTCTTTTGAGAGAGAAACACAAATGAAATGTTTGTTTCCTTTGCGAAAGCGAAATGTCTAGTGAAGGCAGATTTTCCATGAATCCGGCTAAATGTTAAAAATTCATCTTTTTGGTTGTCGTTGACGCGTGTTTTTATCAAAGATTAAAATATATATAAATACGCACTTTTTTATCGTCTAATTCTAAAAACTACATTTTTCAAATTATGTGAGCGAGAGAACTTATTTTAGATACTTTTAATTTAAACAGATTGTTTCACGTGATTCTAGTCTTGTTTCGTAACCCGATTAGAATATTTCTGTATAAGTTCTTATTTCGAACTTATACTACAGAACTTTTTTAATAATTGGTAACTTGGTTATGAACTAAGAAAAAACCTCCTTCGTAGTTGGTTACGAAACCCGGTTACGTAGGTACAAGCATCCGAATTTTTACCAAACGACTTATTTATATGACTCGTGTTTTACCCATTACTATTCCTCGGTAGTCATTTCATTTGAAGTGTGAACCTTGACCGCTTGAGAGTTCTTATTTAATTCACTTTGCAGTCCCCAGCTTTTTATCACTGTAATAATGAATAGTAAAAAGGTGCTTTCAAATAGGGTGCTTTTACTCCGATTTCTTTCGACGACTGCGCTCGTAAACTGTTTTTATCAACGCCCTATGTTGTAAAATAGCTTTCATTCAAATTATGAAGAAAAAAGATTTCAAAGTTTGATAATATATTTATTACTAGGAACCCAACTTGGCACGGGTGTAATTTAGAAAAGGAGGTGAAAAATATGAAGTCACTTTTGTATTTTTTCACCCATGCCGGGGCGGATCACTAGGCAGTAAATAAATAATCAAAATACTAATAACGTCCAAACAAAAAAGGTTTTTTAAAACGATTTAAAATATCGAGCTCTTTATTTATGAGAGTTCCTGGCAATACAAATGAAGAACACCAATTTATTTCCGATATAAATATCTCGTAATTGAGATTCTGAGGTGGGATGAAATCGGATTTTGTGATTAGTATTCGAGATTGCTATAATTACTTAACACAGTGTAGTGGCAGCCCCGCCGTGCACCCCCTTCCGATCATTATGTCGTAGGTTCAAAACCAGTCGTGCGCCTTTTTTCTATTGAAGATGGATTAGAGGAGTGTCAGGAAACATCCATGAACTTGAGGCATACAGATGTTCAGCCTCACGTGCCAGTAATTTCGCCGTAACCAACACCCTTCAAACCGAAACATAGCGATGCTGCACAGCAGAAATAAGCATGGTGGTAATACTTCCCCGGACGAGTCCTTCACAGAGAGATCTACTACATAATACAAAAAAATACCATTATATTCTTCAGTCTGTTCTTATAAATAATAATTATAAGTTTAAAAAACTTGAGAAACCGACTTTATTGCCAAACGGCTAAATCGATTTTAATGAAATTTGTTTGGGACAATTGGACGTAAAAATAACCTTCCAAATAAAAAAATAATTTTCTAAATCGGTTCATAAATGACGGAGGCATGCAGTTACAAACATTAAAAAAATATTTAAAAAAAAAAATAGCAACACCGATTTTAATAAAATTAAAATACGACCAATCTGGAAGCAGTACCTTTCAATAAAAAAATATTTTTTCAAATCGGCTCACAAATGACGAAGTTATGCGGTAACAAACATAAAAAAATAAAAAAAATAAAAATACAACCGAATTGAGAACCTCCTCCTTTTTGATTGGAAGTCGGTTAAAAAGATGATTAATACTCATAATATCTAACTAGCCCTCTCGATTCCAGTGCCCCTGATAAATCATTTTCCTTCCTTTAAAGCGGCTTTTGAAACCCTTCATCGGTGTTTTTTTTCAACGGAATTTTTACAAGAGCCGTTATTAAAGTCTCGTGGCTGGGAGCGATATTGTTATGCTAAAGTTTGAAGCCTAAGGAACTGAAGCCGTTTTATAACGGCCGTGCCGTTTTTCAGCTGTAACAGTTTTCGCCTACCAAATTATCTCACAAACCTGCCCTACGATACACTGCCCTGCGTCCATCAACTGGACGCATACTGATATTCAGCCTCACGTGCCAGTCATTTCACCGGCACCCCTTACCCTTCAAACCGAAACACAGCAATGCTGCTTCACGGCAGAAATATGCATGGTGGTAGTTCTTCCCCGGACGAGCCACATACAAAGAGCTCTACTGCTACTTAACTTTTACTTTTGTAGTCCATTCTAAACGAGCCGTCTCGTAGCTAGAAAAAAATACTTATAAAAACAATTATCAACTTTACCTTTGAGAAATGACGACCGCAACTTTTCATAAAACCAAAGCTCGAGCAACCTGATTACATATTGGGGTTTCAGATTTTAATATCAAAAGTTATATTTCGCCAGATTCTAACCTTGTTTTTAGCGAGAGTTTAGGGACTTGAAATCATTTTAATATTCATCGACATGATAATATTTTGACCTTGTTTTTAGGGAGAGTTTAGAAAACTTGAAGTCATCTAAAATTCACTGACAAAATAATACTTAACAAGAAGTTTATAATGTCTCAAAAGATAAATCGAGATATCGATCATGATTCCTAGGTGCGATAGATCTAGAGATCTCCTAATTAAGATCCTTTGAAAGTGATTATGTTCACAAATTACATTTGACACACCCATGTTTTAGGTACCTACTATAGTATATTACTATAGTTAGTATTCCATACGAGGCAAGTACGAGGAAATAAGAAGAAGAATAACGTTTATTTCCAAAACAAAACAAGACAATAGTACAGTTATTTGTACCTACTAGTGCTAAGCTTCCTTTGTCCTTCACCTTTTCTGACATAGCACACATTTTTTTTATAATATACATAGATAGCTAAGCATTTATCTGCCATCACACATCACTTCTCTCTTCAGGGCGAAAAAAAAAAACAAATAAAAACAAACGATTACTAAGCCAGTAAGTATAAACAAATGTGAAAAAGCTCGTAGGTATTCCGTTGCCTCTTACGCCAGGGTGTAGCTACAATAATTAAATGCCTCGCAAACTACGAGCCCGATTGTTTACTCCGCCGCGTACATTTTTTCTCCCCATTTCTCTGATGTTATCGCTAAAAGGGTAGTAACAATAGCTGAAGAATTTACCGCCAATGTTGAACTAAGTCGCCTTAGTTGAAATTTATTTGTCCGATAATTTCATTAGCCGTTACTTTATGAACGGTTTCTTACCATTTCTTTGGCACGGTTTGATAAAGTGATTCAATTATTTATTTGACCACAAACGGTCAACTTTGTTGTAAAAAACTCTGTAAACTGTGTAAAGTTTGATGTAAACGCTTGACTTTTGTCATCTTCATTTAGAGATCTTTGTAGCCAAAAAAGAAGAAGTGAAGTGAAGTGAAATATAATGGCACTTATTGCTAAACATCCGCACATCTTGATCGCGCACGATGGCTATCAGTCCATCGCTGTCAAATGACGCGATATCTGACATCGGTTCACTGATCGCCATCGCAGATCGTAGCTGATCGCTTAGATGTGGCCGTACCCTGAGATGTAATCCACATGTCATCTGATATTCTTCCACCTTAGCTCATTAAAATGCAATCAAGTATTTACTTATTAATATATTCGATTGTGAAATATGACGACGCTCGTCAAATTTTACACTCAATACGCTATAATATCAATATGTTCGTCATATTTTTATTTTTGCGGCAGTCAACTGCACCAATAAATCATTCAATCAAAATGCCGAGTGACCAGGTAAACGAAACAATAAACATTTCTGCTGTTAGTTATTCCGCAAATAAATAGTGCGGAGATAAAAAACATTTTTCATGCCAGCGACCTGTTTTACCAATGCCGGATTTATCACATAAATCATTTACTTTTGTCTCTTTTTAAACCCTCCTCTTTTATTACAATAAAAATACACGCGCGTGAAATTGTTGATTGGTCCAAAAAGGATTTAATTTTGTATTCTGTCGTTTTAAACCTTATTTATATGAACCTATTTACGTCATCCAACCCTTATTACGCGTTTATTACGTTTCAACAAATCGTTTAGCGTTATACAAGGTGTATCTAAATATGTGTACTATGCGAAGGTGGGGGGTTTCAGACCACAATGGTGATCAGTTGTGGGGGGGAGAAAATTAAAAATTCCTATTTTCAGTTTCCCATACAAAAATATTTAATTTCATAATGCCTAAATAAATTGACAACCCTATCCTTGTAACCCCTTGACCCCTTGACCTACTACCTCTGTAGGTCTACTACTACTACCTACTACCTCTGTAGCTGAGTTTAGGGTTGTCACTTTGTATAAAGTCAGCTGTTCATGTTGAAACTTCGTTGCAGTTTTTTTCAGAGATACCAATCGAAGTTCGAAAAGTCGTTGAACAAAAGTTGTTCCCCGGGGGGTGGAAATTCACCCCCCTTCGGGATAGTACACATATTTTGATACACGTTGTATACGCATGGATATGGCACCAGAAAAGTTTGTCTACCGACTTTGTATTTCAATACGCAATCACCATTTTTTGTTGCACTCAAAAACTCATTAAGAAAGTATGCACAAAACCTACCAAAAAACAGTGTAGGTACTTGTTGTAAGCGTCTAATCCCCGTATGTGACGTAAATTGGTAATCACGGGTCGTTCATGAACATTTTCATACTCTATCAGCATTGTTTGCTTATCTATTGTACTATTTCGCCCTGCTTGCCGGGACATTATCCAAAATAACCCGGAATCACCGCATACAGGCATCACAAAGCTTTACGAACTCATTACGCACTAGTGAACTAAACTAACATTAGCTATCTCCCTCACACTTTGGTAAACAGATGCGTTGGAAAGAGACCATGTCAAACTACTATAAAGTTTAAAGTGCGTTTTCATGATCATGAAAGCGGGTTTATGAGGATGTCGCATTAATATTGATAGAGGTAACAGACCCTATTCGAATATTTCGAATTACCTACTAGAAGCGATAATGGATGTGGCAAAATCATTTGAAAATCAATAATGATATATTTTATAGCTTAATTTGACTAATATCTTCGATCCATCAAGTGGCACCTACCATCCACCTAGTCTACCAAGCAAATGCCCTGATTAATGCCATAATACTAACAAGAATTATGACTAAATCAGCTGTCGGATATAAGTTAAGCTGATTACCTCTTTGTCTACGTTAATCCAGCTGCAAAATCGCGCCGGGAACGGGTGAGAATGCGATCCATCATGTTTAGCTTAGCTTGAGACAGCTTGAAAGCTGCGAAACAAATACAGATTTAAAGGAATTTAAAATTATCTCTTAAGTACTACAAGAACAATGCTGGCGTTCCTCAGGTGTTCTTGCTGTCGCCTACACTTTTCATCATGCATAGGAATAATATCCTACAAGTTATTGGCTTTCCAATCTATGCAGATGACTGCACTGTTTACGTGCTGACTGTTGTAGCTCAGGCTGAAGTGAAGACTTGCGAGTAGAAGCCATACGCTTGGCAGAAAGATTAGTCTCGTGTCGGTCATTTCAGCTCTTACTTTGCATAAGTTTCCATTGCTCTTCATACACAAAGGTAAAATTTTAATAATCCCTAAAACACTATGCGCAAGTTGAATAGGAAATTTGAACGTTATTCAAATTTGAGGCAAAAGTTTCGACCGTCCAAAAGTCCAACTGGACGTGCATTTCTATCGCGCGGATGTAAGGACGAACTCAAGCGAGCTGGACCACTGAATACATCATAGTTTTTATCGTAAGAGTTACAGCACAAAGAGTCCTGAACACAGACAGTTATGACAGACAAAGGGGTTATGGACAATGATATAAAAAATTAGAAGATAAAAGGATCTTCATTGAGAAGAGTCGAAAATCTATGCTTGAGGCTCGACTCAGGCTCAAGCATTATTTATGCATACGGGCCTTAGATACATGATATTTTTATTAGCAATAGCCAATGCTAATGATGGAACCTTACACCTAAATCGGTATAGTAGGTAATAGCTCTGCCTTCTGTTCTTGCTGGCTTTGATTCCCAGTCTGGAAAACATTTGTATAATGAATAATAATTATGAACATAAATAATATATTCATAATATTGTTTTAAGACTCCTTCCTCTATTTTTGTCTTATTCCTATTTATTGTTTGCATTAAAGAATTAAGAATTTACAGGTAAGTAGGTTGTGTATGTGGGGTGTGTTGAAAATATCTGAGTTTTTACAAACGAGAGACGTTCCTCTATTGATGCTGATTGAACAAAAACCTTTGTAAAGGATTAAGTGCGCCTCACAGAGACTTCTTTTACGTAAGCACAATAAAATCAGCGCGTGGCAGATAAATTCAATTCCAAATTCGAAAGAGGATATCCTTGAGAGCTAAATTTGATCTAAACTCAGAGCAATAAAGCATATTTTACTTTGCAATTCGATGACAGTAAACTGGGGAGTTGTCCCAGCCTCTATTGAACTGATAAGCTAAATTGGATCTTAATCCAGAGTGATAAAGTCTATTTTAGTTCCAAGTTGATGACAAGCTAGCTCAGCTAAACCACAACTCGGACAGCTTTGTTCGCATATCTGTCTCTCCCTGCAGATGGGATTGCATTTGTTCTATCAAGCCTAGCGCACATCTAAGCGTTCTGCGGTGGCGATGTCATATTTGACAGCATCGAAAGACACACACACATCTAGGCAATCATTTGCGATGTCATGAGTGGCAAGGCCTCAAACTATAACACCGTCGGTCAGGGATTTATAAAACAAAGCAGTTTCACTCCAGCCTACAGTCATGAAACCGACAAACAGACAAACTTTGTCAAAAGGGGGGGACCTTTGAAGAAGTTTGTCGAACTATGCCTAAGAGGTAGCGGTTACGTGACTGATTCATTAATTTTAATCCCACCTAAAAAATGCTCAACCCGTCCTAAAGAAGTATTCTCTTAAAAAACAATGTTCATCCAAATCGCTCCACTGAGACAACGCATTGCGATAATATCGACCGCTACGAAACGATTATCCGAGGGCCTAACCTTGAAAGTTGTGACACTATTGTAAACAAGCCCGTCGGGATTCTCCAGACTAGAGTTTATCCACGGATAAAACGAACTTCCATATGAGTAGGTATATCCTTAGCTTCACAGCTGTACCTACTTTACAAGGTCAAATATATAAACTTGAATAAAAGTAAATCTTAAAATACACACAGGTAAACATAGATTTAATATGGAAGTAACATGAGAGGGTCAAAAGTAACATTCTGGCTAACCCTTTCATTCATAATGCCGGACGCTTCTTTTACTTAAATAGCTGGCATCTGTCCATTCAGACAATTCGGGCAGTTTCAGGTGAGTATAATATATTACACTTTTTAACGACTAGTTAAAAGTCTCTTGTCACTGTAAGTTCTATGTTAACAAATAGAGATGGCAACAGACTTATTGACCTGCTAAGCTAAATTACTGCTATACGACCATTATGACACTTACCTGTGAGGCTCGTGAGCTAATAAATTATAGATAAAGCTCTTGATTTAGCAAAGAAATGCCAACATCGGTTAGTGAATAAGTTCAATCGAACCTGCAAACATTTTTAAATTTTACCTAACCAGAAATGTTCTACCTATAGCGCTGATATAATCGACTTTATGACTCAAGAAAATGGAGCAGCTGCCATTCTATGTTCGAAATGAAATATTACAAAATAAAAAGAAAAACAGTAAAATAAATAAAGGGCACAGCTGCCGCCATCGATGTTAACAGTAAAACTCATATGAAAGCGTAAAACGATGCAAAATTACTGCTCACAACACAATATTGGCTTCTGTAAAACACCTCCCGTAGATATCATAGGAGGCTCCAGTTTCGGTTTGCGAAACGCGTCTAAAAAGCTTAATTTTAAAAAAACTTCTTCTTATTTAATGGCATCTGTTCGTTTTGGATCGATAATAGCTTGGCGCACCTGTCAAACTGGGTCCGGTTAATGTACACCCAGTTAAAATAAATCATTTTTTTCAGCTGTGAAAATGTTAAGGTACATATACACTGTAGCAGTTCAATATTTTTATTACTATACTTTTTTTATCTGGCATGTAGCAATTTAATCAATGATTGATTTGCTACAGTGTTCAATAACTGGATTGATTGTTGTATTTTTGATACAATTTATCAATTTTATTTTTGCGGTCAAAATCAAACCTTTATTGTAAAAGTGGCCTTTGTCCAGCAGAAGACTTGTCTTACTCAGGCTAATGAAGATAAATGTATAGATAGATAAGTCTTTATTGTTCACCACACAGAAACATAATACAGTATTTATGAAGATTAAATGATTATTGATTTAATTAAAGTATTATCTACCAAGAACTCTTCATAAAGGACTCCTCGTTTTCTTTGTTTCTTGATGCGGGTTTTACCTCATTTTTTAACCTTTTGGAAAACCGGCTACGTAACTATTGCTAAACTAATATCAGCAGACGCTAAACACACTCGTAAAACCTTTATTTCCTCGTAAGTTAAGTAGGCTGGTCGTTTCAACGAGTGCCACGTAATTAGACAAAGGTTTAACTGGCGTACGTTTTGCAAACATTTTACAACCTCATCAAGCTACGCTTATTAGTTATCTTGATAAATGGACCTTGGATTTTCGTTTTGAATGGAAAATTATGTTACTCGTTAAAGCTTGAGACTCTTAAATAGCATTACAGTCATTTAACGCTCGTAATAATATCACTCGTAAGGTTGTCACAGCTACTTGATGGGAATTGGTCATACTCGCAACAACACACACACAATTATATCAGCTACCTGGTTCCCATCGTACAAGCTCTGCTTAGATTGGGGCTGGAAAGTGTTGTGTAGATTGTCCGCAATACATATTTTGTTTCTTCATTTTTGAATCTAATATTCCACCAGACTGGTCAATAACATAAGTTATTTGTTGTAATAGTGGCCGCCCGTGGTTTCGCCTGTAATTTATAAAGGGTATAAAGTACCTAGCCATTATCTAGGTTACAAACTATATTTGCTGAAAATGTCATTCAAATCCGTCCAGTAGCTAAGGCGTGATTAAGCCACATCCAAAGTCTAAGGCATCGTAACTTTCGCATTATACTTTATGTTATTTTTTAAATGGTTTTTGCCCCTACAGACGGGCAGTACCGAAATTTATGTAAATCTAGTTCTTAAGGTCAATAAAATGTTGTCTTTCTTTCTTTTCTTTCTTATATAGGTAATTAGTAGGTTATGTTTGTAAATCTCATCCACCGCTACATTACGTGTAACATCACCGTTTTTTTAAGGAATCGAAATCGTTACAGCATTGTGTTCTGTTTCTGATTTATGTACTGGCATAACGTTTCGAAGCGTTTTGTTTTGCAAATCATAAATTACCTCACTAACAATATTTAGTGCTATTTGAACTAGATTTAACTGCTAATTTGTTCTGATAATATGTTTTTAATGAAGCAAGTACATAGGTATTTGTTGAAGTTAAGGTAGAATCTCTGAGTATGGCTATCCGATTAAAATAGTCTAGTAAATAGTTTAAATTGTGATCAACTAAAGACACGATAAAAAAAAATATAGAGATGAAAATATTCTTTATTTGACAATATTATTATTCTGTGAAGCGTGTAGTTCATCCACGGTTGTCTGGTAGAGATCGCTGCTTAGCGATAAGACCGCCTATTGCTTTTACAAATAGTTGTTAAGTTTTTATGTACCATTGTTTGTTCTTATGTATTTGTGAGCAATAAAGTATTTTCTATCTATCTATCTAGTTTCTCCCTCTTTATGGTATTATGTGGTCAGTAAAGAGTTTCACCAAAATCACGGCATAAACAAAGGTATCGTATAATCAGGCAATGAATATAAAAATACAGAGGTGTTCGTGACTTTAGCCGAATGTCCAAAACAGTTTTTGTAAATATCACTTTGGACGCAGAATAAATAAAATTGTGGTACTACGCTTTTCGATTAAGCCTTGCGAACATTAAGCGATATGCGATGGCGATCAGTGAAACGCTGTCAAATATGACAGTGATATTTGACAGGGTTTCACTGATCGCCATTGTCATCGCGTAGATGGGCGCAGGCCCTTATGGCCCGAACACACCTAGTTCGCTGGCGGTAGCGATCAGTGAAACACTGTCAAATATCGCTGTCAGATTTGAGATTTGACAGCCAATATTTGACAGCGTTTCACTGATCGCTACCGCCAGCGAACTAGGTGTGCGCAGGCCTTTAGGGAAAATGGCGGAAGGAAACATTTTGGTATTATCCATTGAATATTTTCGATCTTTAGGTAAATCTATAGAAGGTTAATCAGTACTTTTCTTTCTTTAGACATTTTCTCCGTGAAAACCTATACTTACTTAATTGATTAGATGATGATTATAATTTGATTATATGAATTTATGGCTCACTAGTTTCTAGACCATTGTTGATATTAAATTGTTATAAGCAGTTGGTTTTCCAATAAATTAATAAGTATGCAATTACTTTAATAAGCAATAAATTTATTTAAGCCTTGCGCACATCTAACCTTTCTGCGGTGGCGATCAGTGAAGCGCTGTCAAATATGATATTTGACAGCTGTGTTTGACAGATAGACATGATATGATGATGATATGACAGCAAGACTCTAAAGAAAACTATTGCTATTTTTGTGCATAATTTAAAGAACTACTAGCGGCCGCCCGCGGCTTCTAAGCTACCTCCCCACTAATTTACATTCATATCGGTTCAGCCGTTTTTCAGTTTTAAATAGTGTAACTAACAAGACTTTCTTTAATATATACTAGCGGCCGCACGCGGTATCACTCGCCCCGTTCCCATTCCAGTTCTTTTTTCGGGATAAAAAGTATCCTATGTCATTTTCCCAATTTTAAGCTACCTCCCCATTAATTTTGAGCCAATTCGGTGCAGCCGTTCTTGAGTTATAAATAGTGTAACTAACACGGCTTTCTTTAATTTATATAGATTTTAATACTACTATTAATATTTCTGTGGTTATACTAATGAACTATCACAGCAATTCCAATTTATTCCCATTTACTGCATTTTGCCGGTTAAATTCCCCATAAATAACCCCTGAGCGGGTTTAATAACCTGAAAGTGACGTGTAATAAGTCACGGTTTCCACCCCCGTGTCATAAGGTCATTTATCGGAAGCTGGAAAGGGTAGGATTTAGATTCAATGCCAAACCGACCATGGCTTTTACAAGCCCAGGGATCCCATGTCACATTGTAAAGGAGCCTTATTGTGGTGCACTTAAAATCCTTTCATTGCACTGGTTAAAAAAAACTAATGAAACGATAAAAATAATGACTCTTTGAGGCGCATATATAATATCCTTTGACCACACATCACAGCTTCGTAAGAACCCACACGACAAGAAGAAGAAGTGACCGACACTGTCAGTCACTTCCTTTTCTGTCAAGGTATCAATGCCCTCTTGGTTGTGGGTTTGATCCCTGAGGCAAACATTTTTTTGTTCTGCGTTTGGATGTTATTTCTCTTTGCGGTTCAAGTTTGACAGCTGTCATGAAACGATTGGTTTTCATTTGGTGGCAAAAATAGCATTTTGAGAGCTGTCATTTAAAATGTACGTATATTTTTAAAACGGACAGTTAATTTCTGGTGTACATTCTATTCCAACGGGAAAAAACATGTCAAAAAGAAACGTTATACAATTTTTTCTTGATTTGTCTACGACGAGGAAAGATAAGATAGATAAAGCTTAGAAGTTTTATTCAATTTGAATGGTGTAACAATAACTAACCAGTTACGTTGGGGCAAATCAATGGTGCAAACGTAATCTGGGCTTTACTTTGTTTGGGACGGGATAGGGTAGCATGAAACTTAAATGTTCACATAATATTTATTTTATTAATTATTCCGAACATAAGATTTTGGACAAAACTACCGTACTGCCTTAATGTAAACCGCTCCTATAACTTGGAGGAATTTAATAAGCACGCATGTGAAATTGATTCCCATACTGGAGCATAAAAGACACCTGGGGAGGGGTACCTGGGTTACATTATAAATAAGCTTTTTGCTTTACAAGAATTCACTCTTTTTCTGGCGTGTCAAAAAAACACCCAAAATAAGTCTTCCGTGACTGGATACACAACACACTGCTCAAAAGAAATCTATTATGCTTAGGAGAGGTCTGCTTGGACCGGTCAGGCCCAATCTGGTAGCCTGGTTGATTGGTTAATGGCATGGAGAAAATGCGTGCCCGTCGTCACAGTGGCCGGAAACACAAAAGTTGGAATAGACCTTCTTAGGTCGGCCGCATACACTTTCCGTATTCAATTTGACATCCGAATGCAAGGAATCAATATATTTGTTCCGTTCGAAAAAAGCGAACATGTGCGAAAGTTAATCTATTTCACATTGATTCCATGCATTCGGACTTCCGAATACGGAAAACGAATTCGGAAATCGAATACGCAAAACGTGTTTATGCGGCCGATATAAATACCCCTAAACTAGCAACATCAAAAATAACAAAAGTTAAACAGAACTCTGGTCTTGAAAAAGCACCTATTCTATATTCTGTGATTAAGGTAGGCAACTGTATAGGCAGAGGCACCAACGTACCCCATTGACACCACTGATGTCGATATGGCTAGTCTCATCGTGAGGGGACTATCATTTGACGCTGCAGAAAAAACACCTGGCGCCGCGCCGTCCAACGGTATTTTCGTTTGACAAACGGCCTTTTTGCAGCATCTGTATTCCTGGCACAAAATAAAGGATAGAAAGGGAACACGCTTCCGTCCGTTAGGAAGCAGTATGGGTAATAAGTTTAGGTACGCCCAGCCTTTGACCCGATTCTAGATTGATTGACTTTTTTGCTACGGTAGATAAGGGTAGATAATATACCAGAAACGGTTAAATTTAAAAGAAATTTCTCAGTTTATCTATTTGTTTTTATTTATAACAGTTACAGTATTTGTGTTAGTAACAGTACGCATTAATACAGTAACCAACGAAGTGGACATGCAACAAAAGTATTAAAACTTTTATACACTATCAAGCCCCAAAATAAACAGAGCTTGTACTATGGGAATATTTACAAGTTCAAGTATCTTTTTAACCACTTCAGCTGGGATTTAATACATCTCATACGGTTCATGAGTTTCTTGGATTTACGTGCAATCAAGTCGTATTTTTTAGCAAAATAAAAACATAATGGTGTATGAAACAGCTCATTTATGCCCGCGCTCGTATTTTAACAATAAATTTAGCACGTGTGCGCATTCCTCTAAAACTGACGTAATTTATCTAGCAAATGTAATATTTCAACCTTTTTATATCATTTTGTAAACACTTGAACTACAGCATGATTCATGATTGCGCGTGTTTTGTTTTATTTTTTGGTATCTCTTTGGTTATCTTTTGTTGCAATCAAACCGTAGTGGCATCTGTCAGTTTTGACATAATTTTGAGCTTCGATTGCATAAAAAAAATATCGAAACAAAACTTATCTTTGACAAGGAACTACACCACAAGACTGAATGTTGACGTTCTAAATAATTATGACCATAGCAAATTCGGTTTGTAAAACAAGTATGACAACTAATAGTGGTCAGTAATACCTAGCTAGTAAGCAGACATTACGAAAAAGTATGGGAGCAAACACACTCGAATCTCATTTTCAAATTTTTGCATATGCAACTCTATAATATTTTTGTATACTTACTTAATATTTATATTTCTTTCTCCTATAATATTTTTGTAGTCTTCAATGAGCTGGAAACTTGATTAAAATTTAAGTTCTAGAGTATGAGTCTGAATTTACTCTTAACTTTAACAAGTGACAGCTTAATAAAGTTGCTAGTTGCGAAATGAAACCTAATTAAGATTTCATTAGTAAAGCGTCAGAAAGTTCTACGGCGTAATGAACAGTTTTGAAGAGGTTTATTTTCATCTTTCGTCTTATGCTGCCTTCCTACGGTGCGTGGTTCTGCAGATCATCAAGCACGACGACGCACGGCAACGCACATAGAAAATACTCCTGTGCTACCGCGCACCTCGGCGCACGAGACCGTTCCCATGGTGTGTCGTGCGAGCTGGTGCGGGCTGGTGCGCGATATCACGCACCAGTGGGAAGGGGCTATTACATTTTACATTTTTTACATTTTACATTGCAGAATTGACACAGCTTTTATATTACCAAACTTCGATACTTAGGTATTTGTTCATTTTCTATTCCAAAAAATAATATTTATTGTGATTAAGAAGAAAAGTATAGGAAAATTAATTGATATGGATTTATTAAGAGCGAGTCGTGCAAAATAGTTGAAAACGATAGTCACGGTTAAATCGATATTATGAATATACTTGCAATAATGAATCTAAAACTTTGTATAAAGTACCAGACTGAACGTATTGACAATTATTCCGTAACAAAAAAATCGGTTGTCTGTAAAGTCGGTTTACTGACGATAGTTGAACGTGATAACGTCATAAGAAAATACTCGCGGACTCGCGGACTCGGACTCGAACTCTCGGAACCGGACCCGGAACCCGACCGAACCCTTACCCTTACCCTCATTTACCCTTACCCTCATTTACCCTTACCCTCATTTACCCTTACCCATTACCCGACCCGGGCTCGGGCTCAAGTAAATGGAACGACGAAACGACGTAACGACGCATGAGTCATGTTTTTTCGTGCGTGCAGCCGGCTCTATCGATTTATAAGACGTTATCACGTCAAAAAAATATTTATATATAATTAAATAAACACAGATAGGTAAAATTTGACAAATCGTATGTCGGCGTTATTAAAAAATGTCATGTTACACTGTTGATTTTATGAACAAACTGTAATTCGAATTAATCTCAAATGTTTAGTCTACAATTAGTCCTTTTTCGATTTTTAATAAATCACTTAGTTATTTAGTTATGAATTTTTTAAAAAAGCATCTCAAATCCGCCATACAAATTTACTATGGACGCGCGAAGTTGAATAATACGCGACGAACGCTCGCGGAAATTCAGTCCACCACGAGAGCTCAGAGTGGGAGCACGTCTCTTTGCGAGGCGACGCGAGCCAACTAGCAAACGCGATCTTATGTGTATGTACACACAGCTGCAAACAGGTAAAGTGAGGTAAGCCATTTTTTATTATCTATGCTTTTTATTGCTCAAAAAAATGTGATGTACCTATAAATATTTACTCTGTTTAGGGAACAATGGGAAAGCGAAAAGAAAGATATAATAAGAAGAAAAGTGGCGCTCTGTTCCGGAAAAAAAAAATCGATAAAAATATGTACGTACGTAGGTATAGATTATTTTCGTATTTCAAATTTGATGTTGGTATTGTTCCAAGTTTTTTTGGTCAGGCTGATTGCGAATCGAAAACCCAAGATGGCGGATTCATTTTTTTTTTATATTTGATATTGGTATCGTTTAATAAGTTTTCGAGGGCGCTGGTTCCGAATCTGCCATTCATTTTTTAATCCAAGATGGCGGATTCTTTTTTTGTCATAAATTTTTGATATGGGGTTTTGGGGGCGCTGACTCCGAATATGCCAATCATTTTTTAATCCAAGATGGCGGATTCATTTTTTTTATATTTGATATTGGTATCGTTTTATAGGTTTTTGAGGGCGCTGGTTCCGAATTTGCCATTAATTTTTTAATCCAAGATGGTGGTTTTTTTTTTGTCATAAACTTTTGATATGGGGTTTTGGGGGCGCTGGCTCCGAATATGCCATTAATTTTTTGATATGGGTATCGTTTTATGGGTTTTGGGGGGCGCTGATTTTGAATCTGCCATTCATTTTTGAATCCAAGATGGCGGATTCTTTTTTTTCTTAAATATTTGATATGGGTATCGTTTTATGGGTTTTTGGGGGCGCTGGTTCCGAATATGCCATTCATTTTTGAATCCAAGATGGCGGATTCTTTTTTTTCTTAAATATTTGATATGGGTATCGTTTTATGGGTTTTTGGGGGCGCTGGTTCCGAATATGCCATTCATTTTTGAATCCAAGATGGCGGATTCTTTTTTTTCTTAAATATTTGATATGGGTATCGTTTTATGGGTTTTTGGGGGCGCTGATTTTGAATCTGGCATTCATTTTTGATTCCAAGATGGCGGATGTTTTTTTTTCTTAAATATTTGATATGGGTATCGTTTTATGGGTTTTTGGGGGTGCTGATTTTGAATCTGGCATTCATTTTTGATTCCAAGATGGTGGATGTTTTTTTTTCTTAAATATTTGATATGGGTATCGTTTTATGGGTTTTTGGGGGTGCTGATTTTGAATCTGGCATTCATTTTTGATTCCAAGATGGCGGATGTTTTTTTTTCTTAAATATTTGATATGGGTATCGTTTTATGGGTTTTTGGGGGTGCTGATTTTGAATCTGGCATTCATTTTTGATTCCAAGATGGTGGATGTTTTTTTTTCTTAAATATTTGATATGGGTATCGTTTTATGGGTTTTTGGGGGTGCTGATTTTGAATCTGCCATTCATTTTTGAATCCAAGATGGCGGATTCTTCCATGGCGATCCGCCATCTTGGATTCAAAAATGAATGGCAGATTCGGAAACAGCACCCCCAAAAACCCATTAAACGATACCCATATCAAATATTTATGAAAAAAAAAGAATCCGCCATCTTGGATTCAAAAATGAATGTCAAATCCACAATCAGAGCCCCCAACAACCTCTAAATCGATACCCATAATTATCATTTATTTAGGATAAAAATGAAGCTGCCATCTTGGATCCAAAATGAATGAAAGTATGAAAGAAAGAAAATTTATTTAACATAACATAGGTACACAGAACGGAACATTGACAAAATCAAAACTAAAATATGAACAAAAAATTCTAACACACATAATTGAGTAATTACTTGCTATCTTAGCACATAATAAAAAAAAACAACTACGTCCCGCGCTAGGTACATGTTATGCCAAATAGGCCCTGGCTCAGCTTTTGCTGCTTAGCGGGGTATGAACTTACCACCAAAAATATTATTCACAAATATGCAAATATAGTTGAAAATGAAACGAAAACCTGGCCTCTCAGCTTAGTTAGTAGTAGCTCTGCCTTCTACGCTGTAGGTCGTGGGTTCGATCCCCACGGAGAAGAAACATTTGTTTGGTGAATACAAATGTTTGTTCTCTGTCTGGGTGTTATATTGTATTTTAAGTATGTATTAAAAAAAAAATATATATGCTAAGTATTATATCAGCTGTCTGGTTCCTATAGTATAAACTCTGCTTGGTTTGAGGCTAGATAGTGTGGAGTGGATTGTGCACAATATTTATTATTTATTACTATTATTAAAAAACCTAAAAGAAAAGTGAAATGAAAATGTAATTATTTTGTAAACTGACCTCAGATTGTTTTTTTTAGAGAGATGAATTTTACTTTCTGGCATAACGTAAACAAAATTTCGTCTCTATAAGTCACTCAACCAAACAACATTTTTTTCAAATCATGGGTTACCTACTTTTGCCACACTAGGTGTAAACGGCGTCGAGCGAACCTATCATTGTGTGCGTGAGTACGCGCACAACTAGCGAGCCGCAGTAAATACCTATTTTCCGTCCGCCTGGTTTACTCGACTCGCTCCTAGGGCTCGTCATCAAACGTCTAAAATAAAACAAATTGGTATACCTATTGTCTGCAAGTACAAATATTTAAAGAATTAGGTAAAGCCGCACCGTAGGATCGGTTGTAGGCAATAATTATTGCACATCGGCTTTTCGGCTTTGTAGAGCGCTATCTCTTTCTGATGCACACTACGCTCTATGAAGCCGAAATTAGCCGATGTGCAATATTTGTTGCCTACTACTATACAAATTCACGCTATAAAGTGGCGGAATGAAATTGTTCGTCGATTTTCAACTTGATTTGTTCAACGTATCACGATCACATACTACCTTTTGAAACTGAACAGACAGAATACACCGATAAGTAAACGTCACAAATTATGTCAAAATGTGTTCATAATCAAGGCACTGGTGCAAGCGAAAACCGACTCTAAGGTGACGAACATTATCATACCGCGACTGTACATATATTTTCTGTAATAGTTGCGAAGGTGAACATGCTTGATATTGACTTGCATATCGGTGGGATAAACAATCTGAGTGAAGCAGATTTCGATAATGGTTGCTGCGGCATTAAAAAATAACGCCCATTTTTTAATAGGCTATAATTTTTTACGAATACTCACATAGATGAAAATGAGTTTATGATTATTGGCACTTAAATCGAATGGTTCTTAGGACCACTACTAAGTCGGTTTACTGACGATAGTTGAACGTGCCAACGTCATACAGCTGTCCACGCGGACGCATCGCTCACTCAAGTAGGAGAGAGACAGATGTCGAACGCTGCCGAACGCGGAGGCCGTGCGTGCCTCTTTGTCGCTCGTTCCGCGCTCTCGCTTGTACTTCAAGCCTTAAATGGAACGCCTCAGAGCGAGGTAACGCCGCATGAGTCATGTTTTTTGGTGCGTGCAGCCGGTTCCATCGAATTTAAGACGTTATCACGTCAAAAAACTTTTAATAAAAAACACATTTAATCATGTATGTTTTGCGACTAGGTGTTCTCATAATTGTTTGTTTGTTACAGGGTCAAGTCAAGATGGGCGTTTTCCTGAACTCTAGGAGTAAAAGTCTTCAATGATAAGCATGGGACACTTTCACCGAGCTCCATCATTACAAACGTCATCGCTGGAGGTAGGAACCAAAACTAAATTAATAAATATCTGGGTAATTTTTGTATGATGATGAAATCATCAGCATTGTGGTAAATTGGCTACGCCTATGATGCACTGCCCTGCATGCGTTCAGCAATTTAAAGAAATACAGGAGGAGTGCCAGTAACTTAACCTTCAAACCGAAACACAGCAACGGCAAAAAAACCAAGATACTTCCCCGGACGAGCCCTTCACAAAAAACTCTACTTCTACATATGCAGCGTTATTTTTACGAGACGCAACCTCTAACAACGTGAAACTCTATTCCCCAACGGTTGTCGATTCTCCAAGCTATGTAATACCCTGCCTAGTAGGTCCACCACAAGTTCTGTCTCTGGCTCTGATTTTGAGTCTGTGTGAGTGCTCACCAGTGTGTGTGTGACGTTTCGACGTTGGATTTATTTAGCCAACACACAGACTCAAAACCAGAGCCATACAGATCTTGTGGAAGGCCTACTGAACTACCATACACCACCCATTTCAAGTTAGTCATTCTACAAGTGTAAGTTTCAGTGGTTGAAGCAGGCGCGTGTAAACCACATGCGTTGATGGGCGGCGCGAGCGGCGGCGGCGGGCGGGCGACGCGCGCGCTCCGCCTATTGCTGCTGTTGGTGTTAGCGCTGGCAGCTGTGGAGTACCTCTTCGGCGGGATCCTGGAGGCATCTCCTTTGAGGACGTACCTCTACACGCCTGCTTACAACGCCACGCAGTCCACTATTCGGTTAGTATGCTCATGTTTCCTCAACAGGTTTTGTGACTACGAGTTATCTAGTAGTCTTAGACTTGAGCCCGTATTCTGAAACAGTGCTGAGTCGAGCTTCAAACACTCTCAAGCATAGATTTTTTGACAGTTCTCCATTGAAAAGTGCCAAAAATCTATGCGTAAGGCCTAAAACATACACAAGCGACGTGGCGTGGAACAGGCGTGCGCAGGTTTATTATAGAACGTTTTCAACAGCAGGTGACCGCAGACACGCCGTTTCGTTGCCTGCGCCGCGTCGCTTCAGTATAATTCAAAAACGTCGCCTGCATACATTATGTATGAAATCGTTTTGAAGCGGCGCACGCCTGCGCCACGCCTGTTCCACGCCTGCTGCCTTACGTCGCTTGTATGTGTTTTAGGCCTAAGGCTTCACTCAGACTGAAGCACTGTTTTTGAATTACGGGCCTTAGACCTTTGCCCCGCAATAATGTAACGATTGTACTAAAGCCTGTGCAGTGTTTTTTGGTTCGCCATTGCCAACTCCACCTGAGATATTGAAAGGAATCCTAGTAGTAGGAATAATGTGTCCTGCTCAAAGATTCTTCGATTAACTCAGTCGTCCTTTCATATTTTTACAGAAACGCCGAGAAATTAGTAACCGGGCCTAAGCCGACTACGAAAGAAAACCACACAGCTACAGTCTCACACGCCAAAAACACTACAGTATTTATAAATAAGTTAAACATTACAAGAAACGTAACAGAGACTAAAAAGCAAGAAGTGATAACTCAGAACATGGATAGAACAGCGAACGCGACAACCCAGACGGGAGTAAAACCAAGTCCAGCGTATATTGGTACCCCGTTGTTTATTAAGAAGATAATGGAGGGGATACAGAATCTGGTGACGACGGAGGAGGTGGTGCTGAAGACTGAGCCGCCATTACCGCTGTGTACTATTCCCGCGGATTTGGGTGAATATCCTTGAATTTCTTGATGTTTTTAATGCGCCAGATAAATAAGTATCCAGCAGGGAAATCGTTCGCGTGAATCTATATTCCATAAAAAAATTTCATCATCATTTTGTGAAGTTTCTGAAATTACCTCAAAGAGGGCCTGCCTAACATGACATGATGATGTTATCTTAGGCCTGGACTAAATTATCTCTAGAAGTCAGACAGTCAGACTTTCCGTTTATATTAGAACATTTTAGACAAACTTAGGATGCTGAACGAGGCAATTATCTACCAACTTTCTAAAGTCTTGCGCCCATCTAAGCGTTTTGGGGAAGCCCCTAGGTAGCGACCAGTGAAACGCTGGTAGATGTGCACAAGGCTTAACAATTAAGATCTCTGGTGGTCTAGTGGTAGTGGCTAGTGGCCCCGCCTTCCAATCCGAAGGTCGCGGGTTCAAGTCCACTCGTGTACCAATGAGTTTTTCTGTCGAAAAATGTATGTGCACTATGCCAGTGTTCTCAAAAACGGTGAAGGAAAACATCGAGAGGAAACCGGCGTGTTGTAGAACCCTAAGGCTTAACAATTGAGCAAAAAATTACATTGACAGTAGACAAAAGTCTTCTGTGTGTGTCTTCGACTGGTACTCCGTCTAATTCTTTATTTAACTTTTGACAGCTTGAGAAGTGATGTTTTACTGAGTTACCCAATCATTACCTTCAATTAGCTTTCATGTACCGTAACTAAAAACTAATTACCGTGACAAACAGCCTAAAGAGCAAGTGTCTTCACTAAATCGAAAAGAACAACCAGTGTAAATGGGGTATTTTTTTGTTTACTATTTTCTTGACAATTATTATTGAAGCTCTAAACGTAATGCGTGCTTATGTCAAAAGTGAATTATAGGACTGGACCAAGTATAGTTTGTTCTTATTGCCGTGTTTTTTTTCCAGGTCCAATCTCAGTGAACAAGACTGACCTGGAACTGGACTTTGTGGAGAAGAAGTTTCCCGAAATCCAGTGGGGTGGGAAGTACGCGCCCCCAAACTGCACTGCCGTGCATAAAGTCGCTATTATCGTGCCATACAGGTAGGAACTTGTTATTGTATGCCTATTTTATACCTCCCAGGTCATGCGTGGCCCTGTGATCCATTGTCCTGCGTCCATCAACTGGAGGCATACAGATGCTAAATCTCAAGTGCCTGTAAATTCACCAGTACTCACACCCTTCAACCAAACCACAGTAACGTTGCTTGGCGGAAAAACTAGACATCGTGGTAGCACTTCTCCGTACAAGCCCGTCACAAAGGGCACAACTCACTCTTTTGGGAGAAAAAAAAAAGAAAAAAAAATCGTCTTCTCGTGACACTGCTTTTTTTGAACCAGTGTGGTGAAAGGATTTAAAGTGCGTCTCAGAGAGGGTCCTTTCGTACACTTGACACAGTCATGTTTTTTTTGAATTTTTAAGGTTCTGCGACGAAGCTACGACGAAGCTAATTCATAAACGGTCAAGCTAGGAGGTCCATTATATTAAAAGCAGTGTCTTTTGCAGAGATCGTCAGCAGCATTTAGCCATTTTCCTGAACCACATGCATCCGTTCCTGATGAAGCAGCAAATAGAATACGGAATCTTCGTCGTGGAACAGGATGGTAAATAAAAACCCTTGAATAAACCTGGCCACAATCAAATTTCATTTGAAGATTCTACTAATCAATATTCTACAAAATGATCCATACTTACTTTTATGAAACGCCTTATACCGGACACCGGTACATAAACGGTGTACGAACGCTGTAGTTTGTTTTCTAAGCTTAGTTGCGTGGAAGGCACTGTAATTTTTGACTGCGTTTCACTGATCGGCACTGAAAACCACCTAAGCTAACTTTTAGTGCTAAAATTGTGTGCAATCGCATTCCAGATACCTATTTGTTCACGATTTTCGATAAATAAAAATAGTGATTTTATATCTTTTTAAAGCGAGCGAATGTTGAAATGCGTATTGCTCATTTTGCGTAAATGTGAATGAATTTGGTAGTATGGGTATTGCACATTTTGCGTGTATGTCAAAATGCGTATTTAAAAATTAGTTAAAAGTCGTGTTGGTCATTATACGTCAGAAAGAAAGAGTTGTTACAAGGCTTTCATCGTCTACTAGATGTTTCTAAATTAATCCTTGTAGGATGTAACAGCTGCATAAACGGTTTTTGACTTTGACTTTTGTACTGTCAGGTAACAAGGACTTTAACCGAGCTAAACTGATGAACGTCGGATTTGTGGAAAGCCAGCGTTTGGAGTCCGGCTGGCAGTGCTTCGTGTTCCACGACATAGATCTTCTACCGCTGGACACTCGCAACATGTACTCCTGTCCACGCCAGCCACGGCATATGTCTGCTAGCATCGACAAACTCAACTTTAAGTAAGCTTAAATTCCTTTCCAAAACTCCTACAAAAAAATACTGGCGAACTGCCCCGGCTTCGTACAAGTAGAGCTCATACTCATATTATTTATTGCATTTATTATGTTACATGGTGAGGTCTTAAAGTTAGGAATGGTGAATACATAATAGACCCTTAAGTTCAGGGCATAGCAACATTTGGAGTGGAAGTGGGCCAAAGTTTGAAAAAATAAAGAAGTAAAACTCTCTAAATATAGCTGTTTGTGAATACACTTTAGAAATTAACGCGATCGTTATGCATAATTATACATATAGAAGAAACGGGTAGGTATTTATCGCGATTACCTTTATTATTTCCCGACGTGTGTGAATGGTTTGGGCGAGAGAAACAAACCGTTCGCAAAATATCCACCATCCACATTATCTCCATATTATCTCCATATTTGTGCACCGACGTTGGTAAAACATGTTTGTACCACACATTTGTTCACCATCTTCACTTTAACACATGTTTATGCAAATAAATAATCTTTATCTTTATCTTTATCTTTATCTTTATCTTTATCTTTATCTTTATCTTTAATATAAGAGGAGCGAAAGGTAATATTTATGTAACTCATGGTTCCAGGTTGCCGTATGAGGATATCTTCGGCGGAGTGTCTGCAGTGACTTTGGAGCAGTTCACCAAAGTGAATGGCTTCTCTAATAAGTACTGGGGCTGGGGAGGCGAAGACGATGATATGTTTTATAGGTAAGTGATTGACGGATTTCATAAGAGGAAGTCGACCGAACGAGGCGGACGGCAAATAGAAAGAAAGAAAGAAAGAAAAGCATTTTATTGACCTAGCATAAGTAATACACAAGAATACCTACTTACTTAAAATAATAGGTATTTACTGCAGCTCGCTAGTTGTGTGTGTACTCACGCACACAATGATAAGTTCGCACGATGCCGTTTACACCTGACAAAAGAAGGTAACCCATGATTTGAAAAAAATGATCGTAGGTTGAGTGTCGAGAGTAGAATATTTTTTAAGTTATAAATAAGAAAATAATATACATAACTCAGAAGTAAAACATCTGAAGTCAGTTTGCCTGGTGGTGACGCCGCACCGGGTAGTGTGTTACCTACGTCTTTTTTTTATGTTTCACACTATTTTTTAAGAGAAATATATACCTACAACAAAAAAACTGTTGTTCCTAAATTCTTAGAGAGCCAGCGGGTTTCTAAGTTTCATTCGTCAGACATGTTTCTTTTTTTTTGTATGAGCTAAGCATTTGGCTGCCATTCAGCCTAATGAAAATTTATATGAATTTATGCGTCTGATTTTTCAGATTGAAGAAAGTGAACTACCACGTAGCGCGGTATAAGATGTCAATAGCTCGGTACGCTATGTTGGACCACAAGAAGTCTTTGCCCAATCCTAAAAGGTAATTTTTGTACTGTAATATAAGGATAAGAACGCCAAACTAATTTTTTTTGTACAACTTGCTGATCAACTAGCAGATGGCTCACCTGATGTTAAGTGGTAACCATCGTCTATAACAAAGCATTGAATCGTAGGTCACGCACGTCAGAAACGTGCCGTACGATGCACTGCCCTGCGTCCATCAACTTGAGGCATAGAGATGTTCAATTTCACCGGCACCCCCAAACATCAAACCGAAACACAGCAATGCTGCTTCACGGCAGAAATATGGTGGTAGTACTTCCCCGGACGAGCTCTTCACAAAGAGCTCTACTACTTACTCAATATTATGAAAACCATAAATATACATATTTTTTTTTTCTTCTTGTTGTTTCAAGTTAAGTGTACAATATTGATGATTAAAATGTTAAAATGATTTATTCCAGGTACCAACTCCTATCCCAAACCAGCAAGACATTTCAGAAGGACGGTCTGTCTACCCTCAACTACGAGCTGGTGAAGGTGGCTCAATACCACCTCTACACACACATACTCGTTAACATAGAGGAGCGAAGCTGATGGATGTATTTCGCCAAGCTCTTGTTTGGCGATGATAGGTAGCAGTGCCTGTTTGGACATTTATAAAGATTAGATTGCAGTGCTCACTTACTCAGCACTCAGTTTTCACATCGAATAAAGTTTAAAGTGGTTTAAAGTAGAAGTGGGAACTGCCGTTTGCTCACTTTTTGATAGCGGCACTTTCGCTTGATACACAGATCAACCCCGCATTCCTGCAACACGGCTCGTTCGGCTGGTCGCTAAATCTGCGTTCGATTTTCAAATTTATAAAACAAAATTTAAAAACTCGCAGCGGACTCGTTGCAGGTCCCAAACTCCTTTCTGCGCAGTTTCGAGACTCTTTGAAACAGACGGACTCATCACACATTCACGGCTGTCAAACTTACAGAACAGTCGCTTGCAAACATTCGCGGTTATAAAGGCACCAAGCGATGGTGCTGCCATCTACAAAAACCTTTGCTTTGCTGGACTTGAGTAATGACAGCCCTGGAATAAGCAAACCTATAACATAACAAAAAACAAATAACAAAAAACAGCCAGTCAAGGACTCGCGTCAACAATGAAACTAATACAATAATGGCCCGAACACACCTAGTTCGCTGGCGGTAGCGATCAGTGAAACGCTGTCAAATATCGCTGTCAGATTTGAGATTTGACAGCGAATATTTGACAGCGTTTCACTGATCGCTACCGCCAGCGAACTAAGTGTGCACAGGCCATCAAAAGTGCAAATCTTTACGTCTCACTCTATGTTATTGTCATGTGCGAATGAGAGGTAATGATTTACGGCTCCATTTTGGATTCACTTCTTGGCGCGAGTTATAATACCAAGATTAACTAGATCTTGTCCAGATTCATGATGGATCCAAAGATGGAACTGTTTATGAAAAACAAATGTCACAGAATCCACCTATTATAATGACTAATACCGTGTGAAAACTGAGGCTGGCTTCTAAATAGTTTAAGAAAACAATCGTTACCCTGATGTTGTTGATCTCTTTTGTATAAAGGCGGTAATCCGTTGGCGTGGCGGATTCGATTGGCGTATCACAAATAAGGCAGTAGGTAATTTTATAGCGATTTACATAAAACGTCAATGTACATTCACATCACTGACATACACAGTAAGTATACGTCAATGATAGTTTCAAATACGGATTGGTTTAAACACTGAATTTAAACTAAAATCATCAAAAAATGGAGATGCATGATGGCTAGTATTTATTGAAAAAACACTTGATAAAACCTAGCCGATGTCAGTTTCTAGAATGCAAGTTTGATCTTGATCGGATCAGTGGTATATAAACCATGAAAGTAGCAATAAGACACAACTGATTAAATTTATAAATTGTTATGGATTCAAGAGCAAACCTAGGATATTTAACCTTTTGTACAACACTGTTGAAATTACCAAGTACCTAGACTATGAACTAGGATCCGGTATTGCGAATGTGGATTTTTTAAATCTTAAATTATACATCGTCTTAGTACCTACATGTATATTTCCCAGTAATTCAAAAGTTGAAATCACATATGAAATCGACCATGAACTTCTGGGAACAAAAGTTTTCTATGTTATAATAGTGTTACCTACTAAGCTTCATTATTTTATATTATAATAATTGTATGCTTTCTTTGTTCCGTAAGCATGTATTAAATAAAAAATATGTTTTCATGTAGGTAATAGAGCGCTAGTCCACGTGTGGTTCTATTGTAATCTTATTTAATTATTTTTAACAATTTAACAATAAATGTAAGTAGTGTAAATATATTACGGCCATTTATATTACGAGATGACAATATAGATAATGTTAAATACGCTAAGAGCGCAAAATTAATGTAATAATTCAAAAATTATAAATGCCAATAATGTTTTTCTTTTATAATATTTTATTAGATACGATGATCTGTTTTACCACGGCCTAACCCCATGAAAGGCATGCTTTGCATTTATGTCATTAATTGTAAAAGATGAATGTATACTACAAATTATGGTGTTATTTTATTTGTAACTAATTTATGGTTTTGTCTATTTTATTATTTTTGCATAAGAATCTCTGTAAAATAAAAAATACTTCAATTAAAATCATAATTAAACTAGTTTTAAGCACTATTTTTAAATACGTGCGGACCTTTACATTTAAGTAGATTTTATAAATAAAAACACGTACTTATCCTATAGTTAAGTTTTAAACCCGTAACTAAATCTTGTAAATTGCTTTTGTAGATAGATTATTATGTAACTACTTATAGCAGAAATCAATGCTTTAAGTATTCGAAATATCCAGAAAATAGCTTAATGTAAGGAAAACCAAGCATTTGACGTAATTCCAATGTAGAGCAAGTGCTACCAACTTAACTGTTCAGTTCAAGAGAAGCTAATAAAAGACTTTTTAAAATCGCGTTTTGCCAGTTACTACCATATTATCGTCGATGGTTTTAAATAAAGGCTAACGTAATTTTGTAGACGGCACGCCAGCGAATTTTAAAGGCGCTCATTATACTAAAATCGTGTAAAATAAGCGCTAGATATTGTGCGCTGGCCGTAAGTTGGTGGCGCTAGTGTGGGAGGTAAAATTAAAAGAATTGTGATACCGCGAGATTCTACTGTACATCACCCTTTACTTTTATCATATCTATGATTTAGATTTAGTTTTAAGGGATACAATGTGATACAAAAAATGCGTGTGGGAAGGTAAAGTCATTGTCCATTTTCAAACATTATTTTTAACAAGTTATTGTCTGTCAGTGAGATTATTAGTATTATTTTAAGTCTTCGGTATTTTTTTAAATTTTGCCCTTTACCATAAATGAGAAAACCAACCCTAGCAGAGGCTCGTATCTTACGTTACAGAACTTCAATTTTGTAAAGTTATTAAACAAAGTTAATGGTCGATGACTTAACCTTAGGTGGGCCTAAGATAATAAAGATGAATGATTTGTAATTTAAAAACCTTTCAACTTATGAGTTATGTTTTAAGATCACTGTATTTTTGATGTGTTATATTTTTTATAGCCTAATTTTCAATCTGACATTTTTTTATTTATATTCTAAAGTTTAAGCTTATTTTTTGTGTGCCAGATATAATAATCAACGACAACGGTTGAAAGTCACAAAGAAAACTTTAATTTTAAATTATTTAACTCGAATACATGAATAGTGTGATAGAATCATTTCGTAGGTACCTACCACAATCAATAATTTTGTAGAGCTATCGGCGCAAGTGTTAGTACTCAAGGATACTCATCAGACTATACACTGCTAGCTCTTATGTCCTTGCAGAAAGCTTAATTTTCCCTTGTTTTTGGGTAACTTGAGCAGTATCCTACTGTACCACCTACCCACTGAATATTTACCTACCTACAACAAATACAGAAACGAATCTAAAATGGCAGCTTATGGCCCGAACACCCCTAGTTCGCTGGCGGTAGCGATCAGTGAAACGCTGTCAAATATCGCTGTCAGATTTGAGATTTGACAGCGAATATTTGACAGCGTTTCACTGATCGCTACCGCCAGCGAACTAGGTGTGCGCAGGCGCGCAGGCCTATAATATCCAAACTCACGAGGACGAGTGACCGGTAATGAATGTCAACAAGTGTATGAGTGAAGGGTAATAAAAAAAGGCACTTTTTGCGATTCGTTTCTTTATTGCCACAGATTCATTATACTTTTGCAGTCATTTTTGGTGTTATACAAACTCAAAAGATAAAATAAGAATTATCTCAATCGTCAATTAACTGTAATGGAGATACCTTTTAACCTAAGAGGTAATAAAAATTTACTGTTTATTAATTTAATGTTGTATTTACTCTCTGCGCAGATAGTTTGAGGGAGATTGAGATTACTCGCTCCCACGATTATAAATAAAGCTGTATGCCAATGCAATGTTCTTCAAAAGTAAAATGTAAAATGAAATAAAAATTTAGCGAAGCTTCATTTATTTATACACTATAATTTTTATGACACATTTGCTCCAAAAGTTAATTTACCAAATAACAGTGGTTTTCACAATAGCCAAGGCAAGATAGTTTTTAGTTTTCAGATCGAGAAAAAGTAATGGCTGTCATCTAGACATGACATGTATGTGACATTCGCACCACTAAAGAAGGGGAAAAACAAAATGGTGGACGATACAATCGCCACAAGTTGCGTAGTAGCACTTGCACTTGCTAACTGAAACCTTAATAATAATAATTTCTTGCATTCAATCGAGTGAAATTACTCAATACGTAACCTACTATATACGATAGTTCGATTTCCATACAAATTGTTTTACCATTTATGGGGGCGATGAGAGTATAATTGTACACTGAAATAACTGTGGTTGGCTTTAGTTACGGCAAACTATATTTAGTTTAAGAAAACTGTAGATTACTGTAAATCTAACTACTACTAAATACGAGTAATCATAAAATAATAACTAAAGCATGCTTTTATCTTCTCTTAAAAAAGTTATTACCGAATACTGTGGGTATGGTAAAGTCTTTATAAAAATGATTTTTTTTGTTCCTTTATTATAAAAACTGTTCTACAATAAAACCACGTAGATCAAATAAACCTAAGTAATTAATAATTACAGTTTACAGTTTTCTTCAATGTAATATGTAGTTTGCCATTAGTACAATACCTATATTTCCCACATAATATATGTAGGACTTATGGAAATCGTACCCCCTTATCTACCCCCACTTTAGGTATGTAAAATAGACGAACAGGCCATAGATTAGATCACAAGTTACTTAAAATGGAGGTGATAATTTTACTGTAGGTAGGTATTAGTTTTCATTTTGTTGTAGAATAAAATATATTGTTTGTTTTTATTGCAACTGTTTCATTCCCACAAACCTACCAATCCAAGTAGTTATCAGAATACTGTTTATAGATACCTATTTAATAGGTTAATAAAATAGTTTAGGTCAGTAGGTACCTAAAATGTAGAAAAAGAGTTCATAAAAAAGACAAATTATATTTTAGATTTATTTATATTGCCCATCATTGAAATATTGCACTGAACTTTACATTTACAAAATACATTCCACTTAAAACAAACAAATCAGAAGTCTTAGCTAAAAAACGCGCGCAAAAATTTCCCGTGGTTAACATCTAACTCGCCACACATAGATGGCGCTACCTGTATTACATAGATTACATACGGCGGTTTTTTTAACCTACCGCGTACCTCGGTCAGTCATTAGGAATTTAAAATCGCGATGTCGAACGGTTATTGAACAGTAGCAATGTCCTGATTTCTGCTGCTAGCTGTCTCGGCAGCCAGGAAGTGCGCCAGGATGTTCGTCGCAAATACCAAGAGGGTGCAGACGTGGATGCTAAAGCTAAAGTCAAATCAACCCAGTTCCTGACGTTATTGCCATTGTACAATTCAGGTGCTTGCCTGCTGAGAGAGAATGAACCAATTATAATAATAAAGTTAAGCTGGTAGGTTTTGTAAAGCCCTAAGAAGTGAAGGAAGAAAGCGATTATGATGACAAACCTTTCGACTTCACCATCTTTATCCTTGCGTTTACTATTTTTTCGTGTAGGTGTTCTAGCCCGATACCTGTAATATTTAGGCATTGTATTGGTTATTGTACTTACTTAATTATTACAATCAAAAATTTTGTAAAAAAAAATATTCCCAATCAAACATTTCCAATCATCGTCTCAAAATTAGTTTTTATTTGACAATTTGACAAAGTGACGTGAAATCTATAAAAATACGCCCAAATAATAGTCGGCCAGTACCTTTAGAGCCGGTATAGGCATTATGTAAGGTACCTACATTTAATTCGCTTTTAAAATAACATTACAGTTGCTTAATTTATTCAAATGATCTGGAACTGACTGGAGGAAGGAAGACACTTCATTAATTATTCATTCGGAAATATTTAAGTTTAGATTCGAGAGAATCAAACCCACAACCCCTCGCATTGGCGCCCAAATTTAGCATGGAGTTTGGTAATGCCTACTGGCCGTACAGGCCCTACTGGATAATACCCTGGATAATAATGTTCCGTGGCTTAGTGCTTGCTATCGCGCTCTGCTGCAAAATGCGTTAGCACATAACATAGCATTAGCAATTTATCATCCTATAGTCTATGGCTAGTGGCTACAGAAAAAGAAAAAAACCGTCAATGTCATAATATTTAATCAAGTCAAAGTCAATGTCAAACGGCAATTTTGGAGAAAGATTCAAAAACAAAGTGAATTGTTGTAATTTATTAATTAGTGAAAATCTCGAAATGAAAAGAGAGAACATCATTTGATTTGGACCAGAACCATGGCTTTTTTAGAGGCAAGGCTTTCTCTTTATCACCATAAATTATTATTTTTACGCAAGTACAAAAAAAGATAATATTTGCGAACAAATTACAACGCCCATGTAATTTCCGTGTTTTATCTTAGGATACCTGGACAAGGATATTCAATTCGTAAATTAATTGTATCTGCAGGTATACCTCGAGCTTATTATGTAGATTGACTCCCATAGCCACTTTTCCTGCTGTTATAAGCAGGTTCATAGAAGGATAGATTATTTTGCTCAAATCTGATTATTATCTTAATTTTCCAGTGGAGAAGATTCACATTCTTTGACACTCACAAGAATGTTGATAATGGTAAAATAGCAGAGTGCCTTCAAGTAAGTACAATATAATAAATTATGTGAATCCACACAACACTATCAACCCCCCAATTAAGCAGAGCTTGTACTCAGGAACCCAAATAGCTGATATCATGCTTATTTACACTTTATATTTTGTAAATACATATTGAGAATACAATATAACATGCAGACAGAGAATAAACGTCTGTTCATTCACGTTCACGTCTGGGGATTGAACACAAAGCCTATGGCGTACAAGGCAGAGCCAACTGAGCTGTGAGGCTTAGCGCTAAATAGGAGAAGGATTTAAAAAGTTAAAAGCTGGGTATTAAAAGTTCCTATGAGTTATTTGTCGAGTGTGACTTAAACCCCGATGTTGTAGTGGTCAGCATAATTGCCTCTAGGCCTTGGCAGAATATATTAATTGTATCTAGTTTTTAAGGTTTTTTGTTTTTTTTTTTAAATTAAGTTACTCAACTTTATTTCTTTTTTATATTATAAGTTGGCAGTAGGTAGGTACACATTGTAATATTCATAAGGTCAATAAAATGTTTTTCTTTCTTCTTTCTATACTAAGGGGAAGATCACAGGTTCAAATCCCCCTCAGATCTTAACTTTTGGGAAATTATGCAATCTTTGTGATTTCCTTATGTGTATTAAACACTATAAAATCAATAAATAGCAAAGTATAGATAACATTTGTTTACACCTGCCTCCAGGACACTAATGTGACGGTAGCCACAAGTGGCAATGGACATGTGGTGCTGTGTGATGTCACAGGATGGGCGCACCTTATCTCTCGGTCTTGGGAGATCACCTCCTTCAAGGCATACGAGATGACAATATCGCTGGCTCAGCAGTTGGCACATGATCCCTATCTGGTTACTATTGGGGTGAGTACTGGGCCCTTGCAATTTTTTTTAATTTTTTATTGTTGATATCTTTTTTTTTTTTTTATTCAGTATTGAGTATATTTTATTGCCTAATTATGCATGTAAATTTAACAGTCAGATCTTAGAACAAGTTTGGAATCAATACATAATTTACCCTGTAAGGGTGAGAGCACTGGTGGTCTAGTGGTAGTGGCCCCGCCTTCCGATCCAAAGGTCGAGGGTTCAAATCCACTCGTGTACCAATGAGTTTTTCTGTCGAAAAATTTATGTGCACTATGCCAGTACCTACTCTCAAAACGGTGAAGGAAAACATCGTGAGGAAACCGGCGTGTTGTAGAACCTAAAAAAGTTCGAGCAACACGTGTCAGGGGTCACGCAAAAACTTACCCTGTAAGGGTGTTGCAATACAGTAGAAGCGGACCGATATGGTATAATCATACAGATTGTAAACAGCTATTATACAATGTTAGAAAAAAGGTAAGTACCTATTTATAATTTACCTATTATTATCTAAACGTTTGACTGCCATCACACTGGATGGAAAGTGAAAATGCAGCCTAAGGTGAAGCACGCTTAGCTATAGTCTTTAATGTTAACAAAATAAGGTTGAAAATCGACTGATATGTTAATGCCACAAACATCAAAAAGTTTTTGTGCTTGAGACTGATGTTCGGTTACTTTTATGAAAGAAACAAAGTCGAGTAAAATAATTCTGCAAATTCTTTAATAAGCACTTGGTGTGTGACCTGGTTTCCACAAGTAGGCTGCTACTGGCCCTTTTTGCGAGACGCTTGACACATGTTTTTGGACTTTTTCGGTTCTATGACATTCCAGTTTCCTCACGATGTTTCCTTCACTGTTTGAGAGTACTAGCTTACTGCACATAAATTTTCGGAAAGGAAACTCATTGGTGCACGACTGGACTTGAACCCCACGACCTCAGGATCGAAAGGCGGGGCCGTTACTACTAAACCACTAGTCCTCACGATAAAGCTCAACAAAGTAGAGTATTTTTTTGTGTTATTTTTTGGTACAAAACTCAAATTTTTAAATAGTGTTATCGTAAAATAGGTCATGCCTATTCGCTTATAACTATACCAGATTATCAGTTTTAGCAATATACTAATTAAATATGTGCTGTTACATAAATTTCCATAATCAAATCACTGATAAGGAATTTTGTATAACTGAATTATGGACTGAAGGTACTTATTAGTTGTTGAAATTTTTTAGCCCTAATTAAAAACTACACTATCACCAAATATGAGGTAAAGTTACTGTTATCTTTTAGTATTAACTAACTTAAATAGTTCGAAAACATGTGCACGAAAAGAATCTTCGAGATGCACTTAAAATCCTTTCACCACACTTTTGAACGCGATAAAATAAAATCAAAATCAATATTTTTTTATTCAGTGGTATCACAATGATCAGTTTGAAACGTCTTAATGCTAGGTGAGTCTAGGTGCCATTTCCACGTGAACAAGCCTAGAAGAACAGGCAACAAACTACGGCTTGTTTCCTACCGTTTTTTGTATGATAAGAAGTGTAAAATGTTCGTTTGCAGGATGATGAAGCCGGCGTGAACCCGCTCATAAAGGTATGGGACTGGGCTCGCAGCGACCGACATGGTAACCCCACGCTGGCGCGGATATCACGCGCTGTGCCCAGCCACATGCGAGCCACGCCCGCCACGGCGCTGGCGGTCCACGAACATAAGGTACATGGGTTGTTTAGGTAGCGGCACATAACTTTAGCGCTGACCGTTATTGCGCAGAAGGCAAAAATAAGGTACGGAATGAAGGACGGGCGTGCGTAGCGCTGATTGGCTCTCCAGTCGCACTCCGCTCTCTGAACCAATAGGACACTCTGCACACATCCACTCATCCAGTGTGCGCGACATGCGCACACTCACAAGCATGGGCAGCTATCACTTCCGCGTATCGCTCAGTGCTAAAGTTATGTGATGCTAGTTATACAAGGTTCAAGAGGGCATCACACAGGCGACTCTCCATACAAACGTAGTCCTCTATTTCCTCCCTGGATAATGTCTCTAGAGTAACCATTTTTTCTCATAAAATCCAGATCTGCTATATACGTGCTCGTATGTTTTCCTTTTTTTCAGAAACTTATGTATGGAGAGTCGCTTGTGTGATGCCCTCTTAATAAATAAATAATAATGTGCCCTCCGGGTCCGGTCCTGCTAGGCAAAGGCCTGAAAGCATTGGGGGGGGGAGCCCCCATTCCCTCCAGACATCACGATCCTTGGCTATGCTTGTCCAGTCCGTTAGCTTGGCAGCTTTCGAAACTACATCTGCGATTTGTGTTTATTGTCCACACAGCACTATCTAGCCCCAAATTCAGCAGAGCTTGTAATATGGGTGGGATCCAGATAGCTGATATAATGCTTGAATTTATTTTGTAAATTTACAAGGTGGTTTTATGCCCGAGTCCAAAACCACGAGAGATAAGGAAAAGTCGTGAAAGGAGTCATGGCCTCGATTTATAAGAACAATAACTGCATTTTGTATTTTTTTCAAAAATCATTGCACATCAACACAGTATCTAAATGGGTATTTGTGATTTCTAGAACCTTCTAGCAGTTGGCTTCCAAGACGGCTCAGTGACAATATTCCGCGGCGATATCGCGAGGCAACGCAGCGGCAAGATGAAAACACTACCAGACACTGGCACTAGCCCCATTACTGGACTGTTCTTCAAGTAAGAACCTTTAGATTACCATATCATTAATTCATCAACATACAGTCATTGTTATAGCCCCTTCCCACTGGTGTGTGATATCGCGCACCAGCACGCACCAGCACGCACGACACACCATGGGAACGGTCTCGTGCGCCGAGGTTTTCTTGCTTCACAGGAGCATTTTCTGTGTGCGTTGTCGTGCGTCGTCGTGCGCGGTGCGGGCTGGTGCATGATATCACGCACCGTAGGAAGGCGGCATAAGACATGACATGACATACACACTTCAAAATATAACTTAACTAGCTGTGCCCGCGACTTCGTCCGCGTGGTATAGTGTCTATGGGTAGCATTTTTAATTTGTAGCGAAAGAAAACAGTAATTAAATAACAACGTCATATTCGCGTGCACGTGACACAGTCGTCTGCCCTCTTACTAAACTTAGACATATGGCGTCGTACTACGCCACACTTTCATCCCCCCCGCATTCCTCTCCGAACTACCCCCACACTCCCCCACTCTCCTCAACACCCCCCCACATTCCCCCCGCACTCCCCCAAGACTCCCCTCCACAATCCCCCTGTACTCCCCCCGCACCTCCCCTCCACACTCCCCCCTGTACTCCCCTCCACACTCCCCCCGCACCTCCCCTCCACACTTCCCCTGTACTCCCCCCACATCCCCCCTCACTCCTCCCCTCCACACTCCCCCATGTACTCCCCTCCACACTCCCCCCTGTACTCCCCTCCACACTCCCCCGGAACTCCCCTCCACACTCCCCCGCACCTCCCCTCCACACTCCCCCCTGTACTCCCCTCCACACTCCCCCCTGTACTCCCCTCCACACTCCCCCTGTTTTCTCCTCCGCACTCCCCCCGCACCTCCCCTCCACACTCCCCCTGTACTCCTCCTGTACTCCTCTCCACACTCCCCCCTGTACTCCCCTCCACACTCCCCCTGAACCTCCCCTCCACACTCCCCCTGAACCTCCCCTCCACACTCCCCCTGTACTCCCCTCCACACTCTCCCTGTACTCCCCTCCACACTCCCCCTGTACTCCCCTCCACACTCCCCCCTGTACTCCCCTCCACACTCCCCACTGTACTCCCCTCCACACTCCCCCCGCACCTCCCCTCCACACTCCCCCCGCACCTCCCTTCCACACTCCCCCCGCACCTTCCCTTCACACTCCTCCTGTACTCCTCTCCACACTCCCCCCTGTACTCTCCTCCACACTCCCCCCGAACCTCCCCTCCACACTCCCCCTTTACTCCCCTCCACACTCCCCCCTGTACTCCCCTCCTCACTCCCCCCTGTACTCCCCTCCACACTCCCCCCTGTACTCCCCTCCACACTCCCCCCTGTACTCCCCTCCACACTCCCCCTGTTTTCTCCTCCACACTCTCACCACACCTTCCCTCCACACTCCCCCCGCACCTCCCCTCCACACTCCCCCTGTACTCCCCTCCACACTCCCCCCGCACCTCCCCTCCACACTCCCCCTGTACTCCCCTCCACACTCCCCCCTGTACTCCCCTCCACACTCCCCCCTGTACTCCCCTCCCTCTACCCCCCCAGCACAAACTTTGAATGTCATATTTTTTTATATCAAATCAACAGACTAAAAAATAAGTTTTAAGTTTCTAGCTCTAAAAATGACGATACTTCCATACAACTTTCAACCCCTATTTTCAACCCCTTTCAACCCTTTTTTCGCAATAAAAAGCCTAATATGTTCCCAGCTTTAATATCGATCTTTTCAATCCATCGACGCTTATGACTATCTGCCACTGGCAACACTGGTCGGCAATCAGTCAGTCATAAGGACTTGGCGAAAAGACTTTGCATCCCCGCCAGCACAAAAAAAAAGTCAGTCAGTCACCTACACAAACAGAAATTTCTCGATCGAAAGCCGTCGCAATTGTACAAAAAAGTGTAATTCTCATGAAAAATGGTGTTTTCAATAAGTGTTTTGCAATAATAAGTTGCATAAATGTCCTTTCTAATGATTTAACCTATCTGTGTACCAAATTTCATTGCAATTGGTGATTGGTGATCGTCGGAGTGTTTTGGTGTCAGAGTGAGACAGAAACATCAATGTGATGCTCTTTATAACGTTTTAAAAGGTTTGTAAACCTTTTTTCACAATAAAAAGTAGCCTATGTCCTTCCTTAGGCCCTCAACTATCTGTGTACCAAATTTCATTTCAATCGGTTCAGTAGTTTTGGCGTGAAAGCCACACAGACAGACAGAGTTACAAACGCATTTATAATATTAGTATGGATTATGTACTTCAAATAAAAATGGTGGTTCTCAATCCGGTTGTATCTTTTTTTTTAATTCGCTATCACATAACTTCGTCGTTTATGAGCCGATTTGAAAAAACTTTTTTATCTAAAAGGTATTCCAGATCGGTCCTATCTGCCAAACTGCAATACCGATTTTGAAATAATGATACCTTCATTATCGCGGTTAATACCCGTCTCTTCCATATAGCTATAAAATCATCTACAATATATGCAAAAGCCTGTTTATTTTACATGGTGCTTGTTTTCAGGGATGCAGACAAATTGTTTGTGGTGTCTCGTGCGTGTGTGATGGTGGTTTGGTTAAATACGGAGCGATGCGTGTCGTTGGACGCTATGGGCGCGCCCCACGGCTGTTCGGCGCTCACTGACAAGCACCAACTGACTGTCGCTCATAATGATGTTGGTACAAACTACTGCTTGGTTCCTACCGTTTTTTTTGTATGATCCTTTTACAAAACAAAATAATAATAATAGCAGTGAAGTTCCAGTATGCACTCCACTTAGCTCCACTTAGGTTGGATTCAGGCTTCTTCAGTCACTGCATGGCAAAACTTGTACCGGTTGCCCACTTAGTGACCCAGTGAGAAGTGAGAAGAGTGACTTTTGAAGCATGGATCCAACATATCAGTAATTATAATTATATTTGTATTATGTAAAATTTGTCATTGCCATTTACTAACATTAGTTTTAGTTTTGTGTGCTACTAACAAATTGGTTTTTTTTCTGAAATAAAAATATTGTATTGTATTAGTGAGACGTAGGCAATAAATAATACAAAAAGAAAAGTTTAAAAGACAGCAGACAGACAGACAAAAAAGTCATTTAATGAATAAAATCTTGGTGATTCCTTTGATTAGTGACGACTTTATACATATATTTATGCCATGACAATGTCACCGTGAACTAGTGACCCCATAATAATGAAATTATTTATATTCCAGGCTATATACTGCTACACGGCAGAAGGTCGCGGGCCGTGCTACGCGCTCGAAGGCGAGAAAGTCCGCCTAAACTGGTTCCGTACCTACCTTGTCATCACTACCAACGACACACCCAACAAGAACACAGCTTCAACAAGTACTAACAACCCTAAATCCCATCATATAACAATCCTAGACATACACAACAAAGTTATAGTGTTCTCAAAATCATTCGATGAAATCGATGCGGTTTTAACCGAATGGGGATCGTTCTATATACTGACAAAGAACAAGGAAATGATATATTTGGATGAGAAGGATCTACAATCGAAGTTGTCTATGCTTTTTAAGAAGAATTTGTTTGATGTAGCGATACGAATAGCGAGTAACCAGCATTATGATAAAGAGGGGCTTACTGAGATCTGTAAGCAGTATGGAGATCATTTGTATGGGAAAGTGAGTATTTTTATTTATTTATTTTCAGCCTATAATAAAAATAAATGTAATAAATAATGCTGTACAATTCACTCAACATTATCTAGCCCCATGCTGAGCAGAGCTTGTGTTATGGGTGCTAGATAACTGATATACATAATACAATACATTACAAGTATAGATATTTTTTATTTTATATAGAAAACGACCAGAACACCCGGAACAAATACCTGCAGATCGTACAAATATTTGTTCCAAGGCGGGAATCGAACCCGCAACCTATTGCGTCGCAGGTGGACATTCGCCCACCGCACCACAGAGGTCGTCATTTATCTATCTATCTTTGTTCCATTGCAGGTTTAAGGCCTCCTTAGCTTTTTTCTCAGTTTCTTCTGTCCATTGCTGGACATCTTCGTGGTGGTCTACTGCGTAGATGCAAGAGCCTACAAATCAGTAGTGGCCCAAAGATCGTCAGACAGTTTAGACATTTAAAAAAATGAAATACATTTGACCTACATATACAGGGTTATTCATTATTAGCTGCAAATACTCAGGAATTAGGTTCAACAAATAAAATAAAAAATATTTATGAAATGATTTTTTTTAAGTTTTGTTATGAAAATCCCGAGAAAATCGATAAAGGAATCATTGGCGCCTGACCTGTTTTGACCTTTGATCCGCACCCGCGCGCCGTGAGCGACACTCTGCGTTCAGTCACCGCCTGGGTGGGTCATCGTCCTGTTCTCCATGGCAATCATTATGCAATAGCCGTAAAGAAATTAATAAAAATAAAATTTTGATACAAAAACTTGAAAATTTTTTTGATCAAATTTAAAAAAAATAATTTCATAAATATTTTTTATTCTATTTGTTGAACCTAATTCCTGAGTATTTGCAGCTAATAATGAATAACCCTGTATAAATAAATTATTTAGTGTAGGTATTCCCTTTAAAAACACCAAGTGGAATACCTACAACCTAATTAAGATAAATAAATAATGCAGTGTAGGTAAACTCAATAATCTAGAAGAGTTATAGAAGAAACACTTTTTATACAGAAATTTAAATTACCAACTAAGTGTGAGACCATTGTTATTTGAAGTTTCAAATGTTTATTAAATGCTAATAGTTTGTAATAATTTCCAGGGTGACCTAAAAGGAGCGATCGAGCAATATGTGAAGACTATTGGCTATCTCGAAACTTCCTACGTCATTCGAAAGTTCCTCGAGTCACGACACCTAGAACCACTTGGTAGGTTGTTGTTCCTTTTTAGTATCAAGCTTTTGATTGCAACAGAATTACATAATCGCTCAGCTATTATCAAATTTATAAAATGAATACCTATTTCCCTTGGTCACGCCATCACTCGTGGACGGCTGGACCGATTTGGCTGAAATATAGTAAAGAAATAGTAGCTTAGAACCAGGAAACAGACATGTGGGTTACTTTTTATCCCGAAATGGTACCGGGAACGGGGCGAGTGAAGTCACGAGCGGCCACCGTTTCTTTTTCGGGATAAATAGTATCCTATGTCTGTCTCCTGAAGAGCAAGTCTGGCTTTTACTCGATCAGTTTGAACATTTCGTTTCGCCTACGTGTCTCCCTCTTTTGTATGGAGAAATGATGAGACAACAACAATACGTTACGTAGAAACTTGGTAGAAACGATCGAAACGAGTTGTTGTCTCGTTATTTCTCCATACAAAAGAAAGAGACACGTTGACGAAACGAAATGTTCAAACTGATCGAGTAAAACTCAGAATACGAGTACCTACTGTTCTAAGCTACCTCCCTTTTCAGTCAAATCGGTTCAGCCGTTCTTGCGTTATAAAAAGTGTAACAAATGCGACTTTCTTTTATATAATATAGATATAGAATAAGAGGCGATAAGAGTGTGAGTGATTTTTCTAGGTCGAACCGAGCATAAAGCCCCGTATATTATGCGCCCGGGCTAAGATTTCTACTTGGTCTAATTGAGCTTTCAAATGTTTCTTCTAGTACAATACCTGGAAGAGCTCCACAAAGCGGGCTACGCAACAGAAGACCACACGACCCTTCTCCTCACGTGCTACGTTAAGATAGACCAGCACGACCAGCAAGGGAAGCTGAAAGACTTCATCAACTCGAAGGATAAAGCTATCGATTTCGACGTGGATGTCGCTATCAAGGTACTATTCATATTCTAGAATTCTAGATAAATAAATAGATAGGCCTAAAAAACACAGCTCATAAAGAAAATGAAACAACTGAAAGAGAAGAACATTTAACATGTTTAATATATTCTTTATTAATCTTTAATTAAAATTTTATATCGCGTGCTAATTCGCCTTTTTAAACTTCTTACCGTTGTAATGTGTTTCCAACCTCCTTGCTGAATAAATAGTTGGAATTTGGTTCAATAACCTCCTTGCTCGTTGTAATGTGTTTCCAACCTCCTTGCTGAATAAATAGTTGGAATTTGGTTCAATATCCTCCTTGCTGTTTAAAAAGTTGGAACTGGTTGAATAAAAGGTGAAAATAGAACTTGTTTTTTTTTATTATTTGACAGCTATCAGTAGAAAGCGATTCTCCCTAGGGCTGAAAGTATTATTTTCAATTAGGCCTCTCGAGGCAACTTCAGACCTACTTTCCGAGTATGAGCAATTAATACGTATACAGGGTGGAATTTTGTAATGCCACCTGGAGGGAAAGTACTCTTAATACTGCAGATAGAAAATTTTACTCAAAGAAAACATTCCTTTATTTTTGAATAGATAGCAAACTGCATTCAAAGATTTTCGAAAATTCTCTTCTCCCACACCCGGGAATCGAACCGGCTAAAATCTGAAAAAATTATACCATGTACTTTTATTGAGATTTCATCCTTATAAATTGACCCTAACGATCGAAGCAATAAAAGTACAGGGTAAATTTTTTTCAGATTTTAGCCGGTTCGATTCCCGGGTGTGGGAGAAGAGAATTTTCGAAAATCTTTGAATGCAGTTTCCTTTCTATTCAAAAATAAAGGAATGTTTCCTTTGAGTAAAATTTTCTATCTGCAGTATTAAGAGTACTTTCCCTCCAGGTGGCATTACAAAATTCCACCCTGTATAATATATATCAATATGTTCCAGGTAGTGAGACAAGTGAGCGTAGACGATGCGTTATCACTCGCCGCGAATCACAAACGGCACGATTGGTACCTTAAATTGATGATTGAAGACAAGAAGGACTTCAAAGGAGCTTTGGATTATATAGTCGAGTTGGAGTTTGAAGACGCTGATACCTTCATGAGGAAGTACGGACATAGGCTGATACAGCATGTGCCGGAGGAAAGCACTAACTTTTTGAAATGTAAGTGAAAACAGTTACGAAATGAACCAGAAATTGAGTTCTTTCTTATACAGCTGATGTTAAACGGTAACCATCGCCTATAACAAAGTATTGCCTTGAAGGTCAAGCATGTCAGAAACGTGCCCTACAATGCACTGCCCTGCTGCATAGGGCACGTTCCACTTGAGGCATACATATGTTAACCGCACGTGCCAGTGATTTCACCGGCACCCACACACATATTCAGCCATACTTATAAACGCAATTTAAATTTAATCATTGCTTAAAGTTAGCCCTGTCACTGTTTGTCATTACCCAGTAGTAAGAGATATATAGGCTAGAGGCTAGAGATATATAGATAGGCAATAATTTAAGCACTGTTTATCTCTTGACATATTTTTATAAGTAAGGCCAATTGCTCACCAATTGTGTGTGGTGAACACAGATGTTCTCTGCCTGGGTGTTATTACGTATTTAGCTATCTGGCTCACATACTCACATAGCACAAACTCTGCTTAATTTGGGGCTAGATAGTGTTGTGTGGATTGTTCACTTCAATGTGTTTTCTTTCATTATTTCTTTCAATATTTAATTATATATACTAGTCGAAATATCCATTCAGAACTGAGTTCCCTAACAATACTGGCCTCTCAGCTCAGTTGGTAGTAGTTCTGCCTTCTGCGCCGTAAGTCGTGGGTTCGATCCCCACCGAGAACAAATATTTGTGTGGGGAACACAAGTATTGTATCACCTATCTGATTCCCATAGTACAAGCTCTGCTTAGTTTGGGCTATATGTGAACTGTCCACGTTAATTATTAATTAAATACTAATAACTATTTTTTACACGAGGCAAGCATTGTTCCTGCATTGTCTCTTAGGCTACTACAACCATTAATAGAACCATCTTTTCCAGTACTATGTACAGACTACAAGCCGCGCAGTAAGCCTCTAGTTGATGAGAGCGCCCTCTCTGGAGGCTTTAGGGAACCAGACCGTGCCTTACCCGACGACTACATACACATGTTCCTGAGCCATTCGGAATATCTTATAGACTTCCTTGAACACATGACTGGCAGTACGCTGGAGTGCTCGAAACTGGTGTTTGACGCGCTTATTGAACATTATATACATGTGTGGTAAGTTTATGTACAAATAGTAAGCCATTTAATGCTTGAGAATTCAACGCTTGAGTATGACACGCTTGAGAATAGAACGCTCGAGGGTGACACGCTTGAGAATAGAACGCTGGAGGATGACATGCTTGAGAATAACCGCTCGTGGGTGACACGTTTGAGTATAGAACGCTCGAGGGTGACTCGATTGAGAAAAAAAAGGCTGGAGGATGACATGCTTGAGAATAGAACGCTCGGGGGTGACACGCTTGAAAATAGAACGCTGGAGGATGATACGCTTGAAAATAGAGTGCTGGAAGATGGCATACTTGAGAATAGAATGCTTGAGGGTGACACGCTTGATAATAAAACGCTCAAGAGTGACACGCTTGAGAATAGAATGCTGGAGGTTGACACGCTTGAGAATAGAACGCTGGAAGATAACATGCTTGAGAATAAAACGCTGGAGTATGATACGCTTGAAAATAGAACGCTGGAAGATGGCATACTTGAGAATAGAACGCTCGGGGGTGACACGCTTGAAAATAGAACGCGGGAGGATGATACGCTTGAAAATAGAGTGCTGGAAGATGGCATACTTGAGAATAGAATGCTTGAGGGTGACACGCTTGATAATAAAACGCTCAAGAGTGACACGCTTTAGAATAGAATGCTGGAGGTTGACACGCTTGAGAATAGAACGCTGGAGGGTGACACGCTTGAGAAAGACACTCGAGAATTAAACGCTCGAGGATGACACGCTTGAGAATAAAATACTCGAATATAATACAGCCACATTCGAAAAATACGATACCTTACCTTACCACAGTAAGAAACCATTGTCCAACTAGTGCCGACAATTCTAAACAAAATTCAATTTCCAGGGCAAAATCCGAAGGGGATGCGAAGACTCAGTACTCTGACAAGATACTGAAAGTATTGCGTGACCCGGAGGCGAATTACGACAAGGATCAAACGCTCATCATCTGTCAAATGCTGGGCTTCAGAACCGGCGTCTTGTTTCTGTACGAGGAGAATAAGTTGTGAGTTTTATGTTTTGCTTGCTAGACTCAAAAAATTACGAATCTTCCATTCCACTTTTCATCCCCCCTTACAACCCTTTTTTGTATTTAAAAAGTAACCTGTGTCCTTTCTCAGGCACTACACTATCTGTGTACCAAATTTCATTCAAATCGATTCAGTAGTTTTGGCGTGAAAGCGCGACAGACAGACAGGCAGAGTCACTTTCGCGATAAGTAAGGATTAATCAAAAGTTATGGCTCGTAAAAATCTAAATTTTAATAAAGTAAGTAGGCACAAAATTTTGATTTGAAACACATTTCTTCCTATGCCTAACAGGGAAATGTGAAGTTATTTTCACACTTTTAAGGGTATTTTTTCCATCTTTTGTGACTGCGAACCGGAATACGAAGTATGGGACGTTCATTTATAGTGATATCTAGAAAATAAATAAATATATATTCAATCAAAATAATATAATTATCATTATGCTTATTGATATCTATCACTTGTAGCAAAGTCGTATTACAAACTCTTTAGTAGAAAAGTGCGCGAAAAATGACGTTATTTATAATTCCATGTTATTTCCGATAGATGGCGCAGTCAAGTGACAGTGCACATGCGCGAGAACACAATGGAAGGCGCAGAGAAAGCGCTTGGCGTGTGTCGGGCGCGCGGCGCTGCCAGCCCGCGGCTTTGGCTCGACGTCCTGTGGCGGAGTCCGCCGGCGGAATGTCTGCCGGAACTCTTGCATGCTATAGGTAAATAGGCTTACTACGGTGTCGGGCGCGCGGCGTTGCCAGCCCGCGGCTGTGACTTGACGTACTGTGATGGAGTCTTACATGTTTGGCAATATATATTAGGTCTCATCTTTCTTTGAAGGGCAAGTCCCACTTCATTTACAACATTTCGTCTACAAAATGTTGTTTTCGTTTCGCCTATTTGTCTCTCTCTCTCTATTGTATAGAGAAAAGATGAGACAGGAAAAATACGTTACGTAGAAACGATCGACACGAGTTGTTGTCTCATCAGAATTCCATACAAAAGAGAGACACGTGCCCACACGAAATTCACATTTGGTGGAAGAAATGTTGTAAACGCACTGGAACTTGCCCTTCTGAAGTTCATGGCTCCCGTACTATAGTGCGACGTTGCCAGCCCGCGGTTGTGGCTTGACGTACTGCGGCTAAAATGTTCTGGATCTTTCTCAATTTATTTCTGTTTTATCTGACTAGAACTATATTTTTTACAGTGTCCGAGAAGCTACTGTCACCTATTCTAGTCATCGACTGCCTTGCCAGCACACCATCTTACACTTTAGGAGACGTGAGGAAGTAAGAAGTTATATCGTTAACATAGTTTTGAATTTTGACCTAGTTCATCATCATCAGCCTGGAGTCCACTGCTGGACATAGGCCTCCCCTACACATTTCCAGGAAGAACGATTCTGAGCCCTTTGCATCCACCGACTTCCTGCGATCTTAACAATCCTGTTCGTGGTCGCCATTCGAGAACCTTTATTCCCCAACGGTTGTCAGTTCTTCGAGCTACTTAACCTGCCCATTGCCACTTCAACTACACCTTACCTACTTTTTACCTAGTTACTGTAACAAAACTTTGATATAATATGTGTACACACAAAATACACCCGTTCTTTAGTTTAGTTTAAAGTTTAATTCACAGAATGGGTGTTTAAATAAAAATGTATGTAAAATGTAATGTATATCAAAATTCTGGTGCACAAAATGAATCAAAATTTACCGACAAAAAGTTAAGTTCAATCTGAAACAGCATAATTTTCACAGATACCTTATGGACGTGCTAAAGTCCGAAGACGAGGTTATAACCCGCGAGCGCGACCTCGCCGAGAAGTACAAGGCGGAATGCACTCAAGAGAAGGAGTACATCGGTGTGCTTCAGAACTCACCCGTCACGTTCCAGAGCTCCCGCTGCGCCGCTTGCAACCGCCCGCTGGAACTGCCTACTGTGCATTTCCTGTGCCAGCACTCTTTCCATCAACAGTAAGAGCGAAGTCGATTGAGAAAAGGGGGGAAAGCACTCTTTTCATCGAAAGTAAGAGCGAAGTCGATAAGGGAAAAGGGGGGAAAGCGCTCTTTTCATCGAAAGTAAAAGCGAAGTCGATGGGTGTAAAGCAGGGAATACACTCTTTTAATCAGCAGTAAGAGCGAAGTTGATAAGGAAAAGCTGGGAAATCACTCTTTTCATCATCAGTTAGAGAGAATTCGATGGGGGAAAAGGGGGGAAGCACTCTTTCCATCAACAGTAAGAGCGAAGTCGATGCGATAGCGTTTATACATGTCATAAATTACTGTAAAATACATAACAGTGACAAATCACTACTGATCTTTATTCAGATGATCAAACAGTGTACATTGTTGCAGCTGCTTCCAGAGTTACTCCGAGTGTGAGTGGGAGTGCCCTGCGTGTGCGCCCCCTCGGCGTGGCGCCGCGGAGCCCCCCGCGCACGCCGCCGAGACGCTGCATGCCAGGCTGCACAACCAACATGACCCGTGAGTTACTGTACAGTTACTCCGAGTGTGAGTGCCCCGCGTGCGCGCCCCCCCGGCGTGGCGCCGCGGAGCCCCCCGCGCACGCCGCCGAGACGCGCGTGTGTGTGGTTCTTACACAGACCCTACACAAATGTCGTTTTGTACACGTGGTTCTTACACAGACACTATACAAATGTCGTTTTGTACACGTGGTTCTTACACAGACACTATACAAATGTCGTTTTGTACACGTGGTTCTTACACAGACACTACACAAATGTCGTTTTGTACACGTGGTTCCTACACAGACCCTACACAAATGTCGTTTTGTACACGTGGTTCTTACACAGACACTACACAAATGTCGTTTTGTACACGTGGTTCTTACACAGACCCTACACAAATGTCGTTTTGTACACGTGGTTCTTACACAAACACTACACAAATGTCGTTTTGTACATGTGGTTCTTACACAGACACTACACAAATATCGTTTTGTACACGTGCGTGTGTGTGCTGTTCTTATCTTACACAGACCCTACACAAATGTCGTTTTGTACACACGCGTCTATGTGCTAGACACTACACTATTGTTTATGTACGACCATAACAGCTGCGCTTAAAACTATTTGATACAAATATCTTACGTCTGAATCAAGATTTATAGCTATTCAATAGCAGTAGGACTCATTGTTATTCGCATTCATTGTCTTAGCTGCATTGTCAGAGTTCACTATTCTGTGGTGTTTATAAACATAACGAATGACATCATGGCTCGTTGATCGTGTTTCAATCATAAAATGGTTTGAATAAAAACTTATTGAATTGTGTCAAATACATTTTTGAGGTCTTTCTGACTACCTCTTTTAAGGGCTGAAACAAGTAGTTTAAAACTTCCCACTAATGTCATAAATGTGAAAGTTTGGATAGATGGATGTTTGTTAATCAATAACTTAATTCTCGGGCCTACCGAGATTTTCAATGTCCCTTAAGAGGCCGGCGGAGGGTGAATTTTCATACAAACGTAATACCAGAATTATTACTAGTTTAGGCAGATTTTCACTATATTATTGTAATAACTGTATTCGTATAGTATTTATCTAGGTTCCTGAATAGTTTTTATTTAAAATTACTTACCTCAAAAGAAATAAACACCAATCGCATTTTACACATTTTTTGGCGTTAATTTCATTTGAGATAAGTAATTTAAAATAAAAACGGCCCAGGAACCTAGATAAATACAATAAAAATACAATTATTAAAATAATATAGTGAAAATCTGCTTAAATTAGTAATCATTTTGGTATTACGTTTGTATGAAAATTTGCCCTCCGCCGGCCCCTTAAATACACATTGGCATTGCACAACCCCGCACTTTTTCTACGTTTTCCGTATATCGTAGGTGTCGAGGCTTCTACGATGAGGTCGTCGATGAATTACTCAAGGAAATCTGCCATTCTCTCTTCGAAGAGAAGCAATAAAATAAAATTGCAAAATGATCCGAGATGAGCCGAGAATTAGGCTCCAGAACGGCTGAACACATAAAATTTGGCACAGAGACATTATAGTCTGAAATAGCACATAGGCTACTTTTTATCCCGGTAAAATGTATAGTTTCCGTAGGATGGATTTGTTTTAGGCCTTAGGATCTGTACCCATCCACATTCTTATCTAGCACTCTTATCGTCACATGACATTCTTCCGCGTCGCATGAAATGCCAGTATACATATTAGTAACTTTAAAAACCACACTTTTTTATAAAAACTACGCAATTTTTTTACTGGCCTCTCAGCACAGTTGGTAGTAGCTCTGCCCTCTGCGCCGTAGGTCGTGGGTTCGATCCCCATCCAGAAAAAATATCTGTGTGGTGAACGTAGATGCTTGTTCTCTATCTGGGTGTTATATTGTATTCTAATGTTCAAGTATTATATCAGCAATCTGGCTCCCATCGTACAAGCTCTGCTTAGTTTGTGGCTAGATAGTGTTATGTGAAAACGATATTTATTTATTTATACCAATAATAGTGTATCACATACCTACTTGATAACAAGACAAGTATTTGTACCATTATTTTCGGTTTTGTTTTCCTTATCAGTCAATTATGATTATTGGTAAGTCCATATAATCAATAGATTATATACCTAACACAATCAATAAATAGGCACAATAATAGTATTATTTCATCACCATCTAGCTCCAAACTAAGCAAAGCTTGTATTATCGGAGCTAGTACTACTAAAAATGGGTACAGGTAGAAGTGCAGAACAAAATAAAGCCTTTTTATGCAAATGATAGACAAACGGGCTTTCGGCCCACCTGATGATGAGCGGTCACTATCGCCCATAGACACCAACAACACCAAGGGTGCTGTCGTTACGTTGCCTAAACTGAAGGATTTTTAAAAAAAATCTTTAACTTATTCATGTTAGGTATAACCCGAATAAGTTAAAGATTCAGAGATTACCCGGAACAGACAGACAAAAAATAAAATAAAAAATATTTTGGTGTATGTACCGTGTATATTCAAATATGCATGTATTAGTAAAAGCTGTTATTTCAATATTACAAACAGACACTCAAATTTTATTTATATATATACATATAGATTAGTATAGATTTTCCACTGAGTAATTTAACTCTTCCATGAGTCTTCAATTGAAATGAAAATATTATGAACGCACTTACTCAACTTAACTACAACAGTAATATAATATGTACTTCAGTCGACATTCGACGCTCGTTCTGTGAGCATCGTGCCTTATCAATAATTTTTATCTCTAATCTAACCTTCAAAATTGAATTTATTATCGTGACGTATTTTATGTGCTTGTTGATAAAATAGTAGTGTGGTTTTGTTATGAGTTCGCTGGTTTTCAAATCGGTCATGATTCCTCCGTTTTCTTGGTGTTTTTCTAATAGGACGGACGAGAGGTATGTTTTTATCACAAAACGCATCATGCTAAGTATTTTTAATGATATAAAAATAGTAGTAAAGCTCTTTGTGAAGGGCTCGTCCGGGGAAGTACTACCACCATGCCTATTTCTGCCGCGAAGTAGCATCGCTCTGTTTCGGTTTGAATGATGGTGTGGGTGCCGTTGAGATTACTGGCACGTGAGGAACATTATGTGTGCCTCAATAGTTGATGGACGCAGGGCAGTGCATGCATGCTTTGTTATAGATGATGGGCCACTTAACATCAGGTGGGCCATTTGTTATATCAGCTAGTTGTATTAAAAAAAAGTGAAATTCATTTGATAGCTCAACTGTTTAATGTGTATTTTTTATTGTTATTTATAAATTATAAATATTGTGGACAATTCACACAACACTACCGAGCCCCAAACTGGGACTTGGGATATGGAAACCAGATAGCTGATAAATTACTTGAATACATTTTTTTTTTTTTTGTAAATACATACTTAGAATACAATATAACACCCAGACAGAGAACAAACATTTATGTTCACCACACAAATATTTGTTCTCGGTGGGGATCGAACCCACGACCTACGGCACAGAAGGCAGAGCTACTACCAACTGAGCCAGAGGCCAGTCAAATTAAATACATACATACATAAAAACACGCCTCATTCCCATGGGGGTAGGCAGAGATCACGGATTTCCACTTGCTACAATCCTGACACACCTCTTTCGCTTCATTCACTCTCATAACATTCTTCATACATGCTTGTCAGTTTAGGGTACTCCTAACCTGGCCTTTCTCTAAAACGACTGCGATCTGATCGAGATACATGCGCCTAGGTCTTACCCTTCCAGCAGTTCCATTCACGTTCGCCTGATGCAATTGTTTTGTTAATCTCTTTTCATCCATTCTCTCTACATGTCCAAACCATCTTAGCATACCTTTCTCTACTCTCATCACTACGTCTTCTTTCTTCTTGTTAAATAGGGTTAGTGAATAGGTACTGGGTATTACTTGGTACAGTAACAAATTTAAAACTGCTTATCAACTTATAAATATGTAATGTAGGTATAGTTATAAAACGCATGTTACTTGCAAAAACTGAGCTAAGTCGAGGAAAAGTATAAAAATAACTGTATTATTATTATTATTCTCTGAATCAGTACAAATACAGGGATTTTTACAGAGTTTAGTACTGGCAGGCTTACCTTGAAATAGTTGCACAACAGTGCGTTGATAATATATTTTCATCAACATTTTTTAATCCGCTGTATTTTCTTACGAAACTTACAGGCTACATAAAAGTATCGATAACAATACATTCGTATTTTTATTGATTTTTATAGTGTTTACTACACTTATATTTGATTTTTATAATGTCCCAAAAGTTAAGATCCGAGCGGGATTTGAACCCGCGACTTCTTTTAGGGAGTGCCGAACAGTCCCTTAGAGTTATTGGTCGAGTGTGATTAGGATCCGATGGCGCAGCGGTCAGCGCAGTCCCGTACCAAGGGAAAGGGCGCGGGTTGAAATCCCGCTCGGCTCTTAACTTTTGGGACATTATAAAAATCAATAAATTAGTATGTCTTAAACAAATACCTACCACCCCATGGATTCCTGACGGGTGGCGGCCTCGTGGTCGGCCTAGAAAGCGTAAAGGTCTGCGCACACCTAGGTCGCTGGCGATAGCGATCAGTGAAACGCTGTCAAATTTAGCTGTCTTTGACAGCGTTTCACTGATCGCAGACGCCAGCGACCTAGGCGTGCGCAGGCCTTTAGCTGACGAATGATAGGGGAGAATGGAAGAAAAAGACATGTTGTGCCGACCCCACCTATAATATAGGGGCAGGAAGAAGAAAGGCATTCGTAATAGTTAATCAGTGTACCAGTAAGAGAAACTGGTGGTCTAATGGTAGCGGCGTCGCCTTCCGATCCTAAGATCGTGGGCTAAAATCCAGTTGTTTACCAATTTATTTATTTAATTCTTTATTGCACCAAAAATACGTGACAATAGGAGAGCTTAATGCTAGACAGCATTTTCTACCAGCCAACCTTGACAAACCAATGAGTTTTTCTGATAAAATGTGCACTATGTCAGTACAACGACTATGTCAGCCCTGCCGGTCTATAAGAGTAGACTCCAAGTCCTTTAAATTTAATGGCCTTACTTATAAAAATATGTCAAAAGATAAATAGTGTTTAAACTATTGCCATCTCTTACCACTGGGTAATGACAAACAGTGACAGGGGTAACTTTAAACTAGGTTTAAATTTAAATAGCGTTTATAAGTATGCATGTATGACTTTAAAAAAAATTGTTTTCCAGTTATGCCGTTGTATCGGAATACTTCGGTCGCGGGCTATTCAACAAGGTGACACTCATCACAGAGACGATGCAGGACTCCCCCCCTCTCTCGGCGACTGCCTCCGCCCCCGCCCCTACGCCTGCCCCCGCGCCGCCCGCCCTCAACTACGGCCCAGGGGCTGAGGCCAAGCTGAGACTCACGGAGGGGCAAGGTACTATCTATAAACTTTGTAATAAGATACTATAAATTCACCATTTTTATACAAGCATATTGCTCACCTGGGGTTTAGTGGTAACCATCGCTTATAACAAAGAATTGCCTTGTCCATCAACTTGAGGCATACAGATGTTCAGCACGTTTTTTTACAAGCATATTGCCCACTTGATGTTTAGTGGTAGCCATCGCTTATAACAAAGAATTGCCTCGTAAAACTGCGTCCATCAACTTGAGGCATACAGATGTTCAGCCTCATGTGCCAGTAATTCCACCGGCACCCACACCCTTCAAACCGAAACAATGCTGCTTCACGGCAGAAATAGGCATGGCGGACTACCACCATGCCTATTTCTCATCCAGCATTTCAAATAGGCATAGTCTTTCACAAAGAGCTCTACTACTTTTTACTACTAGATTTGAGTAATTTCGGACTTGGCCATCACCGCCCTTCTCAAAAAAAAACCCCACTGTATTTAAAAAGCGAAATAAAAGAACATCATTTCTATCAGAATAACTTAGACCGTGTAGCGCACGGGTCGCTCGCTCCTAACGTGGCGTGGGTTCTAATCCGGTCGTGCACTAATCGATCTTTCCCTTCGAAATTTTTTGATAAATTATTTTATTTCAAAATCATTTTTTCATTTCCAGTATACACACCGATAGCGACAAAGCCCGTCGCACCAAAAAGCACCACAGTTGTACCAATCCCGGAACACAAGCGAGTGGTAGAACAAACCCGGTACAGTTCCAGCCTAGAAGCGAATATGAACAAGTTGGAACCTGTTCACTCTAAGACAACGCCTTACCAATCCCCCCAACCGCTCAGAAAGGAATCTCGGATATCACAGAATATTTCTACAGTAATCAATCGTGGACCGTTGAAGAATACTGGAGCAGTGAATCCATTTGGAGAAGAGAATTATGATGAAGCCAAAAATCCATTCGCTGATGAAGAAACAGGCGATCCGAAGAATCCATTTAGTGAGGATGATGATTATGATAAAAATTTGAATCCGTTCTCGTGAGACATATCTCAAGCAGTGAAAAAACACAGGCCTTGTTAGGTGATTTATGGAGGTAACTTTTCACGCAGGCCCCTATACCGGACGCTATAGTGCCTGGAAGAAGATTTTTAGTCTAACTCAATTCCTCCTCCTCCTTGTCCCTATTTACGGGACGCTACAGTGTCTGGAAGAAGATTTTTAGTCTAACTTGATAGTGAATTAACCAACTATTTAATTCAAAAAGATTTCCACTAGACCTTACGAACTTATTTAGGCTTGTCTGAGAAATCGACGTATCAATCAATTTGTGCCCTTGTAATGCTAGTGTGGTGATAGGATTCCGCTCATGCGCATCAAAGTGAAGACTGTTAAATTGGTTATGTTTCGAAAAAACCATCCACGCGTCACTAGAATGTGTTACAATCATGGATACATTTTTAAAAAGTAGAAGCTAACTTCTAAAATAGCTTTTAACTCAAAATACAATTTTCGACGTCTGGCACGTCGGGACGATGGGATGTATACAAAACAATAATTTATTTATTCAGTTGTCTAACAAGGATCATTTTGAAACGTCTTAAAGCTAGGTGAGTCTAGGTGCCAGTTCCACGCGACCAAGTCTAGAAGAACAGACAACAGCGTGTATTCCTCTTCATGCAAAAGCTTCAAATCAAAAACCTATCATGTTGGAGTGAAGCTTCCTTTCATCGCCAACGAAATTCTTTACATAGAGCTCCCCTAACACTGCATTAAGATGGATGACGTAACACGGTACCAAAAAGATTGCGCTGAGTTTTGGCTAGAATAATGAATAGTGAATGATTGCTTTAGCTAGGTTTGATAGATATAAATTCTTTATTGCACTAAAACAAAAATTGCATCGGACATAAGCGAACTTAATGCTAGAGAGCATTATTTTCCAGTTTTTGTGTAATTTTGACATTCGTAACGTGTTACGGTAGGCTCCACGTAGGTCATAATTTGTAGAAATCAGCCTTAAAGCTAATTTTATTAGCTATAGCTACAAGTTATATGCCCAAACCAATCTTATAGTGTCTGAAAAGTCTACTTCAGACACTATAACACTAGACACTATAGTGTAGTGAGACTTCGAGAGGTTCGTGGGTTCATATCGTACTAGTTCCATAACTTTTGGGACATTTTAGTTTATTTTTTATTTCTTTATGCGTAAAATCAATAAAGCATGAACTATATACAGCGCACGCGAAACGTAGGTAGTATAGCTAGATAAGGTATTACTAAGTTTAAAAATGTACTCATCCTAAATATTACAATACTAGTAGTGAAAATTTGTCATCAAAAACAAAAAGAAAATGTAAAAAAATTTACCTCAATTTCGCTCATTATCTTAAGAGGTATATAAAAATTAACAGGCTTGCATCTACTGTAGATGATTTAAATAGTGTCAGGGGCAACTGGTGACCCAAGCCCTACTTGCGGGACGCTATAGTTAAGTTGAAATATTATTTATTGTTGATAATTTTATACCGGATCATGTTAAGTTGTTTGCTAAAAGTTTGTACCAACGCATGTGATAATAAAATATGATATATGAAATTAAAACTCTTGTTTTCTTTAGACATACCGTGGTGTTTATTAGTTCTTTACCCCTCTTATATTTCCAGTTTAGTCCCATAGAAATTTAGTGCTGAAATCTAATACGAGAGTCCAAGGAACTAAAATTAGTTATGTAATTAGTTCTAGGGACTCTCGTCACTCATCGTCGTTACCATTGTTGGGTAGCGCTTTAAGAAAATATTATTCATAATTAATTGTAATAATAAAAAAAAACCTCGGTCTGCCAACCTCTTACTAATTGTAGTGTCTTAGAGGGGCTCACATGTGCTACTTACCACTGTTTGTAAAATTAACACCTCACTTACCATGTGTTTACAATTAATATATTGAGTAAGAATCGTCAGACGATCACCAGCATTTAGTCCATTCGAAAAACACTCAAAACCACTCGTCGTCATCCAGTCACCTTCGATATCAGTGTGTGCAGAACACCGAATTTTTATATAAGTAAAGAAGTTCTGTAAGAAGTGTCTGGAAATACTGCTGCAATTGCTCACCGTCGTTAGTCGTTAGCGACTTGCTTTGGAGTTTTCCGCTTGAGAAGTGAAATTGCATGGCTGGTTGCAATGGTGAGCGTTGTCCCTGTACTTGGAATGATACCAGCAGATAGGGTTGTCGTTCTCCATTCTGAAGGGGCAGCTCCTAGACCTGCTACGGGAACGAAAACGTCCCCTGCTATTAAATAAATAAATATTGTGGACAATTCACACAACACTTCCCAGCCCCAAACTAAGCAGAGCTTGTAATATGGGAACCAGATAGCTGATATAATACTTGAATACATTTTTTTTTGTAAATACATACTTAGAATACAATATAACACCCAGACAGAGAACAAACATTTATGTTCACCACACAAATATTTGTTCTCGGTGGGGATCGAACCCACGACCTACGGCGCAGAAGGCAGAGCTACTACCAACTGAGCTAGAGGCCAGTCAAAAGTTGTTGCGCCTACTGTTATAGCCACTCTGGTACGGTACCAGAGTGGTTATAACAGTAGGCGCAACAATAGCAGGGGACGTTTACCATAAGGGCACACGGGACCCGTGCCCAGGGCCTCCATTCTCAAGGGACCCCGAAGGACCAACAATTTCTCTAACACGTTTATTCTCAAAACATTTTGGTCGGACACATTACATATTTTTCACAATACAAGGCATATTCTACGCCATTATATCCTACTGTATTTGATTACCTATAATAAATGGCTATGCTTAGTAAAAAAAATGTTATTATAATTAGCTTTTATTACTTTCCAAAAGAGCCCAAAACTCTTGTGTGCCCAAGGGCTCCAGCCTAGTTTAAGACGACCTTGCTGGTACCGGTTATCTCCATTGACTTTACCAGACATCTCGCTAACTTTTTGAGCTAAGTTTAGATATTTTTCTTGGCGCATTACCTACCTCAAAACATCCAATGAACTGGCTACCTGAGCTATTTAATAGCCCAGCGACAAAATCATATAAATAAACCCTCGCTTCTCGCTTGTCGCCGGCGGTGTGACAAGTGCCTTAAGAGGATTCCACCCACTGCCTTCATATCTGCCAGATTTTTAATCATATTTTAATGCGCTGTCATATTTGACAGCGCTACAGCTGATCGACATCGCCATAGCCTAGATGTGCGCAGGCCTTAAACCATGCTAGAGTAATTGGTAGTGCTTGAGTAAAAGGATGCCTAACACAAGGTAAGGGAAATGAAATAAAAACAATAATGGAAGTTTTCAAAGCATTTTATTTATGACCTTTAACACTGTGTATAATATATTTGATAGTACATTTAGAGCAATGAGTAACATTACCAATTATTACATTGTTCTTATTATCATAAATTGAATGAAGACCATAAATTATAGAATATAATAATTTCTCAAATTCATTCTCGCCAACAATCAACAATCACCATCGAAATCACAACGAGAGACGGGTTGCGGGAAAGCTATCCGTCTCTCTCACACTCACGTAATAAGCGAGAAATAAAATATCTTACACGCCCTCGAGGCTAATATTACCAATATAACGATCGAAATAAATTACTAAACAGAGAACGTAATAACAGCTAGACCTATAAAAATAGCAGTACAGCTTAGTATACTCTATAAAAAAATATAATCCAGCGTGCGCTGTCATCTCTAATTTAAAACGTTCATTTATTACAGTAATAACAACATAATCGGAAAATAGCAAAAGAAAATTCAAAAAGATAAAAACGTAAACGACAACATCCGACTTAACGCACTACACATCCCGATTTTAAAACTCCTACTCAACTACGAAAACATTATTTTGCTATGCAAAATACATTACCCTATATAAATATTCGAAAAAAGAAATAATTTACAAACTTTGGAATGTTATACAAAAATGACTAGAAAAGGAAATTTCAGAATTCACGCGCTTCACATGAGATCTAATCATTCATTACATTTATTTTACTTACATATTGAAGAAGTTACACAAATATTAATTTCATAATAGCTATATATGTAGTATTTTGGACATATTCCGTCAAGACATATATTTTGTGATACCGCACAGCGATATATCAGAAATCCATGATCAACAAAAACTACATTTTCATCTTTCTAAAGCCCGCCACACACGTAGAGTCTGTTCAGAAAGAGAGCCGTCGTGGCCAAATTGTGAACTAACGTTTCGATTTTTATATGGCAGCTCATCCCTTTCTTTCAGTCAGCATTTTGCATCATAAAAATTAAATAAAGGAATAGTACACTAGTTGTGATAGGATCAAAACGCAACAGACGCGCTATTGTATTGCCCACTAAACAAAAAAGGTGATTAAGCACAGCTGCGCCCTCCAATCCCACGACGGCTCTCTTTCTGAACAGACTCTAGCTATAATATATTTCTAGAATGTCACCAACTTATACCGTAATTCATGCTATCGCATATTAATATAAGTTGGTGACATAGTATAATTATGTATAATAGCTATGTGTGTGACCGGCTTAACTGAAAAAAAATCGAATTGTGAAGACTAATAATAGTATTTTTTACTAAATTTGGATAATACTTTCAATCTTACACCTAAAATTATGCTAAATTTATTATCAGGTTATTCGCTAGTGGTTAGCTGAGTATTGGAATCTATAATAGTAAGCCAGTGAGTCGAACGAAGGAAAGCATTCTACTCTGTAACAGAACGTAGCAAACTGTACCCGAAGTCCCAGTGCATTTACAACATTTCGTTACCAAATGTTGTTTTCGTTTCGCCTATTTGTCTCTGTCTATTGTATGGAGAAAAGATGAGACAACAACTCTAACTACGCAACGTATTTTTGCCGTCTCATATTTTCTCGATGCAATAGAGAGAGACAAATAGGCGAAACGAAAACAACATTTGGTAACGAAATGTGGTAGCAAAACTCCGACTTCGGGTACTGCAGTTAGATTATTTACACAAACACACATCATCACTCACATTTACACAAAGCCTACTTTACCTAGTACTTGAATGCATCTTCGTAATTCAACATAAAATTTAAATTTACATTTTTCGCCTTAGATTTAAAATTACAGAATACACATCAATTAAAGCGATATTAATCGCACATTTTATACATTCTAAACTTTTTAAAGCAATCAGGACTTTCATTAGACTAACAGTTAAAGGAAGAAAATAAGGATATCAATATAAAACTACACATACATTTTCTAACTACGACGTAATAAATAAATATTGTAGACAATTCACACAACACTATCCAGCCCTTTACTAAGCAGAGCTTGTACTATGGGAACCAGATAGCTGATATAATACTTAATATATTTTTTTGTAAATACATACTTAGAATACGATATAACACTCAGACAGTTAAAGTTCCATATAAATATTTTAATTAGACTTTCTATGTATCTATGGACTGTTTAAATTATATAATGGAAATAAATTTGTGATAAAAATGTAGTTACTTATTCTAGTACATGACTAGATCTTATTGGAATGGTCTTATTGGATATTATGTGCCAATTCTTAGCGAAAAACTAAGAAAATATGAGATTTGCCAATAACATTAATCCTACTTTATACAATTACTTCAAAGATTCATTTAACAATTACGATTACAACACAATTCAATAAATAATTCTGAATTACTTATACATAATATGTATTAATACATAGCGCAATAAACCGATTTTAAACGCATGTCTACAGTAACTACAACGTCATAATTTAATATTTTTTATTTACAATACTAAACTGTCAAGAAAATTAACGTACGACATACGATAACCAACTACCCTCGATCTCCACCGAAATGGCGTTTGAGCCTCAAAATATACTTTCACCGTTCGGGCCATACGTATATACAAGGTAAATTACATTATATAATTTATTATGTTTGAAAAACTAGAATTCTCCGTTACTTGTCTTTTGTCAAGATATCTTGACTTCTATAATGGAGCCTAACAACTTCGTTTTCAAACATTTGTGCGTAATGCAATCTTAATTTCACAAATGCGAGTAAGGGCCAGTGCAGACCGGTGGACTTTACAATATAATCTTCTACAGTGGTATCTAATCGAATTAAAGTATTACTAAATGGGAACCACAGGTAACCCGCGTTGTTCCATCGATTTCGATTCGGTTACTTAAGAGGCCGGCGGAGGACGAATTATCATACAAACGTAATACCAAAATTATTACTAGTTTAGGCAGATTTTTACTATATTATTGTAATAACGGTATTCGTATAGTATTTATCTAGGTTCCTGAACAGTTAACAATTAAAAATCATTTTGGTATTACGTTTGTATGAAAATTCGCCCTCCGCCGGCCCCTTAAGATAAAGTCATTGCAAAACTAAGAAATGTAATCTTTCTTCAATTCAATAAAATAACGCAAACAATTTGGAACGTCAAGATTAATAAACGCCTCGGTGTGCGCTAGCCCTAAGCGCGTCCGCATTTATAGACCGGCCAGCGGGCCTCATAAAATACATGACCATGACAGATGATTTTCAAAAATGTAAGCTAAGTCCCGAGTAAATATTGATTATTATTGGACTATATTTTTCTAACATTAAAATTGAATAAATGTTTTAATAGCGGCCCACTGGCTTCGGTACCGACATATTACTAGAGTTAAAACATCGCATATCTTTATGCTTAGTATATTGAAACAGGCCAAATTGCTTAATCACATTGTTATAAATACTATATTTTTTAACCCCAATCCCATTTTCAGTGCACCGGTTTGGTCCCATCTATAATACTTTCTGACCGACAAATATATAAACAGTAAACTTAAAACGATACATATAAAATACTATATAAATATATACCTATTTACGTATATACCGTATTTGCATTAAATGCTGGTAGTAATAAATTGGTATAAATTGAGGATATGCTAAAATAATTGATTCTGTCATTCAAATCTTTCTAAAGTGGTTTGACTGTTATCGTCCAAAGTTTTTAAACCCTAAGACCACATAGTTAGATGTTTTTCCTCACTTACACACGTTCGGTCAAACTGACCCCAATCGAAACAATCTACCAAACCAGCCACAGTATATTCCGCTTTAAATGTGGTATAAAAATGCACCGTTACTGAGATATGGCACCGATATTATTTGGCACCATTAATAAATGCGATAGTATACTTATACTATAAAATCAGTCCTCACAATTGTTCAGGTACATTTTGGCAAATATTTTCCCACATTTCGGCCTTTTCTTTTATTTTGTTTGGTGTTCAAAATCCAAAAGATCACTATGAATCGTCATTTTAAACTTTAGCCAATGTCAATGTGGAGAATTAACGTTGGTCTTGTAATAGAATTGATAGCAATTCAATAAGTGATCACAAATCGACGAAGAACCCGAATTCAATCTAAGAACTAACACCAAGTTAATTTTAAGTTAGCTTGCGAAAATTCCAGTCATCGAATTGATATATAGTTGGATTTACGTATCGTAACCCGACCTGTCAAAATGTCCTGCAATCGTGAGGACTATTTATTCATCACTGAACATACAAGATATATTTGCTTATTCACCACTGAACATACAAGATATATTTGCTTATTCACCACTGAACATACAAGATATATCTGCTTAGTCATGAACATACAAGATATCTCTGCTTATTCACCACTGAACATACAAGATATATCTGCTTATTCACCACTGAACATACAAGATATATCTGCTTAGTCATGAACATACAAGATATATCTGCTTATTCACCGCTGAACATAACAGATATCTCTGTTTAGTCATGAACATACAAGATATCTCTGCTTATTCACCACTGAACATAACAGATATCTCTGTTTAGTCATGAACATAGAATATATCTCTGCTTTTTGGCATGTTTCAATACGTTTGCAAAAGATGTGCGTTGTTAACTCTTGTAGTATTATGCCCCTTGACGCGCCTAATAAACGAGGATAGACTCCATTGTGAGTTGGTCTCATGGCGCCGGCTGTGGCGCAGGCTTGTCGCCGCGGCGGGCGGAGCGCGACCTGTGTGCACAAACCTTAACAATAACATTACAGACGTTATGCATAAATGTATTTTTGATACAAATTATGAAAAAATATAAAAATATTTTATTTTTTAATTTATTTTATTTTATTTATTTTTAGTTTATTTTATTGGTTAATTTTTTATTTATTTATTATGTTGCACTAAGAAAGTGAACACCAACAGTATCAAAAGGTCTAAAAACAATATCTGGTATGTCAAATGTCACCTCAATCATAGGAGCAAACGGTAGACAACTTTTTTATACCACTTGCTGATGGGATATGGTACCCACCATAAATCAAGTGGTACTTAACCATTACCTCATCAAACATCGGGATATGGTAATCTTATGTAAAGTGGTAACACTACTTCATGATCATCAGCCTGAAGAAGTCCACAACTGGACATAGGAATGCATCGTAAAGTTGAGAATTTTTTTATGTTACTAAGGAAAAAATCTAGAATGACCGATTTATTTCTAAACTTCTATTCATATTTAGTTTTAAATATAGTATGCTCACCTTATCTGTCCCGCGAGTAATGGGTTGATGGCGTAAAGCCAATCGTGCACCTCCTTGTCTCCCAATGTCTGGAGCAGGTAGCCACGTTCCTTGCTCACCACACTGCATACAAAAAAATTCATAAATAATATAAAATTAAAGTAGGCGATAAATAATGTAGAACTCCAACTGAGCTGTGATACCATTTTTGTTTTGGCAATATAGAATTCTTACTAAGCTGTGATACCATTTTTGTTTAAAGTAATATAAAATTCCCCATTTTTGTTTTAGCAAGATCGAATCTTAACTGAGCTGTTATACAGTTTTTGTTTTGGCAATAAATACTTCTTACTAAGCTGTGATACCATTTTTGTTTTAGGAAATAAAGAATTCGAACTGAGCTGTTAAACAATTATTGTTTAAGGCAATATAGAAGTCTAACTGAGCTGTTATTATACAATGTTTGTTTTTTAAACTAATATAGAATTCCCCATTTTTGTTTTAGCAAGATTGAATCCTAACTGAGCTGCTACACAATTTGGGTTTTAGGCAAAAAATTCTATCTAAGCTGTAATAAAAGTTTGGTTTTAGGCAATATAGAATTCTTATTAAGCTGTGATACCATTTTTGTTATAGTAAAAATTCCAACTGAGCTATTATCCAATTTTGGTTTTAGGCAAATCATTCTATCTGAGCTGTAATAAAATATTTGTTTTAGGCAATATAGAATTCTTACTAAGCTGTGATACCATTTTTGTTTAAAGTAATATGGAATTCCAACTGAGCTGTTATCCAATTTTGGTTTTAGGCAAATAATTCTATCTGAGCTGTAATAAAATATTTGTTTTATGCAATATAGAATTCTAACTTAGCTATGATATAATTTTGGTTTCAGGCAAACAACTCTTCTAAATAAGTTGTGATACAATTTTTGTTTAAGGTAGAATTCTTACAAAGCCGTGATACTTTTTTTGGATTTAGCAATATGGAATTCTTACTGAGCCGTGATACCATTTTAGTTTTAGGCCAATAATTCTAACAGATTTCATATATTTTTTGTTTAAGGCAATATAGAATTTGAACCGAAATGTAGGTAATACCATGATTGTTTGGAATATAAGAATTCTGACTGAGCTGTGAAATATTTTTTCTATATTATGTTACATCCTTTATGAGTATAATGAAATAGGTTATTTTTTAATTGATTTTATAGTGTTTACCACACATAAGAAAATCGGATTAGGATCCGATGGCGCAGTGGCGCAGTCCCGTACCAAGGGGAAGGTCGCGGGTTCAAATCCCGCTCGGCTCTAACTTTTGGGACATTATAAAAATAGTGTTATTACCTGAATGTGTTCGGCATCCGCACCATCTGTTCCTGATGCTCTGAGTACTCGACATGTGCGTTGGCCAGGTTGATGAGGGCGCGCTCGATGGGATCACGCTCGTCGCGGTAGATGAACACGTATGGACGACGGACCACCTACACACAATACACGGTTTAAATCGTGATACCAATAGGACCGATCGTTTCTACCAGGTTTCTGTCTTGGTGTCTCATCTTTTCTCCATACAAAAGAGAGAGATACGTAGGCGAAACGAATTGTTGAACCTAAAGTTCCACTTAATTTACAAAATTTCCTCGGAAATGTTGTTTTTGTTTCGCCTATTGTATGGAGAAAAGATGAGACAGCAAAAATACGTTACGTAGAATCGATCGAAAAGAGTTGTTGTCTCATTAATTTTCTATACAAAAGAGAGAGACGTGCTCACACGAAAACAACATTTGGTGGACGAAATGTAGTAGCAAATGTTGTTTTAGTTTCGCCTATTTGTCTTTGTCTATTGTATGGAAATAATATGAGACGGCAAAAATACATTACGTAGTTAAAGTTGTTGTCTCATAATTCCTCCATTAGTTTACACCACTTTATTTGTATCATAGCTACATATTCTCATGGGAGATATAGCTTTTTCATGAGAGTTTCTTATTGGCTGTCAAATTTGTTTTTTCTAAATTTACCAGTATTCTTTCACTATTAGAAAGCTGCATTCACCCTGAGTAACATAGGCAATATTATCTGTTTAAAAAATAAATGTCTACCCGTGCGAAGCTGGGACAGGTCGCTAGTTATATATAAATAATAATAAATAAATATTGTAGACAATTCACACAACACTATTTAGCCCCAAATTAAGCAGAGCTTGTACTATGGGAACTAGATACCTGATATAATACATACATACATTTTTTTTTGTAAATACATACTTAGAATACAATACAACACCCAGACAGAGAACAAACATCTGAGTTCACCACAAATATTTGTTCTCGGTGGGGATCGAACCCACGACCTGCGGCGCAGAAGGCAGAGCTACTACCAACTGAGCTGAGAGGCCAGTCGTCATATAAAAGGTAGTAATGTATGTTCTGACCAGCCAGCGTTTCTTCCAGCCGTGCGTTCCGTGCTGCAGCACGTTGAGATGTCCGCGTCGTGCGACCGCGGCCGACACCCGCACCTCCTCGCACTCGGGCACCAGCAGCAAGCCGCCCGCGCCCGCGCCGCCCGCACCCGTCCACCCTGATAGGGATTTCTCCAGGAGCAAGCGCTCGGGGGAACATAGCCTAGGAGAAAGATATACAACGTCACAGCACATTATCTTTATTAACCGAAGGTCAAAATCCACAACACAAGTTATTCAACCTCGCGTCGATTTTTGATGCTACCAAATTAAGTGGTGCTTTGACGGATGCACTATCAGATCCTAATCACGCTCGCGATCCCTAAGAGTTATTCGACATGACAGCTACATAAAGAACATCATTGAAGGAAAGGTTGAAGGAAAACGGGGAAGAGGAAGGCCAAGAATAAGTTACATGAGCCAGATAAAAGAAAAAGTCGCTGTCATGTCGTATAAGGAAGTCAAGGAGGCCGCATTCGAAAAACTTAATTGGAGAAAATTGCATCAAAACCCCGACATGAGCTAAGCTCTTTAATTTAAGAAGAAGAAGAGTTATTCGTCGAGTTTTGTATTAGATAAACACTATAAAATCAATAAAAAAATTATCAATCAACATCCTATATCGGATCCGTATTAAATACACGTGTAATAATTTGGATACTTGAGTTGTCTTTTAAAATTATTGTAAATATTCTTACTCGAAGCTGCTAGCGCTGTGGATAGAGGACAGCAGACTGGGCGTGGAGATATCTGCGGAGACACCCTCGTCCACCGGCGTCGCGGGAGACACTGCCGTCTCGACCTCCTTGCTGGAAGACACGCCGCCTATTCTTCCTGTTAAACATACTCATCGTTAACTTCCTGTTCTCATTTCGAAGTATAGATAATAAAATAAAAGCAAATAATAAAAAAGCCTTTTTATTCCTAAAATAACTAAATACAAATTTATGTTTAACAACTTAAATTAGAATTAAAAATATTTATTTAGGACCCCTGTCGGGTATAGATTCCAGATTCTTCCATTTGTCCCGGTCCAGTGCTAGATCAAGCCAATTTGCTGTTTTTGCTCTTTTTTGTATTTCGTCTGCCCATTTGGTCTACCTGGTTCTTCTTACTCCTCTTTCCCGGTGAGGTCCCGCTCGTGCGGCGTCATGTCCCATGGCTCGTACACGCTGTCGTCCCGCGCGTACAAGCTAGCTATAAGGAGGCTCACCCTGTATAAGCTTGACGTATTTCCCGGTGAGGTCCCGCTCGTGCGGCGTCATGTCCCATGGCTCGTACACGCTGTCGTCCCGCGCGTACAAGCTAGCTATAAGGAGGCTCACCCTGTATAAGCTTGACGTATTTCCCGGTGAGGTCCCGCTCGTGCGGCGTCATGTCCCAGGGCTCGTACACGCTGTCGTCCCGCGCGTACAAGCTAGCTATAAGGAGGCTCACCCTGTATAAGCTTGACGTATTTCCCGGTGAGGTCCCGCTCGTGCGGCGTCATGTCCCATGGCTCGTACACGCTGTCGTCCCGCGCGTACAAGCTAGCTATAAGGAGGCTCACCCTGTATAAGCTTGACGTATTTCCCGGTGAGGTCCCGCTCGTGCGGCGTCATGTCCCAGGGCTCGTACACGCTGTCGTCCCGCGCGTACAAGCTAGCTATAAGGAGGCTCACCCTGTATAAGCTTGACGTATTTCCCGGTGAGGTCCCGCTCGTGCGGCGTCATGTCCCATGGCTCGTACACGCTGTCGTCCCGCGCGTACAAGCTAGCTATAAGGAGGCTCACCCTGTATAAGCTTGACGTATTTCCCGGTGAGGTCCCGCTCGTGCGGCGTCATGTCCCAGGGCTCGTACACGCTGTCGTCCCGCGCGTACAAGCTAGCTATAAGGAGGCTCACCCTGTATAAGCTTGACGTATTTCCCGGTGAGGTCCCGCTCGTGCGGCGTCATGTCCCAGGGCTCGTACACGCTGTCGTCCCGCGCGTACAAGCTAGCTATAAGGAGGCTCACCCTGTATAAGCTTGACGTATTTCCCGGTGAGGTCCCGCTCGTGCGGCGTCATGTCCCAGGGCTCGTACACGCTATCGTCCCGCGCGTACAAGCTAGCTATAAGGAGGCTCACCCTGTATAAGCTTGACGTATTTCCCGGTGAGGTCCCGCTCGTGCGGCGTCATGTCCCAGGGCTCGTACACGCTGTCGTCCCGCGCGTACAAGCTAGCTATAAGGAGGCTCACCCTGTATAAGCTTGACGTATTTCCCGGTGAGGTCCCGCTCGTGCGGCGTCATGTCCCAGGGCTCGTACACGCTGTCGTCCCGCGCGTACAAGCTAGCTATAAGGAGGCTCACCCTGTATAAGCTTGACGTATTTCCCGGTGAGGTCCCGCTCGTGCAGCGTCATGTCCCAGGGCTCGTACACGCTGTCGTCCCGCGCGTACAAGCTAGCTATAAGGAGGCTCACCCTGTATAAGCTTGACGTATTTCCCGGTGAGGTCCCGCTCATGCGGCGTCATGTCCCAGGGCTCGTACACGCTATCGTCCCGCGCGTACAAGCTAGCTATAAGGAGGCTCACCCTGTATAAGCTTGACGTATTTCCCGGTGAGGTCCCGCTCGTGCGGCGTCATGTCCCAGGGCTCGTACACGCTGTCGTCCCGCGCGTACAAGCTAGCTATAAGGAGGCTCACCCTGTATAAGCTTGACGTATTTCCCGGTGAGGTCCCGCTCGTGCGGCGTCATGTCCCAGGGCTCGTACACGCTATCGTCCCGCGCGTACAAGCTAGCTATAAGGAGGCTCACCCTGTATAAGCTTGACGTATTTCCCGGTGAGGTCCCGCTCGTGCGGCGTCATGTCCCAGGGCTCGTACACGCTATCGTCCCCCGCGTACAAGCTAGCTATAAGGAGGCTCACCCTGTATAAGCTTGACGTATTTCCCGGTGAGGTCCCGCTCGTGCGGCGTCATGTCCCAGGGCTCGTACACGCTGTCGTCCCGCGCGTACAAGCTAGCTAGAAGGAGGCTCACCCTGTATAAGCTTGACGTATTTCCCGGTGAGGTCCCGCTCGTGCGGCGTCATGTCCCAGGGCTCGTACACGCTGTCGTCCCGCGCGTACAAGCTAGCTAGAAGGAGGCTCACCCTGTATAAGCTTGACGTATTTCCCGGTGAGGTCCCGCTCGTGCGGCGTCATGTCCCAGGGCTCGTACACGCTATCGTCCCGCGCGTACAAGCTAGCTATAAGGAGGCTCACCCTGTATAAGCTTGACGTATTTCCCGGTGAGGTCCCGCTCGTGCGGCGTCATGTCCCAGGGCTCGTACACGCTGTCGTCCCGCGCGTACAAGCTAGCTATAAGGAGGCTCACCCTGTATAAGCTTGACGTATTTCCCGGTGAGGTCCCGCTCGTGCGGCGTCATGTCCCAGGGCTCGTACACGCTGTCGTCCCGCGCGTACAAGCTAGCTAGAAGGAGGCTCACCCTGTATAAGCTTGACGTATTTCCCGGTGAGGTCCCGCTCGTGCGGCGTCATGTCCCAGGGCTCGTACACGCTGTCGTCCCGCGCGCCCGAAGCCACGCCCACGCACTCGCCCGCCGCTTTGGCCGCCATGTTGCAAACCTCCTAATAACGAATTACATAATAAATCGGCAGTCATACGACAACAGCTAAACCGTATTCGGTGTTTTCATATTTTTTCAAATCATTTTTTTTTCTTCATCGAAATTCTCAGTGAATTGAAAACTGTGTCTTCTTTGGAAAAGTTTTTTTTAATACTGCTTTATAAAGGCCTGCACACACCTAGGTCGCTGGCGATGATCAGTGAAACGCTGTCGAATTTGACAGCGATATTCGACAGCGTTTCATTGATCATCATCGCCAGCGACCTAGGTGTGCGCAGGCCTTAACTCGCTCTTAGGCACTCGGGTAAAAACTATTTTGAACTAACTTCAAATAAAAAAGAGGATTCTCGGTAAGTTGAATTATATTTTTCATTACTCATACTCTGAAAGTAGGTCTGAAGTTGCCTGAGGGGCCTAATTGAAAGTAAAACTTTCAGCCCTAGGGAGAATCACTTTCTACTGACAGCTGTCAAATTATAAAAAAAACAAGTTCTATTTTATTCAACCATGTTCCAACTTTCTAAAGTCTTTCTAACTGCAAGGAGGTTGTTGAACCAAATTCCAACTTTTTATTCAGCAAGTAGGTTGGAAACCCATTACAACGGTAAGAAGTTTAAAAAGTCTAATTAGAACGCAATGTAATATTTAAATTTAAATAACATAAAGATAGTATTAAATAAATAATATATCTTCTAAATTACTTGATTAGTGTATAGCTTCAACTATTTATTTAAAATAACATAGATTTAAATTATGAAAATGAAAATAATGGCTGAATAATGCTGGCGAGCCGAAGCCGAAGGCCCGCCAGAGAAAAAGAAAAAAAAAACCGGGAAGGCGGCAATTCAATCTTCATTTTCACTAATTTTTCTTTCATGTTTTTATTTTTACTTTCCTTGTATTCGTAATGAAAAGCACAGTGTTTACCTCGGGTGAAAGTCTTTTGAGTCCCTCAAGCTCCATTGGCGCCCTCGCTAACGCTCTGGCGCCAAACCCGTCTTGGGACTCAAAAAACGTGACTTTCAACACTCAGGTAACAATGTACTATTAACGTTATAGTAGTATATTTTTACCCTTATGTATTTTTTGTTATTGTCTACGACGACCATACCTTTTCTGTCTTGGTGAAGTCGTTGGGCGCCACCGTATTCTCGTGTCCATGGCGCAGTCGTTCACGCAGCGCTAGGAAGTGTCGCGTGCGACCCACTTGCTCCAATCGAGTCATCTTCTCTAACTCCCACTGTCGAATAGAAATTCGTCAAAAAATGCAATGAAAAATCAACTTTATTGAAATGAAATGATTTATTTTTCCTTGAAGTATGGTTGTGTCTTATAGATAATTGAGTTCATACACTTCACTGCTTAACTCAGAATGCAAAGTAGAAATAAACATATTATTTAATATTTTTTTTAATAAATAAATAAAAAGGCAATATCAAACAATAAGGTTTTTGATACTAATTATGACGTAGTATCTTTTGTTATTTTCAATTAATAATACTGCAAATTTTAAGGACTTATGCTAATCTGTATTTATTTATAAACGAAAACGTCTACTCATCATGATCACCCAATCTACATGGTTTAGACGTCTGACATTAGGCACAAGACATCTCTGAGGAATGTAGTCACTCACAAGAATCATCATTTTTGAAAATTCGTACCCCAAGGCGTTGGAAAGGGGAATAAAAGTGGCAAAGACATCACAGCACGCGAAAATTCAGGAAGGATTCAAGAGACAATTTCTTTACCATAATGATATTAAATTAACACAGGATTTCCACTGATAAATGAAAGTAAAAACTATTGTTACCTGATGGTCGAATATAAGCGAGTCCCCGCGAGGCCTCCAGCCATGCAGGTTTTCTTCCCCGCGCACGTACGTCCCGCTTGTGTCCAACACACGCCTCTGTCGCCTTTGTACACCTGTCACCACATACAATACAATAAGTATTTATTTACAACACACAAAAAAGTTGTTTGAAATCTATAATATTATAAGGCTGAAGAGTTTGTTTGGTTGAACGCGATAATCTCGGGAACTGCTAGTCCAATATGGAAAAAAGTGTTTGAATAGTCCATTTATCGAGAAAGGCTATAGGTTATATCATGCTACGAAGGAACAGCATGAATGCAAAATGTTGCAAAAATCTATGCCTCTCCTTTTCTAAAAATCACAATTTTGATAAGAATGGAATGCTCCTAAGCGTTCTTGAATGTTCTATAACATTCTGGAATACTACTTCAGTCTCGTTATACTGAACGGTGGCAGGTTTAAATACACACAGGGCCGAGCGCGAGCCGAACAGAGCGCGCTTCAGCGACCGACCCGAGCGGGCCTCGCGTCCCATACCAGCACTGCAGTGGCAGGTGGCTCGTTATACTGGGCGGTGGCAGAGTCACATACCGGGCTCCAAGGCGCGATGCAGACTGAGCTCGTAGACGCCGGTGAGATGGTCGGCGCGGGCCGAACAGAGCGCGCTTCAACGACCGACCCGAGCGGGCCTCGCGACCCATACCAGCACTGCAGTGGCAGGTGGCTCGTTATACTGGGCGGTGGCAGAGTCACATACCGGGCTCCAAGGCGCGATGCAGACTGAGCTCGTAGACGCCGGTGAGATGGTCGGCGCGGGCCGAGCGCGAGCCGAACAGAGCTCGCTTCAGCGACCGACCCGAGCGGGCCTCGCGTCCCACCACCACCACTGACAGGTCCTTTGTTATGATGGCTGGCCGGCCGCAGTTCTCCACCTGCGAACCAACATTTTATTCAGTTGGCGCTCACTGAAGCTGGTGCCAGCTGGTAATTTCCCACGGTTTTCGTAGCGGAACGCTTATCGTTTCGTCCATACCTCTAGATATGCGCTAAGCGTTATATAGACGACCTCTCCATTGGCGCTGACTCTGTTCAGCATAGGAGAGCCGTGCAGACTGCTGTCCCAAGCGGCTTCGAACCTGTTACAGAAGAATATGTTTACAGAAGGGCAAGTCTCACTTTATTAAAACATTTTGTAGTCGACTATTTGTCTCTCTCTATTGTATGTAGAAAAGATGAGACAGAAAAAATACGTCACGTAGAAGCGAGTTGTTGTCTAATCAATTTTCTATACAAAAGAGAGCGACACGTGCTTACATGAAAACAACATAGTTTTTTTTTAATGCGGATTATCCACACACCACTATCTAGCCCCAAACTAAGCAGAGCTTGTTCTATGGGAACCAGGTAGCTGATATAATAATTAAATACTTTTTTTTGTAAATACTTACATAGAATACAATATATATAACAACCAGACAGAGAACAAACATCTGTGTTCACCACACAAATATTTGGTTTCTCGGTGGGGATCGAACCCACGCCCTCCAGCGCAGAAGGCAGAGCTACTACCAACTGAGCTGTAAAGGCAGTGAAAAAGATCTGTCGTCGTATTTTTTTACAATGAATTGCCTATATTTTGACCATGTCACCAACTTATGCTGAGGCAGAGTCCGTTTTGCGATGCACAAGGCTCATCTCTGTAGTTTAATGATAAGTTGTTAAGTTTAAATTATTAGTATGAGTTTTGCTTAGCTTAAATCTCAATTCTTTCTATAAGTGTAGTAGTTACCTGAATACAGCTCTATCATCGAGCGAGGGCCGCTCTCCCGGGAAGAGGCCAAGAGAGAGTGCGCCATCTTCGTCACTATCTGTCGTGTCTTCGCTGGCTTCTGGCGTGTTACGGATGCGGCCTGATACAGATATGCTACGTCAAAGATTTTGTTCTCATCACACTTCTTTGATTGCAGAGTGGTAATAGAGACCACCGAGCAAAGCGAGCGTACCGCGGCAGCAGCCACCGTAGTGCCAGAAAATGTTGTTTTTCAATACCCTCAAAGGGGCTTTCCCCTTTAGAACAATTATCCATCACTAGATGAAAAAGAGTATACTACTACTGAGTAGCAGATAAATAATAATAGAAATATTTATCTGCTACAGTATACATGGGCCTTAACAATTTCACAGTGGAAAAAACTAACCTCCTTGCTTAGCACACGCAACATGGTGTGTACCATGTTTCAAAATAAAAATAAAAAGCGAGCAAATAAAAAGAAAATAAACAATCCCAGCAAATCCCAGCTTTGTAATGGCGAATGTTTGCTACATATATTTTTTAACATATTACCTAATGTATATTAAAGTAAATTAAATAATTTGATTTTGATTTGAATCTCTAGCAATATTTTTGTTTGATGCCCTAAAAAAACTAAATTAAAAAAGATTCAAATATTTTAATTTGAATCTCTAGCAATATTTTTGTGAAACTACACGTTAAAAGTACAAATATTTTGATTTGAATCTCTAGCAATATTTTTTTGATGTCTTTAAAAAGTTAAATGATAAAGCATTGCAAATAATAAAGTAAATGCAGATAAACGGACATTTACCGAGCACTAGTTCCCGCACGTCGGTCCACTGCAGGTCTCCGGACGGCTCGTGGAGGATGGTGATGCGGATGCGACGCTGGATGCCTTGGTGCAGGACGAACAGCCCGCGGCATGGTAACTCGTCACTGTGTTCTACCACCTGGAAATACATATTTTTTATAATTGACCCGAAGGAGCACTGGTGGTCTAGTGGTAGTGGCCCCGCCTTCCGATCCGAAGGTCGTGGGTTCAAATCCACTCGTGTACCAATGAGTTTTTCTGTCGAAAAAATGTATGTGCACTATGCCAGTACTCTTAAAAACGGTGAAGGAAAACATCGTGAGGAAACCGGCGTGTTGTAGAAGCTAAAAAAGTTCAAGCAACACGTGTCAAGGGTCACGCAAAAAGGGCCCACCAGCGGCCTACTTGCGGAAAAACCTGCCCGCACATCAAGTGCCCATGATAAATTTGCCAAAGGTGTTTTATTCTTGTAATGTGCATTTTATAGTTGTCTGAATTAAATTTTTCTTCTTCTTTTTTTTGTTTTATCGTATCACTGTTTCTTTCAAACCAGTGTGGTGAAATAATTTAAGTGCGCCTTGGAGATGCTCCTTTCGTGCAATCGACACATGTTTTATGAACTTGCCGGATGCCGTCATGTCGGTTACTTCACGATGTTTTCCTTCGCCGTTTGAGAGTACTAGCATAGTTTTTTGCACATCGTTTTTTCAACAGAAAAACTCATTGAACAACGAATTGATTTGAACCCACGACCTCTGTCTCTCAGTCGTTTCTGGAGATAAGAAATAATCCACAGAAATAATTCCACAAATACTTCCGTGCCAAAGCGGCATTGTCCTAATGTAAACGGTATAATTAAATCTTTATGTGATACTAGCAGCCTGTCCCGGCTTCGCACGTGTGGATATTAATTTTTCAAACACATATATATATAGCCTATATTACTCAGGGTGAAGTTAGCTTTCCAATGGTGAAAGAATTTTTGAAATCGGCACATTCATAATATTAGTATAGAAAGATGTTGTTTTGTATAGTTACTTACAGCAGGCACGTATTCTCCATTCGGCGCTAGCTCGCAAATCTCAAACCAGACGAGCAGATCGTGCTTAGAATGCAAGTGCGAGGAGCAACAGGGCGGCGCCACGGAGGCTGCGCCCCACTTAGGGCTCCGCACCGGCGCGGAGATGGGGATGGAAGGGGGAAGCATGCGCCGGGGGGGAGTACGCCCCGCCACCGGACCGTCTTGTTTTGCATCCTGGGGGGTTTATATTAGTTATAGGAAGAACTGTGTACTAAAAATTATGAACATCGTGAAAATACTTGAAATTAAATTAATTTTTAAATAAATTAATTTTTAACTGCCATGTCGTATGGAAGTCAAGGAGGCCGCATTCGATAGACTTAATTGGAGAAAACTGCATCAAAGCCCCGACAAGAGCTAAGCTCTTAAATTTAAGAAGGTGATACAACGTAAAGAACGTAAAGAACTGTAAACAAAATCTATGATGGGACTGCAGTGTTTTGTCCAAATACTAATAACACATACACATAATACCTTGTGCAGAGGATGTTGTTGGTAGTGACCGAACACTTCGAACACGATCGGCTGCGTCTTGATGTATTCCACGAAAGACTTTGTTACTGGCACTGTGATCTATTGAAAAAAAAAAACAGAAAAAACATCAATATCATCTTCATTCACAGCCCGACTTAACCCACTGCTGGGCCCACTGCTGGGCCCACTGCTGGCCTCTCTTTGCTATTGTCATCTTCTCTTTTGTGCCAAATGTAAAAAAATGCAAATGTAGCAAATTACTTTTATTCCTTTCTTTTTTCTTTCTTATTCCAGTACAGAAATAACACATATAAAAAATATTAAGACATAATAACCTGGTCCAAGTATCAAATAAGCTGGAAAGCCTAATCAATCTAAAATCTTGTCCCGGGCACTACAACGTCCCGTAAATAGGGGCGTAAGTGAAAAAAATTATTGAATTTATTTTATCTGGCTTAACAGCACATCAAAAACGATTTGTCTACATTGGAGTTGACAAAAACTATTTCTGTCACTTTTTCCGTCTAACAAAAGAAAGAGACGAAGTTCTCTTCGATAGAAAAAAACGCCTAGGGCGCTAATGCTAAGCGTGTTGGTAATAAAATGTCTTACATTTTGCACGTGGTAAAATCCAAGCGGAGTATTCTTTCCTGTGTTCTTGACGGGCTCTGTCGAGAATGCATCTTCATTGCGATGAAGGAAGCTGTCAGAACAAGAAAACAGTTATTATTGCATGTGTATGAATAAAAGAAGGTAAATATAATAATGAACACAAAATTAAATTAAACAATAATATGTATATAAAAAAATTACACACGGTCAATTGGACAAAAAACTTACAGATATAATTATAAGTTTAAAAAACTTGAGAAACCGACTTCATTGCCAAACGGCTAAACCGATTTTAATAAAATTTGTTTGGGACAGTCTGGACGTAAAAATAACCTTCCAAATAAAAAAATAATTTTCTAAATCGGTTCATAAATGACGGAGGCATGCAGTTACAAACATTAAAAAAATTATTTAAAAAAAAATAGCAACACCGATTTTAATAAAATTAAAATGGGACCAATCTGGAAGCAGTACCTTTCAGATAAAAAAATAATTTTTCAAATCGGCTCACAAATGACGAAGTTATGCGGTAACAAACATAAAAAAAAAAAATAAAAAAAAAAATAAAAAAAAAAAAAAAAAACATACAACTGAATTGAAAACCTCCTCCTTTTTGATTGGAAGTCGGTTAAAAATGACAAATCGAAGAAAAATTACAGTTTACAATATATTAAGGGTTAATTTGAAACTGGCGGAAACTTAAACACAAAAAAAATTAAATCTGTGTTACATAATTCATCTGCAAAATCTGGTCTTCAGCTCGGAGACTAAAGAACTGTCCATTCAATAATAGACCTTGGCATAATACAGATAAAGCTCTTACTTGAACTGACAGAAAACATCCGCATAGTCGGTGGCGACGCTATGGGCTTGCAGCACGGTGACGCGGAACGTGAACTCCATGCCGAGAGTGAGGTGTTCCGGGAGGTCTTCCTCCTTCAGCTCGGAGGCTAGGGAACTGTCTATTCAATAATAGACCTTGGCATCATACAGATAAGGCTCTTACTTGAACTGACAGAACACATCCGCATAGTCGGTGGCGACGCTATGGGCTTGCAGCACGGTGACGCGGAACGTGAACTCCTTGCCGAGAGTGAGGTGTTCCGGGAGGTCTTCCTCCTTCAGCTCGGAGGCTAGGGAACTGTCTATTCAATAATAGACCTTGGTATCATACAGATAAAGCTCTTACTTGAACTGACAGAACACATTTGTGACGCGGAACGTGAACTCCTTGCCGAGAGGTTTTCCTTCTTCAGCTGGAAGGCTAGGGAACTGTCTATTCGATAATAGACCTTGACATCATACAGATAAAGCCCTTACTTGAACTGACAGAACACATCCGCATAGTCGGTGGCGACGCTATGGGCTTGCAGCACGGTGACGCGGAACGTGAACTCCTTGCCGAGAGTGAGGTGTTCCGGGAGGTCTTCCTCCTTCAGCTCGGAGGCTAGGGAACTGTCTCCACGGCCGCTGTCAGCGTCGCATTCACCCATTGCTAATTCTGTAGACAAAATTATAAAATGTTTTTTATTGTTGCAAAAATTTCAAAAACAATAATGAACATAAATAAATGGCCAATAATCAGTATGTTTGATTGAAAAGTCAAGGTTTGCAGAGCTGGTTTTCTTTTTTATAACGCTTTTATTAGCTTCACCTGTATGTATGTATGTATGTATGTTTGTATGTATGTATGTATGTAACCGACCCCTTTGAGCTCGATTTTGTCCTACTTTGAACGATCAGATTTGATTCAAACTTTGCACACCGGTCAAAGGTCGATGACAATGCAATAATATGAACTTACTTAATAAACACCTTGAGTGTTTAATCAGGCGTCCGTTTCCGTCGCAGTTAGGGTTTGTTCCCGGGAATTCTCGTCCCGGGAATTCCCGGGAAATCGGTCGGTCTCGTACCCGGGAAATTCAGCTCGAGAAAAGTCGAGACATCGAGAAGTTTAAATACACCTCTAATATCGCTGCTACGCTACCTAATCAGCCCCGATAATTTTATTCTCAAAAAGAGTGCTTATTTTACCGATAATAGCAATACATTTTTAATTGGATTCGTCTATACCCCACTGTTCCCACTACTACAGATACAGAACCTTCGACAGGAAATAATTCAGAAGTTGTCGAAGCAGGCGTAAGCGAATCAGAAACTGAACAAGACAGCTTTGCAGCTCAATTAGAGAGAGCAATAAAAGGTGTTTCGAGAAATGGTGAATCAACTAATGCTGTGGTGCTTTCCAAATCAATTATAAAAAAAGAGTTTTTGCTATTTGAAAAAACAGGCAAGAGGACCCCTAATCTGGAAACACTATACAAAGCATTAATTTCAGTCAAGCCAACTTCAACAGAAAATGAAGGGACCACATTTCCCGATATGGAAAACCATATCGGGAAATGTGGTCAGTAAGATTAGGAGCCGGCTGTCTGATAAATCTATTAATGCTTTGGTTTATCTTAAGGCATATTTCATAAGAATTAATAAGCAGGCTTAAAGACAGTTATATTTTTCGTATTAATAGTAGATAGATATCTCTTATTTAATTACATTAAATCTGCCAAAAATTGTGATACTATACCATACCACCCACATAGTGAGATTAGTGAGTGATCTTTAGTTATGATGAGAAAAATTATGATTGTTTTTAGTTAAGATGTTTGTTTTAAGCTGATTGTTAACAGAGATTTTGTTTTTTATTACAGATTAGTGAGATGAGATTAGTTATGATAAGGAGAAGAAGTATGATTGTTTTTAGTTAGCAATTTTGTTTTGAGCTGATTTTTTATTGAGAACTTGTTTTTTTTGTTAAAAATTATGTTGATTTTTTTCATGTAAAATAAACACAGTTAAATTAAAGACTCTTTTTATTAATTAAACAAAAATTTAGACGTATTTTATTTTTTCTCGACAACCCGAGAAGACCCGAGAAATCAGGCTCGAGAAGTCTCGACACCCGAGAACTAAAAAACCTCGAGAAATCGGAAACCCTAGTCGCAGTACAAAATTTTCTTATTAATATTTTAGTTGGAAAAACCGTTTTCGCAGTTACATCTTATCGTTAAGAACGAACAGTTATCGTACAATTTCTTAGCAATCAGTTAGATTAGTAATAATCAGTCTAACACTGCGTACAGCGTGGCGCGGCTGGGGAGCACTTTCTGGCCGCGCCACCAACTTCGTCAAATTTATCTTGAACCTTCGTAGTACAATTTTTTTTAATCAACGTACAAAAACGAACAATTGTAGTACCTTCCATTGGTATAACTTGCATTGAAATTAGAGCTTGTGGCGCGGCTGGAAAGTATCACACCGGAAGTCGATTCGAAATCGTAAAAACCAGGGTAAAAACAAAACTATATAAATGAACCCCATGCTTTTTTGTACAATAATATAAAATTTTCAACAGTTTTATTTTTAACTTTTTAGTTCAATTAGTTATAAAAGCGTTTTTTTTTTAGTTTTTTAAACTATAATTTATTTCTAAATTAAGCTAGATGTTACTCGGGCTCTGGCGAGTGTTAAAGACGGTTGGTTGTTTATTAGAATTTTAAGGTTTTACCATCAAGTTGGTAGATAGGTTTAGGTACTATATACTACCTGCACCTATGTATACATTGTGCCGTCATTTATTTATTTACTTGCTACATTAGCACACATGAACCAGTAGGAAACAAAAACACTAAAAGAAAAAAGATAGAAAGAGATATATCGAGAAGTGCGTCGTGTTTCTGTGTGCTACAGCAGAAAAAGTCCTTGACTCAGCTCATCTCAGCGGAACGCTATGGTACCAACCGCACAAACTTACCTTCAATTTTGATATTAGAGTCTGTGATCTCAGTGATACGGTCCTCGAGATTGAGCGCGTTGTTTTTCTCAACATTGGACATCGCTCCTGTGATGGCCTTAGTGCGACGAGACGGTACTACGTCATCGTCGAACGATATCTTGGCGGATTGCTTTACTCCGGCTGCAAACTCTGCATTGTCTATAAAAAAGTCATAGAATAAATACTTTATTTGAGAGAATTTATTTGTGGAATAATTGCTACTAGATATCATGTTTAAAACTGAAATAAAAGAAGAAAGAGCAACCATTTATTCAACCAAACCAATTACATACTTAACAAAAACAGTAAACTTTAAATAAATTGATAATAAAAATTCGTACGCTAAAAGTTGTGGTGAAAAGGCCTGCAGTTTAGCATAATTATGTTAATATTAATATACAGTAGCACTGGTCTTCCGCCGAGGCCTGCAGCTCAGGCCTCTAACTGCCAGTAAGACAAGGCAGCCGAACCGGATTTCATCGCCTAAACCCCGATAAAAATATTTTGTTCAGTTTTATATTGCATACATTTATGGTAAGAACTATTTGTCAGTTATTTAAACCCCCTGGTTGCATTTCTTGTACATATAACCCGTCTTACAAAATAATAATCTACTATCTATTAAATATTTTATATATTTATATCATTTTATAAAAATAATAACAATAATAGTCAAACAAAAGACATGTCCCGTAAGTAGGGGCTTGAGTAAACACCAGTTGCCCTTGACGCTACAGTTCTTACATCTTAGATACATTTAGATTATACATAATACCGAACAAATTAAAAAACAAAACTACCACTCTACTCTACTTTTTAGAGTCAAACATTGTAACCTTCACAGTTTTTACGATTTGGTAGAATATCTTACTTTTATCAGCATCGATAACAGCCTGCACCGCTACGCGAAGGTAGCCCTTCACGTCGCCCTTCTCGTTGACGATGGCCACCTTATGGATCAGTGGCACCGGGTATAGCAGGTTCGAAAGGTATACGAAGCTCCTGTCAAATAATACCTCAATTAGCAACTTTTTTTAGGACGCATATGGTTTAAATTTATTTTTCCGATACAATACGAGTCATTATATGAATTGAAAGCTATCAACTTCTGGCTGTGTCCTCATTAGGCGAACAGCGAGTGGTTTACTATTTTCTTTCAGTTCGTTATCCATATTGTTTTCCGGTTTTGGGAACAGGACATCCCTACTGAGACCGGGCGAGGAGACACATCACTAGTCGGGATAGGAAAAGATGGCGTCGTGATGTGTAGATGTTTGTTTGCCGTTTATTAAAATTAAACAAAGTTCTAGCCATATTCAAAGAAAAGTTTTTGTTGTAACAATAATATTTATGTTGCTTGTCAAAGATAAGTTTTATTTCAATTCGTTTTTTATTGCAATCGAAACTCAAAACAATGTCAAAACTGACAGATGCGACTAGGTTTTGATTTCAACAAAAGACACTCAATCACCCACCACATAGGCCAAGTGTCTGTTGCCATCTTGATATATGTTGATATGAAAGTTACAGTGACCAGAGATTTTAGCGAGCCGCTAAAATACTTTTTTATAGGAGTCATGAATAAGGGCTTATGTTTAAGGCATTAATCCCTGTAAATTGGAAACTTAAATTCAAGTTTCCAATTTACAGGGATTAATGCACTTTCTGCAGGCGAATTTCAACAGATAAGTCCTTACCGTCCAACCAGACGGAACCACGGGAACCGGTCATAGAAGGGATCCCCACCCGTCACCGACTCGATGTTATGGTCCGGTGATGTTGGAGACAGCTCAGCCTCATTGTGGTACATCTCACGCATCAGCTCCAGCCGTTGTCTGCAAGAAACACGATTCTAGACTCTATTCTTGAGTGCATAAGGCAGTAAGCAGGCCAGGACATGCCAAAGCTGGGGATTTAACTTTGGGTCGAAGGCATAGAGTTGGTTTTTGAATGGCAGAAGCGGAGGCGGCTTGGTGTGTAAGATGGATTCAGGATTGCAAAATTGGATAAGCGAGTAACTAAAAGTACACTGACAAAATCTTTATTCATAATACCGTCATAATGTCGTTTCTTCTCATTGTCCGCCGGATATTTTAATATGTATATTATTTTATACAATTTTAGGCATTATGATATAAAATAGTTGAGTGCCTAAGCTTTGTGCTGGATAGGCATTAGGCAATTGAAACGTACAGCGGCATTATCTACTCTACAACACACTCCATATCGAAAGCTAAACATTGCAATCTATAAACTAGACTAACGCAAATTATAAAAAAAACAATGGTGGTTATGTACATACTATAATAAAAATAAGCATTACATTGTATATAGTGCCCTAGTACCTTGTTTAAAAAACCTGTCAAATAAATTTGCACGCTATAATAACGATCACACAGTGTAATTTGTTATGTAACACTGGGTGCCATTCCTAAATTGTCGCGTGCACGCTTTCTGCTTCCCCTTATCTCATTGGCTGTAACGAACAGTGACAGTTTATATAAGCCAATGCATATAAGAATAAAAACAATACAAAATACGACTTCGTCTCATCCTACCGGCTGCGCCAGTTCAATTCGGCAAGGGCTGCCACGCTCTTAGATAGAAATATAATATGTTGGGAGAAATGTGTCAAATGAAATATGCGAAGGCAATTATAGAAATGTGAGTTCGAATAAATCAAAACACAAGTTGTATCCTTTAATTTGTACACAGCTTTTTCTGTGACGTTTTCGTTTTGGGGGAAACAGAAATGTTCTTATAAAGTATACCTACTGACTGAGCCTAGCTCTGATTAAGTTTAATATTCCGTAACGAAATTATATGAGATGAGAAATCTGACAAGCGACAATCCGTATTTCTTTTTATACTTGCAGCGGTTCGGTTATACGGTTCGCTGAGTTCAACTTATCAGTATTTTGTCCGTCTGTCTTTTAATATAGAAACGACTATTAACGGAGACGCAGAAAGCGTGCACAAAGATCCCTAAAGCCTAATCATACAGCGAGGCGACAACAAACCTCGACGGCAGCAGATTAGCCAATGAGAGCCTCGTCTGCTGTGCGCAGGCTGATATACACTGCAGGATGTCCTGACCCTGGCCCGCTTGGGCTACCGCGGGGGGCGGGGCGAGGACTAAAGGGGTCGCGTCTTCTTCTTCCGCGTAGGCCGCTTCATTCATGTTGTATATCTGACGCATAAGCTCCAGACGATGGCTATGGACAATATAGTGCCATGTAGCCTTTGGCCCTACCCCTTGGAACGTATCTGCCTTACCACCAGTCTTTTAAAATCTGCGTGTCTAAATTCTCCTCGAATTCGAATCTTTCAAACACGATGAGAATTCCTAAAAAATATGTACTTTCAGATATTTTTCTAAATACATTTTAACACGTCTTTTTATAGATCTAAGAATAAGTATAAAATTAGAAAACGAACTCCAAACATAACCACTTTACAATCTAATCTATTAGTCTAGTACAAAGACAAAAATCATCTAAGGAACGTGCATTTTATAAAAATGAAAAATCACTAATTATTTTGTAATTATCTTAGTCATCAAATGTATTTTTGATGAAATAATATATTTTTGTAAATGCACAAATGTGAAATAAAAATAACAAGCGGCAAATAAAGACAAGCGGCGTAATTATGATTTTCGGCATTCTAACATTTATACATAAAAAGGGTATAGGTAGTAAAGTACTTACCGGTAACATTATACGCTATGTACAAACTACCCAGGAACCTATTAGTATATTTATATTCATATTATATGGACTCATATAGAAATAAAAACAAAATTAAAGGAGTCAAAATCAACATTGCAATCAGCAAAAAAATATTGTTAAAATTAAGGTTAACAAAAGACAAAAATAAAAAAACACTCAACACATAAAGACAAAACAAGGTGCAAATAATAACAAAATCAAATGAGTGTGATAGTGTTTCACTCTTATAAACAATAATAAATAAAAAAAATACTAAAATATCCTATATTATGCTCAAATATGTTTTTCTTTCAAATTTTTGTTAAAACATGATTGTGTCGAGTGCAATGAAGGAGTGAGGCGCACTTAAAATCCTTTCACCACTTCCTCCTTCAATTTCAATCCTTTCACGTAGTCTTATCGTGAAGAAGAAGATTATTGTTTTGTCAAAATGCATGTATACCTATGTACTGTAAATTTTATTGTTATGGAATAAACGGCTTTTTTTATTTTATGTTTCTCATTCTGTCATGCTAAAATACATCTATATATGACTCAGCCCATTATTATAAGCCGCAGTTTCATAGTCTTTTAATGATGAAGTTAATTATTGTTTAAGTACCCTCCTTTTGCAGAATATTTTAGTATGATCGAATCTAAGGTGCGAATAAAGTTTGACGAAAAAATCGATTTTTGATTTGACAAAATGTGATATCGCTCACCGCAGTTTCTCAGTTGACTGATACTACGTAGAGCTTATTTATAATTCAGTGACCTCTGATGAAGGCGGATTTAAATCCAGCGCAAAATTTTTATACAACGGACTCCAGTTAAAATCGCCCTTTAGTTTATTTTTTAGTGGCCCGATACTGACCACATTTTCTAGGGCTACTGAGTTTTAGCACCGTTCCTATTGTAAGAGGGTCTCTTCCACAATAAATTTCATCCTAGTATTCATTCAAGTCGAAAAAGTACTTTAACCAGAGCCTTGAGAAACTCTTTGCTGCGCAGTATAGACACGCAATAACGGGTTTCCGAGTGTGCCGCGTATGCTGGAACTGTCAAAGCTGATGTTCCAGCATGTGACAACACAACGGGTTTCCGAATGCGCCGCGTATGCTGGAACTGTCAAAAGCCTTTGGCCAATGTTCCAGCATGTGACAACATCTCGGGAGGCGATAATGAACATCATGTTATTGTACACCCGTTATTGTATTGTGCTACAGTGTACATGGGCCTTAACAATCTCACAGTAGAAAAAAAGTGGATTCGTTTTAACTGGGTGTACATTAACCGGACCCAACATCTCCATACATTACCAACACGAGATGTCAAACCAATGACATTTCTTCTCAATTGCAACGAGTTTCCGAACTCCTGGACCACACAACACAGGGCAATACTCACCGCAGTTTCTCCAGCGTCCAGTAATGCGTGGCGCCGTTCTTGGTGTCAGTGACCTCGACGGCCACCACGGTAGGCGCTGACGGTCGGTACTCGTCATCCGCATCATCGCGCGGGGCGAGCTCCGCGGGGAGGGGGGAGTAAGGTGTGTCGGTTAGTAGAGTGAATTGGAACTGGACTTTCTTGCGTAGCTCCACGGATATTGCGTTTGCTTCCTGTTGGTATAAAACATATTAATAAAATTCTGTGAAAGTGTAAACCAATATTAAATTGTGACTAGCCCCTCAGCACAGTTGGTATAAGATCTACCAGAATCTTATGGCATAAAAATAAATCAAAAAATTGTGATTTTCATTATGGTAGCGTCAATTGTCACCTGTTTAATCAAATTAATCAAATAATAAAGACATAAAGATAAAACAGTATCAAGATCGTTCAATCCAACTTCAACAGCATTGCACGCAACAATATTTTTCCCGCCCACGTTTACCGTTACACCTCAATATAAACATTATAGCTACATTTTTATGATGTCCCAAAAGTTAAGAGGCGAGCGTGATTTGAACCCGAAGTAATTGACGGTAACATCTAACTTGTAGATCGCGCCACGGTCGCGTTAGTGCCGAACAGCCCCTCAGAGTTATTCGTCGAGTGTGATTAGGATCCGATGGCGCAGCGGTCAGCGCAGCCCCGTACCAAGGGGAAGGTCGCGGGTTCAAACCCCGCTCGGCTCTTAACTTTTGGGACATTATGAGAATCTTTGTGATTTCCTCAAGTGTAGTAAACACTATAAAATAAGTTAATAATATAGCTAGAGCCTATTTTGTACCTTGAGAAAGATCGCGTTCCCCCAGAGGTCATCTCTCAGCGAGGTGAACTGATGGTACTTCCACTTGCGGAACGCCCAAGCGGCCAGGCCGACCTCGCGCGCTGACCAACACTCTGTCTCGAACAACGGGTTTACTAAAATCACAAACTCAAATTAACAAACTGCTGTAGTCTAATTAATGGTAACTTCTAAATGGCATTGTGAGAGAATGTACTTACATCGCAGAAAGCAGTAGGTATTTTACAATTGACCAAGAAGTGGCTAGTTGGTATTTTACATGTCATTATGAGAGAATGTCCCAACATGTCAGAAGGCAGTTGGTACTTTACAATTTACCAACAAGTGACTAAATGGTATTTTACAATTGAACACGATCGTGGCATTAAGTCAAGAAAGTCTCAATTGTATTTTTGATGTCAAACAAATTTGTTTCTTTCAAAATTATTGTCTTTTGAAAAAATATTTGAAAAAAAATGTATAACTGACCATCTTAATAATAACAACTTTAGTTCTGCAATGAAATTAATGTTTGTTGACTCACCGAATATATCTTCGTCATTGTGAAAGTCCTCTGGTGTATAGGAACTGTACATAGACATCGTTACACTCTGTTCTTCGACTTGTCTCTGCAATGCGTCAATACGAGCTTCGTAGTTCTGAAAGTAAACGAAAATTATGGTTAAAAACATAGCGACGTTTCGGAAATACGTGGCTATAAACGAAAAAAATCCAAAGGAAAGAAAGAATCGACAAACTAACTCCCTTATCTATAAAAGTTGCATTCATATCCATGTCACTGTTTGTCATTATAAATTAGTAAGAAATAGCAGTTGTTTAAACATTACCTATAACATTTATTTAAGGCACCGTATAATTTAAAAATGCCCTAAGCGTTTTATTCTCTTAAATTCGTTCTCTCGAATTTTACCAACAAAGGACGTATCCTAGATTTTTCTCCATTCGATTGTGTAAAGGCACTAACTCTCGGCTTGAGAAGAACAGGTCCATAAAGATAAAGGTCACCTCCTTATGAAACGGTTCTCCGGAAGCAAAGAGTCACTACTGCATCTCTTCTTTCTTTGATTCTTTTACTTCTGGCAGTTTTTTCAGTCTTTATCATGCATTACCAACTAAACGAACTGTTTTCTAATTTTTTTGCACACTCACAAAAACATTTTTAACTTGAAACATAATATAGTAACAAATTCTTGAGGCAAATTCTTAAAAAAATCCAGTGTAATTTTATTGAAATGCTGATCTGGTCTGCCTGGGGTTCTCTTGATTTTTTTTCTTCCTGGCTCTCGGCTTGGGAAGAACAGTTCCATAAAGATAAAGGTCACCTCCTTATGAAACGGTTCTCCGGAAGCAAAGAGTCACTACAGCATCTTTTCTTTCTTCTGGCAGATTGTTCAGTCTTCATCATGCACTATAAACTAAACGAACCATTTTTTTATTTTTAGTTTATACATATCAAACACATAAAAACATTTTTAAAACTAAAATTGTAGCAAAATCTAAAAAAAATAACTAGCGCACGTATTTATAGACTATGGATTCCAGTGTAATTTTATTTAAATGGTTATCTGGTCTGATTGGGCTTCTCTTCAATTTTCATTCCTTCCTGACTCTCGGCTTGGGAAGAACAGTTCCATAAAGATAAAGGTCACCTCCTTATGAAACGGTTCTCCGGAAGCAAAGAGTCACTACAGCATCTTTTCTTTCTTCTGGGAGATTGTTCAGTCTTCATCATGCACTACCAACTAAACAAACCATTTTTTTATATTTTGTTTTTGCATATCAAAGACATAAAAAACATTTTTAAAACTAAAATTGTAGCAAAATATAAAAAAAATAACTAGCGCTCGTATTTATAGACTATGGATTCCAGTGTAATTTTATTTAAATGGTTATCTGGTCTGATTGGGCTTCTCTTCAATTTTCATTTCTTCCTGACTCTCGGCTTGGGAAGAACAGTTCCATAAAGATAAAGGTCACCTCCTTGTGAAACGGTTCTCCGGAAGCAAAGAGTCACCACTGCATGTCTTTGTTTTTCTTTCTTCTGACAGTTAATTCAGCCTTCACAAGTTATATATCACTTACTTAACTTACTACGTTTTTTAAATACATTCTTTATACTTATTAAAACTACAAATCTAGTAACATTTTTACATAAATAAGTAGACTATTTTCAATAAAATAGCAAACATTCATAATCTTAGCCCAACGACTATGGATCTCAGCGTACAGGTTTTAAAACGTTGATCTCACTGGATTGACAATTTTTTTTCTTTATTAGACTTGTGTGATGCACTGATTCTCGGCTTGGGAAGAACAGTTCCATAAAGATAAAGGTCACCTCCTTGTGGAACGGTTCTCCGAAAGCAAAGAACCACCACTGCATCTCTTCTTTCTTCGGTTTTCTTTCTTCTGACAATTTATACAGTCTTCAGCCAGTAGTTATTGACTGACTCTTAATATATGCATATAACAATGACTTACACTGATACTCGGCTTGGGAAGAACAGTTCCATAAAGATAAAGGTCACCTCCTTGTGGAACGGTTCTCCGAAAGCAAAGAACCACCACTGCATCTCTTCTTTCTTCGATTTTCTTTCTTCTGACAGTTTATACAGTCTTCAGCCAGTAGTTATATACTGACTCTTAATATATGCATATAACAATGACTTACACTGATTCTCGGCTTGGGAAGAACAGTTCCATAAAGATAAAAGTCACCTCCTTGTGGAACGGTTCTCCGAAAGCAAAGAACCACCACTGCATCTCTTCTTTCTTCGGTTTTCTTTCTTCTGACAATTTATACAGTCTTCAGCCAGTAGTTATGGACTGACTCTTAATATATGCATATAACAATGACTTACACTGATTCTCGGCTTGGGAAGAACAGTTCCATAAAGATAAAGGTCACCTCCTTGTGGAACGGTTCTCCGAAAGCAAAGAACCACCACTGCATCTCTTCTTTCTTCGATTTTTTTTCTTCTGACAGTTTATACAGTCTTCAGCCAGTAGTTATATACTGACTCTTAATATATGCATATAAAAATGACTTACACTGATTCTCGGCTTGGGAAGAACAGTTCCATAAAGATAAAAGTCACCTCCTTGTGGAACGGTTCTCCGAAAGCAAAGAACCACCACTGCATCTCTTCTTTCTTCGATTTTCTTTCTTCTGACAGTTTATACAGTCTTCAGCCAGTAGTTATATACTGACTCTTAATATATGCATATAACAATGACTTACACTGATTCTCGGCTTGGGAAGAACAGTTCCATAAAGATAAAAGTCACCTCCTTGTGGAACGGTTCTCCGAAAGCAAAGAACCACCACTGCATCTCTTCTTTCTTCGATTTTCTTTCTTCTGACAGTTTATACAGTCTTCAGCCTGTAGTTATTTACTTACTCTTAATATATACATATATACATTTATACATATATAACAATGATTAACACTAATTCTCGGCTTGGGAAGAACAGTTCCAAAAAGATAAAGGTCACCTCCTTGTGGAACGGTTCTCCGAAAGCAAAGAACCACCACTGCATCTCTTCTTTCTTCGATTTTCTTTCTTCTGACAGTTTATACAGTCTTCAGCCAGTAGTTATATACTGACTCTTAATATATGCATATAACAATGACTTACACTGATTCTCGGCTTGGGAAGAACAGTTCCATAAAGATAAAAGTCACCTCCTTGTGGAACGGTTCTCCGAAAGCAAAGAACCACCACTGCATCTCTTCTTTCTTCGATTTTCTTTCTTCTGACAGTTTATACAGTCTTCAGCCAGTAGTTATTGACTGACTCTTAATATATGCATATAACAATGACTTACACTGGTTCTCGGCTTGGGAAGAACAGTTCCATAAAGATAAAGGTCACCTCCTTGTGGAACGGTTCTCCGAAAGCAAAGAACCACCACTGCATCTCTTCTTTCTTCAATTTTCTTTTTTCTCTCAGTTAGTCGCGTTGTCTTAAGTTATTTTTCTTAATACATCAAAACCACAATTGAAATAATATTTAAAAAAAAATTATGGGCTTATTCTTAAAAAATAACCAAATCTCTTATTCATATACTGTATAATCCATTGTAAATTATTTAAAATGCTGATACCAGAGTTTTTTCCTTATTTGATTTGGGTGATGCACTGATTCTCGGCTTGGGAAGAACAGTTCCATAAAGATAATGGTCACCTCCTTGTGAAACGGTTCTCCGGAAGCAAAGAAACACCACTACATCTCTTCTTTCTTCAATGTTCTTTCTTCTCTCAGTTTGTTCAGTCTTCACATGTTAGTTTATTTTTTTCTATATATTACGGGTACGTATTTTGTTAATGTTTGTAAATAAAGGTTAAGCCTTTTACAAATATACATGAATACTTGCGGTTTTAATAATATAGAATTAACGAGAATTTGTTTTTTTTAAGACAAACAGTGGCAGGACACAAGCGTTCTAATACATTCAGTTACTTTTACAGACTTATAATACAAACAATCACATAGAGTTGACCACTCCAAGCTTTTTTTGTGCTCAGTTGTGGCGCAGACTCAATATTCCATATTCAAGAAATAAAATGAAATGGTCAGTTTTCATGACTTTTTATAGAATCTAGAATTATTATTTACAAGCCAGGAGTGACGTACCTTCCGTTGCTCTTCAAACTGCTGATCAGCGTGTTCCTTCTCCTTCCGGAATTGTTCTTCAAGTGCTAATAGACGTTTCTGCATTTCCGCCTTCAAGTCGATGCCTTGCTTCTCCAGGAGCTCGCATTGGGCGAAGTCCCAGTCCACAGTCTCGGCGACATTTGGCACTGGGAAAATTAAATTAAATCAGTCAGGCTATGGAGTAAAGCTATATATACATAGGTATATAATATTAAACTATTCTTTTATTCGAAAAAAACTAAGGTACCACAAATTATACAATTTACAAAGTTTTAGCCCATTTACCATAAGATTGCTATAAGTAACCATAAAATGGCAAATTTACTATGAGATGGCTTAGTTACCAAAAAGATGACATGGATAAGAAAGTGAACACAGAGATGACAACTGATAGAAAAGAATGGAAGAGGAGAATATGCTGTACCGATCCCACATAAAGTGGGATAAAGGCACGAAGCAGAAGAAGATGGCTTAGTTACCAAAAATTATACAATTTACGAGTTTTCCAATTTACCCAAAAAATTGCTTTGTTACCAAAAAGTGGTAAATTAACTTTAACAAGGTAATACCTTCTGCAGTGTCAGGCTTATCAGCCTGTCCTTGGAGCTCCTTGTTAACTGGTGCTTCTTCGCGCGGCTGGCCGGGGTGAGTGAACCGAAACACGTGGTTCTTGCCCAGAATCACGCGGGAACCGGTTTTTAGGATTACCGGCTCTTGAATCTGTTGGTATTGCAATTCTTTATTAAAATCTATCGAGGTAGTAAGTCGATGAATAGAAAATAATTGATGTACTAGAAGATAATACCGGATTACTCTTTTGAAGGCAAATAATGAAGTCACCAAATTTTTTTTTAATTAGTTTTTTAATCGATTCTAAAAAAATGACAGCAAACGTCAGATTGGCAGAAAATAACAGATTTTCAAGAAAAGGTTAGATTTGATTGAAATGGCAGATTGACAGATTTGCCTTTTTTTAACTTAAAAAAAAAAACCTTCGTAGCTGTTTACGAAACTTGGTTACGTGCAAGCACTAATATTAAGGCTCAGTACCTAGTTTACCTTATGGAAACGGGATACATACCTCACGGCCGTTGACATAAACCAACGCGCCACTGTGTGGTATTAGACAGATAACGCCATCTGTGTTCTCAAAGATGCAATGCTCGCTGAGTATGTGTGAGCCGGAGAGTTGAATATCCTGTGGTACGTTGCCTTCTGACGTACCGAGCCGGGTTATACCTGTGGATGGAAAACTTTATGTAACTCTATTTTAAAAATAAATAAATCAGTTACAACAAATTAAAATTTTAACAACTTTTTTTCATTTAAAAATTTTAGTTTTTTTTTTCTTGGCTTTACTTTTTTTGTTATTATTAGCATAAAGGTACACCCTTTTATAAAAAAATGATGCATTCACCAACCTAAAAGTTTATAAAATAGGTTATCCCCTAAATTGTGCGGTAATTGTTATGTCATAATCAGTCAGAGCTAGTCATAGTCTGTCAGAGCTAGTCATAGTCAGTCAGAGCCAGTCATAGTCAGTTACAGTTTAACAGAAACACTTACCATCTTTGATGTAATAAATTAGACATTCAGATAGATTCGGGTCCTCGTTCAAGTTGACTAAATGCGGGGTCTTCTTAGGCGAGTAGACCCCCACAGTGATTCCTTCTTTAACGGCCACGCCCATTTCAGCGAATACTGCTTCTCGCTGCACTCTGATTTGTTCTGTGCGTTTGAGTTTCTCTTCCCAGGTCTCGTTCAGCTCTGTGGGAGAGGGTAGGGTATAGTCTAGCGTGAGATAGCTATATTTGAAGGCTATGTTTGCTGCTGAAGTTGACTATGCTATTTAAACAGTTAAAGAACACTTTGACTTCTTTTCACTCACTTGTCCTCTTTTAAAAGGTTTTAAATGAGGATAAAGCTCTCCATTTTTTTTTTGGGTGGCCTAATCTTAAAAGGACGAAATACTTTGAAAATAGCTGTTATAAAGAACATAAAATTAAGCCCAGTGTCTGTACCTGCTATAAGTTTCTCCGAGGCCTGTAATTGGTCGACGGCCTCTTCGGCAATAGTCGTGGCCGCTCGGGACAGCTTCGGGGAAAGTACTTCTGCTTCGCTCTTCTTGCGGGCGGGCGATGATGTCTCTTCTGCTGTGTGTCAGATTGTTGTTAGAAAGAGATAGAAGGTTACTGCCGATGGTTCATTTTTAGAAAGGGGAGGGAGATTACTGCCAATTGTTATAGATTTTTGACATTGCATTGGTTTTTTTAAGAATATTTTAAAAGAAAAACAAAGTGCCGATGGTTTGTTTTTAGAAAGGGGAGGGAGATTATTGCCAATTGTTATAGATTTTTGACATTGCATTGGTTTTTTAAAGAATATTTTTAAAGAAATTCGTGTCAAATAAATGTACTTTAAGAGTGGGATTTTAATGTGAAATTAAATAAATTAAATTGACTACAATTTAGACCAATGTATTCTGTAGATAAAATAGTAGGTACTGTTCAATAGATAAAACCTTGAAATTATTAGAAAATACCGGACTCGACGTATTTATTCGGAATACAATAGTATTTATGATATCACATTCCTTTAGGAGCTACTCGAGTTTTTTCTATATCATAGTCTTATAATATTATACTTACCTCATAAGGTAAGTACGAAAGAAAACATTGTTTTCTAGAGATATCCAAATCATCCGATTTATAAGATACCTACCCCCCATGGGGTTACAATTTTTTGAATTAGGAACGACCTTTTTAAATTTAGATTTTCCCTGAAAATCTGATCCGAATAAACGTGTCTTGCCCTTTGCCCCTATTACAAATCGAATAGAGGTAAGTAAGTACAGAAAATATGTAATTGGGATTCACCATTACAATATTATACCATTGAAATGACTACGCCGAATTCAATAAATATTATACAATAAATACACATCGAGATTTGGACTAAAATAAAAGAACATGCAAGGCTTTCAAGCATAAAGCTTTTTTTGTAGTAGCAATACTATAGTTTAGAATTGTATTTTTTTTATGTTTTTAGAATTATTTAATATCTTGTAGTTTGCTAACCGAAAATCTGTTATGGCAATGTAAAAATATCTAATGTTGCCACTAAACGTTTTAAATGACTCACTCAATGTTTTTTTGTTCACTCGTAATACTTATATTCTGTTGCATAGAGAAACGATTCTTACTTATTCAAAAAACTTCAACAAATAAATTATAGTAGAATAAAAGTATAGCTAACGCACCAACACCAAGTATAAAAAATAAGCGCATATATAAAAATATACGACCCTTTTCCCAATATATACGAAATAATAATTCTTATATTGCAACGTGTATAATATGCTATTTATTTACGCCTACGACGCCGCAAGCTTTGGAGAGGGGTGCAAATCAAATTGCTTTTTATTTCTTAGTGACGGGCTGCCAGATTCAGCCAATTTTTTTCTACAGTGTTTTTTCTGGCAACACCGGTTCGAGGCGAAGCGTACAGGTGGGGTGTACATAGACAGAATGCGCAAGCCTCTTTACTGGCATTTACTTACTGGCTGGTAGGTCTTTCTTTTCATAAACGACTTTACCATCTGGTCCTAGTGGTCAAATGTCCATTTGAAAACAGAAGACCAAATTTTAGTATCACGAATTGGAAGTTAAACGTTTAGAATTGGCGTTTATCTGCACTCTAGCATGGTCGGAATACTCGAACAGACATAACTATTGGGTCGTTTGACGACCAAACATCCTATTTCATACGAGTCAAGTAGTATTTGTTTATGACCGTGGTAAAAGTCAATCCTCAATCTACCGTTTGAGATAAACATACACACTATAGATACAAGACGTTACAGAAAGGTCACTCACCTTCTTCCACATCAATGCCTTCAGCCTTGAGCAGTTCTCGTAGCTTGAGGATCTCTTCCTTGAGCTCTCGTATAAGTTTGGCGTTCGCATCTTCGTTGACCACGGCTTTGCAGACAATCTGCTTAGCTCGGTCAGCGTATCTGTGACGAATAAGGTTTAGTTTGATCTTAGGTTCTATATTTTCGTAAATTGGGAACATCATTGCATAAATAAAGACAATGAATAATATAGGACGTAGTAAACTGCCCTGAAGAACTCTCATACGTACATGGAATTCTCAAAGCCAATACTGTATTTCAAAGAAGTAAGAGAATAGCTGCTAGCTCTATTTTAAAAGGATTGTACTGGTATCTTAGGTATTTAGTCAGAACTATAGATAAATGTCGACCCATCTACTACAGATGGTATTGAATGCTTTTGAACATTCCATAAAAGCATATTCAAAAGATTAATAATATAAATTCAGAGTAAAGTGCCGAAACTTAGTGATCTCTGAAAGGTTGGTGAAATTAAATGAAAATTATTTGTAACAAGTTTACCTGAGCGTGCTTAGTGTTTCGTCGAAGTTGATATCAGCTGGCGATATGGCCGCTATCATAGCCGTTTTGGAGTTCCCTCCTAGGTTCTCGCGAAGCAGCCATGTTAGTACCGAGTCGCGATATGGTATAAAATCTGCCTTCTTTGATTTCTTACTTTTTGATGCCTGTGAATATTTGAGAAAACTATGAGATTCTATACATGAAAAAAAAATTCAGGGTCTTTAAATACGTTTTTCAAGATATAAAAAGGGTTGCTATTTTCTGTCAATAATCATGTATTCAGTGCTACTACGCAATGCTTGCAGACATAAACAAAAGCACGACGTTATTCTATTGTTTAAAAGTCAAATGAAAATCAATAATTCATTTGAATCTTGATCCAGCGCAAACAAAGCGTATAAACAGACCCCAGACAGAATAATTCAAGTTAAATAATTTAAATATGGGTCACAGTATTTTCTAGATGCAAAAGTATTCGTTCAATACTGAGAAAGACTGAGGCCACAAAAAGCAGCACATAGCAACAGCACCCAACTACTGTTTGTCACTGAAAACCAGCGCCATAATAAGTCCTTGGGCTTTTATGGCAAATGCTGAGGTGAAGCCTTTTTCTGTCACTTATTGCGTGTTGTTATATTATTTGTGTCTTATATTTTCTTTCTTTTTTCTCCGATCGCGACCTTGCCTACGAGCTGAACGCCTTTGAGAGGTACTGGCAACTGGTGGCACAAGGTCGTGGAGAGTGGCGGGATTGGGGGAGAAAAATATTTTTAATTTTATTAGAAATAATTTTCTATTTTTATAATTATAGTCATGTGCTACTTTTTTGGTACAGGCGCTAAGAGCCAAACTATCTGTTTATGTTATAATATAATAATATACTCATTGTATATTATGTGTGTACGTGTATGTGTCATTTGTCTTAAATAAATATATATTTCTTAAAGATAAGTAGAAAGTTATATCAATAAAATGATAAAAACAATCCACATTCATATCCACATTTTCACAAGCACTGTTATTACTTACCCAGGTTTTTATATAATATATTTATTGAGCGTATATTGAACAGCCAAATATATAAATATAATACAGCCACACACTTACCGACTACACAGTCATATCCAAAGTAAAAGGTGCAAAAGAAAAAGGTAGAAAACGTGAATTAGTCTTCTAGATGATAGAATTTGTACAAATAATAGTAATGTCATTAATGAATAAATAATGAAATAAAGAGTATATTTTATAGAACATTTGACATCTACTTCGCTCGATAATCCGCAATTCAATAATCGAGAAACTATATCATCAAATCACAATATATACTTAAGCAAACCTTTTTTTACATAAACAAGATCTATTTTCAAGATTTTATTGTCAGTTTAAAAAGCTAGGAATACTGACTCAAAAATTTGACTTAATAAATATGCACGTGTGTTTATTTGTTTGAGATCTCATGAGAAGAAATTCTATGCTCATTTTTTGCACACCCTTCAAACCAGAACACAGCAATGCTGCTTCACGGCAGAAATAGGTACTTCCCCGGACGAGCCCTTCACAAAGAGCTCTAGTACTACGGCTGCTGGGAAAATTATATCAAAATCATACCGTTTATACAATAAAATATCGGATTATCGAACGATTACATCCATACTACCCCTAGAGGTACAAATACGTCTAGACAATAGCAATATCTGCATAGCTCTTACAAATCCCAACCCATTGTTTTATACTTACAATTTCAGCCAAAGCCGATATGACCTTACCCAAGGTCGTGAGGGATTTGTTGATATTGGCACCTTCTTTCAAACGCGTTCCTTTGGCCCCTGTGGAATCTGCTCGCTCAGAGCCAGCCAAATCCACTAGAGAGATTTTTGACACCTGAAAACGAAATACCATTCTTATCCGAACTTCTCCCTTGACATTCCTTTTGACTAATGTATAATGAATAACTTATTCCATCTATAAATCTGTTGTTAACTGTTAATGGTATTATAAACCTGCTATGACATTGCAGTGCCCAACGGGGTCCATGTACTGACTTAAGCTACTTTAAGAACGAATGCTATTTATTTTATGTACACGTGAGCAATAGATAAATGAAATGAAATCTACCCTCTCTCTGAAATCTCCCTCTGAACAGTTACGTTGGTAGCACTTCTTATCTTGTGTGTGTGTTTCTTTCCTACTTTGTTTGTGTTGGTTGCATTTATAGTGCTACCAACTAATCTTTTCAGCTGACTGCAATAGATTTGATGATGCGAAATGTATTTCGCTTCCCTGGCAGTTCTACCTTTTGTTTCCCAACTTTATGATGGTGGCGCCTGTCAAGTCTAAACAGGTAAGTCGGTAGCACTTCTTATTAGTATTTGAAGTGAAAACTTCTTTAGCGGCGTTGAGCACTTTTTCTGTAATGGGTATAAAATCTTAAACTCGCGTCAGCGCGTCAGGACACGTGACCTGATCGAAAAAGCGTAAGACGGATGGAGAGTAGACAGCTATCCCCTCTCTACGGCGCGGCGAAAATGTATGCCTGGGCCTACTGTTTCGTTTAGGCAGCGCAGGGCGCTTGCGCGAATGTTCGTGTATGTTACAGCGTGCCAAATAACAAACAAGCCCCCCCTAACCATTCCAAAATATCAAACATGCTCAACGTTAATAATCAAGTTTTCACTTCTGCCGGCACTCCCGGAGTGCAACCCGTCTTTTTTTAGAACCAGTGTGGTAGAACAAAGAGGCTCATTTTAAAGGTACAAAGTACATCACTACGAGGAGCGCTAGCCTATTTTGTGAGTGGAAAACACTTCGGCTAATACTAAAACAGTGTATCTTTAGATAGGTTCAGATAAGGTTTTTTATGGAAAAATCTGAAACCAAACGAGTTCCTATCAGACTTTCCATACAGTCACAGTAACAACGCTATTATGCCATCTATATACCTACTACTGTCTAAAACCTCGGCTACCTCCATGTTGATTTAACCTACAGGGTCCATGTGATACTGACTTCCACTTAAGAACTACTAGCAGTTGGTGCCCGAGCTTCGCTCGGTATTTATTTTTTGGTAAATTGTTGTTGTGAATTATATTTAAATACGAATTACTTACATACTGATTAAATTAATATTTTTCGATCTTACCAACATAATAATAAACTCCACTACTCGTCAATAGATGGCGTTCTCTGTCCCACTAACTCATGACTTAATCAACAGATGGCGCTAGGAGTTATGATTTTATGATAAAGTTGATTATTTACTTTACGATTAGGGGGACATTTTCTAAAAATGAATCCTAGCTAGATCGTTTTATCGTCCCCGAAACCCTCTGTATACTTAATTTCATGGAAATCGTTGGCTCAATTTCCGAGATCCTAAATATATATATATATATACATATATATACAAGATTTTCTCGTTTAAAGGTATAAGATTTATGTACCTAGAGTAAACCATGTGTATAATAAATGTATGTACTGTATCTTATACCTTTAAACGAGAAAATCTTGTGTATATATATATATATATATATTTAGGATCTCGGAAACTGAGCCAACAACTTTCACGAAATTTACTATACAAGGGTTTTCGGGGGCGATAAATCGATCTAGCAAGGATTCATTTTTAGAAAATGACAAGAAGTTGGTGTTTTGCAATAATCAAACATAAACTCAATATACGACTGTTCCTGCCATCTATTGGCGATTGTGAGCAACTAACTGCAAGCTAGAAGGCGTTGTTAATTAAAAATAAGCCAATAAAGATACTCTTCCTGACATCTATTGGCAAATAATAATACTATTTTTTTTAAACCCGAGCGAAGCTCGGTCATACCGGCTCGTGTGTAATATATTGAGAAAAACAACACACAAATATAAGGTTGCTGTACCTTTTCAGACATCAAGTTTGTGGTGACATCGTGCCGCTGTTGCGTGAAGAATATGGTGAAAACAGCGTGAGATCGCGACGATGTCTCGTTCATGTTGGTAGCTGCCACCGTCCTAGACAAAAAAAAGTTTATTTTTTAATTGCGATTCTAAGTTTCTAGTCTGTGAAAAGATCATGAAAGATTAACCCTCTCAAAATTTATTTTGCCTAGAAATGGGTCAAAGTACATATATTTTTTTAATATATAGAGCTAAGCATTTGGCTGCTATCACACCTGAAGGAAAGTGAGGATGCAGCCTAAGATAGAGCATGCTTAGCCTAAATGGTCGCTAGTATATTGCCATCTCTTTTTGTTGACATATAAGTGAGTGAAGTGACAAGAATATTTTATAAAACCGAGAATATGAATAGGAGCTAGAACACACTTTTCTCTGAGACTTAGGCCAGTGCATCATAGGGCACGCTCCTGACGTGCGTGACCTACGAAGCAATGCTTTGTTACAGGCGATGGGTACCACTAAACATCAGATGAGCTATATGCTCGTTCCATCAGCTATAGTTGTAAAAAACCCACCTAGCCTTATTGCCCTCATCAATAAGGTCTTCAATATCCTGGTAGGTGGATACAGCCAGCTTGCTCAAGTCTTCCACGTAGGGACCCAAAGCCGGATGCTCGCGGACCCGAAGGTTTCCTTTGTTCTTCGGGTTGAGGAGATCGCGAACTCTCTCGCAGTATATCTCCATATAGGAAACTTCCACCTGGATAGATGGAGCAGACAAGAGAACGGTAAGAATCTAACTGTAAATTTCATGTTTGTTTTTCTAAGGTTAGTCGCGTGGAATTGGCGATTTAAAAGACCGGCCAAGTCGCAGCGAACAGCTACGAACTACAATGGCGAACTGATGTGTGTACTGATAGCGACATGTGGCAACATAACGATGGTATGGTGCAGTTCGGAGCTGTTTGCCTCAGTGTGGCTAAATAAAATAAATAAATAAAATATAGAATAGTAGTTTTAGTACCTACTTACACCTAAAGCTTTATTCTATCGTCTACTTTACGGTTTTTAGGGTAGCCAAATGGCAAAAACGGAACCCTTATAGATTCGTCATGTCTGTCTGTCTGTCTGTCTGTCTGTCCGGCCGTGTCACAGCCATTTTTCTCCGAAACCATAAGAGCTAGACTGATGAAACTTGGTGAGTAGATGTATTCTGTGAACCGCATTAAGGTTTTTACACAAAAATAGAAAAAAAAAAAAGACGGGTTGCACTCCGGGAGTGCCGGCAGAAGTGAAAACTTGATTATTAACGTTGAGCATGTTTGATATTTTGGAATGGTTAGGGAATAATTTTGCACCAATTGCTTTATCAGTATAAAAGTACTATCATTTATGTGGTAGAATACAATATTCATTTATTGCGCTATCGTACACAAACATGACAATTTATATTACATTAAAAATTTACTATAGCCCACTAGAGGCCTTGCGGAAACCAGCCCGCACATCAAGTGTGGATGGTGAATTTGCCGAAGCTCGTCGTTGGCATCAGTGCCTTGCCTACCTTATTCATAATACCTAAATAAATACAGTAGATCTATAAAATCATGTACCAATGACCACTACTACCTGCCGCGGGCGGCCGCTAGTTCATAAAATCTATAATAGGTATGTACCTATACCTACTACAGTCACGAAAAACGCCTTGGTATGCTTGCTACTAACTATTATCTATTCTGTGACGTTACCGTGTCATAGTAACTACTAGCGTATCTGTAGCGTCTTACGCTTTTTCGATCAGGTCACGTGATCCTGACGCGAGTTTAAGATTTTATACCCATTACAGAAAGTGCTCAACGCCGCTAAAGAAGTTTTCACTTCAAAAATACGGGTTGCACTCCGGGAGTGCCGGCAGAAGTGAAAACTTGATTATTAACGTTGAGCATGTTTGATATTTTGGAATGGTTAGGGGGGGCTTGTTTGTTATTTGGCACGCTGTAACATACACGAACATTCGCGCAAGCGCCCTGCGCTGCCTAAACGAAACAGTAGGCCCAGGCATACATTTTCGCCGCGCCGTAGAGAGGGGATAGCTGTCTACTCTCCATCCGTCTTACGCTTTTTCGATCAGGTCACGTGTCCTGACGCGCTGACGCGAGTTTAAGATTTTATACCCATTACAGAAAAAGTGCTCAACGCCGCTAAAGAAGTTTTCACTTCAAAAACTATAAACTTTGGGGGTCCCCATACTTGAAACTGAAACTCAAAAAATTTTTTTTCATCAAACCCATACGTGTGGTATCTATGGATAGGTCTCTAAAAATGATGTTGAGGTTTCTAATTTAGTTTTTTTCTAAACTGAATAGTTTCCGCGAGAGACACTTCCAAAGTTGAAAAAAGTTGGTCCCCCCCCCCCCTCTAACTTCTAAAATAAGAGAATGATAAATCCAAAAAAAATATATGTTGTACATTACTATGCAAACTTCCAACGATATTTGGTTTGAACGAGATCTAGCCAGTAGTTTTTTTTTATACGTCATAAATCGTAAACCGCAATTTTCCTTTCGACGAACTACAAAAACCTTTATATGATGTTATTTGATGCTACGGAACCCTTCATGGGCGAGTCCGACTCGCACTTGGCTGCTTTTTTTTTACTTGATATCATAATATTTGTGGAAACTTGTAATTAGCTATTAGTAAATATGGATCACTTTAAATTAATGTTATTATACCTTTATTCAATGTTTGTGCCTAGCAGTAAATTTTCCTAAATTAAAATAAAATAATTAAATTAGAATTAGAATACCTAATTAGAAACTGAATCTGTTTCGAAGTGATTACTAAGTCTTCATAACTCAGCTTTGGTAAATTATTGACTTACAGAGTACTTGAGATCCTTGGAGGTAGTCTGGTTGACGCGCCTGAAGAGATCCAAGCAGATTTGTGGAATGATGCCCTCTTCTCCCTTCTCCCCTCGTCCCATCATTGTGTAGGACTTGCCTGCGCCGGTTTGCCCGTACGCGAATATGCATATGTTGTAGCCTGGAAAAAAACATTAAGCTTTTAGTTCACCTATATATTTATGTATTTACAAAAAAAGCACCTAGACACGCAGTAGCGTGTCAAGCCAAGTGCCATTAAAGTGCTATCTGGTTCACATAATGCAAGCTCTGCTTAGTTTGGAGCTAGATAGTGTTCTGTGGATTGTCCGCAAGTTTAATTTTAATTTTATTTATTTATCATCAAATATATAAAAGATGTATCAAGTGCATGAAAACTTCTTTGAGGTACCTCCTTAAAACACTATGCCTAGGGAAGTACTACCGCCTGTTTCTGCCGTGAAAGAACATTGCTGTGTTTCGGTATGAAGGGTGTGGGTGCCGGTGAAATTACTGGCACGTGAGGCTGAACAACTGTATTTACATAAGACGACTGATTCGCCGATCTATGATATAAAATTACATAGTAGAGATAAGGTAAATATCTCACCATCAAATGCGTGTTGTAACATCTCTTCTCCAATGTCTTTGTACACCATTATTTGTGACGAAAACTGCGGGTCGCTTGGCTGTAACAACGATAAACAACAGTTTAGCCGGAATATCGATAAACAAGGAATAAATACGCCTGAATATATCCTGAGAATATATATTCTTACTGCCTGCTGTTTTAGGCCTAAAACACACACAAACTGATGCGACGCGGCGCAGGCAACGAAACGGCGTGTCTGCGGTCTGCGCCGCGTCGCTTCAGTATAATTCAAAAACGTCGCCTGCATACATTATAATATGAAATAGTTTTGAAGCGGCGCACGCCTGCGCCACGCCTGTTCCACGCCTGCTGCCTTACGTCGCTTGTGTATGTTTTAGGCCTTAAGTATAGATGTTCTTTTGTAGGTATGTCACCTACATCTAATAACCATTGTAAGCTACGGTCAAAATGCTTTTCTTTCTTTCTTCTTCTTACAAAATAATCTATCACCTAACTAATGAGTAAAACGACCAACGGTATAGATAGTGCAATCCACGAAGGCGCGCCCCGCTATTCCTCTTAACCGTTTATAGTATATGTGTGCAAGCTTCCGTCAATGTTTGAGTGTTATCGGAACACACTAATTACCTATGAGTGCACACGCACACTACAATGAAAAGACTACGGTTCGCGACTGCTGCTCGGAGCAAACTCCCCGCACCCCGCGATCCCCTCAACCGAAAATTGGTGGGACGCGTCTTCGTGAATTGCACTATCTGTAACAGGGCAAACCCTGAGCATTATTTCAACTTATCAGCGTTTTAAGTAAGACCAAAATAAATTATCAGTTTATAATAATAAGCATGTAGGCACAATAAAAACAGCATGTTACGAAATATCAAAACAAATTCTTAAAAATAACTTATTACTATAGCGTCTTCGTTAGCGATCTTCTGTTGTGTTCTGCTCTCCCGGCTTGGGAAGAACAGTTCCATAAAGATAAAGAGAACTTCCTTGTGGAACGGTTCTCCGAAAGCCAGGAGATACTTCTGCACCTCGTCTTCAAATCTAATATTCGTTGCAGACGTAAATAAGGAAACTCGTGCTTACAGATATACACAACTAAACCTAGAAGAATGGGCAAAAATTTAACAGTTGCTTATAAGCTGTGATGAGCAGTCTGTCTGGCAAAGTTTCATTTTCTTCTGGTCTTCAGTTGAGCATTCACCATGTCAAGTAGAGATCTCCCGGCTTGGGAAGAACAGTTCCATAAAGATAAAGAGAACTTCCTTGTGGAACGGTTCTCCGAAAGCCAGGAGATACTTCGGCACCTCGTCTTCAAATCTAATATTCGTTGCATACGTAAATAAGGAAACTCGTGCTTACAGATATACACAACTAAACCTAGAAGAACGGGCAAAAAATTAACAGTTGCTTGTAAGCTGTGGTGGGGAGTCTGTCTGGCAAAGTTTCATTTTCTTCTGGTCTTCAGTTGAGCATTCATCAAGTCACGTACAGATCTCCCGGCTTGGGAAGAACAGTTCCATAAAGATAAAGAGAACTTCCTTGTGGAACGGTTCTCCGAAAGCCAGGAGATACTTCTGCACCTCGTCTTCAAATCTAATATTCGTTGCAGACGTAAATAAGGAAACTCGTGCTTACAGATATACACAACTAAACCTAGAAGAACGGGAAAAAATTTAATAGTTGCTTGTAAGCTGTGATGAGCAGTCTGTCTGGCAAAGTTTCATTTTCTTCTGGTCTTCAGTTGAGCACTCACCATGTCAAGTAGAGATCTCCCGGCTTGGGAAGAACAGTTCCATAAAGATAAAGAGAACTTCCTTGTGGAACGGTTCTCCGGAAGCCAGGAGTTACTTCTGCATCTTGTCTTCAAATCTAATCTTCGTTGTCGTACAAATAAAGAAACTAGTGATTACAGATATACACAACTAAACCTAGAAGAACGGGAAAAAGTTTAACAGTTGCTTGTAAGCTGTGGTGGGGAGTCTGTCTGGCAAAGTTTCATTTTCTTCTGGTCTTCAGTTGAGCACTCACCATGTCAAGTAGAGATCTCCCGGCTTGGGAAGAACAGTTCCATAAAGATAAAGAGAACTTCCTTGTGGAACGGTTCTCCGGAAGCCAGGAGCCATTTCTGCATCCTCTTTTTCAAATTGTATCTTCAAAAATCTTTCCTTAAATATAATAAAAAGATAAGCTCTTGCTTATATATATATATACATAAATATAACCACCGAAGAAACTAATAATAGTACACTTAAGTGACAATTATAATTTTCTTAAAATTCTGATATACATAAATATAACCACAGAACGATACTAATAAGAGTACACCTAACTGTTAATCATAATTAAATTCTTTGCTTATAATTTAGGTAAGAAACTTTTACGCAAAATAAACGATTTTTATTTAATTTTTAGCGCCATATTCACTTCTTCATGAGCGGTTATGGACATTCTCCCGGTAAAGTTTTATTTTATTACTTAGTCTTCTCTTGTTTGTTCACCACGTTTTAATCTCCCGGCTTAACGAGACTCCAGCTCTAAAGGATAAAGAGAATTTCCTTTTGAGCTTGAATCCCCCAAGCCAGGGACCACTTCTGCATCTCTTCATTCAAATCGAGCCTCCTTTTTTCTTTCTTGCTCAGACTACAATACAACACCCAGACCGAAAATTAACATCAATATAAGAATATTATTTCGTGCCATATAAATAGAATAACTTAAGCATATTTTGACAACTGAAATAACAAAGACCAGCTTAAATAATATCTTAGATAATACGAACTAAATTAAAGCCTTATCTATTACCTTCTTACAGATATACCACGTTCCTAGTCACACACTCAAAACGAAACTATAGTTAGTAATTAATAACAATACTGTAGTAAATAGTCTGTCCTGGCAAAGTTTATTTAATTGTTTTGCGATCTTCAGTTGTTCATTCACCATGTGTGACTTGAGAAGAACAGATCCATAAAGATAAACAGAAATTCGTTATGGAACGGGTCCACGGAAGCCAAGACCCACTTCTGCATCAATTCTATTTATTATTATTCTTTCTTCTACATGTCTTGTTAACATTTCAAACGAAAGAAATATTTTGTTAAGTAGACACAAACATTCGAAACAAATATTAATATCAAAAAATATCTAGCAAATATCCAATTTATTATCTGTACTTAACTTAATACTTAGTAATTTATTGTTATGTATTTCATTTCAAGCATCACAATTTAACAATTATTTTTCACAATATCTTATTCTAGTCTTAGTCTAGCTAGTGTAGCATTGATGCAGACAGAGTCTACACTAAATCTGCAAAGTTTCTTTATTTTCTTGCGATCTTCATTTCTTCTTGCACCATTAACTAAATGATTTCCTGGCTTGAGAAAAACCGTGCCATAAAGATAAAGAGAACTTCCTTACGGAACGGTTACCTGAAAGCCAGGAACCATTTGTGCATGTCTTCCTCAAAATAGTTTGTTCTGTTGACAAACTGTCCGGCATAGTTTCTTTGATTCCTGAGGATCTTCAGCTGTTCATTAACCATATCATGTGTGGATCTCCCGGCTTGGGAAGAACAGTTCCATAAAGATAAAGAAAACGTCCTTATGGAACTGGTCCACGGAAGCCAGAAGCCACTTCTGCATTTCTTCTACAAGTCGAATCTTCTTTCTTCATCCCTTATTAATAAAAATATTTCTAATGGCACTAAAACAAATATGTTTTAATAAAATTATTATTATTTAGCCGTTTTCGTCCCACTGCAGGGCAAAGGCTTCCCTTCCCTCTTTCCACTCTTCCCGACTCAACAAGGCATTATAAAATATCACAGTTTAAGCACATTAGATATATTTAAGCTATTGGTCAACAGTTGTCGATCAACTACTTAATGTACACGTAGAAAAATATAGTAGAATATCATTCCAATGCTAGGACATACTGTAGTGGACAGTCTGAATGGCAAAGTTTACTTCGTTTCCATACGATCTTCAGTTCTTCATTCGCCATGATAAGTAGTGATCTCCCGGCTTGGGAAGAACAGTTCCATAAAGATAAAGAAAACTTCCTTATGGAACTGGTCCACGGAAGCCAAGAGCCACTATTCCATCTCTTCTTAAAATCAAATGTTATTTCTTCTTTGCAAATGATGACAAAAAATGTAAACCAGGGTGTTGTTGGTAAATAAATACACATACAAACGCAGCATACGCGACCACAAATTATACTATTAGCGGCGTATTTAAGTAAAGACAAACTCAAAATAAAACCAAATCGGATACATTATATCGAAAAAAGGTCAGTAAATTCTTATCCCACTACTACTCTGGCTGTTGAGATCTTCAGTTCTTCATTTGCCATGCGAAATAGTAATCTCCCGGCTTGGGAAGAACAGTTCCATAAAGATAAAGAAAACTTCCTTATGGAACTGGTCCACGGAAGCCAAGAGCCACTTTTCCATCTCTTCTTAAAATCAAATGTTCTTTCTTCTTTGTAAAACCATTTACCTTATGAACAAAAATAGAGACCAGAGTGCTGTTGGTAAAATACACATACAAACGCAGCATAAACGACCACAGATTATACTATTAGCTGCGTATTTAAGTACACACACCCAAAATAAAACCATATCGGATAAATTATATCGAAAAAAGGTCGGTTAATTCTTATCCCACTACTACTTTGGCTGTTGGGATCTGCAGGTCTTCATTCGCCATGCTAAGCCGTGATCTCCCGGCTTGGGAAGAACAGTTCCATAAAGATAAAGAAAACTTCCTTATGGAACTGGTCCACGGAAGCCAAGAGCCACTTTTCTATACCTTCTTAAAATCAAATGTTCTCTCTTCTTTGTAAATTATGTCAAAAAATTGAGACCAGAGTGCTGTTGGTAGAATACACATACAAACGTATCATAAACGACCACAGATTATACTATTAGCTGCGTATTTAATACACACTCAAAATAAAACCATATCGGATACATTATACCGAAAAAAGGTCGGTAAGTTCTTATCCCACTACTACTCTGGCTGTTGAGATCTTCAGTTTTTTATTCGCCATGCTAAGTAGTGATCCCCCGGCTAGGGAAGAACAGTTCCATAAAGATAAAGAAAACGTCCTTATGGAACTGGTCCACGGAAGCCAAGAGCCACTTTCCCATCTCTTCCTGAAATCAAATGTTCTTTCTTCTTTGTAAATTATGTAACAAAAATGAGACCAGAGTGCTGTTGGTAGAATACACATACAAACGCAGCATAAACGACCATAGATTATACTATTAGCTGTGTATTTAAGTAGGCACACCCACCCAAAATAAAACCATATCGGATAAATTATATCGAAAAATGGTCGGTAAATTCTTATCCCACTAATACTTTGGCTGTTGAGATCTTCAGTTTTTTATTCGCCATGCTAAGTAGTGATCTCCCGGCTTGGGAAGAACAGTTCCATAAAGATAAAGAAAACTTCCTTATGGAACTGGTCCACGGAAGCCAAGAGCCACTTTTCCATCTCTTCTTAAAATCAAATGTTCTTTCTTCTTTGTAAATAATTGAAAAAAATGGGGACCAGAGTGCTGTTGGTAGAATACACATACAAACGCAGCATAAAGAACACAGATTATACTATTCACTGCGTATTTAAGTAGGCGCACACTCAAAATAAAACCATATCGGATACATTATATCGAAAAAAGGTCGGTAAATTCTTATCTCACTACTACTTTAGCTGTTGAGATCTGCAGGTCTTCATTCGCCATGCTAATCAGTGATCTCCCGGCTTGGGAAGAACAGTTCCATAAAGATAAAGAAAACTTCCTTATGGAACTGGTCCACGGAAGCCAAGAGCCACTTTTCCATCTCTTCTTAAAATCAAATGTTCTTTCTTCTTTGTAAATTATGTCAAAAAATTGGGACCAGAGTGCTGTTGGTAGAATACACATACAAACGCAGCATAAAGAACACAGATTATACTATTAGCTGCGTGTTTAAGTAGGCACACACTCAAAATAAAACCATATCGGATACATTATATCGAAAAAGGTTGGAAATTTCTTTTCCCAATAATACTCCGGCTGTTGAGATCTTCAGTTCTTCATTCGCCATGCTAAGTAGTGATCTCCCGGCTTGGGAAGAACAGTTCCATAAAGATAGAGAAAACTTCCTTGTGGAACTGGTCCACGGAAGCCAAGAGCCACTTCTGCATTTCTTCTACAAAATTGAATCGCCTTATTTTCCTTATTTGCAAATATGAATAAAAAAACATATTTCCAAAGAGCTAATAAAACGCAGCATAAAATATTACAGACATATTTGATATAAACGATTGGTTAACAGTCCTATGGATTAGCTACTTATTTAACACGCAGTTATTACAGACGAAGAACTAAGATTGTATGTAGATTGTTATTCCATTTTTGTTTCAAAGTTTAATTTATTTCCGTTGTTTATACACCACTCCATACAGTGATCTCCCGGCTTGGGAAGAACAGTTCCATAAAGATTAAGAGAACTTCGTTATGGAACGGGTCCACGGAAGCCAAGAGCCATTTCTGCATATCTTCATTGAATTAATAAATAGTGTTACCCGTTACAATCTGTAAGTACATAAATTCAATTCAGTGACGTATAGATTGATACAGCTTGTGCATATTTGAATAATTATCGGAAAAAACTCAAAATCACCTTGTTTACATTTCAAATTAAAGAAACTTCAAGTTCTGCTGAAATTACAAATATCACCTTAAATTTTTAAATAAATTCAATGTTTGCATTAGATAATTTTGTCTTCAGTTCTTCATTCATGTCGCACTGATCACCCGGCTTGGGAAGAACAGTTCCATAAAGATAAAGAGAACTTCCTTGTGGAACAGTTCTCCGGTAGCAAAGAGTCAGCTCATCTCGTCTTCTTTGATTTCAATCTTGAGAATCCAAGCGTGTTTGATTTAATGATTTTTTTGTCGATGGCAGACATTGTCATAATTTGTAGTTTCATGACTTATGTGTTAAAAGCCTCAGGAACTATGTGAGTTTTTGCATTCAGATATGACGGTATAAATAAGTTTATATAAAAATGGGCTTTTAAATATAAAAAAGGCTCATATTGGACAGAGTTTATCGTAGACACCACGATTGGTAGGCGGATTGGTGACCGCAGTTTTAGTGTTTATGTGCTTAAAAGACGCTGCTGCCCATCCCCTAGTACATTCCCTTAGTCGCCTCTTACGACATCCACGGGAGTTGGAGGGGTCCTATTCTATGCCGGGACCACCACGGCGAAATGCTGTACCTACAATTTATGAAAAAACTACTTCCTATCGTGAATATCGCGACACAGTTTTTAACTAATGCGATTTACAGTAATCGGTTCACTTGTTGTTTGCTCTCTGCACTAAGAAAGAATTTTTGAAAATTCCACCCCTAAAAGGGTGAAATAGGGGATGAAAGTTAGTATGAAACTTCGTTATTTTTGTTTATAGCGTTTTCAAACTCACAGTAAATACTCTTATTGAAATATCTGTCGCCTCATTTCTGCTTTCAAAGTGTGTGTTTACAAATCGAACAAAGATCGATTAAACATAATGCATATCCACAGCAGTAATCCCCACAATCACAGCTCAATAAAAAACCACAATCATTCGAATATGCCTGTGGTTTGAATTAATAACAAAGCCAGATCAAACATTATAGGGCGACTGGACATTGTGGTTTGAATCCGGACGCCCATTTCCAGAACGGGAACCACATTCGTGTTACGACGGTTTCAACCAAAAGGTTTATGCGGTTTCTGTGGAACATAACCATCATCCGATTAACCGGGATCAAATGATTGCAAAAGTATGTTGTGTTTGGGAAACACACATGGGGATATAAAATACTTGGAATAATCCAGAGGATCGATAAGTTAATGGAGAGAAATCTGCCAGCTGTTGATATGAGGAAACCTTTTTGCATAATGATCGTTGAACTTTCGGATCCCTGGCAAAAATATGGAATGGGAAAGCAGAACTCGAATGCCGCTTAGATTTATTTAGTTAATCCGGAGTGAAGTGAAATAAATACTTACGCTTAGATTTTTCTAATAGCCGAATACGATTAGTAATGTTAAAGTATTAGTATTACCTTTTTGAGGAAAAAGTACTTTAATGATCTATACTACATAAAGACTTTTCAATGAGTTACATAAATCTGCCTCTCAGAATATATTATCCTAAACAAAATTCATGTTACTAGGGTACACGAGTATGGCCTAGCCATTGGCTAATTGCAAATTCGGCCTCACAGAAACCATACAGCCTATCGCCAACTAATCCGATAATCGAGTTGCGTTGCGGTTAAATCCAATATGGCGGCCATCCTAAACAGGAACGCGCACAAAATCTTGTTAAGAACCTTCCAGTGGCTATTATAGAACCCCGTTCATTGATTGCAAAGGAAGGGTAGGAACCATTATTAGATTGGAGTTGAACTTACGACCTTTTGAAGGAAGAGAGGCCTATTTCCATCGTAAATTGCAATCACATAATTAAGTTGCGGCAAAATCCAATATGGCGGCCGTCTACACCAGAGACGACAAACTAGGGAACTTCTCAAAATCTGCGATGCTTTGATTTTAGGAAGAGGTTTAATTTATTTTTTAGGTACATCAAAATGTAAATTAATACTTTAGTAAGTTTTTAAGGAGGTTTCCTACAGTTGAAAGTGGAAAACCTCGTTGAAAATTCCTCTCTCAATTCGCAAACACTATTCCGGGATACTCTAACAGGAAACGAGAAGCTTCTATGTCGCACCGGTAATACAAAACAAGCAGATAGAGTGCACTTCCATTAGTGCCCCGTTGACATCGGGTGAGTACTAGAGTAGCGAGTTTTCTCTGTCAGTTACTAGTGGGCGGTAAGTCTTGACCAAAGCAAAAGTAGTAAAAGGTTCGACATACCTCTCTTATGATAATAGCTGTAATTACTATTGATGAGATAGTGTTAAATTTATGAATACAAACTTACAAATATTACAAGTATTTTCACAAAACACACACGAAACAGTTGAGCTACCTTTAAACCGTTACAAACTTTGTATTTAGCCGATAAATTACTTATTACCTTATATCTAATCAGATAAAATATGCTGATTTAAGAAACCTTTATAACCTTACCGTTTCATGATATTCTACAATACCTACATCACAATGGTCAATATTAAACAATATACAACGTGTATCAAAATATGTGTACTATCCTGAAGGGGGGTGAATTTCCACCCCCCAGGGAACAACTTTTGTTCAACGACTTTTCGAACTTCGATTGGTATCTCTGAAAAAAACTGCAACGAAGTTTCAACATGAACAGCTGACTTTATACAAAGTGACAACCCTAAACTCAGCTACAGAGGTAGTAGGTAGTAGTAGTAGACCTACAGAGGTAGTAGGTCAAGGGGTCAAGGGGTTACAAGGATAGGGTTGTCAATTTATTTAGGCATTGTGAAATTAAATATTTTTGTATGGGAAACTGAAAAAAGGAATTTTTAATTATCTCCCCCCCACAACTGATCACCATTGTGGTCTGAAACCCCCCACCTTCGCATAGTACACATATTTAGATACACCTTGTAGAGATAAAGAACAGAAGAGATAATGAATATGGTAACATAAGCATAACCAATAAAAATGAGCGCACTCCGCGCTGAATTTCACGACACGACAAGAAGAATATAAATTGTGCGAACTAAACAACTTGTTCAAGCAACTTGACTGATGTCAACCAAGCATCCATTTCCAATTTCCGACCTAACTTTATTGAAATGAGGAAACCGAGCGAACAGCGTAGCAGCAATCTGGATTTCCAATATTGATTTTGTGGACGGAATTGCGCAGGTAAACCAATTTATAGGTACCAGTATATCTTGTAGCTAGTACATGAAGTATTAGTAGAGCTCTTTGTGAAGGGCTCGTTCGGGGAAGTACTACCACCATGCTTATATCTGCCATAAAGCAGCATTGCTGTTTCGGTTTGAAGGGTGTGGACGCAAAGAGGTGCATCGTAGGGCACGTTCCTAAAGTGCGTGACCTACGAGGGAGTACTTTGTTAGGCTACCACCTAACATCAGGTGGGCAATGTGCTTGCTCCATCTGCTATTTGTATAAAAAATAAATGTTGACCATAGATTTACCTCAGAATTCACTAGTAAATAAGAAATTCGTACAAACTAAACGTATTCTACTAAACACACCTAAAAATTTTAGTACAAAACCCTTGTTAAATATGCCTACTAATGTTGGAACAGAAATACTTATTTATATTACAATAAACTTTGTTTTATATAGATAGGTAACTCTTTATTGATTACCATCACACACAAGGTAAGTAGAATACAGTTTATATCTTTAACAAACATATTATATAATAACGTGAACTTATGATACATACTTTGTGGATACATAAGATTATAATATATGTACAGATAATCAGGAGCGAAAAAAATTGGTTAATAGGGATAATCATTGATACACGATTGTCTTACATTAAAGTTATTTTCTAGCGAGTAATAAAACGAATTATAGACTAGAACTAGGAGATAGATTACTTACGCTGTGTGACCAATATGAGAAATCGAATTATAGAACAAGAACTAGGAGATAGATTACTTACGTTGTGTGACAAGTATGAGAAATCGAATTATAGAACAAGAACTAAGAGATAGATTACTTACGTTGTGTGACAAGTATGAGAAATCGAATTATAGAACAAGAACTAAGAGATAGATTACTTATGTTGTGTGACAAGTATGAGAAATCGAATTATAGAACAAGAACTAAGAGATAAATTACTTACGTTGTGTGACCAATATGAGAAATCAAAGTTGAAGCTTTTCGGCGGCTCCTTGCTTCCTGGTGGAGCTTTTGGATTTTGTATAACTGCAACAAAGAAATAACGTTTAGTTTTCAGGGAAATTAAATCTTACTAAGAAGAAACACGTAGATTGAGGATTTTACTTAAGAAACCTACTATTATTACGGCTGAAAATACGTCTGAAACTAGAATTACGTCTGTTGGTTTTTGTTCTAAGCGTCCGAAAGGATGTTATTGAGTTATCTGTTAAAATAAACCATGATTATTAATGGTGCAGTTACCTTCAATAAGACGGTTAACTAACATACATAATATACCTATCTCTATATATAAAAGAAATTGTGTTAGTTACACTATTTATAACTCAAGAACGGCTGATCCGATTTTGCTGAAAATTGGTGGGGAGGCAGCTTAGAACCGGGAGAAGGACATAACACTGGATACTTTTGGTCTCAAAACAATAACGGGAACGGGGCGAGCGAAGGTGCGGGCGGACGCTAGTATCTTTATAAAATTGCGCTGTCATTCCCTGTAAACTATTAAATACATAACACCCAGACAAGGAACAAACACCTAAAATTGATTCATATATTCAATAGACCTTGTTCAGTCTATGAATTTATACATGTTGACGCCAACCGAACATACCTAATCGCCTGTTTGTGGTCTAGATATTTTTTTAGCTTTTTTACTTTGTTGTGTAAAAAGATCATACAAAAAATGGTAGGAACCAAGCCGTAGTTTGGTGCCTGTTCTTCTAGGCTTGATCGTGTAACACTGACCAAGTTCCTACACACCTAGACACCAACAAGAAGAGAGAACCGAGAAGAAGAGGTCGGTTACACCTAGACTCACCTAGTTTTAATACGTTTCAAAGTCCTAGTGATTGATAACTGAATAAAGACAATTTGAATTTGGTTATTAGACAGTAGACACTGTGGTTTTCTATAAGCCACAACGAATATTTTTTACAAAAACAAAACGGAGTTTAAATTCATGTATTACGATTCATGAAGAACGATTCTGAGCCTTTTATCTACTCACTTTTCGCGATTACTACGTTAGTGCGTTCTACGTTTCGTCCGGTTCGTGATCGCCATTCGAGAACAAACTATACTCCCCAACGGTTGTCGGTTCTGGGAGCTATTTGACCTGCCCTTGCCAGTTCAACTTACTAATTTTACAAACTCCAGAATATGTAGGTACTTTTATAAAGAAAGCGTACTATACTCTAGATAGCTATATGAATGATAAAACTGCGTGGCCCGATGTCCCGGTCACTCTACCCATAGGAAGCTAGCATGTCAATTTGCAATGTCTGTACCTACTATTTCATATCTTATTTTTATATCTGTGTAGATACTTTATTATAACTTTGAAGCGTAGCGTGTGCTGTCTTTGAAACTTTTGCTTTTGTATAATTACATTGCATACGTCTGACTAAGTGAAGTGGCACCACACTGGAACTTCACTGCTATTATTTTAGACTATTTTTGATTTGTAAAAGGATCATATAAAAAAACGGTAGGAACCGAGACGTAGTTTGTAGCCTGTTCTTCTACGCTTGGTCGCGTGGAACTGGCACCTAGACTCACCTAGCTTTAAGACGTTTCAAAGTGATTCTTGTATCGTATTGAATAAACGCTTATTGAACATTGAATATTGAAACTTGCCTAATTAAACTAAAAGCTATAACTTTACTTCATGATATGAGGCCACTTTGGCATCATCCGTCCTACATCAATGAAAGAACCATCCAGTCAAAAAGTACCTATCGCCGAAACAAAGGTACAAAATAAAACAAGTACCTAAACGATTTGAGTGTTTTTTTTAAGCCAGATAAAAAGCACTTTATTCTTAAATTTAACTGCAAAGTTCGTAACGTGCACTCAATTATTCAAAAACTCAAGTAGTCGCGCTGACGCGTCTGGTATCGACCGCCTCCACCTCCACAGGCAGCGCATCAAGCGCTTTCAGACAAATATGAGACTTTTACAAATTGTGACCGAGCGACGCCGACGTCGGCTTCAAGCGCTTTCAGGCGTGAATTGAAAAGACTTTTACAAATTGCGAGTACCTACTCTTTACTTGCTTCAAGCTGTCTGAGTCGCTCAGGCACTTTTTGAGCTACACTCAAAATGGTGCTACAATGGTCTTAGCTGTTGATGTAAGAGGAACTAATGACGTCATTACATCTTGTTTCTCTGTCAGTTGCTATGTTTTGTTTCACTTTTTTTGATGGCACCCATTTCGATTGAACATTCGATGATTCAATACTTTTATTTGTCAAATACTGTTTAGTTATAAAGACAACTCTAAATTTTAGTTTTTACTTTCATGGTAAGTTCTAACAAACAAATTCAAATTTCGTTTTATAGCAGCAGAACAATTCAATTAAACCGCTCTTATTAACGGTCTAGTCAATCGAATCAGTAATTTCAAGCAATTCAAACTAAAAGATGTCATGCTTTTGTGTGACTAATAATGTTTTTTTAACAAGGATATGGCACACTTAATGTCGCCCATAACAAAGCATTGTCTCGTAGGTCACGCACGTCAGTAACGTGCCCTATGATGCACTGCCCTACGTCCAACACGTGCCAGTAGTTTCACCAGCACCCTTCAAACCGAAACACAGTGCTACTTCACGGCAGAGTGAAGGCATGATGAAACGTACCTACTGAGAACATCTGTGAGAATCTGTGAAATATCTGTGATCTGAGTGTCTCTGCCAGACATAAAACCCAAAAAAGATTTGCATATAATATAATATGTAGTTTCATAAACTAATTGAAACTTAAACTTGGAAAAAACAAGCAATGATGGTCATCATTCGTGACGGTAGTTTTACAGCTCTTTTTAATAAGACGTATACTTTCACTATTCACACGTCACACCTCGTGTTTCTAAACACAAGGAAAACATCCATAAAACTTTTAATAAAGAAGTAAACGTGTTTGCAAACAGCGTACAGATCTCATCTCGAAAGCCATAAACTGAACCAATATAATTTAAAACAGTTTCCGCGTCTGTACACCCGATTACTTTATGACTCACCACTGCACCCCATCGCAGTAACCAACAGTTCATTTATCAACTCTGTCTCTATAGCTTTAAAGTCCATTTTAAAACCTAGCTCAGATGTCGACAAGGAAATGTGCGATTTGAAGCCTATTCCTTTATAGTTATGGCTTGTTTTACAGTGGCTGGCGGCTAGACGTAGGGGATGGAATACAAGAGGGAGTTCTTTTATTCCGACGTCTCGTGTTGCAATCAAACTGAGAGCAATGTTATTAAAGTCTGCTCTGTCATTGTTTTGAAGATATTGGATGCAGGGAAATAAAATATTTGCGGGGAACATTTTCTCCACAAATACTTTATTGCATTTTACTCATATTGTACTGTTTCGTTTGTTGAAAATATAAGACGAATGGAATCTCTTGTAACTGAAATTATTAAGATATGAGATCCTCTTAAAGTCACGTCGTGGTCGTAAGCTGCTGAAAGACGAGTCTTATAATGTCAAGAATGAAATAAAGAAACATTAATAAAATTTTAGGCCTCCGAATAAAGCCATAACTTTTTGCAAGAAAAGACAGTAATCTAGATTATTATTCTTTAAGTAGAACCTGACAGACATAAAGTAATACAACTGAAGCTTTTATTCCGAAGAGCGGACATTTTCCTCCTAAACATCCGCCATTTTGAAAACTACGACGCGAACTGTTTCCGTTTCTCGTGGGCGGATGGGGATAGGCGTCGGAGTATTGAGAAGTACAAAGCAGCAGTTTCAAGGTTGGACTCCAACTGAGACAAAGAGTGCTTTGTGAATATCTGGCTGAATGAGCGACGTTTCGACATCGAGTTACTATGTACTGTCCATAGCTTTTTGATTTTGTAGAACTACACTTGAGTATGTTGTGATTGCCAGAATTGCCATAAATGGTTTGTATTCCATTAAAAAAAGATCAACCAATTAGTTTCCTAAAGAAAGCCAATAGGTTTACTGTCAAAATCCCAAACAAATCCAGATTAGGATTAGATCATTCGGTTCTAGGTCGAGAAAATCTTTTCTCATCCCAAAATGAATTTTCAGGAACCTTCAGGAATTATGTAGAATTATTAAGAAAAATTTAGTTTATCTTGTGTTTTAAGCAAATTCGTTTAAACATTGCTATTGCGATGAGACAATAAATAAAATAAATAAGCTAAAATCTACTTTACCCTACACAATGAAACATAACGAACCTAAATCAATTTACTATTCAGAGTCCACTTTGCCCATGAACAATGAAAACATGACAAACCTAAATAAATACACCAATTAGAGTCCACTGTTCGCTTTTTCAAGCCCCTTTTCAAGCTTGTAATTTTTGAAAATGGTAAATTGATGCAGAGTCAATGGGCTGGCGAAAAGCTGACGAACAAAGAGCCGAGGTCAAAATACCAAGTCGCAAAGAGGGCATTCATTGAGCGGTGATGAGGCGGAAAATTCGCCGAGGGAGGTTGAGAGAACTTTTATTACTGCTCTTCAGGTTATTTATGCGAAAGTCGAAGCATGGAAATTTCACAGCACATAAAATGCGAGTTGCCGTGGGAGAAATCACTTTTCTTGAATAAAAAACATAGGAATTTCACAGCACATAACATGCGAATTGCCGTTTTTATAAAGAGCTTTAGTAAGAAAGAAAGCGTTTTCGTTGTTACATACTGTTTTGTACTAATTAAATTACGGAATTTAACTAAATTGTACATGAAGGAATCGATTTTAACTTTTGAAACTTTAATATCATGGTTTTTAACACTATTTTAGTTGAAACCAAAAAAATAGTGCGAAAGAGGGTAGATCGATTTGTCTGCTAATAACATTTCTTTTTCTCGTGAACTTTTCATCCCGTGATCAAGGTGCATGCAACTGTGCCGAAATCTCATGAGTCGAATCTCACAAAATTAAATCATGGTAAACATCTCGTTCTTCATAAAAAGAATAAAGTAATTTATCGCAGCTTATGCTTATTTACGATTCTAATCTTAACTTTAGTTTAAAAAATGGCTCATTAAAGCAAGTAATGGCAGAGTTTAATGTCTTAATTAAACTTTCGTTATTTACTCATGAAAAAAGCCTTTGTTACACGACCTGAAAATGTTTTTTTTTTTTACATGATATAGACCAGCCTTTGGCTACAATCTCACCTGGTGGTAAGTGACGATGTAGCCGACGATGGAGCAGGATAGAAGAGAAAGCTATAAATGTATAGAGGAGTGACTTTTGCTTACATTTGGACCAACGGTTTTAGGATAAAAGAAAAGAAGGTACTCGTAATGTAATCACGGGGTCCGAATAACCCTTCGCAGTAAGTCTGAGATACCAAAACCTGTCTCTAGAGCCTCGGACCGGCCTTTATTGATCCTGTGTGTGTGTGAAAGGGTTATCCAATTTACCCGGCTAAGATTCTTCCGTTAGGGCTAACCTCGCTCTTTGTGAGGTTTTGGCCCAACCCAGCCATGGGAGGTTTGCTTATAGTGATTTGCGCAGTATTTTTATGGTTAACCTTTAGTAAGTAGCACTTTCATCTTATCAGCAAAACCATCAGCAAGTAACAGCAGACCAAAAGAAGGAAGGTATGAAAGGAAGTGTGAAACTGTTACGTTCATGAAACCAGGTTCATCGAGAAGATGGATAAAGTAAACAGGAGGCTATTACGATAGAGTTATTTCAATGTTTCGTATGACTACCAACCTGTATTGGTTCATACAATAACAACATTAATACTAATATAACAGAATAATGCTTTACTTTAAAGATTTAGGGCAGATTTTTCCATTTACGGAGTAACGCTATTCCTGGAATCAAAAATGTCAGTCCTTGATTTTGACAAGCCTAAAAATGAGATGAAAATATTTTCATCTGAAGGATAACTTTATCTGAAGATTGAAAAAATCATTAAATTGAATTCAGATTATTAAAAGCTACGTAGAGTTACTATTTCTACTACAGCTACATAAACTAAACATGTATTTAGCAAACAATTCCCAAAAGGTAAAATAAAACATGTAGACCTTGATATTTCAACCTAAATGCCCACTGCACAATAAACGTGAACGTGGTTGCGTGCTTCATTCGCGATTAACATAACCGTTCAACATAAACTAGAACATATTCGTAACATAAATGGATATCGAGACTGGAAATGTCTCTAGAAACTGGAATTCATCGAGTTCAATTTTCATTATCCTGAAGAAGTCCACTGCTGGACATGCCTTTCAAACATTTCCAGACGAACAATTCTGAGCCCTCTCCATCCCGTCTTCTAGCTTTCTTTCTTTTTCGTGTCACTGATTCTTTAGAACCAAGTGTGGTGAAAGGATTTTAAGTGACTCCTTTCGTGCACTTGACACATATTTTTAAACTTTTTTTTGGTATCGTCTTCCAGCGATCTAAACAATGTCACCGTTCTTCTAGTGCAGGAGCTTCCTACATTTTGTCTTCCGGTTCGTGGTCACCATTCGAGAAACCTTATTTTCCAACGATTGTCAGCTCATTTTATGTCATCCACTCCACTCGACGACACGACACAAGACGAGCAAGTCATCACTTCTACTTATGGGGTTGCTGGCTTGGGTTTTCTTTCCTTACAGATCTGAACATCTGAGGGCACGACAGCGGCTCTAGCCGTTGCTAAGCCATGTCGGAGGCTTTTTAGGTGGCCGAAACGCACGGCACGAACTTTTTCAATAAATCAACCCAATTTATTTCGGCCCTTTTAGATTTGATTAGGTTCGTTGGCCAATATTTCAGGCGAAATCTAATTTATTTCTGTTTTCATTTCGTGAGACTCATAAATAAGGTTTCTAAAGTGTTGGAGATCTGAATATAATTCAGGCTCTACTCAATCTTTCAAAAAGTACGAAATGATTTACGCATAGCAACTTTGTTCTGTTTTTTATTGGTGCTGTTCATAATAGTACTCCATGTGGAATACCTTCTTTTAAATCACAAAATTTTCAACAAATCCTTATGTTAGTTCTAATTTAGGTACTCCACAATTTTAAGTTCCCCAATTTCTTTTAAATAATTTCATTCAACTCATTAAAACAATCTGAAAGAGAGCACTAGTGGTTTTAGTGGTAGCGGCCCCGCCTTCCGATCCTCAAGTCCTGGGTTGAAATCCAGACGTGTTTTTTTCTGTAGAAGAAAGTATGTACACTATGCCACTAGTACGGTGAAAGAAAACACCGTGAGGAAACCGGCGTATCGTAGAACCTAAAAGAGTTCGAACAACACCGTGTCAAGCGTCATGCAAAAAAGACCCGCCAGCGGCCTACTTGCGGAAAATGAATTTGATGAATTTGAATTTGCAAACAATCTGAAATCCGGAATGCAGACGACGAATGCGCAAACGTTCCCAAGCATTCTCAATGTTTCGCGGGCAAGGTTTATGGGGCACCATTTGAGTTATAGCCATGGTTATAGCCCAACGGAGGCCACGAGGTACCGGGTAGATTTTTAACAACCCCGCTTTACTTTTTACAACGAACTGAAAATTTACGAACTTTGACTTGCCGCTGATGTTTCTTTAGTGATCGTAAGACCATTGATGTCGTTGTGAGGAGTTATGAGATACTAACCAAAGATTGTTTGATTTTAAAACGAAAGAAGTTGAAAATCTGCGCTACCTCCAATTTGGAGCTAAGCAGTGGTTTGTTGTCTGTTCTTCTAGGAGGCTTGGTCGCGGTCGCGTGGAACTGGCACCTAGACTCACCTAGCTTTAAGACGTTTCCAAGTGATCTTTGTAATACAACGGAATATATTTTTTAAGATTGAGAAATATATTTAAGAAACCAGAGAAACCATAAAACTAAAAATTTGGTAAAGACTAGTTAAGTCAGTGGTGATTCTCTAACCGAATGAAAGATTCCCCGTTAGTTACATGGTACATGGTAAAGATGTACAAAAGAAGTTAGTAAGCTTCGTACGTCAAAGCTCCATTTCCAAGCTAATGCATATTAAAAGCGGAAAGCCTGTGATGACGCATGCTATGACGTCAAGGCTCACTGAAGGAGAGAACTCTTGAACTTGAACCTTCTATTAAATCTATTATTAACTTGAGAAGTTGTTAATAATAAATTACAGCAAGCAATCGATGACCGTTAGCGCCAACTTACGTATCTAAGTAATATAGCAGCTATCTGGTTCCCATAGTACAAGTTCTGCTTAGTTTGGTGCTAGATAGTGTTGTGTGGAATGTCCAAAAATATAAATTTATTGCATCATTTTCCTAACTTTATCCCACTTACCCCACGCTAAGTAATTATTTATTTAAAAAATACTAGGGATTAATCTTTCTTTTTCGGATTATATACTTATGCTAATATATTACGACATGGCAGCTTTGTAAAAGTCATAATTGAAAAAAAAATACGGGTTGCACTCCGGGAGTGCCGGCAGAAGTGAAAACTTGATTATTAACGTTGAGCATGTTTGATATTTTGGAATGGTTAGGGGGGGCTTGTTTGTTATTTGGCACGCTGTAACATACACGAACATTCGCGCAAGCGCCCTGCGCTGCCTAAACGAAACAGTAGGCCCAGGCATACATTTTCGCCGCGCCGTAGAGAGGGGATAGCTGTCTACTCTCCATCCGTCTTACGCTTTTTCGATCAGGTCACGTGTCCTGACGCGCTGACGCGAGTTTAAGATTTTATACCCATTACAGAAAAAGTGGTCAACGCCGCTAAAGAAGTTTTCACTTCAAAAATGCCGAAGAAAAGCAAGGAAAGCATCATGCATAGAGAAAACAAAGTGCCCACATTGACAAAGTAAAAGGTAGAAGTTTGTATCAAAACACGGACAAGACTAACATTTATTTCGTCGACATACTAGACTTGTATGTATCTTGCAATCTTAACTAAGAAGTGATAGTAATTACGGTACCAACCAACGTACCACAACATTCTCTTTAACTAGACCGACGAGATAGATGAAAAAACTTATGAAATATGTACGCATCAGGTGCCGGTACTAACGAGGTGGGTAGCTCGTTAGGCACTGCCATCTCTAGACAAGTATCTCGACGTAGCGCAAACGAAACGCTTTTTCAATTATTAAGTCAACGTATGGAAAAATAAAAGTTATTTAAAATAAGTAAGGCTTTTTTAGTTATTTCATTTTATATTTACTTTATCATATTTATGGAAAAAGACTTCTTGAAAAACACCATAGATCTAATTAAACTAGCGGTTTTCAGTTGACGATTATAAGGACGTACCATATTTATCGCTGCTTTGATAAGATCTATGAAAAAAACATATTTTTTTTATACATATAACTGATGGAACAAGCATATGGCCCACCTGATGTTAAGTGGTAATCATCGCCTATAACAAAGCATGACTCGTAGGTCACTGACGTCAGTAACGTGCCATATTTGTGGTTAATCGCTATCACAAATTTTCATACTACTTTGAAGAATTTTAGTTTTTGTTTCATTCTCTAGCTTTAGGTATTTGTAGTTCAGACTTCGTCATAAACAAAATGACTATTTTCTTCTTTTTACTTCAAGATGGACCGACGACAGTGTTAAGATCGCAGGAAGTCGGTGGATAGAAAGGGCTTAGAATCGTTCTTCCTGGAAATGTGTAGGGGAGGCCTATGTCCAGCAGTGGACTTCTTCAGGCTGATGATGATGACTTCAAGATTTCGTATCTATATCGCCTCACTGTTATTATAATTTATGTATTATTCAATTTAAAATTGCATGTTTATAGGAGTAAGACCCGACTCTTCAAATATTCAAATTTGACGAAGATGTTGAAGGCAAGAAACCAAATGTAAATCGAGTAATGCCTTAGGGACTTTGGAAGCAGTAGAAGATATGATATTTGACAAGGGTAAGGGTGTTTTGAACTTACAAAGTTGAGTAAACTTCCAGAATATCTGGCTGTGTAGACAACAATATACAATACAGTTAAGGTAAGGCTACATCTAGGCGATATGCTGGCCATAAGTTGCAATATTCAATTATTAAATATTATTGTTTAATTATCTGAAATTCGGAGGATGATGGCTGCCCTATCGTAATAGGGTATACCTGTAAGGATAGGGCAATGTGTATAAATACATAAAACAAATTTTGACAGCGATACAAATCGCAGCTCCTACACAGCCAGAAATTCTTTATTCAACTGTATGGACAAAGATCAATTTGAAACATCTTATAGCTAGGGTGAGTCTAGGTGCCAGTTCCCAAGCGACCAATTATTCGTCGTTCGACCAATAACGTCTCCAAGTGTGGATTGTCCGCAATATTTATTAATTTATTTTAGACTAGCAGCCCGTCCCGGCTTCGCACGGGGTAGACAATATTGTTGTTCATTATTTTATTCTATCGCTAATAGTTTCGGCAGCGCATTCGACGAAAGACATTTTAAGACTCATTTTTCTACACCTTCGGTTACATTGTTCAAATTTTACCAAGGATCCCTAATTTTTTTCAAAATGAAATGTAGCCTATGTCAAATTGGAAGAATATAGCATTCTATTGGTGAAATAATTTTTTAAATCGGCCCAGTACTTTTTGAGCCTATTCATTACAAACATACAAAAATAGGTAAAAATCTTTCCTCTTCATAATATTAGTATAGATAAAAGTTATCGGATCATAAAGATCGTATTACCATAGCCAGCCTGGATTAGCAAACAACAAGCAGCATTAGGTAAATAAAGCGATTGATTTCTCCTGACATTGTGTTTGTAAGGTTTCGTTCGCGACCTTCCACCTGACTGGTTCAGAACACGCAAACGGTGCAGTTCAGACACTAAAATGTTTTAGTAAACGGCAATGTGCGAGAAAATTTGCATTTATTTTAATAAGACGGTGATATGAGGGCGTAATTTTATAAAAATCGGTTTTAAAATTGTTTACTTAAAAAGTAAGGTGAGAACTTAAACTTAAGTTAGTTTAAAAATCTGAAAGTATACCATTCAGATAGGTTATTTTTTTTCAAAAAAAGAAGTAGCAAACAGTTAAATAAGCACGTTTTTTTGAAGTCTGTGTAAAATACAGGGTTATTCATTATTAGCTGCAAATACTCAGGATTTAGGTTCAACAAATAAAATAAAAAATATTTATGAAATGATTTTTTTTAATTTTTGATTTAAGTTTTTGTATCAAAAATTTTTTTTTTTACGGCTATTGCATAATGATTGCCATGGAGAACAGGACGATGACCCACCCAGGCGGTGACTGAACGCAGAGTGTCGCTTACAGCGCGCGGGCGCGGATCAAAGGTCAAAATAGATCAGGTGCCAATGATTCCAAAGGATTTTCTTTATCGATTTTCTCGGGATTTTCATAACAAAACTTAAAAAAAATCATTTCATAAATATTTTTTATATTATTTGTTGAACCTAATTCCTGAGTATTTGCAGCTAATTATGAATAACCCTGTATAATAAACGTTTTGTTAAGAGGCAGACTGCCGTCGATAACCTTATCACTCGCACGAATAAAATCACTAAACCATTTTATCGACAATCCCGGTTTATCGTCTTTATATTCGAACCACCACACGAATCGACAAAGTTCTCACCGCAGAAGTTCCGGAAGGTCATTCCGTAGGGTTTTATGAACCGTTTTTATAAGTACTTAAGTCGAAAGGGCGAGGGTATACTGCGGTGTAAACTCAATCTTCATTACCGGGGGTCAGGTCGTGAAGAAGTAGCTAATGTAATAGGTATACAAGGTGACTTGCGAAGAAAAGTAAAGGCCTGCGCACACCTAGTTCGCTGGCGGTAGCGATCAGTGAAACGCTGTCAAATATCGCTGTCAGATTTGAGATTTGACAGCGATATTTGACAACGTTTCACTGATCGCTACCGCCAGCAAACTAGGTGTGCGCAGACCTTAAATAAACCGCCATTAATGTCACCAGTCCCAGCATTGAATATATCTTAATTAAACTTAGTCTAGAAGTCTTAAGTTGCGAAGTCAGGTTTCAATGTGACCTCACTTAAAAGAAAGGTTTTAGGGTTTGACCTTTTTTCTGAAGCTGAGCTGAGCTTATTAGAAATATTTATCATGATTCAGAGTGGTTTTTGCTAGCACACGGGCATCTAACTTACAAACGTTCTATTGTGTTGATACATTTTAAATGTTTTTTTACGTGTACCTACGTTTTAAAATCAAATCAAAAGTTATTTATTTTATGCCACACAAAAAAAGCAGTATTACACAAGAATGATATACAAGTAACCACAGAGCAGCCAACACGCTTTTGCTTTAACAATGACATAAAAATTAGCCGTCACTCAGCATTATGCTATAGAAGCGAGCGCCACTATAACGCTGGACTTCCGTGACACCAGTAGAGTGCGACACAACGCATCAACTGCAACTCACAGTCGTTTTAGAAGTTTAATTTAAAGATACACTAGCAGTTGGTGCCCGAGCTTCGCTCTGTATTTTTGAAGTGAAAACTTCTTTAGCGGCGTTGAGCACTTTCTGTAATGGGTATAAAATCTTAAACTCGCGTCAGGATCACGTGACCTGATCGAAAAAGCGTAAGACGCTACAGATACGCTAGTAGTTACTATGACACGGTAACGTCACAGAATAGATAATAGTTAGTAGCAAGCATACCAAGGCGTTTTTCGTGACTGTAGTAGGTATAGGTACATACCTATTATAGATTTTATGAACTAGCGGCCGCCCGCGGCAGGTAGTAGTGGTCATTGGTACATGATTTTATAGATCTACTGTATTTATTTAGGTCATGCTCAACGTTAATAATCAAGTTTTCACTTCTGCCGGCACTCCCGGAGTGCAACCCGTCTTTTTTTTTTTTTTGGTAAACTGTTGTTATGAATTATATTTAAATACGAATTACTTACATACTGATTAAATATTAATATTTTTCGATCTTACCGACATAATAATAAACTCCACTACTCGTCAATAGATGGCGTTCTCTGTTCCACTAACTCATGACTTAATCAACAGATGGCGCTAGGAGTTATGATTTTATGATATAGTTGATTATTTACTTTACGATTAAGGGGACATTTTCTAAAAATAAATCCTAGCTAGATCGTTTTATCGTCCCCGAAAACCCCTGTATACTTAATTTCATGAAAATCGTTGGCTCAGTTTCCAAAATCCTAAATATATATATATACAAGATTTTCTCCTTTAAAGGTATAAGATATATTTAAATAAATGACCATCTTTGTCTTTTACTGGCCAATATTGGACTTTCTTCAACGCTCTGTAATTCACCTACTATTTATTCAGTGCCCGAGCACGGAATGCTATTTTCCCGGGACCTCGGGCGACTCAGAAGCAATCTAAATGCATATTTGGACGTAACCTTATTTCAAAACTCCAAGTACTTGGAGCAATAACTTGCACTTTGTACCCTGTAGTAACGAGAATTGGTGTCAAAGTTGGAATTGATCTTGTTGGGTGAATTTATTTATAATATTTTTGTATTCAATAAATAACAGATTTTTGACGTGACAACGTCTTATAATTCGATGGAGCCGGCTGCACGCACGAAAAAACATGACTCATGCGGCGTTACCTCGCTCTGACGCGATCCAGTTAAGGCTTGAAGTGCAAGCGAGAGCGCGGAACGAGCGACAAAAAAGCACAATCGGCTAACTTTTACCAATATTTTACGGGCACGTGAGACTGAACAACTGTATGCCTATAGTTGATGGACGCAGTGCATTGTAGGGCACGTTCTTGACGTGCGTGAACTACGAGGCAATGCTCTGTTATAGGCGATGGTTAACACTTAACATCAGGTGAGCCATATGCTTGTTCCATCAGCTTGTTAAAAATGAAAAACCATGATTTACCTAAATTTTATGTGAATGGTTTTTTTAACTGGATCAGGCCTTATCCACTCAACTATTATTTGATGTCCTATGAAAGCCTTAATTTAAACAAACATTTATCGACATCTATTTCAGGCGATATGCATCAATGGAGTGATAACAAAGACATTACAGCAAAACACACGATAGCACGCCCACGTTTACTTTTATCGAGTAATACGATAGGTAGATTATACTTATACATAGTTGATTTTCGCGACACAGTTTTTAACTCCTGCGAACTTCATCGTTTTTCAATCTGTTGTTTGTACTCTTTGTAAAATAATCCCAATAAATAAAATTTTGATTTTTGATTTTTTTTTTGACATACCTCTGAGTCTACATGGTTCTGAGTACTTTTTGTGAAACTACGTCCAATGGCTAAATCTTATGGTATATTGCTTTATATGGTATCACTTCAAATAATAAAAAGAGTGTAGAAAATTAGGGAACGCAGGAAGACCTCGCCTTTTATCAGCAGTAGCTCTTTCTGAAAGAGTTCGTCCGAGGAAGTCCTTCTACCGTTCATATTTCTGATGCCAAGTATTGCAGCATTAATGTTTCTCTATTAAAATATGGGTGGCTGTGCTATTCAAGGCACATACGACTAAACACGGCTCAGAATGATAGACGCATTACTATGCCACATAGAGCACTGCTTCGGAAGAGTAACCTCTTTCCCCATGATTAGAACTAAAAGTTCTCTCAAAAGGATGATGACCTGAATGATGCACTAAGTATAGGTACTGACTGACCTGTAGTGTTGCCATGCATCTCGATGATGCATTTGGACTCCCTGGCAATCTCCCTCGAGTTGAAGGGTCGCACCCTCACCGCCACCTTCACCGACGACATGACGGCTGCTTGCTTGTCTCTGGTGCGCTACTGCATGAGTGCGGGCACGCTATACCTGAAACAAAACAATAAAAGTTAGACTGACAATATTTTGAAGGTCGCGGGAAGTTAGTGACAGGATAACGTAAGTTTTAAAAACTTGAGAAACCGACTTCCAATCTGGAATACTTTTCAGATTTTTTTTTCAATCGTCTGAAAAATATCTAAGTTTGCATTATTTTTTTTGCATAAAATCAACATGCTTAGCAATGGACAGCATCAGGACAGATGATACGATGAACTTTAAATTAAACGTCTTAAATTGTGTTAAATTTTTCATCAAAATTCATAAAGATTTTACATATAACTGCCAAAATTGAGAAAATTACCAAAAACGGAACGAAGAAAGTACGTGGGCGATACGGTAATTGAAAACTTATTTCAAATTCAAAAACATTAGAGCCCACGATTTCGAATTCAATTTAAAATAAAGATCTTTTATCCAGAAGTTGGAGTCTGGCAATTTTTGGACTAAGCTAGTGGTACTACAATAACAAAGGTTCAGAATTACTGATACTAATGGAACTGTGACGTCATTTACCACAAGCACTAGACATACGTCAGAAGTCTTTTAACAAAAGAATTTGAGCTTGTAGGTAAGTGTGTTTGTGGAAGCTTCCACACCCACACATTTATTCCTTGCCTAGAAAACTAGTGCCTTTGTGCCTGGTTTCTCATTGAATATTCTATTTTAGAAGACGTGTCCTGGAGAATCTATTGTATATTCTGAAAAACAACTGATAACTTCAAAATGTTTATGCGATCACGATTCTGTTTTTGAGTCAGGGTCTCGTCTACGTTCGATTCAGTTTTTGTTTTATGCAATGAATGTCACATGTGTGCTAACTAGAATAACTGAAACCTAGAAGTTTCTCATAAAAGCTTTCAAATCGTAGAATAAACCACAGTTTTTAGTTTTGTTTTGCTTTTTTAGTTTATTTCTAGAATTGAGTTTCGATGTCAAATCAGTACCTTCGGCTTTATGATGAGAAAGCAAAGGTGTTTTTATAGGCTGTTTCACCAAGTACTAAATATTAAACATAATCACAGTTTGTACATGGTAAAATGACAGGTGTTCAACCGTGATCATGGTGCATGCAACTGTGCCGAAATATCGGATCAACTCATCAAAATTTAATCATGGTAAATATCCCGTTGTTTCATAAAAATAATGACAGGTATTATACCAAAATACCTGTTCAAAAGAATATATTAGGTTAAACAGCCGTTGAACTTCTACTAACTTTTGTTGAACATCCCCTTAATGTTATAGGCCTTTTCGAGCAAGACATTAAACAGATTTTATCAAGGCAACTTTGAGCCGAAACTTGCAAGTCTTCTCCTCAGTAATGGCGGTGCTAAACGCTATAACAATTATGTAAAGCTGAATGTTGCTCTGTCGCCGGAGCTAAACAGTTTCCAAGTAATTTGGAAAGACTTCGAGATGTCGTTTTATCAATGTTAAAGCCGCCATCTTTTTTATACGAGACTTGTAAAAACTGAGCTTAGTTTATTTTTAAATATTCTTATACTGACATTGTTTCAATTAGAAAAGATTTATCTGCACAAAAATAAATATAAATATAATAAAGATAGATGATTTTCTCTGAATATAAATGTTTAATTTTGATATAAATGTATTCTTTAAATATTTTTTTTCTCTAAATATAACGTTTTTTAACATATTCTAACACATGAAATTGTTTCGATTAGAAAAGTTTTAGTTGCACAAAAAAGACAGTAAACATAGCCAATTTTCTCTAAAATATGTTTTTTTTATAATTTACAATAGTTTTTGTAAAATTATGCAATATTATTGTTAGGAAATAACTCCAAGCATGATTTAAGTAATCAAACCAGTACATTAATTACATAGTAATAAATCCGTCACTTTCTTGAAACATAAAAATTAAGTTTTCATTACAATACTCGCATAACTTGTAATTATTTTGTCTAGAGAAGTCTTGTATTCGAAACTCTGATTTTGTGACTAAAAAAGTAAAGCAAAAGTAAACAGGACTTTGCATCTATTGTAGATGGTTTATACAGCGTCAGGGGCAACTGCTGATTACTCAAGCCCTACTTGCAAGACGCTATAGTGCCTGGGACAGGATTTTAGAATGGGAGGGGCTTGCCCAGCACCTATACTATCCTGACAGCTTAGTCGACCTAATCCACAGGAAAGACATGGTCAATACGTGCAGCCCTGCTATTCCGGCAACACGGCTCGATTGAGTGATCGCTAAATCCGCGTTCCATTTTCAAATTTTTCGAACAAAAATTGATAAGTCATATCGATTTCAGCGATCGCGATGAGTGATTTGTGTTGCTAGAATTGCACTCCAGAGCAATTCTAAGATCGACTAAGCCATGGGTTTCCTCATGTTTTGTGACTGTCATCGTGTCAATTCTATTGCAACACCTCAAAAACTACTGTGTCTCATCAAAGGTACTTTACGAATCATATAAAAAGAAACCAATTTACTTTGACACCCAATTTACTTTCAAGTTCAACTGCCAATGCCGTAATCTTCTATCGTAGACCTTATCCACATCAATCTAAAGTGATTTTTACAGAATTTAGTTTTTGCAAGCAATTGTTACGGTACTTTTTGCTAGCAGGTCAAGTGACCGTTCGATTGCCGTCACGGTAATGCGCATGCCCCAACTGCAAGTGTGTGCGCAACATAATGGTACCATAGAATTAGGCGTAATTACTAATTTTGCAACCCCTTGTTAAAACCGGGAATTAGAATGTCATTGTTCGGTATAATTGCTAGTTGAACAGCTGCATAGCCGGAAACGTTATTTGCAATATGGCATTTGTAAAAAGTAGAATTAGGTCGCGATACAATTTATTTAGTTAATCTTTTTTTCGTAAACACGCAAATTATACTCAGTTGCTCTTAATAATACTCGAAGATTTTGAAATTTTTCAATTCATTCGTAACTAGATCACATTTAGAAGATGTACAAAGGAAACTCAAAGATAACGATATTTGTTAAACACAAACGTCACGTGGTCATAATAGTATAGTATTGTTTTTATTTTTGCAGTCCTGAATTTATCTCTTATCTAAATCAATTAAATTAATGAAACATTAGATATACCTTCTTGCAGTGGTGAAAATATTCAGTTATGTAATTCGATTCAACTGCACTATCCAAACAATAACTTATTTCAGTATATAATCACTTTCACAAACGCAAACTTATAATAAAATCATCCCAAAGAACGCGAGGTGTTTTCAAAACGCACAAGAACAAACTGACTCATATTTAGAACTATTCAAGAGAGCACAAAAACACGGCTGCCGTCACAAGGTCCGCGAACAAAATGGTGAATGTTTTCCTGAAAACGCTCTTCGCGTGCTGTAATTGGCCACAGCCGAGTGCCCACTCCGTATATCGAAAGTGTCGGCCCCGATGCACTCCCACCGCACTTACGTAACATCCAGTGCAGCCGATCTTCCAAAACCTTCCAGCCTATACCAAACGAACGCGAGATCGAAGGGGCGGCCATGAAAACGTGTCGCAGAGATGACTCACCGGGCTCACTAGCGCCACCTACAACTCGGATCGAAGATCGGATTCGGGAGAAGCACGCCAGCCTTGGACACCGCACTGTTAGAGCTCGACAGCCGCTGCGGACTTACCCGGATGTTGGTAGTCGATCGGGCTTGGTATATTCCAGCTGGTTTGTTTGTAGCTGGAGCTGGGTGCTCGGTCAGGTTGCAACGGCGGCCGACATGGCGCGTCGGGCCGGGTGCGCGATGCGACTGGTTCCCGGCAGCGGCGTCGGTGGGGCGGCGGCGCTGGGCATGCGCAAACCGCGGCCCCCGAGCCTTCGATCTAACTCCTAGCTGCGCACTATCCCTACGCGCATCCCCTCACCGCAAATAACACAATCCACAAACCTGACCGTTTCAACCCTCCAATAATTCACAGTCGAGAGCGCTTTTGAATCAATCCTTTTGCAATTTCCACGTTCGAATTTAATTTATTTTATGAATAGGTGCAGGCTTTCAAATAAAGGATGGAAACTTATCGTTGTTGATTGCGTCAGCCAATATCCCACGCATGTAAACGCTTTTAAACGCTATATTGCTCTGTCCTAATAAATTATGAAAACAGCGTCTGCCATAAGCCCCTAAGTATAGGTTCCTCATAAAACACAAGGGCTTCCATTAAAGTGGCAATAACGCTTACATAATTGGAAATGCAAACGAGACGAAAGGAGCGAACGGATTGGAAATGGAACTTTTGATTCGGATGCCAGGCACGTGCACTTTGATTTCAGCTCGTCGATCAACTCTCGGTTCCTGATCTGAATCGAAATTAGAAACTAACTTCCAGACTACCGAAAACACCGTAAACAAATCAGTTACTTATATTACGCAAGATTCTTCTAGAGAAAAACACGCGCTCAATTTAATTTGGAGATTCATGTGGTATGTCTTCAACCCTTTGTTTGTTTTAAGGGTCCAGACGAAAGCAATCGTCATTTCGTTATTAATCCTAGATCAAAGGATTAGACAAACTACGCATTTAGTCCGTCAGGCTGGGCAGCGGGCAATGACGCAGTGCCTATCGATTGAAGCTTGCCTCTTAGCTTTGTGCTCTCAAAGCGCTGGAAAAATCTAGATTTCTTTACCTATTTGGATTAGGGTGAATCACAATGACCCATAATGAAATGACGAATACATTGTTCTGTATAACGGTTTTAGTACTGTAGATACCTACATACGAGAAGAGTCGGAAGATTAATCAATATAGGTGAATATAAAAATAATACATTATAAAATGGCCGTTATTTTGAAGGTCTGCAAATATTTTAAGAACTGTCCGGAAATGCTAAAGAATCAGCTATTTTACAGAATGTTTAAACTCCTTTACTTTTCTTCGTCTTCTTCCTGCCCTTATCCCACTTTATGTAAGGTCGGCACAACATGTTTTCTTCCATTCTCCTCTATCAGCCGTCATCTCGCTCTATTCACTTCTTTCTACTTGCTTATACTTTCATACTTTCTTTCAACTCCTTTACAATTTACATAAAAGGTTTTCCAAAAGGTTCCTTAATTTACATAATCTTTGGTTACTTTTAGAGGTACACAGTGTTTTTCCAATACTGTTATCTACGTTATACTTTCCATAGATAGCAATCTCTCCAACTTATAAGTTAGCATTACTTTCCGCTAATTTGAAAACATGTTTGTATTTCCAAATAGCAAATTCGAATCTAAAAATTCAAAACCAGTCGTAATGGTAAAATATAATTTTACAACAATATTCAAATGTACTATAAAAGTAACGGTATACCAATACCATAAGAAATATCCTTCAAACAATAATCGTTTTCGCAGAGCACCCAACAAAACGAAACACCAATTGTGACTGAGTAACTATATTTCTATTCAGAAGTACATACAAGAACCAATGAAGGTACAGTCAACTACAAATGTAGATTATTCAACAATTTCATATATTTAACCCAGAATAAAATAATGGTAACTTGAGTTGACAGAATTCTTAATTCGCTTTGGAACTGGCTATTTTTAAACAGTTTGCTATAAAACACGGTTTACTGATAGTTTTGATGAACCACATGCAATAATTGAATGATTTTATTCAAATTGAATGAGTCATATCTAAATTTGGGCCTGTATTCAGGAACAGTGCCTGAGTCTGAGGTTTGACTGAGACTCAGGCCGCATACTACTAAATGACATCACAAACTATTAAGCACTAGACCTGAAACGGATTTATCTTAAACCATTGTCAAAATAAAATTTCCTGGGCAGACGAGTAAAAATTAATAACCAACCAAGACATTTGAGACCTCAGTGAAACTATTTCATTTTTAAATATAAGTAGCAATACATGTGGCCTTTTTAATCCTCCACGTTTCCTTCCTACTCTCATAGTATTTTGTGGCCTCTGTGCGGTTTTATGGTAAAGCCATTATAGCATACCCTGGTGATCAAATAACACGATGCTCGGGTAAGTCTCCAGCGTTCCATTTGTAGTTATTGAGTGACCCTTATTGATTCTGCATAGAAATGAACTTGCAGACTCGTGTTTCCTGTTCAATGTAATAAGTTCATATGAGCATGAGGAGGAGGGATAGAATAAAGAAAAGTTGGATGGACTGTGTAAAATATGGCATGATTAAGAAAGGAGTAAACACTAAACACCAAATGATAGAAGAGGTTGGAAAAAACATTTTACACAAGGTTTTATTTTTACCGACCCCACTTAACGTGGGGCTGGAAGATGATAAAGCTCATATAACCTAGTGCTGGCCAACTCAGCTGACGATGCCCACTTTCATAGTACCAACTGCCAAAGAGTGGAACTCTACCGTCGTCAATATTTCCGGAAAGTTTCAATTAAGGAATTTTTAAGACAAGAGTGATCAGGTGGATTATGGCATTATGTGAATCTTATAATTATTATGAGATGCGTTGCTGGTTTTTGAAATTTTATCGAAAGAGGTCACTAAAGATCGTAAAGAATTCACCTTCGTTTTCAAATAGACTTGAAGCCATGTGTGTTCCAATCAGGCTCAAAATAGTACTAATGATAATGATCGCCAACATTGTATAACAATTTCATAAATCCAAGTCACGCACAGTTTATAACTTTTAGAACATTATAAAACGCTTTAAATATTTATTCCAGTATGCTTTGGTTGCTATTTATGTTTATACTTGGATCACATTTTGATGTTATCTGTCAGGTTTAATAGATTTTTCGTGGTGGAAAGAGAGTTTTAGTTGTGCGAATATTTTTGCCCCATTATTTTTGCTGAGCGCTATCAAATTGTGACGATGCCTATACCATATTAACTTAGCTGCTTCCCTTCAAACTATGAGAGGTTAGATGGTTCGTCTATTGCGTCACGTGCGGTTACTCCCATTTGTTCCATTGGACTGTGACGTCATAGATCTGTTCATACTTTTTTCTCCCTTTAGTTCCATGGTAGAACGAATAAAACTAGAACTGGTCCATTTGTCCTAAAGTAGGTACTTTTAAAACTTAGTCAATTCCATTAGTTCTATAGAAATGTAGGGCTATAGAACTGTTAAAACTAGTTTTATCCTTTTGGTTCAATGGTAGAACTGTTGAAAGGAAAACCCATTTGTCCAGTATAACTAATCCAAACAGCACTATCTAGCCCCAAATTAAGCAGAGCTTGTACTATGGGAACCAGACAGCTGTCAAATATAATGCTTTAGGAAAGTTTCAGGGTCACACCCTTGAGGCAGTTATTCCGGGCCGTTGGATCAGTCTATACGCACCGGGCAGGTCAATAAATGTTACCTACGAATGCTCAAAATCGGTCAAGTTCGTTTGTTATATCAAGGATTTCGAATAAATTATTCGAAGGGTATAGAAGTTCAATTTAAACTAGACTGAAATAACTCGGTGTGATACTCAAACATGACCGAGGAAAAATCTGTTCTTCCTCCTAAAAATTTAGTTATAAGATCTGCCTTAGTAGACTTACATTAGATATAACATTTCCTTAGCAGCCAAACCATAAGATTGGTCAAAAGCGTAATCAATTCTGTTTCTGTGTGTGATAGAAAGACAAATGCAAGTCGATTTCGTAATTTAGCTTTGGAACCCTAATAACAAAATGGCGGAAAGGCACAGATGTTAGTAAATGAGGTTACACCGACCCTCAATCTCAATCAGACGAAATAAGCTATCGCATCACGCAAGACCTTATTTCTTCAAGAGGTACTTCTACACAACGATATACATTGTGAAACGAAAGGCGAACATTATTTCTTTTTGGGCAACGGAACAGTAGGCCTACCACAAGCTCTGTCTGGCTCTGGCTCTGGTTTTGAGTCTGTGTGAGTGCTCGCCAGTGTATTGTGTGACTTTCGACGTAGGATTTATTAAAGACAGAGCTTGTGGGAGGAGGCCTACATATTTTAAAAATCAACCACAATCAAACATTTTTGTACAACGTACTTGTTTATAAATTTGTGAATCTAGTATTTTATTGGTAAACTTCATAATTAGTTAATAAACCGCATTTTTCACACAAGTGTACATAGACCTAGCGCATTATGAAACATCTCTTTTCATATGTAATTTTTAGTTACACTGCGCCGTACGTGACAATGTAATAACAGCCCCGCAGTCGAGATGTCAATGAGAACCTACGTTTATCGTTTTGCAAAGGAACCCCAAGGTATTTGAGGCGACACGTAATAAGGTCGTTCGGTCAGAGGTGAAATATTGCGGCGTGGGTGGACGTGGGAATTTCTGAGCCTGAAAACTGATCAAGAAGTTCTGGGCTCTTTATGACCTCTGATCTTTTGAAATCGATAAGTTTTAAGCCCTTAGAATGAACGTTTTAAAGTCTACAGTTTAAATGTCAAGAAACTTCTGCTTATAAAAACTAGGTCTTAGCTCAATTACATTAAAAATCAAATATCCAACTGTGTTGAAACTTCATGTGAGGTGGTGGTAAATGGCTTGCTCTGGTGGCGCTTTTGGTCTAGTGGTAGCGGCCCCGCCTTCCGATCTAAAGGTCGTGGGTTCAAATTCAGTCAAATCCAGGGGCTTGTGTAATCACCAGTTGCCCCTGACGCTATAAAAATCATCTACAATAGAATACCCACATAGAAAGACCTGTTTACTTAGTCTGTTCGTCATTAGTCTTTCGTAAAATTTGGCAACAACTTAGCATTGTTTATCTTTTGTGTTTCCAGAGTAAACTTATTGTGTCCCAGTCTTTATGCGTACACATAGAAAAATACAACTACTAAATTTAAGACTACTACTAACTACTACTACTTTTATTGAATACTAGATTTAAGTAGAATACAATGGCATTTCTAAATTCAACATCATTTCAACATGTATTTTATGCAATCAATATTTTAACTATGACTTAAAAACTTAAAATTAAGATGTGTACAAAGGCGAGCTTAACCCTAAAAAGAGTTCTGTTATAAATAATAATAAAAAATAGGGACAATCCACACAACACTATCTAGCCCCAAACTAAGCAGCGCTTGTACTATGGGAACCAGATAGCTGATATAATACGTACTACTTATTTTTTTTTGTAAATACATACATAGAATACAATATAACACCCAGACAGAGAACAAACATCTATGTTCACAACACAAATATTTGTTCTCGGTGGGGATCGAACCCACGACCTACAGCACAGAAGGCAGAGCTACTACCAACTGAGATGAGAGGCCAGTCTTACAGTAATCTGTGCCCCATCTGAGCTACGGTCATGTAAATAATTACAATTCTTTGAAATATGTAACCAGGCAACAAATTATTCCCAAATTGAGACATACTCCTGAATAAATGACTTCACCCAACCTTCTTGAGCCTTTGCGAAGTCACAATTCATACCCGGCCGACATTCCCCGGTCCCTACGGACACAGAATATGTAATAGTACGTGCAATATTGCTATGAAACTGAAGGAGAACAACGCAGCCTCCCTTTGGGAACAGGGAACATGAGATATACATGTTACCGTCAACATATGAAATGAATATCTTCCTGCTCGGAGTTATTTTCGATTTATTTCGTTGCGTGATATACATGATTAAAGGATGATTAATGATGGTGGTTACTAAGGAAATTACAACTTGTGTAATCACCAATTACCTCTGACGCTATATAAATCATCTACAATAGATGCAAAGGCCTGTTAACTAAGGAAAGAGTTTCACAAGAAGGAGAAATAAATAAATGCATCAGAAAATATAAATTTGTATAACAAGTTTATAAATACTAGTACAAGTAATAACTAAGTATAGCTGTTCGTTCTGGTTAGTTTAAAGCATAACAATAAATTCGGGGTAAAAGGGTAATACCAAAGATCGTTAATCCTAAGGGCAGAGTAGTAAATCCAATCAGAGAGCGGACGGCAGTTACAATTCAAGTTTAAACTGTTTTCATCGTCGTCGTTCAGACAAATGATATTAATTATACTCTTGCTATCTCTTACCAATGAGTAATGACAAAAAGAGACAAGGCTAAGTTTCTTTGATAAATACCATAATAAAGTTATTTACGAAGCAAATCTACTTTTCCGTGGGATACCTCTCACGGAAAAGTAGATCAAAGGTCGTCTGACAAGAAGATGGATCGATTGTAGTGTAAAGTCCCAGCCCAGGTCATACTCAGGTCAGATTTTTAAACAAAGGCACGGTGGCTTCGATAAAGAATCACCTTCCTATCTGTTCAGTGTGGGAAGTCTCGACGTATATAAATAATGATGCTATTTCATTTCGCTAACTTGACAGTCGTATCTTTTGTTTCATTTTGTGCTTGTGCCTCCCCTATTTTCTGAACATATAAGTTAGTGACACCATTATTTAGAGGTTGCAGCTTGAATAGGTTTGCAGACGAGAGAAGAAAAGGGAGAATGATTTTGAAATCTTATTCATGCCTAATTATATGGAACAAACGGGTTTTTGATCGCGATTACCTGTATTAATTCCCCACGTTTCGGCTGTGTTGCAACAACCGTGGTCACGGGTTGACTGGAGTTCATTGGAGTTACTGTCGAGAAGCGGTGGCAGTTTTATTTGCAACTACCCTCACTTGGTCTTCAGAATTAGAAATGTCCGCGTTCAATTTTCAATAAAATTTAAAAAGTATTTATTCATGCCCTTTTCAAACGCTTGTTAAGTAAAAGGGTAAGGGCAGTACAATGCTTGAGTCTGAGTGGAGCCTCAAGCATATATTTTTTAAGACTTTTCAATGAAGAACTGCCAAAATATGAATGATGATTGAGTCTCGACTTAGATTCAAGCATTGTTTCTACATACCCTCTGTGTTCAATATTTAATTATTACTTTCACTTTTTTATTCTCTTCTTCCTGCCCTTGTCACACTTTATGTGGGGTCGGCACAACGTGTCTTCCTCCTCCATTCTCCTCTATCAGCCGTCATCTCTACATTCACTCCTATCTTATCCATTGTCATCTTTCACACAGTTAAAAAAAAAAGCAGCCAAGTGCGAGTCGGACTCGCCCATGAAGGGTTCCATAGCAACAAGTAACATAATATAATAAAAGGTTCTTGTAGTTCGTCGAAAGGTAAATTGCGGTTTACGATTTATGACGTATAAAAAAAAAACTACTGACTAGATCTCGTTCAAACTAAATATCGTTGGAAGTTTGCATAGTAATGTACAACATATATTTTTTTTAGTTTTATCATTCTCTTATTTTAGATGTTAGAGGGGGGGGGACCAACTTTTTCCACTATGGAAGTGTCTCTCGCGCAAACTATTTAGTTTAGAAAAAACAATATAAGAAACCTCAACATCATTTTTGAAGACCTATTCATAGATACCCCACACGAAAGGGTTTGATGAAAAAAAAATTTTTTTTTCCATTTTGGAAGTGTCTCTCGCGCAAACTATTTAGTTTAGAAAAAAAACGATATAAGAAACCTCAACATCATTTTAAAAGACCTATTCATAGATACCCCACACGTATGGGTTCGATGAATTTTTTTTTTTTTGAGTTTCAGTTTCAAGAATGGGGGACCCCCAAAATTTATATATTTTTTTCTATTTTTGTGTAAAAACCTTAATGCGGTTCACAGAATACATCTACTCGCCAAGTTTCATCAGTCTAGCTCTTACGGTTTCGGAGTAAAATGGCTGTGACACGGACGGACAGACAGACAGACAGACAGACAGACATGACGAATCTATAAGGGTTCCGTTTTTGCCATTTGGCTACGGAACCCTAAAAAATCCCTTTTTAATCGATTCTGTTTAAATTTTGTGCGTCGATTTTTTTATATATAACACTTTGCTTCAAACAAAGGCAAAACAACCTTTATAAAACGAAATAGAACAATACCAGCACTTGTGTTATCTTACAAGCTTAATTAGAACGCGTTTGTTTTAGCAATTAGGTACTAATTCGTTTGTTCAGTCGTCTTGGTTGGCGTCGAAAGAATTCTGAAACAGTAGCTATAGGCCAGCATCATTTCAAGGCTCCGCTCTTGGGTAAATATCGTGACAATCACAGAAGAAGAGTTTTTTGTCTATTGTTCTCATTTGTAACAAGTACCTATTGATTGTTTTCAAATGAAGTTGGCAAGACACCTGGCAAGGCGTGGTGACGACAGGTGGTATAAAAGATTGACGGAGTGGTGACCGAAGACTGGGAAAAGAGAGGCATTGGACGTCCATTAGCAAGATGGGTTGACGACATTGTCAGCGTCGTGGGCCGCAGATGGATGAGGGTAGCCCAAGATCGGGTGAATGGCAAGAGCAAAGATCGGCCTATACCCAGCAGTGGGTAAAGTCGGGCTGCGGATGATGATGATGATGATTGATTGTTTGCCTCATTATGTTGACAAGAAAAAAAACAAAAGAAAACGCTCAGAACTATCTTCCCTAGTTTGTATGTCTGTCTATGGCCTTGAGCTCCGAAGAAAGTCTTCTTTTTTTAAGTAAACTCGTTACAAATAAGGTTTGGCTACAAATCGTACAGTTTTGGAGCCTCTTATTTGGCGAGCACTGTATACAGTAAGAATGTTTATAGTGCTGAACATTGAAGTCGTTTACAGTCGAGTCTCTCGAGACTTCCCTGAAATTAATTTGAACGAATAGAGGCCTCTCTCGAGCACTCGCAGAGTTCGTTGCTTCTTGTCGTCTTTTTAAAAACGAGAACTTGGCTTTTAGAGCTTATGTTTTTCCGTTGTTTCTGAAAGAAAAGCTTTTTACATTTGTTTGCTAAAAGCACGGTTTTACCGAACAGGGATGATATAGTGGCACTATAGATAAAAGATAAAGAGGAATATTTATTTGCATAAACATGTGTTAAAATTAAGACGGTGCGGGCGGACAGTCCCCAACTTTTTACGAAGTTTGGCAATCTTTGCCGAAGAGGTGTTGGTTACGTGACAGTCACGTAACGGTGAGACGAATTCATTGTTTTTTTCCCCCACAAATATGCTTAAGCCTTAAGAAATTTTCACTGTAAAAGAACTGTAAAATTACATACAACATATTCAAGAAGACAGCTTCCCGCCTGTAAAAACCATTCCGCGCTACAACTTGCCTAGAGCCCGTCTAGAGACTCATGAATATTTGAATATTTAGCGGGCGTCAAAGGACGTCAGTCGTGTTTGCTCCGACGGATATGTACTCACATCAAAGTATGGGCAGCTGCTGGGAGGTATACTTTTGTAAGCAATATATTGATAACATCAATGTAAACATGAGATCAAAAAGGTAGAGGCTATTTTTTCCACGTCGATTTGGACAGAAATATACTTCTCATCAAAAAAATTGTAACACCTCTGAATTTAGATTTTACATATAAATTATTTTAGCTATCGTTCAGAAGACGAAAAATATTAGAAAAATTAGTAAGCATTCTGAAATAAAGAGGTAAATCAGTTTTTTGCTTTTCATGCGGTTCTTCATTCGTAATTGCAGTATTTAAATTTTTTGATGAAGAGTGATTTTCATCTGACGAATACACATATTACGAGATTCGTCGTGTCGTCGTCGTGATTTCAATAGCTATTGAGGTGGTACAGTCCCCATTTTTTCCTCCAGACAATGTTTAAATTTAACTTGAGCACTTTTTAGTTTCTAGCCATAGGGCGCCCACCAGATGGAGCGACGACATTGTTAAGATCGCAGGAAGTCGGTGGATGAAAAGGGCTCAGAATCGTTCTTCCTGGAAATGTGTAGGGGAGGCCTATGTTAAGTAGTGGACTTCTCATGGTGATGATGACTTTCTAGTTTACTTTACAAATTGTCATCATTAATTTAACAAATATAAATTCGTTTGCAATCGAAATTACATCAATTCGGATAATTGATAAGATACTAGAGTTCTAATTGGTACTCAGGTGAGAAATCTAATGGTCCATTACAGCGAGCTCGTAAAGTAAACGTCTTTTCTCTAAGGAGTCTAATGCCCGAGTCTGGAGCATTGCACTCCGGGTCATTGTACTGAGGTCATAAGCCTATGTTTTTAAGACAAAAATATAAATAAGGCATAAACCCATTAACCCCATTTCCTTTGTCCTCAATTCTTTCTTGAGGCAGATAACAAATGTTTACTGAATATCGAAAGGAACTAACTGAGAACAAATGAACAATTTCATCGAGTCAATCCAGCAGCGGCCGTGCCTGGCAAGATAGATACTTTGACTGGCCTCTCAGCTCAGTTGGTGGTAGCTCTGCCTTTTGCGCCGTAGGTCGTGGGTTCGATCCCCACCGAGAACAAATATTTGTGTGGTGAACACAGATGTTTGTTCTCTGTCTGGGTGTTATATTGTATTCAAAGTATTCAACCACAAATAAAAGTTATCTAAGTATTATATCAGCTATCTGGCTCCCATCCCATCGTACTAGCTCTGCTTAGTCTAGGGCTAGATAGTGTTGTGATGGATGGCACAATATTTATAAATTGAAAACGTAGGCATAAACTCCGACCTGCACCTCGATAGCCTATAGAAAAGTATAGATGTGGGTGGTGCAAGTGGGCGTACTGGAAAGGTCAAAGCTTCAAGCGCTGCTGATCGATATATTGTCCACGGAGGGAGTGGGAAGAACAGATTTACTCTCCGAGCTAATGAGTTATTGCTGTGTTATTGTTATTATATGATACTACGCACTATGTGTTTCCTGTGGATTAGGCCGACTGAGCTGTCAGGATGGTATAGGTGCTGGGCAAGCCTATTCCATCTCAAATTCTGGCCCAGGCATTTAAACATCCTGTAAGAGTAGGGGCATGAATAAACACCAGTTGCCCTTGACGCTATAAATCATACGCTTTACCATCCTGACAGCTTAGTCGGCCACAGGAAAGACATTGACAATATTTACAGAGCTGACTTAGCCGCGAGTTTCATGACGTTGTTTTCCTTCACCGTTTGAGAGCATTACGATTGTGTACATTCATATTTCAAACAGGCAAATTCATCATTCGAACCCGCGACCGTAGGATCGCAAGGCGATACTACCACTAAGTCTAGTGGAGGTAGTGGTAAGAGCACTGGTAGTCACAAGTGCTTTTCAATATGTAATGTCATCTATATTTATAAATCTTTCGTGTCACAATTTGGAACGCGATAAACTCCGAAACTATACTGAACGGATTTCGATAAAATTTTGCAACTGCATAAAATATGGTCGGACTTAAAAGATAGGATAGTTTATATTCATTAGGTGTTATTAATTTATAAGGGGCAAAAGTTTCGAAATCTATGTCTATCCCTTTCTATCACGTAGGGATTTATATATGTCTATCCCTTTCTATCGCTTAGGGATTTTTCAGAAAATTCTCGACTTTGACGAGAACAGAATGCACATAGACGCTCTAGAATGATCTGGAATAATCAAATTTAAAGTCGGTTAGCATCCGGAATGCTCCCACCCAAACGTTAGTAATCCAGAATTATCTAGAATACTCAAATATACCCATGCAAACGGTTCTGAATTCTAGATTTGGACAAAATGTTCTAGAAAATAGTGCTCCTAAACGTTATAGAATGTTCTTTCATCATCATCATCAATTGATATCAGTCCACTGCTGGACGTAGGTTCACCTTGAGTAACATAGGCTATATTTATGTGTTTAAAAAATAAATGTCCACCCGTGCGAAGCCGGGACAGGCAGCTAGTTATTCAATAATTATTTTCTGTCGAATTTTGAAAATTTCACAGAGCAAAATTGATATTCCCACGAAACTCTATTAACATCTACACGAGTACAGCATGTGAAATGCATGTACAAACGACTTCAGCACGTAGACAGAGAAGACGGATGCGATGCGAGTAACAAAGGGCACATTCACAAACAAAACAGGTTGCCGGTAGACAGACACAAGAAAGCAGGTTGCCGCAGACCGGCGTCGTCGGTGTGTACCTACTAAAAGTTGGAGCATTATACATTTTATATTTCTTGACTTGAACACCCCGAATTCTCCCCATTGAATCCTCGAATTGACTCCAAATTAGTTCATACGAACAAAGATAAACGTTATACAAACGTTAACGTTATAAAAAGAACATATCGATAGCCATTGCTCAAAGTTGGAACACTTACAACTCAAACCTTTCAACACTCAAACGTTTTCGTTTCGCTTGTTTGTCTCTCTCTATTGTATGAAGAAAAGATGTGACAGCAAAAATAAGTTACGTCGAAACGAGTTTTTGACCCATCAATTTTCCATACAAAAAAAAGAGACACGTGCTCACACAAAAACACCATTTGGTAGACGAAATGTGGTAGCAAAACTCCGTCTTCGGGTACAGGAAAGTAAGAGATCGGCTTTCGATGTGATTGCACAAAAAGCGAAAACCCTACGCTGCAATGTTTCTTTACGTCGTGAGTCGCCATTTCATTCCCTCGCCTGCAGCGCACTCATGTGAAAAGAAATTCTGAGCAAAGTGCTTTGAATCACGGAGTGAGAGCGAGTGAGGTTTTCTGTTTAGATTACAGAGGGACGGATATACATATATTCATTATCAACGTTCACATGTATGAGTTCATACAGTGTAGTCTTTTAATTTTCCCTAGCATTGAATAACTTTGGCATTGCGTAGCTTGATAGATAGAGCTTAGATTTATTGATTGCCAAACATGCACATACATTATTTCCATAGCTAGGTCTATAGTAACTATTGGGCGAGTACATGTACCCTGTAGGGCGCTGTATGCGCTGTACACCACCCTCATAAGTAAACTGTGAGCAAACCGCTGGCGTAGCAATAAATAAATAAAAGAACATAAATTGTAAACATAAAATATCTTCTCTAAGTAACTCTTTACATTTTATAGCATTTCATTTACGATACACGTTGGAAAATACGAGAAACTGGCAACACCGCCACTACGCGTTCTCGTAGCGCATCTACGCACTTCGTAGACTATAGCTACGCATGTAGCCCGTGGTGCTTGGCGTAGCAGGCTTTTGAAAAGTTTTAATGAACCTCTTCTATGTGCTCATGCGACTAATGAGCGTATTACCTAATCCTCAGTTTTCAATTTATCATCCAAGTTTGTGTACAACTCTTTGTTTGTTAATAACTCGTCAAAGGGCTAATTGATCAATCGCCACATAATTTGAATCGTTAGATAAAAATATATTCATCTCTTGTTAAGGCTTGTAAAAAGGACTATGATTTTTTATTCGACGTATAGCGTTAATCCGCAGATGGAAAAATCTGTCCTAAATTAAGTAGTAAAATAGAATTCCGTGTGCAATAAATGTAGAGTATCTTTCAAGATTTTTTGTGAAAGTTTAATGACTCTATCACGGCGCAACGGCTTTCTCAACTGATTTGAATATTCATCGGATAAATTATATTTGGGAACTAGTTTCCTCTTCTTTTTGTCAGTTCTTTCGAACCTGTGTGGTAAAAGGATTTTTAAGTGCACCCCGAAGAGAAGGCTTTCGCGCACTAATAATAACTACTATATAGATAATTATAAGTTTAAAAAACTTGAGAAACCGACTTCATTGCCAAACGGCTAAACCGATTTTAATGAAATTTGTTTGGGACAATCTGGACATAAGAATAACCTTCCAAATAAAAAAATAATTTTCTAAATCGGTTCATAAATGACGGAGGCATGCAGTTACAAACATTAAAAAAAATATTTAAAAAAAAATGCCAACACCGATAAAATTAAAATGGGACCAATCTGGAAGCAGTACCTTTCAGATAAAAAATAATTTTTCAAATCGGCTCACAAATGACGAAGTTAAGCGGTAACAAACATTAAAAAAAAAAAAAAAAAAAAACAACCGAATTGAGAACCTCCTCCTTTTTGATTGGAAGTCGGTTAAAAAAGAGAAATATTAGTAAATACCTCGAGCTAGCCGTTGGGCAAGCAAAGCTGGAGACGGCAGCTACCTACATGTAGTACCGAATAACTTAAAAATCAAATAGCAAGACGCAGCGTTCTAGAAGCGAATATGGGCGTCGTCGCCTTTGTAGTATGGATTTCTCTAAATCCGACTGCAATGCTCAGTATTTTTCTACATTTCTAAGGTAATTCGTGCAGCTTCGTGGCACAACTATAGTGACATACATTTTCGTATTAGAGTTCGTTTCTTTTTCAAATATTAACCTGAGCTCGGACGACTTCTTTTATGGACAAACGTCACAAGCCTCCTTATTATACATTTATTTATAATTATATATATGAGCAGATAATGTTCTATAACTGGTAACCAACAGCTATAAAATGTGTAGGTATTAAAGACTGTGTACTACGGCAGCCAAGATAATTATTATTTAAGTTATGTAATTAAGGTGAATATTTTATGAGAAAATACATGCATTTACACTTTTTCTTCACTCAGATTTCGTTGCATACCTTACAAAAATCAATTGGCTTCGATCAAAACACAACCCATTACTAAACATGTGTTTATTCATCACAAAGTAGTATCGTTCGATTTTATGTTGCTATTAGAACCCCTGAAATTCCAAATCGATTTGTGCGCCGTGATTGCCACCGTTGTAGACCATTTGTACGCAATTAACGGTCAAATCATACCATTAGAAGACATAAACATAGAAATGTATTTACTACATAAGCACACATAAACCAGTAGAAACCAAGGACACTAAAAGAAGAAAGATACAAATAGATACATCGATAATGGAGAAGTCCGTCGTGTTTCTGTGTGCTACAGCAGTTAAAGTGTCTTGACTAATAATGTGTGTAGCTATATACCTAATTCTCTCAATGCCATAAGCCAATAGATCTAAAGCTTATTAGATCTTTTTTTAAAGTTTTAAAAATAGAGTATGAAAAATTAAACTCACACCAAACCACACACCCTACTTCTATTGTATATTCAGTCCTGTTGATCTCACGGCTGCCTGGTCGAGACCGCCATTAGAAACAAGGCCGTTCATCATATTACTAGATGTATGATGTATGTATGGCAAGGCTTTATACAACCGATCATTTACTACATAAATCAAATACGTATGATATTAGAGTAATCATATTAAGTTGTTGCATGCATGTCCACTACCAGTTAGTGCGCTATGCAGTTGGAAAAAGTATGCCCTTGTCTTCAATTACGATACATTTATTGAAGCATTGTTTGCATGTTTTGTATAATCAAATTTCAGAATAATACAAGTTTTTAAAACTTGACAAACCGACTTGAAACTGCTGAACCGATTTTGATGTAAATTCTATGGAACCAATCTGGAAGTATTACCTTTTAGGTGAAAAAACAAATTTTTAAATCGGCTCCTAAATGACCAAGTTATGAGATAACAAATATTAAAAATACAGACAAATTGAAAACATCACATCTTTTATTTGAAGCCGGTTAAAAAAACAAACTGTTCAGCTCAATGAAACCAAGAAACAAGGTTATCTTGGTAAGCGCCAAGTTTGAAAAAAAATTCCTTTAGCTATACTAAATTATGATTATAGCAGTTCTATTTCACAAAATTGGGGCCAAGATAGTAAAGCCTAATGCATTTGTCACATCTACTGGAATCTGGAACGCAATAAACCCTATTTCGACTGAGAAGTTAGACGTGCCAGAGTTTGTATTGAAATATAACCTTGATCATAACACATGTAGGGAAGGAGGTTAAACTAAATAGGTTTGTTGTGATCGTGAAAAAACCGACATGTCGTAGAACCTAAAAAAAATGAAAACATGTAACGAGTGAACGAAAGGAGCCTCACTGAGGCGCATTTTAAATCCTTTTACCACACTGGTTTCAACAAACCAGTGACTCGATAAGAAGAAGAAGCAGCAATTACACAGGGTACAGGGTACAAGACTTTTAAAACGATGGTAAAATCAACCTGAAGTTGATATCAGTTACCTTATAGTTCATATGGTACTAGATTTGCTAACTTTGGGGCTAAATAGATTCTAATAGCACCATTGACTAATAAATACATTTATTTACACAAAGAAACTTACAATTCAACAAAAGTTAATTATGATAATTTCTCGCGATTTTCGATAAAAAAGTTACTGTACCACTGTAATGTGTGCCAAAGATCGAGAGGTGCGGAAAAAGGGAAGGGAGGTCTTTGCCCTGCTGTTGGACGACCCTAGCTAAAATAAATAAAAATTACACTTCACTTCAGGGTAATGATGATGATGACGACCACCACTTTAATCTACAAGTAGATTAAGCTGGTAATCCATAATCCACCCTATAAAGGATATCGGACTAACGTACTGTACTAAGTACCTATAAGCGTCGTGTCAGAGTGATGGATGGGCCTTGGTCAAAGAAGGATTAAGCTTCAACCCTACATGTAAGCAGGGAACTGTAGCTACTCCACAAAACGAGAAGCAAAGGTAATAAAAAAATCACAAAATTAATAACCTATGATTTGATTTTTTTTACAGTGGTAATTTAGAGTTCCGCTTCACGATGTGTACGACAAGTACAACACGGCGTTTATAAGCAGAACTAAAAACGAGCAACGATTTTCAGAAGCGCTTTTAGACTTAAAAACTGAATATCGTATGTGTGCTTTCTGAGGAGAAAGCATGTTCGCACATACGATTGAAGCTTCAGTAGACAAGTTGATAAAAGTAAAACAAAGATATAATATAGTAAAAAGTAAACAGGCCTTTGCATCTATTGTAGATGATTTATATAACGTCAGGATTTTAGATGGAATAGACTTGCCCAGCACCTATACCATCCTGACAGCTAAGTCGGCCTAATCTACAGGAAAGACATGGTCAATATGTGCGGTGTTAACTAAGCCGCGGGTTTCCGCTTGATATATAGGAAACTGTATAAAATCAATATGCAAAATTTCCTGTTTAATTTGGAAATTGTGTAAGTGAAAATAACAATACAATAATTATAAATGGTGATAGTTACGTAATACTATGATGCAGAATGCTTCATCAAACCGTACCGAATTATATTTATTACAATAACTTATTTTTAATTCAAGGCAAAAGTAAATTATTTACTACTTGCTGTTGTGGTAATCTTTTTCTTGGAAAGAGTGATTCGTATACGTTTGCGGTAATAATGTATGACGTACTCGTTTGGTTTTAAGCCCGCGTGAAATCCGTATTCCAGTAGCTACCTTTGGTTACCAAACCTTATCCCTTTCTATAGCTTTTTTTTACAAATTATAGGCTTGTGTTTGACCGCAATCTCACAAGTGATAATGCGGGCGACGGTGTAGCACGCTTACCTAGAAGATACCTATTCACTCTTGTCTTGAAAACGCCACCCAAAAAAGCTACCTTGAATTGCTAAAAATAAATAAAGGCTACAGATTTATGAAGACAAGTGTTACGGATTTTTTTATAAAATCCCAATATTTATCTGCCCTATATTTATCTTGTTAGACCCAGTATGAATCTATAAAGATATTTTTTAGAAGAAGCACCTTTGAAATATACCTAAGGTAAAACTTTGATAATAATTTACAAGGTAAACGAGCTCTCTACTAAACATTTGCTGATTAAACGTAAATTAATTTAGAAACAGGCCCCGGCGAGCTACTAAATCAATACTTGCACGTTCAACTCTCAAAACTTTATCTTGGGAGTTGTGTTTAATTTGCAAGCCTGAATCTACAAAAAATAATAACATAGTAAACAGAATAGAAGCGCCTTTTAATATTAATAAAAAAGAAATGATATAATCTACTAAAGTCTAGTAAACAGGCCTTTGCATTTATTTACTCATGTGCCTAGGGGACGCTATAGTGCCTGGAACAAGATTTTGGATGGAATATGCTTGCCCAGCACCTATACCATCCTAACAGCTTAGTCGGCCTAATCCACAAGAAAGACATGGTAAATACGTAATACGTGAGGGGCTGACTAAGCCGCGGGTTTCCTCACGATGTTTTCTATCACCGTTTGAGAGCACTAGAATTATGTACATACAATTTTCGAACAGAAAAATCCAAAGGTCACGACTGGATTCGAGCCCACGATCCACGATTGCAAAGCGGGGTTATTACCATCATCTACTAAAAGTGACATGCAAAATGATAACCTTGCAGGAATTTTCAGTAGATATTTTTTCTGACATGCATTTTTATTTATTACTAGCGACCTGTCCCAGCTTCACACGGGTGGACATTTATTGTTTAAACCCATAACTATAACCTATGTTACTCAAGGTGAATGAAAGGTGAAAGAATTTTTGAAATCGGCACAATAGTTTTTGAGTTTATTCATTACAAACATACACACAAAAATACGAATCTTTCTTCTTTATAATATTAGTCTAAAAGTATAGATATAGATAATGAGCCTGTGTTACTCAGGGTGAATGAAGCTTTCCAATGGTGAAAGAATTTTTGAAATCGGCACAATAGTTTTTCAGGTTATTCATTACAAACATATACAACGTGTATCAAAATATGTGTACTATCCTGAAGGGGGGTGAATTTCCACCCCCCGGGGAACAACTTTTGTTCAACGACTTTTCGAACTTCGATTGGTATCTCTGAAAAAAACTACAACGAAGTTTCAACATTAACAGCTGACTTTATACAAAGTGACAACCCTAAACTCAGCTACAGAGGTAGTAGGTAGTAGTAGTAGACCTACAGAGGTAGTAGGTCAAGGGGTCAAGGGGTTACAAGGATAGGGTTGTCAATATTTTTAGGCATTATGAAATTAAATATTTTTGTATGGAAAACTGAAAATAGGAATTTTTAATTATCTCCCCTCCACAACTGATCACCATTGTGGTCTGAAACCCCCCACCTTCGCATAGTACACATATTTAGATACACCTTGTATACACACAAAAATACGAATTTTTCCTCTGTATATTATTTGTTTAGAAGTATTGATATACAGGGTTATTCATAATTAGCTGCAAATACTCAGGAATTAGGTTCAACAAATAAAATAAAAAATATTTATACAATGATTTTTTTTAAGTTTTGTTATGAAAATCCCGAGAAAATCGATAAAGAATATCAATTGGAATCATTGGCGCCTGACCTATTTTGACCTTTGATCTGCGCCCGCGCGCCGTGAGCGACACTCTGCGTTCAGTCACCGCCTGGGTGGTTCATCGTCCTGTTCTCCGTGGCAATCATTATGCAATAGCCGTAAAAAAAATAATAAAAATAAAATTTTGATACAAAAACTTAAATCAAAATTTAAATAAAATCATTTCATAAATATGTTTTATTTTATTTGTTGAACCTAATTCCTGAGTATTTGCAGTTAATTATGAATAACCCTGTAGATAATGGGCCTTCTATGTCCCAAAGCAGGGCAAAAGCCTTCACCCAAAAAAATATATAATTTTAAATCACTGCGAGCGATACGCCGTCGTCACCGCTACGTTGACTTTAAAAGAGTTTCGCTTCTATGCACATTATAAATTGATGGTACTATAACTCAGATTTCAAATAAAGTACAAGAGCTCTTGTTTGAAAGGGCTTTGTAGGGCACTTAATAAATGCACCCACTTCAAGCCTGCCAAGGGTGAACGCCAGACCACTTCAGTTAAGTTCAGTTTCATTTGCATAAAGCTAACTTGTTTTTTTACTCGTTTAAAGCAAACAGACTTTAAATTAATCACACTGCCACTGCTCATGTAAAAAAAATAAATCTAGATTTTGAATTCATAGTCAAATACATCGTAAATGCCTACAATCCTTTTGAAATATTACAAAAATCGTTGCGATTAACACAATAAGATCGTCAAGATGCGCGGAGGCCTTCATCACTTCTTGTAATTCATAATTTTATTATAATTGAAATTCAACTTTGCTGTCCGAAAAAATGTATTTTCTTTCGTTCTTTCTTTCATCATCACCAGCCTAAAGAAGTCTACTGCTGGACATAGACCTCCCCTATTAATGTCTAGGAAGAACGATTCTAAGTCCTGTCCATTTATCAACCTGCTGCGGTTTGCACAATGTATTCGGTCTCGGAAATAGCCGTTCTTGTAAATCGTTCCGTGAAGAGAAACATTTGAGAAATCAACGCCCCGTATCCCATTTTGTTTCCCAAGATACTGTAAGACCCCGGACAGCATTTATCAGCTTCTTTAGGTTTTATTTAATGTTTTCTGTCACAAGGGTTCACAATCCCCGATGGCTATGAAGTGTGAAAGCTTTGGCTTTGAAAAGAAAAACAAGACGGTGGCGGTGGCATGACGCCATACAACGGGTTCGAGTGAGCTTGAAGAGTGATCAACGTGTCGCCAAGGAGTCATTATGCCTAACAGGACTATTCATAAAATACCTTCGAAAACAGATGTGCTTAGTTATAAGTTAACTTTGCAGGTTTAACCTAAGCGGATGGGGGCTGATCGCTAAATAAGATGGAAGTCCCTCCAGAACGTTGCCCATTCTGTCCACCACAGAACACGGAAGATATACCTTTGTTTTATATCCTGTAGCGGCCTACCAGAGTTTCGATATCGGTAGCTTTAAGGGCCTGCGCACACCTCAACCTCTTTTGTTTAAGGCTCGAACACACCTAGTTCGCTAGCGATAGCGATCAGTGAAACGCCGTCAAATATCGCTGATTTGAGATTTAACAGCGATATTTGACAGCGTTTCACTGTTCGCTACCGCCAGCGAACTAGGTGTGTTCGAGCCTTAAGAGCGCATCGTGCGAAAATTTGAGATTTAAAAAAAAAAAAAACATAACTAAATAACTAAGTGACATTTTAAAAATCGCAAAAGGACTAATTGTAGACTATACATTTGAGATTAATTCGAATTTAAGTGTGGTAAAAAAATATACTATTTAACATGACATTCTATTTAACGCTAATGAAAATCGTATGTCAGCGTTAAAAAGAATGTCATGTTAAATAGTATATTTTTTTAACACACTTAAATTTAAATTAAATTTTTTTAAATCTCAAATTTTCGCACGATGCGCTCTTAAACAAAAGAGGTTGAGTGTACTAGGAATACGAAAGAAGAATCAACATACATGATAGATGTTTGCAATTACTGGCTACGGCGGCAGCCAAAAGTCGACAGCTAATAATCTTCTGATGTGATGAATTACGTGTGCCTTGTAGCGTTGCCAAGGAAAATATTGGTAAATAACTGAAGCGCGAAGTAGGCACGAATGGTGCCCTGTTTTATTAACAGATTAGGCCTCGCATTATACGTGACATTAGAATTCATGAGTCTGTCCGCTGAGTGAGGTATCACATCGTCTGGTGGAAAATTTTATGGTGCGTTTGCTTATTTGTAACCAACTGCAAGCAGGTTTCAGAAAGGAGACTACGGAAGACGAAGCAAACGAAGTAGTAAGTCAGTTGAGGGTCAGAGGGGGACCTCTGACCATCAACTGACGATATAGTCAAGGTCGAGAGAAGTCAGTGGTTAGAGGGTTCGAAATCGTAATAGCACTTCTTTTTGGAAGCAGGGATTTTATGCAGGCTGATTATTTTGAAATTTCGAATAGCTAAAAGAAAACCGTCTTATTTTTAATTTGAAACTCTCATTTTATTAAATACTTCTAGTAGCGTGTATAAGTTTTGAGATACTCCTAAAACCAGCGAAACACAAAAGTGCATTTTACAATGCATCATGAAAATTGCACAACATGGCGTCGTTTCCTTCCGAGTTTTCACAGACGCGGCATCGATTGATGTGCGGCGGGCCGGCGCCATTGGTCCGCGGCTGTGACGTCACGCTATCGACCCAACGAGACTCCCACGCGCGCATGCGTCCATCTTTCAGCTCGCACGCGATTGGACGGAGAGTTGAGTGTATTTCGATACGTAATGAATTAAAACGCTTTGTTAATATGCTGCTGAAAGCTTTTCTTTTTGTTTTATCGCGGTATGTAAAGGTATGAAAACAAAGAGTTTGGAGGCGTACTAATTGGGATTAAAATACCATTCATACTATTGTATGAATGGTATTGTTATACCAAACCATTACTCAAGTAATTTGTGGGTTTTGTGCGTGTTACGAGCACTTTTGGCCGGATTGCCAGGAGTGGGAACAATAACTATTGGCTAAACTTCGTTTTTGAAACCAAACACTCTGATGGCATCGTGAGCATACGTTAGCCAACCCATGCTTCACCTCTCTGAATCACGGCCTACGTCACTAAGCCCTGCGTTCTTCCTACCCACTCTTTGTACCCATCATGCCAAGCCACGTTTCATACTTCGGGTACGTTATACCGTCGAATTCAAAATACTTCATTCAATAAAATCACAAGACCACTTAGGACCATCTCAAAGCTAGATCTAAGGTTAGGCGGTCTAACCCATTTCAAGTTCTCAGTTTTTCAAACGGCAATTTCCAATGAAAACCCACTGAAAACCTTCTAATCAAACATAACGATGAATCGAGTAAACGTGAAATTAGATTTCGATGTAAACATTGATCGATCGGAACCCCAAGGCCAGTGCCCTTGGGGAATGGAGACGGACCGTCAGACAGAGGGGGCCAATATGGCTATACTTCTATCAACTTATGCGCATGTAACCAAGTGGAAATCTATAATGGTAGAAACGTTCAAAAACTTATAACATCGATAAAAATCCTAAACGATATGTATTTTGGTTTATGAAATGAATCGACAACGTTCACTTTAACCAAGACCGGTACGTTTAATTGCCCTCTGAAGCTCGTAGATGTAAATACCATCCATTCAAATTATGAAGATGCAGAACGTTGCTTAACATATCTGTTATAGGTATGCATGACGAAGCTAACACGACCGAAGAGTCAATAATACAGTGAAAATGTTAAATAACAGGTTTCATCTGGCATATTACTAAGAGACAAAAGTCCCGATAACCAAAAGCGCTTGTAAAACAACACAATGTCATACTGAAAACATGGAATCCGACGTATAATCACACTTCACCCTGACAAAAGGCTGACTGGAAACTGAAACTGAATGGAAATCCAAAGTATTCAAGGGTATCACGAATGGCATCTGAATATAAATTCAGGCCCGCATCACAGTACACACATGGAACAGTAAGGACACTATCTAACAGTTACATAGGAGTACTTCGGCCTTCTGATTAAATATCTCACGTCATAGAAAATATACAACTGGAGAGGTAATTAATCGATTACAACGACAAGAGCCTCTTAAATTAACAGAGTAGAAGACGGATCTAAGCAGGTGTGTCAAGTCAATAATGTATTTCATCAGTAGTATCACAAGGATCACTTTGAAACGTCTTAAAGCTAGGTGAGTCTAGGTGCCAGTTCCACACAACCAAGCCTAGAACAGGCAACAAACTACGGCTTGGTTCCAACCGTTTTTTTATATGATCCTTTTACAAATAATAAATAATAATAACAGTGAAGTTTCAGTGTGGTGCTACTTCACGTAGGCAATAATACAAAAGCAAAAGTTTTAGACAACACGCGCTACGCTTCAAAGTAATAAAGTACCTACACGTGTGTTTCCTCTCAATCATAATGATTGTCATCATTTTGGAATGTTGTTCTAAAATGATGGTACTGGTTATTCGTATTATTGTGCCCGCATCAATTTAAACCACATCGAAAGGTGGATCCATCGGAATTTTTATTAGAGGGTTGATTGTGGTTCGGGGATCGATCGTCACAAGAAGTTTACCGTTACACAAAACTCCAATTGAAAATATCCTATTGATGTATTCAGCAATAATTAAGCTTTTAAAAGCTTTTATTGTGTACGATACAGCTCCATATTTGTATATCGATACCTTTTCTATCTAGGCCACCGGCTTGGCTCTCAGAATTAGCAAGTTGAAGTAGCAATATGTAAGTCGTGTTTGCTTGTAGAATCGACAACGGCTGAGGAATGTTTACATTTTAAACATCGCAAAAAGTCTGAAGATGGAGAAGGTTCCAAGGTTATTTTGAGAGATGGAGATATAACCAAGCTATTTTGTAGAAACAAAAACTCTGGATCTAATGTAAGAACTTACTAAAAGTACATTTCTGGGTGCAAAATTTCGCCTTTGCAGAAAAATACTCTTATAATATTCCTAAAAGTTCGCAAGGTGTGATGTTACCTTTTAAATTGAAACAAGTATTTACTTTCTGGACTTGTTTTCGAAATTCCGTGGAAAAGAAGGCAAGAACCCCGAAGGGCCTTTGTTCTAGTTCCTGAATATTTTAGTAAAGTACTGAGCTCGTTAAGTATATTTTGATATTATGAGTCTTCCATCCTCAGCGCCTTATGTCGCGCGAAATGATGATGGATGGTTTATACATAATGCATCAACTTTGGTGGTATCAATAATAAAAGCTTCTTTTATTTTTATCTATTGAAAATCGACTGAATAAGAGATTGACTGGCATCTCAGCTCAGTTGGTAGTAGCTTTGCCTTCTGAGCCGTAGGTCGTGGGTTCGATCCCCACCGAGAACAAATATTTGTGTGGTGAAGACAGACGTTTGTTCTCTGTCGGGGTGTTATATTGTATTCTTAGTATGTTATTACAATAAAAAATGCATATAAGTATTATAAATAAATAAATAAATAAATATTCTGGACAATTCACACAACACTACCCAGCCCCAAACTAAGCAGAGCTTGTAATATGGGAACCAGATAGCTGATATAATACTTGAATACATTTTTTTTTTTTGTAAATACATACTTAGAATACAATATAACACCCCGACAGAAATAGAATACATTATATCAGCTATCTGGTTCCCATTGTACAAGCTCTGCTTAGTTTGGGGCTAAATAGTTTTGTGTGGATTGTCTATTATATTTATATTTATTGATAAGATTTATTATATCTTTAAAAGAATACTCTGGCCCGTATTCAAAAACAATACTCGAGTCTGAGTCGAGCCTCAAGCATAGATTTTTGACATTATTCAATGGACAACTGTCAAAAAATCTGCTTGAGAGTCCTTGAGACTCGACTCAGACTCGAGCAATGTTTCTGAATACGGGCTAACGACACGAGGGAATATCGTTCTTGCAGGTTCTTTCTTGCTTAGTAGTAGATGTCTTGTTATCGCGTGCTGACTTTTGTACACCTTTATTTCAATAATACCTTTTCTATGTCTATTAACGTCGACATGTTCAACCAATCACCCTTAATTCGTCCCACACGGCAGTTCTAAGCCTGCGAGCATAAACAAGCCAACAGTATCGGCCCGGGGGAGAATAAAATTCGCAGATAAAACTCGTAAATCGAGTGTATCGCACGCACCTCGCACACCAGTGGGCGTAATAAGGAGGATTGTCTCAGAAAATGTATTATAAATGTATTCATTTTTCGTTCTTAATTCAAATGATAGACAGCAACTAAGGGGTCAGCTACGAATCCAACAGCTAAAGGTCGATTTTCATCAAACGAACACAAGCACGATGTGTTCGTTCACGTTGTATGTGATTCGTTCGTGGTCTTTTAGTGTAAACGAAAACTTGTATTCAGCGTTTACATCAAACGAACAAAGAGCTAGAGCTAGAACAAGAGCTAGAACACAAGAACGCTTTGATGAGACCGCTCAGTGGCGCGAGCACGTCCGATCCGAACACGCTAGAACGCTCTAAGCAACTGTTCGCGCGCTCTTGCGCCGTTTACATCAAGCGAGCGAGCATTCTTAGAATATTAAATAAATATTGATAAATATTGGTATAAATATCTAAATATTCCATAGAATCTTTGCGAACGCACTTAGAACAACGAAGGAATGCTCTACGCCTGTTTACACTAGAAGAATTAGCTGTAGTGGGGATAGAATGAGCATTCGCTCGTTTGATGTAAATCGACCTTAATATGTTTAATGGACAGGCCATACAGCTCGTAAAATTGATAACCGCTGGGAATAACAGTAGTGTATAGGTCCAAAGAAAAGTTATTTAAAAGACCGTCATTACCTGGATCTATACAAACCGGGTCTTTTACCATAACTTTCTTTAGCTTTTTCGTCTGCACATTCGAGTATGTTATACCAAAAATCTCGTGACTTCGTGGCTTCCGCGATATGGTACAGCCCTTACTTAGCGTAATAAATTATTTGATTCCTTGGCTATCCAGCGGTGTAATTGAATTAATTGAAAATTTGGATGGGAATGTGTAGCTGCAAAACCAAACTATATCCCCCAATTTCGTTACCATTTTTTTATTGCCTCCTATGGAAGCTATTTTAAAGACGTATTGTATTCACGTCAATTACGGATTCGGGGTCGTTTTAATAACCCTGACAACTTCGCATTTAGCAATTTATAATCGCTGTACACAGCCAATTATTACTTCCCCTAATCCCCAGTCTTGGATACGCTCCTGTTAGACGTATTCACAACACGCGCGGTACTTCGAATCCCTTAAAATATTTTTGTCCCACAGGAGTATTTGACCTTGTCAAGACATTTTACGCGTTTACATTGAATTGCATATATCTTGTATTTTATCTAAATAATCTACAGACAGCTTGTAGATGAAAAATTTGATCTTTATGAGTGATTTAAATAATGTAATCAAGACAGAATTCTTAATTCTGATTTGCATGGAATAAATCGTTCCCAAATACTTACGCAGACCACCAGAGATTAAAATAGTGAGAGGATAGGTAATCGATGAACCCTGAACATGCTGCCAAATCCATGATTCAGAGACATATCACACACAACTGAGTTTAGTGTAGTTTACTTAGCATTATTATTATAAGCTGAAGTTATCAAATGAAGAATGAATGAACGAAGTTATCATTGGTCAAAGTTAGCCCTCAGTTCCCCATCGGTGAGAAATAGCAATACAATTATCTTGGAGAATTCGAATTATTCGTAAGTACAAGACAAATTTAACTTAAAGAGAAAGTTGAGTGAGCATTATACAAGTTATAACCATTTTTAATAAGAACGCACTCCTTATTCCCAACTTTATAAGTAGAGAGATGATACTTTGCGCATACTAGTAGGTACATCATCCACCAAGGCCCTGAGGCAATCAGCCGCACAATACGCTATTGCATTTCTTATTACTACTTTCTATTCATTGGACGTAAATACATCCGCGAGGAATAAGAGAAAGGAAAGTATGAAAAAAGCTTAGGAGCTTTTTAAGAAGCTAGAACATGTTGTAGAATGAGTTTTAATTGACACAAAACACCAAAGAGTAAAATTTAAACTTGTAGACTTAAACTGTTTTCCTATTTACAAAAAACACGAAGGCAGTTCAGAAACATGAATTAGAACCATGTTCTCTAGAGTTAGTTTTCTAATCTGTAACTGTGTGGTTCTGTGTAACGGAGAATGTTTCCTCAAGCCAGTTTAGACAATCAAATCAGGATTCTTTAAAGTTATAGATAACGTATTTTATTTTATAATACTTTCATTGAAAATAAAAGAAATTAATTGCATAAAATATGGTACGGTTTTAGATGTATAACAACAACAACAGCAAAGTTGTACAATTTTGCTTAGAACTTTCGTTCTGGCTGTATATAGTTCTGCAATTTAAGAAATCATGCCGGCGGCGACGGCATCGCGGCGGCGCCGTTGGGTCGGGAACGGACGCCAATCAACGTGAAGTGAAGTATATTACTGCCTTCGAGCGGCACGCAACGTACTTCCCACAAAGCCTATTGCTGTCAGCGCTTTGACAGTCGCTGAAGAAAATAAAAACATGAATACTATTTCTGTAAATCTTCTCAAGGCTGGTTTTACGGCCTAAAACATACACAAGCGACGTAAAGCCTTAAACACACACAAGCGACGTAAGGCAGCAGGCGTGGAACAGGCGTGGCTCGGGCGTGCGCCGCTTCAAAACGATTTCATACAAAATGTATGCAGGCGACGTTTTTGAATTATACTGAAGCGACGCGGCGCAGGCAACGAAACGGCGTGTTTCCGGTTTGTGGTCTGTTCCACGCCTGCTGCCTTACGTCGCTTGTGTATGTTTTAGGCCTAACGGTATCCGTCAGACAAAAATGGTAACGGTTTTACTTTAGAACATTTTGTAGCTTCACTAAAAGTGAAACGACATTACCGTAAGTAAAACCGTCCTTAGACATTGCCTAAGGACCAACTGGGTACCAACAAGATCTGAATGTCTACCGTGCCTCAGGATACAAGTCCTACTTCATTGCCAAACGGCTGAATCAATTTTGATGGAATTACTATGGGACCAATCTGGAAGTATAACCTTCCAGATGAAAAAAGAGATTTTCAAATCGGCCCATAAATGAAGAAGTTACGCTATAATAACCATAAAAAAATACAACCAAATAGAGAACCTCCTCATTTTTAAAAATAATAATATTCAGTTATCGTAAGGATCACTTTGAAACGTCTTAAGGCTAGGTGAGTCTAGATGCCAGTTACACGCGACCAAGCCTAGAACGTTAATTACGACTCAAAAGAGAAACGTATAGTAACTCCATTAAAAAACTATTTAATACCTTGATGTCGATGCAAAGACGTAAGGCCATAACTCGTTGCTATATCCAGTCAACTCTAATCCAATCACCGTCGGTATAAAAAGATAGCAGCGTGCACTTTAATATACTGATTGCAAACATAAAACGTCGATAAACATCCGCACAAAACCTTGACCTATTTCTCTAGCTGCAAGAACCGAGGGAGGTATGAGCTCGTAGGAATCCCAAGGTCACCTTTGTCATTTATAAACGCTTAGTAGTATTTGAACTATGTGTGTTGGATGCTACTAGCAGTTGTTTGCGACTTGGTCTGTCGGATTTGGTTTTTCGATTTAGGAAGTGTCCGCGTTCAAAAACACACGAGAATGTAATTTAGGTTTCTAGAAAACGTACAGCAGTAGAGCTCGTCCGGGGAAGTATCAGTGCCTATTTCTGCAAGCAGCATCGCTGTGTTTTAGTTTGAAGCGAGCCGGTGAAATTACTGGCGCGTGAGGCCGAACATCTGTGTCTCAAATTGATGGACGCAGGGCAGTGCATCGTAGGATATGGGTATGGTCATGTCATATTCCTGACGGCATGATCTACCAGGCAATGCTTTGCTATAGGCGATGGTTTCCACGTCTTACTTCTACACTTAAGTCACGTACGTCAGGAACGTCCCCTACGATGCACTGCCCTGCGTCCATCAACTTGACACATACAGATATTCAGCGTAACGTGCCAGTAATTTTACCGGCACCCACACCCTTCAAACCTAGACACAACAATGCTGCATCACGGCATAAATAGGCATGGTGGTAGTACTTTCCCGGACGAGCCACACACAAAGAGCTCTACTACTACTAGCTTTTTTAGACCGCTCAATTTACTTAAGCCATGAGCTCATTATTTTAATATGTACAATACACAATACTTTAATTTCTATAGTCCTGGAACAGTTACAAATGACAGACAGGAGACTGAGCGCGCGGTGTGACTGTGACGCACTCGTCCAGATGTGGATGTCTGCTCCGGACACTCACGAGTCTGTGGGCTGACTCAACAACTGCTGAGGAAGGGTTATGTTTATGGCATGTCTGTGTTTGCAAGACAGAATTCTAGAGCTTGATCGAATAAAAAGACGAGCTTCGTGTCACGGTGGACGAATTTAACAGGCGACAGGCGACTAGTCGTCGCGCCTGTGACGTCTTGGGACGAGACAGACGGTTATTTTCAGGATTAGAAAAGGTGCTCAAGCTATAAGGTTTGCGTCATAATCGTAGGCGTTTAATCTACTTAACCCTAGGGTTTAGGTACCCCTAGAGTTTAGGTAACCTTAGAGTTTAGGTGCCTACTACCTATATAAAATACACGTGCTCGTTTACTTAAGACGTCTGGCCCAAGAAAGCTGATTATCAGAAAGTTTTGTACTCGTATTAACACAACAACCACTACATCAAGATTAAAAAAAAGAACAACTAAGTATATAGATCAATTTAAATGAAAGTAAAGATTAGGGTTCGAATCCCATTGTTAATAACTTTATTTTAATAAATAATATTTGCAACTAAGGTGTGTTTCAGAAGAGCATTGTTTTATTTTTAAAGTCAAAGCTAAACAAAAGTGAAGTCACCCTGCTGATAACACAAACCTTCTGTGTCTTATCTTTAAAAATATTATTTTCTTCCATAAGAAAATAACTACATGTTTTTACAACACCATTTTCTCAGATTTTTATGAACCGCTGTCTAGTCCTCCAGACGCACTTTGCCAAAACTATTACCACCCAGCGAGACCGCCTAATAAAGACATACAATATCACATACTATACTGTTCAAACTGACTTCGTTACCTACCTACATATAAATCAAAACCTTTTGCAACACGTGCGGAAAATGTAAATTGGCTTGAAATAATGAAACTTGAACATTTTAGGAGTTTGCTTTCTATTACGAATATAACGACGCTCTAGACAAGTCATGAAAATAACATTAGTCGTAAGCAATAGTTAAATTTATATTGTGAATATAAAAACATTTCAAAATGAGTACCGACTCATTTTGCTCACGAGCAGTAAGAAAGAAAGAAAAAGAATACATTTTTTGACATAAAAACGTACATGTAAGACAAATACATTAAAACACACAGAACGAACAGCTGAAGTCAGGCAGAAAATGGAGGTACAACATTATCTGTATACCTACCTAAGCCAATACCAACAGAACTGGGTCCCAGCAAGTCCCGTCCCGTGCTGAATGGTACAAAGATTATTATGTCAAATAGTCCTCGACTCAGCTTGTAGCTGCCATTCAGTGCCATTAGTTCAGTTTGAAAGCTACGAAAAATGAAACTATTCTACCAATAATGCTACGAAAGTCCAAAATCCGTAGCTGTTCTACGGAGCTTCTACGAGGTCTAAGAACCGAGCTCCGCCGAAACAAATCAATATGAAGAAAGGAATCAACGCCTATCGTAACCGTTCATTTCAAGTAGTGCCTAAGTATTGATTGAAGAACAAATTGAAATACAATAATATAAATATATAGTACTAGCGAAACGCCCCGACTTCGCACGAGTATCATTTTCCCACCCGTGTTCTAGTAAATAGGAATTTTTGAAATCGGTTAGTAGTTTTTGAGATTATTAGTTATATGCAAACCATTACTCTTTATAATAAAAGTGTAGACACATTAACAAAGCTCAATTTACCTCGTTGAATGAGTAATAAAATAAGTAAGTCTGACATAGAACTAATCTTCAAAAAAAAATTAAGACTAAGTGGTATCGTGGTTGCAGCCTGCGCACACCTAGGTCGCTGGCGCTGGCGATCAGTGAAACGCTGTCAAATTTGTATCCAATTTAATACCGCCCTTTACTATTTCACATAATAACATCCATGATAAAAACAGGCAGGTGTCCAAAGTCTCATCAATAGCAACACGAAACCAATTAGTGTGTAAGCGACAAATAAGCCGCCACAGATAATAAACTGCCGCAGAGTTCATTTGTCTTTCAGAGATAAGGGTCGAAACAGACCGCTATAAATTATCGAGTTTTTAGAATATGGTAGCAAACATGGGCAAATTTGGTAGCGTTTCAATTACTGCGCCAATGAATGAGATTCGAAGTATAAGTATTTTTTTTTATACTGAGTCATGTTTTTTTATTATTATTGATAGCTAAGCATTTTGCTGCCATCCTGCCACCTGATGTAAAGTGAGGATGGAGCCTAAGATGGAGCAACCATGACTATAATCCACTTGTTCCCAGAGTGAATTACTAGATTTTTTTTGTTTTAGTTTTATGTTTTGTTTGTATTATTGTGTTTTACGAAGCGAGATAACGCTTGAAGCCCCCAAATATGGAAAGGGCCATGTCCAGTAATTTTGGCTAATGACGATAATAATATATACCAAATGTGAATAAATGGTAAAGAGCAAAGCAACTAAAGTATACTCAAAGTCCTTACTCAAAACAAAATAAATTGTATCCCATTTTCAAATGAAGAATAATTAATTTTAAACAAGAATAATGACCCACTTTGTCATAACGGATTAAGGTCCTTTTCAGCAAGCTTTGTAGACAAAGTGCCTTATGACAAGGATCACGACAGTATACCGCTTACCTTTTGTGTAGAGGTATAAACTCAGTTGTCGGCTGGTGTCATCTGTAACAATGAAGATAATATAAACCACTTATAATTTAATCTAATAGAATATTATGTTCATGAAATTGCCGTAACTTTAGGAAAATTTATCAACTATATTAGATGGGCTACAGAAGCGTAGGGCGCTTTGCAGCAAGATAGATGGACGACGTAGTCAAAGTCGCCGGCGGAAATGGGTTAGACTGGCACAGGATCGAGGTAGATGGCACAAACTAAGGGAGGCCTATTATACCCAGCAGTGGATGAAGTCGGGCTGTCGATGATGATGATTTTAGATGGGTCCTAACTTATCAAATAACCCCCAATAACAAATTTCCATTTCAGGAATGTTGTCCTAATAACCCCACTGGCTACGTCGTAGCATGCTACGGGTGTAGCAGTGGGGATTTTAGGAATACTATTTTCGTAAATCCCATGTATGGATTATTTCATTTACTTCATGAACGTATTTACTATCTAAGCGTACCGAATGCTGACTGTCAAATAAAAATGATTTTTTCTTTACTATAGACTTCTCATTCTAAAATTCTGCTTTGGGTCATTTTAGGAAGTCACAGCTTTTTCATTTAAATTGTTTTTCGGGTGTTATTTTAAGTTCTGTTGTGTAATTTCAGTGGTGTTTTAACCAACATTACTTGAGGTCTTAGCACAAAGTGTGAGTTGGAATGAAAGTGTATTAGTGATAAGTATCCTGATTTCAACGAAAAATTTTCCGATGGTTTCGAAGAAAAACGCCATCTTTCCCCTTCTTCCCTTTAAAGCCAATGACGGCCGATTTGTCTATTGACTGACTTGATTAAAAACTACATATTTTATTTGTGTAACATATCCTCACTTGACATTGGAAAAAAATCCGAATGGATAGATGCCATCTAATTAAAAAGAAGACGTCCTTTTCAAACGATCTTTTTTTTTTAAAGTTTGAAGTTCAGTATGGAATATTCTTTATACCATACCCCCTCTAAAAAGCTTATTTTATTCACTGGAAACAGTGAATAAAAAGCTCTTTTAATCACTGTTTTGGTGTTTGAATTTTGAACACACGAATAAGGTCAACGTCCATCTCAATACCTTACAACCTCCTTGCGTCATAAATACTCTCGATTTGATTGGTCGAAATTTTTGACAAGGAGTTTAGCATTGGATTAAAAACTGTTTTGTGTTCTTTGTTGTCATTGTCATACATAAGTAAATTGGCGCTATTTTGAATACTGTTCTTAGTAAGTTATGCAGCAAAAAGTTCGATAATAGTATATCTATTGAAAATGCATTCTAGGAATGAAAAAGATGTGCTGAGTTGTTTGTTGTTCAATTGAGTTGTTGAGTTCATGAAAGAGAAGTAGGTATAGTAGAAAACTTGCATTAATTTATCCTTCTTTATTTACAAATCAAATCAAAATCTAAAATTATTTGTTTTATGTCATATAAGAATAGTATAAACAAAGTTCATAGTTTTTAAACCTGTTTCGCTTAAATCTTTCTTTTTCTCGAAGTCATGGTATAAAGTATAGTATGCAACTCTTGAATAAAACGGATTAATATCGAGGGCCATGAATCACTCGCGTCGTTTAAGATTCTAACACTTGAATCACTCGCTACGTTCGTGATTCAGTCGTTAGATTCCTGCACTTGCTCGTGATTCATCTTTGGTCCTAGATTTAAATCCGTCTTTTATTCACTAGTTGCATAATATACTATTGTTTAACGGACAGTTACTGTGTGGTAAAACCAACCTCTAAGTAACGATAGAACTTGGAGTTCTATAACTCTAGATTTAATAGTTAATTTATAACACCAAACAGTCTGGTCACGAATAAAAATAAAATGTACTTACTCCATTAAGTTTTCTCCACTTACAAAGTGTAAAAATAAAATTCACTTAGCTAAACAGCAGACGTTAGGGTTGCCAGTCGTCAAAGTTTTTAAGAACACTAAAAACTTTATAAAACGATCCGTAGTGGACCCAAAATTGCATGCGATCTGTCCCTATAATTATTGTAGCACTTGACATGTTTTTTTATCTGTTTTGTATTATTTAAGAATAAATTGGTGTATACGATGTTTGTGACTCTAATAAATAAATTAAATCAAAATTCTTGCCATGTCGTCACCTACTAATTTGCCGCTTTGTTTAACAAAATCATTCGAATTTAACTTTGACTAGGTACATCATAGAATTTTGAAAATGAGTATTAACAAGCAACAAAGCGATAAACAAGGAGTGCTTGTTTATCACTTTGTTGCTTGTTTGCTTTTTTATGCCTTGAAATTAACTTTGAATGAGAATAGGTATATTAAACAAAGTATGAAATTATTTTACGCCTCTTTGCACTCTGATTTTTTTTCTTTTCTGGAGCCCGCTCTACCAAAGAAAAGACGTGCCGTTGTACGCTGACCCTAAGCCTAGTGCATAAATAAAGTACAACGTAGCAAGTTTTACAACTGTTAGCGTTCCGTTCTATAAAACCGGCAGTTAGCGGCGCCTGGCGCTTGCATTACGTTCCGTTTTACGATGTAAGATACGATACTACGTGACTTAAGACGTGACTCAATATACAGCAAAGCTGATGTTGAAATTGGATGCTGGTAAATGCTGTTGAACGATATACAGGATAAACTACATAGCATACTATAAACTTTAAGGTTCCGTGGTCTAACAAGAAACCCTTTTAACATCGTGTCGTAAATCTGGATACACAGCTTCAAAACACAGTCCAAAACACAAATTGCTAGAGACAGAAAACTACAATACGCGTGAATCAATTAATACTTGGCAGCTTAAACCTATTGTAAATGTTTGAAGTGAACTTGGACCGATTCGGAAGAAACATTAAATAAACAAATAGCTCGTGGCCTATAAATGTTTTGCATATCAGCAAATTTTTTTATCCGGGAATACCGCGAGCAAAGCTGCAAGAGTGGGCTAATCGTAATAAGATGTCGAAAACGATAAGTAAAATCATCAGTAACAAATAACCAAGCTACGCACACGGCTATTTCGTAGCATGTCTACGACGTAGAGCTTGCTACGGATGTTTTCATTGCCCCAGGCTGCGAGGTTTTTACAAAAATATGTAAGCAATCTCGTTTTTTATTACGCACGGAAAAGGTGAGTTTACAAGAAAAAAACTATGCGAACTTTTACGAGACACAATAAACTAGAATACGTTCATAAAAATCAATGATGCACACAACGCCCTCGTTCCCATTATATTCCTGAATAACTAATTTCACAAAAAATACGACCTTAATATGTCACACTCCAAATTGATCGAACTTCGATGAAGGCGGTGGGCGTAATCATTATATGAAAACTTGGTAACTCCTCAGACTTTCTTAATTCACTGCCGAAAGTCAGGCTGATCAAATTATTTATATTCAAGACGCGCAACGTCTCCTTGTGTAATTCCTCCGACACGTGTTATCAAATTTCCATTACTTAACCTCACCAAATATTCTCCGTACGTCGTCTTCTTAAAAACTTCACCGGACGTGTTTTTCTGTTTTCGTATTTCACCTAACTGAGTAGAGAGGTCAGAATTGAGTCGTATTACGTGGTGGTAGGGTTGGTTTTTCTGCAGTGGGCGTTTTGAAAGACTGAGGTGTCGTTTTGGGAGCTTACGGCGGTCGCGTTATTAGAGTCTTGTCCTTCTTTATTGGAATATACGAGGAGGGTGGCAACCCCCCCCTGACCTCAGTATGGTTGTGAGCGTTTAGAGGAGCATCTCTTGCAGGCTGTCTTGTTAGAAATTAAACTTATTACCTTCGTTATGATGTTTTTTCTTATGGTCGTTTTGTAAAGAATTGGATCGAATACCAGCATGATAGAGAGAAAGAAATCAGTTTATGTGATACACAGAACTATTATTCCTAAAAGGCAATATCGAGGGTGCAGTGTTAAAACCTGATAAAAGCAAAAAAAAATAAAATTTGTATATAACTCACGAGAATCAGAATTTCTTAATTTATCGGGTTTTGTCGAAAACAAATTTTCGATATTTTTTGCATTTATCGGGTTTTAACACTGCACCCTCGATATAGTATAATATGAACAAGTAGGAATTTGTGAAGTAATTTTCTACTTCATATTCATATGTAACATATTATACCTGTGGTAGCAGATATATAGCTATAAATCTGCTTAGCTTGGAGCTATAATGTGTTGTGCGAAGTGTCCACAATATTTTGTTTATATACAGGGTGGTTTATTGATAAGGGCGTGCACAATCGAGGCATGCCCTCGATTAATAAGAAAACAATAACAGTATATTTATTTTTTTCAAAAAACTTTTACTACGAGGGACCTGGATCTTGTTGCCAACTCACAAACATCAAGCCCACAAAGAAAAAGCAGACGAAATATTAATAAACTCACAAATAACTTAATCCCGGGGAGAGTTCACTAATTTTAATATTATAATCATGAGGCTCGTATTTTACTTTGGATGTTTATTAAGGTTGTCGGTGTGGCGTAGAATAAGTAGTAGCTCGCCTTTGCAGTTCGTATGAACCTGTGGTCCGGTTAGGCACGTATAACTTGGATGTTTTTAAGAGAATAGTGAACAGGTATCTTTTAGGTAAGCGAGCTACACCGTCGACCGCATCACCACTTAACAGCAGGTGAGATTGCGGCATAACGAAAGCCTAAAATATGTAAAAAAAAGGGTTTAATTAAATTGTTTGTTACGGCGGCGAAGACAATCGTCGATGTACTTCTCGCTCGCACATTATATCCCTTTTAAAGATTTGACTTCACTGAACTTATTTATCGAAAATCGCGAGCACAATCTATGTGCAATCCTTGCACTCAGTTTAGCAAAAAAAAAGGTCATAACGTTCATATTTAAAAGTTGTTTTTTTTTTAAGTTCTATCTGGTTTTGGGACTCAGGTAAACTTTTAAGTAGGAAAACGTGTGGGGATAAAAATATGTTTTTGCATAGTTAAGTGCAATCGGATTGATTAATTCACAAGGAGCTCTGCTACTACTTTGGAAAATATCAGATAAAACTTTAAAACTACTAAGCCAACTAGAAATTATTTGGGGGACAGTTATCCCGTTCTAAATGAACTTCCGAATAGAAATGCTCGGTGCATAGTGAGGCATTAATTTGTTTCAAAACTACTAACGAGTTCGTCCTACGAACTTCTAATTTGTGCAGTACGCTGGTTCGTGCTTCGAACGACCACAATCAAAGGCTCTTTTCAGGCACCTCGTACTCACATATCCTACTCTGCCACATTATACAGGCTATATATATATCAGACTAACCTAGACTTCGAATTATTTGAAGTTGAAGTTTGCGAATAGTATTCTATACTAATATTATAATGTATATTATAAAGAGGAAAGATTTGTATTTTTTTTATGTTTGTAATGAATAACTCAAAAATTCTGGATTTCATATAGTTATTTCATCATTGGAAAGCTACATACACCCTGAGTAACATAGGCTATATTTATTTGTTTAAAAATATATTTCACCCATACGAAGCCGGGACAGGCCGCTAGTAGTATATTATATTGTTATTTCTGTAGGATCTAGGTAATTGAGGATATGAAAGATGATAAGGGAACGTAAGTGAGATGTGTGAAATGGAACGTAGTATGAGGAATGTGAACGACTGTATGAGAGTTTATGGAATGAACGGATAAAGGTTTTACGAACTCCAAGTCCATGAGTGTGCCACGCTTGTACAAATTGTGTACTCTGGGTTTTGTAAATACAACAAAGCAATCAAAGAAAACTCGTTTATTATTGCTCCGCATCTCCGCATCCCATTCTACGTAATCCCATACCTATACCATCTGTTTTGTATGCGCAACATTTATAGGTGTATAATATATAACTTGACTACATAATATAGTCGACATTAAAAGTATATGATCAAAAGTGTAACATGAAAAGCAACCTTTCAAATCATCTGTAGTTAGCCCCTTAGGTAAATTAAGGACGAAGTCGAGAGCAAACGCTAGTAAAACAATAAGACTTGTGACGAAAACAAAAACAAAGTTTTAATTGGCAGAAAGCCCTATTCAAACAGAAGCCAACTAACAACATTATATTGCAAAACCAAAAACACGTTTGTAATGAAGAAAGTTGGGCTATATAGCCGTTTTTTGTAGGCCCTTAAAAGTTTGTGGCCTCGTATTATATTTCGACATAGCCAAGTTACAAATAAAGATATACAGCATCTCAGAAAGCTTTTAGAAAGAACCGCTTTTATTAAGCATAACAAAACGCCCGCGACCTTGGTTTGAGCGTATTTTATCGATCCGCTGTCACTTATTTAATCTGTGCCCCTGCACCCTTTGGGTGTTATTAATAATCCTGGCGTAGCGTTGGACTAGTTAATCCGTGTTTTGTCACATTTGCTCGTGTTGACAATTACATGTCAATGCAAGAGACAAAACACGGATTAACTAGTCCAACGCTACGCCAGGATTATTAATAAGGCCATTTGGGTGTTATTAATAGTCCTGGCGCAACGCTGGAGTAGTTAAATCGTGTTTTGTCACATTTGTTCGAGTTGACAATTGCATGTCAATGCAAGAGACAAAACACGGATCAACCAGTCCAACGCTACGCCAGGATTATTAATAAGGCCCTTTGGGTGTTATTAATAGTCCTGGCGCAACGCTGGAGTAGTTAAATCGTGTTTTGTCACATTTGTTCGAGTTGACAATTGCATGTCAATGCATGAGACAAAACACGGATCAACCAGTCCAACGCTACGCCAGGATTATTAATAAGGCCCTTTGGGTGTTATTAATAGTCCTGGCGCAACGCTGGAGTAGTTAAATCGTGTTTTGTCACATTTGTTCGAGTTGACAATTGCATGTCAATGCAAGAGACAAAACACGGATCAACCAGTCCAACGCTACGCTAGGATTATTAATAAGACCCTTTAAGTTTCAACAACTTTAGTTACAGTGCATCCCTATGCTACAAAAAATATATGTCTCTTTAATAACTTCTAAGCCCGCTTAGAAACTGAGTCGAGCCTCACGCATAGGTTTTTGACAGTGCTCTATTAAAAGGTGTCTAAAATGTATGCTTGAGGCTCTACTCAGACTCAGACTCAAGACTGTGTGCTCGAGTATTGTTTCTTCATACGGCCTTTAGAGTGTTCTCAGTTTTTTTGCATTATATAATATTTTAGGATAAATAGAATAGTACACCTTTGTAACTAAGCGCTACCTAACAGTCCATGAATGTCTCAGAGCACATCAGTAGGTATTTTTCCTCTCTGCCGTAATAAGGTAGTAACCCACATTTCCTGTTTTGCATATTCCTAGTGAACGAATCATGCATATTGTATACCAACAACCATCCACACGTTAAAAATGAGTCAGCATAGTGTTATGCTGGTGTGCACTAATGTCCGTAGCACACCTCCGCTGCGGAAACGTTAAAGCGGCACCGCTAGATGAATTTCGCTGCGATCCAGTGAACAAAAACGGCGGCCAGAGCGCGGAAGTGCTGCTGGCATCGAAGCAGATCGACGAAACCGCGCGGAGAAAGAGATGGAATATAGTAAAATCTACGCGTTAGAACAGGCAGTTTCGCTAGTGATCCGCATCCTACACGGGACAAGACATGACCAAATTTCAGCGGTACCGCTGTAACGGTTCCGCAGCGGAGGTGTGCTACGGGCATAAGAGAATGCCTCTGTATGACGAGTCCGTTGCACACTACGGATATACAGCATACTTGATGCATGTCAGCTGAATAGTTTACATTGTTCTAGGCTAGAATGTAGACATCTGCAGTCTGCACTCACACAGTTGCTCAGTGTGCACAAGTCCTTATTTTTCAAGTTCGTGGGCTGCTATAAAATGGTTGCTTTCATAATTTCGACGAAGACCCAGTGGTGGGTGAATTCGAGCTACGTGTATGAAGATGACACATAAACATAGGTGGGCCGCCATATGCTTGTTTCATCAGCTTGTATTATTTTTCTTCCTGCGCTTATCCTACTTTATTTAGGGTCAGAGTCAGCACAAAATGTCTTCGTCCTCCATTCCCGTTTGTCAGCCGTCATCTCTGCATTCACTCCTTTTTTATCTATGTCATTTTTTGTAGCATTTTGTGCAATAAATATTTTTTTATCTATCTATCTATCTTTCACACATTTCATCCATGTTTTCTTTGGTATACCTCTGCTCACATATCCATCCACATCCATACTCATCACACTCCTAGTAACACGACTTAGATTTACCTATGAATGCTTTATCAACTTGTTGTATTAAAAACGGGCGACTATTTATTGTTGTTAATAGATACTTTGCAGATGGTGCTGCCCCTATCTAAATAAATGCTGCCAAATCTTCCAAGTCAAAAGTCATTTATTCACTTGAATAGCAAGGATCACTTTGAAACGCCATTCTCTGCTTCTAAGGTTGGCAGGTAGAAAATGCTTATAGCATTAAGCCCACCCTTCTATTTAAGTTTTTGTGCAATAAAGAGTTACTTAAATAAATAAGTCTAGCGTCTAGCTAGCCAATCATATCAGATTCTCTTCCTTCCTTTTAGAGAACCTTTTCCTAAGTACTTCATCCCCCCGGAAATTGAAAATTGAACGTCAATCAAGCTGAGTCAGACGTTTCCTGACGCGAAATTCAGAGTTCATTCACCGTCGCGACGGCAGCGTTTTGTTGACCCCATGCATCTACAGTACTCCGGAGTTTTGCTACCACATTTCGCCTGCAAAATGTTGTTTTCGTTTCGGATGAGACAGCAAAAATATGTTACGTAGAAACTATAGAAACGAGTTTTTGTCTCATCAATTTTCCATACAAAAGTGAGAGACACGTACTAACACGAAAACAACATTTGCTAGACGAAATGTGGTAGCAAAACTCCGACTTCGGGTGCAGAACCCGAAATGTCCGGGAACTGTACCCCAAGTCTCAGTGCATTTGCAACATTTCGTTACCAAATGTTGTTTTCGTTTCGCCTTTTTGTCTCTCTCTATTGCATGGAGAAAATATGAGACGGCAAAAATACGTTACGTAGTTAGAGTTGTTGTCTCATCTTTTCTAAATACAGTAGACAGAGACAAATATGCGAAACGAAAACAACATTTGGTAACGAAATGTTGCAAATGCACTGAGACTTGGGGTACAGTTCCCGGACATTTAAGGCCTGCGCACAGGCGCACACCTAGTTCGCTGGCGGTAGCGATCAGTGAAACGCTGTCAAATATTCGCTGTCAAATCTCAAATCTGACAGCGATATTTGACAGCGTTTCACTGATCGCTACCGCCCGCGAACTAGGTGTGTTCGGGCCATTACGTTGCGAGGTAACGTCTGCCAAAGAAAAGAGTTAGTACCTAGGGGCCATAACATAAAGACAGTATTCCTTCCTAAGGCCAGCTTCTTTGGTTTTCCGTCTCTGAAATGTATTTTCACAGTAAAATAAATAAAATAAAGGTAGGTATACCTACCTACTCTAAGGGTTGACCACCACAGGTCGCGAATGGATTGACAAAGAACATTTAACTTTGAAACTGTTGCCATCTTAGTAAGCAACCACCCCAAAGCATGCATTGTGGGAACCAGATTATCGATAACTGATGAACAGTTTTTTCTATTTTCTTTTAAGTCTGTAAGTAATTAAAAATAAATCATAATTTCAGCCCGTTTGCACTACCGGCTGCTGGGTATACCTCCTACCTAGGCCTCTTTTTTACGCAACTTTTTTTGGACCCTTACGAGTCTAATCCACTGGTTTCCAGCACAGCACAACCAACCATGTCGTTTGACCAACGGACATGTGGTCTGCCTCTAGGTCTAAGAGTGATAATTTCCCACACAACGCAAGAGGTAGACCAGGTATTGTTTCAATGACAGTTGAATACTAGTACGATATTATGACTAACGGGTCCCATAGGTAATGAGTCGCCAATTTCACAAACAGGAGACATAATAACCCCCGAACCTTAATTATGGATGCACCCCCTCTTCCTGTAAGCCCCCCTCCCCCCTCCCATGGAGTGCATTCACCGTAGACAGGCTTGCGTGTGGCGCCGCGCCCGATAATCTATCGGCTACGGATACCATGGCTTGCAGTTTTATTGGGATAGTCACATTTAGTTATTTAGTTCCTAAAATAACTATATTTCAGCCTGCTTAAGGTTATTAATGAAATAGTTTCTGAACAACTAGCATGTGGTTTCAGAATATATTTAAATTAGCGGCCGCCCGTGGCTTGAATTCAGTCCATTTATTGCTTTTGCCTTCTTTTGTTTTTTAAAAGATGAACAAATTAAATCTTCACGTAGTAGATTAGACTATATCGTATTTTTGTAATACAGTAACAATTTTCATTGTGAGTTTCATCCAAATCGGTTTAGTTTTTGGGGCGTGGTTCAGCCACAAACATCCATACATTGTAATTTTCGCAATTTTAAAGAGAGGTTAGAGGTGACCAAGCGTGATTATCAAATATTAGGTACAAAATAATATTTCTACATAGAATATTATGTAATTTCCCAAAATATTTTTTAAATACTGTCATGGTCACCCTAATCCAGAACATGACCTATCTCTATACTTGGCACATTTCTTGTAACAACCCCCTATAATTACATTCATGCATAGTGCAATTTGAATTTCGAAGTAGGTAGCCCTCCGCTATAATGTACTTTAATTTACCTGCCCTAAAATATCCCGGAGTGTTACAATTATTTAGTTCGCAAGTTAGTTATTATTACGTAGTGTATTTTGAAGTCAGTATTTTATGGTAGAGGAAAAGAAAGAATGAAATTGCATCACAATATGAATTTTTGTGTGTCGGTTTCCAATGAAGTTTATGAACCTGTTTTTATTTACATTATTATTACATTACGCTTTAGTTTAAGTATTTTCGTTAAATGTGTAATCTCCTATTCTTGTGGTGTACAATAAAGTGTTCGGCAAGTTCGGCAAGTTTTATCATGCGCACTTGATGTGCGGGCAGGTTTTTCCGCAAGTAGGCCGCTGGTGGGCCCTTTTTGCGTGACCCTTGACACGTGTTGCTCGAACTTTTTTAGGTTCTACAACACGCCGGTTTCCTCACGATGTTTTCCTTCACCGTTTTGAGAGTACTGGCATAGTGCACATAAATTTTTCGACAGAAAAACTCATTGGTACACGAGTGGATTTGAACCCACGACCTTCGGATCGGAAGGCGGGGCCACTACCACTAGACCACCAGTGCTCTCACAATAAAGTGTTATCTATCTATCTATTTATCTATGGGAACAAGATAGCTGATAAAATACTCATATAATTTTTTTTTTGTAAATGCAGACATAGAATACCATATAACACCCGGACACAGAACCAACATCTGCGTTTTTTAAATCTATTTTTAAGGAACTTTGGTCGGTTTCCAATCATGTCTGCTCTATGCTGTCCTCTCTGTATTTACCTACTACTCGCACAATTATTTGTTCTCAGTGGAGATCCAACCCACACCCTCCAGTGCAGAAAGCAGGGCTACTACCAACTGTCAGTACATAGTAGAGTAGAGAGGGTATAAGGTTTTTATCTTTTGATTTGTATCTTTTAAAGCAATCCTTTATTCCTTTATTCTTTATTGTACACACATACAGATGATAGATAAACATTATAAAGGGGGCATGTACAGAGGCGAGCTTAACCCTAAATAGAGTTTTCTACCAGCAAACCTTGGAGGATAGAGAGAGTTGATTATAGTGGTGGGTGGGTGTACAAACATACAGGCATTGGGAAAAGAGAAAAAAACCTTAAACTAAAATACTTATACAGAAGTATAATTAGAGAATATCACATAGTTCTAAATAAATAATAAACTAATTACATACAGACATATTAAAATTACATACATACTAACCAGACTACACTAAATACTATAAATAATCGAAATCCTACATATTATACTAAACACAAATAAATAAATATATCAAATTATAAAATAAATATACCATATAAATATATATATATATACCTATACCATAAATATATTACAAGGAGAGATAATGCTCTTTAACTTTACGCTTGAATATGCCCAGTGATGGACTGGCACAAATAGTGTGGGGAAGAGAGTTCCACAGCTTGACGGCGTGGACAGTGAAAGAGTCACGATAGCGGGCAGAGGAGCAGGAGGGAGTTTTAAGGAGAAGGGACACAGCTGTTCTACAGGGCACACCCCGAGGAATAAGAAAGACAAAGCGCTCACGGAGGTAGGAAGGAGAGACAGGACTGTATAGTATGTTGAAAAGAAAAGAAAGAGCATGAAGATCACGTCTACGGCGAATCGGTAACCATTTTAGCTGAAATCTGAAACGTGGTCAAACTTGCGCAATCCGAATATGAACCGGATGCACAAATTTTGAAGACGTTCCAGTTTATTTAACAGTTCTTCCGTGGCATCCAGAAAACAGACATCAGCATAGTCGAGATGGGGCAGCAAGAGAGTTTGAGCAAGAGTTATTCTAAATAACTCTAATAATAATAATAATAGTTGTGTAAGATATTTCTTTGCAGAAATAAATGTTACACAAGTTCCTCACAGCAGTAGTTCAATTCAACTGCCTCACATCTCAGTTGGTATTGACAGGGGTTTAATCCCCACAGAGCACAAATATTTGTAAAATATATGCAAGTAAGAATGTATATTGATCGTGAGAGGAGGTTCGGGATAGAGGTCACTGGAAGTCTTTGGAGGAGGCCTTTGCTCAGCACTGGCATTTCTAAGTAATAATAATTAAGATGATAAAAGTGTGAGTGTGAGATAAAAATGTCCTTAGTACTTGTAACAAATAGCTGTACTTCATGTCTTTTTTTGTTTGTTCGAAATAAACATTATTGTTAGTATTATATTATTATTATTAAGACTTTTTTGCTTAGTTTATGGCTGGAGTAGTGTTGAATCAAATGTTGAAGCATATTTGTTTATTTGGGTGATTATGAATATTATCATAAATTTTATATCTATATAATATATATGTGGGTCTGGGTGTTTACAATGTATCGTTTAATCAGTTAATGCAGGTGATAGGTATGGTACCTGGAATAATTACCTCAAACCTTTGTGCCTTATTAAATAGGTAGTTACTTACCGCAATGTCTTGTCCCCTTACCGAAACTTATATGGTATATTAGTCATACTGAAGGAAACGGAATAGATCGATGAAAACTGCGTATCCCTGTTTTCACACAGCTAAAACGCTGTCTGATGAGTAAGTACTAACTACAGGCTCAAAAAATCAATAACACCACCCATCTGCTCGGTCTTACGAATCAAATAATGGAAAACTTTCACTTACCACTTCACAGACGACAAGAGGGAATCTTTAGCACGTCTTCAGCTGGATAATCACTTGAGAACTATTCAGAAATGTATTTAAATTTAATTATTTTTCACCACAAAGCGAAGTAAACTCTAGCAAGACACCGAACTGCAAAACGATTCATTCGACGAAACGAATGGCTGGAATGACGGCGAATGAATTTTGACATTGACAGTTACGTTCCGTAACATTCGACCAAACCAAAATGAGAAACATAAAAAAATAAATGCTTCCCAATCGATTTCTAGATGGCGTTGTTTGTACCGTAGTACTTTTCCCAAAAGAAATTTCTTCTAATTATGCCTGTCCTCTGGTGTGGAAGCTCACCCAGAGGATGAAATCTGTTTTAGCTATTAAGTACTAACCCCTAGCCATAAGTTCTACTAACACTATTGGACTAAGTTGTCTTAAATAAAAAACTTTATTATTTGCATCAGCTCCTGGAACCTGGAAGTCCACTGCTGACAGCTACTACGCAAAGGCTACGCTACTGCTAAACATACGTCTCCCTCCCATTCGGGGAGCAACGATTTCGAGCCTACTCCATTCACCGGCTTCCCGAAATTTTTACAATGTCGTCATTCCGTAAGGTGTGGGCGTCTACGGTCCTACGCTCCGTCATGCGTCATCCGGTTCTTCGAGCATGACCTGCCCATGCATGCCCATTGCTACTTTAACTTATTAATTCTGCAACCTAGGTATGTCGGTGACTTTGGTTCTTCCGCGGATTTACTCATGCATGACTGATTCTATCATGATAGTGAAACTCCCAGCATAGTTCTTTCCGTTGCGCAGCTTTATGCTTGTGTCTACGTTGTGGGCACGTTAGAGACCACGTCTCAGTCATTGCTTGTAGCACGCACTGAATGAAGAGTATTTTTGAAGCTTTACGCTACGTGACGGAAAAAATATGGCGTTACTTCCCAAAAGCTGCTCATCCTGCGTTGGATTCGTCGACTGACCTCTGTCAAAGTTAGACCTACCTAGAAGATTGGTGAAATAAAACAGCAAATTCTAAAAAACGTATACTTTAAAACTTATATCACAATCTAATTGCAAGGGCTCACCGCGTGCTGAGAAAAGCTTCATAAAAGCCACATCTAACTGGTGACAGTAAACTATAAAATGCCGAGATAGACGTATGGGTTTTACTTCAGTGCGTTTTCGAATCGGCCAGACACATCTTTCCAGTTTGCGATGTCGAAAATGGCCTTTACGTAGTCGGCGCGCACGTTTTTGTACTGAAGGTAATACGCGTGCTCCCATACGTCGATACCGAAGAGGGGCACCAAACCTGCAAATAAATAAAAAACTAAATTAGCGAAACCTTCAATGGGGACTAAGTAAAAAAATAGTATAGATTCAACAGTACCATATTATGCCACCGTTCAACAGTACCTATCATAAAAAGATGGCAAATAGTAGGTATAGATAGTGTAATCCACGAAGGCGCGCCCCACTATTCCTCCTAACCGTTTATAGTATATGTGTGCAAGCTTCCGTCAATGTTTGAGTGGTATCGGTACACACTAATTACCTATGAGTGCACACGCACACTACAATGAATAGACTACGGTTCGCGACTGACGCTCGGAGCAAACTCCTCGCACCCCGCGAGGGGCGCGTCTTCGTGAATTGCACTATCTATAATGATGACCATTGTGACCATTGACAATTGCGCCACCAAAGCACCGTTGTTCCTCCGACGTCAGTACTACACCATTCGTTTGCCATATCTGTGGTCGTTGCTGTCCCTTCCGTATCGGCCTTATGATGATGACTGATTTTTAAACCAATAGTTTAAAAATCAGTTGAAGTCTATAAAGGCAGAAGTATACCTGTAGTCGCTTGAAGCGGATCTTGGTTCTGGCAGGTAGCGATCTGCAGTTTCTTCATCTGCTTGTTGTACCCGAGCCAGCCCCAACCGGAGCCCTGCACCGCGACTGACGCCGCAGCCAGCTGGTTCTTCATGTTGTCCCATGAACCGAAGTCTCTGGGACATTGCAAAATGGTTGATGTTAAGGAAAGAAACACGACAACTAAGTGTCTTCTCCTTTAGAGACTTTATGAAACATGCTAATGCGATCTTAAAATTTAAGTCAGTTTATGATTGCTCATTAACCGTATATAGTAATCCTAGATCGTAATCTCATTAGTTTAGATTATTTTTAAAAGAAGTATGTAAACTAATAAAAAAAAAGCAGCCAAGTGCGAGTCGGACTCGCCCATGAAGGGTTCCGTAGCATCAATTAACATAATATAAAGGTTTATGTAGTTCGTCGAAAGGTAAATTGCGGTTTACGATATATGACGTATAAAAAAAAAACTACTGACTAGATCTCGTTCAAACCAAATATCGTTGGAAGTTTGCATAGTAATGTACAACATATATTTTTTTTGGATTTATCATTCTCTTATTTTAGAAGTTAGAGGGGGGGGGGGGGACCAACTTTTTTCCACTTTGGAAGTGTCTCTCGCGCAAACTATTCAGTTTAGAAAAAAACGATATTAGAAACCTCAACATCATTTTTGAAGACCTATCCATAGATACCCCACAAGTATGGGTTCAATGAAAAAAAAATTTTGAGTTTCAGTTTCAAGTATGGGGACCCCCAAAATTTATAGTTTTTTTTTCTATTTTTGTGTAAAAATCTTAATGCGGTTCACAGAATACATCTACTCGCCAAGTTTCATCAGTCTAGCTCTCTAGTCTTGTTCTTACGGTTTCGGAGAAAAATGGCTGTGACATACGGACGGACAGACAGACAGACAGACAGACAGACATGACGAATCTATAAGGGTTCCGTTTTTGCCATTTGGCTACGGAACCCTAAAAAGGAAAGAAAAATAGAGATGCAAGACTTTAATCCTTTGCAGATGTAAGTATATTGTATCAATGCATGGTTCATCCAAATCCAATCAATCTTTACTGAGCCTTATGGGAAGAAACTTGGAATAAATATACCTAACAGGAATGAGACACCACGCGAAACTGTGGATGGTCACTTGTTTATTTAAGTGTGATATCTACATAGTAAAAATAGTTCGTGTGTGATAAGTATTTTACAAATAATACAGTGAAAACGATACAAATATTTAGGTAGCTACACTATCTACTTGTAAACATTGATATACTTATTTTAAACAATCGTGTTTGTTGTTTATCAGGTATCTAAATACACTATGCTACATTAAAATATGTGTCTTTACTTTTAGTAAGTTTGCATGAGTTAAATTATTTATCAGCCTAGTCTTGGCTTTGAAGGCGCGGACCCACCGCTGCGCAAGGAGAGGCTACCCACGTGTGTTGAGATTCGACGATCGATTTGACCGCGATGGGCCCGCGCCTTTATACCAAAATAGAATTTTTGAAAGATGCATAGCTGCAAAACTAGCTATTATATACAGGGTTATTCATTATTAGCTGCAAATACTCAGGAATTAGGTTCAACAAATAAAATAAAAAATATTTATGAAATGATTTTTTTTAAGTTTTGTTATGAAAATCCCGAGAAAATCGATAAAGGAATCATTGGCGCCTGACCTATTTTGACCTTTGATCCGCGCCCGCGCGCCGTGAGTGACACTCTGCGTTCAGTCACCGCCTGGGTGGGTCATCGTCCTGTTCTCCGTGGCAATCATTATGCAATAGCCGTAAAGAAATTAATAAAAATAAAATTTTGATACAAAAACTTGAAAAATTTTTTTATCAAATTTTAAAAAAATAATTTCATAAATATTTTTTATTCTTTTTGTTGAACCTAATTCCTGAGTATTTGCAGTTAATAATGAATAACCCTGTATTATATGAAAAAAAGGATAGCTGTAAGAAATGTTATTCAAGCAGTAGGGACCACAGGCAATTTTAATAATATGACAAGTTAAGGCCTGCGCACACCTAGTTCGCTGGCGGTAGCGATCAGTGAAACGCTGTCAAATATCGCTGTCAGATTTGAGATTTGACAGCGATATTTGACAGCGTTTCACTGATCGCTACCGCCAGCGAACTAGGTGTGCGCAGGCCTTGAGGTATATACAATGACAAGTATTGTGCCTTTCTATTTGTACTTAGATTTAGACTTGGGTTAGCGGCATCAAAAGCAAGTAGGTAAAAAACACAGGCAAAGCTATCAAACCAAAATGGTGAAAAGATTAGTGCACCTCAAAGAGACTCCATTTGCTATACGTTTATAAGTTATGCTTAAGAAATGGATGTGCATGTTAAAACCAAGCAAAATATTAAACCAATAGCAAATCCCATGCATAGAATAAATAATTTACTGTTCAACAGCCTTAGTAAGGGCATCAGATGGTTTCCCACCCTTGGGCGAGAGGTTTTGCCAGAAGATGGTGTGGTTGATGTGGCCACCGCCGTTGAATCTTAGGGCAGGGGCCAGACTGATGATTGTTTGGAGATCACCTGAAGATTGCAGGATAATTTGTGTAAGAATATTATTGTTATTAAACTGTAACAATAACACACCTTACTCCAACAGCACTATGCCAGTTGAAAAGAAGTCTCATCCTGGACAAGTAGAAGTAACAAGGAAAACATAACTTTTTTTTATATAACTAGCTGATGGAACAAGCATGCCTCGCACGTCAAGAACGTGCCCTACGATGCACTGCCCTGCGTCCATCAACTTGAGGCACACAGATGTTCGGCCTCACGTGCCAGTAATTTATCCAGCAACCACACCCTTCAAACGAAACACAGCAATGCTGCTTTACGGCAGAAATAGGCATGGTGGTACTTCCCCGGACGAGCCCTTCACAAAGAGCTCTACTACTACCACTGCCGCATTAATCAATTTAGTCAACCTCTTAAAGCAACGGAGATGATAAATAATTGAAATGAAATTATAACATAACTCAAAATATTAATATTTCAAATCTAATTTGAAATCATCTCATTGGTACATGACAAACAACAAGTGTAACTGATGTCTGAGGTACATACTTAATTAAAATAATCTACCAATAACTAAATATTAAAAGACAACAGTAGGAATACCACATGAGTTGCTATAACTATTACAAAATAAAGCCAAAAGTTACTGTTCAACTTTTTGCTGCAAAGGGCATGACGGTTCAGTTTGGCACGGAGTGAGGTTCATCCAGAATATTGCATGGTTGACGTGACCACCCCCATTGAACTTTATTGCACTGAGGAGGCCTAAGAGGGTGTTTGTGTCTGCTGCTGTCGGATACAATTACGGTGGTCAGCTAGTATTTGACCAGCTCTGCAGCACAGTTCGAAGCATTCAACTGCTCTGTAGGTTGTGGACTCGATTTTAGCCAAGAACAAACATTTATGATGAAAACGGATGTTTGTTGTTTTATGTCTTTAAAACAAACAACTGTCAATAAAACTAATTCAAATCAAAATTATGTTACTTATAATTTTTGTTGGGTACCACATCAATGGGGACACTAATTTAGTAAAAAAAGAAGATGATTAACTTTGGGTACATTAAGTTTGTTTGCTGATAACCTAGAGCTGTGTTTAAATATTGCAAGGAATAAAACCAAGTCAGTTTCAAAGCAACGTGTCCTGCTAGGACTAAAAACTCGTACCGTTAGCCTGCGCTTGTACTAATTTCTCTTCCGCGGCATTCAAGTTGTTCACATAGGTTGAATGATGCTTGCTGTGGTGGAGACTCATGATATCCCGGCTGATGACAGGTTCCAGAGCGCTGTACTCATACGGCAGCTCAGGAAGAGTGTGCTTCTGGCGAGAAGCACCTACTGTGCGACTGTAATTGAATAAAAGCAACCATTTAAACCTGCCTCGCACAAACCTTCCCATACAGGCTTTCTAGATCAAAAATACTCACAGCACAGTGCCGATTTTGCGAGAGGCAAACATTTTTTCAAATTAACAGAGTTAGTGAGCTTTACGCAATTCAACCGGCAAACGCCTGTATTATAAAAATTATGCAATCGGATCAATATCAATCGAAAGATTCGCGTTTTGCTTGCTTTTCTGTCTGTTGCGACTGCGATGGAGTGTTTTCCACTTTTCTATTTACGTTTACGTCAAAAGATGACAAAGTCAGTCAGCTGATCGAAAGATTACGTTCCTACTTCATCTTTCTGTCGCCTGTCATACGGCCTGCCTGTCTGTCATAAGTATGTTACTGTTGTTTAAAAGGTTTATCAGTATAATCATAGACTAAGGAAAACAAGCCTTAGTCTATGGTATAATGCTTTGCTGGAACATTACATTTTGCAATGCACACGTCTCGAAAAAATACAAATTGAGGCGACTGAAGCCTGGTTTCCACTGCGAGCGGAACGGACCCATTAATGACTCATTTCTCATTTCTACTCTTTCTACACGCTTGGCTCTTTCCGTCCGACTATTTGTTGGTGGAAATACAAGTATGCAGTTTGCGTTTGCGAGTTCAATGGAGTACAGCCCGGTTTCCACTGCAAGTGGAACGGACCCATTAATGACTTCGATTAAACTCGCAAACGCAAACTGCATACTTGTATTTCCACCAACAAATAGTCGGACGGAAAGAGCCGAGCGTGTAGAAAGAGTAGAAATGAGAAATGAGTCATTAATGGGTCCGTTCCGCTCGCAGTGGAAGCCGGGCTTCATTAATGGGTCCGTTCCGCTTGCAGTGGAAACCCGGCTTGAGAACGGAGTTTATGAAATGGGATAGGAAACTTATTTTAGTTTTTGTGTGCCTTAAAATAAAGTATGTGTCGTTTCCCACCCACATAATTTGAGGTAATGTTACTTTTCTCTTGAAAATGCTACTTTTTCAGATATCTCATGCTTTATGTTTGACTATCTACCCCTGGGCCCTGGCAACACTGAATTAGCCACTCGATCCAATCCTTATTATCCAATTTATCCATAGACAATGCGTTCATTCGGTTCGTGTTGTGTTGATGTACGCATGTGTGTGCGTGCTTAAAAAAATATTGTTTGTTGATTGAAGCGAAGCAAGATTAGCAACTAAGCGGTGGCTGTTGTTTAGTTTATTTTGTCGCATAATTTTGAGAAAATAAATAGTATTCTGAATCTATAATCAAAATACTGTTGAACATTTCCGTGCGGTGCGTTTCTTGGCAGTTCATTGATTTGTTTTCGTCGTAGTAGGGTGTCAGTCGTGTGGTGATCGTACAGAATCAGTGGCAGTGCATTTTGTTTATTTATAGACAGACGTAATTACAGACATGTAATTTATTATTGCGGCGCTAACATGTCTCAGAGGGATACAGCAATACATTTGGTGGCCGGTGGGTGAGTACTTTTGCGAGAGGCCACCGTGTCTTTCAATGTCTATTATTTTTATCCAAAATAGTATACGTATTGTAGTATAGCCTGGGGTGGCATGGCATTCGTTTGGCAGGTGCATATATTGACGCCTGGGTTTTCGCCTGCGGGCTGTTCCTACGCGTTGACACAGTCTCTCAGTCATCACATAACTAGCTTTAAAATCATAAATCATACAATTTCGCTTCGTTTTAGCCTCCTCGAAGATTCTAATGAGAGGATGGCATACTCTAAAGTGTTGACTCAAGTAAACACTGAGATCATTCACTAAAAAACTTCTGCAAAGCCAATAAGAAACAAAGCTGAAACATGTCAATAAGACATTAAAATCACTAGTTTTTGAACTACCAAAATACCTAGCAGGTTAGACAGTTTGTGTCTCTGCATTTCGTCCATTGAATCACCCACAAAAAACATGTGGTACATGTGGCTCACTGTTTCTTGTGTCCAACTAGTGTTTCCACAGTCACACAAAACATGCTGGGGAGAGATTTGGTACATGCAAATGATACGGAGTTTTTGCGAAATATTTGACTGGCCTCTCAGCTCAGTTGGCAGTAGCTCTGCCTTCTGCGCCGTAGGTTGTGAGTTTGATCCCCACCAAGAACAAATATTTGTGTGTTAATGCAGATGTTTTTTCGCTGTCTGGGTGTTATTATTGTCTTTTAGGTATGTATTAAAAAAAGTTTATAAGCTCTCTAGTTCCCATAACACAAGCTCTGCTGCTTAATTTGGGCCTAAATAGTGTTTTGTGAAATGTCCACAATGTTTATTTTATTTATATATTATTTGCAATGTTTTATGGTGCAAACACTGCCACCAACGAAACAGTATTGTTTTATAATTGACAAGTTGGGAAACACCTACAATGTTTTTGTCTTATGGTAAAAATGTGTGAATAGTGAGAGAGTAGTAGGTATTTGTGACACAGTATTTTTTTACAGTGTCGCCGGCACAGCAGGTGCTGTGGTGACATGCCCACTGGAAGTTGTGAAGACTCGGCTGCAATCCTCCCAAGGTCTCCGAATACCTCCACCGCCACCACCACGGTCAGATAACACTGCTAATGCGAGGAAAGTCTGCTCTAAGATACCCCGGCATCAGGTATGTTATTAAGAAGACCTGTACCCAAAGTCCCGCTGCATTTAAAACATTTTGTTACCAAATGTTGTTTTCGTTTCGCCTATTTGTCTCTGTCTATTGTATGGAGAAAAGATGAGACAACAACTCTAACTACGTAACATATTTTTGCCGTTTCATATTTTCTCCATATAATAGAGAGACAAATAGGCAAAACGAAAACAACATTTGGTAACGAAATGTGGTAGCAAAACTCGGACTTCGACTTCTGATGATATACTTTTTTTTTATCTATTCTTTAAGAGCGAGTCGTGCAAAATAGTTGAAAACGATAGTCACGGTTAAATCGATATTATGAATATACTTGCAATAATGAATCTAAAACTTTGTATAAAGTACCAGACTGAACGTATTGACAATTATTCCGTAACAAAAAAAAATATTTATATATAATTAAATAAACACAGATAGGTAAAATTTGACAAATCGTATGTCGGCGTTATTAAAAAATGTCATGTTACACTGTTGATTTTATGAACAAACTTTAATTCGAATTAATCTCAAATGTTTAGTCTACAATTAGTCCTTTTTCGATTTTTAATAAATCACTTAGTTATTTAGTTATGAATTTTTTAAAAAAGCATCTCAAATCCGCCATACAAATTTACTATGGACGCGCGAAGTTGAATATATACGCGACGAACGCTCGCGGAAATTCAGTCCACCACGAGAGCTCAGAGTGGGAGCACGTCTCTTTGCGAGGCGACGCGAGCCAACTAGCAAACGCGATCTTATGTGTATGTACACACAGCTGCAAACAGGTAAAGTGAGGTAAGCCATTTTTTATTATCTATGCTTTTTATTGCTCAAAAAAATGTGATGTACCTATAAATATTTACTCTGTTTAGGGAACAATGGGAAAGCGAAAAGAAAGATATTCTAAGAAGAAAAGTGGCGCTCTGTTCCGGAAAAAAAATTTCGATAAAAATATGTACGTATGTAGGTATAGATTATTTTCGTATTTCAAATTTGATGTTGGTATTGTTCCAAGTTTTTTTGGTCAGGCGAATCGAAAACCCAAGATGGCGGATTCATTTTTTTTTATATTTGATATTGGTATCGTTTAATAAGTTTTCGAGGGCGCTGGTTCCGAATCTGCCATTCATTTTTTAATCCAAGATGGCGGATTCTTATTTTGTCATAAATTTTTGATATGGGGTTTTGGGGGCGCTGACTCCGAATATGCCATTCATTTTTTAATCCAAGATGGCGGATTCATTTTTTTTATATTTGTTATTGGTATCGTTTTATAGGTTTTTGAGGGCGCTGGTTCCGAATCTGCCATTAATTTTTTAATCCAAGATGGTGGATTTTTTTTTGTCATAAACTTTTGATATGGGGTTTTGGGGGCGCTGGCTCCGAATATGCCATTAATTTTTTGATATGGGTATCGTTTTATGGGTTTTTGGGGGCGCTGATTTTGAATCTGCCATTCATTTTTGAATCCAAGATGGCGGATTCTTTTTTTTCTTAAATATTTGATATGGGTATCGTTTCATGGGTTTTTGGGGGCGCTGGTTCCGAATATGCCATTCATTTTTGAATCCAAGATGGCGGATTCTTTTTTTTCTTAAATATTTGATATGGGTATCGTTTTATGGGTTTTTGGGGGTGCTGATTTTGAATCTGGCATTCATTTTTGATTCCAAGATGGTGGATGTTTTTTTTTCTTAAATATTTGATATGGGTATCGTTTTATGGGTTTTTGGGGGTGCTGATTTTAAATCTGGCATTCATTTTTGAATCCAAGATGGCGGATTCTTTTTTTTCTTAAATATTTGATATGGGTATCGTTTTATGGGTTTTTGGGGGCGCTGGTTCCGAATATGCCATTCATTTTTGATTCCAAGATGGCGGATGTTTTTTTTTCTTAAATATTTGATATGGGTATCGTTTTATGGGTATTTGGGGGTGCTGATTTTGAATCTGGCATTCATTTTTGAATCCAAGATGGCGGATTCTTTTTTTTCTTAAATATTTGATATGGGTATCGTTTTATGGGTTTTTGGGGGCGCTGGTTCCGAATATGCCATTCATTTTTGATTCCAAGATGGCGGATGTTTTTTTTTCTTAAATATTTGATATGGGTATCGTTTTATGGGTTTTTGGGAGCGCTGGTTCCGAATATGCCATTCATTTTTGATTCCAAGATGGCGGATGTTTTTTTTTTCTTAAATATTTGATATGGGTATCGTTTTATGGGTTTTTGGGGGTGCTGATTTTGAATCTGGCATTCATTTTTGAATCCAAGATGGCGGATCCTTTTTTTTCTTAAATATTTGATATGGGTATCGTTTTATGGGTTTTTGGGGGCGCTGATTTTGAATCTGCCATTCATTTTTGAATTCAAGATGGCGGATTATTTTTTTCTTAAATATTTGATATGGGTATCGATTTATAGGTTTTTGGGAGTGCTGGTTCCGAATATGCCATTCATTTTTGAATCCAAGATGGCGGATGTTTTTTTTTTCTTAAATATTTGATATGGGTATCGTTTTATGGGTTTTTGGGGGCACTGATTTTGAATCTGCCATTCATTTTTTAATCCAAGATGGCGGATGTTTTTTTTTTCTTAAATATTTGATATGGGTATCGTTTTATGGGTTTTTGGGGGCGCTGGTTCCGAATATGCCATTCATTTTTGAATCCAAGATGGCGGATTCTTTTTTTTCTTAAATATTTGATATGGGTATCGTTTTATGGGTTTTTGGGGGCGCTGATTTTGAATCTGCCATTCATTTTTGAATCCAAGATGGTGGATTATTTTTTTTCTTAAATATTTGATATGGGTATCGATTTATAGGTTTTTGGGAGTGCTGGTTCCGAATATGCCATTCATTTTTGATTCCAAGATGGCGGATGTTTTTTTTTTCTTAAATATTTGATATGGGTATCGTTTTATGGGTTTTTGGGGGCGCTGATTTTGAATCTGCCATTCATTTTTGAATCCAAGATGGCGAATTCTTTTTTTTCTTAAATATTTGATATGGGTATCGTTTTATGGGTTTTTGGGGGCGCTGGTTCCGAATATGCCATTCATTTTTGATTCCAAGATGGCGGATGCTTTTTTTTCTTAAATATTTGATATGGGTATCGTTTTATGGGTTTTTGGGGGTGCTGATTTTGAATCTGACATTCATTTTTGATTCCAAGATGGCGGATGTTTTTTTTTTCTTAAATATTTGATATGGGTATCGTTTTATGGGTTTTTGGGGGTGCTGATTTTGAATCTGGCATTCATTTATATTCCAAGATGGCGGATGTTTTTTTTTCTTAAATATTTGATATGGGTATCGTTTTAGCGGTTTTTGGGGGTGCCAAAACATGATTGGTATTTTTAGGCACAAGGGCAATTACACGTCACACAAAGAAAAACATGCATATTTGCTGTTTGGACTGACGTAGACATGAAAGTTGAACAAGTAGAGGAAGATAAAGAATTTTGGTGTATGATGGAAGGAAAATTGAAAACATTTTATTTTGATTGTTTACTGCCAGAGATTATTGATTCTAGATTAGATAGGCTAATGGAAATCAAAGAACCTAAATATATTCTAGAAGCGATAAATAAAAAAATCGTCAAAACGACAGCGAAAAGGAAAATAATTGAAAATGAAACTAAAACAAACAAAAGAAAACTGCAATAAACTGTATTTAGTATGCAAACTGACTATAATTTTTATTTCTGAGTAATAATTATTATTAGGAGAGATGAAAGTCATGTGACTTTATGAGTGATGAATATGGATGTGGATGGATATGTGAGTAGAGGTAGACCAAAGGAAACATAGATGTGTGAAAGGTAACATCGGTAAGAGAGGAATGCAGCTATGACGGATGACAGAAGGGAACGCAGAAGGAAAACTCGTTGTGCTGACGCCACATAAAGGGAGATAATGGCAGGTAGAAGAAAAAGTAATGAATAATAATTATGATCTGATTTAATTAACATAGACAATATTCATCTCCCTCAGTCACTCAACCAATCAACAAAATAACAAAACCAAAACCAAAAAATGCGGCACTGGTTCCGAAGCTATTTTTTTTTTATTTAAGTCAATTAAAAAAAATAGCTTCGGAACCAGCGCCCCCAAAAACCCATAAAACGATACCCATATCAAATATTAAAAAAAAAAACCGCCATCCTGGAATCAAAAATGAATGGCATATTCGGAACCAGCGCCCCCAAAAACCCATAAAACGATACCCATATCAAAATTTAAGAAAAAAAAACATCCGCCATCTCGGAATCAAAAATGAATGGCAGATTCAAAATCAGCACCCCCAAAAACCCATAAAACGATACCTATATCAAATATTTAAGAAAAAAAACATCCGCCATCTTGGAATCAAAAATGAATGGCATATTCGGAACCAGCGCCCCCAAAAACCCATAAAACGATACCCATATCAAATATTTAAGAAAAAAAAGAATCCGCCATCTTGGAATCAAAAATGAATGCCAGATTCAAAATCAGCACCCCCAAAAACCCATAAAACGATACCCATATCGAATATTTAAGAAAAAAAAGAATCCGCCATCTTGGATTCAAAAATGAATGGCAGATTCGGAATCAGCACCCCCAAAAACCCATTAAACGATACCCATATCAAATATTTATGAAAAAAAAGAATCCGCCATCTTGGATTCAAAAATGAATGTCAAATCCACAATCAGAGCCCCCAACAACCTCTAAATCGATACCCATAATTATCATTTATTTAGGATAAAAATGAAGCTGCCATCTTGGATCCAAAATGAATGAAAGTATGAAAGAAAGAAATATTATTTAACATAATATAGGTACACAGAGCGGAACATTGACAAAATCAAAACTAAAATATGAACAAAAAATTTGAGTAATTACTTGCTATCTTAGCACATAATAAAAAAAAACAACTACGTCCCGCGCTAGGTACATGTTATGCCAAATAGGCCCTGGCTCAGCTTTTGCTGCTTAGCGGGGTATGAACTTACCACCAAAAATATTATTCACAAATATGCAAATATAGTTGAAAATGAAACGAAAACCTGGCCTTCAGCTTAGTTAGTAGTAGCTCTGCCTTCTACGCTGTAGGTCGTGGGTTCGATCCCCACGGAGAAGAAACATTTGTTTGGTGAATACAAATGTTTGTTCTCTGTCTGGGTGTTATATTGTATTTTAAGTATGTATTAAAAAAAAAAAATATATGCTAAGTATTATATCAGCTGTCTGGTTCCTATAGTATAAACTCTGCTTGGTTTGAGGCTAGATAGTGTGGAGTGGATTGTGCACAATATTTATTATTTATTACTATTATTAAAAAACCTAAAAGAAAAGTGAAATGAAAATGTAATTATTTTGTAAACTGACCTCAGATTGTTTTTTTTAGAGAGATGAATTTTACTTTCTGGCATAACGTAAACAAAATTTCGTCTCTATAAGTCACTCAACCAAACAACATTTTTTTCAAATCATGGGTTACCTACTTTTGCCACACTAGGTGTAAACGGCGTCGAGCGAACCTATCATTGTGTGCGTGAGTACGCACACAACTAGCGAGCCGCAGTAAATACCTATTTTCCGTCCGCCTGGTTTACTCGACTCGCTCTTAATATTTAGGTATGCAAAACAATCTTAAAGTTCTTTCCTAAATCACAGTTCTCATCACATACCTATTTACTATTTGATGAAATAACAATGTAATACTGAAGTCTCAAGAGGTGAAATATGAGATGATGATAAGAATAAATGAAAAACTTAAGAAGACCTTGATACTAACCTTGAACTAGAAGACCTTGATACTACCACCTGAGCTGAGAGACCAGTCAATATTGAAAAACTGTCTCGATATTGTCTATCAGCACCCGGCTAATACAATATCGGCAATGTCGTATAGGTTATTAGCCCTAATGGTTCCTATAAATTAGCATAAGTTACCTTAAAAGCATAAATAACCACCTACGCCCAATATGATAGATGCATTGATTTTGGATGTTAGTTTCTCAAATAAGTCATATTCTCAAATAGTCATACCAATTAAAATAAACTTTATAATAATACCTCGTTCGTAACTAGGAGTAGCAATATAAGTTACTTTATATCCATGTGAACTATTGCGTTAATGCATATAAAATATTATTCGTAATCGTGACATATTTTTCAGACAAAGATTTATTCTAAACCGTTTAGTCAAGGAGGCAGCAAAACTATCGTAGGTGAATTCCAAGGCTTTGTATAAATAGATGAATGCACTAAGAATGCTCGTTTCCAAGTCCCAGTCTTTGCAACAACTTTGTCTATCGTCAGTGGCATCACTGTGTTTATCCTTGTTCACTACGAAAATAGGATGTAGAGTGAAGCGAAGGTGTGCAGAGTGTGTCATTCAACTCGCTGGCTCTGTTCTGATTTATTCAAATGTTTTGCTTTTCCGAATCTTTATTACATTTCACGTAAACGTAAACTGCCGAAATCAATCTTCCGTCATTAGCTTCTTTTATTTTTAACCGACTTCCAATCAAAAAGGAGGAGGTTCTCAATTCGGTTGTATTTTTTTTTTTTTTTTTTTTTTTTATGTTTGTTACCGCATAACTTCGTCATTTGTGAGCCGATTTGAAAAATTATTTTTTTATCTGAAAGGTACTGCTTCCAGATTGGTCCCATTTTAATTTTATTAAAATCGGTGTTGCCATTTTTTTTAAATAATTTTTTTAATGTTTGTAACTGCATGCCTCCGTCATTTATGAACCGATTTAGAAAATTATTTTTTATCTGGACGTAAGCATAACCTTGGAAGGTTATGCTAGATTGTCCCAAACAAATTTGATTAAAATCGGTTTAGCCGTTTGACAATGAAGTCGGTTTCTCAAGTTTTTTAAACTTATAATTATATTGTTATAATTATAATACAAGGATATAATGTATAATTATTAGACCAGTATACCTTTTATGTTTATGATGGGATGGGGCTGAAAGATTTGGATTAATAAGAAATAGTTTTGTTTTAATGTGTAGGTAATAAATAACACTCGAGAAAATTGGGAGAATCAGTATTGTTTTTACAAAACATATTGACAGTAAAGAGAACAGAGCCAATACATCTTAAAATCACAGGCACGGAACAAATCTGAAGGTGAAAAGTCAAGATATCTGAAGGCAAAGATAAAATCGGTTCCATGCCAACCAATAGAAAACAACACAAACCAATTACCTACTTACTCCAACACAACTATTGATATAATGTTATAACATACTGTGATATCGGAACAAGTTTGTACTGCGTACTTCAAAAGATTAAACGGTGACCTTCTACAATGTCATTCTGTATCAAAGCTAACGGAGATCCAAGGCCGTGCTAAAAGTAGAATCAGGCAAGTTAGACAGTGCTGGACGTGCCCTGCAGATAAACATACTTCAAGTCGATGTATTTTATTCATTGATCTAATTATTATGTATAAATATCACAAGGATAAACTTGTTTATGTTATAATTCAACTAGTGAACCGATAAACTGGGTAGTCAGGCTGGTTTGTCGGCTGGTAATAGATGGAATTCCGCGCGATTTCAATTGCATGAAGCTATTTTTCTTATAAACTTTAACCTCTTCTACACTTATTATACCATAGCTTTACAAAGGTGAGGAATTGCATTGAAAGCAGTTACGCAGGTGTCATCTGATGGGTAAGTTTTAACCTTTAAAGTGCCCTTTGCAAATGTTAATACCATCTTTGTTCCTATGGCTTTCCCTTGCTCCATCAAAGGAACATCTTTTACATTCTTAGTGTGACTCAGTGTTCAGCAGTTTCATTGACATTGTATTGAAAGCTAGCGGTTGCCGCAACTTCCATTCGCGTTGGAAGAGTTATCACTTCAGACAACCTCAATTTTAAACTTCTAAAAATGCGAACTTTCATACCGCAAGTAAATACATCCTCAACCTGTGCGTTGTCAGTCAATTAATACTCTGATTGTTACATCTTAGAAGAAATACTGCAATGATTTATTTAAAAGCACCAATTTATTTACCACTATTATTCAATTCATTTGGATCTCTGCCAAATTTTAGAATCTATCGGTAGTCTCGCAATTTTCTGTAGCTATCTGCCTACATCGATCAATCCACTCTCCGTCTGATAACGTTCTGTATGGTTTCCATGGCTTCCTGCGATTGAAGTGGTAGTTTTCCTACGGTCCGCTGTTTTTCGCGACATGATGAATCTCGATGTATTTTGAGTCATTACCCTATTACTAGACTTAAGCTAACAAGTTCCTATGTTAGTTACTTTGTAGTTCCGTTACCCAGTTGAGTACACAAAACGAACAGCCTTGCAGACTGATTATTATTATCGTGATAATAGATTTCGTTGACTACTCACAAGTGTATTGTACTATTTTATATTCGTATAGCTTCAGTCTTGATCTCTATTAAATGTTTTTGGTTGCTTGTTTTTGTGGGCTGGGTAATTTATGCCCTGTTGATGATTGTTTGTTTTTTTGTTGTTATTGTCGTTTAGATATTTACGCCGTTGATATTCTACGGGTATGCTATAGTATGTAATGCAGTATAGGTATATCAGCCTTATTTCAATTACATACGGTTATAAATCCTTATTTTGCAGACAGAAAACAACTCTTGCTAAAAGGTCGTGGGCTGATGTCTGTTATTTTAGGATGTGGTCGCACCATTTTGTATCAAAATAAAACTATCAATTAATACGACGTGATATCGTCCGCCTTATCCGAGAATAAGCATCATAATATATCATGTTTCATAAAAACTTTGAATGGGCAAACACTTTTTTTGGTTACTACGGTTTAACTAAAATGTGTGCATAGTTTGAATTTCATTTAGCATTCATAACACGTAGAAACGATAGAAATATGCCGAAAAAAACGTTTAGTATCACTTCAAAACCAAATAAAGTAGGCAAGGTGCCCATTGCCCGCGGTCACAGAAGAAATAATAGCGTGCCATGGTATCATAATGCTTATAGTAAATTACTCATATGAGGCGATAAATAAACAAAACATGTAGGTAGGTAATATAAACGCAGAATGTGACATAATGTGTAGTTTAATATCTTTGGTATACTCTGTGTGTTATTACGAGTGTGAGTACAAACTCGTATCCTTGGATTATAGGGTTCAATGTTTAAAAGTATAAGTGGACTGTATTTATGAGTTGGTTAATGAAGGTCAATGACCGAAATATAAAAACCAATATTAGGGCTGATGTTTCAATCTATAGAATACCGTCGTCGTTGAATAAAAGTTTTTTTTGACAAGCCTAAACAAGAGATATTGTAGATCTATTTTCATCTGATAAATAAAATCTGTATATGCAAAAGTTAGCCCCTAATCCAATTAACCAATAAAAAAGGTTACCAACCAATTACTGTAGGTTGAACTATTGTATATTTCTGTTTAACATCATCAATTGAATGAGATACTAACAATGTATCCGGCTCGAAGCGGCTCGAGGAATCTTAAATAATTCAAAGTCATTGTAGTTTTTAGGGTTCCGTAGCCAAATGGCAAAAACGGAACCCTTATAGATTCGTCATGTCTGTCTGTCTGTCTGTCTGTCTGTCCGGCCGTGTCACAGCCATTTTTCTCCGAAACCATAAGAGCTAGAGTGATGAAACTTGGTGAGTAGATGTATTCTGTAAACCGCATTAAGGTTTTTACGCAAAAATAGAAAAAAAACTATAAATTTTGGGGGTCCCCATACTTGAAACTGAAACTCAAAAATTGTTTTTTCATTGAACCCATACGTGTGGGGCATCTATGGATAGGTCTTTAAAAATGATGTTGAGGTTTCAAACATCGTTTTTTTCTAATCTGAATAGTTTGCGCGAGAGACACTTCCAAAGTGGAAAAAAGTTGGTCCCCCCCCCTCTAACTTCTAAAATAAGAGACTGATAAAACTAAAAAAAATATATGTTGTACATTACTATGCAAACTTCCAACGATATTTGGTTTGAACGAGATCTAGTCAGTAGTTTTTTTTTATACGTCATAAATCGTAAACCGCAATTTACCTTTCGACGAACTACAAGAAATTTTATATTATGTTACTTGTTGCTACGGAACCCTTCATGGGCGAGTCCGACTCGCACTTGGCTGCTTTTTTTTTAAATAATTTTCTATAGTTTTTGGACTTTGTTTTTCATCTCTTTATGTAAACGGAACTTTTCTACATCATTGTTGATGTGCCTAATGATCGATCACACCCGCGTCATGCATGACTTTAATATTTGAGTCGCATAGGCTTAGTTTGGTTTTGTAGCTAAATCCACAGCAGATTGGATGTCTCAAAACGGAAAACGACCTCACAGTCACAGCAGACCATGGCGAGGATGGAGACACGAAATTGATACCATAAGGCATCTATTTCGTGCCTCCATCTTGTCATTTGTTTCTGATTTGAGCTACTGTGGACCAATGCCCAAATCGACAAACGAATGGAGAGAAGGAAGGGAGGCCTTTTCCATGCAGTGCGACATAACGGGCTCTTAATAACATTAATGGTTTAGACCTTTTTCATCAATCAGCACCTTCTTCGTCACCAGCATTTTGGGAATCTGCGTCTAGACTTCAAATCTGGAAAATCACCTTATTGTTCCAGGAGGCGAAATGGGGCTACCGGCGCACGATGGGTGCTATGTTCGCGTATAGCAAGCAAGCTGACCGCATGCTTATGTCATACAACTGTCAAGTGCAGCAGTATGCGCGAGCAGGGCATGCGCGGGCCAACTCCAGGATGAGTCTAATACAGTGCATCAGGTTAGACTTGAAACTGCTTCTCATAAAATAGTAGTAGAGCTCTTTGTGGAGGTCTTGTCCTATTTCTGCCGTGAAGCAGCTTTGCTGTGTTTCGGTTTGGAGGGTGTGGGTGCTGGTGAAATTACCGGCACGGAGGCTGCACATCTGTGTGCCTTAAGTTGATGGACGCAGGGCAGTGCATCGTAAGGCACGTTCATGACGTGCGTGACCTACGATATATGCTTTCTAAAGCCGATGCCTCTATCACGATGGCGATGACTTTCATATTTTTTGGTTGTAAATAGGTATAATATAACACCCAGACAGAGAACAAACATCATTCACCACCCAAATATTTGTTTTCGGTGGGGATCAACTCACGGCCTTCAGCGCAGAAGGCAGAGCTACTACCAGCTAAGCTGTGAGGGCTGTCTAAACATAGTTATTTTTATCATTATTATGGATTCGTCGGATCTAGACACCGTCTTATCTTTTCTCATCTTGTCACCTTTTGTGATCTTTAATGTAGATAAGCAGGCGACTGGCCGATTTTAGAGGTTGGCAGACAGTGACATTAGGTTAGGCGCACTGACAATCCAATGTAAACAAAACAGTAAAATATTCCAAACGCATGAGTTATAAATCTTAGTACAGAAGGATACAGCTAAAGTTACATAAAAACAAAGAAATATTACGCTTACAACAAAGACATAAGAGCAAGCAGTGTATAGTCTGATGCGTATCCTTGTGTACATACCAAAACTAAAAAAATATTGTATACTTTTAATATAACCCTGTCACTGTATGCTTACATTGGTAAGACAGAGATGGCAATAGTTTATCTTCCTCTTCTCTAAATTTAATGTTATAAAGGCTTCTTGTATATTTGCTACCGACATACTGATTAGATTATTATGTAGTCCATTTTACTAAGATCGTTTTCTTGTACAAGTTTGTTTACGTTATAGAATCGTAAAACTTGATACCCTTAGTACTGATTGTCAGTTTATTTACTTACTAGTCTTAAAATAGCTATACTAGAATTAGATGGCATCATTTCAGAGACAGTGCAATCTGTTTTCAACAACACTGTGCAATAGTTGTTGCCTACTACAACAACACATTGGCTAATTTCTGTTTCATAGAGCGTAGTGTGCGTCAGAAAGAGATAGCGCTCTACGAAAGCAGAAAAGACGATGTGCAATATTTATTGCCTAAAACCGTGCATAGTTCGGGTGCTTAGTAAATAAAGCTCTTCTATTATTGGGTATAAGGAATTTTAGGTTACTCATAGCACAATTTTTCCAAAAAGTTATGCGTTCTCACTCCCCTCTTCATATGTGCTTTGCTCGTATGTTATTTATCTACGTTTTTATTTAAGGTTTGAATGCAATTCTGGCGTCCACCCAAATCTAGTAGCAGCACTGCTGCGAAGTTCACTGATAAAATTGTGTCACATTATTTAGACCTTAGCTAGGTCTAAATAATGTGACACAATTCGTTCTCGACAAACACCATTTTGTATCTTCGTGTATTAATGGGAATAAGTCTCATCTCTCCAGACTCTTCTATTCCTGCCTTTAACCTAACCACATTATGTAGGGTTGGCACAACATGTGTTCCTCCTCCATTCTCCTCAGTCATCTCTGCATTCACTCCTCTCTTATCCATGTCTTCTTTCACACAGTTCAACCATGTTTTCTTTGGTGTACCACTGCTCACATATCCATCCACATCCATACTCATCACTCTCCTTGTCACATAACTTTCATCCCTCATGACATGCCCGAACCACGCCAACTATCTCTTCAGACTATTTCAAGCTATGTCTTTTTCACATCTGTAATTTTCTGACAGAAGAAGCAAGAGAAAAGATGTGCACGTGGTTGTGAAGAGTGAAAGAGTTTTCACTGTAGACGAAGGTACGTCCACGATGACGAGAGTAAATTTACACGCTTGATTTTATACAAGCTAAGAGAACGGGTTCAAAACTTGAAACGACAGTTCGCTTGTGAATTTGTGATACATTGAACTTAGGCTCTTGGAATTTCTAAACATATAAAAGTCCAGTCTTGGTAAGTTAGTCCCACAAATGCCATACCTTACAAATTATATGTGTCCTCGCTAACGTACAAGCTCGATATTTAAAAGAAAATCAGAATTTCTGTTTTTGTTGATAGTTTCGGCAATCGGTTTGTTTTTTTTATACACAGTGCACCGATATTATCAGACTACATGTGCAATGTGCGTTCGAATGGAAAAATACTATTCCGTATATTTACCTAAAAATTTCAAGATACAATTTTATATTGTTTACTCAAATATACCTAGAGCATGAGCTGAACCAGCTGTAACCGGTGTAGTTATCAGCTGTATGCTAATGATAAGAAATTGCTCCGATCACGAGAAAAACACGTGGGCCCTCCAATAGCTCGATATTATAATGTACCCCTTAACAACAGGTGGGCTATATACTTGTTCCATCAGTTAGTTATGTATAACAAAAAACTATTCTTGGCGCTAAGTGCGGAGCGCCAAGGATCTGAATTCTACCCTAATGGTATTTCTGTCATGTCAAACAATTTTGAGATGACGAGGCCAAGTCTTGCCAAGTCAGAGGAATCCCTCACTTCGAGACTTGGCAAGTAAATCACCTCGTATGTTCTACATTACTACTTTTATCTCATTATCTTGGTAGTTTGAGTCTTCTTTATGACAGATGATCTTTTTGTCACTTTTAGGCCAATCTATTTTTAGGGCATCGTTAGGCGTGATGATCATGAAAAAACAAGAATCGTGGTTGTTTTTTGTGGAGGGGGAATATTTTAGAATCACTTGCAACAATCTGTCAAATATAAATAAAAAAAACTATTGCCATCTCTTACTAATTAGTAATAACAAAAAGTGACGGGGTATATTTTTGGACGTTGTTTCAATAAATTTTGGGTTTAAATCAAAATGAAATCAAACAATTTATTTGCTTGAAGCATGGTACATTTATTGCCTTAATTAGTGACTGGCCTCTCTGCCTTCTGTCCCGTAGGTCGTGGGTTCGATCCCCACCGAGCACAAACAGTTGTGTGGTGAACACAGATGTTTGTTCTCTGTCTGAACACAGGTGTAGTATTCTATTCTCACTATGTATTTACAAAAAAGGATTAATCAGATAGCTGATTAATCCTTTTTTTGGTTCCCATAGTACAAGCTCTGCATAATTTGGGGCTTGATAGCTTAGTGTGGATTGTCTACAATATTTATTTATTATTTTCACAAAGATCATTAAAATGTTCAACCAATACCAATAAAAAAACATAGAATACCAATTTCCGGTTATATTTCTTTAGCGATACATCTCAGTGAGCGTAGGGTTGTTTAGCTCAAAAGTTTTAACTCCCTCGAGGTCATTGTCTTGACCTCAATAACCGGATTATGTTCGGTTTTATGTTGATGTTACCTTATCTGATATCCATTTACGTCATGAATACAGATAAATAGGAAAGGTCGGATAGCGATATTGGTGAAAACCTCTCTGGCCCACCTGTTGATAACCTTTGCCCTTTGCTCTTGGAAATAAGTACCATTATTATATGTAAAAAACGGGTGTTTATCGCGATTACCTTTATTATTACCCGACGTTTCAACCGTGTTACCACAGCCGTGGTCGCGGGGAGGCTGGAGTTCGTTGGAGTTACTGTCGAGAAGCGGAGGCAGTCGCAGTTGCAACTACCCTCATTTGGTCTTCAGAATTAGAATTACGCATAACGATCGCGTTAATTTAAAAAGTGCTATAAGTACCATTATTTTGACTGGCCTCTCAGCTCAGTTGGAAGTAGCTCTGCCTTCTGCGCCGTAGGTCGTGGGTTCGATCTCCACCTGAACAAATATTTGTGTGGTGAACACAGATGTTTGTTCTCTGTCTGGGTTTTATATTGTATTATAAGTATGTGTTTACAAAAAAAAATATGTATAAGTATAATATCAGCTATCTGGTTCCTATAGTACAAGCTCTGGTTAATTTGGGGCTGGATAGTGTTGTGTGGATTGTCCACAATATTTTATTTTACTTATTTTTATTATTTTGTACATCGTGTTTCGTACGCTTGTCGCAGTGTTGCCAGATAGTCAAATATAACATGACACAGCTCAATACTAACATTTACACGAGAAAAGTAACATTAACAAAAATTATGTGGAAAACGACACAATAATTTTCATTATGGCACCTTTTATTTCACAAAATATTTGTGACATGGAAGTATAGTATAGACAACAAATATTGCACATCGGCTAATTTCGGCTTCATAGGGCGTAGTGTGCGTCAAAAAGAGATAGCGCTCTACAAAAGCCGATGTGCAATATTTATTGCCTACAACTAATATATTTTTCAAAAAGTAACGTAATATCTTACAAAAGTAACATTCTGGCAACGCTGGTTTGCCGTTTTGTTGAGATATCGAGTTATGCTCAATAGCGTAGTGCCGTTACTTTTTATCTGTGTGATAGATATTGTCAAAACGTACACTTCTATAAAATAAACTGCGAAATAAAATTCACCCATACAATCTAACACGTATAGTACGTGTTAAATTGTGTTGGTGAATTTTGTGTGACTTCGGACCCTTAAAAACAAGCTAAAAAGAGGGCCAGAATAACAAAAAGCTTATGTTCTTTCCAGACATATCGTCCAGAACGAAGGTCCCAAAGCGCTGTTCAAAGGCCTAGGGCCGAACATAGTCGGCGTGGCGCCTTCCCGAGCGATCTACTTCTGCACGTACTCGCAAGCCAAAGCTATACTGAACCAGAACATCGCGCCTGATACTCCTGTCGTCCACCTCTCTGCAGCTAGTGCCGCTGGTATGACAAAATGACAATACATTACAGGCACGATTTTGTCTTAGCTTGATAGTCTAATATCCCGCTATAGAAAGACCTTCACCGAGCTGGTTATTTAATGAAACGTATTTTATATTTAATTAAACATGCCAATAAATATATTCTATATGGGTTGCCTATCAAATTTCAGTCCAGGATAATTATGATGAATTATTAATTAAAAAAAAAAAACTTTCAACTGGTTTGTTTATTAAACAAATTCTATACCAATCGAAAGTATACCCCAGTATTTTTATTCAATAAACATACCGGTGCAAAATGCTAGTATCGATTTACCTGTTAATACCTGGCTACCCGAGAGTTGTGACCGGAAAAAAATAGGCAACCTAACGTTTGCATATTCTATGGGGTCTATACTTTCGATTGGTATAGAATTTGTCTAATGGACAAACCGGTGGAAAGTTAAAAAAAAAAAAAGTATTTTTTTTAAATTATTATTTAATCATACCCTGGACTGAAATTTGATAGGCAAGCCATATAGAATATATTTATTGGCATGTTTAATTAAATCATTTTGCATTAAGCTAACGGCATATTATATTGAAAACTAAGAATAAGTCCTCATCGCACCTAAAGGGGAGGGCTATTCACAGCACGAAATTCCAATCTTAATCTCCAACCAAATCGAGATTGACATTGGAAATGTCACAGTCCATTACAGGATTGATATGACGCGTGGCCTGTCATAAAATCCTAGACAATGCGTATTTCTATTGCATGAATTATTCAACAACAACAATGAATTCAAATGCGTAGGATAGCCGAACCAAGCGTAGATTTGCTACTTTGAATTTGAATTAGCTAGAGATTTACGTAACAAATAAATACCCTCTTTTACTTTTCCTTATCTTAATATTTTACTCAAGATCCTTGTAATATTTATGAAATGAAATGAAATAATTTATTTGCTTGAAGTATGGTACATTTTAGATCTTAAGAGCGGGTCGTGCGAAAATTTGAGATTTTTTTAAAAAAATTCATAACTTAATAACTAAGTGACATTTTAAAAATCGCAAAAGGACTAATTGTATTTTGCAATTAGTCCTTTTGCGATTTTTAAAATGTCACTTAGTTATTTAGTTATGATTTTTTTTTTAATCTCAAATTTTCGCACGACCCGCTCTTAAATATTAGGCAAATACAGATTCACACACTTCGCCAGTAAAACCCAGCATGCAAACACGATAAAGAAAACAGGGAAGTAGGCACATATTAGGTAGCTATTTAATTTTAGTTCATTATTTGAGAATTTAGGTATTAGCCGCTTTTTGCTTCAGGGTCAAACTCAATACCTAAACTGTTTGTTGTTTTACACACAGAATAAAATAGTAGCTTCCGTCCACGCCCAAACTGGTTTGGTTTGCAACACACTTAATATTCTTTTCATACCGCTTTTAAGGCCCGCCATTTAACATATTGATCATAACAACATCGCATGTTATAAAATCCGGTATTTGGCCTAAAATATTGGATTTATCAATATACAGACCACTCTTCTCTTTCTTTGTTAATGACCCACCCGATGTAAAGTGGCAAATAACGAATCTATACGAACGTAAGGCACGTGCCATACGATGCACTGACTATTTTGTTTAATGCCTATATTTTTTATTGGTTTTATAGTGTTTACTACACTTATGGAAATCCCCTATAATGATGCATATATTGTCTGTCTGTAATTTTACTGGTTCATTCCCTTCAAAACAAAATACGGCAATGCTGCTTGGCGCCGTCAGTGGTCGTAGTACTGCCCAGTTACTACTACTGAATACTATTAGGATAGGGTCTTCAATTGCTTTTTATAATATTAACTTGCCCATAGAACAAGCATATGGCCCACCTGTTGATAAGTGGTAACCATCGCTCGCATATTTCAAAAGCTTTGCAATTTTATTTAGTAGCCCTCATCTTTTATGTGCTCTACCCAACATATCTCCTTATTTCCTAAAGGTTAGCTGGTAGATAATGTTACCAGCATTAGCTCGCCCGAGTACAGTACATTTTTTAAATAGATAACTTTTTGTTTGGCTCAAAAACACAAAGGTTTACCTAGCACAACAAGAAAAAAAACATTGAACACATACAGAAACGAGTACTAACATAATCTTATGTTCATCACCCATCTATCTGTGTTGTATCTATCTTTCTATACATGAAATACAGATATTAATTTGTTTCAGGGTTCGTCTCATGCACGATGACCAACCCAATTTGGTTCGTGAAAACCCGACTGCAATTGGACGGACAAAACGTGACCGCTGTGCAATGCATAAAAAGGATATATCACAAAACTGTGAGTAGCTTTGCTCAGTTTGGGACTAAACGACGCTGAGCGAAAATGCCGCTTTTTAGATGCAAATTGATGCATTTTATGCCAATCTAGGGTTCCATCCTAGATTCGGCCATGATATTTCGATAAATATTCAAAGATTATTATACTATTCAGAAATTTGTATGGTGATTTAGCGCCACTTAGCCCCAAACCACAATAAATACCTAATATTATGTTATTTTACCCAAGCTAGTTGAAAATACAGAAGTACTTAAAATACTATTTATTACAACCAGACAAAAAACAGACATTTTCATCGCACAAACATTTTTTTTTTAAGATAAGGCTATTTTTGGCAACAATAATGTTCTATCGAATGCTGATAAAAATGTCAGTGTAATGTTTTTTTTTAATATAGATAGCTAAGCATTTGGCTGCCATCACACCTGATGGAAAGGGAGGATGCAGCCTAAGATGGAGCATGCTTCACTTGTCCTGATACTCAACGCCAATCCCAAGCTCGATTTAATTTAATCTCGAAGACAGCTTTCATAGCTCAGTTGGTGGCTCAGCCGTCTGCGCTAGTAGGCGTGGGTTGGATAACCACCGTTAACAAAATATTTATTTGATAACAAATATTTGTTCTCTGTCTGGGTGTTATATTGTATTCTAAGCATGTATTTCTTAGTAATCTTAGTGTATCTCTTCATATCACATTATGAACAAACAAATTATCCAAAAACGATCGTCTGTTTTTGCTCTGCTGAATTATCGAGTCTGTATTTTAGGCAGTTAAAAAAAATTGTATTGCTCCTTTTGAGTAAATATTATTTAGTCTGTTATTATGTATGTCCTATTTTTCGAAAAATAAACTTTTTTATTTACAAAGATTTTTATAATGTCCCAAAAATTAAGAGCCGAGCGGGATTTGAACCCGCGACCTTCCCCTTGGTACGGGGCTGCGCTGATCACTGCGCCATCGGATCCCTTATTATTTTATTCTCTTTTTTTTTTTAATTCAGCCCGGTCTGTCCCACTGCTGGGCAAAGGTTCGTTCCTTCTCCCGTTCCTTTTCCCCGTTCCTTCCACTCATCTCGCTCTTGACCCAAACTCGGCCACTCCCTGCAGAACGCGTCCAGGTCATCCCGCCAACGCTTCCTGGGTCTGCCTCGGCGGCGATTTCCGTCTGCAGGGACCCACTCTGTGCTGGCTTTGGCCCATCTTTCGGGTTTCATACGGCAGATGTGACCTGCCCAGTTATTATTTATTTATTTATTCTCCTTTTATTATTTACAATTATAAATTTTGTTTTAGCTTTCCATAAAACTCTGTTTAGTTCGGGGGTAATTAGTGTGTAACTCTGCAATGTATATCTATCAAAAGTAAATTAAATTGAAAGCAAAGTAATATTAAAACCTTTTCTATCTCCAGGGTATAAGAGGATTCTACAAAGGCATAACAGCATCGTACATGGGCATCAGCGAGACTGTAGTCCACTTCGTGCTATACGAGGGAGTGAAGGCGAGACTTATCGCGGCGCGAAGCGTGGACGGCGTGCCTAACGACACTCGCTCGCCGAGGGACTTTGTAGAGTTTATGGGCGCCGGAGCCTTCTCGAAGACTGTTGCGTCCTGTATTGCTTACCCACATGGTAAGTAGACGGAAGGACAAGTTCGGCAAGTTTATCATGCGCACTTGATGTGCGGGCAGGTTTTTCCGCAAGAAGGCCGCTGGTGGGCCCTTTTTGCGTGACCCTTGACACGTGTTGCTTGAACTTTTTTAGGTTCTACAACACGCCGGTTTCCTCACGATGTTTTCCTTCACCGTTTTGAGAGTACTGTACCTACTGACATAGTGCAAATACATTTTTCGACAGAAAAACTCATTGGTACACGAGTGGATTTGAACCCACGACCTTCGGATCGGAAGGCGGGGCCACTACCACTAGACCACCAGTGCTCTTCAAACTAGACGGAAGGATAGAAAATAGACTGTTTCGTCTTATGGTTAAAATCATTTTAAGTGTGCTTCACAAAGACTCGTTTCTTGCGATACAAAGATAGAACCAGATAGCTGATATAATACTTAAATATCTTTTTAGAATACAACATGAGACCCAGACAGAGAAAGAACAAACTTCTGAGTTCACCACATGAATATTTATAACTCTAATATTTATTTCAATAAAATTACTATGGAACTTATTATTATAACTAATTATTTATTTAACAAAAAGTTAGGTTTGTCTGACCACTGGTTATCTGAGAGTATGTATAATCTTTCAGATTAAAAATCTGTTTAGCAAATCTTGTAAAGTCGTAAAAACTTATTTAATTTATTTTTCATTACTCATACTCTGAAAGTAGGTCTGAAGTTGCCTGAGGGGCCTAATTGAAAGTAAAACTTTCAGCCCTAGGGAGAATCGCTTTCTACTGACAGCTGTCAAATTATAAAAAAAAACAAGTTCTATTTTATTCAACCATGTTCCAACTTTCTAAAGTCTTTCTAACTGCAAGGAGGTTGTTCAACCAAATTCCAACTTTTTATTTCAGTAGGTTGGAAACCCATTACAACGGTAAGAAGTTTAAAAAGTCTATATTAGAGCGCAATGTAATATTTAAATTTAAATAACATAAAGATAGTATTAAATAAATAATATATCTTCTAAATTACTTGATTAGTGTATAGCTTCAACTATTTATTTAAAATAACATAGATTTAAATTATGAAAATGAAAATAATGGCTGAATAATGCTGGCGAGCCGAAGCCGAAGGCCCGCCAGAGAAAAAGAAAAAAAAAACCGGGAAGGCGGCAATTCAATCTTCATTTTCACTAATTTTTCTTTCATGTTTTTATTTTTACTTTCCTTGTATTCGTAATGAAAAGCACAGTGTTTACCTCGGGTGAAAGTCTTTTAAGTCCCTCAAGCTCCATTGGCCCTCGCTAACGCTCTGGCGCCAAACCCGTCTCGGGACTCAAAAAACGTGACTTTCAACACTCAGGTAACAATGTACTATAAAATATGTTTTATCTGCAGAAGTGGCAAGGACGCGGCTGAGAGAGGAGGGCGACAAATACCGCAAGTTCTGGCAGACGCTGCACACCGTGTGGATGGAAGAGGGGTACCGCGGAGTTTACAGGTCAGCTGGATAACTATTTTTATGCGATAACTAGCGGCCGCCCGCGGCTTCGCTCGCCGTTACCGTTCCCGTTGAAAAAAAAAACCTTTGAACCTTCTCTGGACCTCCACAAATCATTCAATACCAAAATCAGCCAAGTCGGTGCAGCCGTTATCGAGTTATAGCGTCAGGAAGGAAAACCCGACTTATTTTTAAATAGCCTTATAGTTAAATACCAAAGCATTGCATCGTAGATCATACACATAAGGAACGTGCCCTACGATGCACTGCCCTGCGTCCATCAACTTGAGGCATACAGATGTTCAGCCTCCCGTGTTATTAATTTCACCGGCACCCACACCCTTCAAACCGAAACACAGCAATGCTGCTTCACAGCAGTAGATCAGGATCATTATAACAAAAATACTCTCTTAACCTCTTTTAGGCTTAATTTACACCGCCGCGGAGTGAAACGCAAGCGACGAAATCTATAGCATATTATCAATTGTATAACACACAAATTACATCGAGCCAAAAAATTGCCGTCTTACGCGGAATCCTCGCGCATTCTCGAGAATTCTCTAGTACTTGGCGCCCTTAATTGACCCATAATTGGATTGTGTGAAGGATGACATGAGTAAGAAAGGAGTGACTGTTGAAATGACGGCTAATAGAGGAGAGTGGGGAACAAAAACCTGTTGTGCCGACCCTACATAAAGTGGGACAAGGACAAGAGAATGATGATGATGAATTGTAAAATTGTTACTGTATTATACTTCTGTGTCCTAACTACATTGTTTCTTTCTCCAGGGGCCTAGGCACGCAGCTAGTCCGTCAGATACCGAACACAGCGATCATGATGTCGACATACGAAGCGGTGGTATACCTCCTCACCACTCACTTCAATAATAACTTCTACGAGAACACCTAACTTGGACGAACTGAACCGATTGTCCCTAGTAACTTAGGCATAGCGCCAACGAAAGATAAGGCGATCCTTAGAACCTTCCGCATATTATTAGAGCGTTCAAGAAGCTTTTTAGACAATACAGAATTTTTCCGTATCAAACGTGATTTCTCTGCGTGTCCGATAGATTCTTTGTGTGCGGAAATGTATGGCGCGTACTTTCAGAATTTTTCTAACAGAAAATCTCTGACAATCTGCGAACGGTAAGGTTTGGTGTTTTAAAAGAATTACCACAGATCACAGTTTCTATCTCGCTTGTAAGCGTCAATGTAAAGGTGCTTAGACGAACATTTTGCCAATTTGAGGCGATTTGCTGTTTGGTGAGGTAAAACCAATAGGACACTTAGTACACTTAGTAGCACTTATTAGTCGTCCAATATTTGGCCATGCGTACGAAAATGAAATACGGTGCTCTTGCACCCCAGTGTACCTTACCGGAATTCTAAATGATGGAGGGCATTTCAATTTAGTGTAAAGGCCTGCGCATCTAGGCGATGGCGAACAGCTGATACGCTGTCATATTTGACAGGGTTTCAGCTGATCGCCATCGCCATTGCCTAGATGTGCGCAGTACCAGATCGCCGTATGAGTGTTGAGCTAACAGATTGGTATAGCTTGTTTATGACTCATATGATTTTAGAGCATTAGTTTAAAAAACACGATCAATCGATAAAAAATGGTGGGTATTTCTAAAAATATCGTCTTCTCGTATAGATAATAGATTGCACTTTTTAAATTTACGCGATCGTTATACATAATTATGGAACAAACGGGTATTTATCGCGATTACCTTTATTATTACAGTCTACCCGTGACGACGGCTGTTGTAACACGGTCGAAACGTCGGGAAATAATAAAGGTAATCGCGATAAACACTCTTTTGTTCCAGATAATAGATTATTGTAACAATATTTAAAAAAAATGCATATAAAGTAAAGCCAAATTTCTGAATGTACCAAAATAAATGTATTGCGTGACTGATTGGTTATATTGAAGTATATAAATTCTATTTGCAGTGAAACTATTTTTAAATTATATTTACATAGAAATTGTTAGCCTTATCTTTCTCAATAATACCTGCAAACGTTTAAAAATGCAATGTATGGCGATATTTTTTTACACTATTTAATATTTTGTGTGAATCGCGTCCAGTTGCGAATGTTCAATAAACCATGGCCGGACTGTATAAAAATATAAATTTAAAATATTTGGGGGTTTGTATGGAAAAAGAAAGAAATTAACAGCCATACTTATAAACGCAATTTAAATTTAATCATTACTTAAAGTTGACACTGTCATTTATTACCCTGTGGTAAGTGATGTTAAGCACTGTTTATCTTTTGATAGGATTGGCCATAAATTTTCAAAAAAAATATTAATGTTATGGAAATTTTATGTCTGTTTCATATTTTACTTTGGGTTTGATGAGTAAAGAAAGAAACTTACAATTAAACAAATATTTACAAAATTTACTAAATACATAATAAACAGTTGAGCTATCTGCAGACCGTTACAAACGATCTAGATATAGCTCCAAACTGTAACTGATTCAAATCAGTACCAAATGGAAGCGTCCCCAAGACGCTGGCGGCATTGCCACGCTGAATAGCAATGCTAATGCGCTGCGCCAGATACCCACCAGCCCATGGGTCACGCGTACTAGGTATAGTGGCGGAATGAAAATGTTCGTCGAATCACGATCACATACTACCTTTTGAAACTGAATAGACAGAATACACCGATAAGTTAACGTCACAAATTATGTCAAAATGTATTCATGATCAAGGCACTGGTGCAAGCGAAAACCGACTGTAAGGTGACGAACATTTTCATACCGCGACTGTATTATATTATTACGAGAAATTCTGAAACTGGTATATTTTAGTTTTTTTAATAAACAATTCGGTACATGTCACAGGTACAAAATATATTGTGATTGCTTTTTGAATATTTTGTACAAAAATTTTTGGTAATCAGAAGTATAAAGTCTAATACAAACAAATGAACAATTATAAACATTTCGCCTGTACAGCCATTCTTGAAAACATTTAGTCATAGTTATTCTAGTCTCTAGAGTTCAGCAAATGCATACGGAATTTTCAAGTCTGTTTTGCACAAAATTATGCACATTTTTGATCAATGTAGTTAGTGCCAAACTTGTCCAGATTTTGTAAGCTTTTTGATACAGCTGTGTTTTTTAAGGATGATATTGGCCTCATATATTTATATTACTTATATTTACGAATATTCGAGCATAAAACAAGCATAGTTCATATTCGAATATTTAAGTTGAATATTGGAAATAAAATTAAGCGTAAAATTAGTATTTTGCCACAAATATTATTTTTTCTTGTGTTACATTTGTATATAGTTTAAAAATAGATTTATATTGTGTCTAGCACAGAGCTTTTGTATTTGTTAAACTAGCAGATTTCAGATATTTTATAGAAAGCAATTTTGTATAAAGGAAATGAATTGATTTCTGAAATCCAAATGTCCTCAAGCACACCTGTAGTAAGAGTGAGCTGTGATATAGAGCTTGTATATAATATGAATAAGGTTAATTATTGCATGCATAGTCCATCCATCATTTAGATTCAAGAGCCCATATTATTCAGATTCATTTTAACTTTTTGTAAGTTTTATCAAGTTTGTTCAGTACCCGAAGTCTGAGTTTTGCTATATCTACGAAATGTTGTTTTCGTGTGAGCATGTCTCTCTCTTTTGTATGGAAAATTGTTTGTTTCTACGTAACATACTTTTTGCTGTCTCATCTTTTCTCCATACAATAGAAAAATACAAATAGGCAAACTAAAACCAACATTTGGTAGATGAAATGTGGTAGCAAACTCAACTTGGGGTACAGAACTTGAATTCATGTCGGTATTTGTTTGTTTAATACCATTTTGTCATAGCAGTATGTAGCAGTAGGAAGTTAATTATTTTTAAAAATAAGCATAATATTGTTTCCAGAACGAGCCTTTCATTGTTATTGTAATTTTAGAGGACACTATTTGGACTTATGTCGGACTGAGTATAAAATACTATTTGTTTAGTGAATAAAATGATTATAAAAATACAAAGCTTTTTATTTATAATTTAAACATTTATTATTTTAAAGAACAACTTGTTTCAGAATATTTCAATTTAGGGTAAAAAAACTTCAGCTAGAGAGTATTCAGGATATAAGAGGTTTCACCAGAGTTCTAATAGATAAGTTGGAAATCAGGACCCACATGTGAGTTGAAACTGCGTTTGGCATATCACTCGGATATCTAAGCATTGTTGTAAAGGGAAACAGGTCCCCTTTCAAAGCCACAATGGGCTCACGTCTAAAGTATATTACAGAAATGACGGTCACCAAAGCGACTATGACTTGGAATATTATCTGTATTGTGCTCTTGATGGCCAAACTCTTTCCCATACGAGACTGGGTATCATCTTTCAACTGTCCCTCGAGTTTGTTGATTTTGCGCTGGATCCTGGAGTAAGCAGCGAACTCATCCTTCATAGATATTCCTTTTTGTTCGGCCTTAAGTTTTATGATTTCAGTCCATACTAATCTTTCTGAATTGGAGGGTCGAGCAAAACATGCTATTATCTGAAAAACACATTTCATAAGGATTTATTTCCATTACATGAGACTAATAATTTGAGGCTCGATGCGCACTTACCGGTTTAACTAATATAGGAACCAAAGCACTGACTGAGCATAAAAATAGGAAATACAATAACAAAAATCCATTTACAACCTCCAACATTTTCAGTGTACGTTTTCCCTTCAGTTAGATTTGTGATATTTATTTGAATCATTCAATGCCTATTCTTTAATGATAGAGCACCTTGAAAATTAGCTTTTTAATAATTAAGATCAATCGCGACGCCCGCCGAAAGAAATTACAAATTAATGAAGAATAATTGGAAACAGAAAAGTAATGTCAACAAAGAACAGCTGACAATGACAATTTGTTGGATTGGAATTGTCAAATGAAAGTACTATAAAGCAAACTTAATGGGCAAAATTGATCCGAAATGGACAGATTTCATAATTAAGAAGAAGCGAAAAAAAAAAAAAAAAATAACAACAAGAAGATCTTGGTAATCTTCGTCTTCGGTAATCTTGGTTATTTGGCTATTCTATTGAATAAATAAAAATAAACTACGCAAGGAATGGAGAACGCCGTTTTCTTGGAGGCACTTATCACAGCCTCTCCTGAAGGAACCAACACAATTCAACTACCGATTGAGTCGCTTATAACCTACTGCATTTACAAACACTGTTCTCCTGTAAACCTTTCTTTACGCTTTGTATCTGTAGATAAGAAGGTAGATCGAGGATGTGAAACAAATATTGTGGGCGACGATGATCTTCACATCGTCAAAAGTAACGAAGTTCCGTGGCAAGTAGCATCCTGTGTGTGTCCAGTGGTGATGTTTCATGACACGATTATTACAGGATTATGTGCAGTGGCCAGGCATATCTGTACCCATCGATCTAGTCCTCCGAACTCTTACGAACACGAAGAAGGCCTGCTAGGTTTCAGGAAAAGTTGCTTACAAGCACCAAACACTGTATCAATATGGACCAAATTCTGTGAAGTGGATATCATAAAAACGGTCAAGCATATTTTAGATTCTGAAAAACTAGAAGAGGTGCCCGTTAATTTGGTAAGATTTGAAAACCATTTGAAGAAACCTGTGAAAGTGCACAATGTCTATAAAATAGTCAGGGATATGAAAAAGAAGAGTTTGAAAACATTAAATGTAGTAAACAATGATACTAATTCAAACAACACACTTGAATGTGGCAAAACCAGAGAAGCTAAAGATAGAAAATGGAAATCCAACAGCAAAAGGCAATTGGAAGTAGATTGCTCTGTCAAGATTGAAGATTTGGACATCAGTCATCAATTTGCTGAAGGACCCTTCATCACTATAGCAGACCTGATCTTATTACCAACGTATCACATTATAGTAGAATCCTTTGGAAGCTCTTTTGAAACACTATTACCACTGACACACAAATGGTATAAGAATATTATGACCATGTTTGAAGAAAACACTCTCACTGAAATGTTGAACCGATTCCCGAAAAAAGCATTATCAGTAGACAACATTATCATACCCACAACAGAAGATGTTAGTCTCTACAAAAGTGACCCAAAACGGCACAACCCTAAAAAGAGGTTATTCACAAAAGAGGATGATATTGAAAGTGCATTGAGGTCCCTCTCAGAAGGAATGGAAATGGATGTAACCAAAACTGAAATAAAGACCACAATAAATTGGGATGACATCCCTGATGGCGCTAAACCAGCAGGGGGTCATCTTCCAGACAAGAGAGTTGTTAGGAAAACACAGCAGTTAGAGAACTTAGCTTTAGTTGTCATGAAGATTGCGAAAGACGGAGACTTGATAGTAGACTTTTGCAGTGGCAGTGGACATTTAGGTATCCTCGTTGGTATGTTACTGCCTAAATGCACAGTATTATTACTAGAGAACAAAGAACAGTCATTGCTGAGAGCCAGGGAGAGAGTACACCAAATGGGAGTGAAAAACATACTTTTCTATCAATGCAATTTGGATTTCTTCATTGGAAAGTTTGACATTGGGATTGCATTACATGCATGTGGAGTAGCAAGTGACTTGGTATTAGACAAATGCTTGAAAGCCAATGCTAAGTTCGTTATATGCCCATGCTGCTATGGATCTTTACATGTTACAGATGATTTGATATATCCAAGAAGTAGCAAGTTTTCGAGTTTGACTGTAGACCAGTATCTTTGTATTGGTCATGCAGCAGACCAAACTCATGAGGATCACCCTCTTACAGAACGAGGTATGAGATGTATGGCAGCTATTGATTCAGATCGGGCCAGATTAGCTCAAGAGTTTGATTATGAAGTAACATTGTCCAAGTTGAATTTTCTATCATGCACACCTAAGAATAACCTACTTATAGGAGTTCCGTCATAAAAACATAAATCAATTATAACAGATCTTTTATTAACAATTTACTTACACCATAAAAAATATAAATTTGTAAATATAAGTCTATCAATCTGAAAACTGGGTTTTCTAAAATTCTAGCGATTTACAATTCTTAATTTGTAAAACACGAACATGCTCTCAATTCCCTGCTTTCTAAAAATAGCTACTTTTAACAAATAAAAGTACCAATTTGAAATGTATATAATAACCACTGCATTTAATCAACTTTGGCGTAAACAATAGCAGTACGCGTCGGGATATACACCTGAAAAAAAAAAGAAGTATTATATTATGAAGTATAAAGAATAGTTTTTTAGAAAACTAATAATACTAGGTTCTCAAAAGTGTGTCTTAGTGTAACTATGTCTTAAGTTTTTAAAGAGTCAGCTGATTAAAAGTTTTTTACATTTTAAAGGCTTTCGTTTGACCGCAATCTCAGCTGCTGCTAAGTAATGATACGGTCGACGGTGTAGCACGCTTACCTAGAAGATACCTTCACTCTTGTCTTGAAAACGTCCAAGTTGTAGGTTTTTGGAAGGACAGACAACACAAAAGACAGAGAAGAAAACTTTAAACATTAAAATAATAATCACCTGTATAGAATCCATTCGATTGCCCCACGGCATGCTATGCGTGAGGTGCGAGTCTCCGCCCGGCTCCACTCGCCCAAACCCGCCGTATTTCTTGCTGTCCGAACATAAAACTGCCTGCAAACAGGACAAAACCCTAGATTAATCTACCTGCCGGCTATTATAGGATCTTCTTCAGCCTAATGATAGATACATAGATGAATAAGAAATATTGTGGACCAGCATCCACACAACACTATCTAGCCCCTAATTAAGCAGAGCTTGTACTATGGGAACCAGACACCTGATATAATACATGCATACATTTTTTTGTAAATATGTACATTACTTAGGACACCCAGACAGAGAACAAACATCTATATTCAACACACAAATATTTGTTCTCGGCTGGGTTCGAACCCACGACCTACGGCACAGACGGCAGGGCTACTACTAACCGAGCTGAGAGGCCAGTCAAATTATAAAAATAATGCATTTAGTTTACCTTGTAAGTGCCCTGTACGTTGACGCCCACTCTGTAGTCCGTGAAACTCTGGGTGGCATGGAAGTTAAAGACGAAGAGTAGGCCGGCTCGCTCGAATACTACCACCTTGTCGCCTTCATGTTTGCACGACACGTACGCCTGGAAAATGGACAGTATCAATCAAACATCAATATCAAGTTTCTATTCAGCTCACCCGGTGGTAAGTGGCAATTTTCGGCCCGCTGCACGAACCAAAGTTGCCCCTTTCCGCCGTCGTCGAGCAGAAAAATCGGATACACACCGCGGGAAGTAATATACTATTATTCTATGGTATCAATAAGTAGGTAATTTGCTTTGCTTCTTGCTGTCGAAAAGTAAAAAAAGTGAAAAGTTTTGTAATGGAAATGATTGATAAGCAAATCATTGTTCAGCACATAATAGTAATTAATAGTGCTGTAATACAAAAAGCAGATAAGTAAATGAAACTAAAAAGCCGTTTATAAGAAAAAGTGTACACAATTACGGTTGTTACAGATTTTAAGCCGTTATAGACCCTTTGACTCACAGGTGAAGCCGCCAGCCATCCATATTTATCCTCCAGCTCGTTCATATCCCTATCGAAGTTATTAAGGAACTTGTATTTGAGCAGCTCATCATCAACGAGGTTCCACTGACGCCGTGCGTAGTGGTATGATGAGTTGTTTCCGGCGCGAGGGAAGTCTAGCCACTCGGGGTGACCAAATTCGTTGCCTGAAAACAATTTCACACAAATTACCTCCGTTGCAGTTTGGAAATTCTTTTCTTCCAGATAAAAAAATAGTTATATAATCGGTTCATAATGACGGAGGTTTATAGGAACAAACATAAAAAAAAACAATTAAAACATAACGGATAAACCAATTTTGAAGAAATTTCTATGGGACCAATCTGGGAGATTTTCAGATTAATATAAGTTTTCGACAAAGTCATGTGATAACTAATATTAAAAAAACAACCGAATTGAGAACCTTAATGACTGTCCTCTCAGCTCAGTTGGATTGATTTGATTTGGTTTTAAAGGGCTCAGTTTCCCTGACTGTGGTGAAGGAGGGTTATGTCTGTTGAGGCATAAATTAAAATTCTAATATTTCTTTATTCGATGGTACAACGATCATTTTGAAACGTCTTAAAGCTAAATGAGTCTAAGCGCCAGTTCTAAGCAACCAAGCTTATAAGAACAGGCAATAAACTACAGCTTGGTTCCTACTATTTTTTTGTATGATCTTTTTACAAAACTTAAACAATAATGCAGTGCAGTTCCAATTGATGCCACTTCAACTTAGTGAGACGTAGGCGAAGCAGCTTTCGCTTACCAATAAAGTTGAGATATGCTTCTCCGCCGAGCGCGTGTGTGATGAGTCGAATCATGCAATGCAAGGCAAGTCCGCGTTCCACCACCGGGTTACTCTCACTTAGTGTGCTCATATGCGTGTACATTGCCGCATCCATTAGCCAGAACGCAATGGTTTTGTCTCCTACCAGAGCCTGGGACAAAACAATTCGTTAGATACAATACATCCGTCATTGGTTACATTGTTTAATAACCGTCCGGTGAATTATTATTTAACTAACACCTATATAGATATAACTTTATTCTTTACATAATAATCTAGTAAAAACATAAAATAGAAAATATTTACAAAAATCAAAATTGAACACTTTAAAACTACTTAACTTTAACTCTGGAAACCTCTAGTGCGACCATGTAAGGTTTTTACCTCTCATAGGTGATTTAAGTGTCTAATAATATTATATTACACACTTAAATCACATTAGTAGAACGTAATTTTCCACTAGTTCGGTGTATTTGTACTCGATATCCTGAGAATATAGTATTGCAAATCGTATGCCGAATATATTTCATCATCATCATTATCAGCCTGAAGAAGTCCACTGCTGGACATAGGCCTCCCCTACACATTTCCAGGAAGAACGATTCTGAGCCTTTTCCTCGACTTCCCGCGATCTTAACAACGTCGTCGGTCCATCTGGTGGGTGGGCGCCCTACGCTTCGTCTTCCGAATATATTTATTTCTTCCCAACTTCCAACTGCAAGACAAGTACGTAGATTCTGCTACAAAAGTAGTGATAGTATCTAGTTACATGATAAGAAGAAATAAAGTTAATGCAAATACCTGATCGTGACTCTCAGCATAAGCAACAGTTCCTTCCATCCACCTCCTATTAGTAAGGGTGTGCACTATGTGGCCCATCTTCCAATCCTCATCCTTCTCCTCCTTCAGGAGTTTGATCCACATGTCCGGGATGGCCATGCCTAGGCGGTAGTCGAACCCAGTGCCGCCTTCAGACACTGGCCGGCAAGACGCAGGCATACCTGACACATCCTGGGGAAATTGGGAATAGCGCCATCTATTAGTGAATAGCAGAGACTAAAATGTTTATTGCACGAAATAAAGAAGCAAAAGCGTGTTTGGTGCTCTGTGGTTTATTGTTTGACACTGCGATTGTCTGTCGAAATGACAGACAGGAGACATAAATTAACGGAGTTGTGCACTAAAACAAAGATGGCGCTGATTTCATTTTCGGCGAGAAGAATATACCGGAGACTTGGAATTTTTGCTGCTAGGTTACCAAACTCCTTGGAATACTGCTACGGAGTGCTACGCAACTACAAAGAGGTAAGAACAAGGAGTTTCACTACAAAAAACAGTCGTACAAAGAAAGATCTAACCTCAGCAATAGTAATGGCTCTAGAATCCAGCTTATGAGTGATTTCGTTGGCTAACATCAGATAGACGAGTGCTTCTGTGTCCACATTGAGGCCAAAGTACTCGTCGTAGTGACCCGAGAAGCCTTGTCCCATGCCATGGCTATGGTACAGCATCGACGTTACGCCGTCGAACCTACACAAATAAAATTGATAAATTTAGGTGGACGTTCCATACTTTATCTATCTCCACTCACTTTAACTGATATAATAATATCATCATCAACTCAGCCCGTATGTACCAACTGCCGAGGAAAGGCCTCCTCTTTATTGCACCACTCTTTCCCGTCTCTGGCGAGTCTCATCCACTCATTCCCAGTATATAATACTATATTATGCAGATGTAATAAGACGCGGTGTTTAATAGTACATTGTTACCTGAGTGTTGAAAGTCACGTTTTTTGAGTCCCGAGACGGGTTTGGCACCAGAGCGTAGCGAGGGCGCCAATGGAGCTTGAGGGACTTAAAAGACTTTCACCCGAGGTAAACACTGTGCTTTTCATTACGAATACAAGGAAAGTAAAAATAAAAACATGAAAGAAAATTTAGTGAAAATGAAGATTGAATTGCCGCCTTCCCGGTTTTTTTTTTCTCTCTGGCGGGCCTTCGGCCGATTCATAATTTAAAAAATGGCAAATTGTTTGCTCAAATCTATGTTATTTTAAATAAATAGTTGAAGCTATATATTAATCAAGTAATTTAGAAGATATAATTATTATTTATTTAATACTATCTTTATGTTATTTAAATTTAAATTTTACATTGCGCTCTAATTAGACTTTTTAAACTTCTTACCGTTGTAATGGGTTTCCAACCTACTTGCTGAATAAAAAGTTGGAATTTGGTTCAACAACCTCCTTGCAGTTAGAAAGACTTTAGAAAGTTGGAACATGGTTGAATAAAATAGAACTTGTTTTTTTTATATAATTTGACAGCTGTCAGTAGAAAGCGATTCTCCCTAGGGCTGAAAGTATTACTTTCAATTAGGCCCCTCTGGCAACTTCAGACCTACTTTCAGAGTATGAGCAATGAAAATGAGTTTTTTTATACAACTAGCGGATGGAACAAAGCATATGCTGGGGAATATGCTCCATTTAACATCAGGTGGGCCTGATGTTAAATGGTAACCATCGCCTATAAAAAGGCATTGCGTCGTAGGTCACGCACGACAGGAACATGCCCTACGATGCACTGACCTGCGTCCATCAACTTGAGGCATACAGATGTTCAGCCTCACGTGCCAGTAATTTCACCGGCACCCACAAACTTCAAACCGAAACACAGCAATGCTGCTTCACGGCAGAAATAGGCATGGTGCGGTAGTAAGTTCTTCCCGGACGAACCCTTTACAAAGAGCTTTACTACTACTAACCGGATTAATCTGACAAATGAACTGAAACCAGGGTACCGCACACTTAACAGCTATTACCTAATCTGTGGCTTGGGCGAGGATGCAGGTTTTCCCAAAACAGGACTAGGTGTCGCTGTAAATTTTGTAACAATGCTAGAACGCGCTATCGTTTGGTTTTGGAATTCCTTCAAGAGAATTGAACAATCAGTACTAACATAATTATTTACTTACCATGTTTAAAAAGTTTTTGCAAGTGATGATTTTGCATCAATCACTGACCAAATCGATTGTGTATTCTAGCAAAATGTAGGTAAGTTAACTGATTTTGATCAATTTTATATGGGACCATTCTGGAAGCCTTTATATAAAAATATTTTATCAAATCTGCTCTTACTTAGATTACGAAATTATACAAGCATATAAGTATACAACCGAATTGAGAACTTCGTCCTTTTTTGTTTGAAGTCGGTTCAAAATGAGCGAGGTACGCATTGTAGCAGTTCTATGGAACAAATGGGAGTTACCGGCTATCACCATCCAATACTATCTCAATTTTTCTAAGGTCGCAATAAAAAAATCTTGAGTCATATTATTTATGTTGAGTTCGAATAAGGATTCCGTTCGGCTATGATTTGGATCAGTAGAGCTATCTCTAGATCGTTTGTAACGATCTGCAGATAGCTCAACTGTTTCGTGTGTATTTTGTACATTTTGTAAACAGTTGTATTCAAGTAAGTTTCTTTGTAAATAAAGGTTCTTACCTAAATCCATCAAATCGATATTCATCTTGATACCATCTTAGGTTCGATAGTAGGAATCGCAGAACTTCAATCCTGTCGAAAAAAAACACATTTTATATTCTACAAGTTTTTTTTTCTTTTTTTATACTACTAGCTAATGGAACAAGCATATGGCCCACCTGATGTTAAGTGGTAACCATCGCCTATAACAAGGCATTGCCTCGTAGGTCATGCACGTCAGGAACGTGCCCTACGTAGCACTTCCCGTGTCCATCAACTTGAGGCATACAGATGTTCAGCCTCACGTGCCAGTTTTTTCACCGGCACCCAAACCCTTCAAACCGAAACAGCAATGCTGCTTCACGGCAGAAATAGATAGAGAATACACTATAAAATCAATAAAAAATTATGAAAAACGCAAGGTGACATCTCTCGTCGATTCAACTGAATGCAACTTCGGTTATCGAGCAGGTTAGTTGACTGTAACGCCAAACCTGTAGATGGAGCCACGGTCGCGTTAGTGCCGAACAGTCCCTAATAGTTATTCGTCGAGTGTGATTAGGATCCGATGGCGCAGTGGTCAGCGCAGCCCCATACCGAGGGGAAGGTCACGGGTTAAAATCCCGCTCGGCTCTTAATTTTTGGGGTTTGAAAAGTTAGGGGTAGGGTTTAAACCGTGTAGACAGAAGCGTTCTGCCAAGGTCACCTTGGTAGAAACGATGGTTTCAAACCGTCTAAACTAAAACATATTATATTGATTTTATAGTGTTCCCACAAGTTAAGAGCCGAGTGGGTTCAAATCCCGCTCGTTAGTAAACACTATAAAATCAATAAAAATATGGATAAAGCAAGGTGACATCTCTCGTCAACTGAATGCAACTTCGGTTATCGAGCAGGTAAGTAGTTGACTGTAACGTCAAACCTGTAGATGGAGCCACGGTCGCGTTAGTGCCGAACATTCCCTAAGAGTTATTCGTCGAGTGTGATTAGGATCCGATGGCCCAGTGGTCAGCGCAGACCCGTATCAAGGGGAAGGTTCAAAGTACCAAGGGGAGGGTTCAAATCCCGCTCGGCTCTTAACTTTTGGGACATTATAAAATCGTCTAAAACACGTTATAACTTACTCTGAATAATTGAACAGTCTGCTGTCCCAAAGCGAATGCGTCCCGCGCGCTCCATCGTGGAAGTACCCGGCAGTGGTTCCATCGAACTCGTTCAGTCCGTCCAGAGTGTTCTTAGAGGCGTGCGAATGGACCACGTCTAGTAGAATGTACAGCCCTAGCTCGTGAGCTCGGTCTATTAGCTGCTTTAGCTCGCATGGTGTACCGTAGCGACTGGGAATCAAAGTCACTTTATTATTGCAAGTATTGTAATATTTTTTTAACTTATACCTACCCACTGATGTGCAAAGATTAATATAATATAGTGGGTAATCCACATATATCTAGCCCCAAACTAAGCAGAACTTGTACTATGCGAACCAGATAGCTGATACAATACTTATTATATTTTTTTTTGTAAAGAAATACTTAGGATACAATATAACACCCAGACAGAGAATAAACATCTGTGTTCACCACACAAATATTTGTTCTCAGTGGGGATCGAACCCACGACCTACGGCTCAGAAGGCAGAGCTACTACTACTACTATACTAAAATGAAGGGTCTTTTACCTGCTAGCAGCAAAGAAGCTGGTGACCTGATATCCAAATGATGCGTAGTAGGCGTGCTCCATTATAGCCATCAACTGAATTGTGTTGTATCCTGGAATTCAACAGAGATTTTATTATTTCAGGAGCCTAATTCTCGGCTCATCTGACGACACTAATAAATGAGATGTTTCATGGAACTATGGAGCCTACGCCAAGTCGTTGTACATCAATCTTAAATGCAGCTTAGCTATGAAGAATTCGATTTAAAATGTTATTTTTCTTCTATTCTACTTCGTTCGGTTGTACATAGAGATGGATGAGGGTAACCGCAGAAGGAAGATCTTGTGGAATGCAAGAGCAAAGCTCTCTTTGCCCAGCAGTGGGGTCGTTGTGGATGATGATGTTGGCATATTACATTGGCATAATTTAATTCATTTCATTTCATACCTTGTTTCTTAATCCTGGGCAGAACGTTGTCCCTGAACTCGTTGTAAGTGCCGACCTTGCCTTCCGAAGTGGCGATGCCAACATGACACTCGTAGATGCGCAGTGAAGCTGGCCTGGACACCTTGGGGTGCTTGAACTGATAAGTCTGGAAAAAAACACATTCAAAAATGATTTATTAAGTAAAACTGCCTGCCAGTTCCACGCGACCAAGCCAGGAAGAACTCTTTTTAGGGTTAGGCTCGCTTTTGTACGCGTCTTAATTTTAAGTTTCTAAATGTAATGCGTTGCACATGCATCGACAACATTTGGAAAACAAATTATTTTTTAAATTTAAATAATGTCTTTCAGTAAAATGTTCCATCTACAATATTCAAGGTACTTTCCCTCCACGTGGCATATCCTTGGGACGCCCTGTATAAGTTTAGAAGTCATATAGGTCACAAAAAATCTAGAAATAGCTCAACTCAGCCTTGACTGGCCTCTAGCTCAGTTGGTAGTAGCTCTGCCTTCTGCGCCGTAGGTCGTGGGTTCGATCCCCACCGAGAACAAATATTTGTGTGGTTAAACATAAATGTTTGTTCTCTGTCTGGGTGTTATATTGTATTCTAAGTATGTATTTACAAAAAAAAAAAAGGGATTCAAGTATTATATCAGCTATCCGGTTCCCATATTACAAGCTCTGCTTAGTTTGGGGCTGGGTAGTGTTGTGTGAATTGTCCACAATATTTATTTATTTATTTATTATTTAACTGTTTTATGTGTATTTTTCAAATAATTGAGTTATTGTGTTCTTTTGTGAATAGGATTACTATAGCATTTGTTTATTGATTATGAAATGCATCCATTATGTATTTAAGTGCCAAACAGAAGAAATAAATATTTGGCATGATAGTCACTCTATCTACTTGTATTTTGGCATGTTACTTGTATCTAATATTAAAGTTATTATTGTATCTAATCTAATCATGTTTAATATACTAATCCTAACCATAAATAATGATAGATTTGTTAAATAATTTATAGTTATCATCTAGTACTTTTGTTTAGATTACATGATACCTCTACCTATTTTTTTAGATACCTACTTTAATGTCGCCTAAATCCTCCTAAGAGAAGGATTGGTTGGAAGTCGCCAAAGATCGTGATAGATTTTGAGGGAAACCTTGAAAATGCAGGTACAAAATAAAGAAACAATTTTCCTAAATCTTTGGGGGAGGTCTTTGTCCAGCAGTGGGACAAAGTAGGTTAGTAAAAAAAAAACTAATGAAATCAGTACCCAAAGTCTCAGTGCATTTACAACATTTCGTTACCAAATGTTGTTTTCATTGCTCATACTCTGAAAGTAGGTCTGAAGTTGCCTGAGGGGCCTAATTGAAAGTAAAACTTTCAGCCCTAGGGAGAATCGCTTTCTACTGACAGCTGTCAAATTATAAAAAAATAACAATTTCTATTTTATTCAACCATGTTCCAACTTTCTAAAGTCTTTCTAACTGCAAGGAGGTCGTTGAACCAAATTCCAACTTTTTATTCAGCAAGTAGGTTGGAAACCCATTACAACGGTAAGAAGTTTAAAAAGTCTAATTAGAGCGCAATGTAAAATTTAAATTTAAATAACATAAAGATAGTATTAAATAAATAATATATCTTCTAAATTACTTGATTAATATATGTATAGCTTAACTATTTATTTAAAATAACATAGATTTGAGTAAACAATTTACCATTTTTTAAATTATGAGAATGAAAATAATGGCTGAATAATGCTGGCGAAACGAAGCCGAAGGCCCGCCAGAGAAAAAGAAAAAAAAACCGGGAAGGCGGCAATTCAATCTTCATTTTCACTAATTTTTCTTTCATGTTTTTATTTTTACTTTCCTTGTATTCGTAATGAAAAGCACAGTGTTTACCTCGGGTGAAAGTCTTTTAAGTCCCTCAAGCTCCATTGGCGCCCTCGCTACGCTCTGGCGCCAAACCCGTCTCGGGACTCAAAAAACGTGACTTTCAACACTCGGGTAACAATGTACTATTTCATTTCGCCTACGTGTCTCTCTCTTTTGCATGGAAAAATGATGAGACAACAACTCTAACTACGTAACGTATTTTTGCTGTCTCATCTTTTCTCCATACAAAAGACAGAGACACGTAGGCGATATGAAAAAAAAATATAGGTATAATATGTATAGTTTAAAAACTAAAAAAAAACGCTTGTATAACTAATTGAACTAAAAAGTTAAAAATAAAACTGTAATAATCAATTGAAAAATGTATATCATTGTACAAAAAGCGTGGGGGGCTTGATTTTGATTGTTGTCAATATTTTATCAATAGTTTATTATGTCTGAAGTTATTATAAAAAGCACCCCACGCTTTTTTTGTACAATAATTCCTATAACAGCGTTTTTTTTTAGTTTTTTAAACTATAATTTTTTTTTACTTTTTACTCTTTTATCTCTCTTTTCGGGAGGTAAAAACGTACTAACCTGCTCCGGCTTATAGATAAACTGCTGGTACGTGAATCCCTCGTACGGCTTTACGTAGTTAGCCCACGGAGACATGCGGTACAGATGATCGTTGACTATGATTTGCACTCGGCTGTCGTGCTTCAATGGACAGGAACCGTCGTTGTTAGCCGGAATGTGGAGTTGCCATTTCCCGTAGTCTAACTTCTTGAAGGGGTGGCTTTTTGGGTTCCAGCCATCTGGAAAAATATATTATGCTGGAGGATTTTTGGATATCCATTTGGTTAAGGAATATTTTAGCAGTGCATTGCCTCGTAGGACGCACGTGTGGTAGTAAAGACTTTACTCGTCCGGGGGACTACTACCACCATGCCTATTTCTGCCGTGAAGCAGCATTGCTGTGTTTCGGTTTGAAGGGTGCAAGTGCCGATGAAATAACTGGCACGTGAGGCTGAACATCTGTATGCCTCAAGTTGATGGACGCAGAGAAGTGCATCGTATGGCACGTTCCTGACGTGCGTGACCTATGAGGCAATGCTTTGTAATTGTGTGTACATTATACTTGTTGTTTTATCTACACCATCGTCCTCTATCGTTCTTTTCAAGTCCAGTCCATCCCAAGGTTGTCTGGAAGAGATCGCTTTCAGTGATAAGACCGCCCCTTGTATTCCACTCTGATGTATTTCTTTGTTAATTTTATGTAGTGTACAATAAAGTATTTTCTATCTATCTATCTTTGTTATAGGCAATGGTTACCACCTAACATCAGGTGGGCCATAAGCTTCTTCCATCAGCAAAAAAAACTACTAAACTTACTGAATTCCCCCTGTAGATGCAGGCTGTGGGCCCCGGGTGCCCATTCCCGCCAGGTCACTGACCCGTCCGCGTTGAACTGAGCCCCGAAGTATTTGTACCCCTTCGTGAATCCTTCCACTCCGCCGTCCCAACTCTCGATCCGGTCGTACAAGTCTTTGTAGCATCCATATCTGGGAAATTGAATTTACATAGGTAAAAAAACAATATTTTAGACAATCACCCAGACAGAGAACAAACATCTGTGTTCACCACACAAATATTTGTTCTCGGTGGGGATCGTCCCCCGACCTACGGCGCTGAAGGCAGAGCTACTATATACCTACCAATTGAGCTGAGAGGCCAGTCATAGGTTATTAAATACTTTAATAAATGAAGAAGTTTGATGAAATAGTGACACTATAAGAAGAGGAAGAAGAAATGAAGATAAATAGAACGTTCTTCAGAGCCCAAATAAGAAATTACTGTACAACAAGCGAGCTATTAGTATTTACAAACGAATCTCTTCAAGGATGAAACGCACTTAGAGTGGAAAATGTGAGAATGTAATAACGAGAACGACAAAGATCCTCTTAAATCTCTTGGTACTTAGTTATACCTACAACAATAAACGTAGAGAATGTTAGGGGGATAGTCAGTCAGAGGCACGTTCGAACTTTACATTTTGGCACCATGCCCTTCTGTGGCGCTTGTAGCCCCATGAACCTACCACAACAACCATAGTGGAACTTACTTATGTCACCTATTGCTATGTATGTTTGTTATTTTGCGTGTGCACTGGTGCTAATACCTACTTATAAAAGTTAAAAGACTAATAATTATAACCTATAATAGCCCAATTTTAGTTCTAGATTAAACATTTTCATGCCACTTTATTTTTATTGACAAGATTTTGAATCGGTATCAAAGCAATGACCTTTCATTTGACATTGAAATCATTAGTTGATAACAAAAGCGCTTGCAGCGCTTCGGTTATGCGAAGTTATTTTTCATTAAAACTGGGTTATTTTGCCAGCGAAATGATAATAATCCATTTAATTAAATACCACAAGTTATTATCAAATAAAAAAGCTTAGTGAATTTAAATTTAAATCTAAAGCATCAAAATCGTACCAACGTATACATTTACGTCTCCAGTTTCAAGCGCTTGAATAGCTTTATTGTCACCCATTAGTAAACACGGCCGAATAACCTACAACGAAGTAGTTGAATTACTTTTTACGATATCACATTGTTTTCACTATAAAAACGACTTTTTAAATGCTGAATCTATGTAGAAAATAAAAGTGACTCACCTGCGTCTGATTTCGCGTTCATAGGGCTTCAAATACTCGTCTCTTTCGAATAATTTGGGCAAGTCCGGCACGGGAACATCCATGGGATCCATTGCGGAATAGTTACCGCCCATATTATCTATGTATGTAATATAGCTTGTCGAACCGGATCGCGTTGCGCAGGCGCTTTACAACCGCGGGAAACGATATCTCGTATTCAAATGATAATGCTTTCGATTTTACCACTGGGTTGGATACGCGATAAACTGCGGGTCAAGTCGCGACGTACCTATGATATCTTCTCGTTGGTAATGAGACTTTGTTCGTAATCATTAGCGGTTTCGTAATGGAAGGTAGGCTAAGGTATTGAATGATTTACCTACCCTCCGTTTTTTTCATTTAGCTAGCTATGAGTTGGCTATGAGCTAGCTGATGGAACAAGCATACCGCTTGATGATCATCGCCTATAACAAAGCATTGCCTTGTAGGTCACGCACGTAGGAACGTGTCCTATGATACGATGCCCTGCGTCAATCAACTTGAGGCATACAGGTGTTCAACCTCACGTGCCAGTTATTTCACTGGCACCCACACCCTTAAAACCGAAACACAGTGATGCTGCTTCACGGTAGAAATGCTCCCAGAGTACTTTATAATACGTACTGTACTGAATTTGTATTTATTGTTTTTACTTTAATTATAACCGTTGACACCAATTAAAATAATTAAAGACATAATAGACAGACAGAAAAATAAAAATAGCTAAAAAAGTGAACATCATCAACATGAAATTAAAGATTTACTAGAATATCTGCTGTCGATCAGTGCATATGAACTGCAAACAAACTCCAGATATGGACTATTAGGGCGCCTCCAGCTTGGCTTAACAACTATAAAAGCTAAAAGGAATCTAAGGGATTCTACTGATCTGAAAGAGGATTGACAAATGGGAATTACCAATGTGTTATGAGTATATTCTCTTATAAATCTCGACTCGATCTCACTCGATACATCAAAACCTAATGAAATAATAAATGCCAATGGGTAACAGTAAACTCATTTATTCCCTAACCCTAACTATACTACACAATAAATAACTATTAAGATTTTAGAATATATCTGATCCAGTTTGCTTTGCCTTAGCCACTGCTTCTTCCGGCTGTAACTTCTCTTCATCTGAAGGCTCGAGTGGTTTACCCTCCTCGTCCAACTTCCCTTGTTTGTAATCCATAACTATCTTCTTGCTATAGACAGCATCGAAGAGCTGTTGCGGAGTGAACTCACTCTGTATCACATCAGCTGTCTTATAAGATACATACGGCTTTAGATCGAAGTTTGTCAAATCTGGTACGATTAATTCAGGTACCATTTCGGGGACTGGATAGAATTTACCATTGAGCGTGTATCCAACGTCACGTACTCCCCTTCTGTCTACTTCTAGCTCTCTATCCTCGGTCATTTGCTGCTTTTTGTGTATGAATGAACCTCTCTTGTTAGCAATGACGAATTTTCGAAAATTCCTTTTGCCCTCGCGGGGAGCAGATAAAGAGATGCTCCGCTTTGAAACATTATTCAGTAATGCAGATATCCTAGACATTTTATCTTTATATTCACTGCCTTTGGTTTGTTTATTTTGTTTTGAATTTGTAAACAATTTTGAGGTTAGGTAAAAATTAAACTTTCATGACATGTCAGTCAATGTCAAGAGCACGACATGTCACTGTCATGTCAATACAATTTACTCTATTGAAGCAGTGATGTCCCAGTTTGCAAAAACCGGTATGTACCGTACCGTGTAGATATATTATTTCTCATCGTTTTGTCACTGAGTTATGAGGGAGAGAACACATACTCGCTCATAGACTTCGTAGTTCGTATATTTATCAGACTTCCAAATCTTCCAATAACAAGAGGAGGTTATCCATTTGATTGCGTAGGTCCTTTTTTTTAAATACCTATCTCAGATGAATAAATTGCATTGTAGGCATATAATATAACTAGGGTATAAATAAAACAAGTTTTGTGATGATAGATTCATTTTGAATTTATATAATTTAACCTTTGTATACAACATTCCGACAAGCTGCGTACGCGTGATAAAACTGTAGTTACGTACAGTACAACATTCCGACACGCTGCGTACGCGTGATTTAACTATATGTACGAATAGTACAGGTATAAGTAGATCAAATTGTATTAAAAACTAAACAATGTATTTATTCCAGATTACATAATTTCCTTTAGACGACCTTGATATAGGTAAATACTTCAAAATTTGGAAAGAACAATCTAGTTCATACCAAATCTAGGCAAGTAGGTAAGGTAGGTACCTATTAGGTTTTGTGCTATTTGAACAACATTGGTGTTATGTCTCGTCTATGTTAACCGGAATGTGCATCTATTGTAGATGAATTCCACAGCATCAGAGAGATTTACACGCATGCCCATCACTGGACGCTTTAGTAGGTACCTACCTAACTGGCATACTCCATCAAAGTCTACATCGCACACTATAATTTATTGGCACTTTACCACAGATTATATATTTCACATTGTATTATGAACCTATACCATCATAATTATTGTGTACATATTAGCACCTCTGTTTAAATCTAACTGCGACATTTATTCAGCTATTAATTTTTATTGCAATCAATATTTACTCGTATAAAAACCTCTTTAACGTATACCTTTAAACCTACACACAAAAAAAAAACAATAGTCCAAGCTATTTTTATGCATAGGTTGGTACCTCAGCTATTTTTACATATTGAGCATCCCACAAAGTCTTTGTAAATATAATAAAAGAAAGTCAAAAGCAATAAAGGAATGTAGATAGATACATACGTAATGTTGGCAAACAATAACAATAATTATGTTCAAATAACTAGTCACGGATGTAAAAAAGACGTTCATGTAAGTACATTTTTTTAATGAAATTAATATGTAGCGAAAATTTACTATCAATAATACACAATTTTATTGTAATAGCACGTTGAAGCCTTATATTATTATTGCTATTGAGGCATGCTGCGTTTTTTTTTTATTATCTACATCGTATTATCTTATCTGTGCTACATCGTACATCATCATCATCCAAACTTTTGTGGGAATGGGTGAAGCACCCCTTTTCGGCATAAAGGGATAAATGTACCTTGTATTTTCAATATATTTGTAAAATCTTATACCAAATAGTCCTCATAAACCTTACTCTAATCCTAAAATATTTCACACATTTTGTAATTTAAATTCATAAACCGTAAAAAATCTGAAATATATAACGAAACAAACATCACATCACAATTACATAAAATCTAAATACAATAATTATACATACATAGTAAATAACTCGTTGTTCTTTTATGTATTGGTGCCACAGAACACGCGTGATAGACCAAGACAACTGCAAACTGATTAAGGTGTTATTGCAAGTCCTAATGGGTCCCGTTAATGTTCACCCCGTTAAAACGAATCGACCTTTTTCCACCATCAAATAAATAAATAAATATTTTATACCATCCACACAACACTAGCACCAAACTTAGCAGAGCTTGTACTATGGGAACCAGATAGCTGATATAATACCTAATTTTTTTTTGGTATTTCCTACATCTTTTTGAGGCCCATGTATAGTAAGAAGGTAACAAATTAGCAGTTCAATAATTACTTTTTTTTTATCTAGCGATTGATTATTAATTGCTCTGAAGAGGATAAAGCTTTCATGTTATTGTAAAAAACATTTTCTGGCACTGCGGCTCGCTCGCCTTGTGGTTAATTTTTATGTTCTAACATAACCTAACCAATCCTAGTCGGATCCGTCTTATAGTCCTAAGGACACGTGTCAGAACAAAAAGCAACGCAGCAAAGAACGTAACCAGCATAGACTATGATCCAGAATATGGAAAAATCCATCCTCATTCTCCAGTAGGTAGTATGGCAGCCAAATGCTTAGCTTTCAAGCTAAAAAAAAAATGCGACTGTCATCCTATTCCGTGTTTTTCAGTGTCTTGGTCTTTTCGCGCGTTACCAAAGTCTTAACCTATCTTTACAAATTAGGTCATGTGTCAGCCGATTCATTAATATGATTATTGTCTAAGTCTTCCGCGGTATCGCTGGATGAGTGGGTCAGGTCGCTCAGTTCATCCATTTGCTTCTGCTTTTTGCGCACGTTCCAATGAAGGCACTCTGCTAGCGAGTCGAACCAGTCGGAGATTTGGTCCAGCGCGCATATTGAGGGCACGGGGTAAACTGAAGTAGTCACGTAAAGGCTAGAAAGATATTTGTACAATTTCAGTAAAATATTCTTGAAATAAAAAAATAGGTATAATTAATTACAATTTTATTTTAAGCAATTGTTTCCTCGGCTGTTCAACGCCACTGGTGACAAGAGGGCTGGCTCTTTTTTCGCACAGAGAATAGCTATCGCAACGTGGGAATGCAGCCAGCGTTCTTGGCACCATGCCTCATGGACACACCCACTTTTGCTAGATTTTTAAGGTTTAGTTTTAATTAGTTTTCGTTTTTTTTTAATATTATGAATTTTTATTTTGTTGTTTAAGTTATAGTTCAATAAAAGAGTTATTTGAAAATATTAATTACATACTTTCATTGAAAAGAAATTAAGCTAAATGTCGGATCTACGATTAATAGCTTTGAAATGTTTTTACCAGAGAGTTCAGTGAAAATATCCATGAAACAGTATATAAAATATCTAGTTCTTCTCATCGGTTCTTTCAACCCAGTGTGGTAAAGGATTTCAAGTGCGCTACAGAGAGGCTTATTCTTTCGTGCACTCGACACAATGTTTTAGAACTTTTTAGAATCTACGACATACCGGTTCCGTCACGATGTTTTCCTTCACCTTTTGAGAATACTGGCATAGTGCACATAATTTTTCCGACAAAAAAACTCATTGGTATTCGATCGGATTTGAACCCACGACCTTAAAAGATCGGAAGGTTAGGCCGCTACCACTAGACCACAATGCTCTCAATTTCTACACTGGTATACATAGTGAAAACATTTTAAAGCTACTGTAGAATATAATAGAATATAACTTTATTGTAAGTACACCAAAATAAAAAAGCAGCCAAGTGCGAGTCGGACTCGCCCATGAAGGGTTCCGTAGCATCAATTAACATAGTATAAAGGTTTTTGTAGTTCGTCGAAAGGTAAATTGCGGTTTACGATTTATGACGTATAAAAAAAAAACTACTGATTAGATCTCGTTCAAACCAAATATCGTTGGAAGTTTACATAGTAATGTACAACATATATTTTTTTTGGATTTATCATTCTCTTATTTTAGAAGTTAGAGGGGGGGGGACCAACTTTTTTCTACTTTGGAAGTGTCTCTCGCGCAAACTATTCAGTTTAGAAAAAAATGATATTAGAAACCTCAACATCATTTTTGAAGACCTATCCATAGATACCCCACACGTATGGGTTCGATGAAAAAAAAAATTTTGAGTTTCAGTTTCAAGTATGGGGACCCCCAAAATTTAGTTTTAGAAAAAAACGATATTAGAAACCTCAACATAATTTTTGAAGACCTACAGACAGACAGACAGACAGACAGACATGACGAATCTATAAGGGTTCCGTTTTTGCCATTTGGCTACGGAACCCTAAAAAGTAGAATTAGTTTATTAAAAAGCCAGACCAGTGACAGTTAACGTCCACAAACAACATGCAGTGCAAAAGCCAAGCGAAATATGTGTAAGCAAATGTAAGTTAAAGTGCCAGTAAAAAACTTACCTTTTAGTGACATTACCAACCAAACAAAACAAAGCGAACGACCACTATAACCATGCCCTGAAAGCCTTTTAGAAATCCCATTTCCAATAAACATCTAATTCCTTATCCCTTCCCAGTAAATCCGATGGTATTTTAATGTCAATGACGAGCCAATTCCTTGACGTTTTCACTATACGTAATGTGTATCATCAAAAAGTGCGTAAAGTGTTGTTAAGGCAGGGCGCAAACATGGACACTATTGAGTCTGGTGTCAGACACAAGCTACCGATGAATATTTTGATTTGTATAGAACCAGTATGAAATATTACACTGCCTGGGCATACGTACGGTTGAAGGCAATAAATATTGCACATCGACTCTTTCTGACGTACACTATGCTCTATGAAGCCGAAATTAAATAAAAATATATAAATAATATAACACCCAGACAGAGAACAAACATCTGTGTTCACCACACAAATATTAGTTCTCGGTGGGGATCGAAACCACGACCTACGGCGCAGAAGGCAGACTACTACCAACTGAGCTGAGAGGCCAGAGATGTGTAAATTTGCCGATGTGCAATATATTATGTTGCCTACTACTATAAAACTGAGTTCGATCAGTGCTACAGTTCCCCGAGTCGGAGTTTTGCTACCACATTTCGTCTACAAAATGTCATTTTCGTGTGAGCACGTGTCTCTCTTTTTGTATGGAAAATTTATGAGACAAAAACTCGTTTCGATCGTTTCTACGTAACTTTTTTTTGCCGTCTCATATTTTCTCCATACAATAGACAGAGACACGAGCTCACACGAAAACAACATTGGGTAGACGAAATGTGGTAGCAAAACTCCGACTACGGGCGCTGGACACAGCAACTCCAGTTCTCTGTGATGGTGTGCCGTGTCGGCAACAAAAAGTGTCTACGTTTGCGCAACGCCTAAGTGAGTAAGTGTTACCTATCCCCCGGTCTAAGGGTAATCTGTGAGCGTCCGTCGAAGGAAACACTGGCCGGGCATCGCGCGCCTACGCTAGGAGTTATCTGAAACAAGCTTGACCATCTGGATTTGTTGGACAACGTGGAATAAGATGGTCCACCAACCAGTGGTTGGGGCCGGTTAAAGGGGTAACCATCAGCTTATTCTAATTTAATGTGGGGGAATGAAATCTGCCTAAATTTTGTCAGAAATACTCATGGGTTTTCTGTCAAAATTCCGTCAAAACTTAAAATTGGGATCGGAATCGCGTTCAAGGGTAAACCGGCTGAATAGACGTCCCGCGACTGGTATTGTGCATTGTCTCTCTGATATATTGTTATAATCTTTTCTATGTTTTTTTATTTTTTTATTTCAACTATAATTGTTTTGAGGGTAGGAAGAAGTAGAGGGAAGATATTAAGAATTGTACGTTACGAACTGTCCAGGAGCAAAAACTATTGTATAGGTTGTTTTATTTTGAGTCAATATTTTGATATTAAAATCCCTCTATAAAAAACTTTCAGAGTACGAACTACGAAGTATGAATAATTCATCTAAATTACATTGACCACTTTCTACGTCTAATATGGAGTAATTACATCAAGGCAATTAGTTCTTGTTAGTATTAATTTCATACATTAGCATTTACTGATTACAATACAAATTATGCAAGCGTTGCGTGCAGACGATATAACTCGAGCGATCTTGTCTATTGCACAATAGACTAGAGGGTAGAATGGCATTACTGATTTAGCCTTTACCTATCTCCGTGTTGCAACGCTTGTCTATTCCTGCCGTCAAACGACACCCACATAGCATTTCGAGCGTCCGGCGATAGGGCGATCTAGAATTCGTTTTAAAACAATCAAAACCTTACATTTACTGTTGAAAACAAGCATAAATTTAGACATTTCCTGTCAAAGGAATTGAATAGGTACCAATTTCCCCACGATGTAGACCTCGGTTTATTTTAGCCAATATCAAAACTAAACTCAGTGTGTACGTAGAGAAGGTTGAAATTACCTTGAGCTCAACCCCAGCAGGCACGACTATCGGCCTGAAGGATAAGGAGTGGGGGCAGATCGGGGTCACCATTATTGCCGGCACTGATGGATGGATCATACTCGCTCCGGCTGCCACCGCGTAAGCAGTGCTGCCAGTTGGTGTTGATACTATTAAACCTGAAATTCAAACATTTTATGGTGTTTAAATCTTCCTAAAACAACATACATGATTAACGCGTTGGTCTTAGTCAAGAACTATAGCGAAGCGACCAAATTATAGAACTACACTCTCGCTTTTAATTACTCGCAAACTCTCTTCCTCGGCATTCGGACAAGTAGTGCCTATTAGACGAGATAAATAACAATAAAATATAAAAAATGTTCATTTGACTGGCGTCTCAGCTCAGGCTCAGCTCTGCTTTCTACGCCGTAGGTCGTGGGTTCGATCCCCACTGAGAACAAAAATTTGCGTGTTAAGCGCAGATGTTTGTTCTCTGTCTGGGTGTTATATAAATATATATTCACAAAAAAATGTATGCAAGTATTATATCAGTTGTTTAGTCCCCATATTATGTTTAATTTGGGTCTAGATAGGGTTGAGTGGATTGTCCACAATATTTATTATTATTATAAATATTAATCCTTTCACCACACTACTATACATATACTTTAAAGTTTAAACTCACCATCGCCCTGTACCGAGGTAATATGCTTCCCATCTAAAAACAGGTCAATATTAGACAAGTAAGGCGAAGGTCCTCTATCCACCACTGCCTCGTTTAGCACCAGTATCGTGGTAGGCTTCTTCTTGTCCTTGCTACCCTGGTCACTGGACTTCCGTAGCACCACGCATTGTAGTCGTGACCGTAGGGTTAGTGCGGCGTGACCTGAAAGTAAGTTTAAAAAACTTGAAAAACCGACTTCATTGTCAAACGGCTAAACCGATTTTAATCAAACTTGTTTGGGACAATCTGGACGTAAGAATAACTTTCCAAATAAAAAAATAATCTTCTAAATCGGTTCATAAATGACGGAGGCATGCAGTTACAAACAATAAAAAAATATTTAAAAAAAATGCAATACCGATTTTAATAAAATTAAAATGGGACCAATCTGAAAGCAGTACCTTTCAGATGAAAAAATAAATTTTCAAATCGGCTCACAAATGACGAAGTTATGCGGTAACAAACATTAAAAATAAAAAAATACAACCGAATTGAGAACCTCCTCCTTTTTGATTGGAAGTCGGTTAAAAATGTGGCTTAAATTCATCCGCACTTGGTGTGCGGACTGGTTTCCGCAAGTAGGCCGCTGGCGGGCCCTTTTTGCGTGACATTTGACAGCGTCTTATAATTCAATGGAGCCGGCTGCACGCACGAAAAAACATGACTCAGGCGGCGTTACCTCGCTCTGAGGCGTTCCATTTAAGGCTTGAAGTGCAAGCGATAGCGCGGAACGAGCGACAAAGAGGCACAATCGGCCTCCGCGTTCGGCAGTGTTCGACATCTGTCTTTCTCCTACTTGAGTGAGCGATGCGTCCGCGTGGACAGCTGTATGACGTCACGTTCAACTATCGTCAGTAAACCGACTTTACAGACAACCGATTTTTTTTAGGTTCTACGATATGCCGGTTTCCTCACGATGTTTTCCTTCACCGCTTTGAGGGTACTGGCATCATTATCATCTCAGCCCGGTATCACTCACTGCTGGGTATAGCCCTCCTTAATTTTCTGCCAGCCTCCTCTGTCCTGTGTGTCTCTTGTCCAGGTGTTTCCTGCGACTCCTACGATGTCGTCGACCCATCTTGCTTTCGGACGCCCCAGATTTCTTCGGCACATACATTTTCGACAGAATAACTCATTGGTACATGACTGGATTTGAAACCACGACCTTAGGATCGGAGGCGGGGCCGCTACCAATAAACCACCAGTGCTCTCCTAGATAAAGTCCTAAGTAATTAGCCGTAAGGCCATTGTAATGCCCCAGCGGGGCTCATGTTGTGGACGTTATTAACCCCTAAGACATACATATTATAAAACACATGAAGCAATAAATAAGAATATAAATAAATTGTGTGAATAACATAACATACCTTCTAAAACAGTCATGACCTGGTCCTGAAAGTTGTTGAACTCGAATGGCGTGAGAAATCCCAGCGAGCCTAAGTGGAATGCCATTATTGGAGGAACTGATTGCTGGAAATAACAAAGAAAATGCTTTGAGAAACAATTAACACACGAATACGGTCAGCAGATCAAATTAGTAAGACCGTTTGCGTGTTGAAGAAACTCAAATATTGAAATAAGTTAGTAGTAGTAGAGCTTGTGAAGGGCTCGTCCAGGAAAGTACTACCACCATGCCTATTTCTGCCGTGAAGCAGCATTGCTGTGTTTGGGTTTGAAGGGTGTGGGTGCCGGTGAAGTTACTGACACGTGAGGCTAAACATCTGTATGCCTCAAGTTGATGGACGCAAGGCAGTGCATCGTAAGGCACGTTTCTGACGTGCGTGACCTACAAGACAATGCTTTGTTAATAGGATTGTTCCATCAGCAAGCGGCGACCTTAATTTTGTTGCCCCACCGTAACTATACAGGTTGAGTGCCCTTTGCGCTCGCCAAATAGCCCTAGTTCTAAATCTAAATAAACTAAGTTAGGTACTCTTCTTCTTATCGTGTCACTGATTCTTTCGAACCAAGTGTGGTGAAAGGATTTTAAGTGCGCCTCAAAGAGGCTTTCGTGCACTTGACACATATTTTCGAACTTTGTAGGTTCTACGTTATACCGGTTTCCTCACGATGTTTTCCTTCACTGTTTGAGAGCACTGGCATAATTTACATACATCTTTGGGCACAAAAACTCATTGGTACACGACTGGATTGGAACCCACGACCTTAGGATCGGAAGTTAGGTACTGATATTTATGTGTAGGTACTTATATTATTTGATAACAGTGTATTTAAATGTTTTATTGATTTTTTTATTATTTTGTAGCATGTTAGTTTATAGTAGACATTCAGACACGATTTATAAAAGGATTGTTATTGAATAAATGAAATGAAATGAAATGAAAAATGATACGGCGAAAACTAAATATCAATATAAAATAAATAAATATAAATATTCAGGACAATCCACACAACACTAGAGCTTGTACCATGGGAACCAGATAGCTGATATAATACTTAAATATATCGACGCCATCCTTTTCTTCTTTTCCCCTAGGGATGTGTCGTTGCTTGATCCGATTAGGGATGTCCTATTCCCAAAACCGGTTAACAGTACTGATATGCAACATACCTGAAAGAGTGAACTGGCATGAAGTAAAGTTCCATCTCCGCCCAAACATATAATAAAGTCAATTTTATCCGTCAGGTCATCAGTGCCAGCTCTGAAGGTCATCAGTTTCTCTCTGACTGATGAGAAGTCACTGTACTCCTTGAGTAGCGTGTCTTCTAATACTGCTGCTTCGACGAACACTACCATGTTCTTTTCCTGAAAATTCAAGATAAAAAATTAACTTGTTAAAAGCGTCACTACATGTGATTTGAATATGTTTGGGGCACCATTTATTTAAGTCGCTTTATTAATTACTAGTCTAGTTGTCCCGGCGTTGCCGTTGCCCGGGTATTCCAGAATGTTAAAGAACATTCAAGAACGTTATGGAGCTTTCTTATCAAAATTAAAAATTTTTACACAAGTCCTCACGTGATAAATATTGAATATTTTTTTTTCTAACCTATATCGTCCCACTGCTGGGCAAAAGTCTTCCCCAAATCCTTCCAACTGTCTCTATCCATTGCTATATCCCACTATCCTCGCTCGAAAGCGTCGAGATCGTCCCTCCAACGCTTTCTTGGCCGACCCCGACCTCGCCTTCCCTCTGGTTGCCACGGTGTTATCTGGTTCGTCCATTTATCGGGATGCATTATATCGGGATGCATTGAATAATATTGAATAAAAATTGTCCCTACGTGTTAGAAAAGGATAGACATAGATTTTTGCAACATTTTGAATTGATACTGTTCCTATTAGTCGTAGCGCGATGTTATTATATCCTACAGCTTAAGAAAATCCATCTTCTGTCTATCACCTTATTTGACCAATCCTTGAAATTGGAATTTAAACTTCAAAAATGACTGTCAGAATACTAATATCTTCATTATTTTTCTTGACCAGTCCATCTTGTGAACCAGTGTGGTGAAGGACTCTAAGTGCGCCCCATAGAGGCTCCCTTCGTGCATACATGATACAAGTTTTCGTTATCGTAATTATAATTAGACATGTTATGATTTTTCTCAATAATTACTCAACATGATACATTTAGGATACAGTAGGCGTACCTACATGAAAAATTAAACAACAATACGTATTCTGGAAAGTTCCACGCTTATTCATGTTTCATGTAATTTGAGGCATCGATCGATGAATTCAACAAAATAGCCAGCGGACAAATCAAACTATTGATGCCGTCGATGGGACGATGACTTTGCTCGTTTGATTTACAAAATAGAGGGCTAGCGAAATTTTGTCAAAGCAATGTAGTAATAATATATAACTGCTAATTCTAATAATAATTGATAATCTAATAGCCCCTTCCCACTGGTGCGTGATATCGCGCACCAACACGCACGACACACCATGGGAACGGTCTCGTGCGCCGAGGTGCGCGGTACCACAGGAACATTTTCTGTGTGCGTTGCCGTGCGTCGTCGTGCGCGGTGCGGGCTGGTGCGTGATATCACGCACCGTAGGAAGGCGGCATAAGATCTCGTTGTATTTAGGTTTTCTTTCTCCACTTATATTGAATGTAACTTTATATTTTCACCTTTAATCTGTACTTAGTCTTAATCTTGTTATTTCTTTGTTCTTAACATGTACTGTAGTAGTATATTGAGAGTCATATAAAATCAAACCTGGCAATCTCCATTGTGTCAAATTTTAGGGAAAATAGAAAAATGTTATATGAAATAGCATGCAGGTATTACTAATGTATTTTCTCGTTATTTAAATGAAGAGCTATAATGTAGACTATAATCGACGATAATTTGTAGACATTTTCTTGAAAAACGTGTCCTAAAATGCAAAAGAACTTTGGAGATAGCCGTCATTGTTTTGCTCACAAGGACACTGCCGTTTTTGATCTGATTACCTCTGGAGAAAGCCCACTTTGATATGACTAATTACCAACTTCTCAACACATTGGCAATCAGTTTTGATACTTTGAGTGAAAAAAAAAATATGCAAAATAAAGTTAGAAATTATTTTATTTAGTCGAAAGCTTACTTATATTCTAAGATTATGGTCTTCTTCTTGGGGTTCACGAACGATGTCATCCGATAAACTATCAGCACTCTCTTTTGACATACCGTTGTACGAGTCTTCGTTGATTTACTGTAGATGGTAAATTTTGTTTGAAATTTCTTTACTGCGTGTTTTTTATTTTTTGGTCTTTTTTGTTTCGTGGGTTCTGCATGGGAGCACTTGAGCAAGAATGCATCTTGGTTTCCTTGTCTTTATATTTGTAAAACAACGCATGAAAAGCTTGCAAATCACGCATAGTCAATGTGTCGCACTGATATGCGTTTTTATTATGTTTACATTGCAGTTTAGTCGGTAAGGTCTGAGCAGAGTAACTGAAACAAAATAGCATGAGAATCCGTTAGACTTCAAAAATTTTAACCCCCCAGTCGGTTAAAAGAGTAGCAATTATATTATTCCAGAACATAACATTATGAAGCGATATGTAATTTAATCTGAAATTAAAAAAGTATCAAGATGTTTTAATCATCGCGTACTTACCGAGCCGTTTTTGCCAAATTTTTCTTCCAGTTTTCTGGATCAGTTTTACGTTTTCTCGTATGTTTGGAAGTAAAGGGAGATGCAGTCTGCTCCTTAGTATGATATGCATATGCTAATTTTAAATATAACTAGCGATAAACAGTTCAAATCTTAATCAAACCAAACACAATTCACAACAAAACCATCCGTGTCACCATACAAATAATACTAAAATGGCGTTCTCTGATTGGCTGTCTTGGAGATTGCCAACATTGAAATACATGACATTGGAGATTGCCGTGTTTGTATTGGAATCAAAATTTTATCAGCTTATTTCTATGGGATATTGCCGAGTTTGCTGGGTAAAGGTGTTTTCACTTGTATTGTAAATCACAGATAAAAAATCCTGCATTCACAGTTTTATTTTGACAATTTGTGGAGATTGCCGGGTTTGTTTTTATATGCCTCGAGTATCGTTTAACACATTGCACAACTGTATGAAATATCTAATTGATAAATAGATTCTTAGTCCCTTATTCTGAAACAATGCTCGAGTCTGAGTCGAGCCTCAAGCATACATTTTTTGACAATTCTCCATTGAAAAATTACAAAAAGGCTCGACTCAGACTTAAGCACTGTTTCTGAATATGGGCCTTAAAGTAGGTAATCTTACTTAAAGTACTTAGTATACTCGTATACCGGACGTGAGACGTCTAAGCAGCAGTTTAAAACGTCAATTATTAAACACCTAGACATATTTATGTGACTTTCGCTGAAACTAGACCGATTCTATCAGCTTTTTCCCGACAATTTCTAGCTCTTATTTACTTGGTCTATGCACGCAAAAGAACGAACCCCTGCATTTAGTTATACCTAATAATAATATGTATTACGCGTGGAACTGGCACCTAGACTCAGCTTTAAGACGTTTCAAAGTGATTCTTGCAATCCTACTGAATGTTTACAAGAACATCACACCAGTTGAAAACAACTAGCAAAATAACTAGTACTAATAATTGTAATAACGATAGCTAAGCAGACTAGCCACTAAGCCGATTATGTTAAAATGTAAAATGCTAGAATAACAATAGTAAATAAATAATAAATATTGTAGACGTTCCACACAATGGTATGCAAGTCTCATTGCAAGGCCGTACGTAGCACTATAGGTATTCTGTGTCCAAGAGTCCCAACCAAGACCTTCACGATCTCCAATGACAATCAGTTTGATACGCTTTGTTGCATGGATCTTTTTTTGATTTCCCTGTCTAAAGGCCAACCGCTTACTCAGTCATTCGTTTTCATGGCCCAGAATTTCTTAAAGGTCACACAGAATCAACAGATGACTGAAACCTGCTACGACCACTCAATCATAGTTTTTTTATAAGAACATTGAAAACAAAAGCCTATAACGAAAATGAAGTTGTTTACACATGTTCTCTGGCTGGATGTTATTTTGTATCCTATGTATTTACAATGAAAATGTATATAATTATGTTATATAGGTATCAGCTATCTGGTCTAATAGTAAAGGTAAGTTGCTATTTAGGGTTTGATATACGAGTATCTTGTAAATGTTTTTTTCGAAAAAATAAGTTTGTTTTCCGATTTGTCGAAAACACATGATCAGAAACAATCTCAGGAATTGAAATCGAAATCATCCGAATATCTCTTGAAGCTAGGTCACTCTAGGAGCTCTCTATTTAGGTCTACAGTCCAACGGCACAACTGCATCACTTGGATACTTGCAACTAGACGGTATTTGTTTAGTTAGGTCATCTCCGGATTGATTATACATATTCTCGAACTATTATGCTTAGCATTTTATGTACGGAGAGCAAATAAAAACCTAGTGATTGAACATCTCTGAAAATAATTTAGCTATAACAAGTGAAGCTTAAAAAACTCGAGAAACCCGACTTTATGGCAAACTGTTGAACCGATTTGATGAAGAAATTTCCACATTCTGTTTATAAATTATTACTAAGTTATGTGAAAAAAGTCAATGACTGACGAACATAAAAAAAATACAACCAAATGAAGACCTCTTCTTTTTTATTTGAAGCCATTTTTATTTATTTAACCATAGCAAAAATAATAAACCTTAAGTTTTAATATAGTACCCTATTAACCTTCTTGGATGTGTGTGCGTAACTGGGTATTCATACTCGAATTTTCACATTACATAGGTAACCAAGCACTTTTAACTGGCTAAAAAGTAAAGTTAGACTTACATGAACCAGCCAGTGCACCAGTTGTACAAACGGCGCCAAAATAGTGGCGTCGTGAACCTTCTTGATGACCAGCACCGTAAGTGGAGGCTTGTACCAGGTCAGCCGCTGCGACGCGGGATCCTGAATTTGCCTGAAAATAGAAAAGACCTGCTAAAAATCTGAAACGAATACATAGTGGGATAATACTTAGGAATAGATCATCCAATTGAGTCTTGTCCCTCCACATCCACATCTGAGTCACCATTGGGTCAACTAGAACATTGCTGCCACCAACCCAAAGTCCTACTCCGCTATTTTAAGGAGTTGGGCTGGCTGGGGTAAGGTTTAGCAGGGGGACAATGCACAATACACCCCATCGCGAGACGTCAGTGCAGATCTTATTCCCCCAACACAATAAGAATTAGATCATCCAAGTAAAACGAACGAGTTAGAGAAGACACTGTATGTGGCTGTGCCGCACAGATCACAAAGCCTAAATTATGGGTACCAGACATACAACTAACAACTTGAATGGTCCGACTCCCAACACACCTTATCCACTTTTAAGTTCGAGTGCGTACGAGTTAATAATTTCCTTAGAGTATAATAGAAATATATTGTTTTGAAGCTCGTTTGTACTCAATAATCTCTTTTTTGCGAAGAATTTGGCTGATTAAACTTGAGAACCACAAATATCCGCTGCAGCTACTTTAAAAGCACTGTAAGTTTCCTGATTCATAACCGCCATAACTGAATCGAAATGAGTTTTGAAAAATCTCGTGACTCATCCAAAACTTTTTCATTTTTTGGCAGTTCTACTAAACAAGTCAAGCTTTTGTTGAACACAAGTTGTCTTTGTACTTTCCGTAAACAATGAACAATGAATCCCTTTAGTACCGAGTTTTATGACGTCATTTCATTTTACGGCTATCTTAATCAGATGAGCAGTCATTCAAACCAGCTGTTAAGCTTTTGAATTACATTATATGCGTAAAATTACGATTACTTCGTCTTGAACAAAGCGATGATACGGCACCACTCAGTATTCTATAATAATAATCTCAAAGCTATTAAAGTTGCATTTATTGACCATATGCTTGTGTTAGTTTGATATGAAAATGTTGGTTTATACTTCAGCCTGCGAGGGCCCAATGCTGGACTTATGTACGCCAATACATCTGATTTCCATCTCTATCTGCGGACTTTCCATGATCTTTAAATGTCGCAGTCTTCCGGTTCGCGTTCGACATTCGAGAACCTTCATTCCCCAACTTTAATCGAGTCACCATTGGAAACTCAACAAAAACTTAACGAACGCGACGTAACGATGCTCATCATGGAACTTTTTTTTTTAAATTCCAAATTGGTTTTATTACACAGCATTACCGCACGGAAGTCAGATTGGTCAAGTCATATTATTATTCAACGGTAATCAGTAGGTGCTGTTTAAAGTGGGCTGTCGCGATTACATCGACGGCTAGTCAGGTGGCAATACGATCATCCTTTCCTTTTTTATTGACTTAGCAATAAAACATTTACGCTATTTTATTATGCCTAATCACGTCGTAACAGCTCAACCAATTACAACTCTGTATAGACTAAAAGTGTTCTGTATAACTGGAGCTATACTAACAGCCTTTAGAGTGCTTGTGGTCTAGTGGTAGCCACCCATTTTCTGATCCTAAGGTTGTGGGACTAGCGGGACTTGCGGGTCCACGCTCGGTGGTGCACCTATGAATTTTTGTCTTCCAAAAATGTTTGTGCGCAATGCTCTCAAACGATAAAGGAAAAAATCGTGAGGAAACCCGCGGTTTAGTCAGCTCCGCTCATATTGACCATGTATTTTCTGTGGATTAGGCCAATGAAGCTGTCAAGATGGTATAGGTGCTGGACAAGCCTACTCCATCTAAAAATCCTATCCCAGGCACTTAGGCTTCCCGCAAGTAAGTGCATGATCAAAAAAGGTTGCCCCTGACGCTGACATCACCTAGAATAGATGAAAATGCCTGTTTACCAACAGGTTGAACTCAAGGTTGAGACGGCAAGACATTATACGTAAGAATCTGCATGATCTGCAAATATTTCTTCTGGTTCTAAATGTAGTAGTGTCATGGTACTACAATTATTTAGACAGGAAGTTCTATCTTGTGCAGTCATCTTAGTTTGTACTTACATAACCATGGCTGAGTTTTTCATTATCCTCCCGCATGGTCCAAACTGTTGTATTGGCGAGGGTGCGTTCAGAGATCTGGTCCTTCTGTAACAAAAAAGTTCAAAAGTTAGTTTAGAAATTGTATGTTGTAGATCAGTCGCAGCCTTAAAGCCAATATGAAGAATTTCTTTATTCAATGGTATAGCAAGGATCACTTTGAAACCACCTATAGGTGAGTCTAGGTGCCAGTTCCACGCGACCAAGCCTAGAAGAACAGGCATCAAACTAAGGCTTGGTTCCTACCGTTTTTTGTATGATCCTTGTAATTGTGACTTGATGAGTGTGGTGCCACTCCAACTTAGTGAGACGCAGGCAATAATACAACTCTTACAATTGATGACTCGGTATTATCAGTATCTTTCCGGAACAAATAACATAATTATCTTATTCGTTGGTACTGGCATGTGGGCAATATATTTGGGTTATGATAAGTTATTCATGTTTATAGGGAAGATAACCATTGGGACTGTTGAATCTATGGAGTAATCTGATGACTTTGGCCAAAGTTTCACCAAGGTTAAGGCAGAAGGTCAGATAGGTCTCTCGAATGCTTTGATGGTATATAACAAACATACTTCCTATTGGTTAAGTAGTAATAAGAATTCTTAGTTAGGTGGTTTTTACTTTGTAAAGATATTTCTAACAAAATGAATTTTGCCAGTAATTGGAGATCCTATTCAAGATTCAAAAATAATATTACAAACCTTCAACATCCACATCCGTCTACCTATATTATACATTTCTTTTATATATTTCAAGGGAATGTTTTGGAACACGATTTCTTCTGAAATTACTGCATTTCTAGTAGCAGTTCAGTTGAAGTACCGAGTATTAATTCATTCGTATGTTTACGAATGAATTAATACTCGGTACTTCATTTCATGCGGTTCAGTGAACGAGAGAAGTTGTTAGCCTAATAATTCAAGCGTCATGATGTTGGAAAAGTAGTTCATAGACCAACACGCCAACAAGGGTGTGGCTAACTACCTGAGGGTCATAACTCATGATGAGGTGAACTGTGAGCAGGTACGACAGCTTTAGAGACAAGGCAGAAATGAATTCTTCAAGTCGTTTTGCGTGACTGAAAGCACTCTTAGTTTTTTATCAAAGGTTTTAGCAATATGAGCTATTCCTGCCTTTAAGCAGCATTGCTGTGTTTAGGTTTGAAGGGTGTGGGTGCCGGTGAAATTACTGGCTCGTGAGGCTGAACATCTGTATGCCTCAAGTTGATGGACACAGGGAAGTGCATCGTTGGGCACTTTCCTGCCGTTGATCTACGAGCTAATGCTTTATTAAAGGTGATGGTTACTAATTAACATCAGGGGGCCATATGCTTGTTCCATCATCGAGTTGTATAAAAAAAACCAACAGTCAATTAATATCTCATGGAGGCTTAAAACAAATACAACAAAGCAGAAACTAGACACACAATATCATTGTAAGTGATTTTGACAGAGTAGAAAGAACACAGAAATATATTTCGCGTTGTAAATGTTGGATAAGGTACTAGAGTCCTACCTGAACGACTACTTGTTAATAAAATCCATTTTGACACGACACAAGTTCACTGTGAAACGTTGTAAACTACACTAAATCAACCGTGATTCGTATAAATTAATGTTAATTTAATTATTTTCAAACAGGAAGCTACGTCATGAACTTACAAACAAATATATAAATCGGCTGCTAAAAGAATATAACAAATATCGTAGAAAAAGTAATATGTTGATTCTAATTAAGAAACAAAGTGGAAATAAATAGATATGAGAGTAGATAAGTTAAATAACTACCATGCTAAAAGTTCAAAACATTGAAGAGCTGCAAGCGGATTTGCCGAGCCAAAATTGAACCGCAGCACAAAACAATTTAAAAAAACTATATTGAAAGCAACTGTGGGACTGGAAAGGAAGTACTTATACAAATACAATTGGAAACTTGGGTCTATATTTTATAATAAATTGTACATAGTGGCGATATTTTCAGATCGTGCTGTACGTATATGAATTTAAATTACCACCGTACGATTGAAGTTTAAATTAACCTGGATGACCTTATTAATGAGCAAAACACGACTATCGCTTCAAACTTAACACATAATATGATATCAAAAGACGTGAGCAAAAATCATGACAAAACTATTCAAGATGCAGAATTTAAAGTACAATATAATTGCAGGGAATATTCTTTTGTTAATAAACACGACGTCCTACATACAATTATTATGAATTTACTTTGATCCAACAATAGTAACCTACTGATTAAGGTAATCAGTCAACTATATTATTCAATCAATAGCAATACAAAAGCTTAAGAGTAAATAAAGACGTGCTATGAGCCCATCAAAAAGATACTGAAAGTGGCCAATCATTCTGACTGAAATCATCGAAACAATGATAAGATAATAGGAAAGGTAGAATATATACTTCTGTCTGTCTTCTGTTATGTCTAGCTTATTACAGAAGCATTTTTTATCAAAGTCACAAAGCACGATATTAAATACATTCTCTTCTAAAAACAGCACAACGAGAAATAAAATGACGATCAGAAGTTAGTAAGGTGATGTTAAAACAGTATAATTTTTTTTTTAATCATAGCTCGTGTGCACGTCTTATATTTTTTTTGTCATCAAGATAAGATTAGAAATTGTAGGTTAGTAGTATAGTGGCACCCAAATCTTATCTCATTATTATAATTGGTTAAGTCACCTGTGGTTTAATGGATACTCATTAAGTATTCAATTAGGATTAATGGGTCAATTATGTTTAAAGTAAGTACATTACAACACTTCGAAAATTTTGTGAAGTTTGATTATATTGCTATTGGTTTTACAAATTCCGCTTTATCTGAATGAATATACTTCGGTATAAACGCTTTTTGAGATAAAGAATGCTCTTTTATCATGTGCTCCAGTAATACAGTGTATATCGTGTGTTTGTCTGCTTCTCTTCTTATATACATAATTATTTTTACCGAGAATAAATATTTGTTTGGTGATGGTTGTTCTCTGTCTGGGTGTTATATTGTATTCTTAGTATGTATTTACAAAAAAAATCATATCAGCTATCTGGTTCCCATAGCAAAAGCTCTGGGGCTCAATTCTAGACCAGAGACTTTTTTGTCACGGTAGTTAGATATCACAAGAACTGTCAGTTTTTTTAGTAAATTTGACAGTTCTTGTTATATATATCTACCGTGTAGGGCTAGATAATGTCGTGTGAATTGCCCATAATATTTATTATGATTATTTTATTGAGCCACCATGACATATATATCAAAAAGGTCACAATGAGGGATCAGTAGATCCATGTATGTAAAAATATTAAAAGCTATATTTATAATAATAGTTCAGTTATTATCCTGACCACTGTTCCACTTACATTTTTATGCTCTGAAACTACATAATATTGTGGTGATTCTTTTAGAATACAGGAAATAATAATACTTATTACCAAAGGTCATTCAATTAGTGGGCATAGCATGGCAAAGGTACGTTTGAAATTCCTATATCATTCGACACAAGTAATCAGTAATCATAGTGAGACTTTTGAAAGATGGATTTACAAATCGATATAAGACAAACATTATTAAAGCAAGCAGCACAGAAGAAACAGTAGGTATAAAATTTTGAGCTGTGTTGAACAAGCTTAAAACTAAATGATTGAAATAACTGAGATCGGACACCAATTAAAGTTTCAAAAGGAAAACACAAGCGATTCATGTTCAAGACATACCTCCTGTCAAAATATTCCTCCTTAGCTCTAACGAGTTCAGTTTTACCGGACTCGTGAGAGAACTGCCTCCGCAAAGTGTTCTTATACAACGACATTGTAATTTATCACAACTTTGTAAAATAAACACAAACACGTAAATTGATAGTCAATGATAAAACAAATTGTTTAAACACATTCTGATAGCGTAGTCGATTGGTTGAGTGATAATGAAAAGATTTCATTGAAGGCACAGTCGAGTATGCGAGATAAAACAGGTGGGGTGAGATGCGTGCGCGCTGACTACCGACTGGCTATGGCAACCGTAGGAAGAAGACTCTTGGCGTCCTAAGTGACAGTTCTGACCTTGATGCGTTCGCCGAGCGATTATTATGAACTAACGCCACGAACGGACCAATGCCTGTCTAAGGATGCATTTAGATAAAAAACAGTTCCGCAAACACTAACCGGCTCGGAGTCTTAGACTTCGTTCGGTTTAAGCTCCGATATAGTTACCGGAAATCTGTATTCAATGTGAAAGCGGTTGAAGAGATCTTATCAAGCATTCATACAAATCTCAATCCTGACTGAGAGGTGAGCAACCTCTATGAAGTTCAACACGTTATACCAACGTGATCATTATATCTAATGTTTCATTTATATAAACAGTTGTATTAATATCTAGCGATATCTGGAAGCTAGATAATGTTATAATTTCTTTGTCATTGTTATTCTGTGATACAGATTTGAAATGTGGTCTGATAATCCCAACATCTATTATTATTGTCTTATGACTGACTAAAAAATAAAAGCCATCTGAAATGCAATAGCTTCGCGCGTAATAAAACTACAGTTTTTAAGTATAACGACATGACCATTGTCCTTAGCTACATGAATGTCTTTAACTGATATATTTTAAAATGATGAGGTCTACGCTTGTCTTCTTATTGGCTTGACCTTTACGTGCATATGTTAGTAAATAATTGGCATAGTTGTTGAAGTTACAGAGATTATCTTTTAAAATCATCAATATCCGTTCCTGAAGTATGTAGCTCATGCAGTAATTTTTTTGAATATTATAAAATTCAATGTTTGGATACAGATACAGGTATACTTAGTACAGGATTACTTAGTACTTAGTACTAGTATAGATACAGGATTACTTAGTAGGTACACGACCTACTAAGTAATCAAATTATTTGTTTTGATAACATTTTAAATATTATTTAATACCTATTTACTGCGTAATGCATACATTTGTTATCTTTTGCACAATGTATCTTTTCTTTAGCCATGTTTCATTCTTTTTACTTTAGCATAATTAATTTTATAATTCAGCCAATAATCAATTTCATAATTTCTCATACTTGATTTGATTCGTTCCGTTTTAACAATTTTGTGTTTTAACAATGATCGTAGTAGTCTATTGCTTCCATACTGGCATAATCCTTATATAATGTGTGCCTTTGGTCGGTCAGTTTGGCCGTACCATTAGAAGTTAGGTGACAATGTCAACACCAGCATTGACCGATATACACGTCACGGTTTCATCAGAAACCGGTGTGTTGTGATCATTGGCGTCCGTAGAAGGGTGGAAAGTTGTTCAAGTTCACAGGCTAATTGCTAAGCGCTTATAGCATTGACCATAACTTTCAACACGACAGAAAGTTTGAAAGATTCAGAGCGGAAGAAAATGAACTACAAACATATTGTGGATACTTCGCACAACACTATCTAGCCTCAAACTAAACAGAGCTTGTATGATGGGAACCAGATAAAAGCGATATAATATATTATATGTACTAGAATACGATTGAACAATGAACACCGTCTGGGTGTTCAAGAGAACAAACAGAAACCGGCTTGTCGTAGAACCTTAAAAGTTCGAAAACATGTGTCAAGTGCACGAAAGGAGCCTCTTTCAGGCACACTTAAAATCCTTTCACCACACTTGGTTCGAAAGAACCAGTGACACGATAAGAAGAAGACCACACAAATATTTGTTCACGGTATAGATCGAACCCACAACAGCCTACGACGCAGAAGGCAGGGTTACTAGTTACTACCAACTGAGCCAAAAGAAACGATACTTATACCGTTGTATTCTAGACCGGTAAACTTGTCCAACTATTCAAAGAACTATAAATATGCGAGCACCCCATGCCATGACCTCTATGGTAGTAGTAGATAATCGTTTCAGTCAGTCCGTCATTAACAAGTGGGTGGTAACCACAGCAGCCCATGCAATTATTCTAGCTGTGCACGTCATCATCATTTAATATGGTTCCGAGAATAAGCAATAACTTTAACGTTTGTTTCCGACATGAAAACTCAGATTCATAAAATATTATAAAACTAGCGACCGACCGCGGCTTCACTCGCCTCGTTTTCCTTGTATAAAAAGATCTAAGATACCTTACCACCAATTTCCAGCCAAATCGGCTCAGCCGTTCTTGAGTTATAAATAGTGTTACTAACACGACTTTCTTTTATATTTAGAGTATAATATCCCTGGTAAACCGCTCAACCTAGAGCAAGGTAGTAATAAATGATCCTTGTAACAGTAGTCTGCATGGTACTGCACTTCCTACTGACAGCCGATGCAGCATAGTAACGCGAAATACCTTAAAAGCGCTTTTCGGGATCCATGTTATGAGCTGCTGCCTTTAAATGCATCCTTACTTCAGTCGATCGTACCGGTCTTCCGGTCTATTGGACAACAGAGAATGGGACGAGGGTTTGTGCTTGCACCTGCGCAATTACTTGTCCAACTTCACGCTTCACGCGAATATTTTAAAAGCCCTGCGGCAGCGATGGGGTGTTGACGGTGGGGTTAAGGTACCGATGTAGCTAATGCTTTAGTTAACAGCCCACAGGTAGGCGGTCAGGAAAAAGTGGTTGCTGCCGGAGTCGATTAAGATGTGACTAAGGCAGTACGACTGTCTGTGACTAGGTTCCGGCACCACGACTGTCGACAAAGCAGCCTTATTCAGGATCACTCTGCTTTTCTCTGCACAGAAGAGGGGTCTAGAAAAGGTGTCCTAATAATAGTTCACCCATCAGCTAGGTGCCAAACCCCGGGCGTCTATACATCGTAAAACGAGGATCGCAAGATACAAAAACCAATTAAATAAGATTTCTAAATTCCTTACGACTTGGCATTGCTACATGGAACGTTAAAACTCTTCAGGATAACGACCGAAACTCATGGCCATAGAAAACAACTACTCTCTTATCAAGAGAGCGCTGCCAGTTGCTGCTGCTAATTTTGTGCGACTCACTGATCGTGACTGGAAGTACCATGATCTCAAGCAACAGACAATTAACTTCAGCAAGGTGCTAATCATACCAGTCCTATTATATGGTGCAGAAACATGGTGCCTTTACAAAACAGATATCAAGAAACTCGACCCATACATTTTAGATGTTTAAGATCTATATTAAAGATCAAGTAGCAGGACCGCATACCCAATATTGAGGTTCTGAAATGTATGGCATGGAATCACTAGGTACGTGGAATGGTGTGGAATAGTCTGGACACGTTATTCTTATGGATGACCACTGTTTACCTAAAGCTGTTTTTTAGTCAGAGATGGCGGAGGGTAAGCGAAAGCACGGTGGTCCACATCTGCGTTACAAGGATGTGTTCAGAAGACATCTAAATTCCTGCGATATTAAATGAGATTGTTGGGAGGAGCTTGATTCACAAACCCACTCACCCGTTTAATTATCAAAAACATTCGTTTAAGAATTAGTTTGGCCTAGCGAGCCATATTAGGGCTCAAGGGCTCACGCTAGGAAATTAATTTAATTAGTTAGGATTTTAATTAGGTTTTAGTAGTTTAAGTACTTTTTTGTTTTAATTTTAGCTAGGGACACCGTCGTCGAAACCACAGAAACGTAAATAGTATTTTTCTGTGAGATCGAAACCGATGAAGAGGAATATATAAATGAAGTAAACCAACAAAATAAGTTAGTATACAACTACTAAAAGTGACTTATCACTTTCACTTTCGATCACGTGTACCTACATGCGTGAGAGTGCTGTCTCCCACTGGTACTCGGTACTTGATATTACGACACTTGCCACCGTATTCCTTGTGATATAATATGTGGTAATAGCTGGCTTCTGTGGCTGAAATGGAAATGGACTGGACATGTGCAACGAATGGCAGAAGACAGGTGGTCCAAAACGGTAACGAATTGGTACCCCCTTGATAAAAAGCGTAGACCAGGCAGACCCCGAAAACGATGGATTGACGACATCGTAAAAATAGCAGGTAGCGCTTGGAGTAGAGAAGCTAGGGACAGAACCAGATGGAGGCAAATGGAGGAGGCTTTTACCGCTCTAGGCGGTCCTTATTTATAAATTGAATAGTTTAGCTATTCCTTAAGTAAAAAGGAATTTAAATATAAGTTAATAATATAAGAATGTAAACTAGTTAGAATAAGGGAAATAAAGCTTTTTATCTTTATCTTTTTATAATAGCTGGCTTCTAAATAATCACATCAGCTGCTATTGAAAAAGAAAATGAATAAGTACATTGAGTTAGAAATACTAAACTAGGTTAGGGTTTAATTTTTTTCTGATAAAGGACTTTCACGTGCCAAGAGTTAATAGACATCTAGATTTAACCAACCTATGTAGCAATAAAGTAATATAACAAAAACATGCCTTTTGAGAAAACATATAACTACACTAAAGTGTAAAAGTTCTTCTGTCGTGCGGACCTTCTTTGGTTTGTTGAGACTATATTTTCTATAGCAACGAAGGTGCCAAACAAAAGTAAATTGTTAAATTATACAAGCAGAAACATTCGTTTCGTTTACAAACTTAGGTTGCCTTACTAAAATCACTTGAATTTTCATAAATCGCATCAGTAAACAAACGTACAGTATACCTACCATCGTATTTTTTGAGGACAACCACTTGTCATTATAAGATGTCCCCGGATGTTTGCTAGTATTACCGAATATGCTAGAGTTAAAGTCTATCACAAAAGACAATACCAACAACATAACCAATACAACTCACGAAGATCTCGTTCAAACGTGCTGAGAATATTATAAAGAAGGACGATATAGAATGTTTATACACTGTTTGAACAAGCAAATATGTACAGCAACGGTTTTATGGCAAGTTTAATGCCACTAAGCTACATTAGAATATTATATTTGAGCCAAAAAACGAAACAACTTCGTTTCGAACAGCCTTATCAAGAAAAGTGTAAAACTAGGGCATTTTATTTGTGACACAAATGATTCGCTAAACATTCGATAGCTGGACGCACGAAATGCACGTAACATTGCTTTCTTTCGATCTTAATCATCAATGATAAAATGAGTCGGCTGAAATAGTCAGGCAGTGCATGATTCTTTTGTGACTTTGCACTACCTGTCCGTCTTGTCTTGACTTAAAATAGAAATAATCACAATACGACCACTAAGAATTGTTTACAATTACTTTTATGTAAATAGCTTTTACTTTCTTTAACGTCCTTGTTAACTTTGCTCGTTTATGCCTATTTCAAACCTCAACACAATGTGAATGATTCAAGAAATGCAGAATTCTTACGAGCAGTTTGAGTTATGAAATGGTTTGCCGGCAGCACGACACGTAATGTTGAACAAGTGACACGCAAACATACGAATGCTTAGAACCGAAAGCCAGAAATATGAATAACTCGGGGAAGATCTAGAGGTCCAGGCAAAGGCTACGCTTTCAGAATTCTAAAGTATAACAACTTCGAAAATTCTAGAAGGCAAACAGGGACAAGAAGGATATGTTAAATCGGCAAAAGGAGCTCAACAATAGAATCACAATAGATCGAGTGACGGTACGACTTGGTCTATCTGCTAGACCCTAGCAGATAAACGCTAGTAATATGATTTATGTGACCAGAGGGTTTCAAGGAGTGTAAACTAACTGTTACAATTACGCGTTTTTTACTATGCGGTGAAATAGTAAGTAGTAGGTAACATACTTCTCGTTAGTCTCCGAAAGGTCTTGATTAAAAATAATGAAATTAATATAGTTTAATTCAGGCACGATTTCAAAAAAACAAATACCTTTTGAAGTAGTAATATACAAAAGTACTCTACTCTTTCCGCAAATTAGTCGGTTTATCTCACCATCTAAATTAGGTAAGTAAACAATAAAATAGAGGTCTGCCACAATGTAATAAACCTTGTAAAATATTACCAACTCACGTTTCGAGCAACAATGACAAATGCACATAAGGAGCAGAAAAATAAGTAATAGCAAAATTACACTGAACTGTAGCACACAACAGTAATCTGGCATCTGGGCAGTGAACGCCAGTATGGAGTCATTTATTAGTTTTTCGAACCTAAAAAGTTCTAGAAACATCTGTCAAGTGCATCAAAGGAGCTAAGAAGAAGTTCGTACAGAATTTTCAATCGTGCTGAAGATGTTCCAACTGATGTAATAGCCATCTATTGCTCAAACTCCGCTGTCAGTAATGAGTACCTTAAGCTGAAGGTTAATTCAACGCATCATGGCATATCTGGGTCGCCACGCCAGTGATATGCAGCGAGACCTGAAGAAACCATAGTTGTGTACTGACATCCTTAGGGTGACCCACATGCTCAGTGGTTTAGCACCAATTTGAGCGGAAAGGGTGCGCGGCGCAGTGCAAGAGAATGGGAACAAGGAATATATATTATTAATTTATGATGCACTATTGTAGTACCATCTTAAACAGTAAACAGAAAATTGTGATACTCTGAATCTAAGGTTTATTGATAAATGATGAAAGATTTAGGTACTTAGGAAAGCAAATAAAAACTTTCATATTGGATTAAGGATCTGGACATGCTGTAAGATTATATAATCAAATTCACCATTCTGCCGAAAAATGTAATGAAATTACTAGTGATTGACGAGGACTGAGTTGTTAATACGGGTATTTTAAACTTGCTCATATAAGTAACGGTGTTCGGCAAACTTTTAGCTATATACCTACAAAAGATAGTTCGTAGACTAGGATTTCAATTTATTTAGTTCTGCAGGTTGGTGGAACATTTAAAGTACTGCCTACGTTTATCTAAGTTGGAGTGGCACCACACTGGAACTTTATTGCTATGTTTATATTTGTCATGTAAAATCATCATACAAAAAAAAACCGTAGGAACCAAACCGTAGTTTGTTACTTGTTCTTCTAGGCTTGGTCGCATGGAACTGGCACCTAAACTCACCTAGCTATAAGACGTTTCAAAAGGTTCCTTGTGATACAACTGGCTATTTTTTTTCATTATCAGTTTTATTGGAATCGTGAGCTGCAAATTATATATGGATATTCACGATTTGCAAGAAACAAAACCATTAAATTGTCATTACTTCGAGTAATTTGAACATGCTGAACAGGTCTAACGAGGCTCACTTCTAATAATGTCATGAGACTAGGACGTTAACGGCATGTTAGCCTCTTTAGTATAATTTGTTTATAAGTATGAATTACTCCTATCTACTATCATTAATAATGATAAAGCATGATATCAATAGGGTTACTTGGGTAAGTACTGGTGGAACTATTCAAATCAATTATTGTTGTAAATTGGTCCATCATTGGCATCAGTTTTGGTACAGAAAATGTCGATGCCAGCCTTGACCCTCTGATAAAATGTTTATACAATAATGTTAGTAAACATGTAAACATGTGATACATTTTGTATCACTTACGGCCATGTACCGGACCTTCGTCGTCTGTGAGTCCGCGGCTCATCAGGCAGCGCGTGCAGCAGCGCTTGGGGGATCAGACTCTTGGAAGGTCTCCTCCTCGTCAGCCGGTACTCCGGTCTCTCAGCTCTCTCCAACGCGCTCTTGCAGTACCGCAGGGTTGATAGCTCGCCCTCTGACCCGCACCACAAGTTATCCATCGACAACATTACGAAAGCTTACACGTTTAGCAGACTTCAGCACATCACAAAACTACGGGATACCGATTCCGCAACTGCACCAACGATGATCAACTTTAGAAGTTATTTTGCAATCAAACGTTGTTTTGGCGCAGCAACCTTCTGGTTTGACGGCGAGTCGACGCGCGAATTGTTGCAAAATTTTGGAATGAAGCCTGTACGGTTTATACTGCAAGGTTGAGCGAGAGTTGAGGCTCGAAGCTTGGAAACTGAATTATTGAGGTGTGCGGAAACTGCGGTTTCGAACGCGCAAAGTGGTACACACGTCCGCTTACGCGACTGAATACGTGAGACCGCGCGAGGAGCGGCTGACCGACTGCCGCTCCTCCGTCGTGATATTGCTTGAACAACCAGCCTGCCCCGCCTGGGAACTAGGTCCCGCCATCGACTTGAAAAGAATTCTAAAATTAAAAACAAAAGGCGTTAGCTGGCCTAGGTAACTTATAATTTTTATAGCAATTCTTAACGAGCTGGATGGTGAACAGGCTTGAAAGGTTGAACAGGTGCTGCATTTGTTTCGACAGATTAACTGCAAATGTTATTGATGCGAACGCGTGTCTGTCTGGGACAGATTCCTGTGTTCTGAAAAACAAGGCATTAAACCAACCATTAGGCATTAGGCAGCCTACAAGAAAAACGAAAGTAGGTTTTTCTTCACACCGAAAACACTCAACCGCTCCTACTAGTACTACGTAGGTGAAAAAAGGAAAATGTTCACGTATTACAGACAAACATTTTGATAATAATATTACTATACATTATTATATGTATTATCTATACTAATATTATAACGCTAAAGAGTTTAATTGAATGAGATCGAATGAGAGATTGATTGAACCGCTAAATCTCGGGAACTGCTGGTCCGAATTGAAAAATATTTTTTGCGTTGGAACATAATATCGAGGAAGGCTATATTATTATGTATAACATTACGCTATTTTATACTAGCGACCCGTGCGCAGCTGGTGCGGATCGCTAGTTTTATTATACAAATATTTAAGTACTTAATTTTACTCTATTTGTGTGACACTAAATGCCAAGTGCCTTATCGAAAATGTCAAGACGCTTCTCACAAAAATTCTAGACTCGAGATAACTTCTTCAAGAAAGAGTTCGTTCGTATTTCTCCGAGAATTTATCTAAATAGTCCTCAGGTCATGCAGCCATAAATGGATGAGCGTGTAGTGTTCGGCGCATGTTCAATAATTATACCCACCGACCGCGTGTGAGATAGGCTTTATCAGTAAATTGACGAACTGTGTCCACTTCAACCTGTTTATAATGATTGCCAGAATTGTTATCTTTTTAATGCCATTAAATTTTAAGAGCATTGTTGGCTAGAGCTTAGTTTCAGTGAATCATTGTTAGTTTTTTTCAATTTTGTAATCTCTTGCGCTTAGTAAATTATTATTTATGTATTTTTAATGCCCGAAATAAAAATCTATTAAGTATTATTATTTATTTGTTTTTTAATAAAATGATAATGCCTATAGTCTTGCTAGAATTGTCCTTTCACTCGTTTCGAGAGCTAGTTATTTCATTCTAATTGCAGCGAGACTCAGTAGACCAAATAAATCCGCCGCGATTTCGAATGTTAATGTCCTGAGTTTCACTTTTGCGTGATGTTTATCCTCTCGAGTACATTTCGCTGCAGTTAGCATTGTGCTAACTTACTGACCAAATATCGTCAACATACGAACAGTGAGGATGTCGTCATGTGGTCAGTTCAGTATTACAACCACAAAGATACGAAAGAAAAGTTTGTATGTGATGGAAAATAGATGTAGTATGAAATGGCTGTTTTCATTTAAAGCGTTCGTCAAAAGGATCCCACTAATATTACTATTACAATTACTACTAGCCCGTAGAGTCCTACTGTTTAGCAAAGGCCTCCCCCCATTTTCGACAGTCACTACGATCTTCTGAAGTTGCCAGTCCCGCAGAATCCAGCTCGTCCCTTCATATAAATGCGGAGGTTTGTATGGATGAACGGATGTTTGTTACTCAACAACGCCAGAACGGTCATCTTGATGAAATGTGACACAAAGATACATTATAGTCTGGAATAGCACATAGGACTTTTCTACGTTATTGTTTAGTTTTTCCGCGAGGACTCATATTATTAAAAGTACCTATACTAGTATTTCATATATCAGCTATCTGGTTCCCATGGTATAAACTCTGCTTAGTTTGGGGCTGGATAGTGTTGTGTGGATTATTTATTTATTACTCATACTCATATTATTTTTTGCAATTATCATTTTACATCATCATCATCACTGACGTGACGACTGAAGAAGTCCACTGCTGGACATTGGCCTCCCCTACACATTTCCAGGAAGCACGACTCTGACCCCTTTCCATCCACCGACTTCCTGCGATCTTAATAATGTTCGCGGTCCATCTGGTGGGTGGTGCCTTACTTTTCGTTTTATGTTACATAGTGAGGTCTTAAACTATTAATTGAGCTCTCACTATTCGGCTGTTCCGTTCGTTTAACAGTTAGAAGGTATCAGTGTTTTAGAACGCCAGGCGTAAACTTTACAAGCGGTTGTTAAATGCCGTGGATGGTGGTCACTGAAAGTCGTTTAGTATTTCTCCAAGGAAAGTGTCTGACTGCCGACTGTTACTACGTCTTGTTTCTTGAGTGTAGTTAAAAGTTGGCTGATTGTTGCGTGAATCGAATTAGGTATTCCAGCAGTGGACCATCGTGAGCTAAGTACTAGTACTAAACAGTTTATTTTGTGAGATGTGTAGTGAAGCAAACATATCAAAAACAGAAGGCATATGATGAGAGAGAGAACGGGAGGATAATGAACATCACGTTATTGTAAACCTCGTTATGACGATGCCAGTTAAGCCACATGCACACTGGAGCAATTCAACCATGGATTTTTTGTTTTGGCAGCGAGGAGAGCCAGAAAATGTTTTTTTTCAATACCCTCAAAGAGGCTGTCTCCTATAGGACAATTATTCATCGCCAGATAAAAAAAGTAATAATCGAAATATTTTTCTGCTCCAGTGTACATAGACCTTAACAATTTCACAGTGGAAAAATATTGGAATTGTTATAACTGGGTGTACATTAACTGGCCGTACATTAACCGGACCCTCAAAAACGCTATAGAAAAACATTTTTGCTCAGTCACCTTCCACCAATTAAGGCAATTAGGATTAACGACAGTGTCGGCATGTGTTCGATTCAAAGCCGTAGGTCAAGTGTCATTGTCCCAAAACCGTGGTAGAGTGCGCGCAAGTAAACTCTGGCACGTGAATGATAGCGGAAAACATAAATCGACTCTTCTATACCAATATTATAAAGAGAAAAGATATGCATTCATACTGTTTGTAATGCATCAAAAACTACTGTGCCGATTTCAAAAATTCTTTCACCATTGGAAAGCTATATTCACCCTGAGTAACATAGGCTATAATGTATGTGTTTAAAAAATAAATGTCTACCCGTGCGAAGCCGGGACAGGCCGCTAGTTTTTTATAAACGACTTGTTGATGGAACATGCATATATTGCATATGGTCTACTTGATGGTAAGTGGTAACCATCGCCTATCAAAAAGCATTATCTCGTAGGTCACGCACGTCAAGAACGTGCCCTGTAATGCACTAAAACACGAAATATATTTTCCGATCACAAACATGAATGGGGAAATCGAATTTGCAATGTGTCTAATGCAAGTTCATCTTTGCCTTTGGATGATTATTTCCAGTCCTTTTTTTTCATGTTTTCCGGCATCAGTCACGCGCAGAGTTATCTTGCGCGCACTCTAGGCACAGAAGATGATTGTTACAATACGGCCGGCTCATCTGGCGGGTCTGAAGTTAGCCGTTTGGCGAATCTTCCGTCAGTCATTGTCCATTTTCACGCAAACAGCTCACTTCAGACCGGCCAAGATCTGCCGGCAGTATTGTTACATGATGACTGTTTTGGGACTGGTGAGTCATGACGTGAGAACGGTCATTTCCGCATTATTTCCCGGAAACCATGATACCTGATCGCATGGAATTAGGTGTCACATGTTGCTTTCGGATTAGAGTTTCAGGGTTTAGTAACATGACACCGTAAGCTAGGAACATGCAGCGATAAGAGGTTTAGATGTCAGGATATGAAATTGTTTCAAGTAGGAGGTGCCATACCTACATGCTCAAAGTAAGTTTTTATCAGAAAGTAAAAACTGAAAGAAAGTACCTACCAATAAACCGATGTTAAAGACGGACGGAGAGGCTGCGCATGTGTATTGAGCTTTGCTTTGTAAGAAAATGTATAGGGTTGTTTTATTGTTACTCTTATTTTCATTTTCTTTTATCTGCTGACCTTTTTTTATATTTCTTTTTATGTTAGTTTAAGATAATACTTTCCAAATATGATAAATTAGCTTGAAGTATGATGGACTGCATTTTCCGCTAATGTCTCAATATTCCAAGAACTAAGCACCATACAGCATCTGTCCAGTTTAGTACAATGTCACATGATCATGTCAGCAGCGGGCGAAACCCTACAAGAACGCTCCCGGATGACTACAAGTAGAGAAAAGTGACGTGATATAGTGAGGCGTGCCACAGCCACTGATAAAAATAAATCATAAGGTTCATGACGACCAAGATTGCTCTGACATGAGTGATGCGACTGAGAAGAAGAAATGTTATTAAATAAATGAATTAAGCTGTTCTCAAATTCATTCCTCAAAGTTTCCATGCCGGCCACTTTTTTGTTGAGTCTGACGTGAGTTACTGCAAGGAAGGACGTTATTTTGTGTGTGTGGCAACAGAACCAGGGCACGGAACACAAAAACAACAAAACAAGTAGGCTACTCTAGCACAACACATAAGGTACTACAGAAAGTATCAAAGTCTCTGAATTTGATCTCAGGTTGTTTATCTATTTGTAGACTACTAGTCTAGTATACTGTAGGTACGTACCTTTCTTCTTCATCAGCAATATCTTTACTAGTAGTTGGCGGTCTAGATTTACACATCATGTCCATCTTTAAAGCCCAATTTATATATTTCCTGTTATTTACTTTTCTTTTTCGTCCCTCCCGAAAGGAAACAAAACAATGATCTGTCAGCTAGCTATGGGCGATTACTACTATATTTTATCGAATTAGTCGATTGTTCGGTTCAGTCGATAAAAGTCGATAACAATTGAAACTAGTCGATTGTTATCGACTGACGGCGCGTGCGGCGTGCGGCGCGCGGCGACAACGGCTAGCACCAACTTTACTTTACTATTTGCCGCGCGGTCACGCCACGCAACCACGCAACGCACCTAACTACTATTTTTGCCGCGCGGTCACGCATTCACGCAACGCACCTAACTACTATTTTCGTGCGTACTACTGAATCAGTAGTTACAAAAGACGGTGCGTCGGGCGTGCGCTGCGCTACAAATCTATAGATTAAGTTCGTGCGCCGCTACTTAATGCAGTTATTATGTGATTTAAGTTATTACATTAATTAATTTGTTTTAAAGTATAACAAATTACGAATAGAAGGGTAGGTAAAAGTAAGGAAAACACAGACTAGAACAAAAATTAAGTAAAAAAGGTACTTATAGATACTTATTTGAAACATATTTTCTTACAGAAAATCAACTTATAGCTAGAAATCTACCTTCTAACATAATTTTGGTAACTATACTTTTTACTTGACAAGGTCAATTTTACATTTCTATAAAATGTATATTCATAATATTAAAATATACTACATAAGTGTTAACATTAAATGCAACCGAAGTATTATTACTTAGAAACAATCGACGCAACACCGTCCCGCCCCCGCATGCACCGCCCCACGTGGCCTTCCGCAGCGCAGTTCGCCGCACCGCACGCATACTTACATGTATAGTAGTTAGTAGTTTGTCGATTGTTATTCGAATAATCATGGGGAGGAACTACTAAATCGACAATCGAATGCGCAGTAGCGCAATTTTCGATTCATTCGATTGTTTTTTTTGAAGCAATCGCCCATCGCTACTGTCAGCTCCGTAGACAGATGATCTGTCAGCTCAGAGTTCAGCTGTCTGTCTCTCCAGTACTGTCAGTTTCAAAACTTGGAAATGACATTGTCATTGTCATGTCAAGAGAAGTAATACCACAGAATATAAAATAACACACAGTAACAGTAAAAGGCAACGCCATCTATCTTACTAAGAAGTATACGTACCCAACTTTCATGAAAGTTCCGATTTTAGTGAAACCTAGATGGCCACAAAGTAGCACAGTAGGTGAAAAACCTGAACTGAGTAGGATAGTTTTAAAAACTCATTATCATGTTTCCATTAGCCTGAGGTTAAGAACATTGTTACTAACCTGAATGTATTCAGTCTATCAGCTATATTAGTCAGCGGGGTCTTGCGGAGAGGTCCCGGGGATCCTCCAGGGGAACTCTCTCTTGACTCCGCTGCCATGGCCCTTGCTACTGCCAAATCTTGCTCGTTCATTTCTAAAATCATTACACATTCTTATTGTTAATCAATCTTTAGTCATCAAATTGTCAAGCATTAATTTGAGAAAAGTTAGGGAAATATGAAATTGATGCTATGAAAAGGACTGGTAGCGCCATCTATTGAGGATTACAAAGTAACCAACTTAATCTTTTCAAGCCTTCAGGTAGGTATAGGCTCCATCTGTGTGTGAGTGCCATAAGTGGGTAAATAAAGTACCAAGGGAATAGGTAGGAGTAAATTTAAAGTATGATAATCTAAAACAAGAAAATTGGATCCTGTATTCTGGCCAAGGCAAACTCCCCAGCAAGCAATCGTTCATTAAAAGTAACGAGCATAGGACTCGTTATAAGGCATTATGTGATAATAATAGAGTGCCTTATAAGTTGTTATGTTATAATAAACGTTCACCGGTGTATTAACTGACCAAAGATATAGGCTACCTAACTTATCAAGCGTAATTTTAATAATGGTTAGTCTTAAAAACTATTGCAGCTGACTAACGATAACAAATTAATTAATCTTGTAATAACCCAAGTTTTATTATGCTACTAATAATGTGTCAAGTGCACGAAAGGAGCCTCTTTGAGGCGCATTTAAAATCCTTTCACAGAAAGGCTAAACTAATTTGAAGCTAGAAGGTGTAGTGTGAATTATCCACAATATAAAAAAAACCTTTGGATGGAGAGGAGCCTATAAAAATATGGTTAAATATAATTAGAATGAAAATAGGCCTTTAAGATTAGGTTGACCTAAGTTTATTTACCTACTAAACCTCGTTACGAGGCCTCTAAATGTACGTTTTGGAAGTACGCAAGGCATTTTGATGTAAGAGGGCGTTTTTGATCCCTCTTCCTAAGGGTGGCGTAGGCCGCTGGCGATGGCGATCAGTAAAACGCTGTCAAATTTAACAGCGATATTTGACAGCATTTCATTGATCGCCATCGCCAGCGACCTAGGTGTGCGCAGGTCTTCAGTGAAACTCTGTCAAATATGACAGCGATATTCGACAGCGTTTCACTCATCGTCAAATAATTAAAAAAGACCATAACTTTCAGACCGAATCATAAAAGAATACTCGTAGTGGTACCTACCGAATCCAAGAGTTTGATATTATATCAATCGCTTGCACTAGTCGTATGACCTAACTTGCATAAAAGTTAACTAAATCCAGAAATCTCTTAAACCCGTTTCAAAGTTTGATCGAATACGTCATTGAACAATTTTTATTGTTTGCTTTATATACCATAGAATTAAGTGATATCATCGTCTTACCAACCTACCAAAATGTATACCATAAACAGCACGCAAAATAATTACCTAGGTAGGAACCTATGCAAGCAGGTGGTTTGGTATTCAAATAGGTATAGGTGAGCAATACGATAAGGTATCAATGTACTAGGTACCCAAGTAGCTAGGTAGCAGATGTTTTTTTTTTAACGTATTTCGTCCCAAAGCACTAGAGCCTATGGCAAAGTGGAGTGGATGAACATAGATAACATAGATTGGTGAAAAAAGTTCGGGCGAAAAGTTTGGTCTTGGCTCGAATATAAGAAAATTTAAGAAGATTATATTATATTGACAGAATGGCTACAAAACATATTAATACAGGCACCTATATTATTAACAATCTTTGGCTGTTTAGTTTAGTGTCTAAATCACACCACCAACTCAACAAATATCCAGATAAAAAACCCGTTTTCAATACGACGCCAGGTAATTTTAAAAATAGATAAAATAAACAAAAACGTGTGAGCAAACATACCAATAAGTGATGATTTACAATTGGGAAATCATCATCAATTATATTTTTATCTAGCGTAAAAAAAATTAAAGACTTACTTCAAAAACACTCCACTAACACGTTCCGTAAAATATTCCAAAACACGATCACTTCACTTCAAGTTCATTATTCAACGTACGAAAATAGAATATCTCGTATGTTGGTAGTGTCATACGTGTGCACGCTTCAGCCGGCGAGATTTGTATGACAGACAATGGTACTGGTTCGGGGTCGTCGGGTCGCAGGCTGTGTGTTCTACAGCCTTAATTGAACAGCTGGTGAATTCTTTATTATAATTTACCAGGACCGACAGAATCCATGGCTGGTGAATTCGGTTTAGCCGGATTTTGTCCGGACGAAATAGTCAGTGGCTGGTGAATTATATCCAATTGGAATTTATCCGGAACGAAAGACTCCATGGCAAGTGAATTCGGTTCAACCAAGATTTATCCGGAACGAATGAATCCATGGCTGGTGAATTCTGTTCAACCATAGAGTCTTTCAGACTCCATGGCTGGTGAATTCGGATTAACCGGAATTTGTCCAGACGAATTTGTCCGTGGCTGGTGAGTTATTTTAAACTGAAATTTATCCGGAATGAAAGACTCTATGGCTGGTGAATTCGGATCAACCGGAATTTGTCCAGCGAAAAAGTCCGTGGCTGGTGAATTATTTTCAACCGTTTTTTTCCGGAACCTAAGAATCTCTCACTAATTACCCCGTTTGCAAACGGTCTAGAACACTACCTTGAACATTAGAGTTCTAGGTTTTGCCAAGGCAACGTTAGCATCTTTATATTTAGCCTAGGATACAGTTCCTCTCAGCTCAGTTTCTCTTTAAAATATAACTACAGCCTACCATAAATGGTTGCATGCAGTAAATAAGCAAGTTATTTATTAAAAAAAAAACACTAAGACATGGTTTTCACGTAAGTATCTGCGGTGTCAATCAAAACCGATCAAGTTATTGATTACTAAATTCGATTCTTGAAAGTTGTAATAAGTATCGAGTACCTAGTACGACCACTCGATACTTTTGTATGCAGGTGTAGAGTCTGTTCAAAAAGAGAACCGTCGCGTCGGCGTCGTGGGATTGGAGGGCGCTGCTGTGCTTAATCACCTTTTTTGTTTATTGGGCAATACAATAGCGCGTCTGTTGCGTTTTGATCCTATCACAACTAGTTGTACTATTCCTTTATTTAATTTTTATGATGCAACATGCTGAAAGAAAGAATGGGATGAGCTGCCATATAAAAATCGAAATGTTAGTTCTCAATTTGGCCACGACGGCTCTCTTTCTGAACAGACTCTACTATGTGTACTAGGTGTTTTCTGTACGCTGTGTTTGTAGTTAATGAAGTAAGTCACGGTCGTCTATAGAGCCATTCACTTGGTTCCGAGTGCGATATCAATCAATGGACAAGGCGATTGTTGTAAGTAATCCACTTTCACGCCACATGCCGTGGGCAGATCAAAAATGCAGGGCGTTACAGTGCGTAAAAATACCACTCTTGAAAAAACTGAAGATTCATGCGCAAGCCCATGTACCTTCCTACCCTATATCACCTAGAGCTAGACTGACATAGCTTTAAATGACGTTTTCATTACTCATACTCTGAAAGTAGGTCTGAAGTTGCCTGAGGGGCCTAATTGAAAGTAAAACTTTCAGCCCTAGGGAGAATCGCTTTCTACTGACAGCTGTCAAATTATAAAAAAAAACAAGTTCTATTTTATTCAACCATGTTCCAACTTTCTAAAGTCTTTCTAACTGCAAGGAGGTTGTTCAACCAAATTCCAACTTTTTATTCAGCAAGTAGGTTGGAAACCCATTACAACGGTAAGAAGTTTAAAAAGTCTAATTAGAGCGCAATGTAATATTTAAATTTAAATAACTTAAAGATAGTATTAAATAAATAATATATCTTCTAAATTACTTGATTAGTGTATAGCTTCAACTATTTATTTAAAATAACATAGATTTAAATTATGAAAATGAAAATAATGGCTGAATAATACTGGCGAGCCGAAGCCGAAGGCCCGCCAGAGAAAAAGAAAAAAAAACCGGGAAGGCGGCAATTCAATCTTCATTTTCACTAATTTTTCTTTCATGTTTTTATTTTTACTTTCCTTGTATTCGTAATGAAAAGCACAGTGTTTACCTCGGGTGAAAGTCTTTTGAGTCCCTCAAGCTCCATTGGCGCCCTCGCTAACGCTCTGGCGCCAAACCCGTCTCGGGACTCAAAAAACGTGACTTTCAACACTCAGGTAACAATGTACTATTAAAATGATCCTTGATGCGATGCTGGATGCAACTGATTATATTAGGTTAAAGACTAAACGAGACAGAAAATCTTCAAAATCGATTTTAGGCGTTTATTTTCATAATTTGTACTGTAGTATCGGGAGTAGGAGCACTGAAATCCTGCAACTTAGTAAAACACCTAGGTTTTCTTCTTCCTGCCCTAATCACATCTTATGTGGAGTCGGCACAACATTATGTTCTCCTCTTCCATTCTCCTCTAACAGCCGGCATCTCTGTATTCATTTCTCTCTAAAATACCTAGGTATCTTCAGAAATTGCACAGCCGATGAGTTTTTTTTTTAATGCCATAGCTGGCAGACGAGCAGACGGCAGCAAAGACCACTTCAAACCAGGTATCATGCTGGATTACCACGAAGTTCATTATTAAGCCACTATTTAATAAGCAGGTATATTGCCGTTTTTAGTGACCAGTTGGTCGGTTCCCACAATATTCATGAAAAATACGATATTGCCACCTAATTGGCAATATCATTTCAGCAGACATTGAAACTGGCAGATAAGCGAGAACTACGGTAACACTAGCATTGTGTAAATAAATACGAACAGAAAAAAACCCATAGGTACCTAACCTAACCTACACATGCTAGTGCTCTCAAAACAGTGATGGAAAACATGGTGATGTAAGGAAACCCATGGCTTAGTCAGCTCTACACGTATTGACCTGTGGATTAGGCCGACTAAGCTGTCAGGATGGTGTAGGTGCTGGGCAGCCTATTCCATCTTAAATTGTATAACACTTCCATCTAATATACTATAGTGCACAAGCTCCACTTGCGGAGTGGAGCTTTTGTAATCACCATTTGCCCCTGGCGCTATATAAATCATCTACAATAGATGCAACAGTTATCAGCAATCTAAAGAGGTCTTCTGTTTGAAAGAGGTTCCCAATAGTTTCAAGGACCAACAACACAGTAAAGACAACTCTAGTCTTCCTAACACTTTGGTACCTAGTCTTTTAAAGCCTAGGAAACTTAATCATCATCATCGGTCTGAAGGTGTCCACTGCGTGTGATATGCTTCCTCTATTTATATCCTGATGGAAGAACGACTCTCAGTCGTCTCCACTGACTTTCCGCAATCTTAACAATGTCGTCAGTCCATCGGGTGGGTGGAAGTAAAACTTCGTAACAGATAAATTGTGACTAGTGATGACTAATTGTAATTTTGTATTGTTAGTTTATACAACGGCTGTGTTCTGTTGGTAAATAAAATAAAAATGTGCTATTGTTTGTATTTACTCGTACAGACAGTCTCAAAAGTAGATTTGCTTTTCTGGTTTTCAAAGTTAAAATATTATAGCTCATTTCAGAATTAAATTTTGAACTTAATTTGAAGATCTGCTTTGAGTCATAACAATTTGAAAACCGAAGTTACCAAATCCAGAGAAGAAAGGAATTTCCTCATTGATATTGCCAATCCACTTTTGATGGTCACTGTACGAGTAAATACATACCCAGCACGTTTTTACGCATTGTTTTGTTTCGAGATAGATCACGTTCTACTAGATTAGCAAGTGAAGTCACAAACCAGAAAAATAATAACAAAATTTCAATATTATTTTTTTTGTTCGAGAACAAATATAGGTATTTGTGTTACACCATACAAATATATTTGTTTCGTGAACATACGTGTTTGTCTAGGTGATATTTGTATTCTAAGCACGTATTTGATCATCAACCAAGCATCAACCTATATCAGTCTACTGCTGGACGTAGGTCTCTCCCAAGACGCTTCACTGCGCGGTCTTCGGCTCTGCTCCTCCAGTGCTTGCCAGCTACATTTCGCAGATCGTCGCCCATCTTGCCGGAGGGCGTCCTACACTACGCTTACCTAAATGCAAAGTAGGAAATAAAAAGTAAGTACCTATGTATTTACAAATAGTACATTATTGCAAAGGTAGCGAAATAGGCAATTGCAGGTCGAGTATGAGTTTGAAGGCCGAGCCGCAGGCGAGGACTTCAATGATACGAGACAGGCAATTGCCATTTCGGCCGAGGCATATACAGGGTTATTCATTATTAACTGCAAATACTCAGGAATTAGGTTCAACAAATAGAATAAAAAATATTTATGAAATTATTTTTTTTAAATTTGATCAAAAATTTTTTCAAGTTTTTGTATCAAAATTTTATTTTTATTAATTTCTTTACGGCTATTGCATAATGATTGCCACGGAGAACAGGACGATGACCCACCCAGGCGGTGACTGAACGCAGAGTGTCACTCACGGCGCGCGGGCGCGGATCAAAGGTCAAAATAGGTCAGGCGCCAATGATTCCTTTATCGATTTTCTCGGGATTTTCATAACAAAACTTAAAAAAAATCATTTCATAAATATTTATTATTTTATTTGTTGAACCTAATTCCTGAGTATTTGCAGCTAATAATGAATAACCCTGTATAGTGCTTTTCTTAAAAAAATGCAAGGAAATAAAAAAAAATAGTACACATTAAATTTATTTTTTATTAACCAATTATCAACGAACTCCGCTTTACCGCCAATTTTTTTTTGAAGTGAAAACTTCTTTAGCGGCGTTGAGCACTTTCTGTAATGGGTATAAAATCTTAAACTCGCGTCAGGTCAGGATCACGTGACCCTGATCGAAAAAGCGTAAGACGGATGTTTTTGTAGAAATATACCCTAAGACTACAACGTAGAGTTCATAATAAAAATCGAAAAAGCGTAAGACGGATGTTTTTGTAGAAATGTACCCTAAGACTACAACGTAGAGTTCATAATAAAAAAACATTAAACTGCACGAGAATTGCCCACTTTCACAGAACTGCACAATTATTGTGCAATAATTATAACAAGTGAAAAAAAGCCAAGGATCTCCAAATTAAATTATTGCAAATAGTAAACAATAAAAAAGCAGCCAAGTGCGAGTCGGACTCGCCCATGAAGGGTTCCGTAGCATCAAATAACATAATATAAAGGTTTTTGTAGTTTGTCGAATGGTAAATTGCGGTTTACGATTTAAGACGTATAAAAAAAAAACTACTGACTAGATCTCGTTCAAACCAAATATCGTTGAAAGTTTGCATAGTAATGTACAACATATATTTTTTTTAGTTTTATCATTCTCTTATTTTAGAAGTTAGAGGGGGGGGGGACCAACTTTTTTCCACTTTGGAAGTGTCTCTCGCGCAAACTATTCGGTTTAGAAAAAAACAATGTTAAAAGCCTCAACATCATTTTTGAAGACCTATCAATAGATACCCTACACGTATGGGTTTGATGGAAAAAATTTTTTTGAGTTTCAGTTTCAAGTATGGGGACCCCCAAAATTTATAGCTTTTTTTCTATTTTTGTGTAAAAACCTTAATGCGTTTTACAGAATACATCTACTCACCAAGTTTCATCAGTCTAGCTTTTATGGTTTCGGAGAAAAATGGCTGTGACACGGCCGGACAGACAGACAGACAGACAGACAGACAGACAGACATGACGAATCTATAAGGGTTCCGTTTTTGCCATTTGGCTACGGAACCCTAAAAAGCGGAGTCAATATAATTCTTATTCTATAAATGCAAAGTTTTTGAAGTGAAAACTTCTTTAGTGGCGTTGAGCACTTTTTTTTTTGGGTCATGTTGGGAAGGTGAGATTATTTTGAAAGTGGTTTATACGAGGTTTAGGGCTATTCAATGATACTTCACGAGTCGAGGCACAGAATGAAGTGGTTTATTGTTCTACGTGGGTACTTGCACATCGGGCCTTACCAAGCTACCCACAATAGGTTAAGGATGGAAACACTACAATCCTCCACCGTTAATTAAGACTAATTAAAATATAAGCTTAATAAAAACATTTGAATTAGTTACCTACCTGCATACAATCATGATGTGCTAATCAATGCTCATGTGCATACCTATGTAATGTACCTACTTACATAAACCGTGTAAGTACATAATTAAGCTATACAAACACGCACAAGCTTAAATCTAGTCTTAGCCTTATTATATTTATAATACTATAATAATCTTATTACAGCTATGTATCTACATCTTGGTAGGTAACAAAGTGGTTGTCCTAATCGATTTCTAGTCCAAACCTAACCACCGGCTTACGTATCCGCTTCTCTGGTGGTATATTTAGACTAGGCAAGTTTGTTTCAGTACAGGGAGGACCCACGGAAGTTATCTGTTTTGCGACGCTGTCCTCAGCTGGCAGGTTCTGTCTAGGACTATTGCCTATCTCTTTCGCCCCCACCGAGACAAATGGCGCCTTCGTCGCAACAGCCTGCGACTCGAATGACGACGACGACGGCTCGGGATTGGTTTCGCCGCCAATGCTGGCGCCCGAGTCGCTGGGAAACACACATGAGCTCCTCCGCTTTAGCTGATCGATATGTCTATGCGCTGCCGATCCATCGCGAGTTTTGACTGAATAATCATTCCTACCTAACTTCTCAATGACTTGCCCATCAGACCACTTATTTTTATCATTAAATTTCCTATACCAAACAGGGTCACCTGGGTTTAAATTCCTGGACCCTTTTGCGCTTTCACTAGCTACTAATTCTTTGTTCCGCAGTCTACGTCCGTGATCCGGCTTAATCACATCTAAGCGCGTCCTTAACCGTCTACCCTGTAACAATCGAGCAGGACTTTCACCAGTTGTACAATGCGGCGTGTTATGATATATCAATAAGTACCTTTGATTGCAAGCTCAGGATCGACGCCCTCGCGGTGTGCTTTTTTTATAACGTTCTTAACAATTTTTACGGCGTTTTCTGCGGCACCATTGGATGCGGGGTGGTACGGGGCCGAAAACATTTGGTACACCCCATTATTTGTCAAAAAATCTATAAACTGCTTACTAGTGAACGGAGGTCCGTTATCTGATACGACTTGCTTAGGTATTCCCCAACGCGACCACGACTCGCGCAACTTAGCTATCGTCATCTCAGCTGTAGTACGTGTCATTTTAAAAGCCTCAATCCACTTTGACCTAGCATCGACCGAGACCAGATAAGTTTGACCCTCAATGGGTCCTAAGAAATCAAGATGGATCCTTTCATAGGGCGAATGGGGCCACCGCCACGGCGAGGGCGGCGCGGCAGGCGGCGCGGGCGCCACCGCCGCGCACGTGACGCACGCGCGGCACGCCGCTTCCACCGCCTCGTCCAAGCCGGGCCACCACACGTAACTGCGTGCGTACGCCTTTGTCTTCACGATACCCATGTGAGGTTCGTGAAGCTCACGCAACACTGCCTGCCTACACGATTCTGGAACAACAAGCCTATGACCCCACATGACGCATCCTATTTCAATATATAACTCGTCTTTCCTTGTAACATATGGGTCGAGTTGCTTTACGTCGACTGTTTTTGGCCACCCGTTTTCGATGTAGCCACATACACGACTCAGTAAAGGATCACGAATCGTTTCCCGCCTTATCACCTCGCTATCCAAGAGCATCGCGTTGGTAGCGAAATGTAAATAAGTTTGCTCCGGTGGCTCCTCCGCACACTTCTCGCTAACTGGTAATCGTGACAGAATGTCTGCGCCATTATCATGCGTACCTACGTACTCTATATCAAAGGTGTACGCAGCGAGTATCAACGCCCAGCGCTGCATGCGACTCGCAGCCATTGTAGGTATGTTCGTGTTCGGTCCGAAAATGCTAACTAAGGGTTTATGATCCGTTATTAACCTGAATCGCCTACCCAACAGATATTGATGAAATTTTTTAACACAGTAAACGATAGCTAGCGCTTCGCGGTGTATCTGTGCGTAGCCTTGTTCCGCCTTACTGAGTTTTCTAGATACGTAAGCAACAGCGCGCTCCTCACCACCGCGGCCCCGCTGGGACAGGACGCCGCCGATGCCTACCGCGCTGGCGTCGCAGGTGAGCACCAGTTCACGAGCCGGGTCGTAGTGCGCCAGCACCTCACTACTCATCAATAGCTGTTTCACGCGCTCGAATACCTGCTGGTGCTGGCTGCCCCACTGCCATCGTGAGCCTTTGCGAAGCAAATCGTGCAACGGGTGCAGCATACCGCTGAGATTCTGTACAAATCGAGCGTAAAAATTTACCATTCCCAAAAATGACCTAAGCTCAGGTATTCCCTCCGGACTTGGCATGTCCTTAATGGCACGCAGTTTCTCTGGGTCTGGTCTGATACCATCTTTATCTACAATGTAACCTAGGTACTTTACTTCCTTGGCTAAAAACGAGCACTTTTCGAGCTTTATTTTTAGTCCTACTGCACTTAGTTTTTTTAAAAGCGTTTCTAGTGATTTAAGATGTGACGGCCTGTCCGACGCTGTTATTATTAAATCATCAGCGAAGCACTGAACATTAGGTATGCTATCTACAATGCTACTTACGACCCGCTGGAATATTCCACTGCTGGAAGCTAGACCATACACCAGACGATTATACTTAAATAAGCCTCTATGCGTATTGATGACACAGTACTTTTTTGATTCCTCTGACAGACAAATCTGATTATAAGCTTGAGACAAATCGATTTTTGTAAATTCTTCCCCCCCCAGCTAAATTTGAGAGCAAGTCATCGATTTTCGGCAGCGGATACCTATCGATCATTAGTACGGGATTGAGCGTTACCTTGAAATCGGCACATATGCGTAACCCACCGTCACTCTTGTTGACCAGCACCAGCGGCGTCGCCCAGTCCGAGCAGTCGACGGGTTCAATGACCCCCGAGCGCAGCATCGCATCGAGCTCGGCGTCGACGCGCTCACGCAGCGCGTACGGCACCGGCCTCGCGCGGTGGTACACCGGCGCAGCACCCTCGCGGACCCTCAGAGTGGCGCATCCTCCCGTGTACCGGCCCAGACCGCCACTCCATACTTCTTTATATCTGTCGAACATTTCATCAACAACATGTTTAACCGGTTCCAATTTAAAATTACATGACACATTTGGGTACCGCAAAATGGGTATCTGGATACCTAACTCTGCGAGCCATTGTCTACCTATTAACGATGTCACACCTGTGTCGATAACAAAGAGGTCAAGTTCCTTTCTACGTCCATTAAATTCTACACAGGTCGTCATGCATCCTAACGGTCTGACTTTGGATTTACCATCATAGAAAAGAAACACATATTTCGACTTTTGTAACTTCACACCACTAAATAATGTATCATACGTTTTTCTGCTAATGCATGATCCCGGGGTCCCGGTATCCACTTCCATTTTTAATTTACGCCCATTCACTATTAAATCGAGACTCACCGGCGTATAGTGTCCTAATGACATTTGGAACATCGGTTCCTCGACCTCTGCCTCCGAAGCTGAGTCCTCGCTGCTGTCGCCTGCTGGCTGCACAAAGTGATGCGCCTCCCGGTAACGTCCGTCACTGCTGCCGCCACCGCCGCTGTTGCCACGCTGCGCTTCCGCCCCCTTACTGCCGCCGTCCGTTCTAGACGCGTCCTTATAGGGGCACACACGCCGCAGATGTCCTTTATTTCTGCAGACGCTGCATACGTAGTTCTTAAATCTGCATCCGCCTATATGATGCTGGCCACCGCACGCCCTACAGGCATCCGCCCGCCCCACCGATGATGGAGCCGCTCCGGTGCCTCTCGCTGAGCTGCCGCCGCCGTACCGCGCGCCGCGCGCCGTGTTCGCCCTGATCGCATGCACTGCGCTCACCCCCGCCCCGCTGCCGGATGCCGCCGACGAGTCCACGGCCGCTGCATCTCTTTCCGCAGCCTCCAGGGCCGTTGCCAAGGATAGCGCTTTCGCATAGGTTAGATCAGGCTCCGAGAACAGTCTCTGCCGTATCAGGTCACTGCTCACCCCACATACAAACTGGTCCCGCAAATTATCCGTCAAAGTATCTTTGAATTCGCAATCCTTTGCTAGTTTCTTCAACGTTGCCAAGTATTGGACGATGCTTTCGTCAGCCGCCTGTCGTCTTTGTCGAAATCTGTACCGTTCCGCCATGATGGATGGTTTCGGTTGCAAATGTTCTCGTACAAGCTTTACCAACTCATCGTAGGTGAGATCAGTGGGCTTCTTTGGATTTGCCAGATTCACCATCAATTCAAATATGTCCTCACCAACCAACGAAATCAAGGTTGGCAGCTTGAGCTCGTCCTTGATAGCATTTGCACAAAAATACATGTCGGCACGTCCACAGTACAAGGTCCAGTTCCCCGTATTTACGTCAAATTCTTTAATTTTTCCAACACCCATTATTGCAATTCCCTCCTGGGTTCTTGTTTACGGTTTATAGCACGCACAAATGATTTACCGACGTCGCCAATGGTTTATACGAGGTTTAGGGCTATTCAATGATACTTCACGAGTCGAGGCACAGAATGAAGTGGTTTATTGTTCTACGTGGGTACTTGCACATCGGGCCTTACCAAGCTACCCACAATAGGTTAAGGATGGAAACACTACAGAAAGCAATATAAATTTTTCCCCCCTTTCCCTCTAGACCCCTTTATTATTTAAAAAACCTAAAAATGCCCTATTTTTAAGCCTTCTTTTTCGAGTGGAGCATTGCGGCGAGCGAAGCGAGCCGTGCTGTGACTCCCCCCAAGCCCCCCAGAACCCCCTCCTCCTGAACCCGGGGGGAGCATCGCGGCGAGCGAAGCGAGCCGCCACGTGACCACGGGGAACAGCGCGGCGAGCGAAGCGAGCCGTGCTGTGACTCCCCCTAAGCCCCCCAGAACCCCCTCCTCCGAAACCCGGGGGGAGCGTCGCGGCGAGCGAAGCGAGCCGCCACGCGATCACGGGGAACAGCGTGGCGAGTGAAGCGAGCCGTGCTGTTACCCCCCTAAGCCCCCCAGAACCCCCTCTTCCTGAACCCGGGGGGAGCGTCGCGGCGAGCGAAGCGAGCCGCCACGCGACCACGGGGAACAGCGCGGCGAGCGAAGCGAGCCGTGCTGTGACCCCCCTTAGCCCCCCAGAACCCCCTCCTCCTATGTCTGCCGTTTTACTTCATTTAGGACCTACTTGTAGGTCGCGCGACAAGGTCCCTTCTAGCGGTTCCGACCCGTTGAGGATTTGGCTTTACGTAAAATTTAGGGTTCCGTATAGGGTTTTGATTGGGGTTATACTATATTGAGGAATTTGATTAAATGGTCGACTTTTAGGGTTCCTTAGGACTTTGATTGGAGTTTCAACTACACTTAGAAGCTTGATAATGTTAAAATTTTTAGGGTTCCTTAGGACTTTGATTGGGGTTTTACTACATTGAGGAATTTGATTAAGTGGTCAACTTTTAGGGTTCCTTAGGACTTTGATTGGAGTTTCAACTACACTTAGGAGCTTGATAATGTTAACATTTTTAGGGTTCCTTAGGACTTTGATTGGAATTTCAACTACACTTAGGAGCTTGATAATGCTTAAATTTTTAGGGTTCCTTAGGACTTTGATTGGGGTTTTACTACATTGAGGAACTTGATAAAATAAACAACTTTTAGGGTTCCTTAGGCCTTTAATTGGACTTTCAACTACACTTAGGACCTTGATTATGTAAACAATTTTAGGGTTCCTTAGCACTTTGATTGGAATTTCAACTACACTTAGGAGCTTGATAATGCTAAAATTGTTAGGGTTCCTTAGGACTTTGATTGGGGTTTTACTACATTGAGGAACTTGATAAAATAAACAACTTTTAGGGTTCCTACGTTAATAATCAAGTTTTCACTTCTGCCGGCACTCCCGGAGTGCAACCCGTATTTTTTATTTTACATTTTTTGCCGTAAGGTAAACGCATCTGTGGCTATACAGCCACGAGAACGCAATGTGTACGATAGATGAAAGAGTTCTAAATTCAAACAGCACACCGTTTCATACAACATTGCCGGAGCGAAAACGCGCCGGGAAGTGATTTTGGGTTTTCAGTCTACGTAAATATGATACTTCGCGTGTTCTATATTCAAAAGTAATGACAATATTTCCGCGCATGTTTAAGAAATAGTACATTGTTACCTGAGTGTTGAAAGTCACGTTTTTTGAGTCCCGAGACGGGTTTGGCGCCAGAGCGTTAGCGAGGGCGCCAATGGAGCTTGAGGGACTCAAAAGACTTTCACCCGAGGTAAACACTGTGCTTTTCATTACGAATACAAGGAAAGTAAAAATAAAAACATGAAAGAAAAATTAGTGAAAATGAAGATTGAATTGCCGCCTTCCCGGTTTTTTTTTTCTTTTTCTCTGGCGGGCCTTCGGCTTCGGCTCGCCAGCATTATTCAGCCATTATTTTCATTTTCATAATTTAAATCTATGTTATTTTAAATAAATAGTTGAAGCTACTAATCAAGTAATTTAGAAGATATATTATTTATTTAATACTATCTTTATGTTATTTAAATTAAAATTTTACATTGCGCTCTAATTAGACTTTTTAATCTTCTTACCGTTGTAATGGGTTTCCAACCTACTTGCTGAATAAAAAGTTGGAATTTGGTTGAACAACCTCCTTGCAGTTAGAAAGACTTTAGAAAGTTGGAACATGGTTGAATAAAATAGAACTTGTTTTTTTTTTATAATTTGACAGCTGTCAGTAGAAAGCGATTCTCCCTAGGGCTGAAAGTTTTACTTTCAATTAGGCCCCTCAGGCAACTTCAGACCTACTTTCAGAGTATGAGTAATGAAAAGAGTATTTATGTATTTTATCAGCTATCTGGTTCAGCCATCGTAAAAGCTCTGCTTAGTTTGGGACTAGAAAGTGTTATGTGGAATGTCCACTTTATTTATTTATTTTTACTGGTTTGCTGTTGTATCGATTAGTTAGTAGATAAGTATTAATTACTAGAGTCTAGTCACTAGAGGGATGTTCAAATAAATACTTACATACGTCACAAATTCTGAAAGCTATACTAATCTCAGATTAGTATAGCTATATTTAGTGCCGATATTTAGTGACGATTTTGTGACGCAGATTAGTAATCTGCGTCACAAAATCGTCACATTGGCATACCAACCAGGCCTTAACTTGTCTGGCCACATAGTCAAGAGGACAATCATAAATTACCCTTTAAGGGTGTTATTAATAATCCCGGCGTAGCGTTGGACTAGTTAATCCGTGTTTTGTCTCTTGCATTGACATGCAATTGTCAACTCGAACAAATGTGACAAAACACGGATTAACTAGTCCAACGCTACGCCAGGATTATTAATAAGGCCCTAAGAGTCTTGGGTTTACGATATAATTATTATTACTTATAATGTGTGTTTCTTTAGGTACATAAGCACTGATGGAACTTTTTCGTTTTTTTACTGTAATGCTGATGGCATTCCTAATTATCACGATTATTTTAGCAAAAACCTTCATACACCTACTAATTCTGTTAAAAAACCAGAAGGTCTTCGGAAAACCCAGACGTTTATTGCCGAGAAACGTGTTTCGTGAACATAAAATTAACATTTCTTTATTATATTTTGAACTTTTGTGTTTATTTCGTTTGTATTTCAGACTTTATATATTATTGCATAAGAAAACAAGTTTACTTCAGCAAGACTTCTGGAAAGTAGCTTGAAACAATATAACAATTAGGCAAACAGTGTAATCAGGTATTGCAATATACCTAATGTAAAAGACAGACAAACGAGCCCGGCCCACCTGATGGTGAGCAAAAGATGGAGCAAAAATCCGTTCTTTCCTACCAATAGGGATTAGTGGGGATATGCAAAACAGGCGAAAGAAACAAGTTTTTCATACAAATCTATCGTTTATTATAAAAATTCATGAAGACACTATTTTTGTCATACATCTGACATTTCTCATTGTCCATAGTTCACCTTAGTTCTAAAACCACTAACTATTTACCATCATTTATTTTTTATTAAAACTGCGCTTACAAAATAGTTCCTACACGCATAAAGTTGCTACAGAATATTTTACTAAGAATTATTCTAACCATTGTCCTAGGTATCATACTAAAGTATTTTAACATAAAATTAAAAAAAACTAGTCAAGCAGCAAACTAGTCAGATACTCATACGCAAGTCAGATATCCATAACGTGATTGGTTTACGTAAGACTTAACTACTGTAAACATGGATAGAAAGGACCCTCATTTGACAGCAAATTTTTCATCGGAAACATTTTCGCTCAAATCAGGATATCACATAACTTAGTACACTTTCATTCAAACTTTGAACTAAGACCGCAAGTAATGTTGGTTATAATACCACCGAAATTACACCACAGAAGTCAAAATAACAACAGAAAAACAATTAAAAAAAAATAAAAATAAAATAAAATAAAAAATAAATAAAATTATAATGAAAAAGCTATGTGACTTCCCAAAATGACTGAAAACGAATCCATCACTTTTTTTTTGTTCCATGGAGTCTCGACATGACTTACAACACAACGCCAAAAAGGCGATAATCCAATGCGCGGGAATCTATAAAGAGGGTTCTTCTTCTTCTTCTTAATTATGGCATCTGACCATTTTGGATCAATTTTACCAGTGTCGAGTGAGGACATAAAAAAGCGTGAATATAATTTGACGTCCTCCTGTCCAGTTGATGTTATATTATGTCAGTGGGCTTACGAATAACATGAGTAATGTTTGTAAGTACATTATCGAAATAAAGAAGATCAAAGCGTGTCTGTAAATATTTTAAGGTAAACAAACAATTTACAAGTAAATTGCTAGAAAAATCCCGGCTTAGATAATTACCTAAGTGAAAACTTAAACTAAGCTAAGCATAAACCTTAAAATAAGCTCAAAGAAAGGTTATCTTAGTGATAAGGTAAAGAAGCTGGTTTTGCTGATATGATTGTCCAAATAAAAACTATTTAAAAAAATATTTAAACTACATTATCATAACAAAACATAGCTTATAAAGAACCTATCTAAAACTTAGGTAAGTACCTACATTTATAAAACGAACACATACAATTAACTATTGAAACTTTCGTGGTTCAGATAATAACGAGTTTTCACTAAAAACTGGAACCTACCCAGATAATTGCAGTTTAAACCGGTATCCTGTATCGTACACAATAAAAGAAAATAAAAGAGGGTAGGCCGTGAAGACACCTCATTTCAATTTGACTTTTCATGGCGTATGATACTATGCTGAAATATCGGACAAATCAGACAAAACCAAGGCATATATTCTGTTTAAGAGAAAACAACAAATAAAATGAACTCGCGGACATTGACATTGATTGGATAGGTTAGAAAACCTCAGTCTTTAATCGTTGGAAGAGCATAGAAATAACATTTCATTACGCTTTGTATACGAGCCTAATAGACAAAACACGGGAAGATCTAAGGTACCGTAAAAAGTACGGAAATATTCCCAAGTCTTCCCCTTGCTTTGTATGGAACAATATGAAACTAAATTAAAGCTTACAACTAAAACAGCGCGTCATTCACACCAAAGTCTTACAACGGTCGCTAGGTGACTCCAAAGCATCTTGGCGTGGCGTAGATTCCAAGGTTTTTCACTACCAAGGAGGGTTTTCACTACATGCTGGTGTAACACGTATTGTGGTCTGGCGTCTGAGGCCTGGGGGCCTGGCCATGACGCCTAAAGCTGTGCCTCGGTTGTGTTCTGCCATAGGTTTGATGGGAGAGTGTCGTAGTGGGATGGGACTGTTACGAGGGCGTCTAATGCTGTTCTGCTGATGGAGCAGTTCTGGAAAGAAAAGAAACGAAGATAAGTTATTGCTTAGAAGACGTATATAAGGCCTGCACACACCTAGTTCGCTGGCGGTAGCGATCAGTGAAACGCTGTCAAATATCGCTGTCAAATCTCAAATCTGACAGCGATATTTGACAGAGTTTCACTGATCGCTACCGCCAGCGAACTAGGTGTGCGCAGGCCTTCACTCGTATGTATGCATCGACGAAGAAAGATCGATGGACAAGCAACACAGGCTAAGCAATCTATCAATAATTCAACATTATGTTTTGTAGGTAGTTTCTAAAGCGTAAATAGAGATGACGGAGAACAACGCTAATAAATATCGTTGCAAACAAAAACTTGGTTAAAAAAATCCTACCAAAAACGTTGGTTTCATTGTGTTTGTTGCTCAAAAAAGCTAATGACTTAAGTTACTAAGTTTAACAAAAACTAAATTCACAAGTTGAATTACCCATCACTAGCCAAAACCGGGTTTTTTATTATAATAATAAATAATCGATAATGCCGGTTTCCTCGACATGTTTTTCTTCACCGTTTGAGAGCATGATGATGACTAAAAGTTTGACAGGAAGAGTGAACAAAGAAAATATTCGTAAATACGTAAGTCTTAGTTCTTAGGGCCTAGTTTGGGCGTTCAAGTTATAAGTCAAGTCCTTTTTCTATCCCCTAGATTCAATACAAGTCAAAAAAGAAACAAAACTCCGCAGTTTCGAGTAAAAATGTCGTTATCTTATTGACATAGTAAGATCAGCCTAATAATCTACTAACTTCCTGGTAACCTCTAAATCAAGTTTCAGGAGATAAGAGATAATCAAATTCATAATTATGTATCTTTCACACTTCCTTTATTGACTTCCTATATAACAATCTCTACAAATATTGGTTTTAGTACATGAAGGTCAGTTTATCTTTATAGACCAAACTTGTTCATCCAAATGTGTAGTCGATATGTCTAAGGCTACATACACACTATGCGGTTACCCGCAATGTGTCTAGCCGTCCGGCTGACCGCAAGCATAATTATGTACGTAAGATTCATTTCTATGCGCACTGCGATGCGGCTACCCGCAGACCGCTCTGGTCGCTCGGGCTGCGGCTGCGGCATTGCGGGTAACCGCATAGTGCGTATGTACCCTTATACTGCCTAGCAGACAGCGCATAGCACGATTGTTTGAATAATATTATCCAACCCAACTACAAACGCTGACAGCCACCAAGCAACTTCTCGATCGCACTCTTCAACATTTTTGAAGAATAACGCTATAAAGAATTTACTGGCGTAAAAGCTATGAACCGAGTGGGATTTGAACCCACTATTAAACCAATAAAAAATAATTAACATTAAAAAGGTCCACCAAAAGTATTTCATCATTGCGATCCAAAGAGGATCAATATTTTCAGACAAAGATGCAAAAGCTCGAGAAGTATAAAGAAAAATAGGAATTGGGCTGCTCTCCCTTCTCTTTCTTTCCCTTTAATTGTATACGGGATGCGAAAGAGACAGAACTTGTAACTTACCACTGGCTGCTTGCGATGTGTATCAACGCATTCCACATTCATGTTGATCATTTCCACTTTGTACTTGTAGCCGTATGACGTCAGCTTCACTATTGTGTGGAGGGGGATGTTCATGTATGGAAGCTCGTCTGAAACAAAAATATATAAAGTTAGCAACATGCTGAAACTTTCAGTTACTTCTCCAAAAAGATTAGGCGGTGAAAGTTAAATTTGATATTTAATTACGCTGAAGAAAAACAAATTTTATTGATCGTGCCATAGATTTATGCATTTTTAACATAATCAATATCGCTTTTTCATGCTACGCCGCGTAGCGTATCTACGGTTTTATAACGTAGCTCTCTACACGGCGTAGTGCTTCTACGCTCAGCGTAGCAGTCGTCTGGGTACCTATAGCTTTATGATTACTATTATGATTAATAACAAAGCGATACTCAGGCGGCTCAACTTCTGGCTGACACTACGCCGTGTAGAGAGCTACGTTATAAAACCGTAACCACTATGATAAACACGGGTGTAAAATAAGCAATGAAAGAATGTCATGACGACGAGATGCGTGAAAATATTGTGATGGAAGGTAAGGTCTCAAAAGAGATTTTATTTTACAGCTTTCGTAGTTGTTAACCATTGCGAGCTTGTTAATCTATCGCTTTCTGTTTATATATGCTGCGTCGCGTTCGCGTAGCGTGTCGTGGTGGTTACGATTTTATAACGTAGGTCTCTAGACAGCGTAAAAGGAAATAAAGAAGTCTCACCAAGCTTAGCATCCAAGAAGTACCCCAGCATACACCTCAGCACCGCCTGATGTCCTACCACCACCACATTGTGTTCGTCCTCCAACGCGGACAGCACAGGGCGCAGGCGAGTCATGATGTCTATGTACGACTCGCCCCATGGGTATCGGTATCGCAGCTTGTCCTGATCGCGCCATGCGAACTCTTGAGGGAACCGTTCTTGCATCTCCTCGTAAGTCAGACCTTCGCAGATACCCTGGAAAGAGAGGAAAGGTTCTTTAGGAAAACGGAAAAAGTAACAGGCATTGTTAGTGAGATGTTTTTTCTTACACAGGGTCTTAATAATAATCCTAGCGTAGCGTTGGACTAGTTGATCCGTGTTTTGTCTCTTGCATTGACATGCAATTGTCAACTCGAACAAATGTGACAAAACACGATTTAACTACTCCAGCGTTGCGCCAGTATTATTAATAACACCCTTATAGCGCAATACAAAAACCTACCTAACTCTTTTCTAAGACTTTTACCGGAGGTAATTTACTCAGTACAAATTCACGCAACTCTTTGTTGACATAACTGTTATCACAGTTTCATAATCGGTTACCTTACGTTCAAATACTTATTCGTAAAAATATACCTAAACCTGCCTTAAAAAATACCTAGTTAGTCAATAGTTTTTTAGGAGTTTGTTCACCCTGAATTTGAACTGCTTATCGGCCAAAATTAACAAAAGAAAGTCGTGGAGGCTACACTACTTATAATTCAAGAACAGCAGAACCGATTTGGCTGAAAATTGGTGGGGAAATAGCTTAGAACCGGAAGAAGGAAATGAAAAAGTAACGGGAACGGGGCGAGCGAAACCGCAGAAAGTCGCTAGTTATACGAGTATTAAAAATGAAACACAAATAAAATAATGTTATGTTTGGGAACGTATAAATATTATCGAAGATAATACTATTAAATAAATTATTCGAAGTATAATAAATTATAGGAACAGCGATCACTCATCTACTTGCCATCATATTTCGACCACTTTCTATCTGTTGCCATACTAGTTTTACAAATTGAAGCTCTTATTCGCTATCTCATGTTTATTACGTAAGCATTCAGTGTTATTGCAATCGTTCCTTGTCAAAGATAAGTTATGTTTCAATTCGTGCTCGAAGCAATCGAAGCTCAAAACAATGAGAAAACTGAGAGATGCGACCAAGGTTTTCATTGCAACATTAAAAACTTAAGAAACCGACTATGAAGTCGGGTTTTGATGAAATTTCTATGGGACCAATCTGGAAGTACCTTTCAGAAAAAAAAACTAAATCGGTTCATAAATTAGGGAGGTAAAAACTAATTCGGTTCATAGATTACCTACCCAGTAAGATATATAAAAAATATACAGCCGAATTGAGAACCTCTTCACTTTTTTATTTGAAGTCGGTTAAAAAGATACGCAATCAACCATTCTCTTCACACAGTTCAATGAATCTCAAAATAATAGTCTCAGTCAGATCTACGCGTAAGTGTCTGTGTGTGAGTCACTTTGTGTATGAAATCCGAGTAATAAAATTAGAATGTAGTGTGGAAAAGCGATTCATTTAATTGGCAAAGGCGTAGTGGAAATTTACAACGTGATTTTCTGTATAATTTTCATTGAACTTGAATCAAGTATGACCGACGGAAATTCCGAGCTGCGTTGCAAAATGAAACATCAAACTGAGTCCCTTTTGTGACACCTTCACTTGGTTTGAGACTTGAGAGACACACTTCTATATTATGTTTAGTATGTTATGAGACCACTGGTGGCCAAGTGGTACCCCGCCTTCTGATCCTAAGATTGTGGATTCAAATCCAGTGTAATCATGAGTTTTTCTGTCGAAAAATGTATGTACACTATCTAGTATTTTCAGTGAAGGAAAACATCATGAGGAAAACTGCATGTCCACCTAAAAAGTTCGAAAATATATGTCAAGTGCACGAAAAGAGCTGATTTGGTTTGAAAGAACCAGTGACACGATTAGAAGAAGTATTTATACTTAGGTGAATTTTTACGTTCATGCAGACTTGTGTCATTTCTTTTGATATTATTTTAGTCTCTGTTCTTTATTTTATCTGAAACTAGCGGCCTCCCGCGGCTTCGCTCGCCTCGTCACCGTTATTTTTTCGGGATCAAAAGTATCCTATGTTTATATCCCACTAGCAGTTGGTGACCGAGCTTCGCTTGGTATTTTTTTTTTGGTAGACTGTTGTTGTGAATTATATATAAATACGAATTACTTACATACTGATGAAATATTAATAATATTTTTCGATCTTACCGACATAATAATAAACTACACTACTCGTCAATAGTAGATTAAGAAAATATAACTCTTTGTCACACTAACTCGTGACTTATGCAACAGATGGCGCTAGGAGTTATGATTTTATGATAAAGTTGATTATTTACTACACAAATAAGGCGACATTTTCTAAAAATGAATCTTAGCTAGATCGTTATATCGTCCCCGAAAACCCCTGTATACAAAATTTCATGAAAATCGTTGGCGCCGTTTCTGTGATTCAGATTATTATATATTTTTTATCTATTATTATCTATTATATATATATATATATATATACAAGATTTTCTTGTTTAAAGGTATAAGATGTGCCATCATAAATAAAAAGTTTCTATAATAGGCTCAATGCAATATAAGTCTTCCATGAAACTGCATTTATAGCAGATTTTTTTCTAAAACTGTAAATCCGAATCCGTTATTGTCTGTAAGTATGTTAGAATTTTAAGTATTTACATAGTATATTAAGAGCTTAATCAAAATAAAGATCAATACATTGTCATGACAATGGAGCCACATCATTGCCATAAAAACTACAGATATCAGCGAAAATGAAATTGTAAATGTCAAGCTTTTGTTATATAGCTATCAGTGGATAAATAAGACGTGTCATTTGAATATGTAGGTATCTACTGCCTACTGCGTAAACAACTTTGCCAAACATGTTTATCAGAACGATCATGTTATTCAACCTAAGCGCGAAAAAACTGTTCATGACATAATATGTATGTATACTAGCAGCGAGGCCCGGCTTTGTCCGGGAATTTGATTATTACAGATCATTCGAGAATGTAAAAAAATTCTAGAACGATTGGGAGCATTAAAATTCTTGTGAAAACGATAGAAAAGTCCCTACGTGTTAGAAAAAGATAGACATAGGTTTCGAAACAACCACCCACTTCCATTAATTCCGTCCAAACTCCCCTACTCACAGCAGGAGACCGAGGGGTATCTAACACCACAACAGGGAGCAGATCGTATTCGGTGGTGATAGAAAATAAACCAGAACATACGTACACACACTTGCTTTTTGTAATATAATTATGTATATTGATTATCAAAACTGGTGGTGGAAACTTTAAGCATTATTTATTTATTTTGGAAGGTTAGAGAGATAGCCTGATAGCCGTTTTGCTTTTACTTTATTATGTTATAATTAGAGGAGTGACCGAACAAAACATGATAATTCCACTTTTTGTAAAAATAGTTAGCAATGAAATTCGACAGAATACCATAAATTACGTCGCCCTTTAAGTTGGTGTGGTTCAAATCGTGCTTATTCCTGCAGTAAATCGCCTCTAAAGTTGAAAGTTTGATGCAAATCATGATATTTTCATAGAAAAAAACATACAATCTTAATAAGTTTTTACTGTTATTTATTCATTAGAACCCATATTTTCTTTAATTGTGCAAAGGCAAAGTAGTTGCCGGTTTTTGACCTTTTGTGAAAAGTTAGACATCATGGATGTTTTGTTCCGTCACTCTTTTTTGTAAGTCGCTTATTACTTTACATTCCTCGGTGAACAATTAACCGAGAGGGTTAAATTTAAAATCAGTGCTTGATGTACTTCCAGCGATAGCTGAATTTACATCTTTTGTGCTCGTATCTTAGTTTACGTTAAAGTATAATAATGTTGTTCTAGGCTTATAACGGCAATAAATGTATTTTTATTTATTATTTATTGTTTTATTATAAACGTAATAAGAAATCATGGAGCCATCAGAGTGCACTTGTGGCCTAGTGGTGGTAACCCCGCCTTCGCACCTAAGGTCGCGGGTTCGAATCCAGTCGTAGGAACCTATGGATTTTTCTGTCCGGAAAATATACACAATAAATATACACAATGCTAGTGCTCTCAGCGGTAAAAGAAAACATAATGGCTTAGTCAGCTCTGCACGTATTGACCATGTCTTTCCTGTGGATTGGGCTGACTAAGCTGTCAGGGTGGTATAGGTGCTGGGCAAGCCTATTCCATCTAAAATCTTGTCCCAGGCAATATAATAGCGTCCCGCAAGTAGGGCTTGTGTAATCACCAGTTGTTACTTAATAAGAAATTGTTATTTAAAAACTCTCCGTATGATATTTCCCAATATTCATAATAATTAACTAGGTACATATTTATTAGAGCTACCTAATTAGATGATAAAACTAATCTTTCTAATAAGTACTTAGATAAAATTATTGTTGTTTTCCTAAACTATTTACAATAATGACAAAGTTGTAGAATACAATGTAACCGAAGCGTTCTGCGGTGGCGATCAATTAAACGCTGTCAAACATAGCTGTCATATTTGGCAGCGTTTCACTTTTCGCACATTGATAGCTTATATAGTTTTTCATTATATTTCATGAAAAAACAAGAAACACAATAATTTTGGGTATTTTTTTTAGAAAAACCTCTTATTCCGTTTAATCCGATTTTCCGTTTTTTAATTTACTTTATATTCAACTATGAAATGATGGCATGGATTACTACCGAACAAACAATGGCTAAACCATAACACAGAACTTCAAGCAAAAAATCCGTATTCAAATTGGAGAATTAGTAACGGAGCTACGGGGCCACAGACCGAACCACACACACTTAGTAAGGTTAGTCACTATGGCATCAATCTTATAACACACCTCTTTGGCAGTACCTAAGTTAAAACACCAAAAAACTAGTTTAAAACTTACAGCATCAAGTTCGTTGAGCGCGCGGAGAGCTCTCTTGCTGGCTCTGATCTCCGCAGCCGTTTGCTTGGTACGCCTCAGCTCTGACGTCCACACCACGAAGGGTTCCCTCACAGCCAGCGCGTTGATATGCTCCGCCAGCGCCTTGGCGTAGAGCTGGCCGCGTGGGGAGAGAGACGCGTCACCGCCGATACGGCCGAGCACGTTGTATTCGCTCTCACCGTGCTGTGGGGAGAAGATTTAAATAGAGCACAAGTTATACAATCTGCTGGGAGTTCCACTGAGTGATACAATGAGGAAAGCCGTAGAACTAGGATCACCGACACAGCTCGTAGAATTAGTAAGTTGAGGTGGAATGCAGGTCGAAGAACAGACAACCGTTGGAGAATAAAGATTAAATCGCGACCACAAACCGAAAGACGGAACGTAAGACGCCTGACCGACGACATTGTTAAGATCGTGAAAAGTCGGTAGATGGAAAGGGCTTAGAACAGTTTTTCGTGTAAAATTATAGGGGAGACCTTTGTCCAGCAGCTAAATGAATGGAAGAGGAGAACAGGTCGTGCTAACCCCACATAAAGTGGGATAAGAGCAGAAAGATGATGATGGTGGGGCAGATAAAGGCACATGCTACTTTATAGTAATGCCGTGTTAATGTATCGGAAGACGTGCTTTATAGGTAATGCAAATGTTCCGTAGATGCAAACACTGAATATCAAGTAGGTTATCTGCTGGTTCCTTCACAGGTATTTTAAAAACTAGAGCATATCAAAATCTAAGTTGCAAATATCATCATCAGTTTACTTAGCACTGTTGGTATATCTGATAAGGTAAGAAAAAATGATCAAGAAATTCCCAAGTCGATGCAAATAACGCGTTTGTTGAAAAAAATACTACGAAGGTATTTAAAACAATGACTTCTAGACATAATGGTATTAAAGCTCAGACACAACATAATAAGAATCAGGTTGAAGACATTAATAATGCGTGCTTGGTTTCAGTCGTCATCACTATTGGAAAGAAAAAGAAAACAAACGTTGGAGTAGAAGTTTAAAACAGTGATCTATGGGGTTGTTTATAAGATAAAATGTTTATGGATCAATATGTTTTAAAATGTCACACCAAATACCATGAAAAATCGAGTCCAATAAATAATTTTAAGCTAATCTGGCTCTTACAACCTACTTAAAGGTTAAAAGCGCTCAAATTATCTGCAGAAGTAACCACTAATGATCTGAGGCAAGCTATTTTTAGGACGAGGAAAACACTTTCCGGAAGACTTTACGATTGCAAGCTTGAATGACCAAAAACCCAGAATTAAAATCAAGTTGATTAATGCTTCATTGTTTCAGTGAAAGGTAAATACCTAGTATTAGACGTGTAAGACAAAGTCAAATGTTTATTTCTAAACAACACTAAACAAAATAGGTATAGAAGAGCATTGATATATGTTTCTTGGCGCATTTGGCACAGATAATTGAAATTGGGAATAGCAATACCTACCAACTTACTATGTAACCTATCTTGAGTTTGTTAAGGTATGGTTAGTTATTTGTGATATAACTTATATTAAAGTAGGTGTGACCTTTTATAGTTACTGATATAACAATGACATTTTCCACCGCATTCCTTAGAACCGTTAGATTTTCTAGAATTACCTAATTTGTTATTCCATTAGACACGAGCATTACGTAACTAAGCGCCACATCGTATCCGCATTGTGTTGTTCCAATCAATTGCAATGCACTTGTTTATTCATAGACGTTGCATACGATCAAAGAATAAACTAAAGAGAAAACATGTTTATCTACAGATAAGATGAGAGTTCAAAGTGGACTCACCCGAGTGAAGTATAATGTCTGTGGCATGCCTCGCATTCCGGACAAGTAGCCCAGGATCCCAGACTCCTTCTGCCCAGCGACTTTGTGAGCGGTGACTGTCTCCCCCATATCTTCAACGCGAACAAAGCTGATTGACTCCAAGCCAGCATCGATAGGCTCGTATTGCCTCATGTAATGCTCCAGTTTCTTCCGAAGATCATCAACTGCCTCTTCCTCACTCATCGATTTATAATCAGCAGAGTAACGCAAGATTTCAATGATGTTTCTTTCCAGCAGTTCCTGGTCTTCGCAAACGCATTCGATGAAGAGGATTCTGAAGCCCATGTTTGAGACGCAGTATTCGGCGAGCTCTCTACGCTGCTCACGTGTGATATTGGTTCCATCAAAGATCTGGAAAAAAAGACGAAATAGTCTTGCCTTAATTCTTGGATCTTGGTCACCCTGATTTGGGGAAGAACCTTGAGGCTAGAGGACTCCTATCATTGATTTGACCTATGAGAGAGGTCGGTAGCATGATCGCTTGAGGATTCCGAGAAAGGTCAGCTGAACCTAATAAATATTTGCATTGAACGGCGTAAACAGGATCTAAGTGGGTACTTACTTTACTTATTTGTATGTAATGTTTTTATCATCCATTAGTGGAGTCATTATAACGATCGTATTTAGATTCAACGATGGACAGAGATTATTCCTAATCATGTATGTTTTTGTCCTATAGATAGCTTTTAATAGCTATGTTTGTTTTTTATTGGCAGCGGTCACGTCATTGCCATCAATGCCGTACTTACTATTTATTTTATTAAAAGATATACCCCCGAATACTGAAACGCAACTCAGATTTAAGCACGTCTCAAGCGACGAATATTTGACAGTTTTCAATGAAAATCTGTCAAATATTTGTCGCTTGAGACGTGCTTAAATCTGAGTTGCGTTTCAGTATTCGGGGGTAAGTCCCTTATTTATGGATACAAAAATATTGTGGGTTGTGGTAGTAAACATGTGTGGTAGGTAAATATCCACCGTGCCTAAGTACATACTTAACTGCACTATACGAATATTTTTTTGGTAGTGTTGTGACAAGTAATCGATACAACACTGAATCAGCAATTGGGCATAGCAACTAGTCATTGGGGATAATAACCAAATATCAGATCTGAATCCATCAGATCTATGAATACAAAGGCCTAAGAAGAAAATCCACTTACAGCGACACCATTGCCTTCCTTGAGCCACAGAACGGCGTCCTGAACAGCCTCGTGAGCGCTCTGGCGGCGGATGGCGGAACCTTGCTGGTTGTCAGCGCGGAATATGTCATGGCTGCCGTACAGAGCCATATGGCGGCGGCGGAACTCACTGCAGTCGAATACTGGAAAGATTTGGGTCGTTAGATTTGTCGACCAAGTTGTTCTCTTATAGTCATAAAATGCTCAATACCAAGCCGCATTTCTATAATAGAAAGAAATTATAAGTAGATGTTTAGATGCACTAGCCAGACAGTGAGAAGCGACGAAATTATAGTAAGCAGTAGGTAAAAGTTGACAGGCCTTTTGCATCTATTGTAGATGATTTATAGTCAGGGGCATTGGCATTGGGGGGTCAGGGGGGTGATTACTCATGCTCCTACTTACGGGACCCTAATAGTGCCTGGGACAGGATTTTAGAATAGGCAGCACCTAAGCAGTAGGTATAGGTAATAAAGTGAGGTGGTAAAAAGCATAATGCCGTGCTGAATTTACTGCTACGAGTAAGGCATCTATTTGCAAAACATTTTCCAAGGTTTTCCGAGAAGTTTAAAATCTTAAGATGTCAAAAAAATGGGTCAGGCGAAGATTAGACTCTGAAGATGATGTGAGCACAACATTTTTGACGAGATAAGGAAAAATGCAAAAAACAACATTGACAAAAGAGAATCAGAACGTTATGATAAAATCTGTTAGACCAATGATTGATCGAAATATGCTAAAATACCTTAGTGTTCTATTAGATGTAGGAAGATTGATGCTTAAACAACATAGTAATATCATTGTAGATGAGCTCAAGACCATGCCTACATCTAGGTCAGGGCTTGCGTCAAAGTGAATAAACAATGTCGCCTTACAGTACAACTGCTTAGTCTGCGTACTATAGAATCGCAAATAGGACAAAATCTGTTAATCATCCCTAAGTCTGAATAATTTTAAAAATATAGTAAGTGGACGATAATCTTTGGAAACAACACCAAAACTCTACTGCATACAAGCTGCTACTGATATTAAAAACCTTGTATCGTTTTAGCTATGCTAAATCTACACTAATACTAGAAATAAGTAAAATATTTTTTTTTTCGTTTGCTATGGACTCGAGGTTGCATCCGTGATTGCTATTTGTCGTGAAGGAAAACTGACCAACACTTTCAAACCCAACAAGAAATGAATGTGTAGCCTATGTGTGTGTATGTGAAGAAATGAGTGAGCAAGAATGAGCAAGTAGCCATACACATGGAGCCCTCTGTTTAAAGGTTACCTTTCGTGCTCTCCCCATTCCAGTTGAGATGCCTGGAGAGACGATGCGCGAGCTGGCTCTTGCCCCTCGCGGGTAGTCCTACCAGGGCGATCAGGAGTGGTGCGAACTGGCTGATACGATGGGAACGCATCGGTCCTGGAAACAAAACTCATTTTCAGACCTTGAGAGTGTTACTCTCCTTACCTACACCGTTCTTATATTAGAAGTATATCAATTGATATTTGTTTAAATGTGCTACAGATTCCTCAAACAGAAAATGAAAATTGTAGAAACGCCATTTTAATTGGTGCAATCATATTTGAATCAAAATTTAGCATCTTCAGCAAAATATATTTTTTTACTGCCTAGCTTCACAGAATATCGACGTATATGGTTAACAGGAACAAGTGGGAACAGCAATAATTCAACTTTCTCAACAGCTCTCTAGTGACTCGTCCAACCGGTCCATCCAGAGGCTTGCTCCAATGTTGCTGCTATTACAATGTATACTACAGAACTTAAAAACCTTGATGTTTTCCGGCGAGTTGATTCGTCTGTTTGCGATAGCGAGTTTGTTTGTTATTCGTCGATTCACCGTTATACAGACCGAATATTTCACAAAACAAAACAGGTTTGTTTTTGTGATGTTTAATTCTGTCTAGAATAAAGTTAGATCTATCTAGTATATAGGAATCTTGTAAGTGCATTCGTAGACATTCATTAAGCACTTTATTATCGCGCGTGTTAACCTTACCAGTCGGTCCGGGTCAACCACCACGATAAGCAAACCTCTCACAACAAATCATGCATATTTGCATCAACAACCCATCCAATATGCAATACCAATATAAAAGTAGGCCTAAGTATAAAAGTGTACATCAACACAAACTAAACTAACAAGAAAAGTAAAAAAATTGCTTATCAGCGAACGTATTAGGTACTTATCTAATCATCAGATACTCTAATGGTAGATTAAACATTACAGAATGCAAACATTATACATAACGATGTATGCCTAATGGGCTAATGGCTAATATCAGACAGTTAAGGTACCATAACAACATGCTTTTAATAAGTATCAAACTTATAACCAAAAGTATGTGAAATTGCATAACTTACCACTAATCTTATCAGAAAAGCGCGTAGAATTAATTAAACCCCATGGTACTATGCGTAATGATAATGGTTAACAAAACATCGGACAAGTACCTAGTTAGTGAAGGTACCTTAGTAACGGTAAGGGTTACAATTATTTATTCTCTGACAGCGGTATAAATAAGTTACTTCGATGTACCTCAATCGAACAAGATGCTTTCATGGCCTGTGACTGTCAATTCTACGCTCGATATAAATAAACCACACAAAGTACACATAGCAGATCTACTTATAAACCCAGCTGGAAGCTAACATGTGCATTAACGACGCTGAGAACCGCGAAACAAACTAAACTGTGTGCAATCAAATTTCAAATAATATAGTTGCTCGAGATTTTTGATAGGTAGATAAATTTAGTGCATAGATCTTTGAAATGGTCAAACACTGGCGTGTCGACCTGGACTCCTTCTACAACCACTGGGTACAGTTAACCGACGATCGTGGACAGTGGATAAAAGTAGGGAGACCTTTGCCCAGCAGTGGGTCAGTATAGGTTGATAAAAAAAGGGGCAAAGTGTGCGAGCGAGAAGTTGTTTCACAGTTTTCAGCGTCTTTAATGCATTTAAACGTTTCTTGGATACGAAAGTCACTGTGGAAAGACTATTGACGTCAGCAGCCAGCACACATGGCATTCAAACGACCAATAGAAATGTCGTATACCGGCACGACCGGCACGCCTTCTCAAACAACAGAACTTTATCGTTCATACTTGTTTTATGCTTTGTAAACTTTACCTACCTAGCCTTCATTTCGAAATCAGTTCATATTGCGTTGTTTTGGTTAACCCGTCTCACATTTCTGAAATTCAGCATTTTGTTGTATTGCCTTGATGAGAAGGCATTTATTTTTATATCATGAGTTTGCAAAATATCTACTTTTATGTTTCTAGAAACTATTGTCAAAATTTTTGTGTAATCTGTCGCGTTATCTTGATGGATAAGTAAAGTCAGAAACATTTTTGCAAATAATATTATTCAGAGTAGGTAATACTAGGAAGAGGTAGTTAATTAGCAATTCATTTAGGAGGAAAACAAGTTCTGTAACAAACTAGTTAGGTACTAGCAATTCAATAACATAACGTCAAAAAGTAACTGGTTAGACTAGATCATTTTTACGTATTGCTTATTTATTAAGTACCTACCGTAAGTTCTTAATCACATTTGCAATTTATCATTCCGTAATTATCAAAACATTTTTTCTGTTGTCAATCAGCCTTTTGGCTCGTCGTTACTATTATTACTTTCGCTCACACTTATACCATTAGTATCTTAGTATCTTCAGTTTCAGTACCTATTTTAGAAGTGTATGTTTGTGTATGTTTAGAATACTCCACATAAATTGCAAGTGCGATGCCATTTCAGCATCGATACCCTTGAGCATATTATAATCTTGTCATTAGGAATTCGACTCTATGCACGTGAAATAAAGTTTAGATAAGGTTAAAAACTAACTTGGCCAACCGAACTATCATGTTTGCCAGAAAACTGTACTTTGGACTCACCTTTTGCTTATCATGCTCAGTTTTCATAGAAACGATCCATCTTCTGTATACATAGAGTACAATTTCATGGATTTCGCAACGATCTATTTTGATACAGTGATGATAATGATGATGGATAGATTTACGACAATTTTATCAAAACAGTTAAATGGAGGTGTGTCTGATACTGTTGTGGTTTCGTCATCGTTAGATATGAACCTTGAATTATACGCTACAATGTTGATAGCATTACAGACTTTATTGCTTATTGAAGCGGTTTAGTCAAATGAAATACTGCGAGTCGATTATTATTAAAGAGTATTGTTTAGACATTCTAAACCTGCTGTTTTTACAGAATCGAAGTTAAAATTTGCAAGGTTCAGCAACATTGTAAAATGTAAAAAAAAACATTTGATGTTTTGCTTCAAAAACCTCACTTAGCACTACTTAACATTTAAAACTGTTATGTTAACAAAACTTATGTTTACACATGTTAAGTTAGGTATACCTACAATATCGCTACTTTCTTAATGACGTAATAGAAAGTTGATCGAAAGGATCTCATTCCTTAATAAATTATTTTCTATTTTACTTGTATGTCATAATCTTAAAAATGTAGTCCATTTATATTCATTACGAAATAGCTTACGAGTACTTTGTTAGCCTATTTATAAGTAATATCTTATCTTCTCTTTATTTAAACTTGTATTGCTTTATTCTAATTTTTCTAAGTTTTCTTTATCATCTTCCAATTTAACATGCGCAACGTTTTATTCAATTGATGCAACAAGATCTTCACAATTTCTGTCGTGACGTGACGACCTTTGTCATCTAGTAACACAATGTGCATCAATCAGTCGCGCATTGTTAGTAATACTTATATGCACGTGACAACAACGATACGGTATAATATTATGCATTGTGACAACGGTCTATTGCCATATTCGTTTATTTGTTATCTGAGCTTAGCACCGCTAAGTGTTGAGAGGGGCGCGGCCATTTTTATTTGTGGAACGTGATCTCATTCAAAGTTTGAACCAGATGGCAATGCTATCTTTACAAAACGACTGACCATTTCTTTGGAAAGTAACGTGCTGTATACAGAAAAGCTCTCTTCAGAAATCACGATAGGTATATTTGAAATAAACATCACGCGTTGTTTATTGCTGGAACTAATCTGTTTCATCGTGGAGTTTTCCTAGATGGGTCACGTTGTCTATCGCATGTGCTATCGCCCGATTGGGAACGTGCATATACTTGCCTAGATTGTTTGGACACGCGACATACAGATTGTAGTAAGAGTTTCACCATTAGCCAATATAAATAGAAAGATTCCATGAAACAACCAACTAATAGCGTAACCTCATACGATTGTCGATATTAGTTGGACGAGAGAGGCTAACTTCCCACAACACAGGTTCTCCTAGGGTGGGAGCTAGCGTACAGTACTAACGCATTTAATTTTTATGTTTGCCATATATTTTATTTACATATAATGAACCTTTTAGAATAATGTAGTAACACTTTTTGTAACATTGATATTTGTTACCAAATAAATCTTTTAAATCATAACATTAATGAAGCAACAGAGACGCATTGCAGAATTTGGGTGATGCTGTCATAAATTCGGGAAGACGCGTGTTCTAAATACCGATGTTCAAAATATACTGTAATTTGATTGATTGATGATGATGAGCTGCAAAATTGAAAATTTCATCACTGTTAAGTGATGTGTTGACACTTTTAATTTCACAGCTAAACAGGATAGGTAGCAGAAGATGAATCTCATGCGATGACGCTTGCGGAAAGCTTGCGAACGATAAAACATCATTTATGGATTCTTTCTTACTACAAAGCCATTCATTGACGCATTAGAATTTTTAATGATCGACGTATGTAGGTACTTGTCGGTAATCCATGCATTCAAGGCGTGAACGGCTTTAACCGTTCATTGATTTTCCGATCATCATTATCACTCGTTTGATTACGAGGATACGTTTCCATGAAGTTGACCCGACATTTTGCATCATCAATAACGAATGATGAAATAAATGATAAACAATTTATGAATAGATGGAAATTTTCATATAAAAAAAGTTCTTCTAGGTTACTCGGGTATTTTAATGGAAATATTTAAATTTTGATTAGTTAGTAGGTAGTTACTTGAAAATCTCACTGACGAAACAAATTTGCGTCACACTCACAATCACAACAGTGATTGGTGGTCAACTTTGGCCTGCTATCAGAATGTCAACCAACGCCCACATTGGGTTCGTTCATCTAGGTGACGTTTGATCAGCCTTCAAAACAAAATTTATCACTTGAGTCTGGTCAATATTTAAATTTTCAAATCAAATCAATTCAACGTTACCATTAGCACTGCCTAAGAACGATTTACATACTTAAAATCACGCCTCTTTCCCATAGGGGTTAGGCAGACACCGCGGGTTTCCACTTGCTACAGTCCTAAAATACCTCTTTCGCTTCATTCACTCCTATAACATTCTACACAATTTTATAACATAAATCTAATTCAACATGATCAAGAATTTATTCTTGTTTTTGTAAAGGCCTCCGTCATTCCACTTTTTAGCAGCTCGCTAAAAGTCTCTAGTCCCTGTCTTTTTCATGTCAACTTATTTATTTTCACTCGATCAATTTTAATTTGAAATAAATGCCATATCTTACCTACCCAAACCTACTTTAGCAACCTAACCTTACCAACATACGAGTACCTTTATCAACATCACTTTACTTGGTTAGTAATAGTTAAAAGTCAAGTAATTCCTCGTTAGATCACGCCACCTAATATTACAACATCAACATCTTTGTTTTTGTGCAAAAATCGTTGGTTCATCGTCGTTTTCGTAATTCGTTGGGGGCATTGAGTGTCATATAGTGATAGGTTATCAATTCAAAACACTTTTAATCCGAACTGTACAATCTTAATTGTTATTATCGTTGTTTTTGTATCTCTTAAATTAAACAATCTGACGCTTTTTGCTATAACAACAAGATTGATATTATATATTATATAGACATAAAACGCGAGGATAATCAACAGTTTGCCGTCATTATCCAAATGGTTTTTGACGTGATAACGTCTTATAAATCGATGGAGCCGGCTGCACGCACGAAAAAACATGACTCATGCGTCGTTACGTCGTTTCGTCGTTCCATTTACCTGAGCCCGAGCCCGGGTCGGGTAATGGGTAAGGGTAAATGAGGGTAAGGGTAAATGAGGGTAAGGGTAAATGAGGGTAAGGGTAAGTGTTCAGTCTGGGTCCGGGTCCGGATTTTCATTCAGTTTCATTCAGTTTCATTCAGTTTCATTCAGTTTCATTCAGTTTCATTCAGTTTCATTCAGTATCATTCAGTATCATTCAGTTTCATTCACATTCAATTCAATTCAGTAAAAATAAATTTTCTTTTGAAAAATGCAACCATTCCATCAGTATTTTCTTATGACGTTATCACGTTCAACTATCGTCAGTAAACCGACTTTACAGACAACCGATTTTTTAGTAGTATAAAACATTATTTATGTAAAAAGCAACCTCTTCCTCAATGGCCTCATTTAGGAGGCGTGGCACTACGTCATCTCTTGCGCAGCCGCCACTTTTGTCACTGTTTTCAGAGCGTTAGTTAATAGCTACACTCTGGATTCCTGGACGTGCTCTAGCAGCTTTATTTTTGTCAAGGATTCTTATAATGTCGCAAATCGTTTAATAATTCTTAGTGTTTGTTACATTTACAATAAATATCACTATGAGAGATAGCTATTAGTTATTTTTTCATGATTATTATAGGACTATACCTACGTATCTAATAAATAAAATTATATATAAAATGTTATATTCCATGACTTTGATTTTATTACACAGAGACCACAAATGAATCCACAAAACATGATTGTGTCATGCACATAGTACCTACAAGATGCAATTTTTCTGTTGTATCTCTTGAGTAGTTATTATTTCTCAATTTCCCTACTTGACGCACACTAACCACAAGGTAATGTATTCATTTTAAACTGGAATACCAAAACCTCAGTTTTTAACAACGCAAAATGACTGAATCACTTACGGCCGGTTTCTGAAAGATGGGTTGAACCTTATCTCAGCTGACAGGTTGTGTACCAAGGAATATAAAAACTAACCTCCTCATACATAATATCGGACACTTTTTAACAGCTTTTTTGAAATATTTTGTAGTGAAAAGTATCTTGACACTGTCACTTTCATGTGACAGACACAAACAAAAAGAAATGGCAACAGATGTAGGTATCGGTCTGCTAAGCTAAATGGCTGTTAGAGGACCGTTATGAATATGAAGGTAAGTATACAAAATCCTTGTATTGTAAAAATTAGCAGGATTGTCAAATATAGCTGGGTTGCAGAAAAAGCTGTTAACTAATCTTAGATTTCGTGTAAACCAATCAAGGAATATAATATTAATATGGCAACCATGGCAACTGGTGATTTGAGATGGATTTTTGTAATTAGCTGGTCCGATGATATTCAGTTGTCCATTTTCCAGATGAAAAGGGATTTGACACATTGTTAGATAATTTTGATTTAATTGACCTTTCAGAAACCAGCCGTTAATCACTTTACCTGTCTACTTTCTAATGTGTCTTTACGTGTCAATACCTATGTCATTTGTCGAGTGAGCCTTTTTAAAAGAAGCGATAAGCTCATGACTTACAGAGCAACACAAAGTCCTTTCTTTTCCAAATGCATTATCAGTAATCCTTATCAAGAATTGATAGGAAACAAAGGTCCCAAAACAAAGGGTGAATCACCAGACATTCTTGCTATTTTAGCAGCAAGTACAAAGTCCAACGTTTATTTTCTCGTCCCAAGGCAATTGACCGATGTGCTCGAGGCAATTGAAGTTCCTGATTAATTTAAATCACTTCTAGATGTCACGCAATCTTATGATGCATAGCCTACTTATAACAATCCTATAAAAGATAAACCTATTTAAAATAGGTAAAGAAAAAAGGGGACTACTGAGGTACTAGGGACCTGTCAAATCTCTAAGTCAAAGGCTACGATGACAGATACAGATATTTTTATAACGCTTTTATTAGCTTCACCTGTATGTATGTATGTATGTATGTATGTATGTATGTATGTAACCGTCCCCTTTGAGCTCGATTTTGTCCTACTTTGAACGATCAGATTTGATTCAAACTTTGCACACCTGTCACAGGTCGATGACAATGCAATAATATGAAAAAAAAAATAAAAAAAAATGAAAAGAAATAAAAAAAATATAAAAAAAACCTACTTTGAACGATCAGATTTGATTCAAACTTTGCACACCTGTCAAAGGTCGATGACAATGAAATAATATGAAAAAAAAAAAAAATGAAAAGGAATAAAAAAAATAATAAAAAACCTACTTTGAACGATCAGATTTGATTCAAACTTTGCACACCTGTCAAAGGTCGATGACAATGCAAAAATATGAAAAAAAAAACTAAAAAGTAAAAAATAAATTATAGTTTAAAAAACTAAAAAAAACGCTTTTATAACTAATTGAACTAAAAAGTTATAAATAAAACTGTAATAATCAATTGAAAATTTATATTATTGTACAAAAAGCGTGGGGGGCTTGATTTTGATTGTTGTAAATATTTTATCAATAGTTTATTATATCTGAAGTTATTATAAAAAGCATCCCCACGCTTTTTGTACAATAATATAAATTTTCAATTGATTATTACAGTTTTATTTATAACTTTTTAGTTCAATTAGTTATAAAAGCGTTTTTTTTAGTTTTTTAAACTATAATTTATTTATGTGTTAATGCAGACGCTATCTCACTTTTAATAATTTCACTATCTAAAGCTGGGTATTACGCAGCCTATTATTAGTTATCATCATCAATAATATCGAAAGATTTTCACGCCATAGGTGCGTGATATCCAAAATTGGCAGAACTACCAAACAATTTCAAAAATACTAGACCATGCGGGGACTTTGTCTTGTTAGTTAGTATTGCCAACATTCGTGAAGAACTACTGAAATGGCATTGGTAATTTGCCTTAGTTACTACCTAAGTTCCTAATAGCTAGTGAAAGAGCCTCTTTGATAAGTATAAGAATTGCCAGAAAGTGAATCTGCAACATATTTCTTCATATTTCTGAAATGCTCCAAAACTACCATTACTCGTATTAGAGTTGAGTTCGTTTTCTTATTTTTATGCCTCATTTTATTTGGTGTTACGGGCAGCCCTCTTTTGTCGGTAAATAAACAGTAATACTTATGCCATTGCTTGTGGCATTTATGTTTTCAACTTTTTTTGGGACCTTTTGAGATGGACGATTCACACACTCGCTTAAATTTATAAGGACTTGCATATCTTATGGTTTATAAATTCTCATAATCTACCTTCGGCTTTATCCTACTTTATGTGGGTTCGGCACAACATGTCTTTCTTCTCCATTCCTCTTTGTCAGCGGTCATCTCTGCATTCACCTCGACTCACCTAACTTTAAGACGTTTCAAAGTGATTCTTGCAATCCTACTGAATAAACGAACTTTTGATTTTGATTTTGATCACTCCTTCTATTATACATGTCATCTTTCAGAAAGTAGACCCATGTTTTTTTTTTTGATAGCTATACCTCAACTCACATATCCATCCACATTCATACTGCATAATTTCTTTCCTGGTCACATGACTTTCATCTCTCCTCATGACATGATAATTAGTTATAGCTTACTGCACAAATACAAATCAATCGATAAATTATTTTCACTACAGTATGCTATTATTAGAATCACTGATATTTTCATTGACCTTACGATTACAATAGCTGCAGGAAGTGAAGCTGCAAGAGAATGGCAATAATTTTTGCGCTAAATATATTTTTGTCTATGCAAGACGCAGAGAAGGTTAGTGTTTGGAATCCGTTATGTATTGATGTGCAAATGTGATTGGACATTTATTTACTTCGTGCCATATTTTCTACAAAAGTAAATATTTTTGGCGGTTTTTTGGAGCCCAAACGGGGACTTTAAATAATGAACAACCATTGAAATCTGTTGTGAGTTTTGGGGTTTCAGTAGTCTCTTTGCTGAGGTGGTATCTCCTACGTAATATCTTAAATCCATATAATTTCACCTATATCAGTAGGTATTACAGTACATTTTAAAAGCCCAATAGTGTTGATTCTGGCACAGCTATTGAAACCTGCATTAATATTTGTTTACATGTGAATAACTCCATGTATTGTCCTCCTTTAGTTTGTGCCATCTACCACGACCCTCGACTTTAACGATGCCTGTTATTGCTATTTAAGTACCTTGCTTGACACGATTTTAAAAAACATCTCATAAAGAACATCTTTGGTGTCGTATGTATGTCTGTGTAGAAAAAACGAGTGAGTAATGTATGTCAATGGTATTTTCAGCTCTCTCTGAAAATTTGACCTCAATAGCTATATAAAAATTCACCAGTCGTGACCGAGTAATTTGACTGCTTGCGTAAGGTTTGCCGTTATATATTTCCTTACGGATAACAAATAAATATAAACCTTATTTATGAAAGGATATCCCTATCGATTGAGCTTGATGTGTCAGACTCACCAGTTGGCAAGGCTCCAAGCAGCGTCTTCTCTTTGTCCTCCATCATTGCGTGTGCGGTGCTAGATCCTGGTGCCATCACTATTCTTCTCAAAGACGGTCTCCTTGTCAAAGCTACGATGTGTTTGGATCGGTGTTGCTGTGGCGTTCTCTTCTTTCGCGCGCGCACTCTATGAAGGCTCGAAGCGGACTGACCGACGACGGTGGTGCTTATCACGGAGTGTACCTTATCAGTGCCGTGGCAGTGATTGCTGAACCACCATATAATGGCTGAATAGATCTTGCAGTATAAGCACCAGAAGTATATGTACCAATCGCCCTTGATGCTTACTAACGCCATCAGCGACCTGCAACAATGATAAACCATAATTTTAATTATGGAAATTAAAGAGCCTAATTTTGAAATGTTATAACACTTAATTAGCCTTCGAATTTCGTTCGCACTACGTGTTAGTTTTAAAAATATTATTGATCTTTCCTCTGTACATTACTATTTATTATTATTTACCTATTTTGCATTTGGGAATTCCTGCTATTCTTCCTACTTTAAAGAGCCCTTATATAACTAAGCCTAGAATAGAAAAGATAGTGCTTAAGTACATGATACCTTACATGGTTAATTGGGTATTGGATGTAATTTTGATTTTGTAAACATTTCAGCGAAACCTAGCGTTAAATACACCGAAAAATCTATCTACGCAATGACATTGATATTCATGCCAAATAACACTACCACAAATAGATCAATAACGTGCAAACAATAAATTAAATTGGATGTCCTCTTGCTCAATCACATCGTGTTGCACTTTCCGGTGATTGTATCATCATCATTAACCTATTGCAGTCCACTGCTGTACATAGGTCTCTCCCATGGCGCGCTACTGAGCCCGGTATTTGACTTTTCCCATCCTTCACATCTCTTTGGTGATTGCATACAGGTACAATAATAACACTATCAATAATACACATATATTAGCAACATCGTGATCTTTTACAATAACAATTTGTTTAGATTTTATTCTAAGCTTGGTTTTCATTATTTATGCATCTTTTTGCCAGCACAATACAATTTGCGAAATCTAAACCTCTTTTCTATTTGATTACCAATTTCAACGTTGTTGATATTTTTATTTACCTAATGACTTCACCTCCTTATCATAGCCATGCAAAAAAATGCAACGTACACTATGTATTTCTAAATGGCCTTCATGCTTCGGTAGTTACAAGGATGTTACTATGATGTATGATGACTATTATTTTATGAAAACGATTGTACGAAATTGTGAGCTGTGCGATGATAAAATGAAGATGTCGGCATCATGCCGAATAATTCTTCAGAACAAAACCAACATTATACCAGCGGTAGAACACACACTGACCGGAAAAGACTCTTCTCAAACTTAAAAGTTCAATACCGCTTGTAGCATAAGATTATCGACCAAGCTGATATCCAGGTGCTCTTTCACAGAGGTTACAGCAGTATGTGTGATCGAACTTGCGACTTAAGAAGAACTGTTAAAACTTTTAACATAGGCAACTTATACATTCATCTTAGCAAATTCGCAGTCCTGCTGCGCTCATTTTTCTAATCTATGGCTTATCTACCACTTAGAATTTAGATCTTTACAGCACGAGAGGTCTCTATGATCATCAACTTTTTCTTCAAATTGAATCTTCTGAAGTATATTTATATTTATTTATTATATCGCCTGTTTTCTTTTTTCTGCTTAGGTATACTTTTGTTGTGTAACTTTATGTTAAGTATTTGATTACGTAGACAGCAAACTACATACTTACCTAGTACCTACAGCCTAGTTAGAAAAAGATAGAATAAATTATTGGCATATAGTTTTATTTATTCTCTTGAAAGGTAAATCGATTTATCTGGATGTTTGACATACAATCCAAACTATTACAATTACTCATTTTAGTATAGATTTGCCTAGTCCTAAGGCATTTCTATGAGTTAAAATCTGTGTAAGCCCATTCCGAAAACTGGTTTATTTTATTGCTCCACCAACGACACAACGTAAATATTTTGTTATAGGCGGAGAAAATTAGCGATTTGAATCTGATGACATAACACAAACCATCAGCACAGCAGGGTGTCAAAACAGTTCTATATGTTAAATTTACTTAAACCTATGTTCTTACAAAATCGATAGTAAATGTAGATAGTCAAAGTCAATCAGTCGGCCATGCGACTTTAATCTTCGTTAATTTTATCCAGAGAGGTTGAAATTGATAACCTATGTACTTGAAAAGTTTTCTGGCACGAATCACGAATTTCAGATGTGTTCGAAAGATAAACCGTCCATAGTCTCTGTATAATCATCCAAATATGACTATGGACTTGATTATGCGGCAAAAACTGGATACAGCCGCCTCGAACCGCTGTGATGATGAAATTAAAAGTTTTTAAAATCATGGCTAAGTTCATCTACAAACAACAATGAAATCAATATTGATTGATATTTGAAAAAGGCTGGTCTTATACGCGTTACGAGAGATATTGGAGAATATATTTTTACCTGACCCATTTTGCTTTGTTTTTGGCTGGAAGCTTACTGTATCTTCATCCTAATTTTTGCAGCCAACCAGTGTTCACTCTGGTGTATTACGATCTGAAGGGTATGGTCGCTGGGGAAAATACAGGCCCATGGGGATTTGTAGCTTCGCGTCCTAGAGATAGACGCAATGCATCCACTAGCCCATTTTTTTTGGCCGTTGTTCTCCGTGGCTGAGATACCTTATGTATTTGTTATTGGCTTAGCATTGGTAACCGCTTGTTACGTCTCTAGATTTCGCAACAAAACCTAAGGTTATTCTAATTCCTTGGATGCAATGCGGATGTTTCTCAGTTATTAGTAATGCAAAACTGCAGGGGCGCTTTGTGCAGATAATCCTGGTTACATTTTATTATAGAGTAGGTAGGTATCAGAGTTTCTGAAGTGAAACGGAGCATGAACTTCCAAGGCTGACGAGTCAAGAATAGTAATATTCCTTTGTTGCACTCGCTGTATAAACAAGACCCAAGCTGGCCCTGTTTATTTGCTGGTCGGTATCTTACGCAGCCTTCGCCGTCTCTTTATTGTTTACTGCTACTTGATCGTTACTTAAGTTATGACTTGTTCAATATCATTATGCTTTTAAACTCATCACGCTCAGTTGAATTATTGTTGTCTTTGTCGTGGACATTGTTATGTATGTCTTTATGGACTTTCTTAAGTTCTTTATCTTTTTGCTTGGTATTTAATTTCAAACCGGTCAGAGATCGATAGGGACTTGCTAGCATGTTTTTATAAATTAAAATGCTGGTAAAGGGAAATCTGTTTTACCTCGCAACGAATCTGATGTCACTACAATAAAACCTGCGCGTGATGCATTGCTTAAAGTAGGCAAGTATCGGAAACGAGTGGTTAGTGAGTTACGAATATGAAATGAGACCTTGTTTAACATGCATGAATATCCAATGCAATACTGTACGCTTACCTGCCACAACAACTAAATTCTTCCTTCGCAGTAATGGTCTGAGGATGTGTGCCGTATGAAATGTCCCAAATCGTGGCGCATAGCCGTGCGCCCGTGGATAGCGATAAACGTTTCAATACACATTCGCAATAAGTCCCAGTGAACGTCCAATATTAACTTTTCAGCCAAAACTCTCCCCAAACATGGCACGGGGACACTGTAACTGTTCGGTTTGATCTTTTTTCACGGAAAGCTTCTCGTTTACTTCACTCCGGACCTTAATTTGCTCATTGTAACTGGAATTTGACCACGTTGTATAACAAGCTTGACAATATTGGGTTGTTTGATCAATGCGTGAGCTGTGTTTACGTAGAACGTACGATGGGCAACGTGGAGTCGACCGACTGTGTCTGTGTTTGCCACCGTGTACTGTGGGGTTTGGGTGCTTGCGCGGAGGGGAGGAGGGAGCGTAGCGTGGCAAGGCGAAAGCGGCTCGCTGGGAGGGAGTCTGCCGGAATGACGACTGGCTTCGGGTGGCATCGATTCTCCATCGGACAGCTTCGGATGACATAGATAAACTCAGGTGGGTGCCATGCCATCCGACCCTTCATTTTTTTACTAACACGGGTTCCATGACTTGATTAGAACTGAATTGCTAATTTTTTGTAAGGATGGGAATCATCATAATCAGCCAGAAGAGGTCCACTGCTGGACATAAAGAACTTCGAAAAAGAATAATGAGCCCTTTCTTTGAGAATAATAATTGAGACTTCTCGTTCCACCAATATTTCGCGATCTTCCTAACGTCGTGAGTAAAAAAATTGATAAAAAATAAAAGGTTTGACCCTTTATTTATATTTCTTGGCGAGACCCAGTGCGTTTAGGCAATTTTAGCACAAATTATGTAGAACTCATTTTATAAATCAGAGTTTTATCAGGGTAATGTAAAATTACCATGGTACCTATTACTGTTTAGAGATCCTTAAAAACTGTTTTGTTTGGTTACGAGATTTTCTGCGCGTGAGTGTAGGATGCAGCGAAATGTCAAAGATTTTCAGAGTGGTGGTGGGGGCGCGGCGAGACCCCTTTCAGATTTTAATAAGAGTTTGAATCCGAATATTAATATTTTTTTCTGCTCAAACAATGCATTGTGAAATGCCAATTCTCTCAAACGGTAAAAGAAAGCATCGTGAAGAAATCAATGCTGGGTTACCTGCAAATCAATCAAATTAATCAAAAGTGTATTTATTCAGTAGGATCGCAGGTGGGTCTAGGGGCCAGTTCCACGCGACGAAGCCTAGAAGAACAGGCAACAACTACGGCTTGGTTCCTACCGTTTTTAGGGTTCCGTAGCCAAATGGCAAAAACGGAACCCTTATAGATTCGTCATGTCTGTCTGTCTGTCTGTCTGTCCGGCCGTGTCACAGCCATTTTTCTCCGAAACCATAAAAGCTAGACTGATGAAAGTTGGTGAGTAGATGTAATCTGTGAACCGCATTAAGGTTTTTACACAAAAATAGAAAAAAAACTATAAATTTTGGGGGTCCCCATACTTGAAACTGAAACTCAAAAAATTTTTTTTCATCGAACCCATACGTGTGGGGTATCTATGAATAGGTCTTCAAAAATGATGTTGAGGTTTCTAATATAGTTTTTTTCTAAACTGAATAGTTTGCGCGAGAGACACTTCCAAAGTGGAAAAAAGTTGGTCCCCCCCCCTCTAACTTCTAAAGTAAGAGAATGATAATACAAAAAAAAATATATGTTGTACATTACTCTGTAAACTTTCAACGATATTTGGTTTGAACGAGATCTAGTCAGTAGTTTTTTTTTTATACGTCATAAACGGAAACTCAAAATTTTTTTTTTCATCGAACCCATACGTGTGGGGTATCTATGAATAGGTCTTCAAAAATGATGTTGAGGTTTCTAATATAGTTTTTTTCTAAACTGAATAGTTTGCGCGAGAGACACTTTCAAAGTGGAAAAAAGTTGGTCCCCCCCCCCCCTCTAACTTCTAAAGTAAGAGAATGATAATACTAAAAAAAATATATGTTGTACATTACTATGTAAACTTTCAACGATATTTGGTTTGAACGAGATCTAGTCCGTAGTTTTTTTTTATACGTCATAAACCGTAAACCGCAATTTACCTTTCAACGAACTACAGGAACCTTATTATGTTACATCAAGTAACATATATAAAGGTTCTTGTAGTTCGTCGTGCTACGGAACCCTTCATGGGCGAGTCTGACTCGCACTTGGCTGCTTTTTTTATAGGTATTTATGATCCTTTTACAAATCAAAAATAATAGCAGTGAAGTTCCAGTGTGGTGTCTGCTAAAATGATGTCTACCGTGCATCCATATGTAGGTACCTCAGTCTACACGGTTTACCATATAGTCTACACGGTTTACCATATACCATAGGTATACCTAGGTACCTAATATTTTTATTAAACATCGTCAGCCATGTTATGCTATTATAAGTCATTTAAAACAAGTTGGGTAGGTATAATAGTCTATTCAGTGCCAATGCCAACAAAACCAATCCAGCAACAAACCTACTTCAGACTACCTACTTGGTTAGGTACCTATTATGTATAGGATAAGTAGATACAATAAGACAGTAGGTATAGGTATAGTTACGCGCCGCAGCGGTTGGTGACACCGCTGTTAGACCATAGAAAATAAGGAATAATCAAGGTCAAACGTATTAATAGGCCCCTAAGACCAAATCTCGAACATCATGCAAAAAACCCTCAATCTCCTTTCTAATCTAGTGGACAATCGGACATGTAGGCTGCTACTGGTTGTTTATAAGAAGCCGGTGTTATCGTGTAGTTAAGAACACTTTTTGCATTTATTAGCGAGATTGTTTTCAATCAAGTCCATGATAAGTTCAGTGTAGTCTCACATCGATAGAACACACACGCGAATTCAAAGTTAAGCTAACGGTTTCTTGATAGTGCCAAGTTCTTTGTTTTTGTTTAACTTTAAATTTTTTTCGCGCGACATAATGAAGTTTGGACTCTTTTTATTGGTTGCGGGTATGTCAGTTTTTTAGTAATATTCACTTGGTTTTAACAGTCACCCACAGTTACCTACCATTGGGATGGGTGACTAGGATAATAATGTTCCGTGGTAACTGCTAATGGTTTTGTAGGGCACGCATAGTGGAGCAGTCGGTAAGCAATAATGCGAGCTTTGATGAGGTATAGGAATATGAGTTCATGGAAACCGATAGGGGGGGAATAGGTTAGGTAGGTAGGTACCTACCTAAATTCATATCCCGAGCTGAGAAACCTATACTTATTCGTTATCGTTACCAATACCCAATACTAACCTGTTTAGATGCATAATTTTTCGCCTTTGCTAGGAACTTAATCAAAGGAAAGATCTTAGTATGTACACCAATAAGTAGGTAGGAAGGCATCAGGAAGGAAGGAATCCTTTCCCTACAACCACAGAATTCAGAAAGCAAGATCAGTCAAGTGTGAGTCGATGCGCTGTGGTGACATGACAGTGACATTCAGTCACATGACGTTTGACAATGACATTTTTATATTATTTTAACCTCCTTTCTTTGTTTTGTTTTGTTTGTGATTTTGGTGTGTGGGTGTGTGTGGTGAAGAGTGATGATGTGATTTATTTTATTGTTGTACATGAACATGAAATGGATGGCCCTTTGTTTCCATTTCCTATGTATCTAGTGTAAATTAAAGAATATATAGAACTACTCTGTTTTGTAAGAAACCCTAAAAAAACTTCACAATCACAGTGTAGTTTCGTGAGCAATATTCCGATAGATGACGTGAGTCTCTTGTTGTGATAATATCCCAGTAGGTACATGAAGTACCCAGGTCGTCAGTAGGTACCTACAGTTTAGGAACCTTCACATACTCAGTTCAAGGTAGGAGTGTGTTTTTAATCGATTCCCTTCACGCAATAATCGGTATTTATTCAGCTTACTGTGTACCATTAATCTATTAATTTGGATCCTTTGTCCTTACTAAATCAATTGAAGTAATGAATCCTTTTTTCCAGCAATAATCATGAATGAAGAGACCTCAGCTTTGAATTTGGAATCATGGATGAGTGAGCTACCAGCCCAGTTGAAAGATATCCCTATTATTTACCTTGCTATTCCAGGTTTGTCGATTTTGTTACTAGCGAAGACCTATTACACAGAAGAGTTGAAGACTATTGCTGAACAGCATTTAATTTAATCTGCCGTTCTCAGAGACAATCTTTTATACACAGACTTGTTTTTAAGTAGAGTTAACGAGAACTTTCATGCCCTTACATACGGGACGTGCCTGGGGACTTTTAGATGGAATAGGCTTGCTCAGCACCTATACTATCCTGACATCCTAATCCACAGAAAAGAAATGATCAATACCTGCGGAGCTAATTAAGCAGGTATCAGGTTTTCTCACATTGTTTTCCTTCACCATTTGAGAGCACTAGCATTGCTTACATACATTTTTCAAACAGCAAAATTCATAGGTTCTCGACTGGATTAAAACCCGCGACCATAGGATCGAAAGGCAGGGTTAATACCTCTAGACCACCAGTGCTCTAAATTTTACAGTTAGCATGTTTTACAGTTTCTGTACAACAAAGAAAGATGAACAAACAAAGCGTTTTAATTATCATTCAATTTAAACAAAGCATTCAGGCTTATTCATCTGTCTGAGGAAAATGGGATCAATGCTTATTATAATTAGCTGATACACTTATAATTTTTTAAATCTCTTGTTCTTGCAATCTGCTTGTGTTTGGTTGGTTATCCACTTCTTCATTGGCATGTATGGAGAATTCCCAGTGGTGTTTCCATTTAGTCTGGCCTCTTACAAGCTATATGAGGTCTTGAGAGCTCCTCTCCTCTTCGTTTCTTTGAAAGAATTGGTATGCTCCATCAGATGTGTTTGGCGTACGATTTAGTTTTTAATAACAATTTTTTTTGTTAATATCGTAGAATGCATTATAATAATATCTTTGTTTTTCATTAAATTGTATCTTTAACATTCCAGGAAGCCATGATTCCATGACATATGGCATTACAAGGGCAAGTGGGCTAGCACCCGATGCCGAGCCAGTAGTGAGACGTCTGTACCCTCTGTTCCGAGGTACGATATTACGGTGGACCATTACGCAGGCATTAGACACGCAGCACCAACTACTTATTGGCATTAGGTACCTTTACAGTAACAGCACTTACCTACCCAACTTGCACTTGTCTATTATACTCCGTCTACTCCATTGTTTAACTTTTGACAGCTTGACTTGTTATATCTTACTGTGTTACCCATTTCATTATCCTAGTAGTCTGTGCTAGGAGTACACAGTAGGGTGGAACACTTTTGTATGAAGTTTTTTTTTTTTCAAATTTGGAATTAGAATACCAAGGAAAAGTTGCCTTATATAATGATAAATAACACCTCTTAATTTGAAAGTTCTAGCTCAACACTTTGAGCCCCCGCCATAGACTTGAAATTTCATTTTATAAGTTTTTTAGACGTTTTGTATAGTACATCCTATAAATTAAATAATAATTATATATAATATGTTATGCATGTCAATGTTGAAATATAAGTATATTTTAATTAATAAAATCATTTATTTTAAAAGTAAACACACGTTCAGAAAGTTACATTGGTATGAAAAACGTATTTTTTTATGGCAAAAGTCCTTTTTCGTCTCAAACTTTGGCATGAGCTTTCGAGATTCTAATTTAGACTTTATGAATCCCTCTCTTTTTGTCTTGTCGCATACACTTAGAGATGCTTCTGTTACAACTTTTACTGATCTCTCAACAGCCTGGGTGTGGCAAGGCAATCGTATAAATTCCAAAACTGCATCTCCTCTATTTTTAATTAGTTCTTGTAACTGCTCATCGGACATAATGCATCAGTATTAGGGGTTCGTATATATTTTGTTGCCAATCAATCAAGTTTATGTAAGAACATGCATTTAAATTAACTTTTGGCACCTCAAACATGCGCAAAACAGAATTATTCTTCACTTGACGAGCTTTTAAAATGCGTCTTGCAGCGAGTTCTCTAATGTGCTTTTGTGAATCGGTTATCATACTCAACAACAAGTTTTCTGGCTGTGCAAAATAACTGTTTCGAATCAAAACAGGGTCCACTATCGCTAACAATTCGTTGGATAAATATCCAGTGGAGTTAATGAGCTTCCATAAATGTTTTGAACCATCTTTGCAGGATGAATGTGTTTTGATGGCAAACCAGGCAGGGGCGTATGATTTTACTATAAACGTTGCTAACGTCACTAGGTTTTGTTGTGGATTTTCCGTAGAAATATATAAACGCAGTATGCGATTAGCTCTTGTCAACCAGCGGGCATGGGATAGCTTACCAGGGCTTCTGTGTAATAAATTAGGAGGGCAGGATTAATGACAGCAGTAGTAATTTCTTGTAAATATTTCTAGTCTGAACTGAGATCTGTTGATGTTTGTGAAGGTAGTTCACCTTCTATCTTCGCAAATTGGGCCAAAGGCAGCGTATCGCAAGTCTCTAATGCTTTAATAATTTGACCTGCAAATGATTTAGGTCCTGCAGTAGGGCCATCCAAATACGTAAACAAATGCCACCTTGCTCCTCTGTAATAGCGCCAAAATATATTAATATTAATGAAATTTTTGATTGCAGTAGCTAGTTTACTGTATTTGAATAAGTTTTTGAATGAAATAAACCTATTTGAATGAATTCCGTACTATTTTGTAGCCCGCGCAAATAGCACCTAAATTGTCGTTTTAGTAAATTTTCGATGTCTTGGCGGGGGCTCTTACAGTTGTCTAATAATTTTTATATTTTTTATGTAAGTTATTGATAGCAATAGGCAACATAATTCAACTATTCCAAAAACAAAATCGAAAAAAAAAAATTTCGTTCCGCCCTAGTACACAGCTGTCTGAATAAAGAAATTAATTATTCAAAAAATATTATTACCGTCACTTAGCTTTCATGTACCGTAACTCAAGTTTATTACCGTGACGCGAATTAAGAGCATGTCACTTTTTTATTCAAAAGAACAGTTAGCCTACACAATATTTTTTCTTTATGATTTTTGACAATTATTATGCACTAATGTCAAAAGTTAATTAAAAGAGTGGACTGAGTATAAGCCTGTGGTTTTGCTTGCGTGGTGGAGCTCATTGCTAATATCATTTGACCTTTCAAGTTACTAACCTAGCAATCAGTAAAACAAAGATTATTAGGCGATAAATGGATGTACCTACATGTAGGTATGTTGGTTTTAATATACAGAACTATTTTGACCTTTAAAATATTTTTTTGATGCATACTATAGGGGCTTTGAAATAATCTTGTATAGACAGTTTAATAACCCTCTTTCTAGACCTTTTAGGAGCGAGAAGGTGTTAACAAAAACTAAAGTATTTTATTTTATTTTCAGGTATTTTGACCTGAGGCTGGCCACAAAGAAGGGAGAAAGCAGTTTCTACTTCACTCATGGAGTATATGCTGGAGAGATATCAAAAGGGCTGCAGGAGGTCAAGGATTTTGTGGAGACACATCCTGGAGAGGTGGTCACTTTTTTACACGCAACTGTTACTTTCGGATTCAATCAAACTTCCTTTTGCAATTTTTTTGTATTGATTGTAGTTACTCCTTTGTACTCCTTTATTATTATTTTAATGCAAGCTATGGAAAATTTGTTTCAAACAATCATCATCATGAGCCTGAAAAAGTCCACTAATGGACATTGGCCTCCCCTATACATTTCCAGAAAGAACGATTTTGAGATGAATTTTGATGGATAAGTAGGAAGGCCAAAGAAAATATGGATGAACAGTGTGAATAATATAGAGGAGAACAATTTGTGCCGACCCCACATAAAGTGGGATAAATAAGCCCTTTCCATCCACTGATCACCACTTTATCGATGAGCATTCTCTTTGGTCATCATCATCATTTCAGCCCGGTATCACCCACTGCTGGGTATAGGCCTCCTTCATTTTCTGCCAGCCTTCCCTGGCCTGCGCGTCTCTTGTCCAGATGTTTCCTGCGACCCTTACGATGTCGTCGACCCATCGCTAAATAAAATAATGAAGAGGAAAAGCAAATAAAATTTTTAAAATTCATATTTTCAGGTCGTCATCTTAGACTGCCAGCATTTCTACGGGTTCACACCTGAAGATCACAGGCAGCTTATCAGATATCTGCTTAACCTGTTTGGCCCCAAGTTGGTGCCAAGGCGACTGGATCCTCAAACCATTACACTAAGCTCATTAAGCAGGCTGAATCAGCAGGTAAACCAGCTTTTAAGCGTTATTTTATACTTCAAGCGAATAAATACGGGTCCGGTTAATGTACACCCGGTTAAAACGAATCCACTTTTTCTGCTGCGAAATTGTTAAGGTATTATTAAGGTAAGGTATACTGTAGCAGATAGATATTATTACTTTTTTTTATCCAGTGATGGACGATTGCTCTCAAGTTTAAACGATAGGCCGCTGCCAATGCCGCGGCACGCTCGCGCTGCTCGCTCGCTTTGTGCGTAATTTTTATGTTTTAACATAACCTAATCAATCCTAGTCGTAATAAGTACATATCTAGTGCCAGAACAAAAGGTCAAAAATCCGTTTGTTTTTATACAACTAGTTTGAATTGCTACAGTGTACATGTGGCTTAACTGGCATCGTAATAACGGGGTGTACAATAACATGATGTGCATTATCGCCTCACCTTAAAGACATTTTGTAAATTCCAGGTTATAGTAGTATACCGCAATGAGTCTGTATACGCTACAGGTGAGTTCTGGCCGCCGCAAATGCTACCATCCCCATGGCCGAGACAAGACAGTGTCAGTGGCCTCATCTCGTATCTGAAGCGCATCAGGAGAAATCCCGGTATGGGGTTTGTGCACCAAGCGGTTCTAACTCCGACCCCAGCTTTTATTGTGCTAAGGTAAACAGAAGTTTACCGGTATTTTATAATTAATAGACTATCCTTTGGCCACAGTCTCACCTGATGGTAAGCGGCGATGTAGCAGGACAGTCAAGAAGACACCTATTCACTCTAGCTTTAAAGAGGCCCAGGGCCCTGTTTAATAAAGCTGACAATTCGACATAATTATATGTCACAAAGCGACAAATTTGTGGAATTGTCGCGCTTAGGCTATTGATAAAAGTGACAAATATGTCACAAAAGCGCGACAATTCCACAATTTTGTCGCTTTTTGACATATATGTCGAGTTGTCAGCTTTATTAAATAGGGGCCAGATTTTATTGGTCAGGAAAAAAAGACGACGGCAGTGCGTTCCACTCAGTGGATATTCGCATGATAAAAGTGCCAAAACCAAAACGCTTGGTGCGAATGTGTGTTATACTCAACAGGTATGGGTGGTAATGGGCCGTGTGTCTGTCCTATTTAACTGGCTTCTCAGCTCAGTTGGTAGTAGCTCTGCCTTCTACGCCGTAGGTCAGGGGTTCCATTCCCACCGAGAACAAATATTTGTGTGGTTAACACAGATTTTTGTTCTCTGTCTGGGTGTTATATTGTATTCTAAATATGAAATTATAAAAGAAATATGTATCTAAGTATTATTTATCAGCTATTTGTTTTCCATGGTACAAGCTCGGCTTAATTTGGGGCTAGATAGTGTTGTGTGGATTGTCTACAATATTTATGATATACCTTTTAGAGAAACATACAATTGCAAAAGTCGTACTTACCTTCAAAATATCGAAAAGACAGCGTGAACATTTTATTTTCGTAAAATTTCAGGTGGATTTCGAACCTACGTGAGAAATGCGCTATCCCGGTCAAAGATCAAGTGCTTCCGACTTTATCAACATTCTCCCCCGGACCGCCCATACCTGGTAATTCCACCGCGGGCATCTCGTCTCCAGTGAACGTTGTAATAGCAGACTTTGTGGAAATGGACGATGCTGTGTTCCCTAAAATGATAATACAACTCAACATGAAGTTATTGAAAAATACTGACACTGTTTTCCATAACTACGGGTAAGGATACTCGTCAAATAACTATGCGGCTGTCTCTCGGCATTCGCTTCCCACCTATGGTCATATAGGAAAGTTACCACTATGACGACAATTTTCTAAATCTTGCCACAATGACGGCTTCTGCCTCTATACTCACCGCTCTTAGAGCCCGTAGCACACGTAGCTATAATATATATTAATACGCCGTGCGATAATATAAATACGGTGTACGTTAATGCCGTCAAAGAAATATATATTATAAGGAGCACTGGTGGTCTAGTGGTAGTGGCCCCGCCTTCCGATCCTAAGGTCGTGGGTTCAAATCCACTCGTGTACCAATGAGTTTTTCTGTCGAAAAATGTATGTGCACTATGCCAGTACTCTCAAAAACGGTGAAGGAAAACATCGTGAGGAAACCGGCGTGTTGTAGAACCTAAAAAAGTTCGAGCAACACGTGTCAAGGGTCTCGCAAAAAGGGCCCACCAGCGGCTTACTTGCGGAAAAACCTGCCCACACATCAAGTGCGCATGATAAACTTGCCGAATATATAATTATTATAGCTGCGTCACTTGAATATTGTTAAGAAAACTCATTGTAATATGCCTGGCTATATTTTATATAAATATATTATAGCTGAGTGTGTGTCGGGCTTAAGTAATTTTGCAATAAGCTAATAATGTGTTCCATAAGCATTTTATTCCAAGAAGTACCTGTTTTCTCTACTTTTTTTGATTTATATTTAATTTGTACAAAATAAGGACATAACCATTTGATATTACATGTAAATCGTGTTCATAATAATTATTTGGAGGCATATCTGTTAGTTACTTATATAATACTGTGATATTTTTTAATTATTATTTTTATACAAAGCCTTATGAAGTGCCTTAAAATAGTGTAATACTAAGAGAATGGTATACTCATAGTTAATACTCTAAAACCAGATCTATAGCTTTTAAATAAATAACGTAAGTTGTCACAAATAACTAGTTTAATTTACAAAATCATTTTTCAATTACATACATATCACACATTTGTTTTCCCAAAAAGTTTGTTACAGAAATCATCTAAATGTATTCTTTCACACAAATCTCTAAACGACCACCTTCTTTTTTTCATCTCGTTTTCTTTATTATCTAAAGCTGAAAACAGTTTGTCTGATAGTTCGTCAGATATCTCAATAATTCTGCATATTTTATCCAAACGCGCTAAATCTTCGAATGAGTTCGTCAAATCTGTTATGTGAATGACTTGAGATTTCCTTTCATTGATTTCAAATGAATTGTTAGAGTCTGTTGCACTGGCACTATCAAGCTTATCATAAATATCTTGTTTGTTTTCGTTTCGGTTGCTAATAGTTGTGTTTGTGTTCTCTGGACTATTGCATCTTGAGGTATCGTCGGAGACTACCACTGCTGCATCAGTATTCAATTGGAGTCCGTCAAGTATCTTTCCACTCTTATATTTCTTAGGTTCGACGTTTTCTACGGCTAAATCGTTAAAAATATTTTCATCTGAAATAGTTTCCGCTACAAATAAATTGTCTACAAGCACTATGTTACGTTTTCTTAATTCATTGTCGATTAGCTTTACGTTTGAGTTAACATTGTTAATTTTATACTTTGCGTATATATTAATTTTTTGATCTTTGTTTAATGTAGGCTCCGTGAAAAACTGTTCAGCTTTAGTAATTTCATTTCCTTTTTTGTCACTAACATCAATCTGGCTAATTACAGGTTTGGATGCTTCCGTATCAGTGGCTTTATGTTCATTTAATTCCACATTTTCATCATTGTCGCCGTTCACATCGATATTATTATGAAGAGTTAGTTTAGGGTCGTTGGCTAAACAACGAACTTGGATGTTTTGCGTTAATCCTTCGATTAAAGAATGAATGGTTTTTGACAAATGATCTTTGAAATTATCATGGTGCAATCTTTTTATGCCTGCTGAGTTTCCATCACCTATATCTTCAGTGCTTACTCGTTCTTTTTTAGGCAAAGTTTCTATAGGAGTATCAAGTGGCCTTGTAACTTTAATGCTTTCTTGTTCCATAATCTTACTGTCAACTATAACGAACTCAGATATTTCTTTGTCAAAAGAATAGGATGATACTTCTACTTCGTTACTGTCATCGTTATATGGTTGGCTTATGTTCTTAGAGCTTTGACTATTGCAGTCACCACATTTTTCAACTACTTCATTTTCTGTTTTAGTATATTTTTCAGTATCAGCTATGAAGTATTTATCTTTTGTCCTAAACTTAGAATCACTATTGCTCATGGATTCATTCTTTGATATTAAATGGACATCGGATTGGTTGCTATGCGTTTTCTTCAGCAAGTCTTCAGTCTTATTGGCCATTTTGGAAAATTCTCGCTTGACATTTTCCAAACGCGTCTGAGGTTTTGAGTCCTCTGTCTGCTTCAATTCTGGGAAAGCTATCGTTTTACAAGATTGGAAGAAGGAATTTACGTTTTGTTTTACTTCTGCTTTAGTAACTTCACTAGTGTCATTCCATATTTTGAACAACTCATTGTTTTTACTAGCTTCAGTTTTTGAAATGAACTGTACAGAAGGCACTTTGTTTTCTTTCGCCTGAAAAGCGCTACATATGACTTTAGAGCTAATCTCACTTCTGTAATCGCAACACGATACCGATATTTCTTTCTTGTAAGTTTCTGTTTGTTGTATCTCGTCTTGTTTCCGTAAATACCTAGGTCTAACGCAAGTTATTTTATTTTTATGAAGCTTAAATTCGGAAAATTGTTTTTCTGAGAAAAATATTGAGTCTGCAACTCTACAAGCGTAGGAATATTCATTTTCGTACCAGCAAATGATTTTGAAGAAGTTAGGTTTTAGTTGAATGCTTGAGTCTTCGTCGAAGATACAAGAGTGGTTTTCTCCTATAAAATCTGAGGACACGGCTTCTTCATTAGATATTTTTATGATATTCCGCATGCTATTTTTGCTTGCTTTTTCTACACACTTAGCGATCTCTGCGACAGTCGTATTACTGTTTAACCTGAAGAGTCAAAGTTACAATGTTTTAACGTATAAATATTGTGTGTGGCAAGTTGGAAGATTTACCCTTCACCATGGAATTAAGAGTTTTTGACTCTGCTAAAAAAGAACCTTATCATCATCAGCCTGAATAAGTCCACTGCTGGCCATAGGCCTCCCCTACACATTTCCAGGGAGAACGATTCTGAGCCCTTTCCATGCATCGACTTCCCGCCATCGGAAGATAATTTGTCTAATCTGGAACCGTAGTCAGAGTTTTACTCCATCACAGTTTGAACAATTCATTTCGCCTATGTGTCTCTTTCTTTTGCATGGATAAATGATGAGACAACAAGTTTTGATCGTTTCTACGTAACGTATTTTTGCTGTCACATCTTTTCTCCATACAATAGAGAGGGACAAATAGGCGAAACGAAAACAACATTAAATCAAGTGGGACTTGCCCTTCTGTTGTATAAAAAAAACAAGTTTTGCATATTCTAACTAAAATACTAAAATTTTGTATTTGATGAAGTGGCTTCAAACTTGACGCACACATAACATTACTGTGATAATTATAGTTTAAGTCTGTTTTTTCTTATACTAAACTTACCGTATCGTTAAATCTAGAACAGAAACATTGACAATAGGAACCCGGAACGCTAATCCCGAAAGCTTGTCTTTAACTTGTGGAATGATTTTGCCAAGAGCTTTGCAAGCCCCTGTGGTCGCCGGGATTATGTTCTGGTGTATGCTTCTGTGGTCACGCCAATGCTAAAGAAAAGAATAGAATAATAATTTATTTACGAAACAAACACTTACACTAATTTAATAATAACTTAAAAAAGAAATCTTAATACGACATTTGTGTGAAGCTTGCGCGTCGCAAAACGGTCTCTGACTCAGCATAATTACTATTTTGGGCCTTATTCATTTACCGACTTCTCGCGATATTTAAAATGTTGTCGGTCCATCTGTGTCCTATGCTTCGTTTTCTGGTCCGAAGTCATCAATCCGAAACCTGTCTAACTGCTGTCCGTTTTATACGAGCTGTATTTCCTAGATAGATTAAGAATTATTAACGGTAACCGCACTCCATCAGGTGGGCTGTAAGCTTGTTTGCTTCGGTACCTGCTTATTATTATAATAGAATACCTTCCCTCGCAGACATAGTCCGTCCAGGGGCTTCAAAGATGGCGTCATAGCATGAATACTTGTGATAAACCCTTCAGAAACGCCAAAATGGTCTTCGAGCACTTTTATAATGGGCGCCAAACAGTACAGAGTACTGGAAGCGCATGATAAAGCTTTTTGCTCTGAAAATAAAATAAAAATGCATAATTTTTATGAACAAAGGGACTCAGCTCAATTGGTAGTAGCTCTGCGTTCTGTGCCGTAGGTCGTGGGTTCGATCCCCACCGAGAACAATTTGTGTGGTGAACACAGATATTTGTTCTCTGTCTGGGTGTTATATTGCATTCTTAGTATTTATTTAAAAAAAAAATATGTGGATTATGCCAGTACTCTCAAACGGTGAAGGAAACCCGCGTGTCGAAGAACCTAAAACAGTTCGAACAACGCAACACGTATCAAGCGTCACTCAAAAAGGGCCTGAAAGCGGCCTACTTGCGGAAACCAGTCCCCACATCAAGTGTGATGATGAATTTACCTTTGGCTACCGGAACACGTTAAGTAGTAAGTTGGTTGTGAGTTTAGACCCGTGACCGTGGTGCATATATTGGTAGTCAAAACTCAAATCAAATCAAAATAGTCTTTATTCGTTTGTATTACAAGAATCACTTTGAAACGTCTTAACTCACAAATCATATCCTGTTTTACCATAAAAATTGTACTTTACCTATACAGAGTTTGTTTTCATTGACTCCCAGAATAATCATAGGCACATCAGAACTTGGAGCTGTTATTATGACGCGTTTCACACTATGGCTTGCGAGGTGACCCTGGAAAATGAAAACCATCAACGTGAAGAAGGCCACAGCTGGACATAGGCCTAGGGGTGGCACCAACTTGATGCAGCATCTCTGATCAACACTGCGGTCGCCAATTCGCCTGCTAAGCGTCATCTTAGCATCACTATGGTAATCCCCCTCCCCCCTCTATATAATAGGGGAGAGGCCAGCACTCGTCGGTCGTGCACCACTAAACCTCTTATTTATTATGAAATTTGAAGTTAAAACTATAGAAGTCGGTTAAAATAAATGAATAACTATGTCCGGTTAACTGCTGACAAAATAATTACAGGGCTAATTCTGTTTAAGACCAACTAAACCGAGCAACTGTTGTGGAGAATGGAGAACTTGATGAGAAGTTTGTTTTTTCAATTGAACCAACTAGTTGTTCTATAATCAATATTTTTGCAAAAATGTAACTAGATCTGAGTTTCCATACTAACTGAAGCTTTTTCGAGGCTCGTGAACATCCCTGAAGCTTCGACCACATATTGCACTCCAGCGGTATGCCACGGCACATTTTGTGGCAGTTTTTCATGAAACACTTTGATGCGGTCATCTGTTCGTGAAATTAGGTGGGTCAAGTAAGTAATAACTTCATCCTAGTGACATGTACGTGAGATGAGATCTAAGTAAAATGTTATCACATCCAATCTCGTCACAAACTATAAGGTTAAATATTTTAGATGGAGGACGTAGGTCGAACAAATTATAGTGCTAGAGAACTTGATCGTCGCCGTCGTGTAATTCTTCACCGATTGAACAATTATTTTTTTTACTATGTGAGTAGCACAACGGGCATTGGAGCGCGCCATGCTCGGAATATCACCCACTAGACCACATAACCAGACTAGTACCCAATGTCGAGATTCGACCCACAAGTTCGGCAAGTTTTATCATGCGCACTTGATGTGCGGGCAGGTTTTTCCGCAAGTAGGCCGCTAGTGGGCCCTTTTTGCGTGACCCTTGACACGTGTTGCTCGAACTTTTTTAGGTTCTACAACACGCCGGTTTCCTCACGATGTTTTCCTTCACCGTTTTGAGAGTACTGGCATAGTAGGTACACATAAATTTTTCGACAGAAAATCTCATTGGTACACGAGTGGATTTGAACCCACGACCTACGGATCGGAAGGCGAGGCCACTACCACTAGACCACCAGTGCTCTCACCACATCCAACGACTCTTTTCCGGCAAAAGTCGTTGGATGTGGGTATGCGAATCGCGAAACTGAAATGGAGATGGGCCGGGCACTTGGCAAGCAGGGACGACGGGAGATGGACGAAGGCGGCAACAGAATGGTGGCCAAGGGGTGCTCAAAGACCTAGAGGCAGACCACCCGCCCGTTGGTCGAACGACTTGTTTGCTAATGCTGGAAATGAGTGGATAAGACTCGCGCGGCACCGGAAAGAGTGGCGCAATAAAGAGGAAAAAGTATAAGGTTATGGTTCACCTATAAAATAATGCAAGAAGCCCCTACCTACCAAAATATGGTGTTGACAGTCGTTTTGAAGGCACCTACCTAAATAAGTCACAGCAAAGTGATTGACTAGAAGTGTCTAACTACATTCGTTATCAGATAACAAAATGTGTACTTTACCATCAACGATAACCTCATCATCCGTGTGCGTGATATTCCCGTTCAATTTCCCGTGAGTGGAATCGAACTTAATCAAATAGCTAATGTACTCGACACTGATAGCGGGGTCATTAATCGCAGCTAGCTGTAATGAAAAGCAAAGGCACAATAAAACAAACACACGTCTCGAAACAAGCTAAATTTAGAGGCAGACCAAACTTTTACCTGAAGATCTGGATGCTGCAAGCAAACTCGTGAAATAACTCTGCCTATACGACCAAACCCGTTGATTCCTACTTTGATATCCATTGCAATGAGAAATTGCTGGAGAATTCATTGGAAATATTTAATTTACATTCAACATATCATTTTGAATTTCGCGGGCAACTACAAAATTGTGACATTCTTCATTCTTGCCAGACTTTCATATCGATTTGGTTTTCTCAAAAACCGGTAACTTCAAATTGCACTACTTGCCATTACCACATCACTAAAAAACCATAGATAAATAGAACAAGAGTTCAGAGCAGAAAGATGAGACACTACTTATAGGCACTACATTGAAGAAAAACTACCTACAGAGGTTTTTGTGTTTGTAAAATTTGAAAACCAGTGTGATTAGATGCTCAAAAACACCTAAATTAATAAAAATAAAGAATTTAGTAGTAAGCCATAAAAGTCTATAGCTAATGATAATTATGTAGGTTTTATTTTTTAAATTGGAGTTAACTGAGTTCATACATTTTTTGTTGTAGGTATGTTCTAATAATATCTAGGCGTTAGCGAATAAATAAATAACAGGTACTTAGAAGATCAATTTAATCATAACAATCGATCGAACGATATGTCCCTAAATTGGTATTATTCAAGTATTATATCAGCTATCCGGTTCCCATATAACAAGCTCTGCTTAGTTTTGGGCTGGGTAGTGTTGTGTGAATTGTCCACAATATTTATTTATTTATTTATTGGTAGTCTAGGGTGGCTCATCTATGCTCTTTAAATTCTATGGATCTTCGATCTTCCTGAATTATTGTCTATTTTTAACTCCGCGCCTCGCCTCTTTGTCCTTCAGCTGACATTTCAGAACTCCATCTTGTGGAGATAGAACGTGCAGTGCTCCTCTCAAATCCCGTAAATTAAAACAACTTCGGTAAGTTAACGTTGTTACTCTTTTATCATTTGATACACCTTGACAATTTATAGCAGAGGTTAAATAGTAAAGCCTAGGGTAATAAAGAATATAGATTGAGTTTTCATCATGATTACCTCACACTGATCACGTAGACATCATCTTGTGTAATTATGCTTAATTTTATCCTAGATTATTTTTCTTAATGTTCTTATTTCAAGGAAGTATGAGCTCTTAATAGTTAACTATTTTATTTTACTGTTTTTGTTAAAAAATTGTTAAAGTTTAAGCATGACCTCTAAGCGACCTCCACGCGCCGCTGCTGTGCCGGTATACCGCTATACCAGTATCTGTAATTTAACTCAATAAAAATGTACCTAGGTACCATCACTAAATTAAAAAAAATAAGTATCCAGGTTAAAAGTACCTACCTACATTACGTTGTTAAGTAGATTACTAATAGGCATAGGCATTTTTATTTTGATACTACGTGGTATTTAACAAAAAAATTATCACATTAATTATTTATCTTTGCAGTTTATAGTATCTACAATAAAAAATAAATAACAGTCAACAATTTAGATAGATTTAGATAGAGTCAATTTAGATAGACCTTGACTTTGCCCTAGCAGCAGTTCGCGCATTCTCATTGAAAATTTCCAAGTCAAGGGCAGGGATAGCGATGTTTGGATCTATTTTTAAGACCTCGGACAGGTCAATGTCGGCATTTTCAGGCGTTATGCTTTTCACAACAATAATTAATTATTATAAATTAAAAAACATAAAACAATAATACTCAGTTTACCTTGCATAACTAGGATGTACCTAAACATCATATTCATCCAACACTTAACGAGATGTAGGTAGGTAACCGAAAAATAAGAGATCGTTAACGCTGGTTTTTTGTAGTAGGACACTTTAAATTCTAAAAATAATTAGTTATTTTACCATTATTCGTTATTTTTAGGTTAACTTATTGATTAGTCAACTACCCTCCCCACAAATAATAAAATATAAAAAGGTTATTTTACACATTCTTCTTCTTTTCAGAAATCATGTCGAAAATTGGAATCAATGGATTTGGCCGCATCGGGCGCCTTGTGCTCCGTGCTTCCGTCGAGAAGGGAGCTTCGGTGGTCGCCATCAACGACCCCTTCATCGGTCTGGACTACATGGTCTACCTTTTCCAATACGATTCCACTCACGGGCGCTTCAAGGGCACCGTTGAAGCTAAGGATGGCTGCCTCATTGTAAACGGAAACAAAATCGCTGTGTTCTCTGAGAGGGACCCTAAGGCCATTCCCTGGGGCAAGGCCGGTGCTGAATACGTAGTAGAGTCCACTGGTGTGTTTACCACCATCGCTGCTGCATCCGCTCACTTGGAAGGTGGTGCCAAGAAGGTCATCATCTCCGCCCCCAGTGCTGACGCTCCCATGTTCGTCTGCGGCGTTAACCTTGAAGCGTACGATCCTTCATACAAGGTCATCTCTAACGCTTCCTGCACAACCAACTGCTTGGCTCCCCTTGCCAAGGTCATCCACGACAACTTTGACATTGTTGAGGGTTTGATGACCACCGTACACGCCACCACCGCTACCCAAAAGACCGTCGATGGACCTTCTGGCAAGCTGTGGCGTGATGGGCGCGGTGCTCAACAAAACATCATTCCTGCGTCTACTGGTGCTGCCAAAGCCGTCGGTAAAGTCATTCCCGCTCTTAATGGAAAGCTAACAGGTATGGCTTTCCGTGTTCCGGTCGCCAACGTCTCTGTTGTCGACCTCACTGTCCGCCTAGGCAAGCCTGCCTCCTACGATGCTATCAAGCAAAAGGTCAAGGAAGCAGCTGAAGGACCCCTGAAGGGCGTTCTCGGATACACTGAAGACCAAGTTGTGTCATCTGACTTCATCGGCGACACTCACTCCTCCATCTTCGATGCTGCCGCTGGTATTTCCCTAAACGATAACTTCGTCAAGCTCATCAGTTGGTACGACAATGAATTTGGTTATTCCAGCAGAGTCATCGATCTCATCAAGTACATCCAGACCAAGGATTAAATGTCTAGAGATTAAGAGTAACAATACCATACAATTTGGATGGTTTTAATAATATTACTTTGTCGACTATCGACCCTTATTACTATAAGATGAATGTAAACGTGTTCTAAATTATTGAACTACTTTGACAGTAGTGTTATGCGTGATTTGTTTAAATCAATTTGTTTAACAACAGTTGATGCTTCTAGCAAGATTACCAAAAGCATGTATGTGACGTTGTAATAAAGTTGTATTCTAAAATATAGAATTTGAGTTTTTATTTTTATTGTATTGGAGTTGGAATCGAAACATTATCATCCTCGACGACGACGTGTGTTTTTATTAAATTCTAGTCTAAATAAGCAGTTAGCGAACAAGATCCTAAATCGAAACAATAGCTGAAACTCTAAAATTATTTTAGAACAAAGTACCTAAACAGCACTTAGTTCTATTGCTCTTAGGACGAAGACCACCGTCGATGTGCTTCTCGTTCGCACATTTTGACATCGTATATTATAGGCTTTATTATACTTAGCACAAAGTTGCCCGTGATTTTATTTCTTACAGAGAGGGTCCTCATGTGCGAGCGAAAAGTACATTGATGGGTGAAGCCACGGAATAATGAACCAAAGCAAAAGCATTTTTGCTTTTCTGTGGGTGAAGCGGTGGTCTTCGTCATAACTATTGTAAAAAAAATATTTTACTCCGCTATATTATATTTAGGTACGTACCCAAAATACATTTAGTTGTATGTAGGTACCTACACCTATAAAAACGGATTAATAAGCGTACCTACGTATCGCAGCCCACAGCACTCGATCCGCAGTCTGTGAAGACCGGCAGTCGGGCATTAAAATCAATAGTAGGTAAATAAATAGTACATTAGGTACTGCAGCGGCCAGCAAAAGAGGAAATTAATGAACACATTCGTGATCAACACCTAGCTGTGGCCAAGATTTGTTTAATGTTTTTTTCAATTAATGCGCGGAAATGCTGCCTTACTTAGGCTGAGATTCATAGACCGCACTTTGCTTTACAGCAAAGCAGTCTTCGCAAAGTAAGCTTTGTTTATCGAAGTTTCCTATCAATATTTTGAATAAAGAATAGCTTGACAGAACTATGAAATATAATTTTGGTTGAAAGTTGAACTTTCCATCAAAGTAAAGTCTAAGTTCGGTCTATGAATCTCGACCATAAAAGCCGAACTTTTTAATTGAAACTAACTGACTAAAGTTGCCATGTTGCCATGTTTCGGAGTAAAAGATCGTTACATTAGGTTCCAATTTTTAATCAATTACACTACGGATATGAGCTTAGACAATTAGGTTAAATTGTCTAAGGTTAAACATGACAGAAATGTATTTTAATACGTTTGCTGGCTGCTGCTTGCAGTCGCATGTATCTAGCCAGCACAGCACAGCAATTTCATTTGAATTCTTTACTATTCGACTGCAGCAATGAAAATAGAAGGGTCATAATTTTTTGATTGCGGTTTACGCTTACAGTTTTTACTACTACTTTAGTATTCACCGGTTTTTACTTAGATTTGAAGCAAGCTCTAACTTATAAGGCCGCAGCTGTGCTGTGATAGCTGTCTGTCTGTCTGTCTTGTCTATGATCTGTCACTGACATTTCGTTCGTTTGCTTCGTCGTGTGTAAATTTTGTAATGTAAAATTTTTAAATCCGAATAATTTATAATGATTACGGTTTACACGAATAGATAATGTATAAATCTGCTGTGTGTTTTACGATAATCTAGACCAGCTGTGTAGAAACCAACAAATTCTTTTAATATTAATATAATGGAGGATCTCAATTTGACAGAAACCGAAATGAGATATTTTGGTGATTTGTTTTTATGTTGCGACGAGGAGTGTAATGGGAAAATACCGATTTTAAAAGCAACGGAGCTATTCAGATCATCAAACACATCAAATGACGTCTTAAAACAGGTAAAAATTGTACAGTTAACAGGAAAAAGTTTGGGTGTAGTCAGTGCAGTGTTAATAAGTGTTCCACCTAGGGTATAAAAATGGTTTAATAATTATACTTTTCAGATAATGGATATAAGCGTGTCCCCTAATAGCTGTACGTCCCTTAGTCACTTGAATAAAAAACAGTTTTATTCAGCCCTGAAATTATTAGCGGCTCATCAATCAAACATGGCTTTGAAACCAGAATTGATATCAACTCCTCTCGACCTTCCACTGCCGAGATTCACATGGACGATCAACTCTGAAGCTAATGCTGATCTCATACAGCTTTCAAACTCTCCCAAAGAGCAACACATTGTGAAGCGAGAAAGAAACTTTGTTGGCAGCATTGGTGCATACGAACCGATGAGGTTGTCAGCTTCAAATCTGTCTGACAGTGATGCGCCTCCGACCCTGTCGCACGACACAGCTGAAGCCCTCAGCACAGATTCAGAAAAGGAGTCTGAAACTATGTCTCAGAGATCCAGTTCGCGAGGGGTAAGTGTATATCAGAATGTAAAAGCTTTATTTTATTTATGAAAACATGGATCTACTGTGTTACTGAAGCAACATGCTCTAAAATCATAGTTATGTGGGCATGGAATCCCTTCTAGCCTAGGTGGTTGAACAATATCATGATACTTGAGGTTCTATAAGTTTATTATTATAGAAACCCAGATTACAAGTAGTAGTTTTTAATAGAAGATGACTGACCTCAGAGAAAGTTAAATGAAATTTGATTATTATTATAGTTGTTGACATAAAATGATAATAGGTACTTGGCCGGTTTATAATTGGAAATTTTAAGTAGGTTTTGTCAGTTTAGATAGTAGTCAACTAATTGATGTGAACTGGTGGTGATACTGATACATTGTTGCTGTCTGTTCCTAGCCAATAAAATGATATTATTTAATTAATTACCTTCCCGGTGGGAATGAGGTGTGATTTATTTTTTGACGTGACGACGTCTTATAATTTGATGGAGCCGGCTGCACGCACGAAAAAACATGCCTCATGCGGCGTTACCTCACTCTGAGGCGTTCCATTTAAGGTTTGAAGTGCAAGCGCGGAAGGAGCGACAAAGAGGCACAATCGGCCTCCGCGTTCGGCAGCGTTCGACTTCTGACTCTCTCCTATGTGAGCGATGCGTCCGCATGGACAGCTGTATGACGTTGACACGTTCAACTATCGTCAGTAAACCGACTTTACAGACAACCAATTTTTTTACTTTACTTAAAATAATGAGAAAACATTCAACTATTTACAGAGAAGAGGCAAAAGCGGGTCTCCATGGAGCACAGCCAGTGAAAGTCCCACTCCAACCAACAGTGTGGCTGAACGTGTGCATCCGGTTTGGGAGCACAGCGCGACGGGCAGAGGAGTGTGGCCGGCCAATACCGGGGAAGAGCATACACAACTGCTCGGTAAGTAACACTCCTTACAGACAGGGCTTGGGAACAGTGCGTCGATTCCAGCAACTCAAATCACTGAAGCGATTGCGTAAATCGATGTGAGTTGTCAAGATTGGTTTGAAAAATTTGAAAATGGAACGCGCATTCAGCGATCACTCAATCGAGCCGTGTTCCTGGAATCGACGCCCAGCTCGAAAAGTACCAGGTTCTTCTTAAACTCTTGTTTAGAGTGGAGTTGATTTGCGAGCGCTATGATCGCCTGCTTGGCTTCAGGCTAAGCAAGTGAAAATTCGATTAAAAAGCTATTACAAAAGACTAAAATGGATTGACGTAGGCGGAGTGATATTAAGCGAAATTAAGCTTTCCTTTGAACTGAAACAGTTTTATTTTGCTCTTTGATTAGAACTGGAATGATTTTGATTCTGTATCTAAATAAAATGCTTTATTTAAAATGTATAGCGTTTCAGACAAGCTAGTCAAGGTTTGGTTTCGAGTCTTGCTTGCAAGTCATAGATTCCAGAAATTTATATTTGTTTTTTTTTACATTACAATCCTATATTATCCCACTGCTGAGCAAATGCCTCCCTCCCCCATTCTCTCCAGTCATCGCGATCCTGGGCTATGCTTATCCAGTCCGTCAAGAAATCATCAAGTTCGTCTTTCAATGCGTCATCTCCGTTTTTTTTTTAATAATGAAGCAATATCCGAACAAATAGGAAATTATAGCTCGTTGACGTGGCGGCAGAATGCATGTTGTTTTTAATTACAATACAATTCAAATATTTGTAGTTTGAAATGGCAAGCGTCACGCAGATGCTTATCTAAAAGCATAGCAAAATGAGTAAGGGCAATAGAAAAATATTATAAATTGCTGCATTAAACTTTGAAAACATAATAACACAGATTTAGGTACAACACTATTGGAATTTACACTGAACAACTGCAAATGAATGTACACTGGTTAAATCATCCTTGATGTACACACAATTAATTCGCAATTGCGCAATTATGGCATTGTCTGGTATAACGAGTACCTACGTGTGTCTACGTCACGTTTAGTCATGTAAAGTTGAAATCGGGTTGCCAATTTCGTCGTTGTCGATCAAGTCAGGTTGGCCGAGTGGTCTAAGGCGCCAGATTTAAGCTCTGGTTCCCGTCTGGGAGCGTGGGTTCGAACCCCACACCTGACAAATGTGGTTGTTTCTTTTTATTTTTTATGGACATTATTTGGATATTTTTATTGTCTCTAAAACTTATCTGAGTTCATGGAAATCCATATTCATAATATATCTAGTTTTTTATTTTTTTCCAAAATTTATAATTCTAGTAAATATCTACTACTTGTCTCCATGGCTAGAAAATTTGATCCTAAATTCAAAATCTAAGTACTATCATCATCATCAGCATGAACAAATCCACAGCTGGAGTTCTCAGAGGGCAATTCAGTTGTAAGAGGGAAATTTGTGTAATACTTGAAATTTCTTATTCTGTTTACTCTATTTTTTATTCAGTTACAGATATTTTACCATTGTCCTTGGTTTATCCGTCCTGTGCCTCGTCTTCCTTCAGTGAATGTTAGTGGAAAGGGCATTGGGTAACTTTGTATGGAGTCGTGGCGTTGTTTTTTTTTAATGCGACCACTGATGCAATGTGTTTTGAATTGAAGTACTACACCTGTATACATAATATCAAAAACAAAAAACGTCGTAACTTATATCGGAGCAAAAATATACGACTTTGAAGTTAGAAGAATAACATTGTCCAAGTATGGGATAAAATGCATTTTATTTAAAAAACTACTATTATTACCTTTGGAATTGGTAAGTTAGGAATAAAAAACATGGATCCCATAAATAATCATCATCATCATCAACCTATATCAGTCCACTGCTGGACGTAGGTCTCTCCACAGACGTGCCACTGAGCCCGGTCTTCGGCTCTTCTCCTCCAGTGCTTGCCAGCTACATTTCGCAGATCGTCGCCCCACCTTGCCGGAGGGCGCCCTACACTACGCTTACCTAAACGCGGTCTCCACTCTCGTATTCGTTCATAGCTCAAAGGTTCTCTGTCGGATAACCTCGTTCCGGATTTTATCCTTCAGAGAGACTCCGAGCAAAGCCCTCTCCATAGCTCGCTAAGCGATTTTCAGTTTGTGGACCGACCCTACTGTTAGTGTCCACGTTTCGGCAGCATAGGTCATTACAGGTCGCACTGGTTGAAGACTTTCGTCTTCATACATTGTAGGATCGGCGACGAGAAAACCTGACGGAGTTTCCCAAACGCAGCCCAGCCCAGCTGTATTCTCCAGTTTAGCTCTCTCTCAAAGTTGTGTCTACCTAACCGCAAGGATTACCAGAGGTAGACATACTCCTGCACAACTTCGAGAGGCATTCCGGCGACGGTGATCGGCTCTGGAGTGATACGATCATTGAACATAATCTTAGTTTTATCCAAGTTCATGCCCAGGCCAACCCGTCGTGAGGAAACAGCTAGGCTGTTCAGCATCTGTTGTAGGTCCTGCAACGAATCTGCCAATAATGACGATGTAATCGTCGTCGAATCGTAAGTGTGAGATGTATTCGCCATTGATATTGATGCCTATTCCAGTTCAACTCAGCATCTTAAACAAATCTTCCAGTGCGCTTGTGAACAATTTGGGGGATATAACGTCCCCTTGCCTCACTCCGCGGTGCAACTGGATAGGTTTTGACTGCTGGTTCTGGACCTGAACAGACATGGTGGCGTCATTGTAAAAACATCTCAACACTTCGATATATCGCCAGTCAACCTGACATCGTTGCAGGGACTGTAGAACAGCCCAGGTTTCAACAGAGTCAAAGGCCTTCTCATAGTTCACAAACGCTAAGCATAAGGGCTGATTATTATATAACATGTACTCTTCAGATTTTTGTATAATCTGCCGCACTGTGTGAATGTGGTCTATGGGGTCAAATCCTCAAAATAACCCTGGAAAACAGTTTGTAGACATGGCTCAAGAGTGAGATCAGTCTATAGTTCTTCAATAAAGCTTTATTGCCTTTCTTGAAGAACAATACCACGACACTCCCTGCTCCATGCCTTTGGAGTTCTGCCATGGTTGAGAACAGAATTGAAGACACGTTGGAGTTCCTTCAGAACAGGAGAACTACCTGCTCTTAGGAGCTCTGAAGTGATTCCGTTTTCCCCTGGGGCTTTTCCATTTTTCAACTGTGGTCTAGAAATTGTGCCGGGGAGACAGACAGATTTGTTTGGTATCGCCCCCACCCCAGGCAATGGTGTCCTATAATGGCGTATCACCCTTGAACTTCTCGTTTGACTAGTATGTTAACCAAATAGGTTCGATTGTTTATATGTCGCGGTTGTATCCTTCCACGTTACAGCCATGTATTGACGCCTTTCATTCATGTCTACTTCAATCATATAAATGCCTTGCTTGATATGTTCTCCATAACAGCTTTGTGATTGAGCTATTTGGTATGTACCAAGGGCGAATATATCAGCAATTATTTGTGGAAATTCACCCATTACAGATACATTAGCTGCAATTGATTGAAAATCGGTTCGTCTTCTGTTCAGACTGTTTGCGATTATGAATTCACAAGACTCCACTGAGCTCCAGGCAGGTTTACAAAAGAGCACGTTATGTTCATGTTATGTTTGTCAGCTTCGACTAAAAAAGATCAGCCGGACGAATCCAACTCGGATGGACAGCGTTCGAGAAATTGCACCACACTTTCTTGTCTCAGATACCGCAGAGCCCCAAGACAAAAGTCTTTAATCAGTGCGTTTTACCAGTGATGACTTATGGAAATGAGACGTGGTCGCTAACTATTGGCCTTGTTCACAAGCCAAAGCGCAACGAGCTATGGAGAGAGCTATGCTGGGAGTTTCACTACGTGATAGAATCAGAAATGAGGATATCCGTAAAAGAACAAGGTCATCGACATAGCTCGTATAATTAGTAAGTTGAAGTGACAATCGGCAGGGAAGACTAAACGTAGGGCGCCCAACCACCAGATAGACCGATGATATTGTTAAGATCGTGGGAAATTAATGGATGGAAAGGGCTCAGAATCGTTCTTCCTGGAAATGTGTAGTGGAGGCCTATGTCCAGCAGTGGACTTCTTCAGGCTGATGCTGATGATGATGATGTTATGTTTAACATCACCATCTATTATACTATTACTATATCTACCACCTACGATTACTATATCTTTAGGAAAATCTTATTAATTGGCTATTTAAACGATACTTTTATGAATTTTTGCAATTTAATATCTCGCTTCCGATATACTTTACGCAGTTGCTGTAATAATAAAAGTTGCTTATTTTTGAGAGTACTAATAAATGGCAATAGTTTTATTACTGGTCGCGGCTCTTCAAAAACAACGCCACTTTTACCCAATGCCCTTTCTAGAAGCTTTGTAGAATTTCCACTAACATTATTATTAATAACTAGCTAAATTCTAACTAATTCAGGAAAATTCTAGCTGTTGGTCCCGTTTAAATGATGATAGCTGATAGAATACTTTCTCTTCACAGGCACAGAAGAAGAGTCATCAGACCGGCATTCCTCGGAAGACGAAGGCGATGCAGAGAGCGGCGATATCTGGTCGATCAGCGAGGCACAAGCGAGGCATTACGCGTCGCAGTTCGCCCAGCTGCGTCCTGACTGTGGCTTGTTGCCTGGACATACAGCCAGGTAATAAAATATAACAGTCAAGTCTCTTCTCAAGCCTTTTTTATACAACTTCCCAATTAAAAGAAAACAGGCCTAAGCATCTATTATAGATGATTTATCTAACGTCATGGGTAACTGGTACGTGTATTTACTCATGCCTCTACTTTAGGGACGCTATAGTGCCTGAGGACAGGGTTTTGGATGGAAAAGGCTTGCCCAGCACCTATATCATCCTTACAGCTTAGTCAGCTCCACACATATTGACCAACTACCTAATGGAACAAGCATAAGGTCCACCAGATTTTCTGTGATATCCATCGCCAATAACAAAGCAGCACCAACGTGCCCTATGAAAATTCACATATCACTAAAAGTCATGAGGGAATTTGTTCAATATCACTGAAGAAAGTAAGTACGTAAGAGCCCTACGAAGCACGAAAACGCACAAAATGTTAATACCTTAAATATTTATGTTAGCAATTACCAAGGGAGTTAGCCAAAGGCTTTTATAAGATAAAATAAGACTATTTCTACTGGCACTACTGAATTTGGCTCCCACGGCGCGGCGCGGCGTCAAGACATATCTTTGCATGATGCAAATATTTTTCATGACGCAAGGAAGATTGGGAACCTGAGTAATTACTAATTAATCATGTCCAATTTTGTCCTTTAAATTATCCTCACCGTTTTTGTTACAGGCTGTTTTTTGAAAAGTCCCGCCTCTCAGTCGCGGATCTCCGCAAGATATGGCAGCTCTCCGACATCAATAAAGATGGCCTCCTCACTCTGGAAGAGTTCAGCATAGCCATGCATCTCATCGTGCTGCGGCGGAACAACATCCCAGTACCCGAAACTCTACCTACTTGCCTAGTGCCGAGAGTCGATTCTCGCTTCTCGCAGCGCGCCGTCACTACCGACCTTGTTGACCTAGGAGCTGATATGTTCGGCTCGGGGACTTCTGCGGATTTCAACTTCGCCCCAAAACCAGAGTCCACCGATCCGTACGATGCGAAAGCCGTTAAATCCGACGAGAGAAAACCCTCGTTGACACCGCCGAAGCCCGAAGCGCAAGCGAACAACCGCGAGTGGACGAAGTTCGTCGACTCGCCTACCTCAAGCATATCGAGTCCGGGTCCCAAGCCGGTTAACTTCGACTTCCAGCGCGCGGCCGTCGAGCGTGACCCGAAGATCTTCCATCCGGTCGCGTTGCGGGTCACGCCTGATGCGAACTCTCTTCCGGACGAGCAGCGAGTGGCGACATCTCCGAGGCGGGATGATATCTCCCACGCGTTCGAGTTGTCGAGTCCGAAGCGCGTGCAGTCGCAGCCTCCGGCCGAGCCTCCGCCGAACGGGGAAATGAAGGCGATCTCTCGTCCGCAGCCGCGTAAGCCGGTGAAGAGCGCAGGCGTGCTGCCCCCACCACCAGCGCGTGATGCTTCGCACGAGGACGGGCCGCACTCGCTTCAGCCAGCACCGCGCAAGGAGCCCCCTCCCCCGCCACCGCCGCGCCCCCTCCGCAACCACGCACGCTCCAGCTCCCTCGACCTAACCCGCTTGAAGGGCCCTCCGCCGACTGCCAGCATCCCGATGACAGCACCCATCCCCCCTCCGAGAACATCGCCCGGTACCGGTGGCGCGAGCGGAGAGTATGAAGCGGAAGGGTTCGGCTACAATAGAGACGACGCGACGCGTGCGCGTGGGGCGTTCGAGGTGGTTGTACGGCGCGTGCCCGAACCAGCGGCGGATGTCCGCGCGCTGATGGAACAGAATGCGGTGTTACATCGCGTGTGCCGTGCGCTATGCGCCGAGCTTGCTGACGTGCAGCGCGAGAGAGAAGCGCTGCGGGTAAGACTTGCCGACGATCGGGACTCGCAGCTCTAGTCAGCTATTGTGTATGTATTCGCTTGATCATTGTTTATCTACACTAACCTGCCGTTTGACGGAGTCTACACGATTGTTTTCATATATTGTCATCTTGGCCGCAACTTGGACCAACTTATCTGAGGGGCGCCTTTAAAACCATGAAAATACGATGCGAAGTCAGTAATAATATAGCATCATAAGTTCCTCTTTGATCAATTGAACAAATGACCGCAAGTCAAATTGTCTTTGATATTTGTCAGTAATGCGGAACGCATTGTCAGTTATAAGTTAAATAAAACTGAATGCGTTAAAACCTATCAAGGTATATCAGGTCAGTTAACAATCGTATACATAAGCAAAGAGAATGCATATTGTTATGTATTTGTTCTACCATATTGTATGTGACTATCAAGCGGATGCATCGCTTTAACCCATTTTAACGACCGTCTACGTATTCCTGCTAAGAAGCTTATTATCGCAATCTCTACCGATTCCTTTTGTTATTGTTGCTGCCCCAATGCTGCCAATAAAAAAAAACTAACTAATTAAAACCTACTGAACTTTGATAGTTTTCGCTAGTTACGCAACTTCTTAAACATTTCAAAACTTAAAAGTATTAGAGGCTAATTTCAAACCACATTTTCACTGTCGAAATACTAAAAATAAAAAAATTACATGCAAATGCAAATTGATCGAAATAAAAAACTAGGAAAATCACAAGAAAAAATAGTAATAAGCAAAGTATTTTTCCAAGTTATGAATAATGTAAAACTATTTGCGTAATAAAAATTCATGCACTTATTCATAATACAATTCTGCCAAAATATTTAAAGTATGCCATGGGTTTTCATATCATTATTGTATTGCTTGTATAAAAAATACAAATTTTGAATAAGCAAAGTATATATTTACGAGTAATTTTGTGATTAATTAGGTATATTTAATTGATTTATGGAACTGTGAAAATACCGGTATTTTAATTATCTATTATTAAAAATAATTTTCATAAGAAATGGTTAATTTTTACCAATTAAAGTGAATGTGATGAAATAGCTGAAAATATCGGAAATATATCTACATCAAAAAGAATAAATTAAATAAATTCTACATTACAGACATTACAAAGTGTGTGTAAATCCATATATTGTATGCTTATGTCTTTCTAAACCATGATTTTGTGTATTATTTTATGTGGTTGTGCTAATTTGTATGTAATTCCTTGACTGAAAGATTCATATGAATACTTCCTTCGATATAAAAAAAGTTTTTACCTTATTCTTAAGAATAGTATTTCTATATTTTTTTTATTAACACCACTATTTGTTTTGGTATCAACTTCTAATCAATATTTGAACCTATTTTTACTTGGAACGGAATCACAATATTATTTTTATCTTAAATTTAGATTATTTAAGAATCGTTTTAGATAAAATGCATCAAATTCCGAGGTAGTATAGACCCTAATCCAATCGTCGCATTTAGAGCTGTACAGAAAGCTTAAAAAACTATGAATATCATTTATATAATATATGTTGTTTAAATATATAAAGAGTGGCACTATATAAATGTTGCTTGATTAGCATTCCTTATTTTTAACTCTGCTTATTGTTTTAATATAAATCTGTATAGTCCTTCCATCAGGACAAGTAGCTTGAATGTATGTTAAAAATATGAAACAAACTTCCGACTAGTAATTTCGATAGTGATGGCTTCATACAGAGAAGATATTTATTAAACTTGTGAATGTTGTATTATAGTAGAGTAAAGAATGTCAATGTGAAGTTAAGAACTTGTGAGAAAGACATTTATAAGACTTAATGAAGGAGAATAAAGTTTGTTAATGTTAGAATCGTATGTAGGGGAAGTGTCATTAGTGTACTGTATCTTTGCGTACCATTCCGCGCCCTCGTTACACTGTAAATTACAAAAGTAATTTTTATTGTCTATATTGTAATAAGTATATTGGTAAAAGTATTTATCTTCTGTTTAGTCGTATCCTAAGATTATAACCCTCGAGCAGCCTAGCATCTTGTATATAGTTAGTTTTGTTTCCTCCCTGTCGCGTTTGCGTTAAGCTTGACCCACTGATTATAAATTTTCGGTCCAATTTTTGTACTACCTAAAATTAGTGTTCACCATATTTCTACCTATTTTATGTTTCATAAAATTTATACAGTAATGCTTAAATATTGTAGTAAATTATGTACAATAAATATATTATAAAAGTTATTTGTTTTTGTATTCAAACACTAGGTTCGTTACTATCGTATAAGTATTTCAAAACAAAGTAGCGTTTATTTTAGGAGTTGTCTATCTTATCGGTTCGGGTACAAGCAACGTATCGCGTTATCAAAAAATCGATTTGAGCACGGCAGATCAATCAGAATGCGATACGATACGCGCCGCGAGTCGGAATCCACCCTCGGCTCAGGCAGTGATAAGAGCGCGATAAGCACGCCGAGTGGTGCTGTGTCGTGCACGCGTGTCGTAGGGCCGCTGACTCCACAACGAGCCTCATTTCTCTCCCTTTTCCTCGCTACAGTGTGGCGCATACCTGCTTACCTTTTTTTGTAGCACCGCTCCCCCCTCTCGCGCCGCAACCAAACAAACCGTCTCGAGACGCGCTCACGAACGCACGCCCTGCGCTCTGCCTGCGCCCGCGCGTAAACACTCGCGACTTACAATGACATCTTTCATGTGACCGTTCAGTGCAAGGATATCGCAATGAAGTGCATCGTCCTCGTTCTGGCCGTGACCCTAGTGACCGGAGCGGCCGCGGAGGCCTCCGTGCGGACATGTGAACCCATCAAAGTGGCAATGTGCAAGAACATCGGATACAACCAGACCGGGATGCCGAACCTCGCGCGGCATACATTACAGGCAGATGCGGACGTCACTCTGCAGACCTTCAGCCCCCTGGTCCAATACGGGTGCTCGTCCCAGCTGCACCTGTTTCTCTGCTCGGTGTACGTTCCCATGTGCACGGACAAAGTTGCTTTACCGATCGGGCCGTGCAGGGGACTCTGCGAGAGCGTGTACGCCAGATGCTACCCGGTCCTTCGCGGGTTCGGGTTTCAGTGGCCTCCGGAATTGGAATGTTCTCTGTTCCCAGCCGAGAACAACCACGAGCACATGTGCATGGAAGGGCCGGGAGAGCGCGCTCCGCCCATCGGGACCGTGCCTCTGGATGTGAACGGAAGCGGTCGAACTGGATGTCGAAGACTAATCGAGCCGAACAGTTGGGTCTGGGTGAGGGGTTCTGGTCGCTGCGCCCAGTACTGCGATGCAGAGGTGCTGTGGGAAGCCGGGGAAAGGAAAGCTGCGGAGGTTTGGTTAGCGACGTGGGCCGCGTTGAGCTTCGCCTGTACGTTGGCGGCTGTGGGAGCTCAATTAGCGTGCGGAGATCGAGGAGGTGCTGGTGAACGGGCGCTGGTGCTGGTGGCGCTGTGCCGGTGTGCGGCGGCGGCCGGCTGGGGCGTGCGAGCGGCCGCGGGGCGCGCTGCCGCCGGCTGCGCCAAGGACTCCACCTCGCCCACGAGGATGCTGTTGGCGCATGATGGACTCGCCAACCCCAACTGCGCTGTCGTCTTTCTACTGCTGTACTACTTTGGACTTGCCGCTTCCGTTTGGTAAGTGATATTTGAATTCCATCCTGTGATTTGTTTGACCTTGTAAAACTTTAAAATTTGGTTTAACTAGGTACCTACTGGGATGTAATAAATACATTGCAAATCCTGCTAACGGTAAATTTCTGCAAAACATGAAACATCAGCAAAAAATCTGCAACAATTGCCGCCTCCTCACCTTTGGACAATAATAACGTCGGTATTGTTCGCCCGGGCGACAAAGTTACCTACCTGCGCTTATTGTTAACATTTCTAAAGCTTAACTCGTCACCAATCAATTATGTTTTGTCACTTGCTTTCTTATTTATCTTCACCGGCGGAAACTTTGACAATAAACAGAGCCACTAAAGCAGTTCCAAAGAAAATTCAGAACGAGGTACATTTGTTCAACTCCGTCTTACAGCCCCGTACGCGAAGTCTTTGTTATACAAATCGAACATTAAATCATTGTTTTGTTCGTAGGTAGGTAGTCAAAGCTAAGACAATGCCGTAAGCTCGAATTCCTAAGCTACTTTTCAGAAGCCACAATGTTTCTTCGTTCAGTTATAGCTCTTCTTTGAATCGAGTTTCATCATTGTATCATCTCATTGTTCGCGGCTACTTTATCTTCGGAGATATACCTACCTATTAAAACCATGTGATGAGTGAAACGTCTGTAATTAAAGATTCAGAAGATTCTGTTTCGTGGAAACTTTGTAAGGTGGAACTTTTGAAACGAATAAACCTTATCCTTTCTAATTTTAACTGGAAGGTAGTTACCAATATGAAAACGGATATAGTTCTATCCCACCTACGTTTTCACATACCTAGATACAGATAAAACCTATTACTCCTGATTTTTGCAATTAACTAAACTAAACAAAAGTAGATTTAGGGAGAACGAAAAATCTGATAAGTACCTACATATTTGTTAATAGTGTCAATAAACTAATTTAATTGAGATAGGGTGGCATGATTTGGTTTAAATAGTCACATATCTCCGAAACAATTTTGGGCTTCGCCACAATATTTTATTCTCCTTTATCAGAACGAAAAGATAAATCACGCTTGTTCTTCGAAATACTATTTTAGAACGCTAGAGAAACATCGGCCGTAAAGTAAAACGAATTGGGAAATAAAATAAACGAGGTATCATAAATCACGAGGTGTAGACGATGCCGGTTGAAGGCGATGAAGCATTTTGGTCTCTTCGGATTTGGGTTATAAAATACTGAATATGTATTGGAGAGATAAAATTTATTGAAAACAGAGTGACCGACAGTGCCGTAAAGCCACGCTGAAGCACGTTGAAGAACGCTGTCAAATAGATCGCTACTGCAAATCTCTTGGATGTCCTTATGACTTGAAGGAATACTGATTAGACCAGCAAATTGTGTTCTGATCGGTTATTCTAAATAGCTCATAGAATATTTAAGGTTCTATCACCCAAAACTTGCTGAGTATAATGTATCCAACCCTGAGCATGAAGAAATCATTTCTTAGGCTGAGCAACTACTAATAAAAGTCATTAAATCTAAATAGACTGACTGACAGACCGGACGTGACTGTAGAAGGCATAAAAACTGCGAACCCTGTAAAAACTCTTATGTTTGCAATATTACAGACAAGCAGTAAGCAATTTCGTTTGTAATTCGAGTAGGTAAGTACATTGTGAAATTGTTTGCACGCATTTTTTTATTAAAATACTGTACGTGATCCGAAATATAATTTAAATATTGAGATATAGCTATCGCATTCGCTCCCTAATTGTCCCTTTCCCTCCTGAAACGTGTGTATCGCCGTCCTTATCGCACTCCACACATACAACCACCTTCCATCGCGCCGAGGGTCGGCGCGCCGACTCTGTTTCTCATTGACGTTATTGTTTTCGCTTCAATAACACGTGCACTGGTAAGTGCTAAAATTTATTTTGGAATTTCCTTGGATTTCAAATTATAGTATATGTTCCTTGCGATCTTACAATAATTATGGTAGATCGATTAGATTTTCATCGATAAAACATCGATTGCATCAATCAATCAATTTGATTGGTTGGATGCAATGCATCCATCACTAAATACTGAAAAAGAAAAGAAGTGACGCTTTGTGAAAATTGAATTATTTGAATTGTTTTCCAAGTTTTTACTATTAGAATACTGTAAAACGTTTGCATTATTAATGTATTGGAATCTTATGGTTATGTGAACTGAATGTAGTTTATGTGGACCTTGAACAAAGTGCGGTAAGTTTTTATAATCAACAGTTATTGTTCAAGTTTGCTATCAAAGTAATAATCGTAAGAACGAGAAACGAAAAGTTTATTCTTGGTAGGTGCAATCTACCTTCTTGCAAGATAAATAAACGGTGTAACCGTTCGTTAAATTCTGCCTGTGTTGGTCTATGTGTGTTTTATAAGTTTTATTTTTAGGTTATTTTGAAAAAGTAAAACTTTTGGCGAAGACCAAAGATGAGCGGTGCTGAAGATGGAAGTCCTAGAAAGAGGAAGCGTCAAAGAAGGTTACCATCATCTTCGTCTGAAAGTGGTGAGACAAGTAGCAGTTCCGATGAACAGTCCTTCAGTTCTGCAAAACGTTCACGCCGTCGACAACGGCCAAAACGTAGACGTGATGCGCGTTCGCATAAAGATGACAAGTTAAATAAACTAATTGCTGAAGTAAGTGATCTAAAAGAAAGATTGTCTCGCAGGCCATGTGACAATTATAGTCTTGAAGGCGAACAATCATTGGCTAATGATGGTATCGAAGATAATGTGAGTGGAAACTTATACAGTGAAAATCACTCGGATTTAGATGGAGATGAGCCTCAGTTCTCTCTTTCGTTTGGGACAAAGCTGAAGGATCCGGATGTCCTGAAAACACCTTCTTCTTACTTGGAAGTTTTGAAAGGCATTCAGCGGTTCCATGATGTCCAGTGGCAAAATGTCAGGTATGCAGATGTTCAAAAAAGTTATCGGCACACCCCCGGGTTTACTGAATTAGAGCCTAATGAAGAAGTCGAGCGCTATGATACGTCACGCACCACAGCAAATGCTGATAAAGCTTTCGCTGCTATTAGTTATGCTTTGATAAAGCAAAAAGATCAGCTTGAAAAAGAACTTCGTGACTTTTTATCTTGGGCCAAGGCTACGCCTGCCCTGAACCATGATGCTATTCATGGGAAGATCGAAGAAATCTTTGTAACAGGGCATTTCTCGAAGATTTCTAATGACGCCCTTCAGTTGGTCTGCGGCCACAGAGCGGAGGTCATTCAATAGAGGAAGGAGGCTATCTTGGCTTCAGTGAAAGACCCATTGCATAAAAATGTTTTACGAAAAATACCGCCGTCATGCAAGAATTTATTTGACGCTGAAAAATTCACGTCTGCCTTAGAAAGAATGGGTGACTCCCGAAAAGTTTTTTGGCCACGTGCTAAAGACCGCGCACCTGCTACGCAGACCGGTCCGAATACTGCTCAGACTGGAAACCCTTCTAGTAGTTTTCAATTTCAAAGTCAGGCCCCTCAACGGGGACACAATCTCAAGTCTCGTGGTGCAACATATTCTAACAGACCCTTTCGAGGTAGAGGCGGAAAATTTAGAGGCCGAAAAGGCTATGATAGACAGCCAGCGCACAAGAGTACTAGAGAAAGACACCTTTTTCCCTCATCCCACCGGGATAGGAGAGGTAATCGAAAATTTTGACTCACCGAGTCGTTTCCGTGCCGGTCAACTCAAGCGTTACCGACAAAGATGGAGAGAAATGGGCGCCCCCAGCTACATTCTCAAGATTATTTCAGGTTACCGTATCCCCTTTTCCAATCGACCGCCTCTTCATCTGCCCGATCGAGACAACTGTCAGCAGGCAACGTGCGAAACCACAGAAATGTCGGTAGTAATAGAAAGGATGAAGGCGGAGCGTGTGTTGATGCCAGTTCAGGTATCCCAGAGATTCCTGTCACATATGGTTCTAGTGCCCAAGACAGATGGCTCTATGAGGCCAATATTCGACCTGAGATCGCTAAACAGGTTCGTGCTGACGACTCCTTTCAGGTTGATCAATGTTCACAAGATTCCAAGCTTCCTACAGCCAAACGACTGGCTTGTAAAGATAGATCTCTCTCAAGCGTATTTTCATATACCGATCAACAGATCTCACAGGCGGTTTCTACGCCTGTTGTACCGCCAAGAATTGCTGGAGATGAGTTGCCTTCCCTTCGGGCTAAGTTCAGCGGCGAATACTTTCGCTGCTGTAAGCAATTGGATAGCCCAAGTGCTCCGCCGGAAAGGGGTCAGACTTCTTGTATACTTAGACGATTATCTGATTGCGAATACAAGTCCCATTGTACTGAAGAGCCACGTCGGTATCGCCGTGGGTATGCTGAATTATCTAGGCTGGAAGGTGAACTTCGAAAAGTCCGTGCTAACACCGACACAGATAAGATAATACACCGATGAAGAGCATAGAGTATCTAGGCATTATATGGGCATTATATGGCAAAATCGCAAGTTTCTACCCGAGCTAAAGTGCCACAAGTTAAGGTCTTCAATACTCAGACTCTTAGAAAATCGAACGATGAAACTTGTCGACTTTCAAAGTCTTGTGGGTATGATGAATTTTGCCAGTTTTGTAATTCGCCGAGGAAGGCTCAACCATCGACAGCTACAAAAGTTAACTATCAGTCATTGCAGACTCAAGTCAAGGTTTGTCTCTCTCAATCAAGAGTCAGAGAAGGATTTGATTTGGTGGCTCAAGCATCTGGGAGGAAGCTCCCGAATACATATTGCTCATCCCACACTCTTTCTAGTGACAGACGCTTCAGGTATAGCTTGGGGAGCTCAGATAAACAACATGAAGTTGTCAGGCAATTGGTTGGCGGCGGAGAAAGACTTACATTCGAACATGAAGGAACTCCTCGTGATTCTGAAAGTCCTAGAAGAGCAAGGTCCGAACCTGCGTTCAACGTCTATACACCTACAATTGGACAACAAGACAGCAGTGGCTTATTTACGCAACGAAGGAGGATCAAAGTCACACGATCTCCTGGACTTGGCTTACAAGATTTTTCAGCAGTTTGATTTCTATCAGATAGATCTAGTAGCCTACCATATTCCGGGTGTCTACAACGCCGAGGCCGATCATCTATCTCGCCATCGAAGAGTTCCAGAGTGGCACCTATTACCTCGAATAACCACGTTAATATTCGCCAAATGGGGCACGCCGAGCATAGATCTATTTGCGACAAATCTAACGCGCGTGGTACCCAGGTACTGCACCCTAGACTATACGGACAAACAAGCGGAATTTCACGACGCCCTGTCACAAAAATGGGATTATCCGTTGGCATGGGTGTTTCCGCCTCCGTTCTTAATACCAAAAGTCCTTCAACATCTACATCAATGCCGTGGAGTTTACCTCATAATTGTACCAAGGTGGGAGAAAGTTTTTTGGCGCCCAGATTTACGGAGCCGAGCAACAGCAGCACCCTGGACCATTCGAGACCTTCATCGAGTCCTAGTGGACGTATCAACGGGCAGCCCGCCACAGAATGTGCAGGAAATGGAGCTGGAGGTATGGAGATGTGGGGCTGGAGCGAACACTTGAAGGAATGGACACCACAGCAACGAAATCTTCTTCTTAATAGTTGGCGACCTTCGACGATTAAGACTTACAAGCCTGCTTGGTCCCGGTAAATTAAGTGTGCAGAGTAAAATAATGTAACTAGTAGTAGACCTTCCGGTTCAGATTTAGCACGTTTTTTATCAGATCTGTTTTACAAAGAGAAACTGTCCTATAACACAATTCTTGTTCATAAGTCTGTGGTTGCAACGCTTTGTGAGCCTGAACTTTCGGAGCGGCTTAGAACTCACCCTTTTGTAAAACGAATCTTAACATCAATAGCTTTAACAAATCCAACCCCTACAAAGCCCCCAGTGTGGGATTTTGACCTTGTTATTAAGTTGATGTCTCAAGTTGATTGCACTGCTGATACCCTCTACCAAGTTTCTAAGCATACGGCTGCTATTTTACTACTATTTTCAAGTAGAAGGCTGCATGATTTAACCCTTCTTTCAGTTAGTTCTGAGAATTGCATTGTTCATACGGATCACATCGTTTTTTGGCCTGTTTTTGGATCTAAGACTGACACTGTGGATAACCGTCAGTCTGGCTGGAGACTTATTTCAAATCCCGATAATAGGAGGCTAGATCCGGTTTATTGGATAAATCGGTTGATAGCCACTGGTAAAAATAGAAGGGAATTGGCAAATTGTACAAATCTTTTTGATACTACTTGTGTTCAGCCCAAGCCCGCATCTAGATGTGTGATTTCAGGGTGGATTAAAAATCTATTAAAAGTTTCTGGTATAGAAGCTTCAGCTGGGAGCCTTAGAGCAGCAGTTGCCTCCAAAAGTTGGGTTGCAAATACGCAGGTGGAAGATATACTTTCGAGAGGCAACTGGAAATCGCAAAATACTTTTAAGAAATTCTATTGTAGGCAGATTGCACAATCAAGCAAGTCTAATCCGAAGATAATGTCAAGTTTTCAGGCAGTCTAAGTACCTGCCTATCCATTTTATTGATTATCTAATCCTTTGTAAGAAGTGATCTTAATTTCTGTTATGTTATATGGTTGATTAAAACAGTTATACATTGTGTATTCTTAGTTTTTGATTATTCTCTCACTGAAAACTTGTTGCCTACACCTAACATTTAGGTAAGATGATATTATAGTGTTATACAGTTTGGCATTACAACTTTTTTAACACCTAAAAGGTTTTAAAGGTTTTCTTAGTCACATTGACGCTAACCACCGCCACCAGGCGATAACAAACATCTCTCAATATTTAAATTATATTTCGGATCACGTACAGTATTTTAATGCAAACGTTTTACCTGAAAATAAAACGTATATTAAAATACTTACCTGATCCGAAATATAATAATTTTAAATTCTGCCTGGTGGCCTCGCAAAAACAATAGACGGAATGAGAAACAGAGTCGGCGCGCCGACCCTCGGCGCGATGGAAGGTGGTTGTATGTGTGGAGTGCGATAAGGACGGCGATACACACGTTTCAGGAGGGAAAGGGACAATTAGGGAGCGAATGCGATAGCTATATCTCAATATTTAAATTATATTTCGGATCAGGTAAGTATTTTAATATACGTTTTATTTTCAGGTAAAACGTTTGCATTTGAATAACATTTTTTGCAGTATATCGTTTTTAGGCCATTTTCAGCTACCTAATACTATAAAATATAGTGACCGCATTATATTGAAGCAACTTTTATTAACGATGCAATTCTCTTAAAAGATCGTAACAATAAATTGACTAAACGACTTATGAACCAGCCAATGATGGAAAAAGGCTGTTATGTTATAGGTATTCCTAGTAGTAATGAATCAGGAACCAGATAAATCTGCAATTTACTCGTTTGCATGTTATTTTGAAATTAGATGCCGCAGTTTTCGGGGCAATAAATAATTCCTGAGTTAGGGACATAAGTATATTCCTGTCCATTAATTTTGTTCTAAGTGACACTTTAACTGCATAGGAAATGAGTTACGATAATGTCATGTCAAAAAAATATTTTTTAAAATACGATGCAGCTGTATAACTTTGTAACGAAATACACGTTGTTGACTGGATTTCAGAAAAACTGGCCCTGTTTGGAACCACATGTGTTATTGCTAAAGAGAACAGCGCTTATGACAATGCAGTAGAGTTGAAAATGCTGGATAATTAATACGTAAGCGGAGACGCAAGGAATAAAAAGTTGCAGTCTCACATTTCTCCATAAATTCCGGTATAACTATTGATATTGATGTTGCGAACTTGAAAGTCGGTATTGGCATCTCAGAATTATGGTCTCGTTTTTGTACTTCAGAACCAAGGGTATGCTTGTGTGGGTACCATTATTCCTACGTCTCGTGATATTCTATATGAGAACGTTTCTGTCTTTATCACTTCTCTACCCTTGCAATACACTAATTTGTAACCATGCCACCACCACGCCGTTTATATTACCTGCCTATGCCGCCTAAAAATCAGTCATTGCAGAAGTCTTCATCAGAACAAAATATTCCATCACTGAAGTTGGTCACTAGACATTGAATCTACCCACGCATACATTACATAAAAATCCCGCTAAGTTAGTAAGGTAAATCCCTGTCTAAGCATTCCTGGCGTTTCAAGCATTCTTAGCAATTTTGCTAATCCAGAGTGAATTTCTTTCGTCGGCTCACAAAACGAAGCGCTAATGAAGACATTTTTTGAAATCATAACGCCTTTGAAAGTGAAACCATTCGTTGGATTGCGAATTGAGCTTTTTAGGTTGAAATTCTGCTCTTATATTTGTAAGAGCAAACTAAATGCTAACCAACCTTAGGAAGAGGTACCTACCTACACTTCTCTTTGTATTATTGCCTACGTCTCACTAAGTGAAGTGGCATCACAGTGGAACTTCACTGCTATTATTATTATTATTTTTGATTTGTAAAAGGATCATATAAAAAACGGTAGGGAACAAGCCGTAGTTTGTTGCCTGTTCTTCTAGGCTTGGTTGCGTGGAACTGCCACCTAAACTTTATGAAATTTCAAAGTGATCCTTGCGAATCTACGGAATAAATCAACTTTTGACTTTGACTTGAACTTCATTATACTTACCTACTACCACCACAAGTGTTTGGTCTCGAATTATGCTGGTAAGGGGTTATTAAGTTAGACGGTGCAGTTTCAAGAGCCCAATTCAAACTTTCAATTGAATTAGGTTGGAGAGTTATTGACATGTTGACATTTGGGTACTTGCCTAGCCCCTAGGGGATTTTTAAATTAAGTACTTGGGGTCTAGGGGTTCCCTTTGGCACGGAATCGTATGGGCATAATTGATGAATTGCTAGGTTCATAGTGTATTTGGGTGACTGGTGATAATATCCACTAAGTAGATTATATCGCCAAATTACCACTTCCTAATAACTGGTAAATTGGCAATAAAGTAGTAATTTTTGTCCTAACTGTCTCGGCGGCACTGGTAAGAGGTGGTTTTACTATCCTAGCCTTCCGATTCTTTGGTCGTGGGTTCAAATCCAGCCGTGTACCAATGAGTTTATTTTGTAGAAAAATGTATGTGCACTTTGGCAGTAGGTACTCTCAAGCGGTGAAGTAAAACATCGTGAGAAAACCGCATTACGTAGAATCTAAAAAGTTCGAAAACATGTGTCGAGAGCTCGAAAGGAGCCTCTCTGAGGCGCCATTTGAAATCCTTTCACCACATTGGTGGCTGTATTCATGTGGAAACGGTGCTAAAGCTATTCTTGGACCGATTCTGCCTTATTAATTTGCAAGCTCTACCTTACTAAAGTTTGTAGTTATGTATTTACAAAACAACCATGTTGGAGGTAGTTAACTTAAGATCGTTGTCCAGCCCAAACCGTGTTCGAGCCTCGCCAATTAAACCTCCACAATACCACGAAATCAATAAAGTACACTGTCCACTGAACAACGACGACTGCTTTTTATATAGAAAAAACGCGTTCCCTCTATTTTAAATGATCCGAGAACAAGACAACTTCAAATTGGGACGGTTATGGGAATGACAACCGTCAAACAACATTGCGCTCGCATATTTTTATGGGCATAAAAATACTATGGGTACTTATTTTAATCAAAATGATAATATATTGCTGAACCTTATACAATTTTATTACGTACTGTTTACCAGTTTTGGGAATAGGACATCCCTAATTGGATCAAGCAGCGTGACACATCTGTAGAGAAAAGGAGGAAGAGGAAGAGAAAGAGAGATGGCGTCGATATACGTAGTTGTATTGCCGTGTAATAAAGTAAAACAGAGTTGTAGCTATAATCAATTAAGAGTTTTCGCCGTATCTGAACATACATAAAATAACCCATATTCTGTTCCCATAGTGCTAGGCAGAGATCACGGATTTCCACTTCCTGACACACCTCTTCAACAATGAAAAAATATAAGCGAGCGCGAAGTTGATACTTGCTTTATCACTCCTTAAATCGAGTGGTGCTTTAGTGGGTAACGGGTTTTATTTAGCTCGTGGTTCGTTACTTGCACTAAGCCCTTGTTGCAGTTATAAAGTTTACGATATAATCTACAATCAGGTGTTTAATTAATTTTTGCAATGATTCGCCGGAATTATAGAGGTGGTTATACTTTTAATCACATGCCGTTTACAGTTTTTATTGCTTTCGGTAAAAAACTTGGATTATGGCGTGCTTACTAATTACCAAAGTAATTCATAATTATATTTTATAACTTACATATTTCTAGGTGATTTTTTTATGGTTGATGATTATCTTTTTGAATGTTCTTGAATACAAAATATGTAGATTAATAGTATGTATGAATTTATTTATGTACACTATGTAACACTATGCTAGGTAGGTAATAGTTATTAGTTATACAAGAGTGCAAAGCTGCTTTTTAACCGCGTGCTCAATTTTGATGACTGAGCAAGCGCAGGATTCTAAAGTTTAACCACGAGCGTAGCGAGTGGTTTAAAAGTTAGAATCCTAGGCGTTGGCGAAGGAATCAAAAGAGCACAAGGTGAAAAATCTTTGCACTCGAGTGCAACACGTAACTTTTCATCCCACCTCAGCGAGGAAATGACAAATGCAAAAAAGAACATGACGCAACTAAAAGTAACACACCAAGAAGGTTCCCAGTATGAGTTATTAACAAATTTAAAAAGGTTGTATGATAAGTTCGGCACCATGGAGGTAGAAGTAAATAGGTTGTGTATTCACAAACTTATTGAACACGATATTCTAAATTCAAATTTACTTTATCCTCTAGCGGATAAAAACGGCTTTTCCAGTCAGAAATTAAACAGCAAAAACACACTTTCAGAGCTGGTGGGATGAAAAGGTATATTTTGATTACAACCTTAGGTACATAAAAGCAAAATATTTAACACCGAATTTGTACGATTTATAAAATAAGTCGTACAACCATGGACGAAGTTAATTTAATGACGGGATTCTACCAATATTTTCTATATCTTTCTTCTTTTTCTTATCGTGTCATGTTCGTTCGAACCAGAGTGTGGTAAAAGGTTCAAAGAGGCTCCTTATAATACTTAGATATTTTAAACGGTGTGTCTATTTGACCAAGCAACCATGTATAAAGCCGCACAGTTCTCGCAATATAACTTATCCAGCCTGAAATAAGCCGTTACGTTGCGCAGTAGATAATTTGGTTCTTGAAAAATACATTGCGCAGCCACGGCTAACTTCAGGCAGGCTAAGTTAGCGCCTGAATCTCATTAGTTTGATAGTTCTCAATTCTCATTTAACACCCTGGGTCAATGATACAGTTTTAAGGTGAAGGCTTACACAAAAAATAAATAACCGAGACTAAAACCACAAAATTTATGGCAGACATTAGTAATTTCTTAGAAAAGCTGGAATTAGTAACAGTCCGACTCGTTATGATAATTTCTCGTAGATTTATGTAAACCCCAGCGTGTTTGATATATTAAGACTAGATAGCTGTTAAGATGTATGTTTAGTAAAATAATGATTGTGAGAACTAATGGTCTGGTTTAGTCACTACACTACTCACATATCTTAAAACAACAAAGTTGTGGTTAAGAATCCCCGTCATGCTTCCATAACTTATTTTATTCGGTCAGCTATATAGCAATTTTAAAACTGGCCATTTAAAAATGATGTGCCTTACTTACTACCTCGTTCGCGTGTATCAAACTTTATATACATCCTTCTCTATGAATAAAGCCATTTATATTATTGAAAAATCTTATATGATTGGAATTTGCAAAGAACTAACTGCTCTATTAATAAAGCTCTTCATTTTTATTAAAAAACCCTATATCAGAAATCTACAAATAACTATACTATGTTGTGCAGTGTCGGAATTAAACATGGTAGAAACATACAAAATACGCTATTGAAAATCATAGATGAACACCCACCAGATACAAGATTAAAAGCTCACGTAAAAAAGATGGTCAGTAGATGGACAAAGACAGTGATCGAGTGGTGGCTACATAAGGGTCATAGATCATGAGGGAGACCACCAGCCAGGTAGACGAGATGGTATAGAGAGAGGTGGATTCCATTGGCGCAGGACTGGCAGTGAAAAGTAACTAAAGTGGAATCGTAGCAGTGAAGAGTGAAGGAAGGCTAGTAGAAACAAAAGGCACCGAAAGCAAATACCAATTTGAAAATCTATACAAACACAGAGTCTGTAGACAGCTTCACAAACAAATACGGTGGACGTAATATTTTACAACTCCAAAACTGCAACGGCATTTAAAAGATGCGAGTTGCAACGAGGTATTGGTTGTGGTAAGTCAGAGTGTGTGTTCAATGGTTCAATCATTCAGGCAGACGCCATTGTAACATTAGTGGAATATATTTAATTGTTTATATTGAACGTGTGCCCACGTCTGAACGAAACAAGGCCTATTAACATAATAACAGATTTGTGCAAAGAAGAGTTAGGGTTATCATATCATACATGTTATTCAGCGTTGTCTAAAATCAACTGATCAGCATCAACTGTCAAAACAAAATAGGAATTTGATAGGTGGAGCTGATTACGATTACCAGTTGAGAAACAATAGGGCTGCTGCTAGAAAAATAGTGTAATGTATTACATCTTTCAAACTTCCTTACTAAGAAGAAGATAACCAATATATTTCCTGCAAAAGACTGCAGAATATAAAATTTCATTTAGTATTTATTCTGAACCGTATTTAGTAACAAGCCTTTTCCGAAATACTGTATGAATCGAGACGGGCTTATTATATACATATTTTTGACAGTGACAGTGACATTTCATTACAAAAAAACAAGCAATAAATAATATAATGTTGCGTAGGCCTATACCAACCCTATACTACAACACAGATAGGGTCATAGTTCCTCGCATTTGTGGTCGTAGCGTAATGAGAAACGTCAAATTGGATTTTGTATTCATGCGCCTGCGCCGGCCAGTGAACGTTGCGTCAGTTACGTGCTCTGATATGCCGTTATGACCTGTTCCCAAAGAGATGTCTTAGGATTATTCAACATTATATTAGCCATTGAAGGAGTAGTGGCCTAAGACTGGAAAAAAAAGGGTCAGACGTTCAGAACGTCGTGGACCGCAAAAAGACGAGGGTATAGGGAGATATATTGCACTAAAACTAAAATTGCATCGTACATAGGCGAACTAATGCTAGAGAGCATTTTCTTTCAGTTAACCTTTGTCTACTTTGACATTCTAAAAGGGCACACAAAATATGAAAGGGAGCTGTTTTCTAAATCTTAAAGTGCAATCTAAAACAAAGTCAAAACCAATGTTTTGTTTACTAATTTTTAATCTTTATCTTTTTGTACTCCCTACATGCTGATTTGATCTTTTTTGTATGAACAGACCTTTAGAATTATTAGTTTTTGTTCAGATACAAAATGGATTTATCTTTCCCAAGACCCAATAATCGAAATTAGTTTCTTCAATCGCTCCAAAAATATGCATCTGCGTAAGTTTAGTGGTAGGACATTACAAGTTTTATAACATGCTCTTCGGCTTGGTAGGTACTCTTTGTCTCTTCCGGGTTGATGTTTGCAGGGCAAGGTTCAAGCATTCTTAGTTGAGGTTATAAAGGTTTATGCTGAATAAATTGTCTATGCTTATATTCAAAGCGGATATACACAAATAAATATTGTGAACAATCAACACAACACTAAACTAAACTATCAGAGCTTTTTGGAAACCAGATAGCTATAAATCTTTTTTGTTGTTTTATCTTTTTTCAAAATAAATAAAATAATATTGAAGTATATTCTTTTTATATTTGTAAATACATACTTAGAAAACAATATAACACCCAGACAGTAGAAAACAAATTGTGTTTACCACACAAATATTCGTTCTCGGGATCTCTTCTGGGGATCGAACCCGCGGCCTACAGCGCAGAGGGCAGGGTAACTATATAGTTGTGCGATCAACATAAAGTAATGCATTTGTATATCTCCACAATTCTCTTTAATATAATCGTCTAAGCATTCGTATTGACAGTGGTCTGCTCTGCGTTTTTCTTATATGCCTTACCTACCGCAGTAAATATAGCTACCGCCAAGTAAACTCGGAATTCCATACCTACAGAAAAATTAAAGGTACATTCTCTCAACTTGCAATAACAGATAATTGGATCCGTAATTTTCTAGTTAGGTCCCGTCCGGTCAATACCAAGGTGTATAATCTGTGGGCCGTCTCATAATTTCTTGTTTATTTAAAATTTCCTTGCGCTGTCGATGTAATCATGCGCCACGCCTGCATCGAACCGGCATCCTCGTTATTAGGGCTGGCCCCACTGTTTTCATTCTTATCGATATAACTGGCAGAATTTTCACTTTTTTTATGAAACAACGGGATATTTACCATGTTTAAATTTTGCATAGTCCCGAAATATCGGAACATCGGCCGAAATGTCGGAAGTCTAAACTCAGAATTTAATCATGGTAAATATCCCGTTGTTTCATAAAAATAGTGTTAAAAACCATGATAGTTTAAAAAGTTAGGCAGAATGGTATTCAACACCAAATATTATCTTTGATTGAGCTGCAGTCTTTCCTCAAAATATAAACTAGTATATGAAAAATAGCGGAACTGTAAAAACAATTTCACCTGCACAGTTTTTTGACTTCCATGCTGCGTTAAACAAAGATCGTAAGAAGATCCTTAAAGTTTATACAAGTTTCGTGTTCTTCTAGGCTTGGTCGCGTGGAATGGCACCTAGACTCACCTAGCTTTAAGACGTTTCAAAGTGATCCTTGTGATGCAACTGAATAAATAAATTATTGAATTTGAATTAAAATTTTACCAAAGTAGCTCTGCTCTAAATTATTGAGAGTAGTTTACAAAATGATAAATATTAGTATGATGACCAGCATTTGCAGAAACTTTATTGGGTGGGGCCTATTTTACTATTGCACGTGAAAATTAAATATCGATAGCACCCATTCTCTGCACAACACTACGTTCGAAGATTTGATCCCACTGCGCGCTCGCACCGTAATTGGGATGCTAATCAGATGCTGAGCTGTTTCTGTCCCTTTCTTACATGTTTGAGAAAGTACTTGTTCTCGCTCAGACGCCAGCAGAGCTGCATGGAGGCGGCGGGTCTTCAATCATCTGGCAATAAGCGAGAGCGACGCTTCCCTCAGGCTTCGCTGTCTGATATGTAATCATTGTACTTCGCACTGGCAGAATAATTTTCATTTTTAACAACCCGCAGTGCAACAAGTGTTTTCAAGAGATTACTTTAAGCTTTTACCACGCTACAATTTGTTTTTTAACAAATCATTATCGCATTTCAGTCTTTCATCTCAAAACCATCGCTTTCGCAAAAGAATTTTACAAATTCGTTTGAGCAATAAAAGTATTCTAGGATGACCGATCGTAAAAGACGCATATTTGAGAAGTCACTTGTTTAGACGATCTATAAATATTCTTTTAGCCGATGACCCTGGCTACAAAGCACGCGAAGAAGTCACATTGAAAAAGATAATGAATCCAGATTTTGAGTTTCGAGTGAAACTAAAATAATACAGTATGTTCATGATTTGGAGCAGACTTCGTTCACGATGGTACAAAACTTTTTAATTAGGATAAAGAAAGCCAATGCAGGTTAATCCATTCTGCGAACAAAGCTGTGTTTACCCTGGCAAGTACAAAAGAGCCGAGCGGCGAGGATTCTACATATCTCGGAGAATGATCGGCGGCGCGGGCGCAGCGTGATCGTATCGAACGATCCTCATTATTGGTACACGCTTTGTTGGACACAAATAGTATGTACTTGGAAATTGAAGAGAGTGTTTAAAAAATAAGACGCTATTGGACCGGTGTTTACTATTGGTGTATTGTGGCTCATAATTGTTAGTATTAAACGCGTTACTACCTCATGTTCCGGTGGCCTTGCGTTCGAACGGGGGTAATGATTACAAGCGATGTATGCTTTATAAATTAACTTTTTGTGTAGGACACACACGTAGCGGCAAAGTTTTTGCGTATCAAGAACAATTATATTGGATTTTGATCATGCAGTATTCAATACGTATGCTTGAACACAATATAAAATCAGAAATTCGTTTTCATTTAGAGAAATAATTATTTGAAACGCAACATGATTGGTGATGCGAAATATATTCTTAGTGGTGGTCAGTTATGTGTTTCTGGATTCTTGGAAAACAATTGCCTGGAGTAGCCCCCAATCCATTCCTCCCTTCGTTAACATTTACGTGGCTCTCTTCGTTCGCGATGCACGGCCCGATACTAAGCCAACCTCTGCCGAGCCTGTTTCTGTTCGTGATGATAATCTCACCCATTGTGGCTCGACACGAAACCTGGATATAAATGACTATTTTCCTTTTTATCGAACCCTCGCAGAATGTGGTCTGATGTAGTCAGAACCAGGTTTTGTTTGGATTTTCATGCGCTTGATTCTTAAGGCATGTTAGATAAGCGCGTGCGTTCATGCAGATTTTATTCAGTTATGGCCATTGCTTTAAGGCAAACCAAAGAAGTTCTTGTCTTGCACTTTCAAAAACATCTCGGAAAATTGGTTCAGTTATTTATCCCAAGAGGCAACGGTCTTAATGTAGCTGGCTTTTAGTCGGCTGTTTGGCTAAATATACAACGCTCGAGTCATAACTGTAGCGAATGGAGGAAGGCAGGACGTCTTCCAATTTCGCCGTCAAGCTGGGCGTGGGTGGTCGGCTCCAAAACCATCTCGTTTGTTAGTTTTCGATGATGGATAGCCGTGTAATTAAGGACGATTATCTGCCGCGGAGTTGCTCATGACAGGAATTTTTAAATTGAGCATAATATCTAGGTAGCCTTATGGTAATAAGCACAATTATCGAGCACTAAGCCATTTGCGATCAAGTCGTAAGTGAATGATCGGGTTGCGAGATCGTAATCAAAAAAGTTTGGTCTATTTTAAGATGCAACGTGCAGGTGTGAAGTTATTATCGGCTCATAAAAATTCATAAAAGAAGCTTTAAGTGTTTTATGGAGCTCAAGAAACCTAGCGGGACAGTTCGGAGTTGATGTTCTCTAAACATAGAGAAAAATTAAAAATGATTCAATTCGAGGAAGTTTTGTTTTGCATCTCGCGATCAACGAAAGTTAGACTTTGGATTTTCAGTTTGATCATCAGGTATAGGTTTACCTTAGTATGTACTTCAGAATCTGAATTTTGAACAATGAAAACTGATTCAAAGTTAAGTCACATCGGTTCTCCAAAATGCGGAGGCTTTTATGCAGTTCTTTTTATTACCAAAACGTGAAATGTTACGATGCTGAGCCAAATAAACGAGGGTCCATTGTCTGGGCGCAGGTAGGATTTTTTGCCGACCTTACCCTGTACGGTTTGAAAAAATACAAAATTTATTGTAGCCGGGTGTTTGGAAACAGGACTTAAGGGGACTCTGCGGATTTTTACTGAGAAAGTTAACTTTTTGTCGTCTGCCTTTTTGCGAGGATAAACCTGCTTATGTTCTGGGGACGAAACGATACAAATAATTGTTTTATGGGTGTCTTTATGCTGTAGTATCTTCAAGGTTATAGAAAGCACTTACTTATTCTAAGGAATGAGAAAAGTAGAGACATTGAGAGAATTTCTCGCACGTTTAGTGGACGAATATGACATTTCTTCGAGGCGAGAAACTTTCTTGAATATCAATCGGATTTCATGCACAAATTACTTTATATGAATGTAATGTACATAAATTGTATCATTATCGACCTACCGATTACCACATGAAAGACTTTTTTTTTTAAATTTGTCACGAACTGGCTACTGTACAATCGTGACATACAAACAGGAACATTCGAGACTAATATTTAGCCTGTTTATAAATGTACGAAAGCAGGAAACAGCTCGCTCCCGTTTAATAACTTGTAGGATCGGACCGACCTAAACAAACACTATTTCCATTAAAGCCGGACAGACGGACGAACCTAGCCGTATATTTATTGATTTATTGATCGTAAGGAGAAATCCCGTATCGCCACAGAATATCCCACAGTAGCTTACAGAATATTCACTCGGCGACGGCAACAAAGACAACGGAGAAGTCAGAAATAGACTTTTTATTTATTATTTCATTAAAAGCGGGATAAGTATTTACCAATGGTTACAGTCAGTGACAAGCACAGTTACTGTTAATTAGTAGGAAAATTATTGTAGCTATTTGGGTATTTAGTGCTTCGCTTGATTTAGCTATGAAATGGCAGCTTAGGTTTGCAAATATAATTAGATATGGCTCAAGACAGATCTTCAGGTAAAGTTCAAGAATGATGATAACTGAGTTGGCTTAGAAATATGTACTTACTTCTTTTTTACAAACAAGCCTAACGCTAATCAATAAACTTTTTAGCTCAAGTCAAAAAAACCCTGGTTGAATCCGACTACACCTGATCTAGAATGGGAGCGATTGGGTCTAAACTCAGTGTAATAAAGTTCATTTTGCAATAAAAGCAGATAGAGCTGCCACAGACCTGTCCAACCCAAATCTAAAGTCAGCCGGCGCTGCATCGAACAGGGAAATGTTTGGACACGTTTATGATCGAATAAATAAATCTGGTTTTATTTATAGATTTTCTGTTTAGTTTTCGATTAATGATATAAATTCATTCGGAATTTATTGGAGACTTGGATTTCCATTAGTGCCTCTACCTACTAAGAATTTTCTAATGCAGATAGCTGTTATAAAAGACCTTACTTTTGAGGATTCATTTCTCTCTGTTTATAACTTATCAAAGGGTTAAATTAGAAAAGGTAAACTTGCTATGTAACCTACTTTTGTATTGTCCACAAATTAGCGTGTTCATAACTTTCATACGCCTTATATATTCACATTTCACCTTTATGGTATGAAAGAAAACTAAATTCAAGTTACGAATATTTGACAGAATTAAAACCTCTCCTTCACTACTCCTGTCCCACCGGCACGCTAAGCAGATGCACATGCCCACGGGATACCAGCATCCACTATCTCCATCACACTCCCACACACACAGTTCCAATTAGAGAAGAGGGATGCATGACTAACAAATTATTTTATTGCCGACTCGTAACCATACCGCTAGATGCTGGCCTTAGATTATGTGATTTCGTTTCGAGTTTTATTTTTCTATGATTCTTTTTTCAAATTATATTATAGGCACCCTACGAAGGAGGTTACAGCCGCACTTTATTGCTCCTGTCCATTTATAAATTAGAAGCGTTTCGAAAATAGAATGTCAATTTTTATGTTTTCGCGTGAATATGGGGTGGGTTAGATACTTTCTTAGTAGGTTGGGGTGTTTGGTTACACGTGCGATGTTATCTGATAATCTGCGTTTAATCGACATGCTTAGCTTCAATATCTAATACGAGATAAAATAAATCTACAGCCGAGAATCTATCTGAGGAGAAGGAAAAACAGGCTGCGAACTACAGTGTTCTTCTTTTGTTCTCAAATAGTGTATAATACCACCATTACGGCTTCGCTTGTCAACACCTGTATTTTTTCTGACTACATTAAAGTACTGAAGGCTTCGATCATGTTTGTAAAGCCTTCTCACATAACATTAATAATATCAATGAGTAATGAGCTCCAAAAAATGGTAAGGGCACTTACCAATAAAATATCATTAAATGCTGTGCCAATAAAGGTATTGGCACAGCATTTAATTATAATTTATTGATTAACCATTTCTTTTGAAAGGATCTCAAAGGAATGCATTATCGATAATAACGAGAAGTCGAGAACTGGCGTGTCATTCGCATCCATCAACTCGTACCATAATGCAACCTGTTTTTAACGTGAATGTCCAGAAGACGGGGCGATTGGGTAGCTTTGACCTTTATGTTGTTCCATGATAAAGTTGATAGTTAGCATATTATCACTTGGTCTAACAATATTGCTTGGAGGAATTGCAAGGATTTCTTGATAAAAAACCATATACTTAATCTACTTAGATTCAAAGCCAGCTACAGTGACTGGCACTTGCCAGTCACATCAGATGTAGCTGGCCCACCATTTTTATTTCTGGCCGTACTTGTGTTTGTAAAGAATAAAGCGCCTATGTACGTGCGACAGTCACGAGATTAAGGTTTAGTAAGTGGCTGTGCTGTACCAACAATAGCGCGCCATCAATCTCCAATTTTCGCAATAGCGTTCCCCATTGCGAAAATTGGATTGCGATTTGGCGAAGACAACGCCAAAACGGCGAGATTAGACCCGAGTCAGAAAGAAAGAACGTATTATAATAACAACCGTCACGAAAGAAAAAGACGTATTTTATGGATCAACCGTCAACCGTCAATACCAGACATCTTCACGTCAAACTTGATCCTTCCTCATGTTTTAATACACCGCATAAAATGTTCGATTGTATGTAAAACAAGCGTCCGTAAAGGGATCATAAAGCTTCATTTAACGAGGTGGTACATAACCCTCTACCCACTCGCACCATTTATGTAGCACTGCTCATTGTTCTTAGACCTTTGTTTCTATAATAGTGGCGATGATTATAATTGATTTACTATGATCATGTTATTTATTTGATTTAATTATACATAATTATACTTGTATGATTTATTATATTAAAATTTATTTTTCATTACTCATACTCGGAATCAAGGTCTGAAATTGCTTGAGGAGCGTAAGGTTGAAAGTAATACGTTTCAGCACTTGGTATAATCTTTTTCAACTGACAGCTGTCAAATTATTTAAAAAAAAAGATTTTTTTTCACATTTCTATTGGACCGTGCTTCTACTTTCCATATGTATAATAACCACTCTTTTACATTACAGCCCGATGTAGGTATTTACATATCCAATTTAGCGATGATAATTCGTTGGTTTCGATTGGTTTCTTATCTCGATGAATCAATGTTGAATGTTGGATTCGAACACTTTAAAAATTAGCTCGTTTAAATTTACAACGGCAACTTGCTAATTTGGTATTTTTGCAAAATGCGTGGAGTGTAGGTTGGACAAATTGAAAACAGTTTATTTTAAAATACATTTACCATAGTTAGCATTGTTATAATTAATGCGGCGTCTTGGGGACATTTCCGTCTGGCGTTGATTTGGATCACTTGAGGTATTTCTAGATCCTTTGTAACGGTCTGCAGATAGCTCAAATGTTTCTTGTGTATTTTGTACATTTTACAATTACAATCTGAATTCAATCCAAATATTGACACTTCTTTATTAAAGTTACCAGTAACCTTAGGATGGTAACTTTCCATAATTCGTTACTTTGTTGCGCCTATAAAATTATCCCTGAGCTCTAAGCACATAAAGGTGTACCAGTAGTTATTTTACAATGAAGTGTAAAACTTGAACTGAGCGTTAAATGCGATGTGCATAACGAAACGTAAGCTTCGCTTTATGGATTTATTATTTTTTAATTTTACGCCTCTGAGTTTTATATTTTAAAAGGATTTGTAATATTAATTTCGTGGAATATGCAGATACTTCATATTTTACGACTTTATGCTAAAACAAGGTGGTTAAAAAGATGAAACATTCCGTTTTATGTTTTTCCACTTTTAAGCTCGGCTTTTCTATTGTGTTGATAGTAACACCATCTACCGAGTCATAAACATGAATGGGGGAAATAGAACTTGCATTGCGTTAAATGCAAATTCATATTTATGTTTGGGAGATTATTTCGAATCGGGATTTTTTTTCTGTTTTCGCCGTCCGTCACGCGCAGAGCTATTTTGTGCGGACTGTAGTAGAGAAACGTGCGGGGCTCACCCATAGTGATGAACTATTACGATAATAATCAAAGTGTGGCTATGTAGCATTTATTTATATTCTGTGGCGTGAACGCGGCACTTTTGATCTCTACTTTGCACACATTTGACACCTTAGGCCTTGCGCACATCTGAATGTATTTTTTTTATTTTTAACCATACCAAAAATAATACATTTTAAGTTTTAATATTGTAACCATATAGGGTTTGTGTACTCACACTCGAATGTGCACGTTACAATGTGAACGAGCACTTTAATAGGCACATCAGAATATCACCATAGTAAGAATAAGTAAATAGGTTAAATCAGAATCGGTAAATATCCTTATTAAATACTCGTAGTACCTACAGCTTTCTTGTAACTCTTAAGGCTAAACTTATAATGTTAGACTACTTAAAACTAAACCATACATTTCAAAGATTGTTTAGGTACAACAGTAATGCTCTGCGTATCTAAGGGCTGTTTTAGTGTAGCTCAATATGTTAGGTGATTGATAGTTACAGATCTTACCCTCCGTGCTAGATTAGGTACTCTGTCTTACGGCAGGGTAATTATACTTTGGCGTATCTAAAAAAGCACTAGGTTATGCTCGTTAGTTGTTATGATTGTTTTTTCTTTCTTCTGTTTCTAGTGCTGGAACACGTTTGAACTGTCATAAGATTTCAAGTACATAGCAAACGTCAGAGAAACGTGCGTTCTCCCATAGTGATAAACTATTCAGATAATAATCAAAGCGTGGCCGCGGCGCCTGTGATCTCTATTTTGCATCTCGCTGAGGCGGCATCCCACAAAGGTAATCACGGCCCACCAATACTGTCTATAACAAGTATAATAACACTCTGAAAGCGCTAAGATGCTGCTAGTTAACGTTTCCGCTACCGGTTTGCTGCTTGTTGTATGCGTGAGTTTTGACAGGTACGCCATTTTGTTTTGAAATAATGGTAGGTACTTATAATGTAACTCTTTAGAAAAGCTACATGGTATTTACTATGTAGCATTTTAGAACAGCTGAGATAAAGAGATTTTACTGTATATCCTTACTAAGCGAAAGTAAGTCTGCCTCTCGGTCTGTCCATCGCTCTTTCACGCCAAAACTACTGGACCGATTTAAATAAAAAATTATACACAGAAACTTTTTGTTGTAAAAAAAGGCTTGTTATAAATATTTGGAGGAAGAAAAACATTAAAGCAATAAAAAAAACTTTGCATTGGCTTCGATTTGGTTAGATAGTCGTCGGTTTAACAAGTAGCATGTGTGCTATTTCTGTAATAATAATAATAATTAACATTTATGTATAAATATTAAATGACTAGTTATTGTGTACCAGGAAATAAAAATTCACTAGAAAAAATTGAATGAATACTTAGGTTTCTACTTCTAATCTGTAAATATTACGTAAAAATAAAAACAGTTTACTTAACTTTTACTGAACACTTTATTATCAATTCCAGCGTCATTTTACCGCTCGATTTATGGAGCAACATTTTTCGGCTATTGGGCAACAAGGCGTACTGTAATAAAATTGGACATGATTGACGACCCGTGCCGTGTAGCCTTTTTCAATAAAAGTAGCCTTGCGCACATCTAGATCACTGGCGATGGCGATCAGCGTAGCGCTGTCAAATATCGCGGCAGTGTGCAAAATGTATGCAAAAAAATATACTGAAACTAATCGCCAGATATAATAAAACAGCGGAAAAAATATTACTAAAATGATTGAATTCCGAATCTTTTTAAATAATTATTTTAGTATTTTTTTTATAGAGGAAAAGTGACGGTATTGTAAAAAAATATCAGTCGTAGTCAGCGTAGAAGTTGATGACATTTTAGAAGTTTGATCTTATCTTCATTATAATCTTTGGGTCTTGGGGTCAAAACCCCAAACTTGAGTCTGTTATAGGATTTCATAAGCCGTAAAACAAACTCAGCGGGCTCACTTTTAATTAAATAGCTAAGCTGACAGACAGACAGGTGGAGGGCCGATTATCGTAAGATTAATCCGTGTGTTTTGAATTTTGTACGAGATTAATTGTTGTTTTATTTATTTTAAACCGCTTTTTTATTTATACACAAAACGCTGTCTGTATTATGGAGTACGACGTCAACTTTTCTTGAAATTACTAAATCCAAAAAGGTTAAATTTTGTAATTTAAAATATCAGTAGGATAAGATAAATTTGTATCCTACTAATAATGTAAATTGCATGTTATTTTATATAAGTTTGAATAATGTCTTTTTCTATTTGTTTATCATTTTAACATAAATGTAAGGTCCTTAACTGCAAGTTGTTGAGGGTTAGTTAAAGTTTCATCTAGTATCAAATCTGGATGACAAATCAAAAACCTTTCTATCTATCTTTTAGATAGATAAAAAGAAAATACTTTATTGCTCACAAAAACATAGACAGATACATAAAAAACTTAAAAACTATTTGTATGCACAATAAGCGGTCTTATCGTATAGATAAATAATTTTGTAAAAAAAACAGTAAGGTTAGTGCTATGCTATTGAGCGCGTCACTTCATCTTTAAAACCTATATTATGTTCGCGTCGTTACTTTGGATGGAACTTTAGATATTAAATTATCTTTCATACTTATAGCATCAGTGTAGTAGTATAATTTATAAACATATCCGTTTCCACAGATATTATAAATCTTTCAATTCGTTGTCACAAGAGACACGAGCGCGTTTAGATCTTTTACAAGAAAAAATTTAATGAGCATCTTTTGTATGGAAATAACATTAGTTTTATGGCTATTTGGGTAGTTCATAGCATAATAATTATTGTTTCGTATCATTTAAAATAAAAAGTTGTGGACAATCCTCTCTCTCTAATAACTTTTTTTTCTTGTAAATACATACTTATGATAAATATAATACCCAGAAAGAGAACATTAAGTTTTAGCCCCTGTCACTTAAATTCCACATCAGATGCTGACTCTACGTGTTACCTACCTATAATGTCACTAAAAAGGGTGATCTGTAGGTATAGGGGCGTAATTTGTCTATCCTAGAGAAATCTAAACTGTAACTCATAACTTTTATTGCACCCTAAATTATCTCTACTATCAAATAAAAATGCGCTTGTAACATTCTTTATTGCTACGATTATAAATCTAAGCAACGTGAAACCAATTTAAATAAATTTCAAAAAAGACATTCTTGAAAACCCCATAGAGCGGCGGCCCTCCAATCTAATTTAAACCCTCCTGTTCGGATAAAAGGTTTATTTCCAAAAAACAACCAAAACCTACGCCTGAGTCATTCTCGTTAGCCAGTCGACCCCCGGGCTTGACACAACAACAATCAATACAAAATCGTGGGAAATCACGCCTTAAATAAACAAACACAAGATGTATAATTCAGTGCATGATTGCGGCGTTTAAGTCTTTCTCAAATTGGTAGCCGGTCTTGTTAGTAAGCTTATTGTTCGACGTGTGGTTGTTTGTCTTGCTCTAGCGTGGTGGGTGTGGTATGTGCGTCTCTGTCTAGTCGTTACGGCAAGGTTGCTCGTTAAAAGCTCTTAACGAGAGGCGAAGGAAAAGCACGAGCCTCTCTGTTTGTCAAACTTTTTATTGGACGGTATAAATTATTGTACCTGCTAGAAAAGGCTTTTATATAACGTACCTTACCTTTGTATTATCTTCGTAGATTTATTGCTTATAGCGGGCAGAAGATTTATAGAATGGTACTCCGTGACTTGTCACACAATTTAAAATATATGTATAAATATAGGTACAATCAAAGATGAAAATATATCAATGATATAGTTTGAGAGCCGCAGACAAAGGCTTATACGGCATGTTCCGCGCGTGTCCCGTTCACACCTGTGGCTTGCGTAATAGCGCTATCTCATTTTCACACTGAGCGGGTTTGATGTGTCGGTACACCATTATTCAGTACATTACTTCAGGACAAGTGTTTCTCAGTAAAACCCAGTAAACAAAATGCCTTCTAGTTCTAAGTCACCTCATTTCTGACGCCGCTTAGCTCAGTTGACTGGCCTCTCAGCTCAGTTGGTAGTAGCTCTGCTTTCTGCACCGTAGGTCGTGGGTTCGATCCCCACCGAGAACAAATATTTGTGTGGAGAACATAAAAATTTGTTCTCTGTCTGGGTGTTGTATTGTTTTCTATGTATATATTTACAAAAAGAAGTATTTAAGTGCTATCTGGTTCCCATAGCTCTGCTTAGTTTGGGCTGCTTAGTGGTGTGGGGATTGTCCGTATTATTTATTTATGAAATATCCTACCTTTTATCGAAGCTCATGGTCACTCGGTTACTTGTTTATTATGGCGGAGGCATTGCTCCCGCGCCGAAGAAAATAATAAAAAACGCGGTATTCAGTGGAAACGACTCGATTGCCTCGTTACGGCCCTATCGATACTTGCGCGTTTGTATCGAGTTCATGTTGTTAGAGCTCCGAGAAACTGTCGCGCTCCTATAGTCCTGGGAATTTATGAATTTTTTCGAGCAGTAGGCCTACCACAGGCTATGTCTGGCTCTGTCTCTGGTTTTGAGCATGTGTGAGTGTTGACTAAATGAATCCTATGTTGAAACGTCTCACACACACTTTACACTGGTGAGCACTCACACAGACTCAAAACCAGAGCCTGAGCTAGACAGAGCTTATGGTAAGCCTACAGTATCAAAATATTCAGTTACTAGGAGAGTTCTATTTCATTTGACTGGCCTCTCAGCTAAGTTGGTAGTAGCTCTGCCTTCTGCGCCGTAGGTCGTGGGTTCGATCCCCACCGACAACAAATATTTGTGTCACCACACACACAGATGTTTGTTCTCTGTCTGGTTGTTATATTGTATTCTAAGTATTTATTTAGAAAAAATGTATTAATGCATTATATCAGCTATCTGGTTCCCATAGTACAAGCTCTGCTTAGTTTGGGGCTAGATAGTGTTGTGTGGATTGTTTTTTTTTTAAATTTATTTTATAGCGAAACTCAGTGTAAGAACACAGAGAAAGAGAGAGAGAGAAAGCCTTTAAACCCACAGTGAAAGCAAAAAGTTATGGTGACAACATTTTCAGGGTACTTGAGGGCCTCAAGGTTATTATTACAGCCAGCTGAGACGAACAGAATTTTAGATGGGATAGGCTTGCCCAGCACCTATACCATCCTGACAGCTTAGTCGGCCTAATCCACAGGAAAGACATGGTCAATACGTGCGTAATCACCAGTTGCCCCTGACGCTATATAAATCATCTACAATAGATGCAAAGGCCTGTTTACTTTACTTTACTTTTTTTACTGAGACGAACATCACTAAAATAAACGGTAATAGAAGCGTCTTCATAAAAATGACACTAGCCAGAAGAAGTCCAATGCTGGACAAAGGCCCATAGCCAACCCATAGCCCATACATTGCGAGGAAGAATCATTTAAGCCATCTCCATCTGTCATCCGCGATCTTTCAACGTCGTTGGTCCATCAATTGGGGCCAACTTTAGTTAGTTAAATAGGTCCTTACATAGTAAGTAGATTGTGCTTGTGCAAATAGTTTTAAAGCTATGTCTGTACCTAAGTTTTTGTGTCATATCTAAGAAACTCAAATGGAAATGGGCTGGTCACGTTGCACGTATGAACAACGATAAATGGGCAAAAAAAGTAACAGCATGGCCAGGACCACCTTACAAAAGGAACAGAGGAAGACCTAAAGAGAGATGGATAGATGAAATAAAGAAATTAGCAGGTGAAGACTGGATGATCAAAGCGAAAGAAAGAGATGATTGGAACCAATGTGAGGAGGCCTTTACTCGTTGAGAGGTCCTCAATAGTACATAATTTTATTTGAATTTAATTGCATAATATTATTGTTAATCATTTGTAACTGAGGAAATAAAAGAGGCTTTATTATTATTATTATTATTATTATCTAAAAGTAATTAAATATAGATAGAAACACAATGAGGCGATTAGTGAAACGTGTAGTGTGTTTTTAGACCTTCAAGAGTCAAAAGCTGTCAAAAGAAAGTAGTTATCCGAGACTGCAGTCATGGTCTGACGGTCTGCTGATTGGTTTGAAGGATCTGTCTGCTGACGTGACCCATGGAACAGTTTTATGCTAATGGCTCCGGCTATAACGTCCATAATTCATGTCGATCTGTTCAAACATTGGATATGTTATGACAGGCCGTTCAATTTATTTTCAGCCGGTAAACAGAGTATGTAAAAGCTTTTTCCGCGCCTACTTTCAGCTACAGATGTTGATAGGTTGGTGAGGAAGAATCATTCGAATAAAGGTCACATTAATAATTACTTTGATGTTGCTTATATTGTATTCTAAAGCCTCGCGCACATCTAAGCGTGCAGAGGTGACAATCAGTGAAACGCTGTCAAATAAAATGAAAATGAAATCTATTTATTTACTTATATTTTTACACATAGAAACTTAGAATAAAATAAAATAAATATTCACAAAATGTACTGATTTGGATCAGTTGAGCTATCTCTAGATCGTTGGTAACGGTCTGCAGATAGCTCAGCTGTTTCTTGTATATTTTATTTACTCAGTTAGCTTATTATTCTAATAGGTTACTCTGTTGTTATATAATAGTGACTATCTTACTTATGGTACCCTAATAATAAGTATATAGGCTAAGCCTTAATACGTTTTGCAATAGAAGTCTGATAATGCCCACCCACCCTAAGAACAAAAGACTACTGCGTTGCATTAGCATTATTATGAGCCCTAGGCAATTCAATTCATTTATTTATTAAAATTAATTAATCGTACATATAAATCACTCTAGGATTCACTCACACTAGGATTCAGCGTTTCTCTAATCGCCATCGCCATCGCCTAGATGTGCGCAGGCCATTAATTAGTCACCTCATTATTTTTAAAACAAAAGGGAAACAATGACATCTGCGCATCGAAAGGTGAATGAGATAATTAAAAATTAAATGACAGTGAATAATTGCGTTTACGCCAACAATTTATCCTTATTTAGACTAGCTTGTTGAAATGCCATAATGTACCTATACAACAGGGTACTTATTATATGCTAGTTCGATTCCCGAAGTGGCACAAATATTAAAGTATTTATTCCTGGTATGTATGTATATGTATAAACATATTGTTAAGGTACATACCCTATAGTTGAGAAATTTGGTATGGTGTCGTCCGACTTTAAAGTGTACATATATTTAATCAAATGCTACTCAAACTTTCATGGTTTGTTTTGATCACGTCATCAAATTAAATCCTCGTCAAAACAACAGACAGGTGATATTTTTGTTTATAATAAGATCTTAAACATCTCAAAGCTAAGGGCTAAAGATAACATTATAGTTTGTACATCACGTCTACGAAGCTATTCGATTATGTTTAATAAAACCCACGCGCAAGCCCTGCTTTTAAATAGTAATCGTTCTAAACGAGGTACGAAAGAACCACTTTCAAATAACTTTGAAATCGCCTTTCGATCTTCAATAAAAGCTTCTGGCTTATAGCTTACGACACGGTTCCTCAATTTGCTTGACCTCCCTTCGATAGATAGGTCTGCAAAGGAAGCGATTCGAGTGCAATTTTCGTACGCTACACAAATCCGTATTTACGAATAAATCTGCATCAAAATTCAAGTACGAACTGTAGTTCTGAGCCCTGCAGCAGGGCTACCACGAGCTCCATATGGTTATGGCTATGGCTGTCAAATTGTGTATAGATTGGCTGACCCACACATTCATTTTCTTCTTGGGTTTGAATGTGTTGACACTGTTGACACAATTTTGACAGCCATAACCATAGCCATATGAAGCTCATGGTAGGCCAGCTGTTTTCTTCCAGAGTCAAGAAAACTAAGAAGAGTTTGGTTAAATTCAACAACACTCTTGGGAATGCTGTGATGTTAATTTTAAAACTATACAAATCTGTATTAGCGAATGAATCTGCATAAAAAAAGCTCGAATTGTGGAGTTCTGTTTTCTTTTAACGTCTAGAAAACTAAGAAACGTTTGGTAATAATTCAAAATCACTCATGGGATCAGTCAAATCGTATCGCATGTTGTGATCTTACTTTTTAAACCATTCGTACTCTCTCAATTCCTTATTTGCGAATGAATCTGCATAAAAATAGCTCGAATTGTAGAGTTCTGTTTTCTTTTAGCGTCAAGAAAACTAAGAAAAGTTTGGTTAAATTCAACAACACTTGGGGTCAGTCAAATCGTATCGGATGATGTGACTACTTTTAAAATCAGCGCCGTCATCTTTCAAGAATCGACGGTCTGTCATTCACGCCGGGACTAAAAGCAACGAATTATGCTTCGAATCTAGTTAAATCAGCTATTTTAAAGTTATTTCAAATCATGTCACTCAAACGCTCGTTATAGAATTGGAAATTGACGCATAGTTGAGCAATTTGAAAATTATGTTGAAAGCTTGTGTACGAACAAAACCGTCAACAGTCACTCAATATGATGTTTGTTGATTGTATGTAAGATGTTGGTTAGATTACATTAGTCGAAGGAGATTGGGGTAAATTAATCATTATTTCTATTTGTACCTACTGTATTTTCTTTATACATTACCTCATATGAGAAAGTGAGAAAAAAGATAAATAACCCCGGAATTTCTATCGCAGAGTTTTTTCAGTTTGTGCTATAGAATAATCTATATACCATCGAGCTTAGATACTATTCGTAACCCATAAGGTAAACGGGAGCTATTCAACTAGATTATAGTAAAAACACGCTAAAAAGCTGTTTATAATCACTAATAGTGGTTTAATAGCGGAAATCCTGCTGTCAACGTGTTTTGATAATGTTTTGGCAACGCGATCAAAGGCCTCGTAAACTCCCAATGTTACTACACGGCTATGTTTTCTATTGAAGCAGTAGGCCTACTAAAAGCTCTGTCTGGCTCTGTCTCTAGCTCTAGTTTTGAGTCCGTGTGACTGTGAGTGCTCACCAGTGTATTATGTATACTGTGTGTTTGACGTTTCGACGTAAGATTTATTTAGTCAACACTCACACAGACTCAAAATCAGAGCCAGAGACAGAGCCAGACTGAGCTTGACTGGTAGGCCTGACGGTACCAAGTCTTGGAAATCTAATCTTAATAAAAACAAGTAACTAGTAGTGGCACTCGTATTCTCAAGATTACTCTTGTCTTGTTACCTGGAGCTTCAATTATTTTGTAAATAGGGTCGTAATCTAAAAGAACAGTGGGCACCAAGCCGGCTTGTTGGCTGATCTTCTAGGCTTAATTCGACGATAAACCTGGATTTATGACGTTTCAAAGTAATCGTTGTGATTGAATTGAAGTTCTCTTGAATATATCGTTAAGGGGCCGGAAAGAGTGGCGCTATAAAGTGGTCTATACTCATCAGAAATAAAGGCTTTATTTTATTTATTTATACTCATCAGTGGGTGCAAACGAGCTGAGATGATGATGAAATACCTACAACGTTGAATATTGGGGTAGACTGAAAAACAGCCCTGTGCATCATCTATGTATGTTGCCCAGAATAAGTGCTGAGCCTGACTATTGTCAAACTGTAAATTTATATATTATGTCTTCTTTTTATGTGTCCTCTATAAGAGAGGACACCAAAGAACCAAACCCCAAAGAACGCTTATGCGACAGAGACATATTTCTTTTTTGTATTTGTATTTTCAAAAAAAAGGAGGTTATGAATTCGTTTTTTTTTTGTTTATATTTGTTAGCACTACTTATAAAAAAAAATATATCTGAAAAGGTTTACTTCCAGTTTCGTCCCATAAAATTTTTATCAAAATCGGTTCAGCAGATTGGCCAATGAAATCGGTTTCTCAAGTTTTTTAAAAATTCACTTTTTTGTTAATTTTACACGTCTCGAGATTACTACAAAAGCCAGCAACAAGGGAAGTAGAAACCTCCTCTATAATCAGTTTTCTTCATGTCGATAGTTTGCCGCGGGCTTTCGCAATTATCGAGTTATTGAGTCCACTAGAGATCGGCTCATTAGACCCCTCTAGATATAATTACCTAAGATTGATGGAGTTCGACGGTGAAGTCTGTAGGCCTATCACAAGCTCTGTCTGGCTCTGTCTCTGGTTCTAGTTTTGAGTCCGTTTTTCTGAATGATCTTTTTACAAATAAAAAAAATTGGTTGTATGTAAAGTCGGTTTACTGTCGATAGTTGAACGTGCCAACGTCATACAGCTGTCCACGCGGACGCATCGCTCACTCAAGTAGGAGAGAGACAGATGTCGAACGCTGCCGAACGGGAGGCCGTGCCTCTTTGTCGCTTGTTCCGCGCTCTCGCTTGCACTTCAAGCCTTAAATGGAACGCCTCAGAGCGAGGTAACGCCGCATGACGTCATGTTTTTTCGTGGGTGCAGCCGGCTCCATCGAAATATAAGACGTTGTCACGCCAATAATAATAATAGCAGCGAAGTTTCTATGTGGTGCCACTTCACTTAGTGAGACGTATGCAATAATACAAAAGCATAAGTTTCAAAGACAGCACACGCTACGCTAAGAGACACTGGTGAATGCTCACCAGTGTGTTATATTGTATGTGTGACGTTTGACGTAGGATTTATTTAGTCAACATTCACACAGACTCAAAACCAGAGTCTGAGACAGAGCCCAGGCAGAGCTTGTGGTAGGCCGACAGGTAAGCTTGTCGGTATGCACTTAGCCCGTTGATGCACCTATATGGTAATGGAAGTGGGAATAATCTAGACTAGAATAATTATAAGTATGTAGTTACCTATGTATTTATGTGTAGTTATGTATAAGTATTCGTTGATTGTGTACGCTTTAATGGCCCGAACACACCTAGTTCGCTGGCGGTAGCGATCAGTGAAACGCTGTCAAATATCGCTGTCAGATTTGAGATTTGACAGCGTTTCACTGATCGCTACCGCCAGCGAACTAGGTGTGCGCAGGCCTTAAAAACTCAAAAAGCTCTGCACCAATCGAGCTGAAATTTTAGCATGATATATGATCCGTATCATGGATTGTTTTTTTCAATCACAATGTGCCACAGCGAATCGTGGCAGGGAACAGCTAGTTATTTTATTAAAGCTTATACAAATACTATACGCGCTGCTGTAGGAAATCATCATACGGACTTTGTCATGTAGTGACATTTGTTATTCCAGAGACATGTCACCAATCAGCGGTAGGCTCAGTCAGGAATATGTAAATAAGTAGTTTGTATGCGCAGGCCATGTTTCGTTAAGCGTACTCTGGGCATCATTATGTAAATAGAAGAGTAACAAAGGCCTTACGAAAATACGACTTCAAAAGTCCAGTAGGCCTAACATGAGCTCTGTCTGGCTCTGTCTCTGGTTCTGGTTTTGAGTCTGTGTGAGTGTTGACTAAATAAATCCTACGTCAAAACGTCACACACAGTGGGTCTTATTAATAATCCTAGCGTAGCGTTGGACTAGTTGATCCGTGTTTTGTCTCTTGCATTGACATGCAATTGTCAACTCGAACAAATGTGACAAAACACGATTTTACTACTCCAGCGTTGCGCCAGGATTATTAATAAGACCCAGTAGGTATAATGCACTGGTGAGCACTCACACAGATTCAAATCCAGACCCAGAGATAGAGCCAGAGAGCTCATGGTAGGTCTACAGGCAGAGATGAAAGTCCGTTTCTTTAGCCACAAAAAAATAGGTTTTTGCATCTATTTTAGATGATAAATAGCGTGGGGGGCAACTGGCGATTACGAAAGCCATACTTGCGACGCTATAGAGCCTGGGTTAGGATTTTAGATGGAATAGGCTAGCCTAGCGCCTAATACCATCCTGACAGCTTAGTCAAAAGTCATGGTCAATATGTGCAGAGCTGACTAAGCCATGGGTTACCTTTTGAAGGTTTCCTTCACCGTTAAGGCCATTAGTTGTCATCGACATAATATTAGATACATAAGATATCTATTACCTCCATCAATTTCTCACGAACTTATCTAATAAGTATTCCTATCATTCCACGTCATGTTCGCAATTTGCAATACAAAATTAATCGATCTTATAGTAGCTATCAATAATGCAGTGAGTAACAAGACAGGCCAACACCGCCGAGGACGTATCAATCATTACTTTAAAATGTAACAGCTCTTGGGAACAAAATTCAATTATATCTTGACAGTTTGTAACGAGCTTTAACTTTGTCTGATTTGTTTTGGTGGGGAGGAAATACAGGACAATTGAAAATATCCTGTTATATGCATATAAATACCTACCTACGGTTTGAGCTACTTATTTTACCGAGTAGTAAAAACTACGCACAACTGCTTTTCGACGTAGAAAATAAAATAATTTATACATTTCCATAATTTTGTTTGATCCGCAGCTGCAATAAAATAAATTAAATACTCACTTACATCACACATCACGGAGGACGTAATAAATTACGAATAATTAATCTACTAATTGGCTTGAAAAAATCACCTTATCTCATCGACGAAGGAATAAATTAAACATTTAATTATTACGAGGTGGCTTTAACTACTTATTCCATATTAATCATGCCCCTTATTATGAAGACGGAAGGTTGAAATTGGCACAGCATCCACGCTTTCCGCGCTTCGCTGCAAAATATCATTTATTTTCATAAAAATCATCAATCAAATCTAGACACTGACTGATCGAATATGAATTTTACTTTAACTGGCCATCATATCCAGAACTTTCAAGCAATCGTTTCCCTAAAAAAATCACCGAGAAGCCAGTTCTTTTAAAGGTGGTTAAGTTAAGTTGAGCATGGAAAAGATGCTTGCTGTGAGCTTACTTGTCAAGTAAGGCAGTTAACGAGTGGGTTCAAAGCATCAACAGCGTAAAACTACAGGCATGCTTTTATCTTACCTGATTGGGAACCATACGATTCGACTGACTTGCTTATTCGGTAATCGAACTATTGTCGAACTACCATTCCGATCTCGTCTAATCTACTCTAGAATCTAATAATACCTCACAATAAGAAACTAAGATGTCATCTTTTGTTCTAATTTCAAAACGATGTCTACTCATGCTTGTGGCGGAAGTCAAGTTAGTAAAAGTTAAGTTTCAAAAACCCGATGTTTTATAAAAAAAGTTTCCTGTTTTTTAAATACGACTTCTTTTTTTGAACCTCAAAAGCTCTCCATGTCCTATAAAAAACCATAGGTAACAAAATGAACACTGAACGATCGTGTTGTCATCACCGATATACTAAAAGAGGTTGCCACTGTCGCAATAGATTGGAATCGGCAGAATATCATCGCATTCAAGCGCGTCAGAAATAGTGCATCCTGTTACTGCAGAACGGTCGTCGGGCACACAGTCAATGTTTTACAGCTAGCTCAAATAACCAATGGAGCCTTTTAAAATTGAAATACAAACAATTAAAATATTGAAACTGCTGGTCGTGCGGGTCTAATTTGGAAAAACTAAACACCCTACCTAGCTACTTCGAGTATTATTACAGAACAAGTTATCCTGAACATATTCACCTAAGAACAAGCAGTAGCAAATCATGGTACTTAGTGGCAAGCATTTCTTCGGTGTCATGATCAGCCATTCCAATTTAAAACATTCGGAAGCGTTCTCTATTAAATACGTCAGTTTCTTTTGTTTACATGCAAACAAAACAAGTGCAAGAGAGACAAATATTGACGGAACCTGGGGCCTAATTCTCGGACCGATTTTGATCATTTTGCAATTTTATTTTATTGCTTCTTTTCACAACTTCGCACTTTTTCTACGTTTTCCGTATATCGTAACTGTCGAGGCTTCTACGATGAGGTCGTTGATGAATTATACTCAAGGAAATCTGCCATTCTCTCTTCGAAAAGAAGCAATAAGATAAAATTGCAAAATGATCGAGATTGGCCCGAGAATAAGGCCCCTGATCGGAAACGTTATCGAATGTTTTAATAGGGGGGGGGGGGGGGGGGATGGTCCTTTATTGAAAATTGATAACTATTGGATAATAAAGTGAATCAGCTGTTTAGTTGGTGCTAGCCCGTTAAGACTGCACTGGAATTGGACGGCAATCGATTTTACGAGCTCCCGAAATAGCCGAGTCGACCCTTGCAGCATGCATCATTGCCGCTCTGCCTTGTTCCTTGTCTTGGACGCTTGTGATTTAAATGCGATCTTGTATTTATTTTACTCACAAGCTTTTTTAGACTTGAGCTTTTGGAATTTCTCAATGAAAAAGTGGGCTTGTCTCAAGTCTTCTCAGTCAGTCTTGAGTATTGTTGTAAAAGAGTAAGCTCCAACGCCTTGCGCATATCATATTTGACTGTGATACGATCGCCATCGCAGATCGCAGCTGATCGCCTAGATGTGCTCAAGACTTTAGTAAGTAAATCAGTAGTAAACTTTATTTACGCAAAGCTTTTTTTAAACTCTAGATTTATAATTCACAAAAGTGAACTCACTTCGAATAAGTCAAGAAATTTATTTAACTTTACTCTACAGTAAGCAAGCACCCCCCTTGGTCGTGATCACATACAATTGCTCTAAAAATATAACGCAACTGTACCTACTTACCTACCTATGTGTTATGCCTACATATCTATTGCCGATGATATATATGTAAATGTATAGCCCTACTTTATATACCCTCCAGACATTAAAACGTGATAGTGATCTTCTAATAGGAGAAATTCGCCGCTTGATTTATGACCCAACTTCCAAGCCGATAAAAACTGACACCAGAAATAAGTTGGATAGTAATAGAAATTCATGAGACATTGGTCTCTGGTTTCTTAAAGAGTGCCGACAGTTGTTGCGGTGTTAAAAGTGTTTTATAATACGAAAACGAAACTTCAACTTTATTTTGTGCCTATTACTTGGGATTTCGCTAGTAAGTATCGAAAAGTCCAGCAATAAGCAGCGTGAATCTGTTTCCATTCTAAAACCTCCTTCTCAGCCCCTTAATGGTACGAACTTTTCAAAATTTGTTCATAATGAGCGCTTACGCCCAAAAAAATCCTATTCAATGTCTCTGAACCAAATTGTAGTTTCAATTGCAAAAAGTGAGTCATGCAATCTTTGGCTGAGTGGACTTCTCTAGTTTATAAATAAATGTAGATGTTTGAAGACCTACTAAGCAGTATAAAAATATGTTTATCGCTGTCTTATGACGGTCAGGACATGGAGAAAGTATATGTATACGGCTTAGTTGGTACTAACCACACTATCCATTACAGAATCCCGCCCCGTGTATAAATGGGTACGTTCACCCAGCAGTGCCGTGGGTGTCGAGTTTTATTGTTACGACGCAGCTTAACGAGCCTGGATTGCATCCTGGTTCTATGCAAATGGCCTGCTTGTTACCTCCTGTTCTGGAGCAGTCTATGCCCATAAGTTTGCAGATAAGACTGCAACTGCGTTAAGCCTTGTACCATTGCACACATCTAAGCGTGAAGCAACCGCAGAACGTGAAATGCTGTCAAATATGACAGCGAGTTTTTTTTTTATTTATACGTCCACAAGGCATTATTGATTTCTGTCTTAGGCCCGTATTCCGAAACAATGCTTGAGTCTGAGTCGAGCCTCAAGCATAGATTTTATGACAGTTCTTCATTGAAATTGTAAAATGCTAGCAATGCTGATGTCTCGTAGATAAATAGGGGTGGGTAGCCCAAGTTTAATATGGAACCGAGTGATAGGAACAAAGAAACGCCTTATCGTATCAGTTTGCCGAAACATGCAGCCACGGTGGTGAACTAAGTTATCATTGATTTCTGTCGTTGTCACATCAAACGAATGATGACTGCTAATATGCTTATGCTTCTATAGAGGCAATCTTCTAAATTTGATGAATGTCCTAGCTGTTACAAGGCTTACAAAGCTCTTCTCCTAATCCCACTCTGGTCTTTGTCGGTGAGTAAAAATAGCATGCATTAGTGCTCGGCTAATTAGAGGGGTTTGTCTGTCTGCAGCAATGTTTCATGGCACATTACTCGGCTGGGGGATGATGCATGAATCCTTCGTCATTTGACGACAACGGTGATTTGCTGCAGTATTCTTGTAAGCTTCTAAAGATTTTTGTAACTTGCATTTAAATAATGTTGAGCAATTTTGTCAGTGTCTCTTATAATGTTATCTACCTTATTACCTATATTCCCACACGTGTTTTGGTAGTTAGCCTAGAATACACAAAGCTCAGTTGTTTGCTAAATGGCTTATCTAAACTGGGTTTTTTTTTTTTTTTTTTTTATTTCTTTCTAACTTGGAACTCGGTAGTCACTGTATGTAAGAAAGTTACCCGTATCATCTATCAAACAATCCAATATTTTCTTCAAGATACTGTGGTATATTACATCGATGTGTCTACATCTAGTTCTAGAACGCTTTTAGAACGCAGTCGAAAATAGTCGAAAAAATTCAAAAAATTACATTAAGAAAAAAACAAAGCTTTCTGCGGTAGCTGTCATATTTGACAGCGTTTCATCGCCACCGAAGAACGCTTAAAGGCCTGCGCACACCTAGGCCGCTGGCGACCGCGATCAATGATATGCTGTCAAATATCGCTGTCAAATTTGACAGCGTTTCACTGATCGCTGACGCCACGCCAGCGGCCTAGGTGTGCGCAGGCCTTTAGTTTGCGCAAGGCCTTAGTCCGAATCCAAGTCGATTCCAAATAAAGGCAGTAAAGTATACCTGTCCCGACAGTAAATCATATTTTCTTATTAGCCGAGTGGACGATCGCGTTGGCGTTTACGAGGCCGACTTAGAATAGGTTCAACTCAGAACAATAACTAGGGGATACCACTGCAGCGTGTGTGGCCTCGTAAAGATGCCACCATGATGAGAAGGTCATAGTAACTATAGCTACAACATTATCATACTTGACTAGAGCTCATGAAGCTTGGTGTGATGGTAGAAGCAGAAAAAATAGCCATCATTCGTTATCTCTCTGGCCTCTCAGCTCAGTTGGTAGTAACTCTGCCTTCAGCGCTGTAGGTCGTGGGTTCGATCCCCGCCGAGAACAAATATTTGTTTGCTGAACGCAGATGTTTGTTCTCTATCTGGGTGTTATATGGTATTTTAAGAACATATTTATAAAAATATATAAGTATTATATCAGCTAAATATTTGATTCCTACAGAGCTCTGCTCAATTTGGAGCCAGATAGTATTGTGTGAATTGTCCACAATATAAAAAAAACTGTAAAATCAGAATGCTTTGCAATATTTAGCGTTTCTCACACTATTCTGTTTTAATCCAACATTTCCAACCCATAACTATAAAACAGATTCAATTCCCATTAAATTAATTGTGACAACCAAGCGAAAGGCAAAATGCAAATGTGATCGAGGCGCAAACAAGGCTTTTATTCCAAAGTGAGAAACGCGCGTTATATCAATTTATTCCAAAGAGCTTTTTAGCTTCGGCCGTGTCGACGGAGTCAAATGACCATTCAGCGATAAGGCTATCTCAGGAATGATCAGTTTCACGCCGTAAATATATATTTTTATTCGTCATCAATGGGAATTTTATACATGTTGCGTAAGGCCCATCGTTATTTTTATTAACACTTAATATTATGGAGATGGAAGAAGAGAATGGGCTAAAAATATGTAGCTAAGTATTCATGGTCAACTATTTTACATTAACTTTGACAAATACTGGTTTCCCCGTGTCATTTATTTTATGGGACTCAAAGTTATTTGAATTCGTAAATAGTTTCGTAATTTGATAAAGGTCTGACGCCACAGTCAAGAGGAAATATATAGAAGAGAAATAGTCAATAGAGCAATTGTCGATTCCTCCAAGCTGACGATAATACAGCTGATGTCAAAGTCAAAAGTGTACTTATTCAGTAGTATCACAAGGATCACGTAAACACGACCAAGCCTAGAGGAACAGGCAACAAACTACGACTTTGTTCAACCGTTTTCTTATATGATCCTAAAAAGAAACTCACTTCTTTTCGTAAAATAGGCTGTAATAATTACTCCACGTTACACTTTAATATTTAACAAACTGATATACATAAAGACTACACTTTAAGTTGTATTCCGTACTCGTCCCAACGACCGACTGACTCCAATCCTTCGCTCCCTGCCATCGCCAACCGTCTATCCCCACTACTTTACCAACCAACGTCAAGGAGGGAGGGAGTTAGTCAGTGTTGCCAACGGCATTTCTATGAAATTGACAGACAATTTCACAAACAAATATGACAAGTGTCATCAAATATCATAATAGTAATTTCTATTAAACCATTAAAATTAGAACTATTATTGAAATTCATCACATTCGGCCATCCGACACTGTGCTTACTCTGGAAGCACATGCTAAGTGCACAATATAATAATATGATAACTTAATAAACAAAGCTTGAATTCAAAACAAATAATGAGAAAAGATGACCATTCAAACACAATCCAAAAAAAAAAAATTGAATGTCTAACAAACAAAACTTGAATTAAAACACAAATACTTAATGAGAAAGGATGACCATACAAATACAATCTAAAAAAATCTAATGTCTATCAAATTCGGCCATCCGACAGTGTGCTTACTCTGGAAGCACATGCTAAGAGCATAATGATAACATGATAACTATGTATATGTATGACTAAACAAAACTTGAAACTTGAATGACTACCAAAATTCAGACAACTAATAAGAACAAATTAAGACAAATCCAAAATTACAATATAAAACTTGTAAACAAAATGAAATTATTAAGTAGAAGATACGAAGACACCCAAATAAATCTTAGTCATTTCTTAGAATAAACAGATATTAAAAATATAATTCTATCTAAAAATAATTACAGTTAGATATCCCGTTTACCATATTCAAAACCTGTATGCAAAAAAAATTTAACTAAATGAAATTTCTAAGATAATATAACAGTTTTGTATCAGAAAAGTCTTCGCATCCCAGCCATAAACAATGCATTCGGGTAAAATATTATTTAAATTAAATATTCCTATAGCATAAATTATACTCCGATTGTGATAGGAAGACATCTCCATGGTTAAAAATACAGTATTTTAAGTTACAGATGTGGTCTTAATAGAAATTTGCCTAACTATACTGCAAAGCTCCATCATTTTCATTTAATGTTATTAGAAAATCATCGCAAATATCATGATCTACTGTATCATTTCAAAATTACCCACTCGCATATCGACTCTCCTTGCTTACTTTATCTTATTAATCTAAATATAAAGCCTAGACCTCGGCAACCCTTTCACAACACTTTCGCCTTACAAGTCCATTCAAACAACGCCTCTTATTATAACCCCGTTGTCAGAATGTGTCGCCTATTTAACGATTTATTGATTAAATACAGTGATAAAATTCATATCTTTAACAATAATCTAAATAAATTCAAGAATGCATCTTTGGCCACTCTTTCATTAGAGTGTGCCGAAAACTCAAATTAGTTATTTAATTAATTCTGCAATCTCTTCGAGTCTTAACTTAAAGTGTGTGCACTTACTGTAATAAAATAATTGTATGAGTACACCTAAGTTCCAAGTAAATGTTAACTTTAATCACCTACTACTAGTTAAGCCTGGTTACACGCTATTTACTAACTTTCCTGTTCTATGCATTCTGTGTACGCATGTTTTGGGGTACTGTCTAGCTCATAACTTAATAGTATTTATGCCTGTAAATTATCGATTGTACTCTGTTTTGTGTACCTAATAAACAAATAAAATAAAATATAAAACAAAATAAAATTGTGGTAATAAACTACATAATTCTTCTCCTTGCTACGTAACTCGCGGCTCAGCCTGTTACTACGGCACCTTCAGAGGCGCGTCATGGCTCAAGCTGCTGATGTGGTGCCTTCCGTGGCGCATCACGGCTCAGACCACTGATGCGGTGCCTTCCATGGCGCATCACGGCTCAGGCCGCTGGTGCGGCGCCTTCCGTGGCGCATCACGGTTCAGACCACTGATGCGGCGCCTTCCGTGGTGCATCACTGCTCATGCTGCTCATGCGGTGCGTCACGGCTGTGTCCTGTGGCACCTTCTGCGGTGCATCGCTACTAACTTTGCCTGGAGTTTTAAGGATCTGAAACTCGTCATAAAATTTACAGATCTGCAAGCACACTGTGAATAAATATATTATCATTCATCTGCTTTATAACTAGTTGAAATGAATAGGTTTTCCAATTGTGAAATAATTAAAAAGTAACAATATATTCCAAAAATATAAAACACTAAATGTACACTATCCACGGCATTTAGACGAGTTCTCTGTACTTAGTCTTGCACTTTAAATACTACAAAGGATACGTTTAACTTAGCTCAGTAAATGCATAAAAACGCCATCATTAATTCTGACAGCGAAGAACTTATCAACTTGAATTTCTCCGTGCCATGCCCTGCCATGGCACTGCAGGCATGTACTAGTTATGTCATCTCCTCATTGTCCTTGCTGAAATGCAAACATCTTCTCGACAGTGGCTGTTTCGGTACGTAAACAATCTAGTGGTTCAGGTTTACGACGCACTAACTTTAATTAGAATCTTTGTCCAATTTTTATTTAAAACTGTGATTCAGTTGTAAAACTGAACTGTTAAACTGTAATTGAACACCTAAAACTGTAACTCATCTTTAGTTAATCTTAAGTTGATATTTTAGTAAGTAGTAAGTCTTTTATAAAACGCTTATTTTTAATTTATAAATAATTCACATTTATTTTTTCTTAAATTCATTTTTAATTCATATTTAATTCATCTTAAATTCATCTTAAATTCATCTTAAATTCATCTTAAATTCATCTTAAATTCATCTTAAATTCATCTTAAATTCATCTTAAATTCATCTTAAATTCATCTTAAATTCATCTTAAATTCATCTTAAATTGATCTTAAATTCATCTTAAATTCATCTTAAATTCATCTTAAATTCATCTTAAATTCATCTTAAATTCATCTTAAATTCATCTTAAATTCATCTTAAATTCATCTTTAACTTATCTGTAATTCATCTTTAATTCATCTTTTATTCATCTTTTATTCATCTTTTATTCATCTTTAATTCATCTTTTATTCATCTTTAATTCATCATTAATTCATTTTTAATTCATAATTAATTCACATTGTCTTTTCATCTTTTATTCATCTTCAAAAACTTATATAATCTTAACCCAAAATCTTTACTTATAAACCAAATCCAAAATCCGATCTTTAACTTTTAACAACTCTACACGACTTTAAATTACTAAACTTAGAATTTTTGAAACATTTGCGCCTTTTGAGACATTTTGAACATTTTGAGACATTTTGAACATTTTGAGACATTTTGAACATTTTGAACATTTTGAACATTTTGAACATTTTGAACATTTTGAACATTTTGAACATTTTGAACATTTTGAACATTTTGAACATTTTGAACATTTTGAACATTTTGAACTTTTTGAACTTTTTGAACTTTTTGAACTTTTTGAACTTTTTGAACTTTTTGAACTTTTTGAACTTTTTGAACTTTTTGAACTTTTTGAACTTTTTGAACTTTTTGAACTTTTTGAACTTTTTGAACTTTTTGAACTTTTTGAACTTTTTGAACTTTTTGAACTTTTTGAACTTTTTGAACTTTTTGAACTTTTTGAACTTTTTGAACTTTTTGAACTTTTTGAACTTTTTGAACTTTTTGAACTTTTTGAACTTTTTGAACTTTTTGAACTTTTTGAACTTTTTGAACTTTTTGAACTTTTTGAACTTTTTGAACTTTTTGAACTTTTTGAACTTTTTGAACTTTGACCAAACAGATCTCGCATGGTTAATTAATTTCAACTTCTAGGCGTACATAGTCAAACTGAACTCACTTGTCAAACTGAACTCACTTGGTTTCAAAATCAATTTCATCTTCTAAGGCGTACATAGTCAAACTGAACTCACTTGGTTTCAAAATCAATTTCAACTTTTATGGCGTACATAGTCAAACTGAACTCACTTGTCAAACTGAACTCACTTGGTTTCAAAATCAATTTCATCTTCTAAGGCGTACATAGTCAAACTGAACTCACTTGGTTTCAAAATCAATTTCAACTTTTATGGCGTACATAGTCAAATTGAACTCACTTGTCAAACTGAACTCACTTGGTTTCAAAATCAATTTCATCTTCTAAGGCGTACATTGCCAAACTGAACTCACTTGGTTCCAAAATTTTATTAATCTTTACTTCTATGGCGTACTTAGCCAAACACAGATACCAAAACACTTTCTTTAGACGAGCAGTAATTACGTTCAATGGCCTGGTTAAGTCCCCAAACTAGATCTGTTTGCTCAAAATCACCAAGAATTGCTACTTACATTTTGTCAAAATGCTGTTTCGAGGAGACTCCCCAGGTTCCCTAGGTTTTTTTTTTTTTTTTATTGTACTTTTTGTTTCTGTTTTAATTGCAATTTCTTAAAAAAAATTGTATCTTCATTTTATAGTTTGTCTACCCTTTTTTTTTTTTAGTCTTACTATGTGAAACCTGTTTAATGGACCCTAGTAACAGTTGTCGTTTTAAATTATCAATTAGAATATAAGTATCTACTGATTGTTTACCTAAGAATAAATAATAAATAAATAGTCTACAATGTTGATAAGTTTAGCTCACTTTGCTTCAAAAACTCGCTTTAGAGGGTAGGCTTGATCATGATCATTAACTTACTTATTTTAAATCCAGCATGGTTAGACATTTGCGGTTAGAGGCTACTCAAACTTTACTGAGCTGCTATGATATTAGCAGTACATGAACAGTTTTAGCACTATCGGATAGCCCCTGTATGAAATTCAAGATTGTGCTCGGTCTTTGCTATTTACGGCCACTTTATTATTAAACTTTATTCGATCACTCATTTTTGATGTTAATTATAAGAAATAAATATTTCCAGAAACATTACAAATAATAATTTCAACATAACCCAGCCAATAACACTCTGCTTATGCCAACAGATATTCTAATTTATTTAAGGGTATTTATTTAATTTTGTACATTATGCTACATCGGCACAATGGCGACTAATAGCATGGACATAAAAATGTTTGATTATGGGTCTAGACAGGAAAGTAGGCCTTGCCTAAGTACCCTACAGTTCTGCATATCAAAAAGTAACAAGAATGCTACAGAGGACTGACTTGCTTTTAACACTCAAGCTCAAACTCAAGCTTGTTTTTTACACTCAAGTACCTTCACTTAATTTCATACACGGTAACACGAGTCATGTGTTTTCAGAGGGTAACCAATAAAATGATCATCGTAATGCATAATAATGTAAAACTATTTGCTGTTATTAAGTTCGTTAATATTTTTAAAATATCTTTCGGTAAACTTAGCGTATATTCCAAAAATTAAGGGAATGTCAATTGTTTGAAATGAAACAGCTTAACTAAGCAGTCAAAGTCGTTAAATATTAGGTGCAGGCCATTTCATGTTCGGATGAGCGGCTAATATCAAATTTCATATGATACCACACACATTTTAGGGTAGGCATAATATCAGGCATTTCAGACAATCAAAATTAAAACTTGTTGAAAGGTGTCAGCATTACCGGATAGTCTCTGTGCAATACAGACCAGTGCGCATGAACAACGAATCAACATACTAATTCAAACTTGGTTTCTATACCTACCCTACAACGTTAGGATGCGAACGATCAGATTAAAACTCGAATGATTTCACCCACTTAAGTAAAAATAAAATCATTAAATTATAACATTTAGGTAAGTACCCGTTATTGTTCGTAAGTTCGATCGAAAAAGCTAGCACAAACGGATAATCTCGAGGCAATCTCGACCGATTCATGCTCGCAAAATCTTTCGTACCCTTGAACTTTTAGTCAAATTAAATAATTTTCTACTCAACCCAAGAAAAATAATTACTTGGCGGGTGGAATCATATTAAAATCCGTAAGAAATATTTTACATACCGTAAGTTCTTGTCACTTCTGAGATAAAAAGAAACTCACTTCTTTTCGTAAAATAGGCTGTAATAATTACTCCACGTTACACTTTAATATTTAACAAACTGATATACATAAAGACTACACTTTAAGTTGTATTCCGTACTCGTCCCAACGACCGACTGACTCCAATCCTTCGCTCCCTGCCATCGCCAACCGTCTATCCCCACTACTTTACCAACCAACGTCAAGGAGGGAGGGAGTTAGTCAGTGTTGCCAACGGCATTTCTATGAAATTGACAGACAATTTCACAAACAAATATGACAAGTGTCATCAAATATCATAATAGTAATTTCTATTAAACCATTAAAATTAGAACTATTATTGAAATTCATCACAATCCTTTTATAAATCAAAAATAATAGCAGAGAAGTTTCAGTGTGGTGCCACTTCACTTAGTTAGACGTTGGCAATAATACATAAGCAAACGTTTCAAAGACAGCACAGGCTACGCTTCAAAGTAATAATAAAGTAAGCTTACCAAAAGCCTAGGTAAGGTAAGGTACCGTTGGATATGATAACAAAGTCAATGTACTCATATGACAAGGTAGTACTTAGGATGCCAGCAGTTAGGTTAATATTAGCTGAGCAAGACATTCATGCTAATAAAATAATGCAACGGACGAAGCGTCTACGCAATAGGCTTACTCAACAACGCGTATGATCATCAAAACTGTACAAATAGTGCCTGTCTACAGGTTTCGGCTGTTCCTCATGCACATCATATCCAACTAATGGAAATATGTTAAGAATTTGAGGACAGATGGATGCCCATCAGCATAAGAGCGATTTCAGACTAGCGTATTATTTTGCGCGTATACGGTCGTTTCAGCATACGCGCTTATACGCGCGCTACATTACGCGCTTCTAAAAACCATACTCGCGTAAACGGGCATATTTCGGCGTGTTCGCTCGAACCGGTGGTGTCGTGTCAGTATCAGATTCTGACGAAGACAGCTCGCACTTATACGATACGAGCTTAGAAGCGCGTCAACGCTCGTACGAGTCGAGCGTGTGACAAAAGGCGCGCCATACGCGCCTACATGCGCTTCCAAAAACGAGCTCATACGCGCGTATAAAACGCTAGTCTGAAACCGCTCTAAGAAGCGTATGCATAAAAGGAGCAGTGCCAGAACCTGTAGTCGATAGATGCTTCTTGCCAGCCAGAGTCCAGGCGATAATGGACAGTGAGAAAAGATGCGGCAGTCTTTGTGCTCCTAAAAGAAGTAGTGAAAAACGTGAGAGAAAGGTGGCTTGACCTTGCATTACAAAATCGCCGAAATAGAGCCTTCAGAAATTGCAGAGATCTAAATGCATTTGCATTTTGCTGAGAGATTTAGCCACTCGTTAAACGATGATTGAATTCGCACCCCAATAAATTTTAAAATTGGTTAAAATTTGCGGGTTATAGTCCCACGAATGTCCATACAAAATTAAATGAGAAATCAAAATTTTCATACAATCCCAACAAATGCCATGACGTATTTGAAAGACTTCTTTTTTCAAAGCATAGGAAAATCTTTACGTGAAAGAAGTCACCCGGAATTTACTATGGATAAAACTATGAAGATTTCACAGTGTGGACCACCACGGCTAAGTAACCGTAATTTATCAAGATGCAAATCGTACAAACATTAGTAAAATGTTAGCCAACATGCCTCGCCGGATCAAACACGCCTGCACGCAAACATCGAAGCAGTGTTTGGTCGCCACTTTCGGTTCTCTACAAACAGGGGCTTGTGTTTGTACAAGTGCTGGGGACACGCCACTGAAGACATACATGACCAGTCTTATCAGACCTTCACTACTCTGTGATTCCTCGAATCCTGTGGAGTGCAAGAGGTCTGTGTTAGATGGTGTCGGTAGAAACAAGGCGACACCTTTCTCTACTATGGATTTACCTGTCCGACGTTTTAAGTAGGTATCTAAGGTTGACATGACATACGGCAGTTATTTTTTGTGGGATAAAAACACACCTCTACCACAATTGTTTTATTTAAATAGGCAAAGAATGCTTATAAAAAAAAACCCTTATGATCACCCTTTTTTTTTCAAGTAGGTAAGTAACAGAACAAAACATTCACTATACCGATATCCTGTTTAGTGTGCAGGTTGACTTGGTTAGGCAAGGTAGGTGTATATGTGACAGTTGGTATAAAAAATGTGAGGAGCCGGGGCAGGTTGCTAGTTATAAAGATTTATCGATCACAGGCTGCGGTCGTTAAGGATATGATGGAAAAAGTTTATGATCGAGAGCGAGTTACCGCGGCGTCGTATTACAGCTTCTTGATTACAACCACTTTTTGTGTCGCCAGTTTTATCATGATTGGTGTTCAACCAAACTGCGAAATAACACGCAACAATCATTACTTTCCACATTTAAATTTTTTTTTTTTTTCGTTCTTTTATGTTACTTTTTATTTTATAACTTTTCCCATAGAAAATTCCAAAATAGTTGCATAGGACGTAGAGGTGGACGAAACCACTTCAAAACTTACTCATGCTGATATTATTTATTGAAATTATTATGTTACATGGCAAGGTCTTAAAGTTAAATATGGTGAATTAATAACCCTTAAGTTTAGGGCTTAGCAATATTTGGAGTTCATTTACCGAAGTCCACTCTACAATTATTTTGAAAGACTCCAAACAGGTTTAAATTATATTCCAGCATGCTAAGAAATCTTCTCATTCCAGGTGGGTCGTGGTAGCTGGAGCATGGCGGGCCAGCGTGTTGCGACCTCCAGCGCCCAGCAGCGGCCGAGACGACAGACATTCCTCACTGCTGCAGCTTTGTGCGTGGGGTGTGCCAGCGGCCCTGGCAGCAGCTGTGCTCGTCACAAGGGATGTGGACGCCGATGAGCTTACAGGTACGGTAGCTAAAACCAAAGAGGTTTTATACAGGTATTTCACTCTCAGATATGTAACCTATTTGTCTCTCTCTTTGATAAGTCCATAGATTTCTAAACTCCTTGCTGTTTTCAACCTCCATAAGCACCTCGCAACAAAGCGGATGATTTCGACTCTGACCGACCTGAGAGCATTGGGGAGCGGCCTCGCTTTCAGATCCTAGGTCGTGGGTTCAAATCCGATCGGTGCAACGAAGAGTTTTCTGTCCAATATTTATATCCAGTACTCTCAAATCATCGAAGGAAAACATCGTGAGGCGACATGTCGTAGAATCGAATAGTACGAAACATATATGTCAAGTTCATTTCTAGTCGCAAAATCTTATCACCACACTGGCACTGGTTCAAAAGAAATAGTGACACGACCAAAAGAAGATTGACTCATGATTGAAAAACGTCACAACTTGGAGGAAATAATTCTTCCAAGCGTCGAAATGTGCAATTTCCCATCAAGAAGGCATGAAGCTTATAGTCTATCCAAGGCTATTCTACAACACCGACCTACAACATAACGACCTAACGACACAGTTGTTCGATCCATAACAAGTTTCTTATAACACCCTATTTCTTTGTAAAGTGGATCGCCGCTGTCATTACTGCGTCAAGTGTAATGGGTATTGAGGCAGTCGATAAAAATAACTTGTCCTATTCGATCGGTTTCTTACCGCCTACTGCTATAGAATAGATAAGTAGGTATTTTCTTCTGCAACACAGAAGAAATATAAAAACAAAAAAAAGAAAAAAGAATAAATAAAATATAAAAACTTTCTCACGCTTTTTGATTTTAACACGGTCGGCAAAATACTTATTTCCAATCTTAATTTATAAAAAGCAGCCAAGTGCGAGTCGGACTCGCCCATGTAGGGTTCCGTAGCATCAAGTAACATAATATAAAGGTTTTTGTAGTTCGTCGAAAGGTAAATTGCGGTTTACGATTTATGACGTATAAAAAAAAACTACTGACTAGATCTCGTTGAAACCAAATATCGTTGAAAGTTTGCATAGTAATGTACAACATATATTTTTTTTAGTTTTATCATTCTCTTATTTTAGAAGTTAGAGGGGGGGGACCAACTTTTTTCCACTTTGGGAGTGTCTCTCGCGCAAACAATTCAGTTTAGAAAAAAACTATATTAGAAACCTCAACATCATTTTTGAAGACCTATTCATAGATACCCCACACGTATGGGTTCGATGAAAAAATTTTTTTTGAGTTTTAGTTTCAAGTATGGGGATCCCCAAAATTTATAGTTTTTTTTCTATTTTTGTGTCAAAATCTTAATGCGGTTCACAGAATACATCTACTCGCCAAGTTTCATTAGTCTAGCTCTTACAGTTTCGGAGAATAATGGCTGTGACATACGGACGGACAGACAGACAGACAGACAGACAGACATGACGAATCTATAAGGGTTCCGTTTTTGCCATTTGGCTACGGAACCCTAAAAATGAATTGCTGTTCGTTAGTCTCGCTAAAACTCGAGAACGGCTGGACCGATTTGGCTGATTTTGGTCTTGAACGATTTGTGGAGGTCCAGAGAAGGTTTAAAAGGTAAATAAATGTGTTTATTTTTCAACGGGAACGGTAACGGGATGAGCGAAGCCGCGGGCGGCCGCTAGTCTTTAAAATATAGTTTGAACCTTGATATACATTAATATGTTTGTATAGGTCGGGTATGGTAGGTAGTAGTAGGTACCCTAGTAGAATAATAATTTATTTTTCATCCCACCATCTCGGAAAGTGTATTTTTACTGTTCAATATCTGAGTGGAAAACCCGTTTTTATCCGCTAGAGGATAAAGTAAATTTGAATTTAGAATATCGTGTTCACTAAGTTTGTGAATACACAACCTATGTACTTCTACCTCCATGGTGCTGAATATATCATACAACCTTTTTTAATTTGGTAAAAACTCGCACTCTTAACCTTCTTGGTGTATTTGTGAATTCAAAACATCATTTAACCTATTTACTTCTACCTGCATGGTGCCGAATTTATCATGCAACATTTTTAAATTTGTTAAAAGCTCATACTCGGAACCTTCTTGGTGTGTTTTAGTCGCGCCATGTTCTTGTTTGCATTTGGTCATTTCCTCGCTGAGGTGGGATGAAAAGTTACGTGTTGCACTCGAGTGCAAAGATTTTTCACCTTGTGCTCTTTTGATTCCTTCGCCAACGCTTAGGATTCTACCTTTTAAACCACTCGCTACGCTCGTGGTTAAATATTAGAATCCTGCGCTTGCTCGGTCATCAAAATTGAGCACGCGGTTAAAAAGCAGCTTTGCACTCTTGTATAACAAATAACTATTAACGAATAGTTAAATATTGTGGACAATCCACACTAAACACTATCTAGCCCAAAATTAGGCAGGAGCTTCTACTATGGAAACCAGATAGCTAATTAATATACTTATTTTTTTTTTATGAAATGAAATGAAAAATTAAATGATATAATTTATTTGCTTGAAGTATGGTACAACATTTTAGATCTATTTTCATATAGTAGTTTTATAGTATTTTTAGTAGTCTTGTATTTTGTAAATACATATGTACTTGGAATAAAATATAACACCCAGATAAATGTATTCACCAAACAAATACTGGTTCTCGGTGGGGATCGAACCCACGCCCTCCAGCGGAAGGCAAGAGCTTCTAACAACTGAGCTATGAAGTCTAAAGGAAGTACCTACGTCCAGTACAAAAGAAGGTTCTTTGTATACACTGCTATATATTCCATTTATCAATCAATACATCCTAATACACATCCGTATCAAAACACAAAAGCAAAATGGCGATTCATATTTTTATAGTCCTTTTCTTGTTTGATCGGCGGCATTCTCAAAGCGATGAAATCGGGCAAGAGTGTGCAGGGGCACGCATTCAGACGATAATGGCATTCGGTCTGTTTGAACGAATTGTATGGAAGTACCGGCTTATTGTTTAAGCTCCTGCGCATAAAACATGACTTATGTAAGGTTATGTGCCTACCGAAATACCTAAGTAAAAGACCATAGATTAGAGTAGTACTTTATAAAAAGTAAAAGACACCAGAGTAGAGATATACGAGTACATAGTACGTAGTACATACTTTTTAAACTTTGCCGCTAACTTTTTCAGTTCAAAAGCTTTCCGAAAGACCGAAGACAAATTTATCTATGGTATTAAATAGAGCAGACATTTCTAGTTTCATTTTTACCGCTTCAGTTATCTTTCTAATCCTATTTGAACAAGGCGGAACGATCATAAGTACCTATATTATTTTAAACAGTAGCCCAGTTGGTCCTCGCATACAAATAAAACGAACAAAGCGGCTGAAACATTAAACATTCACTATCATTCTTATCACAATAAGCTGGGAAAGATTAATTTCATCAGACTCTTATGTATTTCAAGAACGCCGCACTGATAATGATACCCACATTACTTTTATTTTTTTATTTTTTATTTTTATTTTATTTATTTAGGGCATCCAACAGAGAAATCACATAGTATAAATGAACAATCTTAAATGTATAATAATCAGTGCGTTGTGTCTCTCTAATTACAGGACGCCACAGCGCGCGCAAAATATACAACTAGACAAAGCAAAATAATTAGTGTAAGGTAGTAGGTATGTAATAAATACCGATAGAAAAGTAGCCTAGTTTATTTATTTAGGACTTGCGGTTTTTTCAAACTTGAGACGCTCAAAAAGCATGTCACAAAGATCACACCTTGGAGATAGGGTTCTTTTCAAAACGTTTTCAACATTAAGATTTTTATAATGTCCCAAAAGTTAAGAGCCGAGCGGGATTTGAACCCGCGACCTTCCCCTAGATACGGGGCTGCGCTGACCACTGCGCCATCGGATCCTAATCACACTCGACGAATAACTCTTAGGGACTGTTCGGCACTAACGCGACCATGGCTCCATCTACAGTTTTGACGTTATAGTCAACTAACCTGCTCGATAACCGAAGTTGCATTCAGTTGAATCGACGAGAGATGTCACCTTGCGTTTTTCATAATTGTTTTATTAATTTTATAGTGTTTACTACACTTAAGGAAATCACAAAGATCGCGGGTTCAAATCCCGCTCGGCTCTTAACTTTTGGGACATTATAAAAATCTTTGTGATTTTTAATTTTAAAAAATCCAGCCTGGTTTGTCAGGACAAGAGAGATGACAAAAACATTGCACCAATATCAAAATATGTTATCAAACTGAATTTATGTTCCGGGCATTTTTATTTTAAAATATCTGACTGGTCCGAAATAAAATTTCGGAGATAAATCATGAATGCCCGTATTGTCCATCCTCTGCCCGTTCGATTCGGCTGATTAGAACTTGCAACACCATCGTAGCAAGATAAACACGTGAAACGTGGTGATTGGTGAAAGTGGGTTGATTTTCTTGATATTTTTATCGGGCAGTATATTATAGTCCATAAGCAACGAAGCCCTGCAAATCGATGAAAAAAAAACAGTACGCTATTTTCCCATAACTTGTAGTTGTAATACAGACAGACAGATTGAGTAAACGCCTTGATAACAAGGTAGAATCGAACTGACTGGGATCAGAGGGCAGATCGAACAGGGTTTTCTGCTTCGGTAGAAAGTACTCTCGAATACATTACACCTAACTTGAAACTACACCGACGATTCCTTCGAAGAACCCAGTGCTTTATGCAAATGAGATAGGGTTTCTTCGACTCGGCACTGGAATGTCTCAGTGTATCTCGGTATTTGCAGTTACTCGCCGTATTTGGTTTGTAAATACGGTAGATGCGACTCAGGTTTCCAAGGAAGGCTGTTGCATTCGAATAGCACAATACCTAACTATCCGTGTATATATTCAAACAGTTAGAATACTCTGCAGCCATTTCAAGAGTCAACAGTTTTACTCGCCTTAAATTATGTACCTATTATACTTACAGCAAAAACCCAGAGCTTTGTGTTTATAAAGTGCGAGACTGTGAGTGCTGCCACACGACCGTTTCTCAGGCATATTGCAGTTTCAATCATGCCCCGAGTATTGTGCTTTTATTTTTATTATTTCGTTCCTTCCATTATGGAGGCCGAAAGAAATGCACGGCCATTATTCGAGCCGTTAAATACGACACCTTTCCTCTTCTCGCGCTCGTATTTCAATTTTAAATCGGCCTTTTTAACCGTCTTATTAAAGCAAGGCTTTTTACTCGCCGTTTGTTTGTGTAGGTGTCCGCTTTGAGCTTTAGCACAAATCGGAATGTTATTCATGAGTCTTCGAATAAAAAAATCGTATCCGCCGAGACGGAGTCAGAGTTCAACTATCTAAAGCTTTTGTTTGTTTTGTTGCAGGCACTTGTTACGTCGGTAATCAGTCGAGTAAGTCCTTGTTGGCGTTGGTTATCATTCCGGAAGCGATCTGCTTGCTCCTGGGCTGCGTGTTCCTCTCGTCCGGGCTGCGCGCGGTGCTGCGGCGGCCAAGCCCGACCCCAGCTCCATCAGTGCTGCTCAACTCGCCTCAGCAGCGGACCGAGCAGAGCGTCCTACGGCTCGGAGCTTTCACAGCGCTGTACGCGGTACCCACGGCGTGCATCCTGGCTACGTGGGTGTACGAGTATGCTTGGCGGGACGAGTGGCTAGCCGCTCCGATGCCGTCACTCGAGCCGTCGACGCACCCGCATCCTGCCTTCTGGGTGTTCCTGTTCCGGATATTCGCGTCGCAGATCCTGGGGGTCATGGTCGCCGTGTGGATCGCCACGCCGAGGCTGAAGGCGTTATGGCGGCGCATGACGGGCCCTCGGAAGCCTACGCCGGCCAAGTGCCCGTCCGGGCCTCCCCCTACCCCGCTGACGCTGCACTGCTACTCCACGCATGCGCACAGCCTGCCGCGGCATCCGCAGAAGTATGCCACGTACCGGCCTCCACAGCAGCACTCGTACAGAAAACCGAGACATTACCACTACTCTGCGGGAGAGACCATCCTTTGACAGGGATAAGCACAATCATGTGGAAAAGACTATAGTGATAAGAAAAGGAAGTGCGGTGTGATGAGTGATGACATCTGCATTTATTATATGAAACTAAACCCAGTGCCATTAGTTTTAAGTTTGTGGTGTTGTATTATGTATGTCTACTGTGTAGGCTTGAAAATAGAGTGAAAGTCCAGGGAGGTTAGGTTAGGTAACTTTGTATTGTGAGTGAATGTAGATATTTTATAATTAAGTTCTACCTAAGGTACTGATTTAACGATTGTACAGAAAGAAACTCATAAGAGCTTTACATTTTCCAGTATGACAGAAGCAGTTGGCGAAAGGATACACTTGCTTGAAAGGCATTTGATAAATAGCTGAAATTGTTATTCTACTTTTGACGCTGACTGTACAAGCGTGTGAGCTCCTACTCGCGTAGTGTTGCCCAAAACGCGACAAATGTATATAATTGACTGATAATTAAAAATATGTACATACAAACCTGAGTTAGATATCCTGTAAAAATGCGTGTAAAGTATTTTCAGTACTTACCTAGGTATTAGGTAGGTGGGGTTCTACCTTCCTACGTCTGAACTAAGTTACTGATAGTGTAGGTAAAGTAAGATTCACGAAAGATGACCACGGCGCAGAAGGCATATTTTAGGTCTCTTTGGAGGTGCGAGGTGAGGCGCGGGCGGAATGCGTCAAGACCGGAGCGACGCCTTATTATCTAACCAACATTAAAATATTATTTTGTCTTATGTCTTTTCTTCATGAGTGTACGTGCGCAGACGGCCGCCATTTGTGGTCATCTTTCGTGAATCGTACTGTACCTAGCTATAGGTAGGTATAATTTGTTAGATGTTCGTTAATTATGATTAGTATTGTGTTAGTTACTAGTTGTACCTACCATATTAATGTCAAGGCTTTTATTGCTAATAAATAAAAAACCTATTTATTAACAAAAAATATGTTCTGTAGATATTTTTACTTTAAATTTGACTCTGTGGTAGCCGGGTTGGTAAAGTTAGCAACTAAGTAATGAACCTACCAAACTGCATAAAGTGTAATAAATTAACTTCTTACTGAAATGAAAGTATTTTTATATCTTCCCTAGATAGGCAGAAAGTAAAAATGAACCTACCCAGGCCACCCTACAACACTGTTGCTGTTAGCGCTGCTGTTATGTTGTTAACGTAGCCACCGATGTTAGCAAAACAAAGGAGTAGCATTGCAGAAGGATATAGATGGATGGTGGCTACAACGTCACCATTGCATTGACTATATTTAAAAGCAGAATTACTATAGAAGGTCCTTCTGATAAACTGCTTGCTTCATTTCAATAGGTACATACTTATTTGTTGAAGGGGCGGCGCCGGCGGCGCGGCGCGGCGGGTGCTACGAAAATTAATACTATTGGCAAAACTATGAAAATCTTTGTATGTACAGTTCGGCTGGCGTAACTTGGCGGGTCTGAAGTGAGCTGTTCGATCGTAAATGGCCAATGACTGATGGAAGATTGGCCGAACGGCTAGCTTTAGACCCGCCAAGTTTCGCCAGCCGAACTTTATACTCGGTTCTATCGATCCGAGACTATCCGAGACTTTCGTGAGCAGAGAAGGTTGGTAGGGTTACTTACTATTTTATAGGTAGCGGCACATAACTTTAGCGCTGACCGTTATTGCGCAGAAGTAAAAAAAATAATCTATTTGCATTTGCATCTCTGCTAATTTGAATCTTACTTAGATGGCATGGCATTGCACATACATTGTATTGACAAAAAAAGAAATTAAGATGAAGTATTATGGTGCTATAAACTTTAGCTTGGTGGTACGTAGCATAACTGAATGAAACAAATATGAGAAAAGAAGAAGAAAAACGAAGTGACGACGCGGGCAAGTGAGCGGGCAAAGAAAACAATTTTCTTCGTTTTTGAGTGGTCGTACAAATAATTTACAACTATTGTTAGAATTACAAGTTATTTTCACGATGTCAATGTTTACTCAACTATATCGTTTGAGTAACCTTTCATTAGGAGGCTACAAAACCGCTGTGCATACAAGGTATGTTTTAGGTTATGATTGTTTGTTTATTATTTGAATGAGTTGATTTTTTTTCTAATCCGCATAATTCTCTAGAGAACACATTTACCTGTGTTTTTCTTGGCTATTATTAGAGTTATCAAATAAGCGCTTACTTATTTCAGAACAAACTTCTTGGGGGCAGTACAATCATGCAGTTACACCAAAAAGTCTGCCGAAGACAAGCTTGGTCTCGACAAGCCGAAGCGTCCATTAACTCCATTCTTCAAGTTTATGGCTCAAATGAGGCCAGCATTACTGGCTAAGAACCCTGGGATCAGTGCTAAAGAGGCTATCACATGGACATCCAAACATTGGCATGAGTTAGATGCAGAGGTAGGGTTACCAACATTTCTAACTTTGAACAATATACAATTTCATTTTCTAGTATCTACTGTTACCCGGTTTTGGGAATAGGACATCCCTGGTCGGAGCAAGCAGCGACTGGCATCTGTAGTAGAGATACGTAGTTGTATTGTTTGCGGTCTAATAAAGTAAAAGAGAGTTGTAGCTATAATCAATGAAGAGTTTTCGTCTTAACACTACATACATAAACAACTTTAATTTCAGACAAAATCACAAATGACTAAGGAATACTCCAAAGACCTAGAGGACTATAGAAAGATCAAGGCCATGTATGAAGGTTCCCTCACAGATCAACAGAAAACAGATATCAAAAGAGTGAAGGAAGAAATATCCGTGGCTAAAGAAAAAAGAAAATTAAAAGCTGTATGTAATAAAATATACTTAAAAGCCTGCACACACCTAGGCAATGGTGATCAGGTGAAACTCTGTCAAATATCACTGTCATATTTGAGTTTCAGCTGATTGCCATGGCTTAGATGCGTGCAGGCCTTAATTGAACTAGGTGTATTTAAAATAACAAATATGTTGCCAGGACAACATTTCAACTGACATGTTATTAGTAATTAACATACAATTGTCAATTTCAGGAATACAAAGAACTCGGCAAGCCAAAGAGACCAATGTCCTCGTATTTCCTCTTCATAAAGTCAAGAAAAGATGCCTTCCAAGGAAAGTCTCTCAAAGAGTTTCAAGAAATAGTTAGACCTGAGTGGCTTAAACTGCCCGCCAGTGAGAAGTTAAAACTTGATAAACAGGCACAGGAGTCCATGAAACAGTACCAGTCAGTAATTTGTATTTTATAATTATTATTTTTTATACAACTATTTCATGGAACCGGCATATGGCCCACCTAATGTCATGTGGTAACCATTGCCTCGTACTTCCCTGCATCCATCAATTTGAGGCTGAGGCAGACTTTTAGCCTCACGTGCCAGTAATAACAAATAAGATATAATAGTTAAAGACAGTGGATAAGCCATGGCTTGAACATTTCGTAGTAATCTTTGAATAATTATGTTAAATAAATTGCACAGTAGTATTCTTTTTAAGCGACTTCAAATAAAAAAAGAACTTAATTTTTTAATGTCAAAAATGTTTTAAACATAATCTTAAAACTACTGTGCAAAATAAAGTTATGCCAACTGTATGAGAGCACTGGTGGTCTTGGTAGCGGCCCCGCCTTCCGATCCTAAGGTCGTGGGTTCATATCCATTAATGCACCAATGAGTGTTTCTTTCCGAAAATTTAAGTGCACTATTCCAGTACTCTCAAACAGTGAAGGAAAACATCGTGGGGAAACCGGCATGTCGTCGAACCTAAAAAGATTTAAATGTACCTCAAAGAAGCTCTTTTTAGTTCTAGCTACCTTTTCTTCAATCATTCTTTGTTACAGGAAGGACATCCAAGCATGGGAATTAAAAATGATCTCAATCGGCCGTTCAGACCTTGTCCGTGCGAAACCTTCACGAGAAAAGAAACCGAAAAGTGCAGTAAAACCACAATAGGAACTCGGGTGCTCTGATAAATCGACTGACTCAATAGAAATTAGGGAACCTGTACAAAGTATTGTTAAAAATAGTTCTAGTCTAGAAATGACTGTAGAGGTGCCACAAAATCAAAGTAAAGACTTGGACAGTATCAAAAACAATGAAATGAGTAACAAGGAGTCAGTGGAAAGTCAGAGCACGGGTGAAACAGACGTAAAAAAAGCCACAGAAACCTCAAAACTTGTAAAGAGTAAGGACCTTATTAGTAGTATTAAAAGTTTTTTTAAGCGATAAAATTGACTCGAATTAAGAATCAGTTTGTAACTCTTATGCCGGCTGTACACTCTCGGCGAGAGAGTCTCCCCGAGAGCCTCGGCCGGTGAGGCTCTCGACGAGAGCATACCTGTACACTCTCGTTTTTCATTAGTACTGTAGATTCTCGCAGTAATGGACGTAGAAATTGCTGCTGCTCTTTGTCTTTGTGCTGTGAGCTATTATAATTTGATAAACATTTACCACAAAAAGAAAATTAAAAAGCCATGGCGAAGAAGAAGATGGTGGATGGTTACTATGCACCGCAATAGAAACCGGTACCTACTTCAAATTGAACAACAGTCAGTTGATATGTGTATTGTATATGTATACCTAGCTAGAGTATTATTAATTCTGTGTATTTAATAACGCGTCTTCACACAAACACAGTCAACGAACAACTAAATGACGAGTGTGTACATGCACGCTCTCGTTTTCCTCGCGAGACCCAACGAGATCCTTTGACTCGGGCACAAAAAACCGACAAGCGACCGAGACCGACCGAGGCAAGGCGCGAGAGAGCGAGACACGACGAGAGCCCCATGTACATTCTCGTTCTCGGCCTGTCTCGAGGTGTCTCGTCGAGAGTGTACAGCCGGCATAAAAACTTGGAATTTTCTATCACATATTTGGATTCATTTTATTGCTTTACAAACTTATCTGTATTTCTATTTTTGTTCCCTAGCTGTGTAGTATCATTGTACATTCTGCCATTTTGTTTGACATTGTTTTGTAGATTTTTAGTAGTATTACAAGTATTTTTAAGTCATTTTATTAGTTTTATTTTAGTTATTCTCATAAAAACAACTACTAGTACCCATACCTACGACCTAGCAGGCACTATATAAAAGGACTAATCTGAATAGATTTTTCTCTATTATGTCAAAAATATATTTCTATTGATGCATATGGAAAGCCGGGGCTGTTAGCTAGTTAATTACGAAGACTCAATACAGAAACAAAATCCATACGCACTTCGCACGAACTATCGTCGTATAAGCGAATAAAAGTAGGTATATAATAAAGGTTAAGTTAGGTTTAATAAAGGTAGGTAGCTTATTACCTAGGACGCTATAAAAAAAGCAGCCAAGTGTGAGTCGGACTCGCCCATGAAGGGTTCCGTAGCATCAAGTAACATAATATAAAGGTTCTTGTTGTTCGTCGAAAGGTAAATTGTGGTTTACGATTTTTGACGTATAAAAAAAAACTACTGACTAGATCTCGTTCAAACCAAATATCGTTGAAAGTTTGCTAGTAATGTACAACATATATTTTTTTTAGTTTAATCATTCCCCTATTTTAGAAGTTAGAGGGGAGGGACCAACTTTTTTCCACTTTGGAAGTGTCTCTCGCGCAAACTAATCAGTTTAGAAAAAAACGATATTAGAAACTTCAACATCATTTTTAAAGACCTATTCATAGATACCCCACACGTATGGGTTCGATGAAAAAAAAAATTGAGTTTCAGTTTCAAGTATGGGGACCCTCAAAATTTATAGTTTTTTTCTATTTTTGTGTAAAAATCTTAATGCGGTTCACAGAATACATCTACTCGCCAAGTTTCATCAGTCTAGCTCTTCCGGTTTCGGAGAAAAATGGCTGTGACATACGGACGGACAGACAGACAGACATGACGAATCTATAAGGGTTCCGTTTTTGCTATTTGGCTTTCATCATCAGCCTGAAGAAGTCCACTGTGGACATAGGGCTCCCCTATACATTTTCAGGATGAACGGTTCAGTCCTCTCCATCCACCAACTTCCCACGATCTTAACAATATCGTCGGTCCATTGGGAGGGTGGGTGTCCTAGTAAACTACTAGGTCACCCACCTATTTGACTTCCTAGTTTTGATAAAAACTAACAGTGTGTTCTCTTCATCAATCTCCCAGTTTAGTACACACAAATTTTAATATTTTACCATTATTTTCAGATATTTTTGTACCAGCGAGCAGTAATAAAAAGTAACATTATCAATAACTTTTTTATTTCAACTGTTGTGTTACAAAATATAAATAAATTTGTTACAATACCATTAGAATATTCATTGATTGACCGTTAATTTATAGACAATGTGAATTAAGCTGATAATTTAAATATATTAACAAAATTAATTTGAAAACTTGTGCAGTGCACTACACTACTATGTAAAAAGTGAATTGAAAAATATGTGGATATCATTCTCTAGCTAATTTATTGGTACTTATCTAATTTACCAGCTTAATTTGAATTGTAGCCAACACCTCTAGAACCTTATTAACCATACTAATACCTTGTAGCAAAATTTTGAAGAATCCAACTTTGTATTTACACTGGTTTAAAGTGGGCGATCCATTGGCGAGCTAAAACCGACCAGCCTGCGAGCTGAAGATATAAACTGCCAATGGAGCACCTACAAAACCGCGGTTTATACCTCTACCTCAAAAGCTCGTTGGTTTCAGCCAATGGATCGCCCACTTTAGACATTGTCAATAAGGTTTGGTCTAAGGTAATCCCAAACCTAATTGACTAATGCCTTATAGGGATTGATCATGTATGTAGAATATGGAAGAATAATATATCCCATATACAATGCTCACAGGACATAAGGCAATTTTTTTTTTAGTTCTGTATTTCTGAATTAAAGTTATTCCATGTATATGACATAATCCTTATGCCACAGAATGGAAATTACAGTAATTATATCAAAGTACAGTTGCCGTATGAAAATGTTTGTCACCTTAGAGTTGGTTTTCGCTTGCACCAGTGCCTTGATCATGAACACATTTTGACATAATTTGTGACGCTAACTTCTCGGTGTATTCTGTTTATTCAGTTTCAAAAGGTAGTATGTTATACGTTGAACAAATCAAGTTGAAAATTGACAAACATTTTCATTCCGCCACTATACTTGCAGAGGTCACAGCCAAGTACAAATCGAATAACAGCTCTAGCTTTAATTACAAATATTAACATTCCTACACAAGTTAACCAATCGAGGCCAATATTGCTTTCACCTTACTATCATCACAGAAAATGAGGTCCTCAAATTTACACCTTATAAATACAGCATTTCTAATTTGGCATTCTAATTTAAAACATTTTACAAAATAAGAGGTTTATGGTAGTAAATACAATTTTAAATGCATTGAAATAGCCATGTACCTAGGGATTGTGTAATATGGTTAGTCATTTGAAGTAGTAGGTATGTTGCATAAAAATGGTAAAATGCTGATCACAGTTTTACAGGGGAAAAGTTGCTTAGATATGGATAATTAAGTAAATAATTTTACATGAATAAACTGTCTTCTCAATAGCTAATATGTACAAATTGAATCTAAATTAAACTAAAAATGGCATAGTATGTGTCTAAAACGCACACATTTTAGAACTTTTCGCTCCATATAAAGGCACAAGCAATTGAATTTATGGGACTTAATGAACTGCATACAAAATTTATCTTCAGGCCACTCAATTAGTTATTATGGTCAGAGCAACCAAGCAAATTTTTTGTTAAAATTGATCTAGAATTTTGAATGCAGGTCAAACACCAGCCTGCTATCATTATTGCTGTAGGTATAATGCCCAAAGTGGGTAACAAATATTGTGCTACAAAACCAAAAGGTCACGCACAGGGATCCACAACGATTGTATGCAGATGGTAGTAAATATGTACACAAAAGTGTCACAAGAAATAGTACTACAACATTGTGTTATGTACAAAATGTTTTGTACTCTTGATTGAGACATACCATTGAGAAGTAGCAGTACATTGGCAAGGTTTGAGGTGGCCTGTACTGGAAACCACACCAATTTTGTAACAATGTACACAATAACAGGTAAAAAAAAGTAAGCACCTCTATCAAATGTGATTACCGACATCCCATACAACATTTGTATAAACAGAGATAGGAGCACTAAGTCGTATTTGTATAAAGTGAATTTTTCCCAGAGGGACACTATAGGCACTGGTAACGGTTCCGTTGTAATTGTAGGAGGCAGTAAAGATGCCAAATCACTTATTATCTCGCCGTCACCTGCTGCATCAATCTCATGACTGGGTTGTATAATGATCTGTTCTGGTAGGCCATTATATTGCGAGGTTTGTACATAACTACTACTAGATGCCGAGGTAGGGATTTCATATTCTGGTTCAGGAATAGGCCTGATACTCCTGATAGATGATCCTGAAACGGAAACAGTAATAAACAACGCGATTTTGAATAGTTTTCAAATGGAAGTGACTATTTGTACGGGTGCTGGATGAATAAATTATATTTATTCGTACGGATATTATTCAAACTCGGGGCACCCCGACTTATGTCACAAAAGTAACAGTAGGTTGTTAGGTTTTTTTTTTTTATACCTACTTAATTTCAAGAATGGTGCATGTCAGTGCAGAGAGGACCCCTCCCCCGTCCCTCCTCCTCCCTAACAATACTAAAGCCAACCCAAAAAACTTTTAACCTTACTACGCCTTTTAAGCGACTGTAAAGTGTTTTAAAAATCCAGATTCAAGCTCGGGGCACTCCGACTTAAGCCACAAAAGTAACAGTAGGTTGTTAGGTTTTTTTTTTTTTTTTTATACCTACTTAATTTCAAGAATGGTGCCCCCCTCCTCCCCCCGCAGTACCCGTATTAATAGTTATAAATTGTTCGTACGGTAACCGTATTGATAATTATAAATTGTTCGTACAGTACCTGTATTAATAGACTCAGCCTTTTCAAATTGTGTCGGCCACCCACTAGTCCACATACCTTTGGAACATTCATCATCACTTTTTCCAGCTATCTTTTGAAGCCTGTTGCCAGAATTTTCCAATATTTTTCGGCGACGAGCTTCGCGACGTGCTGCCGCGGCATCAGCCATTTTTGTTTTGACATTAATTTGTTTGACATTGACAGTTGTATGTATTGTTGACATGACTTGTTTTTTATTTATTTATCTACTATATATTGGCGCTGGAAACCATTTTTTTTGCGACTTGCTAGTGCTGCCGAAACAATTTCATTTTCTCAGATCCCTCGACCGGGTGCAATATTCATTTCCTTGTATTTCCGTCAAAAGTAACGACTCTACAACTAATAAAATGGTTTCTACTTAAAACGAGTTTATGCTGTATTTTTTGATTTTGTTATTTATTGAATTTTTTTAGTTGGTATGCAATTACCTTTTTTTTACTCAAAAGCTTTCTAATTAACTAGAAAATAAATAATAGCAGTGTCAACCTACCGGTTATGGGTTTCCCTGAGCGAGAGAACCACAGAATATTTTGTTTACAGTCCGGCAAGTTGGCGGGTCTGAAGCTAGCCGTTTGGTCAAGAAAGGGTTTTTGCTTTTCTGTGGAGAGAACCATGAGTGAATTATGAGAAGGGAGAAAAAAAAACAAGTAAAAGACGAGCAAGCAAAGCATGCAAAATAAATATACAAGCGAGCAAGTGCACTTCTGCCTATCTTGGCAGTGTTGCCAAGAAGGATAGGCAAAAGTGTTAGGCAAGCAACCAAAAATAGGATTGGCGACGACTAGTAAAAACATAATAAATTATCATTGAATAGCGCACAACAAACACCACTACCTATTATAAATGGTAAGAATAGGTATTGGTTAAATTTTTTATACAACTAGCTGATGGAACCCGTTTATGAACCACGATGTTGAGTGGATCTGGATCTATCTGGATACCTCTGCCAATACTTTTCGATCGCAATGGGATACATATTTCCAGAAAAAAAAATATATAATGAGTACTCGCTATAAAGGTAGGACGAGCTGGATACTATAAGCGGCACTGGCGACTTAGAGCAGAAAATCATAGTTACTGGCGAAAATAGGGTGAACCCTAAACGATAAAAGATATTTATTGTCAATCACCCATCCCTTTGCCCAACAGTGGGACGCTACGGGCTAGTAGTAATAGTATTATTTTATTACTTGAAGTATCATAAAGGTACCAAACATTATTTTCTGTAAATTAGGCCCTTTTCATGACCTACATTGAAGTCTGGTCGCCAAGTTCGAAGTGTCAAACTGGCGACTTGGGTGGGTTATAGATTTGGGCAACACTGGTAAGTGGTGAGCGAGATAGCTGTAGACATAGACAGCAAGACAGACCGCCGAACAAACCACCAAACCAACGCTTGGAATTTTGTTTGGCGCCTTTACGGGGCCGGTTGATTTTGCAAATAAACCTGCTTTTTTTCAGCAAAATTAGTGTTTTGTAACACTAGAATGGGTGATAAAGGAGACGGAGGTAACTTTGTGCAATATCTATGTGTTGATGAAACGTAAAGCAGTTGCAGCATTTCTGACAGCTTGGATTTTGTGGTTAACGAGGATTCCTGCTCAGGTTTTTGTCTTATTGTAGAAGCTTTCGATGATGCTGTAGAAGAGCGCGTGATAAACGAGGAGTACAAAATATGGAAAAAGAATACTCCATTCTTGTATGACCTGGTGATGACCCATGCTCTGGAATGGCCATCGTTGACGGCGCAGTGGTTACCAGACGTCACCCGGCCTGAGGGAAAAGACTACTCTGTTCACAGGTATTCGCTTGACGCCTTCTATTCATTCAGCATTGATGTTGTTTCTCTAATTTTTTAGTTCATTATTCAACATTTATAAATTAAAATAATGATCATTGTGCCAACAACAATTAGATACAATGTCAAATTTTAATATTTGCAAGCATTTGTTCTTACTGTAATGTGGTAGTTCAATGACCTGCTACAATAAAAGTAAGTTTTATTTCAAAATTTCTGTGCATGTTCCTTGGCTTCAAGATATAAAACTTGTTACCTGAGAAGGCATTCAAATCCATATTTTTCTAGATTATGCAAAACTTGTTGGTACTTTGCTACCTGAGATTAGATCAAATATTTATTCAGTAATATCACAAGGATGACATTAAAATGTCTCAAAGCTAAGTGAGTCTTCCACGCAACCAAGCCTAGAAGAACAGGCAACAAACTACAGCTATGTTATTCAAATCTTACCATTTAATTCTAGAACATGCAAAACATGCTAGGTACCTAAATTCAGGTCCGACCTAAAATTTATGACATAGATCATAATCATATTCAACTGAAACTTTGACATTCAGGTTGATATTGGGCACACATACCTCAGATGAACAAAACCATTTGCTTATTGCGAGTGTCCAGCTTCCTAATGAAGATGCCCAGTTTGATGCTAGCCATTACGACAATGACAAAGGAGGTAATTATCTACACACTAATATAATATAATAAATACACTAATATAATAAATGTGAAAGTTTGTAAGTACTGATGGATGGATGTTTGTTACTCAATAACTCTAGAATGACTGAATGGATTTGGATGAAATTTGGCACAGATATAGATTATGGTCTGGCACATGGCTACTTTTTATCCCGGTAAAATGTATGGTTCCTGTGGGATGTATTTGTTTATCATCATATGTATAAGAGAAAGTCGTATTTATATTATAACTCAAGAATGGCTGAGCAGATTTGGCTGAAAATTGGTGGGGGGGGGGGTAGCTTAAATCCTGGAGACTGACATTGGATACTTTTTATCCCGAAAAATGAACGGGAGCGGGGCGTAGTGGGATCGGGGCGAAGCCGCGGGCGGCCGCTCGTATCTTATACCTGTAAATGAGAAAATCTTGTATTATATTTAGGATCTCGGAAACTGCGCCAACGATTTTCACGATAGATAGTCAGATAGTATATAGGGGTTTTCGGGGGCGATAAATTGATCTAGCTAAGATTCATTTTTAGAAAATGCCGAGAAATTGGTGTTTTGCAATAATCAAACATAAACTCAATATACGACTGTTCCTGCCATCTATTGGCGATTGTGAGCAACTAACTGCAGATGGCGTTGTTAATTAAAAATAAGCCAATAAACATACGACTCTTCCTGACATGTATTGGCGAATAATAATACTATTTTTTTTAACCCCGAGTGAAGCTCGGACATACCAGCTCGTTAGTATAATTCAAAGAAAATTGCATGTAACAAATAAACTCAAAAACTACTGAACCTATTTCAATAATTCTTTCACCATTAGAAAAATATTTTATTCCTGAGTAGTGATTTTACACTATCTTATTGAGAAGCTAAGCAGTTTATGTGAACTAGATAGCTTAAAAACACACTTTGTTTATTTTTGTGGGTCATAGACTCAGCAGATGAAACATCTATTTCATTGTCAGACATTTTGTTGGGGTCAGAATTTAAACCATGACCGAAGCATAGTCTATCAACTGAGCTATGATGAGGCCAATAAAAAGCCTTTGTTACAAACTCAAAACTATTTCTTTGTCTGATGATTAACTACAAAATTAAAGTTACTGTAAAAAAACTAACTGTTTTTAGAATTTGGTGGGTTTGGATCTGTATCCGGAAAGATAGACATTGAGATCAAAATCAATCATGAAGGTGAAGTTAACAGGGCAAGATACATGCCTCAAAACCCTTGCGTTATTGCAACAAAGACTCCATCGTCTGATGTCCTCGTCTTCGATTATACTAAGCATCCTTCTAAGCCTGAGCCATCCGGTGAATGCCATCCCGACCTTAGGTAAGAATTTATTAGATAAACATTGATAGACATAACAGCTGTTCAACCCCAAACAAAGCAAAGTTCTTACTACTAAAAAATTGGCAAATTCATCATCCGCACTTTTTTGCGGACTGGTTTCCGCAAGTAGGCCGCTGGCGGGCCCTTTTTGTGTGACGCATGGCACGTGTTTGAACTTTTTTAGGTTTTACGACACGCCGGTTTTCTCACGATGTTTTCCTTCACGTTGGAGAGTACTGGCATAATGCACATAATTTTTTTGATAGAAAAACTCATTAATACTCAAATGGATTTGAACCCACGACATCGGCTCGGACTACCACTAGACCACCAGTGATCTCGCTCCTACTACTAAATCAAGAATTATTTTGGTTGCAAAGATTTTATGTTTTCCCAAAATGAGCAGAGTGGAGTTTGAACCCACAATCTTCTTTATATGAGAATGTTTGGGACAATTTATGATCAGTGTGTAGGTAAACACTATATATCAATAAAACACATTGGTCAGCGCAGCCCCGTACCGAGGGGAAGGTCGCGGGTTCAAATCCCGCTCGGCTCTTAACTTTTGGGACATTATAAAAATCTTTGTGATTTCCTTAAGTGTAGTAAACACTATAAAATCAATAAACAGCTATGAAACACATTGGTTGTTTTAATAGTACGAAAAAAATGAACTCAATTCATTGAAATCTCATTTCAGATTGCGAGGCCATCAAAAAGAAGGTTATGGTCTATCATGGAACCCAAATCTGAATGGTTATCTTCTTTCTGCCAGGTAACATTTCAAACAGCCATCTAGGTATGTGCTTATTAAAAATATGAAGACTCTTTCTTAGTGATCCTATAGCAGCTAAGTTTGTTGCTGCATCTCCATTTGTTAACATGAAAGTGACCGTGAAAAGAGACTTCGCAAGTTATAGTGTTGGGCATTATGAATGTCGTGTTTTATGTCCGAGAGAAGTATAGCCAGTTTCTAATGCCACTTTGTTCACAGCGATGACCACACAATCTGTTTGTGGGATATAAACGCGACGCCCAAAGAGGGCCGTGTCATTGAAGCCAAGTCTGTATTCACCGGCCACACTGCCGTGGTCGAGGATGTGGCATGGCATCTCTTACACGAGTCCCTCTTCGGATCTGTGGCGGATGATCAGAAGTTGATGATTTGGGACACCAGGTCTGTGTATGTTGAACTGCTGTTTCTACTTTTATAGATTTAAGGTAGTTAGCCCCTATTCCTAGCCTCTTTAGCCTAGCCCTTAGCCCCTATCCCCTATCCCTTAACTTCTGATTCTCTAGCTCCTTGCTCCTAGCCCATAGCCTTTGCCCCCTAGTCTAGCCCAATAGACCAATAGCATTGTGGTGATTTTGGGAAGTTGGATGAATAAAGCTTGTTATAATTATCTCGGGACATCATTGCGTGTCACGTAGCGGACATCCTCAGGCTGATGATGAGTTACCAGCCATACTTAAATTAAATAGCAGCAGGTTTTGTAAACAACTATGTACTTGTATTATGCTAATCTAAAATGCGGGGCTTTCGAAAAATCCTGAAACCCTGTCAGAGGATATTCAAAATACAATTATTTACAAAAAGGTACAAAATAGACAAGAAACAGTTGAGCTATCTGCAGACCGTTACAAACGGTCTAAAGATAGCTCCACTTATCCAAATCAGTAGCAGACGGCAGCGTCCTCAGGACGCTGGCGGCATTGCCGTGCTGAATAGCAATGCTAATATCCACTGGCCCTTGAATCACGCCGCACGCGTCGCTTCGATCAGTCGCCCAGACAACATTTTCAAGGCCTCACCTTACTTCATATATATCTAACAATGCTTAAACTATTACCATCTCTACCAGTTGGTATATCACATGGTAAATTTTAAGCATTGTTTAAAAGTAATGTTTTAAGTACAGCGGTATATTTCAGGTCTAACAACACATCGAAGCCCTCTCACACAGTCGATGCACACACGGCTGAGGTCAACTGCTTGAGTTTTAATCCTTATTCGGAGTTCATCCTTGCTACCGGCAGTGCTGATAAGACGGTTAGTTATACCTAGGAATCTAGGCTAGTAGAAGTAGTTATCATATTCAATTTATTATAAAAATACATACGGTTGTAGGCAATAAATAACGGCTTTTCTGCTTTCATGAGCGCCATCTCTTTCTGACGCACTCTATGAAGCCGAAATTAGCCGATGTGCAATATTTGTTGCCTACTACTACTACTACCTACTACCTTTAAGAAATATATCAAAAGTTATGCAAGCCAAGTTTCCGTCTTTACAAGTCATGATAGTTTTTGATTACCACACTGGAACTTCACTGCTATTATTATTATTTTTGATGTAAAAGGATCATACAAAAAAAACGGTAGGAACCAAGCCGTTGTTTGTTGCCTGTTCTAGGCTTGGTCGCGTGGAGCTGACACCTAACTGTAAGACGTTTCAAAGTGATCCTTGTTAAATACATTTTTGACATTGACTTTAATTATTACTTTAATTATTATTAAATTATACATATAAATCATCTACAATAGATACAAAGGCCTGTTTACTTTTTTTGTATTATTTTGTATCATGCATCTCTTTTTGACTTCTCTTACTAGTTATGTATCTACTTGACGAAATTTTTATATTTTTATATGACAATAGTTTTGTGTATTGTTTTAGGTAGCGCTATGGGATTTACGTAATCTGAAACTAAAACTCCACTCGTTCGAGTCGCACAAAGACGAGATCTTCCAGGTTCAATGGTCGCCGCACAACGAAACCATTCTCGCCAGCAGTGGGACTGACAGAAGGTAATAAATAAAAAAAATGCTCAAAGAGGCTCCTTGTGTGCACTTACTTGACTCATGTTTTCGACTTTCGGTTCTACGACATCTCACGATGTTTCACCTTCACCGCCACCGTTTAAGACTCCCAGTCAGCACATTTTAGACGGAAAGTTATTGTGCATGACCGCGTTTCAACCCACAACCTTAGAATCGGGGCCGCTATCACTTGACCACCAGTGCTAATTCTAATTCTATTAGAATAAGATCTGCACTGACGTCCCGCGATGTTGTTGTATTGTGCATTGTCCCCCTGCTAACCTCACCCCAGCCAGTCCAACTCCTTAAAATAGCGTAGTAGGACTTTGGGTTGGTGGCAACAATGTTCCAGTGTACCGGATGGTGACACAGATGTGGATATGGAGGGACAGGACTCAACCAATTCTCTAAACCCTGTCTTCCTCCAGTGCAGTACTATATAGTATATAGTGCAGAGCTTGTGATGCCTCTGGTATTGCAGGTGTCCATAGGCTACGGTAACCGCTTCCCATCAGGCGGGCCGTATGCTTGTTTGTCAACTTAGTTGTATAAAAAAAAAAAAAAAAAAAAACTATATGCTCCACAGTTTCTTTTTCCTGTAGGCAGCCGCGACAGAGGTCGCTGTCTGTAACTCCAGTCTTCAAGAACCACCAGTGCTCTTATACATCATCCTAACTTGTGCCTTGAATGTTGCAGACTGCACGTGTGGGATCTATCTAAGATCGGCGAGGAGCAAACGGCCGAAGACGCAGAAGACGGTCCTCCGGAGCTGTTGTTCATCCACGGAGGGCACACCGCCAAGATATCTGACTTCTCCTGGAATCCCAACGAGCCTTGGGTCATCTGCTCTGTCTCAGAAGATAATATTATGCAGGTTTGTATTATACTATAGTATAGGTGTGCCTGTTGTTTCTCCAATAAATTATAATCTTCCTTCCCCTATCCAACAGACGTGGTCCCTTATCCAACAGATGTGATCTAGGCTACTACCACTAGACTACAAGAGCACTGGTGGTCTAGTGGTAGTGGCCCCGCCTTCCGATCCGAAGGTCGTGGGTTCAAATCCACTCGTGTACCAATGAGTAATGAAAAATGTATGTGCACTATGCCAGTACTCTCAAAACGGTGAAGGAAAACATCGTGAGGAAACCGGCGTGTTGTAGAACCTAAAAAAGTTCGAGCAACACGCAAAAAAGGCCCACCAGCGGCCTACTTGCGGAAAAACCTGCCCGCACATCAAGTGCGCATGATAAACTTGCCGAGTCCCTGACTCAGCGTTTTGCTGCTTGAAATGGTAGTAGCATGGTAGTAGCTACCATGTCAGGCATGTAAGATATTTTTACTTTTATTCCCAGGTATGGCAAATGGCGGAGAATATTTACAACGACGAAGAGCCTGAAACGCCGGCGTCGGAGTTAGAATCAGGAGTGAACGTGAATCATGGTTAGACTGTACCAAAATATACTACTCAAATTCCAAACAGGGCACACAAACTGTAGTATGTATGCTACTCACTTTATTTCAAAAGATACGTAATCCGTCTAAAATACATAAAAGGGCCCTAAAATGCTTATAAATTAATTTTCAAACAATTGTGGTGTTCATAAACGCCAATTTAGTTCAATGTTTCAGGTAATAATATCTTATTTCTAAAAATTTTGTTCACCTTTTCACAATGAATAAAATATAGTAATGTAGTCATGCTAGGGCGTTTTTCTTTGCGATTGAAATAAATTGTCATTTTATCAATCTCACTGTTTTCTTGACAACCCCTTACTTTCAAAAAACCAGCACGAAAAATATACTATCTCAATCGGGACAAAAAGTCACAAAAAACTGTAAATCAAGAAGACTTTGCGATTTAATACATTTATTTGTATGCCCGAATTTTCGAGTATAAATGAAAGCGTGCCGTATATCATTTTATGAGGCAGAAGTCAAACTTCTGTTTTTAGTAGCATACCAGTACATAAAACAGTTTAGTGTGCACCCTGCCTTATCGAGTCACGAATAAAAATAGCATGTAAGTGAATGTTGATTAAATGTTTGTATAAGTTAAAAGTATTCATAAACTTCTAGATATCAGTAAATCGCCTCAAGTTGATGGACGCAGGGCAGTGCATAGTAGGGCACGTTCCTAATGTGCAATGCTTTGCTATAGGCGATGGTTACTACATAACATCAGGTGGGCCATATGCCTGGTCCATCAACTAGTTGTATAAAAAAAACTATTTAAATAACACTTGAATTCATATCAGATTGATCTCTCAAAACATACTAACATTTCAATCTCGAACAAAATATCTAGAAGCTTATTTAGTACACTATAATTTTAAAGGTAATTAGGTTAGTTATTCGGTCTTGATAAGGCAGGATGAGTTTGTATGCACAAGAATCTCAGCCAGTAATATCGTCAAACAAGATTCCCAAGTATTTAAAACATTGTGCGTGCAAACCTAAATAATTTTCAAAGAAAAGTACCCGAAGTCGGAGTTTTGCTACCACATTTCGTCTACCAAATGTTGTTTTCGAGTGAGCACGTGTCTCTCTTTTGTATGGAAAATTGATGAGACAACAGCTCGTTTCGACCGTTTCTACGTAACGCATTTTTGCTGTCTCATCTTTTCTCCATACAATAGAGAGAGACAAATAGGCGAAACGAAAACAATATTTCGTAGACGAAAGGGTGTAAATGAAGTGGGACTTGCCCTTCTGTAGTGTCACTTTAGCGTGGATATTCCATTTTTAATTTATTTTATCCTGTAAGTTCATGTTTCAGTTGAAATAATATCGTTTTGGTGGAACTTTCCTTTCACACAATGGTATCGTTGTAAATGATTTTTATTTACTGAAAGGAGAATGCACACGAAGTATGTAAAAAAACCCCGGTTTGGCGCAAATGAAACTTATCTCAGATTTTCAGTAAAAGCACGTTATAAAATATCACATAATATCTTACATTTTGCCATCTATTTCGATGATGCTACATACCTAAGAGTATTTTCATTTCACATCTAAACAAAAAAATAAGATACATTTCGTTTGCGCCAAGTCTGGGTTTTTTAGAGCATTGCCCTTTACGCCACTTAGATTTGTTTAACTAGGGAAGAGATATTGATATGAAATTCAGATGTTTTTGCCTTCCGAATGATGTATTTTGCCTAAATTCCTACCGTTATATTGTCTGAAATGTGTTTGTCTGATGACACGACTGACAGAGAGTAATCTTAATGCTAAAATTGTGTAATGGAATTTATTTTAAGCTCCGAATAAAAATACGTGTCAAAGTATAAAGGATTTTATTTGTATGCAGGATAATAATTATTAATGGATCAATAACATTTTATTATTCTCTAATTCAAAATAATAATAAGGCCTTCAAATTTTAGAGTAGCCGCTTTCACATAAAAAACGGCTACTTTCAAATTCTATTACTATTTGTTGCTTTTTTTTTTTCTTTGTTTATTTATTACTGGCACGTGAGGCTGAACATCTGTATGCCTCAAGTTGATGGACGCAGGGCAGTGCATCGTAGGACACGTTCCTGACGTATCACGAGGCAATGCTTTGTTAAAGGCGATGGTTACCACTTCACACCCATCAGGGCCATATGCTTGTTCCATCGGCTAGATGTATAAAAAAATTATAATAATCAAAACTATAATTACAAAACAAAAGTCAAAAGTATTTTTCATTGTTCAAATATTGATTTTATCTGAGAATAGTTTCGGCAAGTTTTGCCAGCATTCGTGGTATGTTGCGTCTAACTTCTGGCAGGTCTCGGCGCCCCATTTGGTAATAGCCATGCTGAGCGACGACTCGAACATGAACGCCTGGAAGTCAATAAATATCAATGTATATAACCGTTTTCGTTATTGATATGAGCGTAATCGTAATACATATAAACTGACACGCCCCTATAAAGGAAATTAGTTTTACGAGCAGCGAAGCCCGGCGTAGTCCGAGAATTTGATTATTCTAGATCATTTCAGAACGTTAAAGAACATTCTAGAACGCTTAGGAGCATTCAATTATCAAAATTGAGAATTTTTAAAAAATCCTTAGATACACTGAGAGAAATGTACATGTTAAAATAACCAAAATCACCTCGGTTAAATCTTTTTCGGTTGAATTTACTAGAAATTGGTAATTTTAACAACACTACCATGAAACCAACTCGTTTGGTATAACAAAATCAATTTTGTTACGATAACCTATATATAGTTAGTTAAAATAAAGAAAATGACTTGTTAAAAAAACAAAAGTGATTCGGTAAATTTGAATTTAGTTAATTTTACCATAAGCTTAACAGTGTGATCAAACTGATACTAAAAATATCGCTTGAAATAACTTATAATGTTGGTATTCGTTTAATAAACACGATCTAAAAAATTATACCAAAGTTTTAATAATTATAACTAATAATATTTGTAACTGTTCATTAAATCGAACCAAAAAATAATTTTATTTTCTGAATTGATAAGATATAGGTAAATTTAAATAATGTTTTTTTGTTTATTTTAACCAACTTATTAAACGCCATCGTTTTGTTATATTAACAAATTATACCATTTCAATTAACCAATTCAATTGATTAAAGTGAACAAAAAAAAACGTAAAATGTATCTTTGTTAGATTAACTTGAGTATTGCTTAATATACCAAATTTATATCGTTTAAACTTGTTAATATTTTTTATTCAAAATAACAAAATCAAGTTTGCAATATTTACAGTAAATAGAGTTAAATTCACTTATAATTATATGTAAAGATAACAAATTAGTTTGATGAAATCAACAACACATTTTTAATAAACTGAATCAAATTATATTTGTTAGAAAAACACATCGTTATCGGTTGATACAACAAAAGCTTTTGTTAAATTTTGATTTGTTGCATTTACCATATTGTTGCTTAATTTAACAACGACCTATCTGTAAATTTACTAGAAACGAGTTATTTTAACAAAACCAACCCATTTGGTATAACCAATTCAAATTTGTTATGATAACCAGTCTAAAGTTAAACTGATAAATGTATCTCTGTTAAATTAATCTATTTGATGCCTTATATAACCAATTTATATCATTTACAATTATAAATATTTCTTATTCAATATAACAAAATCCAGTTTGCAATATTTACAGTAAATCGAGTTACATCTACTTATCATTTTAAGTAAAGCTAACAAATCAGTTTGATATAATCAACAACACATTTTTAATAAACCAAACCAAATTATATTTGTTAGAAAAACCATCGTTATTGGTTGATACAGCAAAAGCTTTTGCTAAATTTTGATTTGTTGCATTTACCATATTATTGCATGTTTTAACGATTACTTTTCTGTAGTATTTACTAGAAATGGGTATTTCAACAAACCCAATTCATTTGGTATAACAAATTCAAATTTGTTATGATAACCACTCTAAAGTTAAATTGATAAATGTATCTCTGTTAAATTAATCTAATTGATGCCTTATATAACCAATTTATGTCATTTACAATAATCAATATTTCTTATTCAAAATAACAAAATCAAGTTTGCAATATTTGCAGTAAATATAGTTAAATTTAATTATATTTTATGTAAAGCTAACAAATTAGTTTGATGAAATCAACAACACATTTTTAATAAACTGAATCAAATTATATTTGTTAGATAAACACATCCTTATCGGTTGATGCAGCAAAAGCTTTTGTTAAATTTTGATTTGTTGCATTTACCATATTGTTCCTTATTTTAACAACGACTTATCTGTAAATTTACTAGAAATGAGTTATTTTAACAAAATCAACCCATTTGGTATAACAAATTCAAATTTGTTATGATAACCACTCTAAAGTTAAATTGATAAATGTATCTCTGTTAAATTAATCTAATTGGTTTCTAATATAACCAATTTATGTTGTTTGAAATAATAAATATTTCTTAGTCAAAATAACAAAATTAAGTTTGCAATATTTACAGTAAATCGAGTTACATCTACTTATCATTTTAAATAAAGCTAACAAATGAGTTTGATAAAATCAACAACACATTTTTAATAAACCAAACCAAATTATATTTGTTAGAAAAACCAATCTTTATTGGTTGATACAGCAAAAGCTTTTGTTAAATTTTGATTTGTTGCATTTACCATGATTTAACAACTACTTTTCAGTAGTATTTACTAGAAATGGGTATTTCAACAAACTCTAACTCATCATCAGGGGTATAAGGTCAACAAATTTAAAAATTTTATGTTAAATTAAATAGATAAGATATGTAGGTATCTTTGTTAGGTTAAAATTACCAATATTTATTGATCGAGTGAGCGAAGTGAACGAAGATCTTACAATCAACTTGGGCAATTTGGCATTTTATGTATTTATGCATATATGTATGTATTTATGTATGTTTGTCCAACGATAACTCTCGAACGGTTGATTCGATCTGCATGAAATTTGATAAATCGATAGCTTGGACTTGAAAAATTTACTGGTAGGTATTATGATTAAAATCCGATGAGGGGTTACTAAGATATGGGGTTGTATAAGGAGGCAAAAAATGAAACAAAACAATCAAATTACATGTCATATGAAAGAACTTTGTACATCACAAAACAACTTTTACTTTTTTCTGGGTCGCTCGGTTATTGCTTTACATCAAAATCAGAAAAGGTTAAATTAAGATAACCAACGATCCAAGAGCTCCCATTTCTAAGAGTTTCGTTGCCATCAAAGTTTTTCTACTGGTCGCTCAATTCCTTTGCTTTTGCTAATATTTTTTTCTTGAAATAAATTAAGGAGTTACTCAGTTCTCATAAAATGGTAACAGCGGCCTGGTCTGATGATGGAGCCAAGGTCTGTTCAACGGAACTTTTCAATAAATTGGCCAATTGAGCTAAAATTTGTTTACCATACAAGTAGTCAGCAGTTACATACAATCAGTGGTCGATAGATGTAAGTACAAACGCTGTGTTTGGTATAAAAAAACTGTGAAGGAAAACATCGTGAGGAAACCCGTAGCTTAGTTTGGTACGCGGACAGTTTTGTATAACGGACATGTAATCAATACAGCTATAGAACAAAGAGAAGAAACAAATACTGCACTCGCGTGGCGGGCGGTACATGCTGGGAGTGATTTCATCGAAGTTGTGAACCGTTATGTATATTTGGGTCAGACGATCCAATTACAGGTAAAGCCAACTTCGACAAAGAGGTCAGCTGACGAATCCAACTCAACTAGGCAGCTATCGGGAAATCGCACCACGTCTTCTCGTCGCAGATACCACAGAGCCTCAAGACCAAAGTCTCTGTAATCAGTGCGTGTTGCCAGTGCAAACTTTTGGAACTGAGACGTAGTCGCTTAGTATTGGCCTCATACACAAGCTCAAAGTCGCATAGCGAGCTATGCTGGGTGTCACTACGTGATAGAATCAGATAATAGGAAATCCGTAATAGAAGCAAGGTCACTGTCAAAGCTCGTAGAATTAATTAAGCTCGTAGTTGAAGTGGCAATGGGCGGGTCATATAGCTCGAAGAACCGACAACCGTTGGGGTTCTCGAAAGGTGGCCACGAACCGAAGACAAAACGTAGGGCCCCCACTCACCCGATGGACCGACGACATAGTTCAGATTCCGGAATTTATCGGACTGATGATGATGACTTGAATCTACATATCATTTTAAGTAAAGCTAACAAATCACTATGATGAATTTGACAACACATTTTTAGTATTTGTTAGAAAAACATATCGTTATCGTTAATGATTGATGCAGCAAAAGTTTTTGTAAAATTTATCTTTGTTGCAATCACTTTATTGTTGTTTGATTTAACAACTTCTTATCCATGAATTTAATAGTAATTACTTATTTCAACAAAACCAACTCATTTGGTTTAACAAAACCGAGCTGAGCGAGATTTGAACCTGAGACCTAACCACGAAAGACTAAGGGGAAGGTCGCGGTTCAAATTCTATTTGGCTTTTAACTTTTGGGACATGATATAATATTTGTGATTTCTATAAGTATAATAAACACTATAAAATCAATAAAATATGTAAAAAGCAATGCAACATCTCTCGTCGATTCACTGAATGCAACTTCAGTTATCGAGCAAGTAAGTAGTTGGCAGTATTGTCAAACCTATAGATGAAGGTGCGATTGCGTTAGTGCTGTATTTAACAGTCCCCACTAGCTGGTTTCTAGAACTGAATCCCTCCGTAGACCGAGGCATATCCTCGTTGATCCCGATGACGTTATCACCGCCGCTAACGCGGAGGCGATTGAGTCATCCAGTTCGGAAAGAAACACTGCACAGATTCACCGACCCCGCCGGCGGGGTCGAAGACGTCCCTTAGTGCCAGCCCTCTACGGGCCTAAACTAGATTCAAACCCCCCCCCCCTGGCAACAGCCCAAGCCGAGGTCGTACCATAGCGGTGCCCTTGAGTTTGTTGCCCCAACCTAACTTTACCGGTTGAGCGCCCTCTGCGCTCACCATTGTCCGGTAGCGCTGTAAGAATCGTCAGACGATCACCAGCATTTTGTCCATTCGAAAAAAAAAAAAAAGGTTTCTAGAACGAAAAAGCACGCGTGCTCCCTCCCTCCATTTCAATTTCAGTTATATTCAATTTAGTTTTTACACGCTTGTGCGCGTAAATACTACATTGCGCTTTATTGCCATGCATTTGGTTTGAAATTCGGATGTCGCCCGTGCAATTGTTTACTAATTTTTGCGTACCTGAAACCGAGGGAATTGGTTATTTTAACAAAACCAACTCATTGGGTATAACAAAACCAACTTTGTTAAGACAACCAGTGTATAGTTGGTTAAAATAAAGTGGCTGCCCGTGGTTTCGCTTGCAAGATACATGAATCAAAATAAGCCCTTTACCGTCCCCATGGTTCAACCTATCTCCATATCAAATTTCATCCATAGGTATCGGTTCAGCCGTTAAGTCGTGAAAAAGTAACAAACAGAGAGACATAATCATAATCATAATCTACACCTTGGGTTACATTATTTAAGTTTTGGTAAGGATCCCTAATTTTTTTGAAATTAGAATATAGCCTATGACACTCGGGAATACCTAGTGTAGCTACACAACGGTGATTTTTTTTTTAAATCGGTCCAGTAGTTTCGGAGCCTATTCAATACAAACAAACAAACAATCAAATCTTTCCTCTTTATAATATTAGTATAGAAGTATAGATATACGTGGTCGCTAACTATTAACACTAGTATTATCTTATCTGTGCTATTAACTTAATACCTACACAAGCTCAAAGTTAAAAACGGGCTATGGAGAGAGCTATGCTGGGAGTGAGTTTCACAACGTGATATTAGAATCAGAAATGATGAAATCCGTAGAAGAACCAAGGTCACCGACAAAGCTCGTAGTATTAGTGAGTTGAAGAGGCAATGGGCAGGTCATATAGCTCGAAGAACCGACAACCGTTGGAAATAAAGGTTATCGAATGGTGACCACGAACCGGAAGACGAAACGTAAGTACCTAGGGCGCTTACCGCTTACCCACTGACTGACGACATTGTTAAGATCGCGGGAAGTCAGAGGATGGAAAGAGCTCAGAATCGTTCTTCCTGGAAATGTATAGGGGATGCCTATGTCCAGTAGTGAACTCTTTCAGGCTAATGGTGAGGTATATAGTCTAAGACTAACTTTTTGACGAAAACCATAGATTACTTATATTTTTTGATTTTATAAGACGATGCCACGCTATATGGCCGGTTGATGGACGCAGGGCAGTGCATCGTAGGGCACGCTCCTAACGTGCGTGACCTACGAGGCAGTGTTTTGTTATAGGCGATGGTTACCACTTAACATCAGGTGGCCCATATGCTTGTTCCATCAAATAGTTAAATTAAAAAAAAAAAAAGACGGGTTGCACTCCGGGAGTGCCGGCAGAAGTGAAAACTTTCTCATCGTTTTGTGGATTATCAGTGCCTTGCCTACCTTATTCATAATACCTAAATAAATACAGTAGATCTATAAAATCATGTACCAATGACCACTACTACAAGCCGCGGGCGGCCGCTAGTTCATAAAATCTATAATAGGTATGTACCTATACCTACCCTGCCCTTTAGCCAGGCAAATAGATATAATCGGCCGGCCCGGCAGGTAGGTATCTTATCTAGGTACTTCTGGATTAAAATCATAGGTACTTAGGTACGTAGGTAATAAATAGTAATAATATAATCACACTTGGATAAAGAGGCACCTACCTAAAATGAAAAATAAGTCTTATTGCTATTACGCCTAAAGTTCTTTATTATGCATATAACAAAAAACCGTTTGATTCAGATTCCCGCTCTCAGTTTTGGCTTTTGGCCATACCTTATTAGGTAGTGTTTAGAATACCATGCTCTGATTGGTCGGGGGACTCGGACGCGCTGCCCGCTCCGCTCCCGCGCCGCTTTTCCCTCCCCTCATCGCCCGGGCAGACGCCACACTTGCATCGCGCGCTCCTGACAAGTTGCAACCCCCGCATGCGCTAATGCGCTTCGTTCGTTTTTGTTTAAAGTACCTGTGATGTTAGGCTAATTTGTATTACCACTTACCAGTGTATTTGAAAATAGTGAAAAATGGAGCTGAATGAGGTTTTGAATCATGGGGGGTGTCTCAAGACACCATTCAAGTGTTCTGTGGTAAGTACCTACTCTGTTTTGATCTCCAAGGTGTGGTGCAGACTTTGGGCCCTGGGTTGATTGAGCAGGTAATGGTTAAAAAGCACTAAAAACATTTCTGATAGCCCGATTCCTGTCATTTCCGAGTTTCTTTGTTCAAAGTTTACCCAATTACTTCTATGGTATAGGTGATATTATGTACTATTTTGTTTCGTTATACCAACCAAAGTATAGGTAGGTATAGGTTTTAGGATCATGAAATCAGTCAATGTGTAGATAACTTATTTTTTTAATATTTGCCCGAATAAATGTTCATTGCATGCTGCGACACTAACTGTTGTCTGTGTAGGTAGGTAGGTAGGTACCTAATAAAGTAAACGGATTCAAATTTTGCGAACGCTGTTCGTGTTTAGCAGGGATAGTGTAGCTTTGTAATACCTACCTAATGTTTGGAATCTGTTCACTAGATGAAGATTACACTCCTTACAAACTAAGTCTAGTACCTACCTAGGTAGAGTTCTGTCTAGCGTAAAAATGAACGCCGTTCCACTAATGATTTTTTCAATGTTGAGAGGGATATTGCTATTATTGTGTGCGTGCGGCGATTTTACTGTAAATATGAATTCATCTGTGTACCTACATAAAATCAACTAATCGTGCGGCGTTCCTGGGGCCTTATTTTCGGGCCGACTGAGATTATTTCACGATGGAGATGACGTCAATGTGACTTCGCTGACGCCAAAAACTCGTGACAACCACTTATCGGCTAAGAGTTTTTGATCGAGATTGACGTCATGACCACCGCTTGAAAATGTCGGCCAGCCTGAAAGGGCATCTGGACCGACGACGGACGTCTAGGAATTGACAAAACCTGATTTACCGATAATTTTAGTAATATCTACTATTATATTTCAGTTACAAGTACCTACCAAGTTATATATCAATATCCTACCTACTTACTCTAATTCATTCAAATGCTTTTCAGATAACAACATCGACACATCATGTCTCGAGGGCCTAGGTGACGAAGAATTAAAGATTTTAATACCTGAAAATCGACTCGGAGACAGAATTAAATTTAAACTGGGCTATAAAACATATAGAGAAGAACTGGAAACTCTGCATTCTGTGAGTTCCTACCTTTGATTCTTTCTATTAATGAAAATTCCTTACTAATAATCATCATCATTCATTCATCATCATTTTAAGTTTTTTAAATGTATTTTATGTGTGCAATAAAGAATAGGTAGGTAGGTACCTAGGTGCCAGGCCAAGCGCACTTCGTACATTCGGTATGAAGCTACAACTATATTAGCAGTAAGTACGTAGGTACATCGGTCGGTACTTATGTATACATATAGCTAACTAAGTAATATACCTTCTTGTTTATAATAACCATGAACAATTGAATATCATTATAGCATAATATCCTAGTATCTTTCCTATTATCATCGCCGTGGCCTGAACATACATTTAATATTCATTACAGAATACTGACTCTTTGGACACTATTAGTGTGTGTAACGATAGTCCGTTGTCATCAACTGCATCTGAACTTATCAGTTATAAAAGTGAGGTATGTACCTACCTACTTACCTGCTTACACCGTGAGTGACTCAATTTTTAGGGTTCCGTAGCCAAATGGCAAAAACGGAACCCTTATAGATTCGTCATGTCTGTCTGTCTGTCTGTCTGTCCGTCCGTATGTCAAAGCCATTTTTCTCCGAAACCGTAAGAGCTAGACTGATGAAACTTGGCGAGTACCTAGATGTATTCTGTGAACCGCATTAAGACTTTTACACAAAAATAGAAAAAAAACTATAAATTTTGGGGTCCCCATACTTGAAACTGAAACTCAAAAATTTTTTTTTCATCGGGTACCCAACACGTATGGGACGTGTTGGGTATCTATGAATAGGTCTTCAAAAATGATGTTGAGGTTTCTAATATAGTTTTTTTCTAAACTGAATAGTTTGCGCGAGAGACACTTCCAAAGTGGAAAAAAGTTGGTCCCCCCCCCTCTAACTTCTAAAATAAGAGAATGATAAAACTAAAAAAAATATATTATGTTGTACATTACTATGCAAACTTTCAACGATATTTGGTTTGAACGAGATCTAGCTACCTAGTAGTGTTTTTTTTATACGTCATAAATCGTAAACCGCAATTTACCTTTCGACGAACTACAAGATCCTTTATATTATGTTACTTGATGCTACGGAACACTTCATGGGCGAGTCCAACTCGCACTTGGCTGCTTTTTAGGATTGTGTTGAACAAAGAATAGATTTTGATTAGAACTAAGATAAAACATGTCAGTTGGTACCTGTACCACCTAAATAATATTCTTTTTGACGTGATAACGTCTTATAAATCGATGGAGCCGGCTGCACGCACGAAAAAACATGACTCATGCGTCGTTACGTCGTTTAGTATAAGCTAGCAAGACTTGTTGTATTGTAGTCGTAGGGTAGATTGTTTTTAGTAATTTGGTACCTAGCTTATTTTTTTTATAACGCTTTTATTAGCTTCACCTGTATGTATGTATGTATGTATGTATGTATGTATGTATGTATGTAACCGACCCCTTTGAGCTCGATTTTGTCCTACTTTGAACGATCAGATTTGATTCAAACTTTGCACACCTGTCAAAGGTCGATGACAATGCAAAAATATGAAAAAAAAAATATGAAAAAAAAAATATGAAAGTATGTATGTATGTATGTATGTATGTATGTATGTATGTAACCGACCTCTTTGAGCTCGATTTTGTCCTACTTTGAACGATCAGATTTGATTCAAACTTTGCACACCTGTCAAAGGTCGATGACAATGCAAAAATATGAAAAAAAAAATATGAAAAAAAAATATGAAAAAAAAAATAAAAAAACTAAAAAGTAAAAAATAAATTATAGGTTAAAAAACTAAAAAAAACGCTTTTATAACAAATTGAACTAAAAAGTTAAAAATAAATCTGTAATAATCAATTGAAAATTTATATTATTGTACAAAAAGCGTGGGGGGCTTGATTTTGATTGTTGTAAATATTTTATCAATAGTTTATTATATCTGAAGTTATTATAAAAAGCACCCACTATTATTAGTTCAATTTGTTATAAAAGCGTTTTTTTTAGTTTTTTAAACTATAATTTATTTCACACGGGTTTAAAAAAGAATTTACAACCTGTTTTTAAAAAAATAATCTGTTTCAGGAAACCTACTATATTCCTAGCAGAACTATTAGCCCTAAAAATACAATGCCAGCAAAAGGAAAACTTGTTGATAGATACTATAACCAGTTGAGAACTTTAAGAGGTTCTGGGGTGCTCCCAAAAAAAATAAAAATTTCTTGTCATGAAACAAATGACAATGAAATGATAGAAAATGGTAAGCATGTCTCCACAGTTTAATTTCCAGTATAGTTCGCTGCAAATTGAGATCTCGCAATAACCAACACATACTTGACAATAACTGTAAAACTGAACAAAAACTTAAAAAACATGGACAAATAGGTATGCAAAGTTTTATCTCAATCAATCGATTTTCTGCTTGTTACACGCTGTGGATAAAATAAATAATTTTGCAAGTTCAAGTGGTGAATGAATGAATTTTAGCTTATTTTTACTGACAGATTTATTGTTTGCACAGAGACTGACGATATCATGATATGGTTAAAATACAACCGCGACCCCTGGCCACTGGTTGAAGAAAATTGGAAAGAATCTTGCGCTTATAGAAAAAAAAATGCGTATGATACCAAAAAAACATTGATGGTCATGGTAAATGAATGGCCATGCTTAAAAACCACGAACGGACATCGACTGGTAGTGTTTTGTTACTTATAACATTTGTATAACTATTTAGGTTCACATCAAATTTCTAAGCACCAAATAATTACTCTTTTTTCAGATTGAAATCGACTTTGCCCATTTATACCCTGACAAAAATTCAATGCTGTTTGAAAAAATGGGGTCAATTTCAAAACAGCGCCATAAAACTACTAGAGGCTGATGCTGCAGTTGAAAAAGAGTTGAGAGAACTGTTTAAGGAAGAAAATGAGAGTAAGTATTTACCCGAATAAGGAATTTTCTATTTAAGGTTATTCTATCCCCATGCAAACTGTTGTTTATATATTTTTGTTAATTTATAGTTTTCTTTAAATTATAACTAACAAAATGATCCTATGTTGATTTAATAAATGAATTTAATAATAAATAATTAATTTAAATTAATACAGTTTGGCGATAACAATGACCGATTGAAAAGCTTACTATAGTGCCACAAAATTATACTCTATTAGCCCATAGTTGGCAAAATTTAATTTACGTATAGGAATCGTACCCCCTTCAATAACTTGACTATGGGTGTTATTCTGTGTTACAGTGTAATATTGCTAGGCTATTGTAAACAAATTCCTTGGTTATTAAAGCAATAACTTACATTATTTTTTTTTGTTTTAGATATCCGTGATTTGGCGCTTTGCAGTTCGCTCGCTTACTGGGAGATCAAACCACAGAAAAGAGTGCAGTTGAAAAAGAGTTGAGAGAACTGTTTAAGGAAGAAAATGAGAGTAAGTATTTACCCGAATAAGGAATTTTCTATTTAAGGTTATTCTATCCCCATGCAAACTGTTGTTTATATATTTTTGTTAATTTATAGTTTTCTTTAAATTATAACTAACAAAATGATCCTATGTTGATTTAATAAATGAATTTAATAATAAATAATTAATTTAAATTAATACAGTTTGGCGATAACAATGACCGATTTAAAAGCTTACTATAGTGCCACAAAATTATACTCTTATTAGCCCATAGTTGGCAAAATTTAATTTACGTATAGGAATCGTACCCCCTTCAATAACTTGACTATGGGTGTTATTCTGTGTTACAGTGTAATATTGCTAGGCTATTGTAAACAAATTCCTTGGTTATTAAAGCAATAACTTACATTTTTTTTTTTTGTTTTAGATATCCGTGATTTGGCGCTTTGCAGTTCGCTCGCTTACTGGGAGATCAAACCACAGAACACTTGAATGGTGTCTTGAGACACCCCCCATGATTCCAAAACCTCATTCAGCTCTATTTTTCACTATTTTCAAATACAAATCACAGGTACTTTAAACAAAAACGAACGAAGCGCACGCACTCACACTTATTATACCCTGTATATTCGTTTTCAATATTTGTATTATTTTAGTAAGAAAAAACTATTCGTCATTTGACATGATAATAAATAAGTAATGATTAATAACTCACCTGTAAGTGTCTATAAGTATGTTATTACTTATAGACACTTACAGGTGAGTTATTGTCTTGAGACACCCCCCATGATTCCAAAACCTCATTCAGCTCCATTTTTCACTATTTTCAAATACAAATCACAGGTACTTTAAACAAAAACAAACGAAGCGCACGCACTCACACTTATTATACCCTGTATATTCGTTTTCAATATTTGTATTATTTTAGTAAGAAAAAACTATTCGTCATTTGACATGATAATAAATAAGTAATGATTAATAACTCACCTGTAAGTGTCTATAAGTATGTTATTACTTATAGACACTTACAGGTGAGTTATTGTCTTGAGACACCCCCCATGATTCCAAAACCTCTATCAGCTCCATTTTTCACTATTTTCAAATACAAATCACAGGTACTTTAAACAAAAACAAACGAAGCGCACGCACTCACACTTATTATACCCTGTATATTCGTTTTCAATATTTGTATTATTTTAGTAAGAAAAAACTATTCGTCATTTGACATGATAATAAATAAGTAATGATTAATAACTCACCTGTAAGTGTCTATAAGTATGTTATTACTTATAGACACTTACAGGTGAGTTATTAATATATTATAAGTGTCTATAAGTATGTTATTACTTATAGACACTTACAGGTGAGTTATTGTCTTGAGACACCCCCCATGATTCCAAAACCTCATTCAGCTCCATTTTTCACTATTTTCAAATACAAATCACAGGTACTTTAAACAAAAACGAACGAAGCGCACGCACTCACACTTATTATACCCTGTATATTCGTTTTCAATATTTGTATTATTTTAGTAAGAAAAAACTATTCGTCATTTGACATGATAATAAATAAGTAATGATTAATAACTCACCTGTAAGTGTCTATAAGTATGTTATTACTTATAGACACTTACAGGTGAGTTATTGTCTTGAGACACCCCCCATGATTCCAAAACCTCATTCAGCTCCATTTTTCACTATTTTCAAATACAAATCACAGGTACTTTAAACAAAAACAAACGAAGCGCACGCACTCACACTTATTATACCCTGTATATTCGTTTTCAATATTTGTATTATTTTAGTAAGAAAAAACTATTCGTCATTTGACATGATAATAAATAAGTAATGATTAATAACTCACCTGTAAGTGTCTATAAGTATGTTATATTCAAAATATTATGTTTGTGTTAAAATACGTTCATTTCGACTTTTTTAACTTCAATTATTTACTGTTCTTGATCGTGTTATTTGATTTATTTTTTTAAATAAAACCACTACTAATTAAAAAACTTGTTTTTTTATTTCTATAAATGATTTATTTTTTAGGTAGGCAAATAGACAATAATTTATTATAGGTTCACTGTTGTTTCAATCAGTTATTAGTAGATATTAATCTAATGGTTGAATTACTGATAAAATTAAGCTTAAAACTAGTTTTTTTGTTTATGTGATTAAAAAATTAAGCAGGGAAAGATTGTAAAGTATTATTTGTCTTTGGCTTACATATAAATAATGCCCATTTTTTACTATTGGCAACAGTGACAACTTTGTATAATTTTGGTTTAACTAGTTTTGAATTACTTGTAGCGCAGTTAACAGCGCTCAATATTGCTTTACTATTTAAAAATGGCTATACTAAATTAATATGTTTGTTGGATTGTCTTTCAGGTTTTAGTCAGACCAAATAAAATGTGGTTTAACTGCTGCTTAAAATTACTAGCTACAGCTGTTTACTATAATCAATACTAGTAATGGTTATAGTAAACCGCTGGACTAGTAATTTTAAACAATAGTTTAACCACTTCTTAGTTGGTCTTACCAAAATATAATAGTGAATCCAACAATAGTATTAGTGTATCCTACTCAGGGCGTTTGTTACTTTAACAGAAAATATTGGTCATAGTAAACAGCAGTATTAGTAATTTTAAACAGTAATTCAACCACTTTTGTAGTTGATCGAACCAAAATAGAATAGTGAATCCAACAAAAGTATAAGTATATACTACCCAAGGCGTTTGTTACTTCAACAAACAATATTGGTTATAGTAAACCACTAGCCTAGTAGTTTTAAACAGTAGTTTAACCACTTTTTAGTTAGTCTTACCAAAATACAATAGTGAACCCGACAAAAATTTAGTATATTGAACCCAAGGTTTTTGTTACTTCAACAGACAATATTGGTTATAATTAACAACTGCACCAGTAATTTTAAACAGTAATTCAACCACTTTTTAAGTTAGTCTAATCAAAATACAATAGTAAATCCAGCAAAAGCATTAGTATATCCTACCCAAGGCGCTTGTTACTTTAACAGACAATATTGGTCATAGTAAACAGCAGTATTAGTAATTTTAAACAGTAATTCAACCACTTTTGTAGTTGATCGAACCAAATTAGAATAGTGAATCCAACAAAAGTATTAGTATATACTACCCAAGGCGTTTGTTACTTCATCAAACAATATTGGTTATAGTAAACTACTAGCCTAGTAGTTTTAAACAGTAGTTTAACCACTTTTTAAGTTTGTCTAATCAACATACAATAGTAAATCCAGCAAAAGTATTAGTATATCCTACCCAAGGCGTTTGTTACTTTAACAGACAATATTAGTCATAGTAAACAGCAGTATTAATAATTTTAAACAGTGATTCAACCACTTTTGTAGTTGATTAAACCAAAATTCTATAGTGAATCCAACAAAAGTATTAGTATATTCAACTCAAGGCGTTTGTTACTTCAACAGACAATATTGGTTATAATTGACAACTGGACCAGTAATTTTAAACAATAATTCAACCACTTTTTAAGTTTGTCTAATAAAAATACAATAGTACATCGAGCAAAAGTATTAGTATATCCTACCCAAGGCGTTTGTTATTTTAACAGACAATATTGGTTATAGTAAACAGCAGTATTAGTAATTTTAAACAGTGATTCAACCACTTTTGTAGTTGATCGAACCAATATACAATTGTGAATTCAACAAAAGTGTAATTGTATCCAACCCAAGATGTTTGTTACTTCAACGGACAATACTGGTTATAATAAACAACTGGACCAGTAGTTTTAACCAGTAATTCAACCACTTTTGTAGTTGATCAAACAAATTATGAATTGGTTGTACCTACCAATTAACGTAGTTTCGTAAAAAAATACGAATATTGAATTGGTTGTACCAACCAATATAGTTTCGTAAACAAAATACAAATATTAAATTGGTTGTACCAACCAATATAGTTTCGTAAAAAAAGATACTAAATAAAACTAGGTTGTCACAACAAATATGAATTTGTTGAAACCATCAATAATAATTGTTACTGTTACAAAGACACAGTTAATTTAAGCTATAAATTTGTTAACTTTACTATTACTTACTAACTTTAGGTATTAAATTAACAGAATTAAATTGGTTACCGTAACAAAAATCTTGATTGGCGCTATTTCAACTTGTTGTTCTCGGTTAATCTAACCTATTTTTTCTCTCAGTGTAGTAAAGGACAGACATAGAAAAGTCCCTCCGTGTTAGAAAAGGATAGACATCGATTTTGAAACTTGCCTTCCACAATCACCCACTTGCATCAATTCAGTCCAAACTGAATTGATGCCGAAGGGTACCTACCACCGTACCTACCTCTCTCTGTTCTTCCATTCCAGCCGTCATTTCATCACAGCAGTTCATCCATGTTTACCTAATATATACCAAAATAGCCTTCTACATCCTAATCACTCTTCTAGTCACATGACTTTCAACCCCCATAACATGCCTCGTAGGGTTCAGTCTTCTAGTTAAACCCAGATCGGTTACCTGAGTGCCAACAGCAATCTTCTGCGGCACCAGTTCGCCATAAGACGCGCTGTTAAAGCATTTGACATCAGGTCCATGTGGAGTCATCATGGAGTGAAGAGACGCCCCGCCTGGTAGGAATCCACCTTCCTTAGCCTCGTACGATCCGAGGATTAGACCCATGAACTCGCTCATGCCATGACATGGAAATTAATGTTTTCTTCGCTCATAAAAAGCTCATAAGTTAAATATTGTTTTTTCCAAGTACAAGTTCATGTGGAAATTTTGAGTAGTTTCAAGCTTTTTTGAAACTGATAACGTACTCAGCTTTCTTCATATAAAGCTAAAGCTTGCGCACATCAACAGTGATGGCGCATTTCTTTGTTATCGCTGTTAAATTTCACGCTACGTCAAGCCTTGCGCACGTCTAAGTGGTCTGCGGTGGCGATTAGTAAAACGCTGTCAAAGATGACCGCGATATTTGACAGTGTTTTACTGTAAGCCTTCAAAAGCTTGCAGCAGTGTTGAATGTACGCAAAACCATAAGCTGACAGTGACCGCCATCGCCATTGCAGAAACTGGTGCTATTTTCTTCTCCATTGCTGTAAAATTAGATTGAGAATGTGTTTTTTGAATACGGACTGAAACTACAAACAT